>OU900097.1:4603757-7003757 GCA_918026865.1 Phyllotreta striolata | reverse complement strand
TCTTTTGTATACCTCCGATTTTGGCGAAGACTCTTACTTATACAACAGCAGCAGCAGCACTGATAGCAGTGACGACAATGAGGACTCCTGCTGTAAATGTTCCGGTTCAAAAGACACACAAATTGCACGTTCTCCTAACAATAAGCAAGTAAAAGTCGATGGGTTCGTTGAAATCGAAATACCAATGTTAAACGCTTATGACTTTAAAAACAGCTTTAGGATGTCGAGAAGTACCTTTGAGAAAGTGGTTGGTTAGTAGACTGTCATCGAGATTTTTGCACATTTTTATTATGGGATTGTAGAAATGATTGGAGATAGCTTCATAAGTGATAACAGAGGAGGCAGAGGAGAAAGAGTCAGTCCAGAAAAAGCAACTTACATTTTATTGTGGTATTTAGGTAATCAAGAAACGTTAAGGCAAATATCAGATAGATTTAAAAAGTCTATAACTTGTATTCGTAAAGTCATTAAAATAGGTAATATTTTATTTCCATAAGACTTGAATAGAATACTATCATGTTGATATCTTCCAGGTACCAGAACGTTAAGTTTAAAAATGTGCGAACAAATTGTGTGGCCCTCGAAGCAAGAGTACCCCAGCATCGCAAGTATGTTCCAAAATGTGTGCCATTTGAAAAATTGCATTGGAGTATTGGGAGTTTCGCATATCAAAATACCTAAACCCAAAATCATGTCCTCCTCACATTGCTACGTAGCTCTTCAAGGTAATTGCAATGCAGATTTACCAGTAATTATAACATTTCATTATTTTCCACTAGGTACTGTGACTATAAACAAAAAATTTATCAACATATATGTGAGCGAAGGATCGGACCAGCCAGAAAGTATACTAGAAAAGTCGCCCCTGCAAGAAGAGGCCGCAAAAGACATATTTGGGGAATATTATTTAGTTGGTAAATGTTTGTTTGCTTTCCTGTAACTATTTTACATAAACATTTTCGTAGGTTACAATGACTATATGAATCGATCTTGGTTAATACAGCCATTCAGAAATGATGAGATATTGTTGCCTGCTCAGCAATTTTTCAACAATTGCCACGAAACTGCTTCGCTAATTTTTCCAGAATCTTTAGGAGTTCTAAAAGGTAGGTTTCAGAGATTGCAACACTTCGAAAACAAAGATGTGCCAATAATAGTGAGCTGCATAGAAGCCGCTTGTACTTTACACAATCTAGTTATCGACAGCGAGGAAGATGACACCGAAGAGTTCAATTTCCAAGATTCTGGAATATTCAGAGACAACGTTTATGTGGAATCTCTCGACGAATGCGATTACAGCACGAGAATGAAAATTTTTCAAGAACTTGTAAGAAGTAGCGATGTTAATTCTTAACTACTTTGTGCAATAAAATATCTGTTAAGATTTAACTTAAAAATATATTACAAAAATCAGGTTGAATCTTAAAAAGTAACTTAAGTTTTAGTCGAAAAGACCAAAGCCCATGTCATCGTCTTCGGATTCTGATTCAACTTTCTTTTCTTCCTTCTTGGATTCTGTAATTAAAAACAATATTAATAAGACCAAATGAAAAAACCAGGCAATATTCTAACTAGTACTATCATATCATCAGATTAGAAATTATCATCAATGCATTTGCAGTCGAAAGATGGTGTATTTGTAGATCATCACTAATTATTTTACTGTGGTTTTATTAAGTAATAGAATGGAATAATACATACCTTTCTTTTCTTCTGCGGCAGCAGGAGCAGCGGCAACTGCAGCAGCAGCTACGGGTGCTGCACCACCTACTGGCATGGAACTCAACTTCTCGCGACCTGAAATAAACAAACCCAATATTAAAAAACCTGCCCTATAAGAAAGCTATAATTAATTATTCCAAATCGCCTATCAGAAGAAAACGTTAATCACAAAACAATCATACGAAAGATGGTATAAAAAGTAAATTCATCACAATACACGCTGAATATCATCATTTATCACAATAACTGAATAATGAATGCGTTTGGTATACCTTTAGTAATGAGCTCTTCGATGGATTTGCCGTTGAGTTCACCCAAGACCTTCTTGACCTTTTCGGCTTCAGCTTCTACTCCAACGGAGCCGAGGATTTTTTCGACATCGGCAGCGCTTGGGGAAGCGTTTCCGCCCAAAGCGGCTAATAAGTAAGCAGCCACGTAACGCACTGGAAATGAAAATGTAAGATCATTTTGGTTCAGAATCCAAATACATTACAAGTGAGGTTAAACGTAACACAAAAATAAATCTTGATAAATCGTTTGTTTTATTGGTGAAAATGTAACGGAATGTTTGTTATTAGATGCTAGTTTTATTAAGGGAACTATTTAATGTAATATTTTTTTTGATTGTTTGGTTTTTACTTACTTTTTAAGTCTTGAGACACGAAACGTGTATGCCGACGATAAAAATTAAAATTGAAAGAGAAGTAAGGAACGAAACGACAGTTGACTTCACAATCAATGACGTTTGACACTTATGACATATTTCTTATCTTCTGTTTTTTTAATTTGGTATATTTACTTCTTTTTTTATAATTGTAAGTTACTTTTTATTATTTAAAAATCTATAGGTGTTTTCTAAAAACATGAATAGTTCTTTATTTTCGATGATATTTGAAAGTTTTATATGTAATCTAAAATAAATATCCACGATAATTATTTTTTTATTAGTAACCATAGAAAAAGAAGAAGAAACGTCAAAAAATAAAAGTGAAAAGACTTGTAAGTGAAGAAACTTTTCTAAAATAACTTTTGAAAATCCTTAAATTTTATTCATAAAATTAATAGTATATTACCTAAAATAAGGAGGTTAATGTTTGATCGACATTTTTCACGAAAAAATTATTTGTGAAATATCAAGGTTATAATTGAAGTGGTGTATATATTTCGGTCGAGGGCATCGCGAATTGCACACACACGATCGGTTTAAATCTAAACTCTAATTGAACTACTGCGTCTTCGTTTATTTTTAGATTTTTATTTTGGAATCCGTTCTTTTTGGATTGTTGTCAAACAGTGACATCAGCAAAAAAGTGGTTTTATGTTAGTATCATGTCTTCACTAAAACCGAGACGAGTCGATTTTAACGCCACTTGGAGTGCTATCAGAGAAACTATCAAAGGTGTTATAACGTTAGATCACGTCCCAAGAACTGTCTGGAATGACAGATTTTCGTAAGTATCACTAAATATTTTACACCGAAACATTCATTTTATTGTCAATTTCAGTGATGTCTACTCGATTTGCGTGGCTCATCCCGAGCCTATGGCGGACAGATTATACGCAGAAACCAAGCAATACTTAATAGACCACGTAGCGAAACTGTTAAACAACGTACAAGAAGAAGGCGAACGGAACCTCGTCAAAAACTACTTCCACTATTGGTCTCAATACTACGTAGGCAGTCAATACTTGCACAGCATGTATCTATACTTGAACCAGCAACACATTAAAACCCAGAAATTATCCGACGCTGAAATTATATACGGAAACCCCGATGCCACTATAGGCAAGTCGATGTTTCAATCGAATCGTAATTGCTTATTCATTGAGTTTGTTTTCACCAGGCGAACAAATGGAAATCGGCGAACTCTGCTTGGAAGTGTGGCAAAGCGGCATGATAGCCCCGTTAGGACAACGACTAGTCAAACTTTTATTAGAGGCCATCGACCAAGATAGATCTCAGCAACCCTTAAGCACGTCCATAGAGGCTGTAAGAGGAACCATAATCAGTTTCGTAGAGGTAATACCAGCTTTAGTATTGAAATTCCTTTGTAATAAACTCGTACGATTAGGTGCAAGGCTACAGGAAAAAAGGCCAGCTTCAGCTCTACCAGGAGCTGTTCGAGGAACCGTTCCTCAACGCCAGCGGGGAGCACTTCAAACGGGACGCCGTCAGGCTTCTACAAGAAAAAGATGTCAGTTTGTACATGGAAAGGGTGAAAGCAAAGATCGAAGAGGAGTTATTTAGAGCCAGGAAATTTCTGCATTACAGTTCGCTACCGAAGGTATATCATCGGGGATTTATCGATTTTTACTAGTGTTACAAATGATCTGTTTTAGGTGTCTCACAGGTGCGAAACGCACATGGTAGCGGAGCATTTACCGTTTTTGTATAGCGAATGTATGAATATGGTGCAAAACGAACGAAAGAAGGATCTCTCTAACATGTACGATTTACTCAAAAGTGTTCAAAATGCTATGGTTGTTTTAGTTGATACTGTACTAGATCATATAAAAACTCAAGGTTTAGCTGTAAGTACAATGTAATACGATTTTCATACATCCTTTTATTATCCCATTTTTTATAAATTGTATAATTAACAAGCATTCTGTTCGATTAGGCCGTGAGTAACTTACAAGGGGAGAACATCCACATTAACTTCGTAGAGAATTTATTAACGGTGTACAAAAAATACAAGCAACTTATACAGGACGTGTTCAAGTCCGATCAGAATTTCATGGGCGCGTTGGACAAGGCGTGCAATTCCGTGATAAATCACCGGCCCAATCAAGGCAGATCGCCCTGTAGAAGTCCCGAGCTGCTGGCTAAATATTGTGATACTTTATTGAAGAAATCTAGCAAAGGAATTAGCGAGGCGGAGGTGAAGTATTTGGATTATTCCGAGCGATTCATCGTGAACGATTTTGTTTTTTAGGTGGACGAGAAATTAGCTGAGAGTATTATAATTTTCAAATACATAGATGATAAAGATATTTTTCAAAAATTCTATTCCCGGATGCTTGCGAAGCGATTAATCCACCAACAAACCCAAAGTATGGACGCTGAAGAATCGATGATTAATAGGTTGAAACAAGTAATAAACTCGTTAAAGAAAATGATAAAAGCAAATTCATAATTGTATTATTTTAGGCTTGCGGATACGAGTTTACCAGCAAACTCCACAGGATGTTCACCGATATGTCCGTTAGCGCAGACTTGAATAACAAATTCAACGATTTTCTAAAGGAAGAAAACGTCGATTTAGGCATCAATTTCGGCATATACATTTTACAAGCCGGCGCTTGGCCTCTCGGGCAGGCTGTAGTTACACCGTTTGCGCTACCACAGCAACTGGAAAAGAGCGTTCAAATGGTAACATTTAATTTAAAATTCTAAAACGTATTTTATTAAATTTCAATTTCCAGTTCGAATCGTTCTACCACAAGAGATTCAACGGCAGGAAACTGACGTGGTTGCATCACTTGTGCCAGGCCGAATTGAAGCTCAACCACCTGAAAAGGCCTTACGTCGTAACGGTTCAGACCTTCCAAATGGCCATGTTGCTCCTCTTCGAAAACACCAATTCGTTGACCTGCAAGGAAATTCGCGAGACGTTGCAGTTGAATAACGAGCAATTCACCAGGCACGTCGTTAGCCTGATAGATTCTAAACTGCTACTAGCTGATGCAGAGGTAATGATAATGCCTATAGTACTCGTATGAATGTATCTACGTGTTTCGTAATTTAAGGAACTGACGCCCGAAGTAACGCTTAGGCTGAACTTAGAATACTCGAATAAAAGGACCAAGTTCAGGATAACGGCCGCAGTACAAAAGGAAACGCCGCACGAAGTGGAGCAGACCATGAACTCGGTAGAAGAAGATAGAAAAATGTACCTGCAAGCTGCGATAGTTAGAATTATGAAATCGAGGAAAGTTCTCAAGCACAATCTTCTCATACAGGAGGTGAGTTTTAATTTGTTTGAAAGGATATCATTGGAGGTGTTGATGAAACTTTTTCTAGGTCTATGCTCAATCGAAGGTTTCGTTTGCACCGAGTGTTCAACTGATAAAGAAATGTATAGAATCGTTGATAGACAAACAATATATTGAAAGAACGCCTCATTCAACTGAGGAATACAGTTATGTAGCATAAATAAAATTGATTAAAGAGTAAACACTTTTTTTAAATTAAAAATTGGTTTGACAAGACTCATTCGTGGGGTTTCGAGTGCTAATTTGAAATGATTTTTTTTATGTAATTATTAGCTAAACATGTTTTTTTAAGTTTTTATAAGTCTAACTCATGTGATATGATAACTTATTTAGGAGCATATCGAAAAAATTGTCGTTTTGCTATTGATTTTTCTACAAAAAAATGTTACAATTACACATATCTAACATTTAATCGAATCCTTTTTTTTGCAAATCCGTTCCTGCAAACAAAGAAAAGGGTTTAAGAGAAATAAACAATTTTTTTGCCGATCTTTACATATATTTACTATTATATACGCAAAATCTGAACATAATTAAATTAGAATAAATGGATAAAAAAACAATTCAGTTAAACATTGAAGAATCACTTTCATATATTTTTTATATAAGTTAAATAGTCACTTCATATACATATATATCTATGTTTAAATAAAGGAATGATAAATGGGTTACAAAAACAAAAAAAAGGAGCCTAATGTATAATTCTCTCAAACGATTTGTTTAGATTATATACACGCTACAATAGGTGCTAGTACATGAAAAATATATACACTTTGAAATTAAGATATAAAATGGTGTCTGTTGGGTTCGAAAATACCAAGCAAAATTGAGATGTGATCAATCAAAAACTACAACAATTTAACAACAGTGATTGTTCTTATATCTTTAAGCATCCTAAAATTTTGGTTAAATTATATATTTTGGTTTAAATTAACATTACATGCTATTACCATAAACGTAACATACATGGCTTCTTACGTTCTATTCTAGTACGAGTTGGTAAAGCTAATTACTTTCGAATGGCCGCGCCACTTCAATAAAAAACCATGTATATTGAGGAGAATAATAATTTGAAATTACTATAATTTTAAACGAGTTACTTAACACTATTTTGTTTCTTTTACGGCCGTGGCAAGAGCAGGTTTTTCCAATAATAAAAAAATTCAATGTATTTGTATCGTGAAGAATCCGAGCTGTAGTTAAAATAATACTTTGAAGGCGAGTATAACAAGCTGCTCTTACTTTTCCTAAAAGAAACGCATCTGAAAATGACGAAACAATATTCCGCACGCCTAACATGATTTTATTTAAAACTTTACTATTGTCCTTTTTAGCGCTAGTTTTCCAGTTTGAATCGAAAACTATTCAAAATTCCATTTTTCTATACAGCTGGCTGTCGGCGGGGGCCTTATATTACATGCCCGGATAACCTTGGTAGGCCATTTGCGGTGCATAGCCCACTTGGGCGTACGTCTGTTGGGGCATGTATTGCTGCGGCGGAATACCTTTAACATCTCAAATTAATTTTAATCGCTTTTCAAACTCTAAAACTTACCCATGCCCGGACCAGCCGTCAGCATAAGTTGCGGTTCCGGCATCATGATCGGCTTGTTCGTCTCCTCCGCCGCTTCGCTTTGTCGCTGAGCGTCGGACTGCTCCAATTTCTCGACCTTCGTCGTCAGTTCCCTGGTCACCTGGATCAGGAACGGCATCGCAAAGTCCATTATGTTGTGCTTCCAAGCCAATTCCAAAATGACGTCCGGTCGCAGCAAATCGTAACACTAAAATTCCAATCGATTAATTACGGTATAAATCCACATCGGGAAGTACCTACGTGGTACAAACAAGCCGAGAAGCAATCGTACGCCTTTCTGTCCAAGAACCAAGCGAGCAGTTCCTCGGCCAATTCTTGGTTTCTCGATTCCGACGTGTATTCCATGGCGTCTCTAAACAGCCTGTCTTTTTTGCACAATTCCACGCTCTGTTTCCACCGGTTGTTGCCTTTGTATAGGTAAGCGGCGATGCGTCTAAATTCGGTTAATTCGTGCTTTTCTAATCTCTGCGCTAAACCTATGTTATCGAAGTTATCGAACGCGTCTATGGATGTTCTGAGCCCCTGTAAACGATGATTGATTATTTTACATACATTTAACGAACAAAACGATATTTACCTGGAAGTCTTCTTCCTCTATAAGCAGAGAATTGAGAGCCTCGTTGATCGCTTTATTGTTCAAATTTTGGACAGATCGTAAGTAAGATTTAACCAGCTGTAAGTGGCCGGTTTTACTGAAGAAAGCCACAGCTCTGGAATAATAAAACTCGTTAACTAATAGAGTAACAGAGCTACAACAACTGACCTAGTGTGATCCATTCTCGGAGCCAGCACCAACAGAAGATCGTTCAACAACAGCGGCTTGAAATCGAGATAGAATTGGATCGCCTTGTAGTACAATTCGATGTTCGCCACTTTCGTGATGATGTCTTTGAAGTGGCCCTCGCGCCACGCCTCCGTCGGATGCATCATCATCGCCAAGACGGCGTTGTCGTACTCTTCGTATTTGTCGAACAGAAACACCAATTCGGCCCACAGATGCGCCTACAAAAATCCGTTCCGATGAAACTAGAGAGAAGCGCGAGAAGAGTATAACAAAACGTACCTGTTCGGCGGCTCTAAGCACTTTGGGAATATTAACGCGCGACCAGAACAATTCGAGATGTTCGCGCATCCTAGCCGGTTTATATTTCGAATACAATATAGCCAGTTCGGTGAACATTCCCATATGCGCTCTCTCCAACCCCAAAGCGGCCTCCAACAGACCGATCAACTCCTCGAAGTAACCTACAAACAACGCAATACACTGTCATACAAGCGAACTTTCGCTCGAAATACTCCACCCATACCTCTGTCTTGATAATAATTTATCAAATCCTGCAGCTCGTCGGCGTGCACGACGATATGCATGCCGCACATTTGCGCGAGCCTAAACTCCTCGGCGTCGACGCAGGCGAAGCACACCTCCTTCCACGTCCTGGTGCTGTTCGCCTTGCGAGCGCTGTCGACGGCCCCCTGGAACTCCTTCAGGTGCACCAGCGTGATGGCCAACCGCGCGAAGTTCGACACGTTGTTGTACAACAACTTGGCGGCATCGTACATTTTATCGTCGAAGCACCTACAATCGAAAACCGATGAGTAACTGAGGATTGGGCGGACGAGAGTTGTACCTGTCGCCGATTTTTTGGATGTCGGCGTGATTGGGACCGCTGATGAATTCTTCGAGGTCGGCCAATCGGCCCGTTTTGGCGTACGAGTAGATCAGCTCGGATTCGATGTAGCTCTCTCTGGCCTTCTTGCGGGCCATTTGCAGGTAGCGCACCAGGTCCTCCCAGCTGTTGTTCTTCGATGCCGTTTCGACCACGTCGATGTAGGCCGACGGATCGTCCGCCTTGATGTACGAATCGATGGCCTCCTTCACCAGGCCCTGGTTGAGCTGGGCCTTGGCCAGCTGGCTCCACACGGCCGGTTCGTTGCAACGTTCTATGCAAAGATAACGATATTAGTGACGATTGATGAGATGATAAGAGGCTGTACTGACCGGCGAATTCGTAAGCTCGATCGAGATTGTTGACTTGCTCGATGAGCACTTGGATCGCGGAAGTGTTGACGTCGAACTTTTTGAAGATGGCGAAAGCTTCTTCGTACAAATGGTTGTTTATAGCGATGTTCGCTATATCAGGAGCGTCGTAGTTGTCTAAACGGTTAATGTAATCCATGACTCTGGTAGCATCGGCTTTGATTGCTGCAATGAACATTTAATTAGTACAAAATCGATTCCTTCGTGTTTTATCATGTACCGGTAAGAATAAGCAAATTCTGGAGATTCCTATGTTCGGAGAACACGGAACTATCCAGCACGATCTTCTCCAGCAATTCAATCAACTCGTTCGGTAGATCGGCTGTCATGAAAGCTTTCACAGTCACGGAAATGTCTTCGGGATCCTGAGTTTCGCTGAGCGCCGTTTGAACTACTTGATCGATCAACTGACGTCTAAAAATTACCCCATTAGACCAAACAATTCGTTTCGTTTAATGTAAATCGATGTTGTTTACCTGTACGGGTTGCTTTCTTGAAGTACTTCAGCCCACAATTCGCCGTCGCGCCTGCGCACCAAGTAACGGGCCTCGGACTTGAACAGGGAATTTTCATTGCACACCGCGATCAATTCTCTGTCGCATTGGCCTCGTTCGTAAGCGACGCAAGCCAGGTGAGGATCGCGTTTTTCGCAGTAACGGCCCACTACGCGCGAATCGTACCTAAAAACAAATAACATATTACTATAACAAGTGTATGTAATTATTGGCGCTTTACCATTGGTTTTCTTTGAGGAACCTCTCGGCGTTGTTGTTGGAATCAATGTAAATTTTCGCCAGGGCATTGTGAGTGGCGGGTTCGACGCATCCTTCGTGAACTCGGCTCTCCAACCAAGGCAACAGCAGCTTCAATCGGTTTCTCTTTTCCACTTCTTCCACCAATTCGTCGGTCGAGAATTGTCCTCTTACTACCAAAATTAGATTTTTAATAATGTCTTCGGAACAATCGACGTCCAACAGTCCGCCCACGACGACCTAAAAATCGATTCGATACAACTAACCGCACTAAATAATTCCGATAAACTTACAGGCAGACGACTGGGGTTGACTTTCTGCACGTAAATTTCAATGTACTTCTGCAAGGAGTTCCTGTAGAGGTACAAGACTAAATCGTGGACGAAATCGAAGCGATCGCAAACGATTATGAGCGGCAATTGATCGGTCAGTTTGGCCTCTTTCAGGAAGTTCTTCACCCGCTCGGCGTTGTAGCAATTCGATTCGCGACAGATGCGTTCGACTTCCTTGATTTGGCCCGTCTTGCAAGCCGCTTGTATGTACTTAAAGTGCACCTCCTGGTCTTGGGAGAAGTTTACGATCGAACCGAGGAAATAAAACAAACCTACGGAAAACCGTAAATATTAACGCACGAAATCGCACAATCGCTGGATCAAATACCTTCGTAACTCTTGAAGCTCTCGAACAGATCGATGAGAGCTTTGGTGGTGAGCTGTTCGTGGTATTTGGTGGCGATTTGCACGCAAATTTGCAGGTTTTGTCTGATGTTAGCCGTCAGCATCGCCTTCAGGCACTCCAAGCTGTCTTCGACGCTCAACGTTCCGAAGAAATTCACCAGCCAATCGGCCGGCAGCAGATGAGTGTGGACGACGGCCCGCTTGATGTCGTACAAATCGGTGTAGTGCTCGAGGGCCCTTTGCAAAAGGCCGGCTTTCTCGCAGAGCTGAGCGACGTGGGCGCGATCGTAGTGCGTGAACATGTTGTTGCCGAGGATCGCGTCGGCCACTTGAGGCGCCGACATCAAATTCATCTCCAGCAATCTAAAAAATATCCATTTCATGTTATTAGAGATATTAGTGTATGTAGAAATATGTGTTACCTTGTTTGCAAGTGCCCTTCGGTGGGTCTGTTGTTCTTCAAGGCGTCCAACAGGAAGGCGGTGCACTGTTGCACCATGTTCTGTTCCATGAAGATGTCGACGATTTGATTGATATCGGCCAAAGGCTCCTCGTCGGCCACCAGCATGCCGGCGAAGGCGGCGCCTTGATCGGGATTGGTGCGCATGACTTGCCGCAAAAGGAACACGTAATCGGGCGTGTAGGAGACCTTCTTGGCGTACAACACGATCTTCTGGAATTGCCCGGTTTCGGCGAAGCTCTGGATCACTTTCGCCGGAACGTTGGCCCTGAGGTACACCGATAGAGCCAACGTGGGATCGGCTTGTTTGACCAGATCGCCCAATTCCTCCGAGCACTCCAATTTCTCCTCTTTCAGCCATTTTTCTAATAGTTGTTTGCGGCCTTGAAGCAAAACCGGTTTGCACAATTCCAACGATTCGTATCTAAAAAAACCCAAACAGGTAATTTTTTAAGCGGACGTTTTAGTGAAATTTAGTTACCTATTAAGTTGTCCTTGATCGAGAAGTATGCCAAAGTATTGCAATAAGGGGCTATTTTGGCCGGGTTGAGTTGGAACTTGCTGGAACATTTGGATTGTAGCTGGCGTTCTGAGGATTCCTAAATTCGAGAAAATTATAAGTAAAAGCAAGAAGAATGTTGTATTTATTCGTTTACCTTTAGGAGCGTTGGCGGCGACTTTGGCGGCTTCGGCGTACTGCCCGTTTTGGAAAAGCATCTGGAATTTACTGACAAACAGATCTTCAGCACCAGCCAGGTTGTTTCTAGTAGCTAAACGTAGTGCTAGATCAGCGTTATGCAATACCGTATTAATGTATCTAATAATGCTCTCCTCGTCCACAGACACCGATAGAACTTGACCTCTTCTATTAACGCCGATAATACCGCCGGTGGATTCGTGCGGAGCCGTCACGAAAATCGTATCGCTCGATATCCGGTTCATGTAGATGCAAGTGCCGCTCTCGATGTCGTACATGTGAATGTAACCGTACTTCGTGATCAAATAAATCACGTCGTACTTGGTGGAGACCTGCATCGCCACGGGGAAGTCGTTCTGCGCCTCGGGCGGGAAGAAAACGTCCACCGACTTCTTGGGAAACGGCTGGTTGCCGGCCGGGTTCTGGCCCACCTCGATGATGTGCAACTTGCCGCCCTGCAGCGTCCTGACGGCGAAGCAGAAGAGCGTCGACGGCTCCGGATTGCCCTCCATCTTGAAGGTGGCGAACGAGGCGGCGTGGCCTTCGATCGGCTGCGAGCACTTCCGTTCGACCGAGTACAATTGCATGGCGCCGACGACGCGCGACTGCTGGGCGCTGATGCCCACCAACAGCAGCCAGTTTTGCTTCGGGTCCGTGCGGTAGTTGATGATCTGGCAACCGTTCAGAGAGGAATGTCTGTGGAAAAAGAAATAACATGTTATATAACGGATGATTTTACAATTAAAAGACTTGAAGGATCCTTTAAGTAGACGTTTTAATTGATATTGTAGTCAAATTAACGAGGCATTTAGTGTTAAAGGATCGATTTTAAGAGATTAATGCGCTGAAGTATCGTTTAACTACAATGTAATCTCTATTTTTGTGTATCTGAAAGCTTGTATTGCAATGTTACACTTTCTGCCGGTTTTGTGAGATGAATTATTTCGAAATTTCGAGTTCGAGCTGGTTTGATGAAGGATTCATTTATATTAGAAGACCCAAAAGTCTATAGGAAAAGAAAGAACTATTTTCAAAAATACAAACTAGAAATTTACCAAAGTTTTCACCTGAAAAAAAGCAACATTTTTGCATGAAATAGAAGAGCAAATCATATTTTCTGAATTACTAATTTTATTTGTAGTTTTACATTCTATATGCTTCAATTTTGCAATTTCTTAAAGCAAACATAATTCCTCCTATCTACTAAAATTTGAAGAGCAAACCATTTCCATCTTTCTCAAACAAAATTATAATAAAAAACAACCTCAAATGCTATATAAACTTTTCGAAATGTACCAAATTAGTTCAAATGTACCGCTTTTAAGATTAGCCAACGCTTTAAAACATCTTTTAAAGCAACCTTTTCCTAACAAAAACCTTTTACATGTAAAACAATTTTACATTAGTACTAACTTTAAGGCCTTTATTTAAAAGGCGCCTTAACGCTTTATCATGAAATCAATTTGAAGTAAAAAGCACTCCAATAATTAGCCTTAAAAGCACTAATTAAATTTCGCAAAATAAACCAGTTAGTATGAAAAATTACTTTCGCCTACTTAGCGCCGATAATAGTGCGAATATTAACAAGTAAACGATTACCTGTCGAACATTTTTTGCGGAATAGAATCGCCCTCCATCGACCAATGATAGATGGACGTCTCGGTGACGAGAGCCAACGTATTGGGGCTGATCCATTTCCAGAAAAACACGTCCTCCGACATCGTGTGCGCCTTCATCTTCGATTTCATTTCTATGTTGAATATTTGGAGGGTTTTCTGCGTTTCGATGCCGGCTTTGCCTTGAAAAAAAAAACGCAACAATATTAACCTATATATTCTCTCTAATTACTGTTTGATTGTATACCTTTGAGAGCGATGACTTTAGAAGCCGGATTCATAATTGCACTTTCCGCCGTGATGGGTCTCCTGATGGGGTTCGCGGTGTCCGCCATATCGAGAATGACCACTTGGGATGTTTCCCCGACCTTTTCCCTAACGCAAATGTATTTGTCGCTCTCCATGGTGAGAGTGGCAAACGTGATGTTAGCCGCATTGATACCGACATTGGTAAGCTGGAAACAAAGAACAGAAACCACTCTTTAATAACGAAACTTTAATCACTAATGCAGCTCAATTGGGAGTTGGTAATGCAAAAGTGCTAATGTAGCAATATATTATAATAAAACCGGGTTTCTAGAACACAAACAATGAATCACCTGTTAAAAGGAATAAATAATGGGGGATATTATTTATATAATTAAATCGAAGCATTTGTGATAGACAACATGCACACGAAAAGCTGCGCTAGTTGAGAAATTAATGCAGAAACCGTTTTATTTTATCACAATCGAAATTGTGTTATAATACAATAACTGACCAGTGTTATTGCTGTAAACTAGGGAAGATAACATGTTGTGTGAGATAAATAAATGAAATATGATACAAATACTAAAAAGTTTAAAAAATAGTCAAAACAAGTTCTACATAAAAGCTATACAGTTAAAGAAATGTCTAAAAATTTCTCACAATATAGATAAGGTTGTTGTCTTATAAGATTATAATTCCTCTATTTGCTTTATTCTCACATCGTTTATGGTACTTATTTAATTGATTACATTATCAATCAAATAATTAAAGGGTGTTTAGTATTATACAGTTATGAATGCATTGAAATTGAATTATTTTCACCTAGGCAGTTATCTGATAAAAATAGGTAGGTTTTTGTACATGACCTAGTCCTGGTAAAAGTATTGATAAATCGAGTTAAGGTTTTATACCGCTTTACCCACGTTACGTGGAAAATTGGTATCTTGTTTCGTTCATTGGCTAAAGTTGAAAACCAAGCATTAAACATGTATATGATATACATGTAAAAACGTCTGTTAGTTTCTTGGAAAGTTGCGTTATTAATAGACATAAAAGAACAAAATAATGAATGTTCCTTAATTAACAAACGCTTCTCTTTCTATAAATACACGTTTTTAAAAGTTCGCTAAGTGTACAAGATGTTAAAAAATAAATCCAAGAAAATAAAACGCCCCCGCAAAAAATAAGTACCGGTACATTCTCGATTTATCGCCATTAATGCATTATAAATAAATGCACAAAATGTTAAGGGAAATGCTAGGTAAAAGGAAGCATATTCGTTAATTGCAATAACTGCTATTTAAACGTAAAAAATGGAAGATCAAAGTAGGTAAGGGGCGTTTTGTTTTTTTACCTGCAAATGTTCTTGAAACTTGATTGGTAACAGTTGCTGCGTCATGTTGCTGAATATTGCAACAAAACACAATGTAAAATTTACGCACTTTCCAGTTTATTTAACGAAACGTTTCTTGGATTTTTTCAATAAAATGACAATTTTTTTCACCGAACTGACAGCTAGCCACAATCAAACATCTAAGATGGCGTCGCCCTTTTGTACGACCGGTGACGTGTGACGTCAAATTTCGCCACATCACAGAACGAATGTCAAATGCCACTTGTCGGATAAACACGTTTTGTTGAATAAATCGATTTGAATTATTACATTTTAAACATTATTAGACCTTGAATTATCAATTAAACTGTTACATGATTCTATTGCCATTCAAAACCAGTTCTAAAGTCTACTTCAATTCTCGCTTACTTCTACTACTACTTGAGCAACCACCTTTACTATTCATGCATACAGTCAACTGACACTTTATTGAAAGAATATTTGTGTATAAATTTTTATTGATATCTTTTTTGTACAATTTGTCTGGACTTGGGCAAATGGCACGCAGACACGTTGTGTAGACAGGATTCCGCATCGTTTATACGTTCTCTCACTTTGGCTTGGGCCTCCTCCTTGGTCATGGCAAATTGCAATATGTCAATTACATCCAAGACCTGATCGTGTTCGAGACATCTAAAAGAGAATAATTTAATTTGGGGAACATCCAGAACAAAAAAGCTTACAAAGCACATGGAGTAGATGTTACAATTCTGCTAATAGGCTCAACTAATGGAGGATTCGTCTCCTCTACCATTGTTAGTACATCTCTGGAGGTTTTTTCTTCAATTATTCTTTCTTTGTAGAAGTTTCCAACCATCGCTTCAACAATATTCCTTTCCAATATCTCCAAGTACAACAGCGCGTTGTAATTGTTGATCGACTGGTTGTGGCCTGAAATTGTACAATTACAATACAACTTCAACATTTTGCTGAAGATTTACCTAATAATCTCACTATAGGATCGCTCTTGCAACCAAACATTTTGAACAGAGCATTTATACTTGATAGAATATCCTTCAAAGTATCGTTAACAACTCTCAGTTCTTCTTTTTTATTCTCCGCAATTTCCTTCACTCTCTTGTATTCGGCCTGAAGGTTCTCCAACTTGACGCCTTGCTGCTTGCGCCTGACCTCGTTCAATTCCTGCTGAGCATCTATTCGGAACATTTTAATTTATATACAATCAGCATTGGAATTCTAGTAAGAATCCTTACCAATCTGCATTTGCAAATTGGCCAAACGGTCCGTAATGGACTCCATATCCCCGTTCAGGCTGTTGATGCACTTGAACATGGCGAAGTTCTCCTCCTCCTGGGCGATGAAATTGTTGGCGATTATTTGCACTCGATCTTCGTTCGCGAATTCTTTCACAGCGAGCAGGATTTGCAGGTACCGCTCCAGCCGCTTCTCCATGTTCTCCCTGTTGATGCGCCGCTTCTTCTTCTCCTTCTCCTCCAAGTCGCGCATCAGCCGCTTCTGGTTCTTGACGGAGAAGAACTCCTGCAGCTTGACGTCGTCGTCGATCTTCTTCTGCATCGTTTTTATCTCCTGCGGGGTTTATTACGATGAAGAGCGAGAGGGTGATTGTGTTAAAGGTGAGTTACGTTTATGTGGTTGATGAGATCGTGATGGGCTTTTTGCCTCAACAGCTGTAGCTGGTTGACCCAATCTTCTCGTTGATCGTACGCAATGGTCGCCTGCTCGATGAGCTCGAACATGAACTTCCTGCCGCTGCAGAGGTTCTCGATGAGTTTGTCCCACAACTTGTTGAATTCCTTCCTTTCGTGCAGCAGATAGCGGATCTCCTCGCGCAAGTCGATGTTATCCGCCGATATGTGGCAGAACTTCTTCACCTGCACCTCGAGCTGGTTCTCCAGCTTGTGCACGGTCTTGTCCCCTTGCACCACCCTCTGGTAGTACTTTTCGTCGGTGACTTGCTTGGCGCTCAGATCGACCAATTTCTTCTTGTTGAGCGTCATCTGGCCCTCGATCTCCTCCAGGTGGAACTCCTGGTGCTTGATCTCCTCGTCGAATTCGTCGCACTCGTCCAGCAGGTCCTTGATCTTGTCGCAGTTCTTGTCGTCCTCGAAGACCCTGGCGCCGGCGGTGGCGACGCGGAGATCGGTGAGCAGCTCGAGCTGCTCGTCCCTGAAGATGTCCAGCACGCGTTTCTGCTTGAGCAGTGTGCCGCCCTTGTCGCCCTTTTGGTTGCGGTTCCTCTCCAGGAGGGTGTACTGGAAAACGAGCGGGTTTTTATGGTTATCGGTTGGGGGTTTAGTGACTTACGTTCCTGCACATTCTGGCTAGTTCTTGCTCGGCCTGCTTGGCCAGCTCGAATTTCTCCTCTTCGGTTAACTCTACTTTCTTCCTGCGGCTCATTTTGGGGAATGTTTGTAAACGTAGACGTGTAAAAGCGTTCGAGCAGCGTCAATAATCGCTGTATATTTGATTGACGGGGCGTGACAAATGATCAGGTGGTTTTTTATTGATCGGGCTACTCGGATTTGTTAATGGAATAAATAAAATGTGATTGCCTAGGTTTGTTTTAACAAAAGTAGAGAAATAATAAAAACGGTCCTGTATACTTGTTGTAACCTATAAAAATTTTTAATTGAAAAAATTTGATATATAAATCGATTAATTAGTAAATTAGTTGATGGCCGGAACGAAGTGCCCGCGGTGGAATTTTTTAAATTGGGTCATCATCTGAAAAAACATGCATTAAATTCGCGATGATTGATTTATAATGAAAATTTTACCGCTTTTTCAGCGAAATAAAGTCGGGTAATTAAGCTGGATATTTTCTTTTCGATCGTGCCTAAGTAGATTTTTACGTTGAACAAGTTTATCGATGAATTTTCGCCTAAAAATGATATTGTGTCAGACAATACAAAAGATATATAAAAATTTACCAAGTAATCCTAAAATTGGGCCTCTATCGCATTTGAGCAAATCGAAAATATCTTCTATTCCATTTAGCACTGCGGTTAATTTTCCTTCGGATTTTTGAGCTTCTTTCTCGTCTTCACTCCTCTACAATTATTCATACAAATAAATTATAAACTCTAATTTTAAATTTCCCTACCTGTTTAATGACAGTATCTAATTCTGTTCGTAGATTTTCAAACGTTTTCTGCCTCTCTTGCGCCTTCAACCGAGCCAGCTCTATTTGCTCGTCTGGAAATTGAGGTAGTAATTTTCCCATTAGATGTAGAGCAAATTTCTTACCGATTTTCTCTTGTACTTCTTTAAGAGCCTCTTCTAATATTTCAATTTCGTGGTTCAACTCGTTCACGTAATTGAACAAAGCGAAATTTTCCTCCTCCTGCTTCAAATACAACGTCGCAATTTTCGATACGTCGCCTTCCCCGCAGAATTTCTACCAAAAACACGCGTTAAATATAATAATTAATTAATTTATACGTACCTGTATTTCATCCATGGTGGTTTCGAGCTTGGCGATTTGATTTTCCATGTTTTGAATTTGATTTTCCTTCTTCTTTTTATCCCGTTCCTCCAGATCTTTGAGCACGCGTTTCTGCCCTTTGACGCACAGGAACTCCCTCAGCGTGCAATCGTGGTCCAATTTCCTTTGTATCTCCCGCATTTCCTGCACAAAACCCGAATTCGATTGAATACTGATTGATTATCGATACCACAATTACCTCGATGTGTGCTAAGTAATCGCTCTGGGCTCTTTGTTTGAGCGCCGAGAGTTTCGAGCACCATTCTTCTCTTTGATCGAAGGTCACTGTGGCTTGTTCTATTAACTCGGCTATGTATTTTTTCCTGGATTGCTTTTCCTTGACCAGTTTTTCCCATATTATGTTGTAGCGTGTCCTGAAATTCGCGCCTTAACGATACAATAAAAATACTAATAAATAAATAATTTTAGGGTACCTTTCTTTTAGGAGATGGTCGATTTCCTCTCGGAGCTTCTTGTTTTCTGCCAGTAAGAAGCAGAATTTTTTGACGCAGTTTTCCAGGCGGTTTTTTAACGTTTTCACGCTTTTCCTTCCGCTTTTCAGCCGGGTGTTGTAATCTTCATCGGTCACCACGGCGCTCGGTCTTAATTTTTTTACGGCGATTTCGAGCTAATAAAGAAATGATTTTTTTCAAATACACTTTCAAGGATTATTTACTCGAGAAATTTTGAATTTTGGAACACAAAAACAGGACGAAAACAATACGAAAAAATGGGATACAAGTAGTTAGTTCAGTGGTATAGATAAATTCGTTGATTAATAGTGGAAATCGAAGTGACAATGGATTCATGTCATTGGAAAATATTTGACGTTTTTGGTTGAATTTTTTGCGCAAATGGATCCGTCGAGTGTGGAGGATTTATCTGAAAATTGCAGGATATGCCTTGAACGAGTTGTGCGTTTAGATCAAGTAAAGTCGAAGCAATTACTTTACCTCAAAGTAGACGATACGATAATCATTTTTATAGTAACAAATTCGCTAATTTTGGAATTTTCAGGAAGGTATTTCCACCGATGGCGCTGCGATGTGTTCGAGCTGCGCCGATAAATCGCGAAAATTGGTCGATTTCAAGGCGGAGGCGTTGAAGAATTTCAATTTTTTGAAAAACTACCGCAGGAATTCCGGCGTAATGTCGCCTGTCGATATCGTTAAGTTGGAGGCTGATAATGTATGTTTGTTTTGCTTGAATCCTTCGGACAAATCGAGATTCAAAGATTGTACTTTGGAGATAATTGAGAAATACATGCCGGAAATCGTAAGTAAAATTTTTTATCATTTTTATTGTTAATAAAGCTTATTCGATTCTAAAAGACAATGACATGTATTTAGATGTTTCCACAAATTAGGATTTCTTCCAGACTTTATCTTCAATACCTCATCCATTCATTTGCGGTACATGCGAAGAAGATTTAAAGCAATTAGTCAATTTCTTTGGTTCTTGTCAAGACTCTGGTAATAAAATCGGTGAAAATATAGAAATTTTCGAAAAAACTGAAGCGCAAATTAAAATGGAAACTGATTTATCAATGGTCAAAGAGGAAAACTGCGTGAATATTAAACAAGAAGTCGATTGTTACTTCGAAGAAATAGAAGCCCTATCGCCTCATCCGGATATCAAGATAGAAATGGAAGAGGACGAAGAAACCGAAGAAGCTACTGAAAGGTTGTACCCTTTCTACACCCTTTCTATCAGATTATTTTTACGAACTTCCTTGCAGCATCCCGCAGGAAACCCCTTCCAAAACATTCTCCTGCCCGTACTGCAGCTACCGGAACCACCGGCGCTCCAACTTGGCGTCCCATTTGCTCGTGCACGAGAAATCGGCCGGCGGCTCGCCGATGTTCTCCTGCGACGCGTGCCGCTTCTCGTCGAAGTGGCGGTCCAGCCTGCTGACGCACAAGCTCCTGCACAAGGCATCCGACGAGCTCGACATGTTCGAATGCCACAATTGCGGCTACCGCACCAAGTACAAGAAGCACCTGCGCAGGCACATGAAGTTGCACCGCGTGGAAATGTTCTACTGTCCTTTGTGCCCGTACAAAACGAAGAAGAGCGAGCGGTTGAAGGCGCACAAGTGCAAACCGGACGACGGGAAGGTCGACTCGAAATTTGAGAGGAAATACGAGCTGGAAGAGGGAAATGGCGAGGCGAAGGTGAAGGAAAAGGCGGAGGAGTACCAGCCGGATCCGGTTTACGAGCTGTTTACTAAGATCGTGCAAGTGGATAAGTGGTACTATACGTGCAACGTTTGCCAGTACCAGACTGTTAAAATTTACAGGATTAAGGATCACGTGATGAGGCATCGGAAGGAGCGGAACCAAAAGTGCCACATCTGCGATTATACGGCTAAATATAAGAGAACCGTAAGGGAGCATATTAAAAATCGCCATTAAATGTTTAAATAATATGAGCAATATTTCAATAAAACTGTTATTAGATACCTGTGAGAAATTTGAAATTGACAGGACGCCATTATCTTCAAATGTCACAAACCAAACAACTGTGGCCTTTTACATCGCGGAAAACAAATCACAACATTGACGTTATTGCAACAACATATGAAATTTTACCAGCCTTTTTGATTTGAATTTCGATTTCCCTCAACTCCTCGCGTTCGGTTTTCACGCATCCATCGTACTTTGCGTAGTCTTCGAGCAGCTTGCGCATCTTGCGGACGAGCTTCTCGTCGTTCTCCATTTGCCTCTTGCACGTCGCCACCTTGATCTCCTCGTCGATCTTCTGCTTGTCCTTGCGCAGCGTTTCGATGATGCGCCGCTGCTTCTTCAGCTTCTTGCCCGTCTCCTCGAGGAACCCCAGGCGGTCTTCTTCCATTATCCGCAGCTGCGAGCGCGGTTTTTTTTTAATTTAAATAAATAAGCGTGTTGTTAGGTTTGATTACCTGTCTGCGGAGCCGGGCGAGTTCTTCTTCGGCCATCGCGAACATTTCTTTGTCGCTGTTGGAATTGTTCGCCTTCGGTTGGTTCATTTTTGTTGCAGTGAACAATTCCTGTAATTTAGTGGTGTACTATTTATGCAGATGTTATGGGTTTGGTAGAGGATTTTTGTTTACTAATGGTTGCTTGGTAACGAAATGTAAGGGAATTTGGTGTATTGATAAAATACAAGTGTCCTATTTAATTCTACAGGGTCCGAGAAATAGAGAAATGAAGTTTCTAAAAAAGTGCCATTTGCAAGCTTATTAACAATTCACATTTTCTCGTCGAGTTAGACTTGATAGTGCAACATCGTTGATAAGTTAACTAATTCAAAATGACACCTGTCAATTTGGCAAGTGCTAATTAAAATTCGTGACAAAATTTTACACTTTTATATCAAGTGTACATTGATATCCGAACTTTATTGATAACGTTTATTTATTCTAAATGACACCCGTCACTTTTGACAAAAATTAACTAAAGATAATCGAAACAAAATTTTACATCTTCCTATCAAGTTGACATTGATATTCGAACATCGTTGTTAATTTATTCAAAATATCACCTGTCAATTTTGACAAGTGCTAACTGAAATTCGAAACAACATTTTACAATTTTTCATCAAGTTGTCGTTGACATCCGAACTTCGTTTATAACGTTAATTTATTCAAAATGACACCTGTCAAATTTGATAAAAACTAACCAAATTTGAACAATATATAAATTGAAGTAGCATTATGTTGAAAAAAATTGATCCGAAGACAATTTGTATTAGTATTATTGCGATAAACAAGCAAAACATTTTGTATCTGTTTATTTTTATCGGATTTCTGCGAAAACGTGTACGAGTTGGCAATGGCGCGTCTCCAGGTAACAATCGCCGTGAGTTTGAAAACAAAACGAGCACCGACCGCTCTAACCCAACACACAGTATCCGTAGACACGGCACAGACTGTTTTGGGTCGACGATTCCGCGTTTTCTCGCATAGAAAATGTCGTTATTTCGGGCTCGAACGTCGTGAAAAAGTGTGGAAAAGTTCGTGTCGTTCGCAAATTCGTCCAGTGCAGTTTTCCATTTGTGCAATGTGCAATAATTAGCGTATTTAATTTGTAGTTTCTTAACTTTTTGGAATAACTCGAGTGTAGGATTATCAATTCCATAGGATTCGGTTAAGGTAAATTATTTACCTGGTTATTTATGTTTGTTTAATTTTGGAGTTGGATAAGAGGGTGGCTGTGGAATTTTTTGTTACCTACATATTTTCATTGTTTGTATCTTCGTTTCCTATGACAACAAATGGCACTGGTGTATTATTTTCGACATCAAAAACATGTAGATTAAAATTGTTTTGGCACTGCTTTAATAATTCCATTTCCTTTGTTAATTAATTAAATATTACTCACCGTTCATAATCTAAAGCAAACGTAATTAATTCAACATCAATATCTAAACACCATAAGGTACACACACGTATAAAAAGAAACGTGTTTACGGAAACGAATACATCCCATTTAAAATTCCGTCTTCCACACTTTTACTTATAATTTCCATATTTGTCCAATAATACTTTCGACTCGAATCTCTCGAATAATTCGCAAAACGTACTTCCCCTAATGTGTAACTCGAGGTCCTTTACGTTTCGATTTTCCAGCCACAGGTTCCCAAGATGTCCCCGCAGCGTTCCGTCGACTGTTCGTTTTTCCGCCGCCGGAAAATGCCGAATTTGTGAGACTCTCTCGGCTTGGGAAAATGCTCCAATCGTTGGAAGAGTACATCGTCGAAATGGAAAACCGTAGTGCCATAGACCAATCGCTGGCGACCAACGTCAACGAAGACGTGTGGACGCAGCTGCAGCAAAAGGAGAACGATCTGGTTCTGGCGGCCGAATTGGGCAAGGCCTTGCTTGAGAAAAACGAAGAACTGAAGCGCCAGAAGGACGCCATCGAGGAGGAATATTCGAAGAAATTAGAGGTGATTTACCGTTTCTTATTCTTCTTTTTCGACAGCTTCGGTAGGCCTTAGCTACTAAGACAAGTTGAACAATTCCATAAACGACAATATTTTGAATTTTGGAAAATTGAATCATCCAGCAATTACGCTGTCGATTGAATTTGTTATTCGAATCAAATTGGAATAAACGATAAGTTAATTATCCGTTTTGCTGATAGCATTCCGCTGGCATTGTTGAAAGTTTTGAATTACCCGTGTCTGCTGCATGTAGATATGTAGGTAAGGAAGATGCGAAATAATTCATTTAATTCCATAAAAGAGATAATACTGGGAATTGGTACTGCGTCTTTCACATGAAGAATTTTTGAGATCTACTTAGTTTTGTTTAATAATAAAAGTACGGTTGTTGGTTTTTATATTTTTCTTAATTACGTTAATTATCGGCTTTAACAATGTCAAATAATAGTAAAGAGTATTTTCTTTCATTTCGAAATTTAACGGTTTCCATGCTCGCCTGAGAGTAAATGTGCACACACTTCGATGATGTGCTCTGATTTATAACATAATGAAGCGACTATTTAAAAAATCATAACTATTTTTTTTATATTTAGGTTACTTCTGACTATAATTTATGATTCTATTTGCACTATTTTTATACAGAAGAATTTCGGATTCATTAATTTTTCTATCCATTGTAGAGGTATTTGAGAGATACCGCATATTTAAATACACGTTTTATCTGTAATAGGTCGAGATAAAACTTGCAATATCCTTTTAGCAGCAATAACCGTTGCTAATGAACGAATTTTATCTGCATCTATATTTTCCGTGTGCTGTGTAAAATGTAACATTTTCAAAATAAATTGTTTTCACGTTGATATCATCAATATTTTTAGCGAAAAATATGTAATAATTTGCATAAATTAGTTCAAATACGTAAAACTTTTAGTTAGCTGATAACTCTAAATTGCAGATATACATTACACAGTGATTAAAAAAATGTCCGATAAGAAATTACGTACAGGTATAAGTGCCTAGATAGGAAAATATAAAGGGAGTGAATTCAAAATAATAAATAAAAAAATAATCGGGAGATGCTCACTTAGTTTATAATCCTTAAGATAATGATAATATAAATTATTTACTTATTGTTGTGTCATATATCTTGATATGTCTAAATAAATACAAAGTAATCTTTAAACCATAAAGTACAATTTCAGATAAATTATTCAAGTGCTTTTTCATAATATTTTGCCGGTCTGTTCAATTTGTGTAATCCTGAGTTTACCTGCCTTTACCATAAACCTTCACCTTCTCCGTTGCTGAATAACTAATAATAGGTAATTTTCAAACCGATAAAGCTTGACATTTCGAAACATTTGCATTAAAATTTGTTAATTTTTTATTCCCGCAGTTCCGTTAAGTGCTATATTTAGTCAATAACGCATACTAAAAACGCCAATTAATTCGTAAACATCGGAATCCTCCAGCCTACATGAAAGAATAAAATATTTATGTAACTTCCTACATTCAGTAGTTATTAGAGTTCTCTCTCGAGGATTCTCTAATTACCCGTTTTTCGTTCGTTTGTTCTGCTTATTATCACACTTTCTTCGCGAATCCACACTGTACGAGAATAGGCCAATAGACGTGCTGTAATAAAAAAAATTCCCGCAGAATAATAATTATCGAAACCGCCAAGAATAAATACGTTCGATGAATGGCAAACACCTAGAAACCTTGACAAACGACCTACCCACGCCCGTTTCCATACCTTGTTCCATAGGGTATTTAGGTGTGACTGTTTATCATTTAATTTCTTATCTTTACCAAACGCTAAAACGAATTTAAAGGTCAATGCAGTTTCCTTTACTGTCTTAATCTCGTGCGATTATTTTGATAGATTTTTAAACCTCCACTGATCACGAAAAACCGAGTCTATTATTTCTCTACCGGGAATTTACATGCCCGCAAAATAAACAGATACAGGTGATAATTTTCGATTCCCCGGACGAACTTGCATGCTTATCTCATTTAATTAATAATACACCTCACCAGGTACCGGGTTGACTCATTCCCTATATTAGGAGTATTATAAACACCAATTAGATTTGTTCGTTGCCTTGAAATCGAATCGATATTCATTATCTTTTTAGTTTGATTAATTTTATATTTAGCGAACAGCACGCAATTAATTCGTGGCTGAACAACCCGGACTGCTTAGGCTACAAAAATGGAGAAGTGGGATATTTTCTTTGTACACTCTGTATATATAGAACGTGTCGGATGTAATCACGTGAATGTAAATTGTTTAAAAATGTGCCAATTCTCGTCATATTCGCGAATCAGCAACTCTAATCACATTACACTCGGTATAATATGATTAAACGAGATTTAGATGGTTGGTATTGAATCCGTACAAAATGAGGATGCTTTAGAATTATAAATAATCTTGTAACCAATCTATATGAATATTGTTTCGCGAGCCTCTTGACATTTCGAACGAGCGCCATTGAACCAATGTTGCCAACGCATAATTTTTGACAGTCACGGCCAACTTCTCTAAAAAAAAACTTCTCGCTTATTTTTAGCCACCCGGTACAAGTTTATCGATATAAAAATAAACGTTGCGATGAGCCAATGGGCTGGAAACTATGCCGTATTCTTGTTTGGAACAACGACTGTATAAATATTGCAATCACATGCGTATAAAGCGCGAAGAGAGCCGTTACCGTTGAGAAATTTATCGGAATACTTAGCTCATTCGGCACTCCATGTTTTTTTTTATGGAATAACAGCAATTTGTCATGGAGCGGCGCTCGCAAATGCCCGGGTTAAATCTGGAACGAGCAAATAAATCGTATAATTAAAAAATTCTATATCGAAAATTAGCGCTCGTTCTTGAATCCGCGGGGAATTGGTGGCGGTACTGTAAATACTAACAACGATAAAAATAATGTCATTGTTGTAAGATGTTGCGTTTAATTCTGATTTTTTTATCGGTTAAATAATAATTCTTACGCCATTTAATGTTTTAATCGAACAATACCGTATACTTACATCCGCAACTGTTGCGAAATTCGAATGAAAGCAGTGTCGTAAAGGACTCGACCTTGCCTAGCGGTTTTCTACGGTTTAGATATATTTTTTTTAAATACAAAAAAACTCGTTTGAATAATTCTTGCAGTTAATTAAGATATTGTTCGCAAGTACGCTGAATTTAATCTGATATTAGGCAAAGCGGCGCGTTTCTTAACTACCTAATTGCGAGATGAATATGAAATTATTACTCTAATTGCGGGTTAAACCGATTCGATTCGCGCGAAAATGAACAATTTAAAGCGCTGGAAATCGCTCGTTCGATCCTCTTCGATCGTAATTCATTAAATTTGTAAAAACCGCGTTGTTTCAGCAACGATAATTTCGCTTACCTTCGAACAGTTCCTTTTAAATTTTTTAAATCCGAGAAATTACAGAAGAATGTGCTACTATTAAAAACGACATTAAAAGCTCGTTAAATAAAATGAGTACTAAATTCAAGAATAGAAACAAAAAATGAAAAATACGTTTAAAAATAACGTTTTAGTGCATTTATAGTTCATTCGCTGAACTTACGAGGGTTTCAGATTAAGAATTTGCAGGGAATTGAAAGGCCGATACCTCCAAATTTTACCTGTTTTTTTTGGGTAAATATGAACTGTTCAAATCAACTTTGAATAAAATCGAAAATAATCCGCCTGTATTTGAATTGTACAAATCATTGTTAATGCTACAAAAGCCATAAATACAACGAAAATATAAATAATAGTGGATCATAAATTTAGTGCAATTGACTTACAATTTCTAAGAGAAACTGACCATTAACAAGTTCACTGAATATACTATACCTGTTAATTATAAAATTTTGGTTAATATTCCCAAGTCTCGTTATTTTCACATCCACATACACACAATAGTTCCATAAACTCTCCATTTCCTACCTCATCTACAATACGTAGTTAAGTACATTTTAAGTCTTTTAGTTTACGCAATTTTTACGTTTCTCATTACGTAACGATACACATTGAAAAACTTGGCAGAGTCCGGGTATATTTTAGAGCGTTAAAGGTTGCTCTTCGAGCTCTTTTTTTTCCGTACACATTTATTACAAGGCTGAATGAAAAGAGTCGACTAAGTGTGTGGTTATTTTCTTGAATAAAACATCATTTTCGTCCGCGAATCTTGCGCAATATTTTTTTTTTCACGTCTTCCTTATTATTTCAGTGTGTAGTAATTTTTTTACAATCAGCGTAACGATTGCGAAGACAATGGAAGGAAGGAAACTCGAAACGGGTTATCAGCGTATAGTTAATTTTTTATACTTTACGGATCGATTTCGGTCGGTAAAACATACTTCATATCGTCCACCAGTAATTGTTTAATCGATAATTAATTAATAATTCACTTGTAATCGATAGAAAGTTTGTTTGTCTACTCGAACAAACCATATAATAATATGACATTTTAATAGTTTAGAACGACAAAGTAAGGCAAACAATCAATAAATAATATCGCCTAACTACCACTTGGGCTATTAGCGTGCCCATGCGATAAGAAAAACGTATCCTTTTTTTATTTCGCCATGCGGAAAGAGAATTATAGATTTGTGACTTTTCTTTTCTATTATTACCTCACGTTACTGCTTATTATTAGATATTACACGCGGTTACGGGTAACACACGGGCCGTAATTAAATGAAATATTCATTGCAACAGCGAGGTAAATGAACATGTTCTTTCAAAAATGCATTAATGTTGTGTGGAAAAGACACATTCTCCACGTGTTAGTTGGCTAGTACATTATTGCTTTTACTGCTATGTAAAAATTCGCAATTTACCTGCCGGTTATTTTTTTCAAATTTCCGGTTATACTAGGCATTAAAAATTACAACAACCAAGCAAACAAACGTGTTTGTATAAGGTTATTAGTGATCAATTGGGCAATTAAATTAGTGCAGGTCAACAGACGCTCAGTTTATTGTTTGTACTTAAAAATAGAAACAAGCCAGATAACTGGTAAAACTAAATGCACTCGTTTTATTGAAGATTTACATGTCAATTAATAATTTCGAAGTGCACGTGTCTCGGGTTACTGAGATTTACTAGCACATGTTAAACATAATCATATTTGAGCAACGTGTGCATTAATTAATTGTTGATTTCAGATAACACATGGTGGAGTTTGGGTATTACGAAAAACATGACATTTCTGCAAATTTTTATGAATTGTGTCCAAAGTTCTAAATCAAGTTCATTAGTCGAAATAATTCATTATTCTTACCTAATTGGCATAATTATTTTTTTACAATACGTAATAATGCAGTGAATATTACAACACCATTGTCGTATTTTGATACTTTCTTTGTACCAAATACTTGCGGAAAAATGTTATTTAATTCAAACGTGACTTACGAAAAAATATACGGTACAAAAAAACCCGTTGATTCGGCAACTTAAATTCTTATTTAGTTTAATTTCCTGTGACAAATAAGTTTCTTATAAATTCACCTTGAAATGCCAGAATTCCAAACAATTGAAAAAATAGTTAAAGTGAATAGAATGGAATTTGGCTGGAAAGAATATATTGTGAAAATATGTGGGTCGCAATATTTTCAAAACTTTTGATATGCTCGAATCAATTGACCAAACTTGCTTGATTATTTATCGATTTCTTATGTGGATACTCCCACTTATTAACATATGTTTATGCACATATGGATTAGTATTTAGTTACTGATAAGATAATTTTTAAATTATAGGTACATAATATATGCATGCTAATCAATCGATGACGTACTTAGTTTCACTTAATTTCAAAATTTACGAATTTACAACAATAATTTATTTAAAATATTTAACAATCTTTTTTTTGAGTGGTCGTAGGGTGATTAGTTATTTTCCCTTCGACATTACTCTCTTTGAAAATAGGCTTTTTCGAGCACTTCCTTCTAGGTTGCTTCTTATATTTCAAAAAAATTTCGTTCCTCAACACGCCCGCCTGGTAGATTTGCTCCTGGAGGTGGTTAAAGTCCGGATCCTGCGGCTTTTGACTCGACACTAAAAAATTATACACAGGATGCTTAAAAAATTCTATAGGTATCCCAAAATCAATGAGCTCGATCGATATCGATTCCAAATTCCCAACTCGTTTATTATTTCTTAACAAACAACCAAGAACCGCAGTTCCTACCAAGGAACTACCAAGGAACAGTTCCTACCAAGAAACGCTTTGACGTTAATTTTAATCACCTCCTATGTATAGACTGTGAAATCACGATTTTCCTACAAACACAATAATTACATGTTCGTTCGAGTCTTCGTGCTTTATTAATAAAATTTAGTAGTATCTAATAAAAAAAACCTACCGTTAATTATAGGTACAGTATCTACCGTTTGAGACGGTTTGCTCGTTTCTAAAACTTTCAGATGAAATGCAATTTACAGTCGATAATTTTTGCGAACTAGAGAATAATAAAAATGAGTGAAAATAACTTAATTAGGAGGAATTCATTATGTTTTATGGGCTTGTATTGAATGAATTATTTTTCTAAATACCAGGGGCAAGTTCAATAGCCGTATTTAAATAAATCTAACTGCTTTATAGGATTTGAAATAATAGAAATCCGAGTTAACATTGCGTGATCCTTTCTATATCGCGTGGAATGGGAATTAGCCGATTTCAATGCCGTTTTGTTACATTTAATGCCAATATCGCAAACGTTTTTGCGGTAAATTCGAACGTGCATCAATTTTAATGATTGCAGTTCGTAAATTATTTTAATTCGTGCTTAGTGTACTTACTCTGTTCGAGGCACATTTCCCTTGCGTACTCCTCCTTGTTTTGTTCCGGGTATTCGTTAACCGCTAAAACCTTATCAAATAACTCGAAAAAAAAGGGAGGTTGGTTAGGTGATTTCTTACCCTTTTTAGCGAGGTATTTCTTGTATTCCTCCCTTTCTTTGTCTTCATTTTCGGTACCGAAGCAATTTAGCGAATAGATGATGTTTTCCGTATCTTTTTTGACAATTTCATAGATATCTAACGATTCCACCGCGGTGATGAGGCATCTCGGTTTCGCCAGATTCCAGAATTTAATGTAAAATTTCCTTCCGATCAACAGAACAGCCATTCCAGATTTTTGACAATTTCGCAAAAAATTGTCAATCTGGGCGTTCTAAATTGTCAAATTTTGGTGTCGAAGTTTGGTGTATAGCAGAGGGAATAATTTTTTTTTGTATCGAATTCGAATTAAATTCAGCGTTTGTGGGTGTTGTAAATACGTAATTTCGATCAAAAAAAGCAAATCCAGTTTCGAATATTAGTCATCGAATGTTCTCCACAAAGAAACGGGTATTCTACGTAAGTACAATACGTTCGAATTCAAGGTTTTCACTCTTAGGTCGTTATTCTCTCACTCTCGGTAAAGTTCTACTTCTTCCAGCGAATTACTCATGTTGGTATTTTTAACCAAGACGTAACAGTTATTTTTATTTTGCTAGTTTACCTCCATATTCTCGTTTAAAAAAACACAAAATTATCTAATTTTATTAATGGTATAAGATAGTGGACAGGTAATTCATATCAAATAACCCTATATGAGTGTCTAGCAGTATTTCGTAACAATTATGTCTTTCAAAGAAGAAAGTTGATATTCCCATGGAAGATTGTACCTTCACAGCATGAATTAAAGCACAAGTCATGCATTTATTAGTTTAAAACAAAAGTCGAAGTGCGCACAATAAGTCATAAAAAAGTGAATGGCATTTTTAGCATGGTTATAAATCTTTATCTCCGTTGATAAGCATAAAAAATTTGATGAACGCAATCGAACAAAAAACAAAGTGTAATTAGAATTTTAATTAGACGAGGTTATTATAGATGAATTATCCGAAACTATTGTTACGTAAAGGAATAAAGCCGCTGAAGAGCAAAATTTAATGTTGCATTTCCATAAAATGCACTATTAGTTTCGCCTTTTGAACCCGCTCTTTGTGCAAATTTTGGCCGTATAAATCAAAATTTAACCAATTTACCCAAGTAGCAAAGTAATTCACGCTCTATTATCAATTCAATGAGTACGCACTTACATCACTACGATATTTCTAATTTTTTTAATGGACAAGATAACAAAATAATTCGATTATAAAATCGCAGAAGCATCAATGAGATCATAACAATATTAACGAACAAATCGAATAGTTTTTACTCAAGTATGTGATTCACGAACAACTTCATCCTGTATGGTAATGAGCTCGTTGTTATTATATTAATTCGTATGAGCATGAGATCGCGTGGGGTATACTCAACTCGCTCTTATCGATCGACTCCATATCCTTTTACTAAAACCTTATTATTTACAAGGTGGAAAAGTAGAACTCGGTCAAGGCGGCTTCTCACTTACAACTCTTTTGCCGAAAGATAAATGATTACGTACGAGTTTAAAAGCCGCTTAAAATTTTAGTTAAAGAGCTCACAAAGTTATGGGTATGTGCAAATTTGTTTGCAATATAGGCTATGAATGCAACAAAGACAACTTCCGTTAGTCTTATATACAAGAACAAGAAAGAGTGATTGAGTGATTTGCAATTATCACTCTGTCATTTCTCACAACTGTCATTTTATTATTCTTTCCTTGTTCAACTCATAGAATCGACCATATTGCAAACAATGTTGCTTTTACCGATATGTATGATTTTGATCGAGATGTCATTTAGGGCTGTCATTTTTCACTTCTCGAACTACTTGATTTAATACTTGAAATAATCTATTAGAGAATATCAGAAATACAAATTAGTTTTTTTGCGCAAGTAAGTACCTATTAATGCATGTGAAATACCAACATTTTGAATAGCATCCATTTCCGAACGTTACTCATCGAATAAGCCGATGTTTTCCAGCGAACCAGCAGAAGTTCGTGTCATTTTATTGTTCTGTGATTACGTACGAATAACGTTATAAAAAATTGCAATGACACCGGATAATGGTTCGTTGTACCAGATTTTGTGTCTATATAATTATCTATTAATAAATTTCGGACCGATTCGTACGGTTATTTGTTATAAAATAAATTTCCTGCTTCCTATAGTAATTATTGTCAATAATGGTCAACGTCACTTGTCTAACTTCCGATAGATTTCCACGGCCTACTCTAGCTCTAGCCGATGATTGAATGAATCCATTTTGACCTCCCAGAAGTTAGCACCGATTAAAATTTTCAATCGAAAGTGCGCATAAATGCCTAATAAAACGAGCATGGCCAATTTGATTAGACGAATATTCTGCTCGTTCGAGCCGGTACTTTCTCTATTCAAATTCGACTCGCGAATCGAAAAAATATCCGGTCCGTAAGCAATGTGTTTTCCTCGGTGCGCGCGTTTTACTTCATTTTCGAATTTCTCCTTTAATTTTCCGCTGATTACCCGCCTGCGATGTTGTCTTCTCCGCGCGGCGAAATACAAAAAATAATAATTTTATCAGTGCGTGAACTTTTTCCCCGGCGTCGAGGAGCCCAGAAATTACCCACTGTAACGGATATGTGTGCGTACACATAAAATAGAACCATTTTAAATATAACTCTCATCGAACATGAGGCCCATTCTAAATATAAGGACGATTAAAATTCGAGCTTTTGTTTTCTTTGCTGTGGTTTATTCCGAAAGCTTTTAGCAGAGGGAATTGGTTTCGTTTGTTGCGCTGTTTCTACAAGAGATTATTTTATAGTTAGATAATAAATTATTCTTTGATCTACATATTAATGTTCTCCACCTTCATTTATTCTAATTCGAAACGAACTGATTTCGTAATGCCGGTCGATTTTACGCCGCAATGAGCGCATATATAGACAATCTTCCTTGTGACCTTTCTCATAAGAAAGTGAACGGATTTATTAGCTACATTTAAAGGCTTTTATGCGAAGAGTTTCTTCTGATATGCATATTTACCTATCTCGATAATTTCATACGAACAATGCATAATCGCGCTTTCGTTTAATTATAAAGTGTATCTCGTTTCTTTGTTACGAAGAATAGTGGTTTTTAATGGTTTGTTGAAACTAAAATAAATGGTTGTATCAGATGGGCACGTTCCGGGATTCCTTTAGTGGCTGCGTGTACGTACGAACAAAAGGCCAATGAACTAGTAAAAGAAGACTCATCGGGGATTTTTTCGCCATTAAAAAACGTGTCGAAATTAAGCCACCATCTTGCATTTGCAGAAACGGATTGGCAAACGCGGATCTTATAACACAGCCTTCATGCGCTAACCGCAACAGCATGACTTCCTACCGTATATTACTTCAGAGATTATTGTTTCAATTCCGACTGCTTCGACCTAATTAACTGAAATCAGTAACGACTCGGTTAATTTTTCGAATTCGAACGATGCAAAACTGGTTCTTTCGCTTCAGCGGCGGAGGAATCGGCACCAGGAACATAATTTTTTTCACGGTGCGAAACCGAATTAGTTTCGAACCAATTAATTCAGCGCAGTAGATGCATAATAGTTGAGTAATGGAGGATTTTTAGGGTCGAAATTACTTCTGTATTTTCTCTGCACTCACGGAACTATCATACGAACTTACATAAGAAAGATTTTAGGATGAGGTGACCCGCGTTCGCGAAAGTGTGCCCGTCGATCTGGTTTCTTCGCTTTATCGAAACAAGAGCATCGATAATGCAACGAGCGTTTTATTTTATCGCTTTAATTCTATCGGCCGCAATAACGCTTATGCAATCCGTTCGCGCTAATGTCGATGTTAAATAATGGAAACTCGAAAGCGATCGTGCGTGAAACCCCTTCAGGTGTGCATTCTGCGAAGATATCGGCGGAAATCTGCGGGAATGTTGGTATTCCTTATTGAATCGCTGTGTTTCCCCGCAGGCGAGTCTTCATATTTCTTCGTTGGGGGCTGTTGCTAATAGTGTAAACGGCCAGGAATTTGTTTTATCTTGATTAGTTTTTGTTGGAATCTGGAGCTGGTAACTGTTTATGCAAAGAAGTGTTACTTATTTTTAACGGGATAGATAGAATTTTGGAAATTGTGGGAAGAAAGTTTGGTGGATAATGGTATTTTTTCCTCATTGTTTTAGATAAATTTGGTCTTTTTTAACATAGTTTTTGAATTTTTATTGAAATTACATGTTGTTTCTAATGTTGATTATTCTAGTTTCTTTCGAGCATTTTTTCTATTTAATTATTCACCTATCTTATCATATTATAAATAAAAAAAAAACATGTGCATTGAGGAGATATGTAAATTTTAACATTGTCTATTAGCGTTTGCAATTTCTTTACAATCGTTTATGCTAACATTGTATGATAATTGCACCAGTGACACGAATTTTCAACATTTAAAGGTCTCCCCAGTAATCTCGCCGATTTATTTTTAACGCTGCAAATCAACGAGTAAACCTCGAAATTAGAGGTCAGACATAAAAAAAATTAAATTCGGATAGGCACCAATTTAATTTGAACATTTACGTTATTCAACTCCATTATTCAATGCAATTTCCAAAGTTTTTACTATTACTTTTGCGATAAAGAAATACTCTTACTATCACTGATAAAAGTAAAGGTTCCAATGAATGACTTTCCTTTGTTTGTTTACACCAAAAATTTATAACAAATTATCATAGATAAGAATCTTAATTGCTGCACTGGCGGTCAAGCCTTTGACACATTAACCTTGATTTGGGCTCCTGCTGAATTTTCGGTTCGAAAAACAACGCAAAATTTAATGAATTATTTAGATTTATTTGTTGTTAAATTTCCTGCGATGGTTAAACCGGAATATGATACATATTCGCGCGAATTTATCTTCCACCGACGATCGGTGAAATCTCTTCACTTGAATATCTCATTGTTCCATTGTCTATAGAAGTAATTGTGTAGGTATAGATAAATTATACTTTTTTTTTAAAAAGAACAATAAAATTATCAAAGCAACGAACAGAAGACGTTTTAATAGTAACTTATTCAACAAATTAAGCTAATAGGATCATATTCAACAAATCTTTACAAAGCTTTCATAACGAGCAACTTACAGACCGACGGAAATAGCTGAAGCAGCTAAGTGCGCAATGTGCATGCTTTATGTAGTAAAATAAACGGAAAGCGGGCACAATTGGAGGGTCTGAAAGAGGGTGTGAGTGGATTAGAATATGTTTCTCATGTAGGCATTATACTCTTCAACTGCTTGAAGGCACGTTTCCGCCGAGGTGCGGTTACAACGGAAACGATCAAAATAGAAAATAAAAGATTGCTATTTCGACAGCACAGTCACGGTTATGCATGTGGAACGACCCCTATATTTCGTTCGATATAATTGGGCTATTTGGACTTCAATAAGGTCCATTAAATCGCCTGAAACTTATGCAGATTCTCTCTGTCTTCTGATGCGGCAATTTAATCCAACCACGTAAATTATATAATGGTAATTACAGTACAGAATTCTCGCTACAATAACGATCTATTAAACCATTAAATAATTATAAAAAATATGCAAATAGAAGGAGATTTAGTCCGGTTATTTCGAACCAATCTAGTTAATATGTGGGTAAGATAATTAATCCGGAAAAGATAACAGATCTTTTTGTATAAAAAATTGCGCTCGACTCGATCCTAACTCTCGGTTAATACGTATTTCGCAAACGCAATAAAAACCCATTTTCCATTCAAACCCACGCAAAATTCACTTTTTTTAATTATCGATATCGTTTTTTATTGCACCTCAAACAATAATACCCGCATTAAAATAAATCGCCAATGACGTACAAAACAATTAATCGCCCAAACAAAAAAACGTCACCACAAAACGCAATCAATCAGCCAACAAACCGCCCTCTTTGACATCCAAATTCTTGCAGCTGGTGGAGCAGGACAGGCACGTCCTGCGCCGGCGGCTCCACTCCAAGGAGTCGGAGCTCGACGCGCGCATCCTCGAACTGGAGAAGGACGTCGCCGAGCTGACGTCGAAGCTCAACGCCAAGGACGGCCTGCTCAAGCAATGGGAGCGCGACAAGAGCGGCCTCGTCGCCGAGCTCGGCGCCCAGAACGCCCGGCTCACCGCCCAGCTCAAGGACGCCTCGCACAAGGAGCAGCAGCTCTTCAGGGAGATCGACGAGTACAAGGAGCGGCTGATGATGGGAAAGAGCAGCCTGCAGGTAGATCTATTCCACCAAATCTCGAGGGTTTCGCGTTAAATGTATTTGTTATTTAGGAGCACATGAGCAGCGTTACCGGTCTCAGGGACGAGTTGGAATTGGCGGGCGAGAAGAACCGCGAACTGGAGAGGCGGTTGCAAATGGCGGCGGCCGATAGGGATAACATCACGCTGGCTTTGGAAGAAGCCTCCGATAGGATACTGATGCTCGAAAGGCGCTCCAGGGAGCAGGACATGAGGTATCAACAGAGCCTCAAGGAATACTCCCTACCGCAGGAGAAGCTTTCCATAGAAGATAGATTAAGCGGTAAGAATTAAATACAACAATCGACTAATTCACGTTACTAACACTCGACCCTATAGCCGGTGAAGAACGATCTCTCTTATCAGAAATGGACATATCCGAGCCGACGTTGTCGCAGGAATGTCTATCGGTGTACAGGCAGCTTCGGTCGCTCGTGCAACAGCTCAAATCCCACTCGGACGACGACAGCGGATTGCACTCGGATTGCTCCACTACCTCCTTAGACGATTCCACTAGGTAAGCTTATCATTTACCCACCAGAAATTAGTTCCTAACGCTGTTTCTCGTGCAGATTTACACCCGGCATGCTCACCGAAGTCGCCCAGGAGCTGGTGGGCTTAGTATTAGACACCGACGTCGTCAGACTGCTGGAGAGAGTGGAACAAGCGCGGCGGGAGATACAAGAAAGGGACGACGAGCTGGCCAGAAGAGCCGAAAGGCTCATGGAGCTAAGTACAAAGGTAATCGTCGCCGAGAGACTTTTAGATGTGGTGTAATTCGGGTTTGTTGTAGGCTTCGGTTTGCGAGGTGGAGCTGGCCTCGGCGTTGGAGCAGCGCGACAGGGCGGTGCACGACGCCTCGGACACGTCGCTGGCGCGGGACGAGGTGGTGCAGAAGGCGCGCGAGGACCGAGACGGCGCCGTGGAGAGGCGGGTGAAGGCGGAGGTGGAGCTGGCCAAGACCAGGGTGGAGCTGATGCAGGCGAACAGCCAGCTGCTGGAGACGGTGCAGCAGAAGGTCGAGTTGAGCCAGCAGCTGGAGCAGTGGCAGATGGACATGCACGAGCTGCTCGACGAGCAGCTGAGGAATAAATTGTCGAAGCAGGAGGTCAAAACGAAGATGCCCAGTGAACCGGTCGTGCCTCCTAGGAGAAGATATTTGCTTAGGTTTTTCAATCGATAGCGTTTCGAAACCGCTGCGTAGGCAATGTTATTTTAGTTGTAATTCGTTTAAATTTATATGTTTTGTTTTTTGATACAAACGTACCAAATTATTTTATTTTTTTTTTTTATTTTCTAATAGTTAATTGTTTGGAAACATTAATTCGAAGCAGCTGTACCACTGTTTTTTTGGTGTATTAACAAAAATTATTTTTAAATAATTTATTGCTTTTATATAATTATTAATAAGTACATTTTAGTTATTAAGTGATCCTATCATGTTCATATTTTTTTTCCAATTCATTAACTCCTTTAATTTTAACATAAAAACTGTGATTTTAATATGAAAGGCTATACACCTGCACTTATTTAATATGTAGTACAATATTTTATTAAGTAAAATTGTTTGATTTTTTTAAACCTTAACAAACTCACAGCCAGAATCTACTTCATCTCTACTACTTCTGCTACTTCAAATTATCCTCGTCTTCTTCGATGAAATCCCCATCGGGATATTCGTAGCCATGTTCGTTTTGTAGTTCATAATCCTCTAAAGGAACAGCAATGCTTCTTTTATATTCCTTTTGGCGTTTCTTTAGTATTTGCCTTTGCTGTAAGAACTTATTAAACACCTCTCTCTGGGATTTTTCATCATCAACATCCAACGAAACTGAATTGGAATACTGCTTAAGTTTGTAACGAGCCCAATTTTCTGTATTCGAGTTAATCCTGCTCCTTGAAGCCTGTTTAATTCTGTTCATTATCGATGTATGATCTAAACCAAACACACAGTTAGTCATCAGAGGCAAATCGGTAACTTGTGATAGATCTTCTTCTATCGGATGTTGTCTTTCTAAATCTTTGATTTTTTCTTTTGTTGTATTATCTATAGGTAGCGTGAGTTGGAGTTCCGATATAAAAACGGACGCAGGATCGATGTTACTAGGCCCTTCTTCCCCGTAATCGGCCACAGCCAGTCTTCTATCCAATTCGAGTAAAACACATGCGGATTTGTCTCGAAGAAATTGAATAGGAGGCACCTGTCCCATTAGCCTCAAAGTCGACAGTTCGTGCCTCAAAGGCCCCGCTACTCTCTTTAATATCTCCTCCACCTTGTACAAATCCCTGTTCTGCGTCGACCAATATACTTTCAACACTTTATAGTCCAACGTGATTTGGACTTTAACTACCTCGACTCCTAATCCTAGTAGTAGATGCGCGTTTTCGCCCGTAGACATCAAATCGGTGATGTTTCGCATAAATAGCTTGTTCAAAACCACAGCTCTTCTCGAATCGATAACGGCACGTTGAGTGGATATTTCCGACGCCACTTTCGCCGAATGCGGAATAGTTTCATTGTAATAAAACTTCTTCTTCGCATTGTGTTTTCCCATCACTTTTCTCATCGCGTTCGCCACTTTGTTGGTTCCGCAAATTGAAGCTGATGTGTGGAAAGCATCGTAGCTTTTCAAATTGGGTGAAATTTGAATGTTTCTTAACAAATTACGACAATAGTTTAATGAAAACATGATAAATATAAACACTTATTTTGTTATTTTAAAATTATAAGCTAACCTAATATTTCTTCTTTCTTTGTGCAAAATAACTTAGAGCTGTCAACAGTGTCAAAGTAGTGTTAGGTTTGACAAGTGACGTAAATGTCATGATCATCCCGGCTTGATTATGATTTTATTTATTCCAGTAAAAAATTAAAATAACGCCGCTATTAGTGCGTAACTATTTAAATAAGCGTTCAATTGAAATTACAGTAGTGCAACCTGATGGAAAATTCAAGCGAAGGATTCGTGCTGGGCCAGGAGGTTGTCGAGCACCTGAAATGCTCCTACTGCAAGTTGTATTTATCTTACGGGCCGATATTTATGACCACTCAAGAGGATGTTAAGTTTAAATGCGCCAGGTGTAATGTTAAAACTCGGTTTTGTTTCCGTAACTTGATTTATGAGAATTTGGCTAAGCACATGAAGTTTCCTTGTGTATACAAAAATTGCAAAGAAATTCTGCCTTGGGACAATGTCCGGGACCACGAGGCGAATTGCGACCACCGCACAATACCCTGCCTCGCCTCGGATTGCCAGGAGACTGTTCTAGAAAGAGAATTTGCCGCCCATTTCAAAGAGAAGCACAAAAAGCTGTACCACAACGGCTCGATATCGATAGAAACCCTCCGCTCGAATTACGGATTCTGCGTCCTGGAAAAAGACGATAAATGTTTCGTGTTCCTCTACGACAGTGACATCGATAAAATACGGTTGTGCGTGACCTATCTAGGCGCGAAAAAGCTGGAGAAACAATTCGAAGTAACGTTTCACGGGAAAAACCACAAGTCAATCGTTTTGACGGAGCAGAACTTGGTGCAATTTCAGGAAAGAGTGCACTGCTATAAGTGCTTGAAAGGCGATTGTAAATGTATATTCCACAGTTTCAGGGATTACAGACGGGGCCTGCTGAATTACACTCACTCGAAAATGGACAAAGATTTGCTCAAGCGCACGTTCGGCAATGAAATAGGATGTATCATAAACATAGTCGATGAAAAGACGGAAAACTACGACGAAATCGACGATTTGTTACTGGGCGGTAAAGACGTGGTAATCGATGAGGTGAATGAAGAAGACGATGGCGAGAAACCCGCCGAGCCCGTCAAGACTGACGTTATCAAAGACATGCTGAAATGCCAAGCGTGCCGAGAACCCCTCAAAGAAACGATTTTTCAGTGCTTGAGCGGGCACGCCATCTGCAGGGAGTGCAAAGGTAAAACCGAGAAGTGTACCAAGTGCGAAAGTAAAATAGACAATACACGGAACTACATCGTAGAAGAGGCCGTTTCGAATTTGAAATTGTTCGAACATCCCGTAGAAGATAAGCTAGAAGACAAGGAGATCGTTTGTCCCATGTCCAAATGCAAAAAGACAGTTTTGCTGTCTACTATAAGCAATCATTTTAAAGAAAGTCACATTGCAAATTTCCATTTTAATAAGGTAATGAATACAAATTGTAAACATATTAAATTTACTAAATTTTCGCGTGTAATTTTAGGTGACTCTTAGTAACGTGTATGGATATTATAACGTTGATGTTTTGGTAAAAGATGGAAAAACCTACCTACTATTATTCGACTTCGATGATTTCCATTTCGGCATAAGCGTATGCTCGATCGATCCCACCGATAAACTCTATGAAGTTAAATTAATGCCAGACAACAAACGGTATTCCCTCATCGCTACTGATCAGAAGGTCATAAAATTCAACGATAAGGAGCATTGTTTCAAGTGTTCGATCGGTATGTTAACTTTCATAAATCGATCGTTTACTAACCCTTATCCCCGCAGGTATATGCGAAATAAGCGATCACACCTACAGGGTGAAGAGAATGGAGATTTTCAGAAGACTTACCACTAAATTCAACAGGGATTGTATAAAGAGAGCGTTCAAATCGAGCTCATTAACCTACCAAATCGTCCTCAAAGAACCGAAGCAGGATAAGAACGATAAAGTGCTGAAGCAATTATTCGAATGTCCCATTTGCAAGGATTACATGATACCCCCGATACATCAATGCGTTGCCGGTCATACGCTTTGCAAAGTCTGCAAAACCAAGGTAAATTCACGAACATTCGCGTAAATACGATAATAATTTATTACTTTGTAGGTGGAGAAGTGCCCGTCCTGCGAAGGCAGCATCGAAGACACGAGGAACTTGTTATTAGAGGATATCTCCGATGTGGTTGATGTTCCGTGCAGCTTCGAAACGGAGAGCTGCTCGTTCAGGGCCGGCATTAAGAGAATAGCCTCGCACGAATTGGAGTGTCCGTTGAACAAGAAAAAAGTCTGTGTAGTCGAGAGGCCTGCGAATAATCAAGTTAGAATAAACGAATAGGTTTATCTCGAAGGTTTCGGAGGGGTTATTAATTTTTTTGTCTTGTAGGACAATTCGGAAACGCCGGCAATAAGTCAGGAGGAATCGAACGAGGTAGTTTAGTCGAATTTTTTTTTAGTGAGTATCGAATCGCGTAGGTTTAATTCGAATTTATTTTCCGATTATCCAGATTTAGATTTAAGGAGCTTGCCGTTTTTTTTACGTAAAAGTTAATTTGAATAGCACTAGTTCGTTTATTTAATTATATGATGTGAATTTTTTTGTTAAATCTAAAAATTAAATTTCTTTGTAAAAAAAATTAAATTTTATTTGGTTTTTCAAATAAATTTTCTTCCGTCTTCTTTTTTAGCTAAGCCCTCAATTGTTTAGCTATTCGGTCATACTAAATAATGACATTTATGGTCTTTTCCTATAGTACTAAATATCAAAGAAAAAGAAGAATGCCGCTTTCTAACCTAACTTATTATGAAAACGATAACCAATTTTTAAAATAGAAAACATGTACAAAAGAATATTCAAATTATTTTCTAACAACAGAAGATTAATACATTATTCTTCAGGCAAACCGCCAGCTATACTTCATAAGTCAGTGTTTGGAAAAGAAATATTTGATACTTTCGAAGGAATTCCGCAGAAATCCTGGTCAGAATGGTCTCAAATTCGCCAAGAACTTCTTACTAATAAGGCATTTAATGAACACAATATTGATGCTATTATTTTGGGTCAGTGTATTAGTAAAAACAACTGTTCACTGGGAAATTCATTTATAGACTATTTGAATAAGGAAGAAATTAAATTCAATCTTGCCACTACAGGTATAGTATGAAATTTTCGCTATATAAATATGTTCATTACATTATCATTTTTTTTAGCTAAATATTTTAGTCTATTATATTTATTAAATAGGGACAATCGGTTTCTGTATGGCAAAACACTAAAAACGAAAGAAGAGGAATTAATTCTTGATAGATACAATTCTCTAAGAAAAAAATACGAAATTTTAGATTCAATTACCTTAGAAGGTTCTATTTCAGCTCTATCATTAACTAAAGATTGGAAAAAATGTATAACTCTACTGGAAGATATAAAATTAACCAAAATACCAAGCAATTTATCCTACAGTGTGACTGCTTCGGCAGCCTTTTTAAACAATGAGATCGACATTGGTTGGTCACTATTGCAACAAATGATTCTCGACGAGAAGAATATTGACAACATTGTTTATTACGCTTATTTAAATTACTTAAAGGCGACAAAAAATGATATAAAAATTGAACTAGAGAAGCTCTTTATGTTTCTACAAGAAAACGATATAGTAATCGAATCGGATGTTGCTTTAAAAATCAGTGAATTTGGAAACGAAAGTGGATTAACAAATTTTGCAACTGCTGTAAGTGAAATTATAAGTAAATTACATATTTCTCACTATTTTTTTTAGGTTTCTAAAAGAGCAGATTGCAGAAATTGCAACCAAAAATTAGAAAAGTTCGATCTCGACAACGAAGAGTTTGCAGCACTGAAAACTGCAATATTCAAGAACGTAATTGTAGGGAGAGATATATTCGTCAAAACAAACCCCAACGAAGTGAACAGATTTAACGAATTTATTAGCGCACAAGAGGAATTCGATGTAGTTCTGGATGGTTTAAATGTTGCCTTTTCAGCCGGAACTAGGCATTCACCACAAGTATTTAGCTCACTTGTAAGTAAAATTTCTAATTATTTCACTTTTTAAATAATTTTGCCATTTATAGGTAGCTTCTGTTGTGTCTTATTTCGTTAAACAAGGTAAAAAGGTACTGGTAGTTGGCCGGTACCACATGAAGCAATGGCCTAGAGACAATTGGAGCTTCATCAACCAAAACGCAACGGTATTTTTAACGAATAACATATCCCAAGATGACCCTTATTTGCTGTATTGCGCGTTGAACTCTGGGAAAAATACTATAATAGTTACTAGGGATTTAATGAGAAGTCACAAGTTTTTATTAAAAGAAACCAAATTGAGGATCTTGTTCAATCGATGGTTGAGTCAAAGACAGTACCAGTTGGTAAAAGTAACTGCTGAGGGAAATCCATTTTTTAGATTTCCACCATCATTAACATTTAGTGCTCAGAAAAATGGTCAATATTGGCACATACCTTTCAAGCCATGCCAAGATTCTAATATTAGTTGGTTATGTATAAAATTCTGATTAAAAAATAACACAATTTAGAATTTTTATCTTAATTTAATAAAAATATAAGATAACAATTATCTTATTCATTATCTTCTTCATCGTCGTCTTCTTGGTTGTTGATCTGGAAGTACCTCAATTCATAAGAGTCCTTTCCGGAAGCAACTACCCTCAACCAATCACGAAGGTTGTTCTTCTTCAAGTATTTCTTTGTAAGGTATTTCAAGTACCTGTAAATTCAGCAATTATTAGATACTATAAATATTGCATTTGGCAAATATAAATGTAGCATTACAGTGTATTTACCAATTCAGTTCGAAAGAGGTAAACATAGCGAGCAATGCCTCTTATATACACAACATAAAACGCCACTTTAACCAATGATAGAGTCACGTGGAGCTGGAGCTGTGATGCAAAACCTCGTGGTTTTTAAAGCTTCTTACCTTTTCGAAAAGGGAATTTCAGAATTGAGAACAATTTTCACGTTCTTTTCCCTGCTTAAAGTAACAGCATGCTGTCCTCCTTTACCAGCAGCGAAGTTCCCGGTCTTCCCATTGATCTTTATCCTTTCTTTGAGATAATTTTCCTAAAACACAAACAATATATTAGAACTATTGGATATAAGATATTAAAAAAACACGTGGAAGATTTAATGATACAAATGGGGATACTTACAAACTTTGCAACATCCAAAATGCTGTCCTCACTCGGATGGGTGCAGTCGATAACAAATTTCAAAGCCACCTTCTTCTTTTTGAGACCTTTCCCTCTGATTTGGGGCCTCTTGCCCTGGGGCTTCGTGGGGGGCACCGCAGCTTTCGTCTGGAATCCACAACAAAATTAGTTGTGTTTCGACCAGACTTTTGCTTGACGAAACACAGAGGTTCATCTGTAGCACAAAAAACTATTAATTCCCGCAATTACTATCACAAATTTATAAACACGTGTAAACGGGATATTTTTTGGAAAATCACAAAAAATATCGTAATAGACATTTAGTTCGTTGTAATATGAATTTGTAAAAGTAATTGTTATAGATTGATGGGTTAATTTAACTGGAAATAAATAAAAATTAAACTTACAGGAGCCATTCTTAGGGAAACGACCTATCCGTTCAACTTCGTTTATCAGAAAGAAATGGAAAGAATTTTGTATCGAATATTTGACTTGACTTGACGTTTGATTACCTGTCACTACTTCTTCTTTTTTTTTCAAACATTTTTATAAAACATATTAGAAACAACTTTTCTTTATTGGATACACGATATAAATTAAACATCTTTAATTATAATTCTTTACGGTTATTCTAATTGTATTTAATTAGGTTTTTACAAAATAGCTGCATTTTTAAATAGTAAGAGTCAGAATTTAGTACATTTTAGATAAAAAAACGTACTAGAGTATATAAGTGTCAATCGATTTTTGTGTGCCACCCTAGCGGCGCTGGCACAAACTGTTCTGGGCAGACTAAAAACTTGCCGTCCGTATATGAAGACTAGTTTCACAATCGCGATTCGCGATATGAAATTGTTCTCGATATCTTGAGAAGTTGTTGGGTGCATATTTTTTTATGAAAAACTCCACAGACATGTTAGTACTAAGAGTGTTCAGTGTTATTTTCTTATTAGGATTGTCTTTTGCGTCTGACCCGTTCGATTATGCAGGTGAGTTACACCACACACAGGTTCACCTGTGACATTTTGTATAGTAAACAAATTCCCTTATCGCTCATCACGCTGCAACAACAAATGCGGGTGGTTGTTTCGCCGAGCTCGGCTGGCGAGTCGACCTGAATAAATGGAGGTTCATCGAAAAGGGGTTGTTTGAAAGTCTTTTAGCCAGGTGTAAGTAGATTGTTACAAAATGGCGAAGTACCTATATTTTTTAATTTTCCGAAAAGACACCCATTTTAGTCCGATGTGGCGTCGGCGGTTCGCAGCTGAATTTCATCGTTTTTCTCCCGTTATTTTTCTACATCGAATTCATTTTGGCAATTCCAGCGATTTATTTAGCATGCTATCGATTTAGGTATGTATTACAAATGAGGTTGTTATGTGCATAGCCAAGTCGCTGTATGAATTATGCTCTGTCCTATAAAGCAATCGAATCGAATTTGAAACAATGTTTCCAATAACTATTGTTGCGAGTTATACCTTCATCAAGGAATTTGCATAGAAACTGGAATGCATACAAATAATAGAGTCGCTGATTATATTGTTCAATACGCTGGAAAGGATTATATTCAGGGATTAGTGAGGCGCTTTAATGCGGATTATCTTTTCCTTTCTTTTAGCACTGCAGTTTGATCTTCATTGTAGGCGGCTGTGGAAGTAAAATGTCACTCTAAAATGTCATTAATTATTTTTGACATATGCAATTTTTGGCTAAACTACATTCAAGTTATTAACGTCATGACGTCACGGCGTATTATTTATACAGGTTTGCCAAATATATACAGACGTATGCGAAACTTTCTAAAATAACATTCTTTTTATCGAAAAAAAATCGGTATTGTTGGAACGCATGAAAGTTTTAATATTTTTTCCAGTTTGCACGGCGAAAATTCAGACGAAAGCAATTTATTCCCAGGCTCCCGTATGTCTATTAAACGGTTTTTGTTATCGTTTTTTCTAATCTGTTTAACCGTTCATTTAAAAGTTACGTTACGGAAAAACGAGCTTAAGCCGAAGTTCGCCGTCATTACCGGAGCTTTTCGAACGAGTTCGCGTGTTGTTTATTGCAGTTGATATGGGGTTGTTTTAATTAAAAAAACTCGCGGCTAATGCGCCGAAAGTTCTTGCCAACGGAGGATTCAAAAAGCGAGTTTTTCCATGCAGTTAATGATAATTGACGGTCGGTTATACCACCATTAAAGTCGAACCCATCAAGGATAATTTTATGATGTTACCCACAACTCGTAGGTTATCCTTACCGTGCTATATGATCAATAGAAGTAATTTGATAGCATTTAGGAAGGAATTTTGAATGAGATATTTCAAACGAAAACTCGATTTTTTAAACATAATTATTTATTCAATTTTATAAAACCTTCTACACATGTACAGCAAAAAAATGCGCAACAAATTTCCATAAGTATGCAAATAAGTGGAATAATTAAATTCGTGATGTAAAAACGCGGTGATGAAATTAAGGAAAACATCTTGAATGTAAATGCAGCCTTTTACAACACTTGAGCGAAGCACTCGATTCGAAATTGCCCGTAGTAAAATTTTCCCTTGTCTCCGTACATTGTCGCGAAGTTATTTATAGTTTGCGTCTTCCTCGCTATTATTCCCTCACTAAATTTTCCTTGAAACGAATTGCCCACGAGACAAGAATTTTTTCCCAAAAAAAAAATATATCTACTATATCTACTTTTTAATTCGTGATTAATTTTTACCTAACATAAAAAAATAAAGCTAATTTTTAAAAAAATATGTAGTCACCATAATGGTTATTGAAGGACCATCGTCGTGACACACTCTATCTAAATCTTAGTTTCGAATTTAAAGGGGCGTTAGAAAAAAACGTTGTAGTTTCTTTTGATATCGTCGGCCACCTTTTCCCCCACCACGGTGCAAGCGGCGTTCGAGTGGCCGGCGAACGTGAAGGGTATCACGCTGGCGTCGGCCACGCGTAAATTCGCGAGCCCGAACACCCTCATGTTGCCGTCCACCACGCCTTCGGACGGGTCCCGTCCGGACGAGCACGTCCCGACGGGATGGTACCACGGCATCGCCACGTGCCTAATGTAGCAGTACCAATACGCCTGCGATAGATAGGCGTGCTTCGAGCACGCCCGCAGCCGGGCGATGGCCGGTCGCGCGTCGATTTTGCGAAAAGCGGGAGTGTCGACGAGCTTCAGGGCGATTTTGATGCCTTGATAGAGGGTTTCGATGTCGGTGCCTTCGCGGTCGCTCAACGCGTTGCTGTCGACGAGAGGGTAGCTGTAGGGGTTGTTGTCCTTCAGTCGAACGGTGCCCTTTGAAGCGGTGGTTAGGAGAACGACGGTTAGGCCGAAGCTGTTGGTCAATTTGGCGTTGTTGTCGTAGAGGTCTTGGTAGGTTTGTTGGTTGTATAGCAGGAATTTTTTGTTCATTTCCGTTTGGTTGCTGGATGCCTGTATGATTTCGATGTCGGGGAGATGAGTGTTTTGGGTCGAGTACCATCCGGCTCCGTCCTGGGGTTCGCCGGCCGTTAAATCGCCGTAGCCGCGAAGGTATTGTTTAATCTGCTCTTTGAGTTCGTATGTGGTTAAAGAGTAGTTCGATGAAAATTGCAACGGACAGAAGACGTGGTTTTGTAGATTTTCGCCGACTTGTAGGTCTTGAATGAGCGGTATTTTTTTTTGTTTTAGGTGATTTTTCGGGCCTATGCCGGAGAGCATGAGTATCTGCGGCGATGATGCGGCACCGGCTGAGAGTACGACTTCTAAGTTTACTCTCGCCCTGTATATTTTTTTATTTTTCGTGAAAAGTACCGCTTCGGTTCGCTTAGTTGCGTTGTTTATTTCTAATTTTATAACGTAGCTTCCTTTTGAAACTACCAAGTTTTTTCGTTGTTCAACCGGTTGGATGAAAGCGGTCGCTTGGTCGAATCGTCTCCCGTGTTTCGTGTTCATTTGCAGGATGGTACCGCCTAATTTCCCCTTACCGTTAAAATCGATGATATTCAACCCTAAATCTTCGTTGGCTTTCAAGAATATCTTGGTGAAATTGTCCGGAGGCAAATGGAAGTCGGTGTACAAATACCCGTCTCTGCCGTGGTACTCCCAATCGACCGGCGCTTCCGGATTAGTCTTATGGAAATCCTCGGATTTCTTGAAATAGTTTAGCAGGTTTCCGTACGACCAACTGGCATCTCGCAGCATTTCCGACCATTTGTCGTAGTCCGCGGAAGTTCCCCGACTGTAAATTAGCACGTTGATGAGCGAAGATCCCCCGATGCCTTTTCCCATGTGCACGGCGCATTTTCGGCCTTCTGCGCCTGTAAAAGTACGAAAAATGTATAGTACGTAAGGAGATTGAATAAATGTATCAGTAGAGTATAAAAGAGTATTAAAAATATACAAGTTTGATGTAGTAAGAGTTTAGTAAAGTAGATACCAAGAAAATTAATGTTTAATATGGAGTTTTTGTAAAATAGGATAGTTTTAGTATTTGTAGAGTAAAGGAACAGCTGTAGGTAGCGGCGATGGTAAATTGGACGCAGAAATATATTTATTACCTGAATGCTTAAAAGGTTGTTTTAATCCTGTAGGTAAATTCGGGGCGGGAGTATTTCAGGTAAAAAAGAGAAATTCTTTGCAAACTTTGAGTGAAATTGAACATTTTTTTCGTTGTTTCAAAAAGCAGCGCAATAAACGATTTTACATTGCAGAATTGAAGAGAGTAGAAGATTGTAGAAGTTGGTAAAAGATAGTAGAAGAGGGTTGAATAGAGTAGAGTACCTATAGATTAACATTACCTTTAATTCTCTCTGCTAAATTTACCTACATGATTAAAATCTATAATCCCTTTTGCACTCAATTTACAACCTTTCGTAGATATATATTTTTACCTCAATTACTCCTACTAAATCGTAACAAAAAAAATTAAAAAACGTAACAATTAGAACTTTTTATTTAAATGCTAATAGAGAGACACGAAAAAAAAATTGTCATATTCTTGCACGAGTGCGATTTCACTCGAACACGTTCCGTTCGAATTTGATCTCGTCGGCGATTTTCTCGGCTATCATGGTGCACACGGCGTTGGGATGGCCGGCCATCGTGAACGGTATAACGCTGGCATCGACCACGCGCAGATTCCCCACGCCGAACACCTTGAGATTCCCGTCGACCACCGCCCCGTCGGCGGGGCTCGCGCCCGACGGGCAGGTGCCCACCGGATGGAAGGCCGGCACCGACAGATGCCTGAGGTAGCACCTCCAGAAGCCCTTCGACTGGAACTCGTGCGCCGAGCAGGCCGACAACGGTCGCGTTTCCAGTGTGAGGCCGATTTTAGCGAACGTCGGCGTTCGCGTGAGCTTCCTGATCATTTCGATGCCCTCGTACATCGTGCCGATGTCTCTGTCGCTCTTGTCGCTGAGCGCGTTGCAATCGATGAGCGGGTAGGCGTAGGGGTTGTTGCTGGGCAATCGTACGGTGCCGGCGGATCGGGTTCGCAGCAGGACGATGGTGAGGGAGAAAGTTTTGTTCAGTTTGCCGTTGAGTTCTTTGTACGTTTCGGGTTTCCATTGCAGGAATTTTCGTCCGATGTCCGACGGAGTGAAGGAGGTCGGTATGATTTCTATGTCGGGGTAGCCGGGGGTTTTGTCTAGTTTCGTTTGGTACCAAGCGGCTGCGTCCAGTGGATTGCCCGCTGTTAAATCCCCGTAACCTTTGAGGTAGTCGGTAATTAATCCCTTTAAGGTTGAATGCGGGGTGGTTACGTTGGTGGAGAATTGCAGGGCGCAGAAGACGTGATCTCTGAGGCTCGAGCCGACTTTGAGGTCCTCCACAACTGGGATGTTGTTCGATTGCAAGTGCGCTCTGGGTCCTATACCGGACAGCATGAGTAATTGAGGCGACGAAACGGCTCCTGCCGATAGAATTACCTCTTTGTTCGCTTTCGCTCTGTATAGTTTACCGTTTTTCGTAAACAAAACTCCCGTAGTTAACTTCGTTTGGTTGTTAATTTCTATTTTTATGACGTAGCTCTCGGGGGATATAATTAGATTTTCTCTGGAGTTCACCGGTTGGATGAAAGCGGTGGCTTGGTCGTACCTCCTGCCGTTTTTCACGTTCAATTGCAAAACGGTGGCGCCCAATTCGTCTTTGCCGTTGTAATCGGTGACGTTGACGCCCAATTCTTCGTTAGCCTTGAGGAAGATCTTGGTGAGGTTGTTGGGCGGCATGTGGAAGCTGGTGTACCATTTGCCGCCGGCGGCGTGGTAGTTCCAATCGAGCGGCGCCTCTTGGTTGGTTTTGTGGAAGTCCTCGGATTTTTTGAAATAGCCCAGCACGTTTTCGTATCGCCAGGTGGGGTCGACGAGCAGATCCGACCATCTATCGTAATCGATCGGATTGCCTCGGCTGTAAATTAGTTGGTTTAGAAGGGACGTCCCGCCGATCCCTTTGCCCCTGTGCACGACGCAACGCTTCCCTACCGCTCCTGCAAAAACAATATATTTCTCTGTTGGAGTTTGAGTGCGTGGATTGATTATTATTTGCTTTCCAGGATTTAATAGAACGTAGTTGGTAGAGAAGGGGTTGCGGTTGGCATAGGAGAGGAGCCTTATTGGTCGGGATCTTATGTTTGATGTGTTGGAAAATAAATACGTGGGTGGTAATTTGAATTATTATGGGACTTTTTGTTTGCCGATAGACGCTTATTAAAATTCGTTTGGTTTGCTTTTGACGATTTCGGAATGTCGTCGAATGAATGGAACTTTTAGCGATTAACAAAGTTTGTGACATTTTAAAATATTCCAATTAAACATCTTTCGAAGTCGTTGCGTCTTTTCCGACGTGCGCGATTTTACTTTTCGAATTATTTCGCCCTCTCCCCATCTTCGAAATTGATTAGGAAACTTGCCGTTTATCGTCATTATTTAATAAATCCCCACGTATAGAGATAAATTAACCAAAGTTACTCGAATCGATACATCGATTGAGACACGCGCCATGGATATCCTGTCGATAGATACTTATTGAATACTAATCAAACGCTAATAATTTTTATCACATCTCAATATCCAATTTAATATTAACTCTCTGGGATAACTTGCATCGTTAGTTGCACAGAAACTTTTATACCTTAACCATTTATTTCCTCGTGTTTCAATATTATCTCGAAACTGATTCGTGTTTATCCGTAAGTCATGTTTCTCATAATGCCCGTTTCGTTTGTATGGGATTTTATCCATTGTAATAAAGTCGAAGGGAATCCTTCGGGGAACGTATTAAATTACCGACTCATTGTTAAACGTTAACTGAACGAGGCCTTATCGCGAATTCCTAATAAATTACACAATGGCGTTGTTGCTTGTGCGCCGATCCCAATTTGATCGGAGCCCCGAACGTACACATTTAGGCTTAGTGCGATTAATTTAAACGCGAATACGTATTAACGCTGGTAAAATGCAATGTTTTCGAGGGGCAATCTCGACGCAGAGAGTCAGAGTGGAGTTCCGAAACTTTTTAATCCCCTGAAATACATCTATAACCGCGAGTTGTGTCGCAAGGAAAACTTTCGTAGGAACATTTTCCTATGAAATATTAATGTCTATCCCGGGGTTCCAGATGGTATCTACTTTTTAAGAAAGTTTGCATTGAATAAACATATTGCATTGTACCAAACTATATCCACAAAACTAATAAAACGTTTTCTAATAACACCGTCGGGGACGCGCCGAAGAATTCCCATTTGAACGTGTAAAAGACTCACCTAAGCACGCCGTCTTCTGCGGAACGCTGACGAATCCCCAATTATATTCGGTCATCGCCTGGACCGCGAAGAATCCCGGAATCATGGTGAAATTGTTGGGATATTTGCCGGCTTCGAGCAGCAGAATTCTCCAGCCGAGTATCTCCGACAGCCGGCTGGCTATCACCGAGCCCGTCGAGCCCGCTCCGATTACGATGAAATCGAACGAACCGAAATCTGAAATCGAAAACTTATTAGCCATCTCGACCATTTCTACTATAAGAAATTTATTTCCTTTTAAAACACTCCTTAACTAGCAGATATTTTGGACTATTTTTTGAGCCTTCTAACTCCCTAAAGTATTCTAAGTAGTTGCATTATTTCGAGTTTAATTAATTTATTAGATCACATTTTTCCAATAGAGTAGTGATGATATTTCATTCAATTAAGCGACAATTTAAAAATCGGTTATAATTCCGATAGCACGAACGAGAGGTGCTTCGGTGCACGTTTATTACCGGTAATCCCTGCTGGGAAATATAATATCGGTATATTCTGGATTAGTCAAACGTGCACCGCGATTGGATATGATTGATTAGAGCGGATTAATTGCGCTAATTCTCTCGCCTATACCCGCCTTTATTAAAACGCATCGACTATTTGATCACATCATCAGCGACCGTTATTCGGTGTAAATAATCTGTGCATCGCGAAATAGAATATCTCCTTTCGCATATTCCCCGAACTAGACTAGTTTTTCGACTGGCAAATATTCCACATGTCGGTATTCAGCACGCGCTTACGCCACCTGTATTTTCGCACAAAGAAAACTCGATATTTTCCCGAGTTTTCATTGAAAAGCGACCCGCAGACTGATTTATTCAATCTCTTACCTCGGCAACTCGGAGAGCTTATACATAACTAAGACCACCTTGGCTTTTATTGCCCCGGCGTACAACAAAGTTTTCTTCTATTGTTCGTTCCCGCGACTGAATAATGAAGTATATAAAGTGCGAATTTTCCTCCGCATAGTTCGAGAAACATAGAAGACTTTCAAATACACGAGAAACGAAAAACGAATGCGCCTCGTTGATGTGTACCCGTCGATTACCGATCAAACGCCGAAACCAATTTACCGTCTAATAAAGGGTGAAATTTCCAGGCGCGTTCTAGCGCTTTCACCGTAATATCGGGACGCTAAATTGGACTTAAAAGTTCCACCGCCGTGCATAGACAATCCACTTGCAGCAAAAACCGATCCGGCACGCTGAGTTGCCTGGTTATTAGAGGTACTTGGCGCGGCTTTCGAGCGCCAGACGAACGTAATCCGCATCGGAAATTAATCACGTTCTAGTGGTTTGCCGATGATGGCCGGCGCATAACCGGGGGGGCGCTAACAATGGGGGCCCGGAAAAGACCGCGTTTTATCTTTCCGCGGGACATGTTCCCCGCGACTTGTTGGACGCGTTAGGCCGACCGCTCGCGGAGCAACTGCTTTAAAATAAAAATTGTAAACCAGTTGATCTTGCAACTATTTTGCAACTATTTTGCAACCTCGGCAATGTATAGTAGTCGATTCAAATGAAACTAGTTTGCAATGAATCATAAACCCGTTGTACCCGACCATTTCCCGCGGTCGCAGTCGCTTTGCAGTTTCAAGTTGCTTTAAATTCTTGCCAATTTCTGGTGTGATTCATTCGACATTCGATAAATTACTATGGAAACTGATCGAAACTATTTTATAATAGTCGCATCCGTGTGCGTACAGAAGTTTAATATTAGTTGTAAACTGGTTACAGACTAAACTAGATTGAAATCTTTTATTTCAAAACAGTGTGGTTGTTTAGCGCATTGAATAATACATCGCAATAAAGTCGATCAATAATCGTAACTTGCATATAGATGGACCTTTCGTGAAAACACGAGGTATATTCGTTACGTGTTGTCGAATTAATCTGATGAAAAATGCATGTGGGTTTCGATTTTCCCCGGCCGATCGTCTTCTCTGCTACAGGGCGATTGCGGTTGCCGGGTAAATAAATATGACCGACCTGTTTTATTATTTGTAGTTCGAATTTTGAGCCCGAATTCGCGTTAACTAGGCTGTCTATTCGTATATGTTGATTTTTTAAAAATAAAACCCGACCTAAATGTTTCGCGTTAATTCGAGAAAAAATATTTTTATTGCCGTGTGTTCCGAACGAATTAAGAGCATCGTCGCGAAATGAGGCGCCATTAAAAATAAATGTTACAAATTAATTTTATCAACTTCATATTTTCGCTCCGCTGTTATTTAAATTAAACGAGTAGGTGTATGATTAGTGCGTCGTATAACATAAAAGGATATCATTCCGGTAGATTAAATAGGGCTTGATGCTCTTAACGATTGGTGTTGCGTTGGGAAAACGGGAGCGCGTTCGTGAAAATTGCGCAGTTTCTGGCACGGAAACGCGAAAATTACGATCGTCTGCCCGGATTTTGCACGTACAAAAATCGGGTTAGCTGGTACAGTTAAACAAAAAAGAAATCCGGAGATCCTAATTAATGTATGGGAAGGCGCGTTGAGGGCGCTCCGGCTCCTTCGCTGAGCGTAATTTCAACTATCCGTTATAATAAAAACCGGCGCAAATTGTCCAATCGATTTTTATTCTAATGAAAATAATCCTCGAGCGAAATATTAGCGGATTAGTCGTTCGAGCTAACGCATTTTTTATTAAATTTTCGGGCGAATTCGGCGGTAATTTATGCGATAAAATCCAATTAACTTTGAACTGTAATTTTTGAAGTGAAATAAAAACGATGGCGGGTGGATTGCCCTCATGCATAATCAATAATCTATCAGAATCCTGCCGTGCCTCGTACATACTATACACAGTCGAAGATGGTATTTGAGACAAAAAAAAATAAAGCTCCTTATAAAACGCGCAAAGAGCTTGAAAATTGCACGTTTTTCTCCTCATTATACATATTGAAAAGTAGAACTCCGTGAGTTAATAATACCCACTTCTACCGATGAATACTCCAATGTTGCCTTTGTAACGTGCGTTTTTTATTTTTTCGAAAAAAGAGATATCTCGTTAAAGCGTGTTTCGAGGGATTTGTTATGCCAGATGTTACGCGAAATCCTTTTCAGTGATACGCGAAATTCAATTTGCCGTGTTATGTCGTTAAAAAAAAACTTCCAACCGTATTTCACATATCACGTTTTTACTCCGCGTACATTACTCGAAAAGATCCACAATTTTCTGTTCTATTCGCTGCTTAATTCAAATTATTTCCTCCCCTGCATGGGGAGTTATAGTTCTAGGATATTGTGACCGGTTTTTTTTTATTTTAAAAGAAGAAAGTTGCTAAATTACCGGATAACCTCTGACGGCAATTGTAGTGAACTAAAATCTAGTGACAAAATGGCTATTTTCCAGTATTTGCAAGAATTTTTAACTTCGATGCAGGTCTAAAAGTTTATTAGGTACTTGTTTATTTACAACAAATACCAAGTGTAGTATACAAATTTTTTTGAAGAATTCATTGGTATACAAGAATTTTTATAATACTTACTGCATTTTGAATTACATTTACCTAAATACATTGCCAGATCTGTATATTATGCGTATATGTAAGTATGTATGAATACCTACATTTTTATTTAACTTGTTACGCATATCTTGAAAACAATATAAATTCATAAATGCATAATATAGTTGATATTATACAGAAACATACTTATTATAATTTTAAAATTTAGATAAAGTTTAATATTTTTTAAATTTTCTTGCACGAACTGAGAGCGTGTTTTTTATAAGTATACTTATAAATCTTATAAAATTATTTAACTTTCAAAAAATTCTATCTAATATGCAATAAACAAACTTCATATTATGAACTAGATTTTAGCAGATGGAGGTAGAATCTGCTTTATTTCATGCCATCAAGTTTTTTTATTGCATATTAGATGGGAATTTTTAAAAGTTAAATAATTTTATCACGGTGAGATGGTTTTGTTCATATTCTATTTTAGAGCATGTTCACCAAGTGAATTGTTAATTCAAGCTTCAGTGTAACAGAAAATACCCAAAAAATCATTGAGATATTGAATATAGTTAATTCAATATATCAAGTAATGACGTCATCGTTAAATTAACTTGAACATGTTGTAATTATACTCCGTTCGCTATCAGGGGATGGTAATAAAAACCTTCTTGAAGCAGTAAATCCGACAAATAAACGAAAAGTAGGTTCTATTTTTAATAAATAATTTGATAAATAACTAACAATAGCCTAACTAAATAATTATGGGCCGCTTATTCTTACACATCTTGTATACAGAGTGTCACAACTTAAGTCAAATAAACGTGGTAAAAGATTTGGAATAATAAAATTATATCATGAGTGACTCGTGTTGTCTTTCGCATACAAAATTAGGGTGTAGTATTACAATCTCCTGACACCGAACGGAGTATACCTATAATTCAATATATCAGGTAATGACAGGATCGTTACATTAACTTGAACGCATTGTAAATTAATCGAATTTACCTCTGATTTGGGTATCGTTGGGTTCGTGCATTTTGGCGCTGGTAGGCCGTTTGAATTTCATCGCTTTCTCCATTTCGCTGTTGATTAAGTTCTCGTAATAATCGACGGTCTCGTTATCGACGTCATCGCCATCGGAGGCGTCGTTCCTCAGGACATTGGAATCGACGAGGACGATCGTCGAAAGGACGACGCAAACCGTAAATATTATTTTTCGAAAGGTAAACATTGTTTAATTGAAGTGGACCGGTGAACTGAAGCCAGGTATTTGCTGTTTGATTCTTTTATTGTGCCGTCGAAAAAACAACGCTCGGTTTTTAATTACTGTCGTAATTTTGTGGACGATAAGAAGTTTACACATATATTTTAATAATTTATGTTAAATTAAAGCGGGGACGCGGGATTTTTTCGTTTTATTTTTATATTTGCGCAAAAACTAACAAATAGATAAGATTCCTAGTAAATATTACAAAAATGCAAGTACCTATAATTCGTTATAATTATGACATTATTTTAAATATTTACTGGCGTAATTTCCACTTACTTGTTATAAAATCGGCTGCTATGAAAGTGGCAGTGAATAAAATATATATTTTTATAGGTCTCTCGTAAAAACGGGGCGAAATCGCTTTTCCTATAACATACTTTTTATTGTGGCACTAGTTCTGGTTCGCGTCGAATTCGTCTTCCGGCAATTTCTATAATTCGAAATCTATTCCGTGTGTCTCCCGTTCGCGACGAAAATTCGCCGTTCGAAATAAATTTCATAAAAGCGATCGGAAAAAAGAATTGGATTTCCCCGAATGAAACCGACAGAAGCTCCTACAAAATATCGAGCGGAAAATTTGAACTCCTATTTATCAACCACTTTATTATTAACAAGCATTTAGGAGATTGTAAAATTGTTTATAAATAAAATAATAGCGTCGTTGTCGTTCTGAAGAGATTGAGATTTAATGTATACCCTTGAAACTTTTTTAGTCGAGGGACACTGAAGTTTTTATTTATACAAATCCGGTGCTTGTTCGCGTCAACTTTCCCTGCGACCCGCGTCAATATGGAGGAAACTTCGTTGGGAAAATGTCGAAAAATTCTGGGCGAAAATCCAAGAGGACTGTAAAGTTTCCGGGCGGAAAGTTGCGCTTGTTTCGATTCGTTTTCGGACGTTTATCGATATCGGCGGCTCCACTCACACGTTATTAGGGACACTGGGCGGTCCGGGAGATGTAATTAAGGAAGAAAATAGGGAAAAGGTCGTTAATGAAAATCGTTGCAGCACGTGTAACGATGTTTAGTTCGAAGTAGAAAGTTAGAGACGAGTAGAAAGCTTTATATAAAATTTGTTGAATCTATTTGTTAATGCAGTAGAATTGGTTATGCATACACATTAAATTTTATCTTACTAGTTTTTACATTTTAAATAATTAGAACCTTCACCTTCAGTTTATCTAAATTATCCAAAATATGCCAATTTTTACGACCGCGTTGTGTTCTAGTTGCGTTTAAAATTTAAATAGCTCACACAAAGTGACAATTTAATAGCGTACCGTGTGCATAACTTATAAAAGTACAAAATCAAACCTTTCACGCCTACCCTAAGTTCATTACCTAGCGCAATGAGAAAAACAAACCGCCCGGGCGCCGTCTGTTTCTCGTTACATCGAGGCGCGAAAAAAGCAAATCATCTCCCAAAACGCTTTGATTTCGTGTTTATCGTTCCATAAAGTACGCTTCGATTTATTTATTTTTTTGGCTCTCCGAGCACCGCGCGTATATTTAGAACCCCCAAAAAAAGAAAGCGACTAGCTCATTAGGGCTTAAAATTGTCAACGACTGACTCGTCTCTCCGACCAACCGTTTCGTGTTTAACCGCGAAAATTAACCGTAAAAGATAAGACAAACAACGGAGAGCGGTCGTAATGCCGCTCAGACAATGCACGAATTCATCTGGTGGGTTTTAGAAAGTTGACGAAATTGTTAATAATAAATTTTATTGTGTGTGGGACTTTAATGTCTGGTTGTAAATTTTAAATTCTTCGTAAAGTTTCGCCCGTAAATAATAATGTTGTAAAAAATGAAAGGGTTTTTATTGTGAGTAGACGTTATTGAGAAATGCACTCACAACAATTTATTAGTTTAACTTTTGTATTAAATAACACCGATGTCAATGGGTCACCGACTGCATTTTCGCGTTTCAGTAAATATTTGTTTATAGCTGTCGTTAGACATCGAAATACACTTTGCACCTCGCGTTTTTGCTGATCGATATGTTGATTTTTCCAAAACGCACACTCCACGAGTATGCGTAAAGCTCTCCGGCGAATCGCTAATGAATAATTGCATCGTGCATTTGAAAAACAAACACGTTCTACGTTTCCGACGGGCGGTAGTTTTCACACTTCTTTTTTTCATTTTTTTATTGTTTCATTTGATTGTACAACAACATAAGATTGTTGTGTCAAAATTTGAAACAAATAGGAGCAAAACTAACGGAGATAATGAACTTATATAGGACTTAATTTCTGGACTAAAAAAATACTCCGATGGATACCTCTAGTGAAATTGATTATTTAATGATAGTATTTTGATTTATTGATTTCTGATGATTGATTTATTGATTCATGGGTTATACTGTTCATTGCCGGACACTTTTTTTGCAGTGCCTCCGAAAATTTACTGCTATCGGCTTAATTATTAACATTTTGTTCTTAAAAATAATCGAGATATAGTTTACATGTTATACAAAATAATCATTAATTCAAATCATCTGTAGCGAGTGCAAATAATCTCAAAAAAATGCCTTTTTTTCTCCTCGAATTAACATCACTCGCCCTTCAAACGCACTTATCGCCAGTAACAAACGCAAAATACCTTTTAATTAAATCCGAGTTCCGCTCTTCGACGTACGTCTTTATCGACTACACAACCCCAATTAGGCCTCTACGAAAGGGAACCAACCGCGGCCGCAGCCCCATTTCGTATTAAATAATTAATATAGTCGAAATGGACCGCGGCGAATATTATCCTCATTAACCCGGGACTCTGCGACGCCCCGGCCCCGGCGACTTGCACGAAACTCGCCCAACTTCTCTAAAGCAAATCGGACAGTTAGGATCCATCTAGCCCGTCCGGACTAATTGTCGCAAACTATACAATTCCTCCGGGGGCCAATTAAAATCGCAACCGCCTTAAGTTCAACCCTCTTTAAAAAAAAAACCCGTCGACTGTAATTTATCTCTTAACGCGCCGGGAAGTTGATAATCGGGGCGAATTTACGGCCCGGGAAAATGCTTAAGTTTATTCAGAGTTTCCTCGTCGGTCAATAGATCATTGTGGATCTTCATTTAACACAAATGATACTTTTTTGTAGATGCATAAGATAGTTGAAAGATTCATAGGGTAGTTGAGAGATGCTTAGGATGGTTGAAAGATGATTAGGATAATTGATTAATTAGCATAGTTCAGAGTTTCATAATGCATAGTTGAGAGATGAATAAGACAGTTGAGAGATGCATAGGGTAGTTGAGAGATGTTTAGGATAATTGGAGAGACGTATTGGGTAGTTGAGAGATGCCTAGCATAGTTTAGAGTTGAATAATGTATAGTTGAGAGATGAATGAGATAGTTGAGAGATGTACTGGGTCGTTGAGTGGTTCATATGGTAGTTGAGAGATGCGTATTCAACAGGAATACTTGATGCATATTTCGTCGCATTTTATGTCGCTACTAAATGTTTGTTATATTTTGTATTTAATTTTGTTGCAGCTCCGAAATTGTCCATCGACAATTTGGAGAACGGTTACCACGGCATCGTGAAGGAGAACGAGACCGTGGTGGAGGTGACGCCGGTGATCAAGGCATTGGGCGAGGTTTGTCGATTCCGCATCGTGAACAAGCACCACGGCGAGGCGCCCTTCGACATCATCCTGAAGGACGACGGGTACGCCGAGCTGCGGGCCAAGAGGGTGCTCAATTGCGAGAAGAGGAAGAACTACAAGTTCGATATCGCCGCCGTCGGTTGTAATGGAAAGCAGAGCTTGAGGTGAGTCTATTCGAACTGGAATTTATATGAAATTTACCAGCAGTTATTACACTAGAAAAGCTTCAAATATCGAATTGGAGAGGTAGTTTTTTGGTAAAAGAACAATGTAAAAGTGTATTTTACGAATGGAATTTAATTCATACTAACGAGGAATGTACACTATTGTCCACCTGTTGGCGGACATGAATATGGATACAATTTAAACGACACAACGAGACAATGGAAATTTGTTTTATGAATTAGTACCTACAGGTGTAATAAATTTTCCAATCGCGCGCCGTCTTCCGATTATTTCTATCATTCGATTTGGCGAGCACAACGACTGAATTGTATTACTATATTTTCTTGAGACATCCTGTATAATTCTCGTGCTAAAATCGCGGGGTTGTCGCTCCCTTTCCTCGCTCCGTGCGTCGTAATTTACGAGCGCGGCTTATGAGTTTTTCTCACGTAGAGCCGGCCCTGGCGATAAAGGATACATTCTAGCCTGGCAAATCCATAAAACTGTAAGGGCGAGATTAAAAGCGGGGCTCGATCGATGCTTAGGACCCGTAACATATTGCTCAATTTATAGTAGTCTTACATGTAAGGTATAGTTTCGGCGAGGCGAAAGAGGAAAAACAAAAAGCCCGGTATGGCTGGTGAAGTCTGGAATGTGGAAAAGGAATGGGTTTCTTTTCTTTTTAGTTTTTTTTTTCGGGGGGAACGATCGATTACGGCGTAATTAATCGCGCTCGGTGGAACGGAACGGGAACCAACAATGCATCTGAGTTTTGCGGCTTCTGATCGATTGGCTGTTAAAAGTTAACTCTGACTGGAAATAATAAAGGGAATTAATACAATTTATTTAAACCCATTGTGAGGTGAAGCGAACGGGGCGTCGAGGTTTCCTGCACGCGAACTATTTTCTAAAATCAATGCGAGAAACTCGATTGTCGCGGCCGAAAAGGAAAATGTACCTTTCGTAATTTCCAACCTCTCCGACTTTTTTTTTCTTCTTTTTTTTACTCTTGTGTCATTTAAGGACGAAAAAGGCTGTTAGTGGAATTGAATCAGGGAGTAATCGAAAGCGTCTAATTCATCCCCTTCGAGAGAACGGTATCTCTTGCTTTTGAAATGGAAATTTCCAAAGGCGAACAAAAAAACAGAATCCATTTATTACGTTTCCAGATTAATTATGCTTCTTTTCGATTTCGCCTTTCGTTCCAAGCTAAATTCCCACCTTTCTCGGGATATAATATACGAACATTTATGCGCATATAATTGGAACCTTTACAATCAAAAAATTAACTAATTGTCGCGAATTTTACCGAGTTTGGTATTTCATTCGGTGTTCGCGCAAAGAAAAGCTGCCACAACGTGTAACGAGAGAACCTTCTCTCATCAGGAACCCGATATATCAAAGCGTTGATACCGGAGACAACTTGTAAATAAGATCAGAAACACCGTTTCGCTTTCTGTTACTTAACACCGGCGACAATTCGGCCGGGCAAGGTTAGGAAAACGTCGGAAACCTGTACCAATGCCAATATTTGCTATTGCCATCGAAATAAAAACTCGGTCGACCTCAGATGGCGCCGAGAAATCGTTTCACTCGCTAGCGAATGGTTGTCGTTTTGCCAAAAAGAACACCGCGATTGTATGTTATGCATTTTTACCGGTAAAAAATTATATAAATACTCACTCCGTAACCCACCTTTTTCGAGGTAAACCTTCGCTTTAATTATTTACAATGATTGGAAATTTTTGAGTACGGACAAAAATGACATATAGGTGGATAAATCGAGCCTGTCGATGATATCACGAGCTAAAATATTAAGTTCGCCATATGAATATTGCAAACGTAATACATTTTAGTTGATGGAATAATCCTGTTATACGCATAATGTGGAGATTTCAGTTGTGAAATTGAATTGGAAGCTTCGTTAAAAAAATATCTTGTCATAGCGAAAACATCGACGTCCCATTAACGACTGCCCTTTCGCCCTTTTATTACGTGTTCTATCACTTTTGGAGTTTTTCCGGGCTGGCCTTTTTTTTCGCTTGTTAAAGCCGATTGCGAATACACTTCGAAAATATTACAATGTTTCACCGTGATGAGAATATTCTCGTATTTCGTACGGAGATTTCGATAAAAATGTTTTAGTACTCGTAGTGAAATTATTATGTATCGTTGTAAAAGCGTACGACTCGCTTTGTTATTGTCCATATTTGTAAGTAGATGGGATAGTAAAAGAGTTTTACTCGAGGAAAATTCGTCTGACTACGAAAGCTAATAGAATTTAATGCGTTTTCTGAGCGGCGAAAGCGAGATTATTGTGTTTTTTTTAGGGAAATTCATCGCTTTTTTAAATTTATTTGACAATGCACAAGTGTTGTAAATTAAACAATGGCTATTTAAATAAAATAATATTTTGCTTGCGATGACACTTTTAACTGCTCCAGTTTACACTGCAAACATTACCACTTCTATGCCATATATTTTGTTAAATAAACATCCTATAAATACAATACGTCGTTAATTTCAAGTGGAATTTGTTGCGAAATATTTGCGCAGTTTTTCTATAAACACAATATACAGAATGCACCACAATTCTAACAGAACATAAAATTCACGTTTCGTAAACGCCCCTGCAGTACATCAAAATAATTAACTTCTTGCCCCCGCATGGCAAATTCACCACCTAAAGCTCTCCGCGAAAGCCCAATAACAACTCGAATTAAATAAGTTTTTGTATGTTCGAGAGCTCGACATCCCGCTAAATTAAAGCGATCCTAACGTGTATATAGGGCGACGTCGCCGCTAATAAAGAGATCCCGGTTATACGAAACACGTCGGGAAGCTCGTGCACGAAATGACGAATTTCCTCCAAAACGTGTGTACCGCGGAAAATAATTTTCGGCATGCCGAAAGCTTCGAACAAATAAAGCGCGAAGCGGGAGAGAAAACCGAATTTAAACAAGATATAACATTTAATGTGTTTGGTAATATGATTGGTGTACGCTGTGTAAGAAGGATCTTTTTAATGGAAACGAATGATTTATGTACGTTAATTAGGAAAAAATTTAAGCGATTTTTACATCTCTAGGGTCCGCGTTTTTATTAATCTGTTTATATCATTACTCGGATGAATTGAATGTAGGGTCACCCCAACGTTGTTGGTAAATAATCATTCATTCGAAGGGCCGAGCAGGGGTGAATAAAAAGTGAAATGTCCTCTAAAGTGCATTCGCTTTTCCTGCTTTTTTTTCATCTTCCTCGAGAGCAATTAGACGTTCGTTTAAAAATCTGTAACTAGTTAAAAAGTCCTTAGCTTTCGAGCGTCCGAACACAAAGAAGCAAAGTAATTCATGAATATTAAGGGGGTAGAAAAGAGTAGGGCAATTAGGGCCGCTCTCCGAGGAGATGAGATATCATTTTTCTTCGCGCTTTCGTCAAAGGACATTACTCGCTAGCGTTTTTTTATATATATTTTTTATTTTAAAACTCCCTAAACAAAAAAGAAACTTTTACGCCCGGCAAAGGGGGAGAAAAGTCCATTAAAACGAGAAGGGTGAATATTGAATAATAAGGTTCGCTTGGAACTTTCGACGGATTACGGTTTTCGTGCTCTTCGTTAGAAAAAAAAATGTTGTATACAAGTACCCAAAAAAAAATTAACATCATTTGAAATAAGGAATAATTAACCGCACGTTTCATCAAGTTATTTTCCATATGCGCAGTGCGATAAATTGAACAGTAAATCGTGTTTCTTTCGAACGAAGAATCGATTGGTGAACGTTGAACTTTATAAAATCGATTCCCTAACGCGATTCCTTCGCAAATCGATATACAGTTGGTGTATGTAAATTGCTTATTACTCTATGCATTAACGCCCAGTATCGAGTTATTGCTGTTTTTGTTGTCCCAGACGTCTCGTCTCGATTACGGGATTCTATAAAAACATACGTATTATTATTACATCGGTTTAATTTACTGCTTGAGTATTGCACAATTTAGCTTTGGGGTACATTGTTAGTTAATGTAAATAAATTGGTTGAAATAGAGTAAATAGAAATTGCGCATTGAACCGAGTTCCTCCGCCAATTTTTACAATAAAAAAACCAGATGGTATTTTCATTATACTGGCTAATTCGATGGAGAGCGTGGATTTTTCGACATACTCGCTCCCCGTCGGGGCGCTTTACATATTCGATCTCGGCGTCCCGACGCGGAGTACACGCGCTCCGCCCGCTATTTATCCAGCCCATTAACCGGGACTTGTGCCGTTTGTCGATTTATCTTCGGCTTGAAAATTCTCGCGAAATCGATAGGAAGGGCCGGGGAGTGCGCCCGCCCGAGTGCCATCGAAACCGACGAAAACTTTTTCGCTCTGCCATACCATCCGACGTTCTACGGCAATTAAAAGCCGGGCGCACCGCAGGCACGGGTATTTCGAACGTGACCAGAAATTCCCGGATGGATTTCGGGAATTTCAATCGGCCGATTTTACATTGTGTACCGGATTGTTTTTTTTTACAAGCGCTTTAAAAACTTTTCATTGCGATTTCGGTATCGCTTGCGATAAAATTTTTAGGGCCTCGATTTATGTTAAAACGCCATAAACAAACGGCCGGGAATTTACCAAAGCTGCAATTATTCGATTATCGAGTTTATATCGGTTGATTTATCGGCTGGATGCCGCTTAAATAATACATTTATAGAGGCCGTGAATTTACTATTAAATATTAAAAGTAATTGCTATCGAAATAATTGGGTTAATTGAGACACTCGATATAATAAATTTCGTTTAACAAAACTACTATCGGGTATATTAATTCCAAAATCAATTTATTTCGCTCTATTCGAGAAATTAATCGGTGGAAATTTTAAGTTTTTAATGCGATTATAGGGTACGGTGTACCGGGTAGAATTCCTCTTCGCAGTTCTCGAATATTCCGTTTCTAACGACCCGCTGTATTTGGAATACGTTCAATCCACTTTCGATCAGACGGAGTGCAGGGATTTGTGATTCTCGAGAGTGGAAAGGGAGCGACCTACTTAAAGAAAAACCGTCCCCCCTCGGTGAGATGGCGGCGGTTCGCAATGAGCCGGCCTAATTCGACCTCTTATATACGTCGAAAAGTTTTATCGTTTCTGACGCGAAAGATTTATTTTTTCCGATGGAAAATTCGACTTAACCAGACGCTTTTGCTCGTCGTCGTTTGTCGAATCGCTTCCTGGTTAATTACCAGATCTCGCCGATTTGATATTTAATGCCTCGTTTAATTGGAATGAAATTCGATATGATATGATCGAGTTCTTATCATTAAATTAAACTGTATTGTGTCGCGCGAATGCTCTTGAGTAATCGTCGGGTTGAACGGCCATAAAACAATCTATTGTTTTTAGGCCTAAATTCGAAAGGGGTGTGCTCTTGCGCCGCTTCCATTTCGCTACCGTACAAGCCTAAATCACCGTTTTCGAAAACAGCCAGCAAACATTTGCATCGTTCCCCCTCGTTCTTCGTAGCGGGATTAGGCAATTAACTTTGAAGAGTGTATTATTACAACGGCTCGAGCGACCTTATTCTTTTGTCGTGTCCTCGGCCGGGGCGCTTGATTTTCTCTTCGTTTTTATTTTCTCTTCTTCTCCTTCGCCCTCTCTACGCCGCTATCTCGTTCGCTTCGATACAAATGTCGCGCAGGAAGCGCGAGAGAGAAAGGCGGGCGAAAAGCGTTTTTCCGGATGCTTTACCTCGATTTAACCGAGCATTTTCAGCGGGGATTTCCTCTGGTCGCATGAAAAATGGCGTTGTAGCGGTTTTTATGAATGTCGAAACGGCGCTTGATCGCCCGAATATATATGATTTTGGATCGCATTAATTACACCGATTCGAATTTCTGCCTTGATCTCTCTGTTATTGAGTTATCCGGCGATTAACCGGGAGAAACGCTACCGGTTTCCCGCAAAGTAACTCCATTTCCCGTAAGGGATGATGTGGGTGGGTAGGTATATCTTTCGATTTAAGATCGAGTTCGCTCGGGTAGCTGAAACGACGTAGAGCTTATGGATTTAATGTCTCATATAAAGCGAACGAAAGAACTACTTTTATAGACCGTGGTCTATCGGAAAATCGTTCAAATAATAATTTAGAAAAATCGCGTCCGCATCCTTCGGAAGTTATGAAGGGATAAAAAGACGCTTATAGCTCGGGCTATTTATCTGAAATCCTTGTAACTTTTGATATTGTCGATTTGAAATGTGGCCCTTATAGCGAAAATAACGGTGTAATTATTAGTAAGCGAATTGGGGAAAATTATTTTTATTTAATTAATGTAACTATGGATATTGTTATGAACAAATATTGGAGGTGGACGTATCAATAGGTAACAGTTAATACATAATTCTCCATTTAACTAAAAGGATTAAAATCGGTCCCTAGAGAAGTATTACATACAGCGTGATTAAATCCTCGGAGGAAATGACATTAATGCGCGAATAAACAAGCCGTCTCATTAAGCGAAAATAACGTTTTCTATTACGCGACCAAAAAAAAACACGAGATAATTGCATCATTTGTTAGAACGTTTCGCCCATTTCGAATCGTAAATGATTTATTTTCCCATTTTCTCCGTTTGCATTTTTAACGGAACGCGACACGGGCGAAACACGGCGACAATTTCACTTGTCACTCGAATAAATATCGAATTACTTTCGGCCCATTCGTGACGTCACGCTTTAAATGACTTTTACTCGCCTAATCCGGCTCGGAGGAAACACGAAAAACGCCTATATTGTATATAAAAAAAACACACCAAGAAAATGAATATGCAGACGTTGCGGAGGTTATTTTTAAATTTTCTCTCTCGCTATACCACGAGTAGGAACGAGTGTCTCTTTGATGAGAGTTTTAATTAAGGAGATGTAAAGGTACTGTTGAGTGTTGACAGTTGTTGGTTATAAGTGTCAACGTCAATTGTATTATCTACAAATTTGATTGGTTTTCCGAATCGTACAAGACCAACGTTGTTTAATTTTGACGTTTGAACAATACTTTTTTCTGTTCGCGAGAAATTCGCCACACGTTTTTAAAGTCTTTTCGCATCGTATCTCTATTAATACGTAAAAATTACTCCGAAGTCTCGAATAAAGCACGTTAGCGATTATACAGTTTACTCCATTTTTGATCGCTACATATAAAAATATAGGTTATATATATTATCTCGAAATTTGATTGGTTTTCCGAATAGTACAAGACCAGGATTGTTTAATTTTGACATTTGAGCAATATTTTTTTCTGTTCACGAGAAATTCGCCACACGTTTAAAGTCTTTTCGCATCGTATCTCAGTAAATACGTAAAAGTCGTCTCCATTTCAGTCTCGTATGAAGCACGTTAGATGATATATCCCGTGCATGTATCAAAGGAAGGGATACGAACGAAAATTAAATTGCGCTCTTTTCGCCATGTTTCAGCGCCACCGTACATATCACCGTGTCCGACGTCAACGAATACGCCCCGACGTTCTCGGAGCCGAGCTACGTGCGACAAGTCGACGAGGGCAGAATTTACAGCGAGATCGTTCGCGTCGAGGCGACCGATCGCGATTGCACGCCCAAATTCGGCGACGTCTGCAAGTACGAGATACTCACCTCCGATCAGCCCTTCGTCATCGACACCGATGGAATCATCAGGTAAAAAGAAAATCGTCGATTGATTCATTAATTTAGCCGATTCGCCCCGGTGCAAACAGGACCTTTCGCTTTAAAGGGACGAGGTGTAGGTGTAAGCTACATAATCCTCGAGGGTCATAAAGGATTATCTGAGGTAAAGTGGTCCGATTGCAAAGCGCCCACGTAAACTCTACTTTCTTTATACACTACATTATGGAGTGCCTCTTGACACCTACTATTCGCCTATCTTCTGCTTTCCTTTTCGGAGCAATCTTCGTAATTGGGTATAAGTGGGAATAGGTGGAAACGTAACGATACGAGATAGAAAAATCCGATTAATTGGAAAGGGTTGAAAGGATAAGTTAGTATAAAAAAAGCGCTCCGAATCTATTGGAAACCTCCGGATAGATCCGAAACCGTTGTCCAATAAATCTTTCAATTTGGATAGAAGGAAAATGCGGGAGTAAAATCAGTCGAATGTATTCGATTCGCGGAACGAATTTAGCGATGCAGGATCAGTTTCCCCGGAGAGGATCGAAACGGGAAAGAGGACATTCCTGTCGTAAAAATCAGCGCGTAAAATTTCGTACCGGAAAGCCCCTTTTTTTCGGGCCTCAAAAGGAGTTTATTACGGCGAAATCTCCGCGTAGTTTTCTCCTTAAAAAGACGCGGACTATCGAAAAATCCAACGAATTGCAATTCCCTCATATTTATCCGTCTCTTTTACAACGGAGTTATCGATTACACTCAAATTTTTCGTATTCTAAATCTATGTAAATAAATCTAGGAACACGGAACCTTTGGACTACGAACGTTCCCACAATCACATCCTCTCGGTCATCGCGTACGATTGCGGCATGCGGCAGAGTTTTCCCGCTTTGGTCACCATCAAAGTGAACAGGGTGTGCAGGCTGGGCTGGAGAGGACTGCCCGAACGCGTCGACTACGCTCCGATGACCGGCAAACAGGAATTGTTCCCTTCCGCCAACTTGGAGCTCTGCGACGTGCCCTGTAACGTACGGGAACTCAGGACAAGAGTCGATTTGGCTACAAGGTTAGTGCATTAGTATCTGTAGTATTAGATGATCCGTACCGATTTCTGGGTAAGTAAAAAACTAATTTAATGATGCTAGAGGGATATTTCTTTATTCCTGCACAGGAAATCGGTGCTGATTATAAATGGAAATCGTATGTATAGTGTCTTTTAAATTAACTGCGCGATGACGTCGTACATTTTTATATGAAGGTTTTAGGTATAAACATTTAAAATGGCCGGATTAATGGTTTGTTGGCGACGGTGGAAATTTAATTCGACGGCTTAGTTGGAATAACGAAATTTTCCTTTTTTTTTCATTTTTTAATTCGTTATATTTTGAATTCAAAGCTTTTCGCGTAGCAGAACGGGGAACGGATCTAATTTTATAATTAAGTAATTTCTCTCCTACGGCGATGGAAATTACGCCGGGCGACAAAAAGGGGTTGCTAAAACGGATTTCTACCGCAGACGAGCGGATAATTTCAGTCGAAAGAGGGACGGTTATAACGAACGCGGGGGATTGTTGCTTTTGTCAAAGGCGATATTTTTTTTTCTCTACGTGTCGGCTTCGCTTCCATAAATTATTTTTGTTTGATGGCCGGCTGGATTGGTTAATGATGTTCGCTTTGGCGTTGAAAGGAACATTTGTTTCGAAATTATTCGATTGTACTTTTCGGGGAAAAACGTTTGGTATGAAAAATGTGCAAGAATACTAAACTATGCAAGAATCGCTCATATATAAGCTTATGAGAATTCTTTTATGACGTCAACGGGCGACCCAAAGCACTTTATTGGCAATATCAAAATCTAGTTTCAGGCCATTTACAAACGATTCATCACAGAACACAGAACACAGAACATTCCTACTTGCGGGATTGTTCAATAAACTTAATATACAAATATTTCCCTCCTCGTATTATGATTTAATAGTTCACTAAATAGATACGATTCGAAAATACTCCTTATTTATTACAGAACATTTAAACCAGCGGATCCTGCATAATATAAAATGTAAACCACGGAATTAATTTTAGCATCGTTTACTTTCGCATTCGAGGAATATTTAAATTTATCAATATAAATACAAATTCGTATACGTTTCGATTTCAATTGTAGCTGCAGCTCATTTCGTGCAACTTGATCTCCTGTATGCGCCCGGCGTACTTGCAGCCCTTGTGCTCGTTGTGGCATTGCAACAGCAACGTTTCCAAAATGTCTTCGAGCACGAAGTTCCTGGACCGACCGACGACCGCCTGGCAGTAGGGACAGGTGGACAATTTGTCCCTGCAGTACCGGCAAATCGTGTGGCCGGTGCTGCAATTGTATATCGGCGGGTGCATGTACTCCTTGCAAATGGGGCACTCGAAGTGCCGTTCGATGCCGATCAAATCGAACGCGCCGTGGACGGTTTCCGGAAGTTCTTTGGTGGAATTGTCGCGGAGTTGGATTTTCACGGAGTACCGCAACGCCATGTGCTCGGCGCGTTCGATCCCCTCGATTTTGGTCGTCATGAAATCGAAGCTGTTGAGTTTGAACAGGTCCCTGTGCAGGAATTGGACGCTGTGGATTTTGTCGTTGTATATTTGGATGTTTTGGTGTTTGTTGGTGATGGTTTCGTCGCGGGACGAGGCTTGTAGCGACGTCGAGTAGTCGATGCGTTTGCAACCTTCCAGGCAGAACGTGAACACGCTGAAATAGTAATTGTAGTATATAATATCGCCGGTGGCGCCGTTGAAATTGCAATCGCTGTGAATGTACAAGAGAAACGGAATGGAGTCGAATTGGATGATGCACACTTTCGTATCGGATTTGAAGTCCCAGATTTTTTCCACTTTTAGTATCTTATTGGCCTCCACGGAATTCGTGAACACGTAGTCTTTGTGGTATTGTTTGAAGTGTTGCACGATGTTCTGGATGTCGAACGCCACCAGGCACAATTCGAACGGGCATCGCACCCTCCGCTGGCACTTTTTGTGGTACTCGCCCTCGTGGCGATCGCCCGTTTTGTACGGACGGTCCTTGCCCGCGGGACAGAGAAGCCGGTTGCCTTTGCACTTCTTCTCGTGGTGCTGGATCAATCCCCAGGCGTAGTCGTCGTTGCAGTAGATGCATGGGAACGAAGCGTACTTGGCCAATTGCTCGTAGATGGTGTTCCGCGGCCAGTCCGGGCTGCATCTGCCGCAGGCGTTCTGGTCTCGGTACGAGGAAATGGGCGGTATCGATAAATAGCCGTGGCACAGGTCGCATTTGAGCCTCGATAGAGTATTTGCAGTTAAGGTAGTCGATTGCATTTTAACCTAAAATAAATAAAATGAACAATAAATCTTCCAATACTAAAAAAACTATGGAAAATATCGAACTGATTTTGTGTTTGGAAATCTGATCTCCGGAAGGACGTATTTTAGTAGAATCTAAATCGGTGCGGCTCGTTTTATTTTCGTAACGCTCTTGACAGGTAAAGTGTTACGGTTTATTTTGTAACGTAATTTACGACAAGGACAATTTTGAGAAGTCGAAAACACATTAGATTTTTTCGTAGAGATTTATGAGGGAGGATTAAAAAAAGGATGTAGCACGTTTGGGTCGACGACCTGCGCGCTTGTTCCTCTCCGGTACGTTCTAACGCAATTAACGGAGTGATATTTATTTACCTATACGAGCGCGAACCAGAAAAAGCGAAGGTGTATGTAACAAAGTAATGTTTGTTTGATTGTTTTAATCATATTGCGAAACAAAGGATTTGGAATTTTGGAACTTCGCAAAAATATTACCCTACGTATGCGGTAGAAAAAAATAAACAAACCAACAAACTGCGAATTTTATTACGTTTGAGCGAGCACAGAAAATTAGGCTGATACAATTCGCTTATAATTGAAATAATTCCATTAAAAATGCGCATAGCAATTCGACAAATATTTTCGAAACGTTGATAAATGTAACTACACTTAATTAAAATACAATTGTGCAAAAATTTCATTCGTAGTTTTTTTAATAAAACGAAGTAAATTGCACAACTACAAAACTTTTATTGCGGATTATTTTTTCATAATACCACTTGATAAAAATGTAATTCAGATTTAATAATAAATAATAAGGTGCTTTATGTCCGTGTGTTGTCGTCACTGTATGAATATTTACAGAGTACCAATTTTTGTGCAGTAACTATTTTAAAAATACATATGAAAATCAAACAAGTATCGTAAGCAAATGATTGCTCAATTGTTTAACGATTTAATAGCTCACCTAAATTGCGCGTTAAACGTCGTACGAATACCGATGAATCGTTTCCTGGCAAAAAAAATAATAACATACGCACAAGAAGAAAATGGTTTTTCCGAACAACTCGGTACCAGCTCGATTCAATCGTTATTTCTGGACCGTATCGCTTCCTAGTCGTATTACTAATAGACGAAACACATTATTTCCAGCCTTGTTTCGAGTCATTGCCATTGACATTGGTTTCAAGGCGACAAAACGTTCTATTCGAAATTTACTTTCGAACTAACACCGATTTTCCGTCACTAATTCACCCGAGATACGCGATCGAATAGGCTGAAATGCACCAAAGTCAATATTCCGAACGTCAATTTACTTTACGCGCTGCCTCGATAAGATAATGAAGCGATTTCGTTTGTCGATCGGTTAACCTTTGTTTTATGGCCCCCCTACTTGCCGCGAGGAAACGCTACATTATTATACACATCGCTGCAATTAGTTACCTACTCTTATAAGCAAACACCCCATGTTTGAATAAAATATTCGAGCGTAATGCTGTATGGCGTACGCTAATTTACGAATTGATAATGAACGCTTTTTCAACGGTAAATCGTGCGGTATATTTCGAGTTTAATCAAAATTGTTCCAGATTGCTCGTTTTAACAGTTAATAGATAAACATATAAAAATTCGAGTATTTTAATCCACCGATAAAACCGGGTTGATTTTAAATCAATAGCGAATATGAATACAACAATTTGATCGCAAACAACACTTTTATGTGCCAATTAATCGTTTGCTGAATATTCAAAATGCATAGTTGGAGTTGTTAATTAATTGTTTTACGTTCTCTCGGCCCCGTCGGGCGGGCACTACGTTCGCCTACGGCGAAATAGAACAATGAAGTTTAAAGTTTAATTGCGCCGTGCTCGGAACTCGGGGAGTTTCCGACCTTCTGGAAACGACGAGCAATTTCTGGAAGTATTTCGATCTTCGGCTTTATCGTGCCATTACGGGTTCTCCTTACCTGCAATTATTCGCGAAAAGGAACTTTTGGCCGGGGCAAAAATTATCGTTTTCTCGCAATCGAGTTTATTAAATATATATTTTTTTTGCTTTTGTTATAGCGTTAATGCGTTTTTTGCGTTTCTTTTCGGCGGAATACTCGAAAGGTTTCGTTGCTTTTGTTGTATCGATGGGAAAATCATCTTTTATGCGGATATCTCAACTTTCCGGGAAAAAAGAAGTCGCTGGAAGATCGGCCGGTTTTTGTGCGATTTCGTTTCACGAAAAGGGAGATCCAATTATTATAAAATCGCTCCCAATTAAGCCGCCTGCTGGGGTCTTTTTCGAACAAAAAAATTGACATTTTTACCCGTATAAACGCATTCTACTTTCTTATTGGTCCTAATAAATTATGACAGATCATTTTGACCAATAAAAATTCAGTAATCAAACTGTCATAACTGTCAAATACAAAACCATTGTCTGGCAACATCAAAATCAAGTTGGCGTGAACCAAGCCACTCGATTTCTGATGCGATAGCAAAATCCTAAGATTTTTACGAAATGGCCGTACTGTACGGTTTTCAATTTAATATTGTTCATTGTTTTTCGTTGGCTCGACATGCAATAATTCAACATTCGCGTAACATTCTGTTACAGACACATCGGGAAAGGATGCGACAGAGACACTTACTCGGTACAATCGCAAAGGAAATTGTGCGGTGCTTCGCCGGCCGCCATCGATCTTCTGCCGAGTCCCGGAGTCGGTGCCGAATGGACCAAGCCGCTCATCTCGGACGAGGGTCACGAGAGCGATCAGATGTTTGAATTTGACGGTAAGGAATTAATAGCAGTGTGCCCCGTGCATGTAACGTAACGCTGTGTCCACGATGTTTTATTCAAGTACTGTATTCCCGAAAGGATATGTTCCGGTTAGGAACGTTGGAAATGATTTATTGTAGCTGTAGAAATTTTGCTACATTTGTTTCGAATGTCGATTAAGTTGCAGTTTTTATCAATAGTTGCAACGCCATTTTGTTGAAAAATTATATTTCTTTACTATTAACGCCTCCCGTGATTTGCCTCAATTGAAATGTCAAATGTCACCTCGTAAATCCTTATTTGTCAATACATAAACGTCAACATCACGTAATCCGTGATTTCTCCGCCAAGAGCAGATATTTTCCAGTACTTGAAATATATTCCAGTTCCTGATTCGACATTAAATTTCGCAAACGAGCCATTATAAAGAGACCACTCGGAGATTTCTTATTATAATGGGTTTATTTCTTGTCAAAAACAGACCGAAACTCGACGTTCTGTGTGCACCGAACGAACGAATTTTCATAAAATCCTTGGCTACAACTTCGCATGAATTACTTTTTCCGTATCAAAAACGGATTCGGGTAATATACGTAAGAATTTCGCAGCGAATGAGATAAGGAATATACTCGAGGAATGCCGTCATATGAGAAAAATCTTCTGTTCTCTTTATGAACGACTTATATACGATCGAGGGGAAAAATATGTAGGTATCCATACGATATGAAAAATATAAGTCGAACGTAATATAATACGTAGAATGTATATTGCGCACCTTACATATTGTCGCCGAGAGATGAATATTTGATAGTTTATTAGCGACATTCTTTTCTACATTTGTCCCGAATGTACTCGTAATTGATTTAATATATTACCAACAGGGGCCACGACTGCCGTTACAATACCCACTACGGTTTTGAGCCATGATTTACCCACTACCTTCACTATATCAACATGGATGAGACACGGGCAACATCCCAATCAAGACAAGCATTTGAAGGAGCATATTTTATGCACAGCCGATGATCACAGTGAGTTTTTACAGTACCATTTTATATTCAAATTGAGATTAAATATCGAATTATTGGTAATAACATAACTACTTATACAGCTCTCTTATTGGCGGGTAAAAGAATTGAGAGAAAAATAGAGCAGTTATTGGCTAAATTTAGTGACTATTATTGCTTAGTTTGTAATATATTTTTTTGTAGAAATGAACAGACATCATTACGCTCTGTTCGTAAGAAACTGCAGATTGATTCTACTGTTGAGAAGGGACTTTTCCGAAGGCGATTTGAACATATTCAGACCGGCCGAATGGAGATGGAAAATATCACAGGTGATTTACTCCCTGATAGAAACTGATTGAAAAATATAATAATGAAATCGACGGTTTTGTTTTATTAGGTTTGCGACGACCAATGGCATCATTACGCGATAAACGTTCGCTTTCCGGACATCCAATTGTATATCGACGGCCAACTGTTCAGAGCCGAGAAAAAAAATCCCGAAGTAATCGATGATTGGCCGCTTCATCCTACAAAGGGAATTAACACCACTCTCACAATCGGAGCTTGCTGGCAAGTAAGTAGTCCGTCCTGATTAATGCTTTGTCCCTTTCGCGCTTCTATACGCCCCAGCGTCGCTGGAAAACCTCGATGATTGGAGAGAAAAAATATCTACGACGATTTTTTTTCTCTCGAAACATCCCCGTTAATTCGTTTTAATTTCCAGGGTTCCGATAACAAAATGAGGCACCACTTGAAAGGGTATTTAGCCGGCCTAAGTATTCTGCTCAGAGATACCGAGAAACCGGAGGTACTCAGTTGCTTGCATCAATGTAAAGAAAGCTTACAAGTAAGTATAAAGGAATAAACGATTGAAATGAATCATTAATAGTTCGTGTTCATAACGATAATTGTTATTATTAGGTACCGGCTATGGAGCTGTTGCAGCCCGGCATGGAATTATTGACGAATTCCGATTTGACCGAAGTAACGGTCGAAGGGGACAATCGCACGAATTTGGAAACGCTCGTACGCAAAATCGGCTACGCCAACACCAGGGAATTCCCGACGCCGGGCCGCAGGAATTTACGTTTGACGACCACCGTCACTTGCGATAATGGCAAACAAGTTAAGGTAAATCTAAAGTTTCCTTTTATTATTCGATAGAATGTCGCAAAATTGGTCTAAGCAAATTGTTCAGAACTAATGAACTTAGAACATTTCGAGGAGATGAATGGTGATGAATATGATCGTTATTAATTATTGTTCTATTTTAAGGTGCCGGACGCCCAAACGTACGTAATGGTTTTGAGACCGCAAACGCCGAGCATAATGTTAAACGGTACCGGTAACATGGCGAGGAAATACGAGGATTTCCGAATGGGCGTAAGAGTATTGGCCGATATACACATAACGGGCGAACAGAAATTGGACAAATGCCAATTGACTATCTATCCCAATTTGAATCCCGACCATGAGAATCTGAGCGTGCCGGAGGAAATGTTGAAACGATTAGGTAATAGTGAACAGTCGCGATGCATTAAACCGGACGTTAAACGTATCGATTTACAGGAATGGCGGCGCGCATTTCGAAAGACGGCGTCACCATTACCGGATCCGACATGGTATTCAACTATCAGCAACTCCTGCGCCAGATAATGTACACTAATCGCAAGCCTGCTTACTACCTCAACAGAGTCTTCAAACTCACTTGTTCAGAATTGAACGGTAGATTCACTTCTAATGAATACGTACAAACGGTAAGCATTGCACTGCTATCTTAAGTACGAATTGCGATTACTACATGTATATTTCTGTTAAAACAGCTAACGGTAATTCATCCGCAACCGAAGGAAACCATCGCACACGCCACGATCAACAAGCATTCCGTGGAAATTAAACCGGCTTCCATCATATCGCACGATTACATTGCCAACGAACGCGTCAGTATGGTAGCCGCCGGCGGCTCGCACGCCGTCACCATCATAGTGGTGGTTTGCGTCGGTTTCCTGTTGTTCATGATCGTCTTGGGAGTGATTAGAATCCGAGCCGCCCATCAGAGAACCTCTAACGAGGAGGCGCAGGACGGCGAAATGACGTGGGACGATTCCGCTCTAACCATTACGGTCAATCCGATGGAGGTAAAGGCTGAATTATTACGCTCGTTCAATTATTGAATCTAATTTTTTTGGGTTGTTTGGTGTGCGTAGAACGCCGAGAGGAAATTGGAAGGGGGAGCCGCTTTGGAATACAGCGACACCGAACAATCGGACTCGGAGAGCTCCTCCGACGACGAGAACATGGACGGGCCGTGCAGAGTGCAGGATTCATCCGACGAGGACGACGAGCAGCCGAGCCGCATCAGAAAGCACGACTATCAAAACGTCAGTCAACTAGAGTGGGATAATTCCACAATGTAAAATCGTAGGTGAAAAGTAACGAGACGAGCATTGTACGGATGAATGATTGTTCAACGCTTTTCAAAATAACTCTCAAGGGCATAAAGGTTTGGAAATACGTTTGGAATCTTTTTGGATTTTATTGCTAAATAGTATTGAGCTTTAACTTGGAAATGACAAAAAAAATATGTCCAATTATACTAATTAAAAAGAATAGTACACAAAAGATTCCAAAACTACTTTGTGCGTATTGCTATATTATAGAAAAATGTAACCTTTTTCGAAATATTCCAGTTGAATCATCCTCCGCATATTGTTCGTCGATGTGAAAAGAAAGGTGCGACGCGTCTATTTCACGCAAACAGTGCCATAGCGTGCACTCGAGACGCCGTACTTACCTAAAGCAAATGTACGCCTAAAAAACCAGCTTGTAATTTCCCTGGAAAAAATTCGATTTTTTTTACAACTCGCACCCGAGCCATTTTGTTCTCGAATATCTCGGTAGAATTGGCAGCTGATGAATACAAATCGAATAACGCACGTGCGCAAGGGTTATAGGGAAAATCGAATTGTTTCAGTACATTTGCAAAATGCTACGCTTCAACGCCTACCTGTTTGCTTTGGTAGTGTACGGCGTTTGATATCAATAAATTAATCGTCCATATTTGTTAGAGATATATATACAGGTTGTTGTATATGTATATCCATACACCTCTTTTAGCTAGTAATACATATTATATTAATAATGCTGTTTTTCACCCCTTTCTGCTTGTAATTTTGCTTTGTATTTTATAAGTTTCGATTGGGCAATTTGATTTTTACATGTTAGAAATATTTATTGAGTTTTGGTTTTTACAAAACGACGTACGATCAAATGATGCAATTGAATATATTTTCAAAAATTTACTCAATATTATTTCCAAGTGATATTTTACGTAGATTGTTTTATTAATTCATTTAATACCAAATCTAAGACACAAAAGATTTTTTTTTATTTTCAAATAATAATTGAATGTTATTTGAAAAAAGTCTTGGTTAAGAAATTTATAATTTTTTTGTCAATTATTTTTTATCAATTAACTCCGTCCTACATTTTTTTGTAAATTGAAATTATATTCGATGTAATCAGTATCGTCGATGGAATGAGAACGTTTAAATAACCAGTGGTTAAATAATACATAAGTTTCTATAATCTTGTTATATTAAATCAGTATTTTTTTTGTACGCCTAAACGAGGCCTATCGATATATCGCTTCTTTTTTTGTATTTTTTTTTGTCTTTACATAACTTATTTTTTATTTTATAACCTTATACTAAATATTAATCTTTTTATCTATCTACACTATAATTGAACTAACCAAGTACTCATTTTTTTATAATTCGAATGCGCTTTTTTGTACTTACTTTTATTTAGTTAGATTTTAAGTGTTTTTTGCCCTATTGCACCTTTACTCTAAAAAAACCTCGATCATATCAATTTTTTAAATGTGCAATCAACAATGACTGGTTTGTTTTCCATTTCAAACACTAACACAAATAAATCATCAGTGAAAAGTTTATTAAGAATTAACGGATTACTTTACCTCGCATTTATTTCGAATTAATTTTTAATAAATATTTTTTAAAAGAAGCAAACGGCTAATAAAAAAACAACAAACTGGTATAAGTGACTAGGTTGCGAAAACGTTCGAGTACAGATAGAAAATTTGTTAATTTTGAAAATCCTAAATTTTATGGGAAAATGCAATTTGTGGTTTTGTTTGAAATGATTAAGTAAAATTTTCTACAACTTTTTCTACTTAGATTTGGTGTTTTCTCTTTCTCTCGCACAATTTCATTTTCTTTCAGAACAGTAGTCGAAAAAGTGTGTATATAAGGTTTTGCAGCTAAAATAATATTTTTTTGTAAGTAGTTAACAGTACTTAATTAAAAATATAAAAGTATACATATTACATGATAAATTAAAAAAATGGTTACTTTTTATTTTTTCTAAAATAGTTCGGCAATGTAATAAACAGTAGTCAAATGAAGAGAAAGATTATATCATATGATGCAATATTTAGTGTTGTAACTTCTGTTTTGATAGACTCGTTTCTTTTGTAAAAGTGTCGCAGTTTAGGAATTAGTAGCTGTGATGTCAAAAATAAGAACTACTTAGGTTTAGAATTATTCAAGCACTAACTTTCTCTGTGCTTTATTTGATGTTCTCGAAAACCGATTTGCAAATAATTTTTGAACAAAGTCTGCTCTACAAATCGTATAACAAATGTTGGAAAAAAGAAAATAATAATGTAGTTGAAAAGTTTACAGGGTGTTTAAAATTGTTTCGTATAATTCTTATACTATTATTCACGTGTTAAAAGCATTCAGTAAATTTGTAAATATCTGTAGATAGATTATTTTTGATAAATTTTGTATTCGATTTTATAAATTGTTGATGAAACGCTTCACCTTGATTGAGTTCTGTTTTACATATTTTATGGAAACGCGGACCTATGGGGAATTTTGAATCGAACAAAATATTTGCAAATCGGTACGATCTAATTTACTTCAGATGAAATGACACTATTTTTGACAAAATACGTAACAAACAAACTGTTACATTCCAATAATCGTAATATTTATTTGTATGTGAAAGTTTATATCTTATTGATAAATGGCTTTTTTGGTGTGTTAAAAAAACAGAATCAAATAATTCGAATGTCTTTAGGTGTTGAAAACCACAATAATTATGTAATACATGAATGTATAATAAATAATAACAAAATATATTAATCGTTTCATTCACTTACCTTGATCAATATCCTTCCCATATTTGCGGCTGCTTGTTTAAGTGGAAGAATTATCAATTCTAAAGTATTTATCGTTATCCTGAATTCCTGAAAAAAATAAATAGGATAAAAAAATGTAAACGATTCTTTTAACATTCATTACTCAGATCCATAATACAAACTTTTTTAACACAGAAACAATTATTAAAACTGAAATTATAATTACAATTTGTAATAAACCTTCTTTAAGCAAGTTTCGTAATAAACAACTTTAGTTATAATTTAACAAACGAACAAACGAAAAGTTCAACATTGCTATTGACTATTTCAGAGAATGATCCAATATTCAGTTTTGCATCAATCTCCGTCTATTCTCTTAACTTGTAGTCTACCCCATTATATGCATAACGTATTTTTAATATGTACTCATATTGTACTTGTATTATAATTAATAACGTGGAAAATCGTAAAATGTAATTAAATCGTTTCCTAACAAAATGGCAGTACTTAATTGAATACGTAAAAACACTGATGAATTCGCTAAATTTACGTTTCGACATTTAACTATTTTTTCTAACGTATAACATATGTATACTGCCCGTTATCTAAACTTTTATAAATGTTTATTCAGCATTTTAATTATTCGAAGACTTCATAGTATATGCCATATAAACGCAAAGATGATTTAATGATAAGATGATTACATTAATATTATTAACTGGTACATTCAAGTTGCACAAACGCTCATCAAAAATTTATATATATCAAAGGATTGTTTAATGGATCATCATATTAGATGAGAGTTTACGCAACCTGTTTGCATAATAGTCAAATTTTGCACGATTAAAATTCGTACTTATTCGATACTGGTTAAAAATATCGTGCAAAAAGCTATCAATACAAATAAATATTCCGAACGTTTAAGGTAATAATGCAACGCTCGTAAATGATAACATTCCGAATACTTATTACCCTAACAATATTCTAAACATATTGTAAAAACTACTACCGTGAAACGAATACACCGAAATTCCCGCAAGTTCTCGCAGTCCATCCTAATTGCCGCCTCTCGGCTTCCGTCTCGTCTCCTGAACCGCCGCCACGAGGCTCTTAACGGCTTCTTCGTGTCCTAAAAATTGATGACTTCACAAAAAACTCGTTAACACGGTATATTTTCAAACTACTATACTAAATACAAAACAATTTCCAAACCACAAAACAACGATATATCTAATTACCAACCACCGCTACTTGCGTTTTGGAAAGCGTTCTAATCTCATAGAGATTCTTACGGTTAAAAAAAGAAACAACGCGAAAACGCACCTTCGAAACTGTCCGTTTTCCTGATAGGCGCCATCGGCGGCGTGGGCATCGACAATTTCTGATGGCAAACGTGATGTTTGCGCTTCGGCGGAAACGTCTCCCAACTTCGTTGTTTCTGCGCGGCCGTCATGTTTTTGTTCCTTCGATTGATCACCACCACCAGCGTCTTATCGGGCCCGTCGAAGCTCGACCGTCTGCTCGACGTGCTCAGCGAATCGGCCGAATCGTGCATCGAATAGAACACGTTGTCCTCGCCGTCGCTGTACGGATAGACCTGCAACGGAATAGATGCGATCAGATTAGATTCAAGGGCAAATTCGAATAGCGCGGACCTTCTTCTTTTGCTGCTTCGACGGCATGCCGCCCTTGTTCTTGCACTTCGGGCTGCTCGGACTCGATCGCGTCTTCAGATTCTGCGACGTCGCGTCCGATATTCTCTGGTACTCCGATTCGCGTTTGCGAGTCTCGCCGTCCGATTTACTACCGGCGCTGATTTTATCACAGCTTTTGTTGATTTTCTTATACATTATTCTTTGCTTAGTGTTTAATTTACCTACGGTACGAAACGTTATACGCTATTTTACGATCAAAATATCGCTTACCTATTGAACCTAAATCGGCGCTACTTATTTTTCGATCGTCTTTCGATAGTTTCCTGTCAGTCTCTGTATCAGACTTCGAAGTTTGCTGACTCTGCCTTCTCGATATTATGTCGTGGATTTTTTCTTTGATTTGCGCTTCCAATCTGTCGATATTTATTTGTTGACTGGAAAAAAAAATCATTGTACCACTCGATAAAACTCTACTCAATTCTACTCACCCCGACATAAAAGTTTTCCGCGGCGTGGCCTTCTGCGACGAGGCGACGGGCTTATCGGTCTGAGTCGCTGATTTGCTGCGCTCCCTTTCCTGAATGTTCGGACGGACTTTCTCGAGTAATTGACCGAGCACTCGGCTACGAGACCGCGGTATTTTCCCCATGGCCGGATCCGATTGTTGTAAAATACCTACGTTCGCAATAACAACGCATTAATAACGAGAATAAAACGCGCCGTTTCCCTTACCGATATGCTCTAAAATATTAGCCAAATGTTGCGCGTGCTCGCTGTGATTTTGAGAGCCGTGCTCGCTTTGAGCTTGAGCTTGTTGAGACGGCGTCAAACTTCTAATGAACGGTTCCAATTGCGTTGCGACCTACAAAATACACAATGTACAAACTGTAATAACACACTGTAGTTACTCTACCTGACTGAGATGCTTCAATTCGTTCCTCAACGTATTAACATCGGCCCTTTGACAACTAAACACTTCTTGTTCGACTCTCAAACGCCACAATTGCTCCTCCCACGAAGCATCGAAAGCAGCCGACATTCTCTCCAGCTCCTTCTGTTGTCTACAACAACAACAAAACCGTAAAAAAAACCATCGAATTCGACATCGTTCCGATGCACCTTTCCAAGCTCTGGTCCAAGTGCAGGCACTCCCTGATGAGCATCTCGTAGCGAATGGTCAACGGCGGCGTTTGGGCCTTACGCAGCGCCACGATGTCCTTGTGCAAATCGCCGACCTTCTCTTTGATCGTATTGAACTGCTGGTTGAGCTCCCTGATTTGCGATTCGAACGAACGGCAATGCGTCGAGAACGAGCTGTCGCAGTCCAACAGTTTGCTCTTCATCGCCGCCTGTTGTTTCTTCGTCGCCGGCGGTACGCTATCGTACATTCTGGAACCTGTAATTGCGACGATAATGCGTTTAATTAGTTTTTTTCTGGTAGATAATTAGGCTTACTCGCGGCTAATTCGGACTGATGCTGGCTCACCGCGGCGGGGCCTATCCAAGGCTCGAGGCTTTGGGCGAATTCGCTTCGGTAATTCGTTTTTATCTGCGACGATTGCAAGGATCTACAAACGAATATATATCGAACATTCTTCTAGGATAATGTTTTGTTTGTGTACCTGACCGGTTGGCTCAAATTTCCCACTGCTGAGAGTCGTTCGATCAGCGACGGACTCAATTCCAAAAATTGGTATTTATTTGCCGCAGCGGTGAATGTCGTGCACAATACTAGGTGTAATTGCAGTACGGGCATTACGGTACCTAAAACAATTTATTTATACACTCTTCATGATGTATTTTACGAGGAATTTTACCTAAAACGACCAGCTGGCTTCTGTAAATCCTTTCCTTGCTTTCGTACTGTCGTTGAACTTCCATAATCATAGTAGCGTGCGTTTTGGCCATCGCTTCTTGCATACCCTGACAAAAAGTATTAATCGTATGCTTTTCGCTGTCCATATTCCTACGTAACTCGTCCATTAATCCTTTCAAAGCGATTATACCGTCTCTTACTGATGTCTAGAATCACTTTATTATGAATACCTCGTTACCGAAAACGTCTATTTCTTACTTGTAAATCCATGATGGCATTCTGGCCTCGTTCCAAGCGCTTCGCAGCCTGAGCATGCGCGGTGTCGATATCGACGCATTGCGCTCGCATTTCGTTCGGTAATTCCCGGAAGCAGTTCACGCACAACATGGAGTTTTGCACCGGCGAGAACATGATGTAATGTTCACCGTGTTGGAGACACTACGATCGCAACGAATTAATCTTTTATGTAATCATAGTGCTACGGTACAAACCTTTTTAGCTTCCTTGGTGCATTTGGCCATGTGGACTACTTCGTGGGCGGAAAACATCTTAGCCCTGTGGGTGTTCTCTCGGCAGTGAACGCACAGCGCTTGTCCTGCAAACATTAACGTGTACAATAAAATTGTATCGATCGAGCGATGTATAAAAATGTTAACGTGGAAATTAAAATAAAATAAAATAAAAATAAAACGAACCTAAACAACAAAAATAAATAAAGTATAACGTTCTGATGTACCACAGGTATTGCAGTAATACATGTTTTGTCGATCCCTTTTATCACAATTAGAACACGGCGGGTTTTCGCTATTGGCTATCTCTATTAACTGGCGCATTAAACTATCGGGGGGTGGCAGTGTGGAACCATCTTTCAAAATCGTCGGTTGCCTAAAATTATACCATTTTTTAATAAATAAGTACGCAAAATAGAATCGTAAAATCTCCATATTTATCGAATTACCAAATTTATGGAATAAGATTATAGGGATGGAACCCAGCCCAATAATTGACCTAATTTTTTAAAGAACCACTAACAATTAATTTTCTCGCGATAAACCGAGAAATATAAGTAAGATCTGCAATTATACGAAAGATATGTTAAAAATATACCTGCAAAATGGGCAAATTAACCGACGATCTTGCTCTCGTCCTCTCAAACATCTTGCACAAAAGGTATGATAACAACTGAGAATGCAAGGCTCTGTAAAATAATCGTGGCATATCGGACACAAAAGGGGATTCTTTGGGAACTCGACTCCTGTCTCTACTCCCGGGGGCTCCATTTCGAAAATGCAGGAACTAAAAAAAATGTAATTTTTGAATTGATGCCTATGTTCTTTTTGTGTATTCAATTGAGCGAATGTATTCACTTGCCTCGCAAAGTATATAATATCGAAAAGATACTAAATTTTGAACTGAAAACCAAATTCAAATGTATTCACTATTCCAAACGTCAAAAGTAGGCCATTTTCTTTTTTAATCTTCTTTCGCCACTCCCCCTGTAATCTATTATAACCTTACATTATTCGGTTATTCAGTTATGTATTAATCTTCTTTTATTATAAACATTTTTTTTAATCTACTCAAAGCCAAGTGTCAAATTAAAACGTCATACCAGTAAGCTGACCAGATACGCCATATCGCAAGAGACCATGTAACAGAAGAAGAACAAACGTCAAACTGTCAAAAATTCATGTAAAAAGATAAATAATTGTTATGTTAAATTGTGAGGTCATTATTTATTAATAAATATTTAAAACAGTAAAAAAATCAACGAGCGTAAAAAAATGAGCAAGAAGCAAGCATCTTCCGATTTCGAATTAGCGCCTTTAAGGTCTCTGGACGATTTTCTTTTAGAAGCGGCTCGTTTTCAAGTGCCCAACGTGAAAGATATCGACAGATGGGGCAACAGGGTAACGAACAATCTGCTCTACTACCAAACCAATTACTTCTTAATGTCCATATTAATCTTCCTAATCGTTGGGTATGTCGTAAACCATTTATTCCCTTCGCAAAGATGATTTGTAATTTTCAGCGTAATACACCCAGTTAAGATGGCCTGCGGTTTCGTCGCGACTGCGGTGCTTTTCATGGTATTCGTTTACGTTACTAACGAAAAAGCGAGTGCGGCTAGATTCAAAAGAAACCATCCCATAATTTCGATTATCGTAATATTCGCCGGGGCCTACTTTATAGCTTATATGCTCCAATCTCTCATGGTTTTCCTGCTGGGCATACTTTTACCGGTAGCAGGTGAGTCGAGGGATGAATTGTTAATATTTCATTAGCTCAATTTAATAATTTTTTAGCGATATTTCTGCACGCTTCCCTGAGATTGAGAAACTTGAAGAACAAAATCGTTAATAAAGTTGAAAATTTGGGGCTGAGGAGAACACCGATGGGATTTTTTCTTGAAGAAATGGGCTTGGATGGCGATCTGTTCTGAGAAAAGGTTTAAATTTTTGGAGCGGTTCGATAGTTGTGATGACTTTATGTGATTGCTTTAAAATTTTCCTAAATAGCTCATCACAATTATGTATCAGTGAAGCCAAAGCTGTTTTAATTTTTTTAAGGTTATTGTTATAAAAACGTTGTCATTTAAAGGTTATTATTTGTAATATTGTTATAGTATTTTTTTTGAAATTTCTAATGCATGTACTTATAAAAAAGCAATGATTTTATTGTATATAAGTTTCGTATTTGTTTTAAACATTTTAAAATCTTATATAGTAGTTTAAAATAACATTCAAACATACCATAAGAAGATTGTACATAAATTATGAAACTGAGCAATACAATTTAGAATCGAAAAATGCAGCTCAAAAAAAAGTATTTTAAGCTTCATTTATATTTTATTATAGCTCCTAGTATATAATTACTCTGTCATATTATTATATTTAAATATTCTAGTCTATTGCAATGATTCAATACACATATTATCACACACGTTTCTTTATTTACTAATCCCTAAAAATAATCATTTACTCAGCATTTTGTTGTTAAAAAATTTAATTAATTACACCCTAATTAACTATTGCATTAGACAGAGATAGGTGGAATTGTGCATTAGTAACGGAGACTTTGGAGTTGTAATTATTACCGCATGTAAATCTAAAAACCACATGTATAAATCTATACACTTTAGAATTTTAATTAATAGATAAACATCCACGTACAAGTGTGCAAGGTTTGATAATGTTCTAATGCTTTAATTCTAAACACCTTCTTGATACTGTTGAAACATGCTAGCTCAAGGAATCAGAGGTAAGTACTCATAATTTTTACGAAAATGCGTATTTAAACGTTACTTGTTGAAGTTTTGCGAAGTCTAATTAGTAGTGAAACTCCTCCAAACAAAGTGATGGAAACGAGGCTAGATTTATACACAACGAGAGAAATTCATTCGGATGAAGATGGGTTAGTTTTGTACTTACCCACACCCGTTACGCAGAAAACTAAAGGAAATCCTAATTATGAAATCGTCTTAAAAAAATCTGTCGCCCCAAATTTGCAACCATGTTTTAGGTACTAATTGTAATTATAGTAAGTGTGGAATTACTCGATTTTCTTTCACAAACTTTCAGTCTATTCAGATCCCAGGACGCAGAGGAATCCGAACAAAAATTCTCGATATACAAAGGCAAAATTTCACCATTCGTCGAAGCAGCCAAAGAGGTATAATCCAATTATTTCCACGCACAATCACCGAACCGGTACCCCCTATTTCAGATGCTCAACGTCCAGGGTGTGCAGAAACTCTGCGACGCCCTCTCGGAGCACCCCAATTGGACCCTAGCCCATTTAGCGGCCCATTTCGCCACCCACGATCTACTCAGCGACCAGAAACACCAGCACCTTCTCAACCTCACCGACGCCGATACGGGAATGTCCCCTCTGCAAGTCGCCGTCACCACATTAAACGCCAAAACCGTGGAGGTTTTGGTATCGGAAAATTGCCCGTTGCACCACCTAGATCACCACGGCAACTCCGCCTTCCATTACGCAGCCAACACCACCAAAACCATCGTCGAAGTACGACGGATCGCTCGCCCCGAATTCTCGTTCCCAGCGAAGGAGCGAGAGTTGTGGGCGAGCGACAGTTCACGCGGGTATATTTCAGGCGCTGGGCGAGGCTCCGAGGGAGCTGGTGAACGGCCGCAACCGCACCGGCTGCACGCCCCTCCACCTGGCTTGCCTGGCCGACAAGCTCGACTGCGTGCGAGCCCTGCTGCTGGCCGGCGCCGACGTCGACGCCGCGGCGGCGCGCAGCCGCCACCTCGACCGGCCGGACACCGTCTGCGATTACCTCCGAGAGGACCACAAGGAGTTTTACGCGGACGACGCCAAGACGGGCGGCGCGCCCCTGCATTGGGCCAATTCCAAGGGGGTGATCGAGGCGCTGGTCGAAGCCGAATGCGACGTGAACGCGGTGAATTTCGAACGGAAAACCGCCATGCACGTGATGATAGAAAGCGATAGGTAGAACGAAGGCCTTTCGTTTAGTTCTGGGAGTATTTGATGGTGAAATTTTTTCAGAATGGAGTGCCTGTTTACTCTGTTGATACACGACGCTAATGGGAATTTAGGCGATAAAGATGGTAACAGACCGATACATTTAGCTGTTATAAACGACAATCCACCAGCACTTCAAGCTCTAATCGCGTTTGGTGTGGATTTGGATGCTCCGAACGATTACGGAGAAACACCTAGACATCTAATAACACCAGGTAGAATTGCAACCAAATCTAATACTTCACTTATTAGCAACCTATTTTAGCACATGATCCGAAACTACTGCATTATTTAGCAGCTGTCGGGGCGAAGAGGTGCTCACGTAAAACGGAAAAATGTACAGAAGGTTGCTCTCCGAATGGTACAAACGATGGTAAAGCGAACGCCAAACGCGCCACGACCACCACCGATCAAGATATCATCAATTCCATGCTTTATGAAACCACCAAGAGAGCGATAAAACTAACTAGAAAAACTAAAACCGGCGGGCGGTTGTTGTGTTTAGACGGAGGAGGAATCAGAGGATTGGTTCACATACAAACGTTGATAGAACTCGAAAAAGTTATAGGCAAGCCGATACAGGACAGTTTCGATTGGATGGCTGGAACAAGCACTGGCGGCGTTTTAGCGTTAGGTAGGTTCTTTTAACGTTAATACGCACTAAAATTGATAAAACTAAATAAATATTTCTAGCGATAGCCACGGGGAAAACGTTGAAAGAATGCCTCTGCTTGTATTTCCGTTTAAAAGACAAGGCGTTCGTCGGTACTCGGCCTTATTCGAGCAAAAATCTGGAAGATATACTGAAGGGTATATTCGGAACGGATACCCACATGGCCGATATAAAAAAACCCCGAATAATGATAACAGGTAGTGCACTCTTATGTATTGTAATTGTCTAAAACTACTCGTTTTTAGGAGCTTTAGCCGACAGAAAACCCATACAGTTGCAATTATTCAGGACTTACGAGAGCGCAATTGACATTTTAAGGGATTCCACTGATGAATTAACGCGACGCTCAGACGAGCAGATCGTTTGGAAAGTAAGCAGAGCCACAGGAGCGGCTCCCACTTACTTCAGGTAACCCTTAATCGATTGATTAAAGTCATATACATAAATATTTCGATTCAGAGCCTTCGGTAGATACCTAGACGGCGGTCTGATAGCAAACAACCCGACTTTGGACGCGCTGACCGAAATTCAAGAGCACACCGCCGCCCTGAAATCCAAAGGCAGGAAAAAGGAAGCCCGGCCGGTCACTGTCGTGGTTAGTTTGGGGACCGGTTTGGTGCGCGTGGCAAACGTAAAAGTGGTAGATGTCGTCAGACCGGCGAGTATATGGGACGGAGTGAAACTCGTGAGCGGTATATCGTTCCTGGGCACGATTCTACTCGATCAGGTTGGTGATTAATCCGATGGTTGATCGAACGGATGCATATTGTTTGTTGGCTGCAGGCGACAACCAGCGAAGGCCGGCATATAGACAGGGCTCGAGCCTGGTGCGCGGCCATACAAGTGCCCTACTTCAGGTTCTCGCCCGAAATGTCCGAGGAAGTCGTTATGGACGAGAAATCGAACGAGAAACTTTGCAAAATGCTTTGGGAGACCAAGGTTTACATGCACGAGCAATTGGACGTTATGAAGGAATTAGCAGGTTTAATTAATAAAGGTTGAGTAGTTTATGGTGGAAACATTCCAATTGTGAACTAGTTTTAATTTAAATTGTGTGACGAAAATTGGTAAACAAAATTGATTTTATGCGTATTACTGTGTTCTGTTAATTTTTACCTGATGAAGGGAGCAGGAACAAAGTCTTCTGAAATTTGTAAATGTGCCATAAAACTTATAATTTCATCTCAAACTTTCCTTAAACAAGTAATTCTTCAACTATCAGTTCAAAATAGTTTTTAAATTTTCAAAAATTAGATAATTTGACTTTGACATGTGTCAATGTCATTTGTTGATTAACTGTCAATTTTTAATAAAAAAAAAGAAGAATCATAAAATATTTTGACATATAACTTGACAGCAAACGTAAGTCAGAAAAATTAAAAAACACTTGAACTTGAATAAAAATAAACAAACGAAACCTTCCAGTAAATTTACATTCCTAACAATCCGTTATTTCAATACAACTTCTTAAATACCAATAAAGTGCGTTCCAATACCAAAACATGTTATCATCGATGGTGAAAGAGCACCAAGTCAAGCAGACTTTGAAGAAAGAAATTCAAGAAGCGAAACGTAAAGAAGCCTGCAGCGCAGCGAACGATTTGACTCAAGCTTTGGTGGATCATCTAAATGTAGGCGTAGCGCAAGCGTATTTAAATCAAAAGAAACTGGACGCCGAAGCGAAGCAATTGCACAGCAGCGCGACTAATTTTTCGAAGCAAACCCAACAGTGGTTGAATTTGGTCGAGCAATTCAGCAGCGCCTTGAAGGAGTTAGGAGACGTGGAAAATTGGGCCAAAGCCATCGAGGGGGACGTACGCACTGTAACTACAGCTTTAGAAATCGTGTATCAAGGTTCTCAAGAAAATAGCCAGTAGCTTCGAGTAGTTTATTATATTATTTAAGGATAAAGTTTTAACTGGAAGATGTGTGTCATTACGCTCCTTCAAACATAACAAAACGATTGATTTAGAGAACTAGAATTGATACATTTTAGAAAATTTATCATGTTAGTTGTATTAAAAAAATATATTGCACCCAATCGGCAGTCTTTAGTGGATTAAATAAGCATTCCAAACAGTTAATTTATATAAAAATGTAATGAATAGAGTTTTTAGAATGTAAAATATAAAAATATTTACTTACAAAACCGCTTCCCTCTATTCCTCACATTTTATTGCAAATTCGAAATTAGTTTTTATTAATATTTCCTACATCGAAAACGGTTTCGTCATCTTCATCATCATCGAGGGGAAGTGGCCTCATTTCGAGATCAGACCTTCTCGTTCTCACACCATACTTTCGCACCATTACATTCATTTTCCTTCTCCTAAAAAGAATAAGTTTAAATATATTTGTTAATAAATATGCTATTATGGTACCTGTAAGTTTTACATCCTAAATATACAAAAAATACCATGCTAATTCCGATTAAAACTAGTACTCCTCTAATCACAGCGCCGGATTCAATTTGTACCGAACCGTTTTCCGGTAATTTATCTTTATCAATTTCTTTGGGTTTCACGGTGGATTTCGTGCTATTGGTCGTTTTATTAGTCACAGTCGCATTCGGTTCTTTTAAATCCTTTTTAACGCTTCCAGGAAGTGCTTTTGCGTCGCCTTCTTTCGCTGTTTTGTCGGTTTTTTCATTGGTATCTTCGGAAGATGCGACAAAATGACCCATACTCACGCAAATTGCTAATAAAATATACATCTGATAGCCCATTTTCAACTTCATATTTCATCAAAAATCATGGCTCGCATTGAAAGTAAATAAATTTCTGATTTTATCAACATTAATATAAAAATAAATTTCAAAATAACAATTATGACACGTAACAACAAAGTTAGGTTATTTTCTTCTTCATCTGACATAGTTTTATTTGACCTAATTCAATCGCAGTAGTTCATGTGACATGAGCTGTCAAAGTCAAAATAAACTTAACCTTACTTTTTGGGTTTTTGTCTTAATGTTTATTCCTCGAATGTAATTTAAATTTCTAAAGAATTATGGATGCTTTTGAAATAGGTTCTTGTTTCAAGAGTTATAACGAGCTCATGCAAAAATTAAGCGAATACTGCGAGGTTACGAACACCAAATTTACCACTAAAGACTCCAGACTGATAACTAACGAATTCGCTACAGCAAAGGAAAGCTTCGTTTATTCCGAATTGAAGCTGATTTGCGTTTTCGGGCGTTCGCACAAAATCAAAGAGCACAATAGGAAGAGGAAAATGAGAACAATCAAAATGTAAATTTCGTGATATTTCATCTCTTGACATTTTATCTCATCGAATATTTTGCAGTCCTAAAACGGAGTGTCCAGCTTATTTTAGAATAAAACTAATCAACTCGGGGGTAGCTCTACAAATTGTTGCCATGAATACCAAACACAATCATCCCTTAGAAAAGATCGAGGTTTGTAATAGAGGACAAAGTTAGAACAGAAAGGGTTAAAAATTACTTATTTTAGGATCCAGATTATTCGAGATTGAAGAGAAAGAAAGACGGTAGGACTGGCATAAAGAAAGAAATCAAAAGCGAAGATGAGGACGATGTCTCATCTGATGATATGGAAGTAAGTAAACGAACTTAACTTATACAGAATATTTTACACGATACATTGTAGGCATCCGAATTTATAGAAGTTTACATAGATCCCGATGAACCGGAACCGAAAGTAAGAAAAACATTTTTTACCCCAATTACAATAATTTAAGCGCATTTTAAAGGTAAAATTCACGTATCGAGGCCTCTGCGTACCAGTATTTACTCCATTTAGAGAAGACTTGTAAGTATTAAAAAAACTAATCTGTCTCTTCTTCTATCAAGCTTTCATTTGTAGATCACTAAAAGAAGAACTAATCGCAAACTACGCACAATACCTCTTCGATAATGGAATTAAAGGAATTCTAGGTAAGTCAAATATTCTATAACTAATTCCTCTCACGAGGATTATAACTTCTTCATTTCAAGTTAACAGCGCTGTGGGAGAAGGCATGTCGATGTCTGTACCAGAAAGGAAATTAGTATTAGAAGAATGGATAAACGTAGCTAAACCGTTGAAAATGCATGTAATGGTGCAAGTGGGAGCGTGTCCTTTACCAGACGTATTAGATTTAGCGAAGCATGCGGAGAGTATAGGAGTGGATTCATTGTTGTGTATACCAGAACTTTATTTTAAACCCGCTACAGAGGAAGATTTGTTTGATTATTTAAAGATTGTCGGAGAGGCTGCCCCGAAGACGCCGCTGTTGTACAGCCACAATCCTGGAATGAGCGGAGTGAATTGTAAGTGTTGCCCGGTTACGATTGTATTTCACTGAAGTTTTATTTTTAGTAAATATGGCTCGATTTTTGAGTCATTTAGCAAGTGATATTCCAACGTTTTGTGGGTTAGAATATACGTCTGATGTAGATGATGGAGTGGCTGTTTTAGAAGCTAGCAATGAAAAATATGCGGTTTTTTTCGGAGACGATTCGGTAAATATATTCAATTTTGTGTTCAATAGGTATTATTTTGTAATTTTTCTAGCTAGTGAATGTGGCTATTTCTGTAGGATTCGAGTCAACTTTGTTAGTAACAGCCAATATTTACCCACAGCAAGTGACTACTTTGATAAAAGTAGCAAAAGAATCGAAAACTGCGGAAGCGAAGAAGTTACAGAAACAATTAAACGCTAATTTTACTACTATAACCAATTTTGGTAAGTACATAGGAGTTTAAGGTTATTAAAAAATACTCACATGATTTTTTCAAATTATTTTAGGATACTGGATACCCTCTGTGAAGACAGCAATGAATCTGATTTCTCCAATTCATTTCGGAATTTGCAGACCACCGCTAAAAAATCTTTCTGCAGATGACATAAAATCGATCAAAGTCGACCTGAAATTATGAGAAAGGAAGAATGTTTTGTTTGGAGAAACTTGTACTAAGACTGGCGAATTATCTTACTTCGCTTTTAGTAAGAGTTTTCATTGTATAGGCTAAAAATAAAATTTTGTTACAATGTTTATTTGGATAAAATCAAATTTCAGGTAAATTAAAATTCCACTCTAAAACGTACAAATGAATAAGAGAAAATAATAAGATGGACGATGAAATTTCAAGTAAGACTTAAACTCGACAATATTCATAAATAAAAGATTTTTATTTGATTCAATTTATAACTATAATCGTCTTATAATGCACTATAATGTAATCGTAGAACTCAAGAATTATTACATGAAAAAAGTAGATCGAACGAACATTTTTTTTTCAATAATTTCATCAGCAGTCTAGAAATTATCAACAAGTACGACTTGTAATAACTAGTATTTTGCAATATCAATATATTTTACAGAGTATTTTTAATTTTCTTATTATTTTTCTTCTCGTACAGAACTACTTGACTAGAAATTCATCAAGTACCAGTTTAAAAAAATAACAGTACTTGTGACTAGAATATTTTACTCTTTATTCAGCATAGCAAAATATTTCGACAAAAGAAATCAACAAAAAACAACACGATGAAACTAAATGTTGCGTGTATAATTTGCATGATAAACAATCACTAAATTTAAGCCGTTGAACGGCTTGAAATAGCATTAATTTAATATGATCGGTGATAATAAAAAAATGTCGAATGTATAAGGTTAAAAATGATTCGATTCATCGTGCATAATTTGTTGAAATCGCTAACAATTCGTCGAATCAACAATAATTTAAAAAAAAGGACAGTTAAAAAAACAAGTTACAATTAAAAAAAATGATGCACCACCGCTCATAAATAGCGCGACTAAATTTTCAGAGAAAAATCACATTTCACAATATTACCACAGTGTCTTCGACGCCCAAGACACTTTCTAGTAATCTTAAATATCTTCGAAATTTGTTATTTAATAATATTATTTTACGATAAAGCTAGTGCGCGAAAACTGTTCTATCTCGCCTTACATTTGGCGGAAAAAATAAACTTCAAATCCAAGCTAAGGGACAATGTGCACGCGATTGTAGCCTACAAACTATCAAGCAATTAAAAGCCCGCTTTCGAAACTCACTGACTTTTTGATAGATTCGAAATTTTACATCATTTGATTAGTTTTAGTAGCCTCTATGTGATTGAATATTTGGAATAGTTTATAGTTTATATACAAAAGTAGCTCGTCGCAGTCCTAATATATCATCAAAACGAATGAGTATCGCTGTACTATACAGGGTGATCCAATATTGCGTTTCTTTAGTTCTAAATATAGAAGAGCACAAATCGGACAAGTACAAATAGTTTTCCAGCCAAATAACTCGCAACGAGGCGACAGATAGAACGGTTTTGGGGCCGGGCGAGACGAATTTCTCCCAATTGAAAACAAGCCGGGAAAACTCTCAATATCCCCCGAATCACAATAAATCAATTTGAAAATCATAAAAGAATCTATGTCCGGCGCTCGGCGCTCCGCCGCCACCGGGGCGGCTATGTGACGGGCCTGAAGCGGCGGCAGCGCACCTGCGACTCGGACGGCGGGTCGCCGTCGGGCGGCGGCGGCGGCCCCTCCGACGATTCCGGCGAACTTTCCGGCGCGTCGATCAGACACGTCGAGATGCCTCTCACCCGAAGCCCTGCAACGGAAAACTCGCATTAAAAATATTAGTAACGGTTACTATATACCGAAACGCCCATCTCTAATGCTCGATAGTAATGTCTAAAGCTCGGGTTATATGCACAAACTGCTTATTTTTTAATTCAATTGCATAATATTTTGAGTCATTTTTAGATGTGTTGAACCCTTTCTGCATGTTTTGCACATTTTGAATATTTGAGGATTTTTGAATATTGTGCTGAACAATTATTGCATATTTTGCTAATATGTAAAAATGGAATAATGAAATGTGTTATTACCAAAAATGAGGATTTCATATATTTAATTTCAATAATTTTTAATTTTCATAAAATGAGTTTTTTTTAATTTGAAAATTTTTGAATACTGCAAATTTTATAAAATAGCGAAAAGATGGTAATTGAGAGTGAAAAATTTGAAATGTTTATAAAAAATGAGAAAATTAAAGCAAATTTCATAAAAATAGGGAAAAAGATAGTGAATGAGAGTGAAAAATTTGAAATTTTCATAAAAAACGAGCAAATTGATGCAACTTTCATAAAAATAGCGAAAAGAAGTGCATAAAAGTGAAAAATGTGAAATTTTCATAAAAAAATTGATGCAAATTTTATAAAAGTAGTGAAAAAGAGAGTGAATGAGAGTAAAAAATTTTAAATCTTTATAAAAAATGAAAAAACCAGGCAAATTTCATAAAAATAGGGAAAAAGTCAAGATTTTTAGGTAAAAAAGTAAAATTTTTAGAAAAAAGAGCAAATTGATGCAAATTTTATTGAAAAAGTAAAAATTTATGTAAATTTCAAAAAATAGCTAAAATGAGATCGAATGATAGTGAAAAACTTATAATTTTCATAAAAAATTAGCAAATTGATGTAAATTTTATAAAAATAATAAAACAAACGGTAGAATATTTAAAATTTTCATAAAAAAATGAACAAATTGATGCCAATTTCAACAAAATAGCGAAAAATAAGAGTAAAAATAATGAAATACAGGTCTATTTAATACCTATTTTACGCATAGACAATGATATGCATAAACCTTTAGTCGCTTGCATATTTTCAGCATATTTTAGGAAAACATCTCGCATAATGTGCATAAATTCCAAGCTTCACTAACGTCCATTAAATAGAACGAACAATTACATACACCTTGCTCCATTTCCGATTGCAACATGGTCATTTCTATGAGTGGAACAAAGAAAGATTATTAAAATAACAGTTGTCAGAGTGAAAAGTTGCATAAAAAAAGACATAATGTCACTCTTTCTTTTTCCTTTATAAGTGTCTAATTGAAGTTGTCTTTGTTGCACCCACAGCCTATGTTGCATTGAAAAATGGAGAAATCTGTATAGAACTAAGAGGCGGGCGCGTTTTCGAAGACAACAACGCAAAACAGTTCACCGAGACTCACCGCTGCTCGAATGCCTCTTGAACCTCAACTTAAGCTGGCTGGGATCCGTGACGTACTTGTCGGCCTGGCGTCGGCGTCGCAGGCCGGGCGTCAGATCGCCCGACCACGACATGCACTTGGCCAATCGCTGGCCGGTCACGGCCACCGGGATCTTCGACGATCGCCCGTCGACGGAGGGGCTCACCTGCAACGTTAGGCGAATACAAATTCGATGCCGGGACGGAGGGCGGGGGGCGGGCGCTTTAGGGCTCAGGGCGGCCGTCGTTCGCGCAACGCGCCGCAAAGCAAACTAAATGTTCTCTTTATGATGTCTAGCAGGCCAAAAAGTTTTTTTTCGCTCGATAATAACGGCTAAAAAAACGGAAATGCGGGTAAAATGGGGGGACGTGAGGGCGGGCGTAGGGGTTGGATGCGGCAAATGTTGTTACTTGTTTTATACCTGACATTGTGCCAAAATTAAGGGAACAATTATTCGATTTTTTTTTCAAATCGTATTAGAGATATTTGCCTAAGCGTATACCGTACAGGATTTATTAGAATAGTGGTGGAATAACTGATAAATTTCTTATCAGGTTAATAAAATCGGTACACAAATTATACCAGTATTATTAAAGGGAACAAATCGAAATGTGAAGTAAAAATAAGTACCATATGCCGCACAAAAAAAAAACATACTTTTGTCGCAAATAAAATGAAATAAAATGCAAATAAAAAGAAGATGAAGACAGAAACTGAAACTCTAATAAATTTTGCTGTAAGCAGTGTGTGTGTTTTCCACGTAAAATAAAATTGATGTTAGCGCTTTCAGAAATTTCAGAAACATACTTGGCCGTTTCCAAACGAACCGACAAAAGCAGATCAAATTCGCTTAATTTTGGCTACGGGAGCTTGTCTGGCAACTTTTTGTTGGCCAAGGCTTTGGTCCTATAACAAAAATTTTTATATCTCACACATTAGATACACAAACATTTACAATAATATTAGCCCACATTAAGTACATCGATTATAACAATTCAAATCCCTTCGTTAAAACGTTCATCACACGCCAACAACCGGCCGTACATCGCACTAACAGCTTTAGTAAATCAGTAAATAAAACTTGCTTCGCTATTAATTAGAACTCTCAGGTTAACGGCATGTTATTATACAGAATGTCCCACATAAGAACCGACACAGGCTCATATTTTAAGCTCCTCCTGCATGACACTGCTCTGAATCAGTTCTTATGCGGGACACCCTGTATAATCGACAAATTTGATAAATAAGGAAGGTAAAGTTGGTACATTTTAAAATGACAATGACGTAATTTTAATGACGTAAATTCTACTATTTGTGTCATATAATGTCATTTTAAATCGTACAAACTTAAGTATTTACTTTGTACACACATCGATTGCGATGGTACGACCGGCCATTAGAAAAGTACGACAAAACATACCGAGGTTTCTCGTAAAATTTGACTAGCATTATCCACGCCGCTGTCCTCGTCGTCCTGATCCTGTCGCTTGTCCTTCAGCAGAGGATTCTCGGTGGCATCGTAGTATTCGGATTGTTCGTCCATGCCGGGGCTGAGACCGTTAGCGATAGATCGCTTTTCTCTACAACAACAAAAATGGAACAGTGTGAGATATTTTGTAGCAATCAATCGATTCGCGGGGCGATAAGGAAACTTAGAATTTTTCTCATGTACCTTAATTCTGGAATGCTACTACTGGAGACGAATGTAACGTTGGGGTTGGTACCCAAGTCGATACATCCCGAACACCTCAGTCTATTATTTTTACATTCCGATATTATCTGGTTATCACCTTCACCTTTGGTGATCGAACTGCTATCGGACTTTGAGTCCACCAAACTACTAAAAATAAACGTAAACAAAACCAAATAAAACAATATTTAGGGACAAATAAACTAATTAAAAATAATAATAATAGCAGTATGTGTGTAAATAAAGGGTCTGACGCTAACACCCTGTATATAATTTGATGCTTACTGCGGTAAATGGTTTTTCACAGCCTCGATTGGCTTCGAAATAGCCTTTTGCGAATTACTTCGATACAGCGCGTCGACTTGTTCGAAATTAACGGTGGATTTTCTATTGCGCTTCTTCTCTTCGGAATTGTCTTTGTCTCTTAATTTTTGATCGCTGTCCGTACTGCTCGATTCCGTTTCGCCGGCCTTTTTCGCGGGAATTCCGCTTCCTACAAACAATGCAGGTGTAATGAATGGTTTTCAATTTCATTTATGATTTACCGAGATCTTTAGTCGCCGCTTTCTTGTCACCGACAGCATTATTTCCCGACGTGTTGTCTATGGGAATCGATTTCTGCGCGTCGTCTGCACCTTCTCTATTGGTTTCTGTAGTTTGCACTTCCGATGAAACTTTATTCGTCGATTCCGCGTCTTGTTTACCTAAAATCCACACGTATTTTACATAAAATAATAACGAGAAATTTAAGTTTGAGGTGCAAGTATTAGTAGAAGCGGAATTGTTAAAATAAAAAAAAGCGTATAGTACAAGAAAAACTTTATAAAAAAAATAATTGGCTTTACATAAAATTGCAAAATTTATCTTGCTTTGTGAGATTAGTTCCAAAGTCTACAAAATAAAAGAAAAAAACGCTAAATTAATTAACACCTGTAGGTATGAATTTCATTCTAGTAGACGGAAAATTAGTGCTTAATCTAATACCTATATAACAATAGCTACTGCGTAATGATTACCTTTGTGTATTAGCTCCGGCGCGAAACTGATGTTATCTTTCTTAGGACTAGGCAGCTCCAGAGATTCCGCCTTCTCTTTGCTGCTTTGCTTCAGTATGCTCTTCGTTCTCTCCACCTTCGGTTTCTGAGGCGAATCCTTAGCGCGACGCCCGTCGTTGTTCTGCTCCGACGCCGCCTCCGAATGACCGTTCTGAACGGGCGGCTTCGTTGACAAATTCTGCGGCCTCGTCGCCTTCTCCTTTGGCACTACTCGGATTTCCAATTTACCAGCCACCTAAATGTACAAATCACAATTACAAACTTAATGCGACTCTCTCGAAGGAATATGTACAGCCTTTTTAGTACATTAGATAGTAGGAGCACGGGACGAACGAAGTGGAGAAGGAAAGGAGCACAAAGAGAAGGGAAAGAGCAAGTGGAAAAGGAAAGGAGCACCTAGAGAAGGGAAGGAGAATGTAGAAAAGGGAAAAAGCACCTAGAGAGAATGGACGAGAACTGGAAAACTAGGACCGAAAGGACGGGAGAATGACCAGAGGCCAGACCAGAGAGGAGTAACAAATCAGGCACGCAGCCCTACTCATTCGTAAAAGAATAAGAAAATAACAGAAGAAAGATCGTGTATACCTCCTGTAAACCTTCGTCGTCGCCGTTCCTGGCCTCTTTGTCGGGCAGGTTGATCACCGGCAGGCTATTGCATCGGTGCGAATCGGTCAACTTCGATTGGCGTTGCTCATCGTTGTCGGCGAGCAGATGCTTGGAAGCGACGTTTCGCATCACGTCCACTTTGAAAACGAGATCGTCGAAGGCGGCCTGTTGCAACAGCGGCGGCTTCAACGCCGATCGAACGTACGGGCCCAGGCTGGGGGTGGACCAAGCGCGTGGTAAACCGCCTGAAAATTCACCACAAAAAATATATCGAGTACAGATGCAAAAGTTAAGGTAATCATTTCTTCGTTCCTACTTCTTTGGTTTGTTTGCACCATGCGATTTATTAATGGAACCAAAGAAGTAGGTATACAAACGAGGAATGATTATTCATTCGTGTTCGGCTTACCGACTAGTTCTGGATATTCCTCGATGCCGGCGATATTGATGTACCGTTTGTGGCTAGCGCGCGAATCCTCGCTTATTCTGCTGAGGATGGGAGGCAGGGCGGCGGGCGCCGCCTCCGACGTGGCCAGCGTGCCGCGATGTTCGGGACTCTCCGGCTTCCATTCGTTATCCGTCGTCTCTTCGCTGTCGTCGAATTGGGATTTCCATTGGCTGGCTAGCGTTAAAGCGCCGCCTCTCGTCATCTGTAGTAAACATTTTTTTAGTAATTTGGCGGTTGTTTTCGTTAAGAATGGGACGGGAAAAATTTAGATTAACAACAGTGTAAAATACTCGGGGATGGTCGTAACAGTGTAAAAATAATAATGAAAATGTTTAGTGAAAATTGAATTGTCGTGAACCACCTCTTGTCGTTTTTACACTGTTTTAACCGTGGTGTTTTTTACACTGTTCTTACCTAACTTTTCAAATTAATATTTTGTTCATTGAAATTAGGTCTTCTGTTCTTTTTATCATTACTTTAGATTCCAAACTGCCACTACATTCGTTCTTATCCTAGAAATTTTCGCAGAGAATTATGGCATATGTTTCAGAAAAATTGTTTTACTAGTTTTACAAAGAGTAAAATGGCGAGAATTTAAAGAAACTTGTAGTTTAAGGCAGGTGTACCTGACGCTACTCCAAGATGCAAGGTAATATGGCCAGAACTGCCTATTTTTTACCCCAGGTCCTCAATTAGTACAGGGCTGAGTGGACCTGGAGGATCCTTCCACTGAACGGTAACCAAGTACTAACCAAGTACAAGGCCACTGAGCCATCTGACCAGCTCTTTTACAGTGTCCCAAGACGGAAACGCAACAAAAAATCCAATCGCTTACCTGCTGACTAACGTTCTCGTCGTCCATAACGGCGAATTGCGTCAGGCTCTGATCCCTCAAGCCGGAGCGCGAGCTCCTCGCCGCCGACGGCTGCCGTCTCCGCGGCCTCTCCTGCTCGGGCGTCGCCGGCGAATCGACCAGACTGCCCGTCTGCGGCGGCGCCGCGGCCGGCGTCACCACGCGCAATCTACCCAGCGTCGCGACGCCCGACTGGCTCTTGCGCAACGGCGCCGGCTTGGCGGCCTCCGACGTCGATTTGGCCGAGGCGACGGCTTCGTTGTCCAATCGGTCGGGCGGCTGGTCCAGGTGAGAGGTGGCCCGGCGTTTGCGATCTGTCGACGAGATACATTTTATTAGATTAGTAGAGTAGAGTAGAGGGATGTAGGCGGTTTACTTTGGGTTTGATCGACGGCGGTGGCGTTGCAGTTCTTGTCGACCGTAGCTCGAATGGGATTTATTTGCATATCCGTGACTAGAGGAGCTGTGTTTTCGGTTTCGATACGCCTTCTGGCATCCAATTGTGCCTGTAAATAAATACAAATGCCAACGTTATTGGTACATTTAATAGGTGAGGCGGCGTACCTCTTTGTTGTCGGTAGGTTCGATGTTTTCTTGGTTATTATCCGTTGTGGTTGTATGTCTCGTGTGTCGAGGCACCGTCGTCGGGGCGAGGGCCGGTTGGGTGGCGGTCGAAACCGTCTGAGAAGCCGCTTGGTTGTCGGTCTGCGCGGGTTTCTCCCAATCGTAGGGATCGGATTCCTTTACGCCTCTTCGTTTCATACACCGCTCGAACAGAGATATCAACATCTGCAACAGTATTTTTGTAATAACTTTTCGATTATGATGATGATAGATCGTTTACCTGGTAATCGGGTTTGTCGGCGTACTCAAGGCTCTGTATGTGATCGAGGAATTGTTTCAAATCGGACGGTAAGTGTTTCAAAAGCAACCGGTGATCGTACTTCTCCTTCATCAATCCGACTTGTTCCTTGTCTTTGACCTTCCTCCAAGGCAGCTGGCCGTTTACGAATTCCACCAGCATGTAGAACAAGCTCCACAAATCGTCGTGTCTGCCCATTTCTACGACAGAAAAAAAATCAATCAACCCCGTGTAAGTTATTTTTAATTGGCAACTCTCTACCTCTGTTTTTGTGTGCATTGATGCTGGCATAGCGCACGGTGCCCCGGAAACCCGCCGCAGCCCTAGCGGCTCTCACTTCGCCCGTCGCCGTTGTGTATTGTCGAGCGAGACCGAAATCTAGCATGTACACTTTTCTACAGTTATAGGGTAATCTACCCATTGAAAAATTACTCTGCAACAAACAATCGGGGCGTTAATTGAAATTCGTGATAGAACAAAAAATGTTTGGTACACACAATAACGTCATAGTATTCAACGAAAATATCGCGAACGCGCCTTTCTATTTGCCGACATAATTATAGGGAGACACGCACCCTTAAAGACCGTTTAGATTAAGATTTTTATCGTCGGAATGTAAAAAAATTAATTCAATTTGCGAGCGGGTCGATTTTTTTCGTGTAGTAAACGCGAACGGGATTACATTGAACATTGGCAATGAAATTTCATTCGAGGTATAATTGTCATTTCTAAAAAAAATCAAATTGGTACCAGTTTCGGTAATGATACGACGACGAAATATCGATCTTAAATTTAAATTTAATACGTAAATCACGTCTCAATCGAACGGATCGCATGCTAAAAGGACACTAATCGTTTCAAAGTTTATACTTACAGGTTTAATATCACGATGTAAAAACCCGACAGAATGTATACTTTCGATGGCCCTAAGTATTTGTAGACCTAAACGTAAGGTAGTGGATAGACTGAAGGCGGCCCTCGGCTGGGCCCTTCTCAACTCCGCCAAATTCCGTCCCTGAAGTTGCATCACGACGTAATTAAACCTGTCGTTTCTGCCACAGCCAATAAATCTGCAAATAAAATTAATATGGAAAATTAGTCGAATTTTAAGGATTCGGGAAAATGTTGTATATACAGGGTGTCCCGCATAAGAACCGTTGTTTGACGCTTATTGCAGCCAACTTTTGAGTTATCGACTTTATTTGTTAGCGTTTTACCTCAAAATGATAAAGAATTTAAAAAAAAACAAAAAGCATAAAAAAGTTTTAAAATAAAATTACCTATGAAATGAACTAATAATTTTTTAAATCATCCATCAGGTAAAAAAATCTGAAAACATTTTAAGAGAACATCATCATTGATGAACCCCAATCCAGTTGTTTTAAGTTTGAGTATTACAATCCTTCTTTGTTCAACTCATAAAATTGTCTACAATATAATTCACATTAACGAATAAATGCCTAACGAAATTGGTAATATTTACATTTAGATTAATTTACATTCATCCAGGGAATCATTACAAAGGGGTCAAAAGCGAGTACCTATACACCTTTGCGCTCGTACTCGCACGATAAATATAATTAAAACAAACGTGTATATAGGAGCTAATCACGCTATTTCTGTATCTTAACGTACCAAGGTCGCGTTGCTTTCAACTACAACTACAAAATAACAACAAAACACCTGTTATGCTAATGAATTTATGAAATTGATCCATCTCGTCGAGCCACAATGAGGCGCAACACACGGATTGATTCTTTTTAGTTTGCAATACACGGGTGCAACAAAGACAACTTCCATTGGACACTTATAAAGAAAAAAGTAGGAGTGATGTTGAGCCGAGATTGCAACTTTTCTCACTCTAACATTTATTATTGTAATAATCTTTCTTTGTTCAACTGATATAACTGACTATGTTGTATATTATTATGCACCTAAGATACGCACCTGCAAATGTGCTCCTTTCCTTGCAGTTTCTTCAAAACGGCCACTTCCATTTTCAAAACTTGCTTGGGTTGCCGGGCCGATTCCACTTTGAGGGCCACTTGCTCGCGCGTTATCAAATCTAGGCCTTCGTAAATCTCCCCGAATCCACCACCACCGATTTTTTTCACCACCTTAAAAAAAATTGAATTTAATCGCGGATTAAATTTGTTCGTATTTGACCAGTTTGCCGACCTGACGTTTTAGTCCTGAGGTTGGCTATGAAATAGTAAAAACTCTTACCTTCCATCGTTCCTTCACTACATGTCCCGGTTGGAGTAAATCCTCGGATGTCATTGTGATATTATTGTTTTGATCGGTCGAGTCCAAGTGACCTTCCCAGCTCAACTTCTTTGGCCTGAAAACGACATTTTCGACGCGTTAATACTAATGGGCATCGCGCGGAAAACGAAATCGAATCAATTCTTTTTTAATCAAACGCTGCACGTCTCGAGCGTTGTAATTGGAATTGCCTAAAAACGGTCAAAGGCGGCGTTGACGGTTCGGCAATCGTTACTTTTCCCGTGCCACTGGGATCTTATCTAAATGCGAAGCTCGACGTGGGCGTGAAAATCGAGGGAAAGAGATTTCGAGCGCGTTTCGAACGATTTTCGTCCGGTAGGCGAGTTTTCTTTTCGAAACGAGCGGATTTTTGAGGTGGATTTTGAATTTTGAATTTGAGCGTGACAAATGACAGCGATTGTTGCCAACGTCATATATTTGGTTAAAAATCGGAATTTACTACGCTACTACTAACTACTAATAAAAATATGAATTTATGGTGATAATTATGTTACCAGATAAATTTACTCTAAATAATAAGCAATAAACAAATATCAATTAATTTTAAAATCCAATCGATTATTAATATAAACTAGTTACATAGCACCTGTCAAAATTTGACAGATAGAAATGCCAATTTAAAAATTTTGTACAGACACACAAATATTTTATTTGATATATTGTTTAGCATTTGTGGTATTTTATGGGAATTTCGATATAATTTGACAACAGTGTTTGAGACAGTATCAGAAACCAGCTGACTGTGTTGTGTAGGTAGGCCGCAGGTCGCATGCGTAATATTTTAAAAGACCTTCTACCCTCACATGAAACGCCCGAACATTATTGATTTTTTCGAATAAAATTTAACAAAACCACCAAAAAAAACTAAACGAGAATATCTTCTTCTGCAATCAGTACTATCAGCAGGAACACGACATGCAACAACGATATTTCTTTTTATAATTAAATATTAGATAATATAAAGTGTCATGAGTTTATTACAACTTTAATACGAATAGAATAGGAATGATAGATATTTGAGAGAAGGTTTATGAAAGTTTATAACGCCGAAAATAGCTTTTAGATAATTTTAGAAAACAAAAATGACCTACTTGACAGGTAAAAATAAAAATACACCTAGAGGTGTTCGGTAACAACTAATTAATGCGGCCCAAACTGATTCTACTAATAAGCTCTAGTAGAAATTATCGTTTCGAAACGACCATAACTTAATATCATGCAGATTAAATTGCGGATTATTCGAAAAGTGGCTTTGACGTTTCGTGCGAAAAATTAACTCGAAAAGCGTTTAATTCAGTGAAATTAACTAAACGATAAACAAATAAGCATGCATACTTGTTAAAAACATCGCTTTGTATCAATAAAATCTCTTAAAAAGCTCAAAAATTTACGTTTCTTACAGTTAATTGCGGTGTTAATCAATATGAACGCCATTTTTTCGTGGTGACATGAAGTTGGCTGCAAAGCAAATCGTGAAATAATGTCGATTTTTCCCGCCGGTTTTTGAATTTCTGTTGCGTTATATCTTCGATTTTCGGTGGTAATTCTTTTCTTGCGTCGAATGGGGATTATTTGAAATGATAATTTGTTACTGACATGCTGGAATTTTGAATATTTTGAATGCGTCAAGTCGAAAAAACGGTAATTGTCAAATCATATACTATTAATTGTTGATTGATAAACGGGGATGTTCCATGAACAATTATTACTGAGATATTATTAATTATTGTGGGATGTTTTTATCTAACTGTAACGGCTATGTTATCTCTGTTTCGAAGTGATGTTGAGCAATTAAATTTTTATTTTTATTCGACTACAAGTTTAGCGAATCCTGCGTATCTCTTCTGTAAGTTAGGCAACCAGTTTTACACGAGATTTAACAGAGGTGTAATAAAAGTACACACAGGAAAACCGCAACAATGTATTAGGACTTTATCCGCATTCCATCTAAATTTATCCGAAATTAAATAGGATGAAGATCTGAATAAAATTTTAATTATACGTCGAATTTAATTACTGCAGTCGAATTAACGAGGAATTGGAAAGTCCGGACGTAACCAACACACAGGTGTATTTTCATTCGGGAAAATCAAATTCGTGATTTATGCAATTTTCCGCGAATTTGTCAGGTTAGATACCAACTTTATGATCCTAAAAACAATAAACATTTTCGGTGAATCACAGTAGATGCCCGTTTTTATTTGATAAACAAAATCCAGATTTACATTTATTTATAAATACGGGAGCGGACGAATGTTACACGAAAATTATTTATTTTCCGCACACTTTCGTGCTTATATAGAAACCAAAAAAAATCTATTTTCAGTTTTGGTCGAAATAAATTAACCTTGCACAAACCGAATTGTAAAAAATATCATCAGCAAGTTTGTAAAAATTACGTTTTTCTGAGTATCTAGTTAGAAATATATTTTTTTTGAATTTCTGCCAGGATTTCTATAGAGTTCAGTATCATTGCGGACTCGAAATAAAACACAAATAAATTCCTATCATTAAGGGATGTTAAAAAATAAATAGAGTCCGAAAAATACAAATTAATGAATTCCTATCACAAGGGATGTTAAAGCAAAAAATAAATACAGCCCAAAAAAATTCTCAATACTTAAGGTACCAAATATCAAACTTCTCCCTTAATTTTCATCCTTGAAAAAACCCCCGGTATTAGAGTATTGGCTCTAAAATTGGCCTCTAACCGATAGGTTCCCGGAACATCCACCGAGTGCCAAGGAACTCGAATTGTAACGGTGGGATTTTTTCATTTAGGTAGGTCAGAAAATCTAAAATTGCTTTAACTGCTCGGTTTCGAACGGTGGACGCGGAAACGCTTTGTTTCCACATGCCCAGAGGAAAATATCCGGCAAATGGACGTCGTTTTCGCTTTCCGTTCGAACGCAATGGAATTGTTTTTGCCAAAAATTCCGCACTTAACGGTTTTCGCTCGATTGTTGTTGCCTTTGGGCTATTGTAGAAAATAAAAAATATTGACTCTCGTGGTTTTCTTGTTAACCTTTTGTAACGCTGTTTTATCATTATGGGTGCGGGTTTGTTTGTTTTCGTTGTGTTTTTTAATGGAAAAAGTGACATTGAAAAGCGCATTTTCCTCCATACTTTAAAAACACTTAAAATTTTATACGGGTTCTTAAAAAACACATTTTGACGGGCACTTTATTCTGTTGTTCTGTTGGAGTATTTATCAATACAAAAATACTCTACTAAAGATGTCTAATCAATATTATTAAAAAAAAAATTAGTAAACATTAACATGATCAATGCACTTTAAAACACTTTGTAGATCTCGTACGAACGGCAATGAAATTGCATGTGAATAATTGTTTTTTGGCAATCGAGTGATTCTTCAATCCAAAATGCACCTGGTAAACATTGACAAGACGAATGGTGGGTTAGCTGAGTTTATATTCGTATGAAAATTCAGATGTATTTCCGTGATAATTACGAAAGACCCGAAGATATATCTGGATCTGTTTGATATAACGGTTATTTTTAATCCCGATCACCTCGAAGGAATTAAAAAGCAACTTTATTAAACTATATAGACACAACTATAGGTATTTTAACAGAGTTATAAATGTTTGTGTTTCTTTGAATTGAAATCAAAAGGGAACGAGGAAGAAAAATATCAAAATATTCTGGCGTCATTTGCTCGATAAAAGTGAACGTACTCTACCTAAAAATCCTTACACGCTCGCTTCTTGCATATCATAATATTATTAGCGGGTAGCCTTCGTAATGAAAAAAATGTCTACGTGAATAAAATAAACAATCAACTAAAAATAATCTCCGTGAATATGTAATTGAACGGTTTGTTGATACTTCGCATGCCATTGTTTTCGCAATTTCTACCAATCTGTTGCTGAAATTAGTGTATGAATTATTGCTGTTTATTACAGGTACTTTACGAACACCAAATTACCTTCAATAAATAAAAGCTACTTAAGGGATTATTTTTTTTAAGCTTTAATAATGTTGATATGCTTGAATAAAGGGTAGTAGGGTAGTTGCATATCTATTTTGTTGGTATGCAGATGGGTAATTTGAATAAAACCCTCGCTAAGAACTTCTTATTTCGTCCAAAGACTTTTACTTGCTTGATTTACGGCCACATTTAATGTTATCTTTCACTACTCTGGTAGTCAAACACCTGTAATATTGAGGCTTCGAAAGGTTCTGAATCTAATTCTATTATTTTCTATTTCGAAACCAGGCAAATCCAACTCAATAATCCAATATAAACCACCTGTTGAATAACCACATTCACTTGGACTTACCACTTCATTTTACCGCTCTCTATCTGCCAATTAAAGTACAAGTATCCTCTGGGTAAGTTCCCCTTATCATCACAACAGTAACGTGTGCGTAAGTAGATAATCCGCGCGTAAATTACACCGCGCAGCGTCGCGACGCCCGAATTAACGCATTAATATTAATTTATTTATAATTTAGACCCGGCGTCTGTCGACTGGAATCGTACAGTGTGAAAATACAACAGGAGTCTCGGGTTCTTGATACCTTTTCTCCCACTTTGCGCGTATTTTTAGAACGCGAAAAGCGAATTTCCACTATTATATTTTCGTGGAACATATACGCTCAAATAGGCCCTACGATTTTGGGGAACCGCGAAATGCAATTTGCGCTTAAAGATCTAGAAATAGTGCAAAAAGGATTTCCATTCCAACATTTTTGTTTTACCTGGTTGATAATTAATGTACTAGTTGTTTTGATTGGCCATCGTGAGGTAACTAAATATAGTCGTTTCGAGGGAACCGTTCGGTTTTCGAAACAAAGCCCGTTATTCTTCTGCCGATGTCGCGACGGGCTCGTGGAAGTTTTCTCGCCAAAGTTATTGGCATACGCCGGAGAGGCGATGGTTTGGACGCGCTCCAACAAACAAATCATTCCGGTAACTTTGCGCTATTATGTAGTATATGTCACTTTCACGTTCGAAACTCGAATTCTGACGGTAAAAAGAACGGCGCGTCAACGCCCCGGGATCGCTCGGAAGTTGAACTTTGAGGCTGTTACACTCGCCCGGAAAACATTTACGAGTACAATTTCTCTTAAGATTAATGCTCATGGTACTCTTCTGTATGTTAATTACAATTTAGAGACAATTTCATCTAGAGAGTATATAGGGTGGTTCATTGAAAGCAGTCTAACTGCTCCACAAAAGTTAAGGAAGTTTTGCGATTATTTTAAAGGTCTTATTGATTATCAAATTTTCAAATATGCGAGTTTAAATGTTTTTTCTCATATCTGAGTGGATTTTTTGCCCCTTCCTCTACAATTCATACTAAATTTGGATATCAAAAAGCCTGAAATATTTAAATTAATCTCAATATTTGTGAACTTCCTTAACTTTTGTGGAGCAGTATATTTTCCTCGAGGTGAAATACATTTGCTTCAATGTAGTAATAAAGTCTTTGTTCAAAAGTTCCTGAACATTTCAGGGGTTATTTCTCCACATATTTGGACTGTTTAAAATGGGCTACCCTGTAGAGAATTGTACCAGAAGAGTTAAATCAGAAATAGTTCTACCGAGTTCGTAAAAATGTTTAATAAACAGTAAACACACGCACCTATGCCGGTGTATATTTTCGTTTGAAAGTAATGGTTTACTTTTACGATAAAAATGAATTTCTTGGTATAAGTATTTAGTATCAGCACCTTCTCCTGCGTAAGAACTTGGATTTTCGAATAACACTTTCCTCTTTAACGACGCAATTGGATTTTCCCCGAAGTTTGTCTACTAAAAGGGGGCCAGGCCTGGCTAAACAGAAATAACAATGTCGAGTTCAACTGAGCGATATTACCAGTTTTTTTTTTGTAAATATTTTTGGCACACTCGTTCACCTGATGACCCATTTTCAACAGGTACTTACCTGCGAATGCGCCGCTTTTTTTCGTCACTTTCACACCTAATCTGCGCGCTAATTGAAATGAAACAGGCCGGGTTTTTTAATAAAATTTACTTAAATTACGATACCTACAGCATTACAGTAAAATTTACATGTCTAGGAGCAGTTACAAGTATTTTTTGACATTTCACTGTCTTACGATTATTAAAAAAACTTCTCGTGAAGCCTGGTAGATTCTGAAAAAAAATATTACTTATCCACAGTTCGAGCTCTTAACGTATTCTATATAATACAACTTAATCTTAAAAAAAAGTGTAAATGGACAAAATTGGAAGTATTTATTACACAAATTTGATAGAAAATGCAATTGTCAGAAGTTTCGCACGTTTAAAATATATTTTATTAAATTTCCAAAGTTATTTTGATTTTTACAACTACATAAGACTCCTTTTTTTACGGGGGATACAAAAAGGGATTTTGATGTCAACTCCATTTTTGTTAATTTTTAATTTAGTATCACAATTTGGAGGTGATATCAAAACAGGCACATTCACCTACTAAATTAATAATTATCCATCCTCATCTCTACGAAAATTAATATTAAATAAACATACAAAAATACTTCCAGTTGTAATAGGAACCAGTATGAATTACGTAAAAAAATCGATCCAATATTCGAATAAAAAAATGCAAAAATCGTATAAAACAGACTATTTATTAAATTGAAATTTTCCGCTCTTGAGTGAGATCCGGACAGAGCAGAGCAGCGTTGAAAATTCCAAAAAATTACCAATTAAAAAAAAACGGAAAAATATGTCAAATAATCAAAAAAAAAAAACCTTCGAAAAACTCGAAATATGATTCGATTCGGGTGTAATTAAAACCTATCGGTACAATATTTTCGTAACTATTATTTAAAACCGTGTATAAAATGACATACAAAAGACCGGCGATAAATTTTAACAGTCCGAGAATCGAATCGATGTATAATTAAATTGTTTATAATTCAATTATAATACAGTCATTATACTAACATTCCTCTTGTTCTTGTGACTTTCGGACACATCTTGCTACTTTTCTTTTAAATTCTGAATACGACTCTCGCCACTCTTTCTGCAAATTAAAAAATATCATCATTAAGTTATTTAATCGATGATAATTATATGATCACTATACAGAGTGTTAATTGATTGCCGATACTTCAGGATGTGAATAATTGGAGTAATAAGAAAATTATGATAAAAGTTATTTTTTTTCTAAAAGTGTAACACCCTTTAGCTCGAAAACTAAGACGTTTAGGACACATATTAATATAAACTTTTCTTCTTAAAATCATCCAAATATTCACATCCTAAAGTATCGACACTCAATTAATTAACACCCTGTAGAAGGACGTACCGCAGCATCGACATTGGCAGGTGATTCATCGTTCGGATCAGCTAACATTGAAATAACCGATATTAAAATAGTTTCTACTGTGTGTACTGGTAACCACCTCTCCGAAGCTTTCTCGTAACCGAATTTATCGTCGCCCGGCTCATGGAGTATCGAAATACATACGTCGCCGTTTTTGTCAACTAAAACAACAACAAAATAATGATAAAAAATCATCTAAATTAGGCGCAATTAGAACTGTAAAATTTTGGGTAAAAGCTGACAGTGTATACTCACTATTCGGATGCCAAATTTCCGTGACAAATTTCATTTTCGGCGGTCTAAGTGGATATTCCTTGGGAAAATAAAGGTGACATTTGAAAAAACCCCCTTCACTGTAAACAAACATACCGAATCGTTATTATTACAGCGTTTAAAAGAGACATAATATATGGGTAAGTGCAAATATGGTCAATTCTGACATGTAAGTGCAAATATGTATACAAAATGGTCGATTCTATTAGTCGAACAAAGAGGGACAATATCAGTCTTTCTTTGTCGTTTATATAAGAATAATGAAAGTTGTCTTTGTTGCACATGTAGACCATAATGCGTACAAATTTGCACTTATCTCTATATGGGTAAGTGCAAATGTATTTACAATATGGTCAATTCTATGAGTTGAACAAAGAAAGATTATTAAAACAACAGTGGATAGAGTGAGAAAGTTGCAATATCACAATAAATCACTCTATCTATTTCGTTTAGATGAGACAAAAGGAAGTTGTCTTTGTTGCACCCATAAAATATATTGCACTTACTTGTATATTAACAATTCTAGTTAAAAACTAGCTTTCAATCAAGCAATTACAATGATTAAGCATTGAAAATCTAATTAATTAATGCTATTATTACTAAATTTTAGTATTATTAAGAGACAAGCTGGATTTTTGCAATGCATAGAAATTCGCATTGGCTTAGTCACTAAGGATAGGGAATGTAAAATTGTTTGCAATATGGTGAAATCTACGAGTTGAACAAAGAAAGATTATTAAAATAATAGTGGTTAAAGTGAGAAAGTAGTATTAGTCCACACAATATCACTCTTTCCTTTTCCTTTATACGAGACTAATGCAAGTTGTCTTTGTTGCACTCACAACATATATTACAAACAATTTTGCATCTACCTGTATATTTATAAACCCAAAATTCATTACACAACCTATCATTAGAAACTAAAACATATTTAAGCCAATAATTAGAAAATTATAGGAAAAAATTCGAACAAGTATCATTAAATCGTACGATTGGATTTGAACGTAATAATTCTCGAGCGAACCACACCAAACTTGTCAATTCACAATCAACGTATACATAACCTCAAAAACTCTACAAAAAAATCGATATTTCCACCTAAAATATAACCGTTGGACGATTTCTACTAGTTCAAAACGAATCTGTAAAGTTACACGATCGTTTCGAAACAGCCATCGGATACTTACTAGAGGGTATCGGGAGGACCTATAATGAGCACTTCCCATCTGTAGATATCATTATCATCTATAAGGCCTGCAGAAAAACCCTCCACGGGGTTCTTATTCAGTTCTACAACAGAATGAAATACAAAAATGAGCTTTTTTTAGCCACACCAAGGTCAGTGGAAAAAAAACCGTTTTAACAAAGATAAACCAATAACCTTGCTTTGTGTAAGCGTAAATTTCTATTAGGAAGCAACTAAACGTCCCGATATTATAATAAATAACGTCGATTTCGACAACGTTTCGCAACATAGAAATTTAACCACACTCTGCAGATACGGGTGCACCTTTCTAATAACTAGAATATTAATTAAAAACGGCACGAATTAAACATAAAAAGGGTTAGTAACAAATTCAACGGAGCATTTGCATCGACTTTAAACGATTAATTAGGATACATTAGCCAGCAATCGCCGTCTTTGATAAGAATTATTATGCACGCTTATTGATTTTGTTTCGTCCCAATCCTGAAATGCAAAACGGTTAATTCCTTTTCGTAAAAATAGCGGAAAGCGCCTATTTTCGGATAGGCGGGTCGCACGGGCGGCGATGGAATCGAGGTTGTTGTTACAAGAGCGATTTCATCGCGGAACACCGAGCGTATTTTCGAATGGTCGCCTAACACGAGCTTTCCCATTACGGTAAGTTAAAGGAGCCACATCACTTTCACTGACCTGCTAGCTGTTTTCTCAATAGAAGGGCTGACTGTGGTTCTGACATTAATTACAATTTTAATTTTGAAAGGTGAATAATCCAACAACGGGGTATCGTAAAATGGCCGGTCTCGATCTTGACTGATCTTGACTTGAAAGTTTGGGACCGCATTGACTCAAACTCAAACATATGTTATTTCCGGAAAGGTTTGTTGCTCGACTACAATAAACGTCAAATACACTAGCGACATCTGTTAGAAATAAATCGAACTGTAAATATTTTAAAAAATTTCGTTAATTTCCTAAAACAACGAACGGAAATTATCAACTAGCATTCGTATTTGTTGTTTTTTGATAAATTTCTTTAAATTACAAGCAGCTATTGCGGCATTTTTGCATTTTTTAGTGCGAAAGCGCGCCATCTTTTGGGTGTGTTTGTAAACGCAAAGTTCCGTGACAATTTTACAATTTGACAGGTAGTTTTATAGATGGCGCTGGTTGCCAATTTTCGGTTTTGAAAAATTTACATACGAGGTGTTTACGAAAAGTATCTTAATTTTTCATTAAAAAAGCCTGCGAATTTAGGCTCGGCTGAGAAATATTGAACGATCTGTTACAAAATGGAAAATGGTCGATTAAATAATGATAAATAACTAATAATTGTTATAAAACCGCTAAAAACCGCTAAAACTTTATCCCTCCTCTACTCCCTATATCTATACAATTCCCCGCTTATCCTTTCTACCCAACTCTACCCTCCTTTCTACCCTCTTCTAGCCTACTCTCCGCTACCTTCCTCTACCATCCGCTGCCCCTTTCTACCCTTCCTACCATCCACTACCTTTTTTACCACCTTCTTCTACTCTACAAAGTAGGTACCCCTTTCACCCTATTCTACTCCTCCTTAAAATTTCAAATATTTTATGGAATTTTTTGGAGACAGAACAGCAACGTGTATTAATTATAATTATACACGAATGAATTATCGTTTCAAACAACCAACTCTTCTTTGCTGCCCATTTAACGCACATCGAATTCGACTAATTCGGCCGTCCCATTAGAAAAACTATCGACCCGAATTCGTCCCATTACCGTTTTCAAAACGACCCATCGACCGAAACCGACAGCTCGACGGTAGACCGACCCTGTGACGGGCGGCTTTTCGCCCGAAACCGCTCCACCGGATCCTCGCATAAAAAGCCCAAACGCGACGAAACGGGGCACATTTTCACAACACCAACCACAGAAAATATAATGTACTACGCGAATTTGCGGCTATGCGACCACCTCATCCCGTATCTAACGGGTTTCAATGCGAACCAGGGCGTGATGTCGCCCGGCTACGCCCTGCAGACCGTCGTGTTGGGCGCCACCGTGGTCCTGGCGGTGCTGGTGATAGGATTCCTGGTCATCTTGGACAGGATGAGGATGACGAGCGTGGTCCGAGCGAGGAGGTTTTCCGAGCCGACGGCCGCCGAGAACGTCCTCGCGGCGCTGGGAAAGTACGAAAATTTCGGGAAAACCGGTGCCAGTTGAACGGGAAACCGCCGCTGCCCCGCTGGTGATTGTTCATTGTGATTTTTTTAAGTGTAATTCGAACTTTGTTAGTGTGTAGTTTTATAGCTCATATTTAGTTGTAATGTCTGCAAATTTTTTTATTAAAGTTTTTGGAAAATGTTATTTGTGTAATTAATTAGAGGCGGAAGGAAAGCGCCCTTAGGGCGTTCACCTTACGCGTCAGGCCGGAGAAGGAAGTGAAAACAAGTTTTTCCTTTGGGGCTCGAAATGAGCAATAATCGTTAGCGCGGTCCGTTTTCTAAATTGTTTCTTGATAATGAAAATTTTCCGTTTTGGCAATTTCGAGATTAGAATTTGATTAGTCCAACAGGAAGGAATAAACGGGGGAATTTTCCTCGAGGGAAAATCAACGAACGGAAAATCGATGGGGGTTAATGTATGAGAATTGAAATTTTCCAATCTACTCGAACTGAGGATGATTTGCTATTAGAGCGAATTGCATCATATATTTTGAGGAAATTTTTTTCTCGAAGAGTCTTTTTCTTAATGAAATTTTTGGCAGGTATTATTCCGTTCGAATTTAGTGAGTTGGAGTAGGTCAAGATATTTATTTATGTGTGTATGTAGAATTGGCGCTCCCAGGTCTATTATTGTTCAATTTTCTAATATAATGGCCAATTATCATGAAAACCGGATTGGGATCATCATGATACAATATTGAACGACCTTTACCCAGACCTCATTCTCTCTATTTTTAAATCGCCGTCAGCAAAAGTCTCTCGAAATTCAAAATGACAACTGGTTTTATTCCAAATAATTCATCAAAATTGCTAATTTACATTATTACTCATTTATAATAAATCATCCGATAAAAGTTGTAAGAATTAAGTGAATTTTTTAGTTTAGTACATTTAGTTTTTGGGCTTATCTAACGTTATGTTGAAATAAATGTGGTAACAGGATTATTTATAAATATATAAAAAAAAATCGGTTATTTAAAGTTTCAATGTCAGGCGTAAAAGGTTGGGAAATTTTGATTATTTTATCGAGTATAGGTATTGTACTTGCAATCACGTTTCGTTGTAACAGAAAAAAAAATATATTAACAATTAACGAAACCCGACAAACACCTGCTTGACTTTTTAATAAACCGTGTTTTGCATATCTCTAAAACGATTTGTATCTAATTTATTTCGACATTTCGAAGTGACTAATAAATTGGCCAATAAGCAATTAAACGCGAAAAATAAGGGAATTCCGGCTTTTCGGTTTAACAAAAAAAATAATACGATTCCAAGGGCATTGGACTTTTTATGTACTATTTTCATTTTATTATTTTACGGTATTAATTAAGCGCTTTTAGGTCAAACAATTCCAGAATTTCCAATTTTCCGTTTGTAATAAAAAAAATTACAAAACATCAAAGCATTTTCTACTCTACTTTCTACTCTCTGCTGACTCTACCAACTCTACTGACTCTATTGACTCTACTTACTGACTCTACTGACTCTTTCACTGATTCCACTACTGACTTTAATACAAACTCTGCTGACTCTAATGCAGACTCTATCTCTACTGACTTTAATACATACTCACTGACCCTAACTAATGACTCTACTAGTGACTCTTCTACAGACTCTACAAATGACTCATTTTCAATTCATTCGGTAAATGAAAACAGCAGATCTACTCGAAATATTACAAGAGTGTCGAAACATCTTCTGCACTTAATCGATGCGGATATATTTAGAACGTAAATTTAGGTTGCAGCCATTCGAATAAATCTCGTTAGTGCAAGTTAAACGCACGCCGAAGGTACGATTTAATGCGGTGCATACAATAGACATAAATCCGTATGCGATATTTTATATAGGTCATACTTTTAAATGCGCTGCGATTCGCCCTTGACAGTATTTTGACTGCAATATCGCATCGAAGATTTACGGACGGGTTATTTTATTTTGCACCGTCGGCGTCGGTTGCTTGTCTGCTTTTATTTTCTTTATAATATCTAAATGCGTTTGTTTATTAGCGATATACGTGCCCGTTAATGCACAAACGATCAATCTTGTGTGATATTGATATCATGTATTCATTTTATTAATTACAAGTAGGCGATAGACGATGTGACAGTTTTGACAGAAAGCGGAAATTTTTTTGTAGCTAAAATGACAGGAAATGTTGACTTGACAGCACGGTCTTATATAGAGGTCTGGAAACTTGTCAAATTTTGTGGTGGTGGAATTAACACTTGAAGATAAGTAAAAATAATTGAACAATAAGCTCTGTAAACAATTATTAGAATATATCTAAGAATAAGTTAAATAGTAACATCGCCGCCACCGGCCGTTTTAGGAACTACGGACTGGACTTTCGCTTCAAACTTTCGGAGTTTCCAGACCTGTGTGTATGACCGTGGACAAAGCGCTGTAAAATTTTTGGCATATGACAGATTTTTTTACACTCAAATGACCTAATAGCCTAAATAGGTGAAGCCTCGAGACCACTAAGAAAAAGACATTTTAAAATACCAAAAAACAAGACTTGTGTGAGTACTTATTTGTTTGTATACGTTTATAATTTGCGAATATTCTGGTACAAACAAATTTAAATCGTGGGTCTCGATTCGAATCGACGGATAAATAAGGCGGAACTGCAGCGCAAATACGAAATATTCAATTGGAAATAATTGCCTCGCCTTCCCCCCGACAGGGAAAATAGATGAAAATTTTATTTGCATTTTCCTAACGTTTCGGCTCGTTCGCCTGCCCACGTCGAAAAATGCCCATTGTAACATATTGGCACGTGTACTCCAGATTTCCCCTTAATTCCAGATATGAAATTGATAATACAGTAGAAAATTATTTACATTAAAATAGCAGTAAATTAAGCCGAATTGTGCGGAATAAATTTCAATTTATTTGCTTATTTGTAAAACATTAAACATTAACATTATTTTATTATACACATGTGTCAAAAAATTTGGAATATTTTAAATTTTTCACTCCAAAAGAATTAATAAATAATTTTTTTGCATATTGATTATCTGGCTGTTTAATGATGTTTAATTGATCAAAAAATTTATACATAAAAATAAAAAAATAGATGAAATATTCCAATATTCTAAACTTTTGGACATATGTTTATCTATAATTGTATATGAATTAGACGAAATATTTTGTACATAAATAATAGAAGTGTAATAAAGTTACGTGTAATACTATACATGATTAAATAATACCATCTTCATTTTTTATTTAGTCATCATCAAAAAATAACTCTTCTTCGGAAGAGCGCAACTCCGTCGCATCTATTTCATTATTCGCAAAATCCTAAAAAAATTGATTACATTATTTACAACAAACCAACAGCAACCCCGTACTTACATTGTATTTTTTTAAAATCCGCTTCTCCTCCTTGGCAATCCAATCGTCTGCGATCCTGTAAATTTCTTTTATGCCATCGACAATCCCATCGTCGCCCACTTTCTTATACATCGTGGCGTTGATTTTCCCGAGGCAGGGCAGCGGAAAAGCGTTGGTCCTCACCCACCAGCGGCCCATTTTCCTCTTGTACACCAACCTGCAGACATACTCGCGTCGCCTGCTGAACGCGTCGCTCAAATAACAAGGGAAGATGGCGAATTTGATCTTCCGATGGGTGAAGTAGTAGAATCGGAGGCCGGGCAAGGAGAAAACCGGGTCGGATTTTTCTCGGGAAATTTTCCTGAATTTAATTTCCCGTTGCTCCAGGAGTTGAGCTTCTCGTTTCGCTTGCTCCTCTTTTAGTAATTTTACACCCTGTTCTGAAACGGGAAGTATAATCGGGTTGTTAGAAGTGCGTTTACGTAAAAGGCCACGGTAGTACAAAGACAAAATGGCGTTGTCAAGATGATTATAAATTGCAATAAGTAGATACCTGTAGTGAATAAACCTAAAGTTTTTACATATTCGAGCAAGTCGATATTTCTTGTAGATACTGGTTGAATAAAAAATTGTTCTTATCTGAAATATTCACCTATTCTATCGATTTGGCTGTTTGTTCTCGAGATGTTCGAAGAAGAAGACATCTTTTTTCGAAAATTTGACACTTGCAAAAGAAATTTCACTCTTATCACAAATCACTTGTCAAAAATAATATTTACGTGTTATTTTTAAATTCTCGAAGGTTACAAAATAGTTTATAGTCTATAAAAGTTAAAAGACTTCTTATAGAGGAAGTTAGTCTTCCTGTGAAAAACCTTCCAACAGATAAAGTGCCATTTTTTAGCGCTGTTGTCACGTTTCTAGTTTTTCCTGATTCATGCGGAAAAGGGAAATGTTAACATGTGAAACTGAAGGGGAAGATGGAGGTTTCCTAAAGGTTTCCAGTGCTCTGGATGACATTTCCCTCTTATAAAAACATAAATAATCTGTCATAAATTGAAATAATTATAGTTTATAATCCATAAAAGACTTCTTAATAGTTAGTCTTCCTGTAAAAAAACTTCCAACAAATAAAGTACTATTTTTCGCGCTATATTGCCACGTTTCCAGTTTGACCTCGTTCATGCGGAATAGGAAGATGATGAACTGCAAAAATTAAGCTACTGGTTTTAGATAATAGAATATGAAGACATGGAGGAATCCTAAAGGTTTCCAGGACTCTTATAGATGACCCTTCACTCTTAACAAAACATGAACAAATTCTCATTCACTAAAACATTTACAGTTTAAAAAAGACTTCCTAATAATCCGGGTTAACAAAGGCTCCGATACGATCAATTCTTCCTGCAAAAAAAAACACCCAACAGAAAAACCGCGATTTTTTCGCGCCGTTGCCACGTTTCCAAATTCATCCCATTCATGCGGAAAAACGGGGAGACGTTAAACCGCGAACATAAATCGGTCGGTTTTGGACCAGAAACCGATGCATCTAACGCCGACACCACCGTGTATAAATTCCTCTACCTCTTTCGCTGCCGGTCCAAGGTGGAAGGCGTGCAGACTTCACTTTTATAGCCGAGGATTTCTACGGCGAGTATTGAGTATGCAGCCGGTCGAAGTAGTGTTGGAATGTACGCGACAAAACAGGCATTCCAAGCAGACTTCTTGCATGTAAACTTTGCAAACGTCGAAAGGAAGAAAATACCCGCGATTCGGTCGTACCTGAATGCAGTGAATTTCGCGAGCGGTCGTTGTTTTGGAAATTTAAAGAGATAGAGGTCCCGTTAATTGGAAGGTAAATTTGAACAATGTAGTGTGAAGTTAAGTCGAATTCGGTGCGATAAAAACGCTGTAAAAGCCGTTAATTGGCTCGTTTCGCGTATTTTTTTTAAATATCTCGTTAACATTAACTCGTGGATGTTTTAATTTTAGACACGTACGCCGTGTACAGTCAATTGAATTGAATTTAAATCAACTTTGACCTATTAGAGATCCGCTTTATGGCGATCCGCTTAAATGTTGGTATACAAAGGAAATCGTTATTGTTAATATTAATCCTTCGTTAATGAAAATAAGCGCCTATACCGTGCACGGTTGAATTGATATCGCAACCTTGTATTAATAACGCATTTTTCTAAATATTAACAATCAATTTGCATGTTGAAAAGTTCGAATTATAACCCAATAAAAAATTCCTAACTACTCTATCGTTCTAATCGATTCATTCATGATTTTATAACATGCTTTTAAATTTATCTTAGTAGATAATCCTAATAAAACATTACGATATTTACATATTTACAAATACCAAACTCCCACGTTTTCTACAAATGTGTATATTACTTATAGGTTGTTTAATTTCAAATTAGCGTGACGTCATGCGGTTAATTTATTTTAGTATCACCCTGTATATGGTACATATGTACGAGTTGCAGTAATAAATGGACTATTAACGAAAATACCAGGCGATCGGTCGCTTCTATAAAAAGCCTCAGAAACGCTGGCGATTCGAAGAAATCCCCGATTAAGAAACGAATTTAATTGAGACGAGCCATTCAGTTTGTATCGTTAGAATAAAAAGGCATCTAATTAAAGACGATATTAAGTTGTACGGACTAAATACTTCGGATCGTTTCAGCAATGACTCACGGAACGCTTATTTCAATAACTCTACCTCATCGCATGTAGCTTAATTGGCATTTGGAATTTTTAATTATTGAAGGCGCCATATCAAAATTTGAGGAAAGGTAGATCAATATCAATTGATACTGATCAATCCTTCTTTCTTTTTTACATTGTCCGTCTTTCTTCCCCTTATATCTAATGCAGTTTTCAACTGCCAAGCTAAATTTGATGAGATATAATAATTTTTTTAGTAACTTTTTTAGTGACTTTTGCACTTTAAGTTAAAGACTTTAACCTTGTCCATCTTTCTTCTTTCTTTACATTTGCTCATCTAACAAAATTTTCAACTGCCAAGCTGCATTTGATGAGATATAATTACTTTTTTAGTAACTTTTATAGTGACATTTCTACTCAAAGTTAAAGACTCTTTAACGTTGTCAATCTTTTTTCTTTCTTCACATTTGCTCATCTAACAAAATTTTCAACTGCCGAGCTACATTTGATGAGGTATAATTACTTTTTTAGTAACTTTTTTAGTGACTTTTGCACCCAAAGTTAAAGACTCTTTAACCTTCTCCATCTTTCTTCTCTCTTTCCATTTGCTCATCTATAACAAAATTTTCAACTGCCAAGCTGCATTCGACGAGGTATAAATACTTTGCGCGGTATTTTCGCATTGCGTTGATCAAGTAGTTTATTTTGCTTGGTTTCTTTGTGAAAGTTTGTGCGCTAAAGATGATATAATGGCGCGATTTTGATTGCATGTAGATCGCCCGTTTTTTTTGTATTCAATTCTAACCATATTATCGACCTCGATTCGGACGGTTTGGCAAGTTTTATTCGTAAGAAAGGACCTAAAGTGAATTCGATAACAGACGTTGCATTATTAATTAATTATTACACGGTTCATGAAGAATAGTTCGCTTATGGACTCACTTATAATAGTTTTTCCGCCGTTTTCCGAGCGATTTTCGGAATGCCGCTGAATGAAATGTGGGTTACGTTAAATGAGCGGAAATAATAATTAGTCGGGATTTATTTATAAATTTATACATCGAATCTTTCGACGGCGCAGCCGCCATGTTTGTCTTCATCTCGACAAGGAAATGCACATTGTTCTAATTTCAACACGCAATCGATTCTATAATTAAACGCAAACTCGCAGGTAATAAATTAATCTGTTTTGGAATATCTGATATAGATAGAGTATTGCACAATAGGAATTTTGCAAGATTTTCTTGTAATTTTTTTGATGTAAATATTATCCATGTAGTGACATTTTTATGAGCTTTTTTGCAATTAGCAAGCTATCAAAATTAAAAGCTGTAATGATGCATTTTTTTCATTCAACTTTTCGATCATTATAACGATAAAATTGGTCTATTTTAAACCATTGTTATCATTTTTACTATAAATAAAAAAAATAATTTCCGCGTTTCTCATACGCAATTACCCACAATACTATTCCCAATCATGTAAAAAACGAACAATACAATGCTTTATACATCGAATCAATACTTGCATTTATTACCAAACAATCGATCAATAATTCACAGCACACCTATGTATACCGAATTAAACTCAAATTGCCTACACCGAGAAAAATGATTTATTTACCATCAGTGCATAAACGAAAGCGAAGTCTTGGGATTTTTCGCGCCGATGGTTTTCGATAAAGAAACGCGAAGACCTTCGTTTCGCAACAGCCGGTAATTCCCCGCGAATCCTTCGATAAGAGAAGACTCGTTCGCACTTCATTTACCGCCCATCCTTGGCGGATCGAATTTTAATCGGATTATTGCGGAAAAAAAACGCGAGAATCGATTACCGATACCATTCTGGATCGGTAATTCGATTTTTTCGAGGAATCGCTCCGTTTGACGAACAAAGAGGAATCGAATCTGTCGAATGATAAGCTCGCTCGAGCGGGGAATCATTGAGTTTTTAAGGTCGATCAGATCGAGGAAGGCTGCGATAATTCCATTAAGAAATGTTGCTCGATAAATTCGTTTTTCCCGAATACGGGAGAAAAAGATGTTAGTGAATTTTTCGGGTTCATTGCACGGGAATTCTAAATAAAAGACTCGTTAAGAACCCGTATAGTATGCAAATCGGCTACACACACAAAAAAAATCATTGTTTGTCGACGAGTATACGAAGAAATTAGTTGTAATTTGACACGTGCCTCTTTAAAATGAAATGTACGTTTCCACGTACATACAGATTGCTCCATTTTTCATTGCAACATAGGCTATGGGTGTAACAAAGACAACTTCAATTAAACACTTCAAGGAAAAGGAAATAGTGACGTTATGTCATTGCAACTTTTCACTCTGACAGCTGTCATTTTAATAATCTTTCTTTGTTCAACTCATAAAAATGCCCATGTTGCAATCGCGAATGAAGCACGATGTATACCATTCTCAATGGAACGAATAATCGATTTCGCTGCAGATTTTCCGATGGAATTTTTTGTTCATCCAACGCGGACCTTGTGCTCGACGCTCAACAGGTTACTGACACCCATTAGTGGAATATTTAAAAGACCCTTATCGTTTTATTAGAATTTCGATGCTCGATTGCATGCGGCACGTTTTTACGACGCAGTTTATACATCTTTATTTCTATATTTCACGCATCACTACTATAAGCGATGGCTTGACCGAATAGCCGCGATGGTGGAGGCTCGCGAATTGAAAGAAGAAGAATGGTAGATTTTTTTTGGAGTATAGTAGAACCCACATGTCAGCGCTAATTAGAAATCGGATTGTAGCGAACTTCCTGGACACGTGTGTGCTTCTATTTTCAAATGGGAGATTCGCGAAAATTCCAACATTTGACAAAGGCAAGGTCGCGGCCGACTCGATATTGCCGGATGAATATTAAGCACGGCCATCTTTGTTGGATTCCATCATCCTTTGTATGGATTCGATGCAATTTTTTTCGATGCAAAAAATTGTTATTTCATCGATTGATTGATCGATTGATTACCGGTGATTGTTGATAGTCTAATAGGGTTAAATCCGGAAAACGCTCTGCCCAATAAATTGCACCTTTTTTTATATCACAAAAAATTATATACTAGTGGTGTAAAATCTTTTGCCTCAAAAAATACTTCTTATTATAATTAAAAAGTGCGTATAAAATTTCATAAAAATATCTGGAGTAATAACAAAATTATGATAGAAAAACTATTTTTTTTTCTATAATTGTAACACCCTGTAGCTGGAAAACTAAGAGATTTAGGACATACATTGATATAAACTTTTCTTCTTAAAATCATCCAAATATTCACATCGGCACTCAATGAATTAACACCCTGTATAGAGATTGAAGCTTTAACCTTACTTAATAAATAAGTATTTGTGCAATTACGCGAGTATTGAAATATTGATATCATAATACGGCATATTTTAGTTATTATTTACTCGTTACATGTACTATTAGTAGTAATACGAATAGCAAAACAAACATTGGGTTTTCACTGTAGTAAAATAACATTCATTTATTATTGTCTACGGTCATTGAAATTCTAAAATGCCGTGCGTAACAATTAACAGACAATAATAAATAATTCGTTATTATGTAATGGTATAACGACGAATTTAAGCTTAATTTATTTCGTTAATATTTGTTTAACCCGACGATTTTTATTTCATCTCGCTTCCAGACGGTATAATTTCAATATTTGTTTTGTCATTCCACTTTAGTAAACTAGATCTAAAAATCGGAAACAAAACCAAATTGTATTTTGTTTGGATTTTTGTACTGGAAGCCTGCCAATAAGGTTAATAAATTCGCAATCTAGTTTTCGAAATAGACTGTAAATTTTATAACATTTTCTAGTTTCTCGGTGTCCGCGATTTTTCGTAACTTTGTTTTAAGCCTTCTACATATAATACATTGTCGTTTATTAATTAGCTTCCGATAATATTTTCGTGTAATTAATACACTATTATGCTCATAAATAGGAATTTCTAAGCACCTAATTGAAACGAATTGTTTAGCGAATAATGCGAATTCCATTAAGTTTTACTGTTACAATGCAGTATGCAAGTATACCTGGCATTATCGACGTTTTTATTGTGGAAATTAAAATTAAAATAGCCATCGCAATTCATAGAATCGATAAATTTGCCACAAAATAAGGTAAAAACATGAAAAGTTAACTGTATTTTATTACTACGTGTTTGTAAATAACAAATCAATTGCAATGCGAATTACAAGTTTAGAGAATTTTACGTACATAAATATTTTGTAAATTGTTTCCATATAATTGCTATTTTTATCCACCATTATTGTAGGTATTTTACGAGCGGAATAGGTGATATATTTAATTTAATACCCACTTAAAAAGTACCTATTGATAGAATAAAACGAGTTAGCAAACATTCGAAATAATGTTTCAGAAGAATTTATAACTCAATCAAGCGAAATTGGAAGTAGAAATTTAATTTCTCGATTTTAACGAGCCGAAGGGAAAACTCCCATCGCAAGAACTTGGTTGTTTCGCTTCCTTTTTCGCCTGTACAACGACCTTTTAACTCACTAAAATGGCGAATTTATCAAGCATTGATCGGCCGGTAAACTTCCAAGTCAACGTACTTTCCTTCCGAAGGTACATACTTAAATTTAAAAGTTTACTCGCTAAACAATTATGAATATTTAGAGAATTCGGGATGGACGTTTCGCGTGACTAATAATTTTAAAGATGAACTACATTCCTTTTTCGGGCATGCCGATAAATTCGAAATGAAAAATACGCATATAGGTAGGTAAAATGTCCAATTGAGAGCGAACATTCTTGACCTTAATTTCGTAGATAATTGTCGTTAGATTTTTATCTAATGGTTACTTTGCTATTTATTTTGATGTTAAAATAGAATACAACAATATATTAACTCGGTTAGATTTTTTAATCTTTTCTGTTTCGCATAAATTATTGTTGATAACAATTTTTGTAAGGTTTTTTTTTTGAAGAATTTTCCTCGTGTTTGTTTTTTATCTAATTTTAATTTTCGTGTAATAGATTTTTTAATAGAAGGTTTTGATTGGAGGTTGTAAGAATTTTTGATGGTTATTTCAGGAATTTTTTAGTACTTGTTAACAAGTTCTACACATCCAATTTACACCTGTTTGCACTTGTGCGTAGAGGTAGAAGAATGTGCAAAGTAATTCTTATTTTTAGAGATAACCACGGAGATATTTCCTTGTTAATAGGAGTAAAAATGGAAAATAGACTTGGCTAATAACGCTAATATGAAAGTTCTAGAAGTTTATAATTAGACGGGTTACCTACCAAGGTTGCCGCAAATATTAATATAATAATAACAAAATTAATTAACAGGTAAATGGTATATTAAAAAAGGTGTTTAGTAAACTACCAATAAAATAATTAATAAAAATCCCGAGTGTATAAGAGATATTTTCGGGCGATGAACTTGCGAGACATACTCGCTAAAAAAAACACCTACTTATTTTTTTCCAATTTTTGCGTCAATTGGCGAAAATTCGTTACAGGAAAGCGGGCGTCAAAATACTGAAAAGTTCGCTAATATTTTCGAGTTTTCCATTAAAAAATACGTCAATCAATGAGGCAAACTTATTGCCAAAAACTCGAATTTATCGGATTACCGATACAGCAAGGATGCGACAGAAACATAAAAACTCTAACGAAATTTTACTGGAACATTATTAAATTCAACCTCGACGTTTGTTTTCAGTCAAAATGCACTTTGTTATGACAGATTTACACATGCAAATCCGCTCTTAAAAGCCCGCGCGAAGGTCGAAAGTTTTTTTTATTTCGATAATGTAAATATGGAATTTGAATCTCTTCAAGCATCGAAATCCTACGACTCACTCGAAAAATCGTTACGAATTTTGAAGTATAATGTCAAGGAAAATACCTACACGTTGAAATACCTTTTATTTCTTGCCAATTTAACACAGCCTACTTCTAATTTCGGTTAATCGCATGGTTTTGTAACCAACCGATTATACAGTACAGACTGTTATATTTCAATCGACATTCAGACGTCGATATAACTCATTGGTTACAAAACCGGTGTGTAAACATGGCAACGTTGCTTATTTGAATCGTTTGAACCGGTAGAACTGTCAAATATAGAGTAAACGAGATGAAAATGAGGTTAGTTTTTGTCTTTCTTCCTTTTTCTTCCATATAAGACCTGTGCTACTATGATATTCGGCTATTAAATCGGTTTTTTGATTTGAGTTTTTGAAACGGTTACTCTATTCAACCGTTATAAACATATTACCGGTTGGTTAAATTTGATAACCAACCGGTTATGTTATAATCGACACTTCTATTTTAATGTTAACCAATAAATTTGCTCTTAAACTCATTCTACAATTCGATTTGAATGGGCTTTCGGAACATGTGCGGTTTCGAAAGGATTTTTAAAGGTGATCCAACATCCTGTACAGTTCATATTGCGAGGCGTATTTATAAGCATGAAAGTCTTTCGCCTACATGCTAAATGAGATCATTGTTGTTTTTATTGAAGGAATTTCGATGATATACTTTTACTTGATGTTTCTGCGCTCGGTTTTAAATACAGATAAGTGCTATCAATGAAACAACAATTGTTATATTATGTGGAATTGAAGCGAGGCAATAATCAATAGAAATCCCGTTGTTGTTCTTTTACCTTCGTTTCTTGAGGTTGTTTCGAAAAAAAAAAATAACACAAAAATAATATAAAGTATATCTTGTAAGTACTTGTTAAGTAGGTACATAAATTTTCAAGGGTGAAAAACAGATTAATGGTGTCATTCTTTCGTGTAAATACTTGATGTATCAAACTTTTAATTATGAACAAACTTTAATTAGAGGATCGATTTTGTCGCAAAGGTGTGATTTAAAAGCGAAATCGAAAGTAACATGCACTTGCAGGTTATTTTGTACTGTTTGTACAATTAATACGACCAGACAGGAATTACCATACAATGTTCGAAATAGATTCGTCTTGCTTTGAAATCGGTTAAATCAGAATGAATTTCGTTTTCAAACTAGACGATCGATTTGCATGAAATAAAATTTTTATAAACTGATATCAAACGGTCAAGGAACTTTCATAGTTTTATTATACATATTTTTATATCGGTTAATTTTAGGTGATATTGCTGAAATTTCGTCAAAATAATTGATAACGATAACAATCAACAAAAATGGCAATCAAAAATAAGGAGAATTGATAGTAATGACAATTGGCAATAATGACTTTTGTCGTTTATATTAATTTTCAATGAATGTCATTGTCATTTTTGTATGGAATAACAATTTTATAATAGAATCAAATAGTCATGGAACTTTTATAGCTTTATGATTTATTTTATTTGTAGTATTTTTATTTTATAATTTTAGAAATTGCTGAAATTTCATTTAAATAACAGATACAATGACAATAAAAAATAACGAGATATGACAATATTGACATTTGACGTTTCCATTAATTTTCAATTTTCGATACTGTTGATACTGACAATAATGACAATCGACAATAATATGTGAATTGACACTAATGACAAATGACAATAATGACGTTTACAGTTACATTTCGATACTTTTATTGCCTATTTCGGAATCTTAACTTCAGTAAATATTGACAGAATGTTCACAATCACAAGTCACAAGTGACGCTTGTTGATTGTTACAAAAACGCAAATAGATTTGCGAGTTCACTATTTTGCTGAAATTTGCGTTATTTGATTTATTAGCATTTCTAATTAGAAAGACGAATTTGCAACTAAAAGAGTCGCGCAAAAATATTGTTCTTTAATTATGTAGATAAACATTTTCGTTTTTATTTTTTATACTACACCGGGTTAGTATTAAAACTTTAGATATTTTATATTTTGGGTAAAATATTACATTATTTTACTCTCTTTTTGGATTTTTCCTTCTTTATCGGTACATTTTGACCTAATTTTTGACCTATTTTGATAGAATCTAACATTTTATCCTTTTTTGCATTTATCCTCCTTTATCGGTACATTTTGACCTAATTTTTGACCTATTTTGATAGAATCTAATATCATTTTATCCTTTTTTTGCATTTCTCCTCCTTTATCTGCAAATTTTGACCTAATTTTTGATTTATTTTGATAGAATCTAACATTATTTTATCCTTTTTCTGTATTTCTCCTCCTTTATCAGCAAATTTTGACCTAATTTTTGACCTATTTTGATAGAATCTAATATCATTTTATCCTTTTTTTGTATTTATCCTCCTTTATCAGCAAATTTTGACCAAATTTCTGAACTATTTTGATAGAATCTAACAATATTTTATCCTTTTTTTCTGCATTTCTCCTCCTTTATCAGCAAATTTCACCTAATTTTTGACCTATTTTGATACAACCTAACACCATTTTACCCTCCTTTCGGGTTTCCCCACATTTTTTCCATACCTTCTACTTAGTTTTCGATCAAATTTTTACCTATTTTGAATTTATCCAACATAATTTTACCCTCCATTCGGATCCCTCCTCATTATTCACCCAATTTTCGATCAACCTTCCACCTACATCTTCCCCCTTCAGACCCGAATACTGACCATTATGCACCGACAGTTCCAGAAGCTGCACGCTCGAGCCGGCACATATGCAGGCATCGGCATCGATTAGTTCGAATTTCGGGGTTCAGAGTCTCTTCCTTCGGTTGCTGCACCTGCACTCTAACGTCGCCATCGTTAAATGCACTTCGAGCTGGCTTGCTGGCGTTCCTTTCGCTCGTCCATAACCCAACTTTACGCCGAACACGATGGGGTGTTTTCGTTTTCCACGGATACTTCGCTGAGATTGCACGGTGAGTCAACTTCTGTGTTTCTTTTATTAATCGAATTCGCGCTAGTGTGAGTTATTGAATAATTTATGAGAATTACGAGGCGAGCGTTCGTAAAAATGTGAAATAATGGCGTGCTGTATTTCATGGTGGATTTTTTTGTTGTAATAATCGAATTTATGAAACGGATGGTATCTGGTTTTTTTTAATGTAAATTTTGTACTAAATTTATTCGTCGCAGTTCTATTATAGTAACATTTTGTTGTTGTATAAAATGGTTATTAATTTGCCTAGCGTAAATTTGCTTCGTTTATTTACTTTTGCTATTTTTTAATCCTGCACAAAATATAATTGTACTATAGCATGAACATTTAATCATCCAGCAATTCGCGCTATGTATTGTTTTCTAGTTAGTATCTTTCGGTAGCCGATAAAATAGTAAATTATTCAATCGAACAATAACATATTAAATATTGTTGATGGCAAATTGCTAAATGGGAATGTTGTAATAAATGAACATTATGATTAAAATGCTGCAAAAGTATGTAAAATTTTTATGTTTCATTGATTTTGTATTAGCTACGTTAAAGTATTATATAAAAATCGAATTATCTAGAGCATTAACTAGTTTAATTTAACAGAACATTTTGCAACCAAATTTTATAAAACTCACCTGATTAGACTTTGTACAATAGGAAAAATTATAAATTAATCGGAAACTTTATATAACGATTTTGGAATCGGTTTTTAATCGATTTCATTGTATAACAATCGTGCTCCAAACATTTTTTAGTAATAGTCCCATTAGAAAAAAATCGCATTCCTCCGTAGAAATAGATTTTTAAATATCCAGTAAATTTTCAGTTCCCGTCCAAAAATTCTTGCATTTCGTAAACACTAAAAATATAAATTCAGTTAAATTACGCGTGTCCCGCTAAACGTTGCCACATCGGGCCCGTTTTCCTTCCCTCACAATACAAACAAATCGAAAGTTTCCACAACGAAAATAGACTGATAAGATTTGTTTCTGGGTATTTCCATAACGCGGTTAGCGGGAATGTGAGCAAACAAACTTAAAAAATTTCGTCATGAAATGAAACGCGTCTCTGGAATACACGCTATTTAACAATATTAACGCGCCATTAGAGTTCGGAATGTATCGAAATTATTTGTTCATTGTTAGCGCTAATCGTACTATTAGATAATAAAAACCGCCCATTGCACGTGATGCTTGTCAAATGCACTACATGGAGGGATATATATATTATATATATCGTTAATTATGCGCCATCAATCAAATCCTCGATTAGTTAAACGTTCGATTTGATTCCGCGAACGAGCAATTCCCGTCAATTGCGAGTATTTAAAAAACATATAAAACACGTCCACAGGAATTTGATACCTCGCGGAATTTATTGTGTATGATACATATTTTTTCAGCCTATTACATTGAATCGATTACGGCGGATTTTAATTGTAAAATACGAACGTCAAGAGTCAATTATTTAGCGATAATCGAAATGCAAATTTATAGTTTGTTGTGTATAAATGGTTTGTAAAAGAATTTTTATGGAGAAAATTAAGAGGTGAAAATTGTTTCAAAATTGATTACAGTTGATTAAATTGAAGGGGGAAATTAACTTGAATTACTCTAAATCTACTCTACCTTCTCTATTCTACTCTGAATCTACTCTATTCTGTTCTGAATCTACTCTACTTTATTTTGAATCTACTCTGTAGATATCTACTATAACCTGAAACCCTACTCTGAATCTACTCTATTCTACTTTGAATTTACTCTATTCTATATACTCTGAATTCTGAATCCCCTCTGTACTAAATCTACTCTACCTAGTTTGAATCTACTCTACTCTGAATCTACGCTAACCTGTATTTACTCTACTCTGAATCTACGCTAACCTGAATCTACTCTACTCTATTCTACACTTTGAATTTACTGTATTCTACTCTGGAATTCTAAATCCCCACTGTACTGAATCTACTCTATTCTAAATCTACTCTAACCTGAATCTACTCTACTCTACTCTTAATCTACTCTATTCTAATTTGAATTTATTCTATTCTACTCTGAATTCTGAATCCCCTCTGTACTGAATCTACTCTACCTAGTTTGAATCTACTCTATTTTGTTCTGAATCTACTCTACTCTTAATCTACTCTATTCTAATTTGAATTTACTCTATTCTATACTCTGAATTCTGAATCCCCTCTGTACTTAATCTACTCTACCTAGTTTGAATCTACTCTACTCTGTATCTATTCTAACCTAAATCTACCTTAGGTACTTTGAATCTATCCTACTCTGAATCTACTTTACTCTGAATCTAATCTGAATATACTCAAATTTGAATCTTATACTCTACTATACTAATGTGAATCTATTCCAAATCTCCTTCACTCTGAATCTATTCTAACCTGAATCTATACTCTATTTGGAATCTATCCTACTCTAAATCTACTCTACTCAGAATCTTGCTAGGTGCACCCCGTAGAGAATAGAAGGCTTTCGAGCTCGTGTATCTAACACTATTTTTCCACGACTCCTCTAACAAGCGAGCAAAACAGTCCTTTAACCTTTTTGAGAGAAGACGTCACGACGATTCTCTCGAACGACAATTAGAGGAAATCGAAGTCGATTCGGAGCGTTTTTCATGAAAAACACGTTCGCTTTAATTAGACGTAATTAAGTGGAAATTTTTCTCCCAACCGGATGCGAGCCGAGCTCGTCGAATGCAAATCGGAATTTTATTCGTCCCATAAAAATTTATGCCTGTTTGTGATTTATGCGGCCGCTTAATGATCGCTAATAAGTCGCTAGAGAATTGTAAACTAGTTGTAGAAAATGTAGTCAACACGGGTGAAAATTAATTTCGTTTGCTGCTGGTAAATGTAGAAATTGTTTTTGGGGATTCCCTCGTTTATATATCGATTGCGATTCTTCAAAGTGTGTTAACCTTTCTCTAAAAATAGTTGGGAGTATTGTGAGCTGGAATCAAAACTAATAAAACGTACCGAAAATTTCGTGTATGAAAACAAATCGCGAGTGAATTTCGGATATGTTATTATGAGAGAGCATTTGATGTTATTTTCGTGGCCTCGGGAGCATCTTCCTCTATTTACTTAGAGTTTTTGTAATTTTATTTGCGATTAAGTAATCTATTTATTTTACTCAACGAGTTGTATACTATCTTTATGATGAGTAATTGCAGTAAAATTTCGAAAAACCAAATCAAAAACCGATCCCGCGAACTATTTTATACATAAAACAAAACGCATCGAATTATCTTTCTTTATGATAGGCGGTTGTAAATTTCCAACGACCCTATGAACTCTCGATTGATTTACGATCGTATCGAATTCGAGTTTTCTTATCGCGAAACGCCGCTAATGTCGCCTTTTTCGACCGATAAAAAGGATTCGCTTCGTTAAAAAATGTCTCTGTAGAATTGTAGAAATTTTCGTCCTCCCGATTGCGCCGCTTTCCCCGTTCCACCCTCTGTCTCTCGCCGTTCGATTTCCACACTCCGGGGAAATGTGTAGCAATGAACTCGATAAAATTCATCATTCGAAAAGAACGAAAATCGGCGTATTTTTAGAGAGTCCGATGGCCGCGGCTCAAGGAAAATTGCGACACGGCCAGGCTACAGAAAACAGCCGAAAAAAAAAATTGTGAATCGTCCGATGTGCTCGCGTATTTTTAAACATCAACATTTCGTTATTTACTTTTCGATTACAATGATGCAATAAATGTCTCAATAACGCCGAGCTAAATACGTCTTCTCGATGCCGGAGCGTGTGGCAATCGAGGGAGAATTTAAAGTATTCGGAGTAGATTCAACAGAGGCGATTCAGAATAGATTTAGAGTCAATTTGGAGTAGATTCGGAGTGTAGATTCAAAGTAGATCCAGAGTAGATTTGAAGTAGAGATGGAAGAGTATAGATTCAGAGTAGATTCAAAGTAGTTTTAGAAGAGATTTAGAGTCAATTTGGAGTAGATTCGGAGTAGATCCTGAGTAGATTTGAAGTAGAGATGGAAGAGTATAGATTCAGAGTAGATTCGGAGTAGATTCAAAGTAGTTTTAGAAGAGATTTAGAGTCAATTTGGAGTAGATTCGGAGTAGATCCAGAGTAGATTTGAAGTAGAGATGGAAGAGTATAGATTCAGAGTAGATTCGGAGTAGATCCAGAGTAGATTTGAAGTAAAGATGAAAGAGTATAGATTCAGGGTATAGATTCGGAATAGATTCAAAGTAGTTTTAGAAGAGATTTAGAGTCAATTTGGAGTAGATTCGGCGTATAGATTCAGAGTAGATTCAAAATAGATTTAGAGTAGGTTCAGAGTAGCTTGATTCATAATAGATTCAGGGTAGATTTAGGGTAGATTTCAAATAAATTCAGAGTATATTGGGAGTAGTTTTAGAGTAGATTCAAAATAGATTTGGTGTAGGTTCGGAGTATCTAGTTTCATAATAGATTCAGAGTAGATTTAGGGCAGATTTATAATAGATTCAGAGTATATTGGGAGTAGTTTTAGAGTAGATTCAAAATAGATTTGGAGTAGGTTCAGTGTATCTAGATTCCAAATAGATTCAAAGTAGATTTAGAGTATATTCGGAGTAGTTTTAGAGTAGATTCAAAACATATTTAGAGTACATAAGTTCAGAGTACCTAGATTCAGAGTAGATTCCGAGTACATTCAGAGTAGATTCAGAATAAATAAATTATGAAGTAGAGTAGATTGGGAAATTCGTGGGGAATTTCTCTGCGGGATCCGGTACAAAAGAATTCCTTCGGTGCGGGTTTTTATGATGCGATGACAGGCGTTCGCACGTGCGGGAACTTTTTCAATTCGCAGCGAAAACAAGAAGCCGTCGTAATTTTTCGAGATTGGAACTAATCGCCTCTGCAATTTGCCCGGAATAGAATCGTGAAAAGAAACGCGAAACGAGCCGATGTTTCCTAAACGACGCCGTATTTTCGAATGTTCGACCTAATAAGTAGGTAAAAAGACACCGAAACAAATTGTATTAATCAAGTTTTATAAAAAAAAATTCCCTCATTGGCTAGTTTTTCTCGAATCAAGCTGTAATAATTTATGTAATTTCGAATAATAAGTAGCTAAAAAAACTCTAATATGGGTTAGTAAGTGCCCGATTCATCCTCGTATGAATAATTATTTTCGATTTCGGCGGTACCGAAAAATAAACTTTTATCAAAAAAATATAACTGCTTCATCGCTAAATTATGGGAATTTTATTTTGTCGAAATTATTATTTAACGTTTCGCTATTGCTATTAGCAATTACTATGAATTTCGATAGCCTACATAACGATTATTTGTATTAATTTTCCAGCTTCCTTTTCTCGTTACGTATCCAAACAAAGCCTAGACAAGTTCAAAAGATCGTTTGGAAATTTACTTAATATAAATTAATTATTCATTATAAGAACCGAGATAAATGTAAAACATAGTCTGTGGGTTTGTTGTTGTATAATAGGTATAAAAGAACATAACCAAATCGATATCTAATTGTACTTCGAATCTAATATTTTGAATATTTACAAGCATTCCTGTATCTTACTTACGTAATAGTGTCAATAACGATATAATATTTATCTGGAAATTCATTCACAGGAATATTCCTATAGTAAACAACAATTATCTAATAAATTTTTTTTTAACTATTATAAAATTTACCTATTTTTTAACTAATAGTGTCTAATAGTTTAATAGGTGCTCGTTAAGTAACATCACTTGAACAATATTACTCAAACGAATATTTGAGGTGGAAGGAAATCCTATATAAACTGTGTTTTCCCGATCGAGAGCGAATTCTTATCAATCATCAGGAAGGAAACCGCTATCGCAAATGGAATTTTATAACGAAAATCGGTCCGAATGTGCCCACCTCGGCAGGAATTTTTCCTGCTTAGATACGAATTCAAACTTCGTGTGCATTTGCGGTCGCAGAATTTCGAGAACTCCGCGCAAATCGAACTCTAATTGTCCATTTACATTAGTAACGAGTAATAATTAAATTATCTATTTATAGTTCGATGTTGATAAACAATAAATTAGAAAATTCAAAGTGCTGGAAATTATGTCAATATTATTCGGTGCGATTTTTTATAGACGCGTAGAAAAATTTATTAGTCCCGACCGGTTATTCCGTCGATTCCTAAAATTATAGAAACTTTATCGACACGAATTGTCAGATTGACAGTTTTTGCGGTGTTGCCGAGAATTGATGCAAATTAGGCAGAAAGGGATTGTTTAGTGATGATTAAGAATTTTTATTTTCAGCAAAATATATTCCCCATCTCCCTACTCTGAATCTACTCTATTCTACTCTGAATTTACTCTATTCTTATACTCTGAGTCTCCTCTACACTTGCTGAATCTATTCTAACTATCTGAATCTACTCTATTTTGAATCTAATCTGAATTTACTCTACTCTGAATTTACTCTACTCTATAGATATCTACTCTAACCTGAATCTACTCTATTTTACACTGAATTTACTCTATTCTTATACTCTGAGTCTTCTCTACACTAGCTGAATCTATTCTAACTATCTGAATCTACTCTATTTTGAATCTAATCTAAATCTACTCTACTCTGTAGATATCTCTACAGAATCTCTCTACTCTGAATCTCCTCTACACTAGCTGAATCTACTCTATTCTGAATTTATGATACTTTAATCTGAATTTACGCTATTCTACTCTGAATTTCCTCCACTCTAAACCTATAACTGTACCTACTCTAAATCTACTCTATTCTGAACCTCCTCTACTCTGAATCTACTCTATTCTACTCTAAATCTACTCTACGCTGAATCTAGTCTAGTTACTCTATTCTGAATCTACTCTTAATCTACTCCACTACACCCTCGAGTAAAAAGTTCTCATTTTTTTTCTTCAAAACTTGCACCCTTTTTTCCTCCTGAAATATTCTTGCGCCCAATAGGCTTGTTTGTCGAGTGCATTTCAAAGAAGCGAATTTTAAAGAATTATCGCAATTTTCGTGGACTTTCTCCGATGACATTCGTCGATCCCATTAGCCTTAAAATTATACAAACATTGACGTAATTGGCGGGTGATTACGCCACGGCGTCGTCGTGTGCCGGTTTTTGATTTCGAATGAATGGCGCGCCGAAATTTCATTCATATTGCCCGGGAAAACGGGACGATGTATACGCGAATCCTCGCGGGAGCCGTAAAGCAACAATTACATCGATAAACCAGTAAATAAATAGCGAATCATGTAGCGTTTCGACGGGTGTATGTTATTAAATTTATCATCGGTCTCGTCTCCATACTATTAACCTCGTTTTTTTCGTAGGTGTATACTGTTTTTAAAAGTTTTTATTCGAGAGCCACGCCGAAGATTTTCATCTGATAAGTGATTAATTGTTTTTCCTGTAAGTATTTTTTTTGCTCAAAGGAACGTTTGAAACTTTTAAATTAAGAAGGAACTTGACCCACATTATTTCGATATTGCCTACTTTTCACGAATCGTGTTTACATATTTCGGAGTGTGAGATAATCTGCTCGGAATATTGAATATTGATGAAATGCTCGCGAGATGCTACCGGCTTTTAGCCACAAATCGTATTCCAATAATACGAAACATTACTAGAGAAAGTAGAGCGAATTTTTCCATTTCCTATAGATTCAGAGAGTAAAGTATCAGACGAACGAAATTTGCAAAATAACAGTTATTTTGTAACAGTCGTTACCGCACCTCTACACCACAAAATTCATTCCCACCTCTATTAAACTTCTGTCATACGAAAAGTCATTAATGTCAATTTTATCACTTTTTGTTAATGTTTATACACGACTCTATATTTCTAAGGTCTGGAATCTCCCTATGCTTATGCATTAGAGAATATGTCCCGTTATTTGAGGACTTTTTGAGCTTCACTTTTGTGCCGCACCGTGGCGAACGATCGGAGGACCAACTTATCTCAGCCAATCAGCGTCGCGCTACACATAAATCGCGGTTGTGTGAAACGACAGTTCAAGCTGTCAAAACTTCAAAAATTATTTTTTGACATTTCGAGGAGAAAATGGAGAAATACATTTACCGAAGATACGTGAGGCATGATGTTAACAACAAAATCATCGCTGATTTAAGTATCTTTTTATATTTTTTATCTGTTTTTAGTTTGAATATAACCTTTCTTAATGCTAATTCTATATAATTCGTACGCAAAAAACCGTGGTCCTTTACAACATCGCCTCCTAGTGACCGTTTAAGGAACCCTGTTTTAATATTAATTAAAGGATAATTTAAGGAACCCTTATTAATATAATCATATAGGATACGAAACAAGAACAAATCTCCTACACAGTAGGTACAATTTTTCCGTTCAATGAGTCAGCTCGAAGGCGTTCTGAAAAGCGCCATTATATGCAAAATTGTACAACGCCAAATTGAATTGAGCCTTTTACCTTGATTGAACCGCGCCAACAATGGGCCTTAGGTGAGGCTCGAAATGCAAGCTAGAAGAAAAAAAGAACTGCCCGGTAAGGATTATAATAAAAAAAAACGGTAGCTTTGTGATGGGAACGAAACGCTGAGTTCACTTCGAATTTGCATTATCCGGATTGCGCATAAAGCGCACGTGTTGTTACTCGCTAATAAGTTTAACAAAAGATACCGAATTGTGCAAAGTGTTTTCCAAAAATTTGTTTACCGCTTTTAGCGCATCGAAGTGGAGGCGAAAGCGAAAAATAGGTACAAAGTCAATTTTCGAACCGCTACAAATCATTTACGCAATCGATTTTACAAACAAAATCTAATAAAATCCGTTTATGAAATGCCTACAGGCGGGGCGCGTGCCCGCACGTGCCGCCGATTCTGCTGCACTACAAAAAAATTCCTTCGAGCTAATCGCGGTGGTTTTGATTAAACATTTTTCCGTTCAATCAACCCGTTTATTTTGACTATTCCAATTGCACAATAGGCAAATCGAACCCAGACGTGCAAGAAGTGCATCATCCTTTTCATTGCGTTTCGAGGGGATTTTTATTTGGAGAACAAATTGGTCTCGTTAAAGCGCGATAACCGGTCGGTTATTATAATTTATCGGCAATTAGGTCTCGATGAAATTATTTTTCTTCGAAATTTATTCAGTACGATATTACTGTTAAACGCCCACGAGGATTCTACCTTCATTGTTTAGTATAAGTTAAAAAAAAGCACTATTGTTCTTTAGTTTTATACCCGCTATTTGAACTAATTGGAACTTCTAGAGGAGGTATTAAGTGCACGAAAACTGTATTAAACCTTCCATTTTCCAATGGTAATCGATTAATAGTAATAGTAATAATTGACGAGTGAATCCAAAAATTATTTAATCGATTACCGGTAGAATTGGATTGACTGGCGAAAAGAATGAGATTATCTCATCTCAAGGTTGCACGATTAATATCTACCGTTAGGTCGATTAAATATGCGAAATGAACTTTCAATAGGATCAAGAATAGGATACGGAATTTATAAATATATTTATAAATACAGATAATTTTTGGCGTATATGGAAACTTCATTGCAATAAATTTGTTCAGAAAATCCCCGATGAAATCATGTCTTTTTTGGATACATTTTCTATTCAATACACAACTTGTGACGAAATTAAAAGTTGCACTCTACAACATATTTACTTTGTGAAACACATCACTATTATCCAATCTATTTGTAAACATGTATATTCAATAAATTTATTGGGTAAGTTGGAACAACTTTTACATCGATTCCATCTCGAGTGATTCCCCTTTTCCTCGTAATAAAACTGCAGGAGGAATCAATGAACCCGAAGACGTTTTGTTTATCTGCCGCACACGGTCGAACGGGGGCCTTCTTTCGACGTTTCGGATTTTATCTTCACCTGTGAATCATTTGCCGCATCATCGGGCTCATTTGAATTTTATTTCGAGGCGATTTTGGGACGTGTCCTCCCGCCCACGTCGCCTCCACCTTCGGTGTGTCGATTTAACGGTCCCCCAGGTGCAAACCGAGAATTTACTAGCGATGTGAAATGTTACGTTTTTCGCGCCAAAAAGACGTTTTTTTGAAGAAAATTGTAGTTTGGGGAAGATCAGTCATCGAATATTAAAAATATCCTGCGACTTTTGTAACGCCTCTCTGATGGGAATAAATTTCATTAGCGGCGTTTTAACGGGCGATTAAATATGCAATTAACGGGCACTTGGAGAGCGAGCGTGTCAACAATATTTTCGAAATTTTTCTCTCGAAATGAGAGTTGTCATTTCCGCGTTAAAAATTTCTTGTTTGCGACATTCTGTCGCAGTGAGATGTGTTTACGAAACGTCGCTGTAAGTGGATACCCTAATGCAAGAAAATATTCAAAACAACGAATGGAGTTTTTAGACTTTTTATATATTTTCGTACCTATTCGAGCAAATTCGCGGTGAGAGCGTAATTAGCATAATGCAAACAAGTTTATTTAACCATGTTTGTATGTATTTTTAAACTGTTGATTATAATGAGATTATTGGTGTAGTTTTAATATAGCCGATAATTTAATTTTAGCCGCTTGTAAATAAGATAGCAGTAAAAAAGTGCATGGAAATGGGTTTTATTTCTGTCGCACAATTGCCAGCGAAAGTCTATAATTATATCGCGAAAAGTGCCAGCCAAAGTAATTATGACGGTTTGAAAATAAAATTATCTAAGAGCTCTCGCGGTTTATAAATAAAGCTTTATTTAAGCGATCAGCGATTTTTTTATATCTGAGAAATGGTGACATTTTTTATCGAAAAGTTTGATTCTTTTAATTGGAATTTGATCGTAAAAGTTCCTAATTAACTCCTTAATTAGTAGTTGAACTATTATTTATCGCTTAATTTTGTTAATTAAAAATTTGGTGATTATAAATTGAAATTCTTGATTTTTTTTTGTATTATTTTAATTAACTCTCGAATTTTCTGATACGGTACTTCAAAATTTCACGTTGAACTTTCTATTTTTGATTGTTTGTTGTTTTGATAAACTTATTAATATTGTCAGTTTTTAAACGGGGAACAAATATTTTCATATGTTGGCAATTTTTTGTTTATAAAAATTTACTGAAAAAAATTATTAATGGCCATTCAGGTAAGTTTATCCAAATAGTGATCTTTTGAAGTACAAAAAACTAAATATTTCTCCGGAAAATAATATCGTAAAAATTAAAAAATACGAAATTAAGCAATTTATATCCAGAAATAAATTCGATATCATTTCAATGTTATCCGTTCATTAAATTCAACGGATTCGCATTATTTTGCGGGCTAATATAATATTTATTAAGTCACCTAATTAGCAATTTTTCCTAAACATTTCGGCTAATTTAAAATATCTACTCAATTCACCGTTTGTTTACAAACAGAACAATTTTCGGCTTTTTAATTTCGCTAATTATTTCCAACCTATTCCGAAAAATTCTACATTTAGGTACAATTACATTTCCAATATACACATACGCCTACCGCTGTTGCCAAACATTCACGCAATATATCACGACAAATTTTATTATATCTACCTACTTTTACTAATTTATTCTCGCTTTAATTTAATGCTCAGCAGGAAACAAGTACCTGCGAAAATATAAAAGACATTAAAGCTAAGATATACGTCATTATACTACGCTTGTTAACATGTTGACTAAAAAAAAACTACTTTAGAATTTTTGAGGAACATCTAATAAACCTGCGGTAAATTGGGCACAGAAATAGATTTATTATCTGAGATCTTAAAAGGGTATGTCATTACAAACTTGTAAAGTAGAGTAGTTTAGGAATAGAGTAGATTCAGTGTATAGAGTAGAGTTAGTGTAGATTCAGGGTAGAGTAGAATCAAAGTAGAGTAGATTCAGAGTATGTTCAGAGTAGAGTAGATTCAGGGTGGAGTAGATTCAGAGTAATGTAGTTTAGGAATAGAGCAATTTCAGAGTAGAGCAAATTCAGAGTAAAGTATAAGTTCTGAGTAGAATAGATTCAGAATAGAGTAGGATAGCACGAGGAATTCTAAGGTAGAGTAAAGTAGAATAAAGTAGGGTAGGGTGGGGAATTCTAAAGAAGAGAAGAATAGATTCAGAGTAGAATAGAGTGATGTAGATTCAGAGTAAAGTAATCAGATAAACGATATTTGCAAAATGCAAAATAACACTTATTTTGTAACAGTCGTTACCTCTATACTAAAATCGATTCCCACCTCTATTAAACTTTTGTCACACGAAATGTCATTAACGTCAAATTTGACACTTTTTATTTATCGTGTATAATCGAACGCATCTTCAAATCAATCGTGAATAGAATAATTTATTTGTGAATATTTTAGGAAGTACTCTATGCCCAATTTACCTAAATGATTAAAGTCTACAACTCTTTTGGAGCCCAATTCACCAATCTACCCATCCCTTTTGCGCCCAATTCACGCCAATCTAGAAAACTCCATCGAAAATTCCGAAAAAAATACCAACAAGCACGGAAAAAAAGAGAAGGGTTAATTGCTTTATAATGCGATTTCGACGTTCTTATAAAAGCTCCCGATCGTTCCTCCTTCAATTCGACGTTCTACCTTCTTGACTCCGCTCGACTCGCGACCCATTCGAGTCAACTGTAAAATAACTTTTGCACCGCGTTCGCTTCGAGCGTGGTTTTTCGCTTTGGGCCCGCAGCATTTGCGCGTGGAACTCCGGCAGGAGCGGTCGCACGGCTATCAATAAAAGTCGCGGTGAACTCGATGCCTCTTCGTTTATCGGCTCCCGTATTGTTTCGATAAAATGCCCGCTATCGGGCCGCGTTGTGACCTCTGCGGTGCGAAAGTGATCGAACAATTTCATTGTTAATTACTTGGTAACAATTTTATCGCGCGATTGGATTGGTATAAGTGCTGTAAGAGGTATTTTCGGTGGTGCGTTTGGTTGGTTTTCGAAGGATTTTTTTGGGGGGTTTCCCGAAACATGGGCGGCAGGCAGTCGCGTTGAATTTACCGCTGGAGTTTGAAGATTAAGGTAGAAAATTTGTTGTTTTTTTTGTTGATTATTTTGGAGATTTAAAAGGAAAGGAAATTGATGATTTCCCTATGAAAACCGAATTGGTTTCTACTATTTTTTATTATTTTATAGATTAAATTCGCTAATAAGTCAGGTACCTATCTGAAAATGAAATGTTGCATAACATAGAAAAATATTTGTTAATAAGCAAAAAATAAAATTATTTGCTTAATAATTCAATAACTTTTAAGGTAGGGAGAAAATATTCTTTATAAAAATCTCTATTCACTAGAAAATATTCTAAAAAAATGTTTTTATAAAAAAACTCTTCTTTGTAAATTATCTAAAAATGTATCTAGTCATTCTCAACAAAATATTCTCTAAAAACACTCAAGAAAAATCTCTATTATCTGGACAATATTCTCTATAAAAATATGTCTTCTCTAGAAAATATTCTCTAAAAACATTCTATATAAAAATCTCTATTCTCTCGAAAATATTGTTATAAAACATTCTCTATTAAAATCAATATTCTCTAGAAAACATTCTCTAGACTCACTATTAAATCGTTATTTTCTAAAAAATATCTATAAATGTTTTCCATATAGAAATCTCTATTCTCTGGTAAATATTCTCTATACAAATCACTATTCCCTAGAAAACATTCTCTATAAACATCTCTATTTTCTTGAAATTATTCACTAAAAAAATATATTTATTGTGATTTTATGCAAACAAATAAACAATATTATTTTTATTGTTACAGGCCACAAATGGATTCCGATTACCACTGGTTGATAACAATCGGTCTTGTGACGTCATCAGTGATAGCAGTCACAGCCAACTTCTTCCTGTTATTCGTCTTTTGCAGGCGAAGAGGGCTTAGGACAGTCCCTAATAGGTAAGGCAATCACTTTGTACATTTTGGCTCTATAAGACACTAGCAAAAGGCCATATAGATTATATTAGATCGAATAACAGTAGTAACAAAGGCCTTACATGCATGTAGAAGACGAAAATTGAATCGGTTAGGTTCTTTTTCCAGTTGATATATTTCAATAATTGGATAATGTTCCGTGTTATTCATTCATAACTGATGTAATAGCTTTTGTGAAATTTAACGTTCCTTTATAGGTAGTCGCGAGGACACGTTTCATTTTTTTAACATAATGAACAATAAAAATTTTTTATTACCTACTTGTTGGTGTTTTGAGGTAATTTTAATCCAAACGAATTTAAAAAGCTGTGTATTACGTTATTACAAAGCTGCAGTGTAATTTTCGTGGTTTTAAATTAATTCCGTACCTTGCACTTTAATACATTTTTTATTAGAAATTAGATAATCCACCGAATGTAATGTAATTACAAAAACAGATGTATAATTTCTATGGTTAATGACATATTTTACTTTTGATTCAGCGAGAAAAAATCCAGATAATAACCACTAATTAATTAATTAACCGAGCAGTCATTCGAAATATCTGATTGTTTTTACTATTTCAAAAAACTCCTTAATAACACTTTCGTTAGGCTAATAATACGTCGGGATTTTAATTATCAGTGGAAGTGATAAGGGAATTTTTGCGAACATGACGCGTGGCCAGGTCATGGTATTGCGTCAATTAAATGAATAAACCAAAAACCAAGAATGATTTTAATGAATTAAATTACTATCTAACTGACAAACAAATTCCCCCGGACACGCGTCAATTTACCTACGCAAAATACCTAGTTTGATAATGCAGGTTTTTACATGGTCATTTTCTTCTTTTTTTTTGGTCGTTTGAATGATTAATCAGCCAACTTTGACCAAGACCAGTGTTTTGTTATAATTTTTTGGAAGGTCCTTTGTTGATAATGCGCTCAGTCAGGTTTGGTATATTTGTCCAATGATTAATATTTTTCATCATCTCAAAGGTCTTTTGTTTATAATGCGTCCACAGTCAGCTTTGGAATATTTCTTCAATGATTGAAAGTTTAATATATTTTGTTCAATTTAAGACCATTGTTAATATTAATGAATCATTTCAAAGGTCTTTTGATTATAATGCATCCAGCCAACTTTTTGTCCAATAATTAAAATTTTAACGAATTTGTTCGATTTGTGACCATTGTTAATATTAATGATTCATTTCAAAGGTCTTTTGTTTAAAATGCATCTAGCCAACTTTTTGCTCAATAATTAAAATTTTAACGAATTTATTCGATTTAAGACCAATAGTTTATTTTTATTATTATCGAATCATTTCAAAGGCCTTTTATTCACAATACATCCAGCCAGCTTTGGAATATTTGTCCAATGATTAAAATTTTAAGGAATTTGTTCGATTTAAGACCATAGTTTATAATTATTATTGAATCATTCCAAGTGCCTTTTGTTCATAATACATCCAACCAGCTTTAAAATATTTGTCCATTGATTAAAACTACACCTACTAATCATTGAATAATTCCAAAAGCCTTTTTTTGTTAACGCATCCAGTCACCTTTAGAAGATTTATCCAACGTTTAAAATTCTAACGAATCCTCTCTTTCGTTCCAGGTTTATCATTAACCTTTTGGTGACCAATCTCCTATCGAGCATCCTCCTCATACCGCTGCTGCTCATCGACCACGAAAGCTACTCGTCGATCCGCATCCGATCGGCCGCCAACGAATCGCTCCCCGCCGTCGACGTCGACATCGTCATCGACGCCGATCCGTCGTCGAATTCCATCGAAATCATCGAATGGGCGGCGCGCGCCAACGGCACCGACCTGGCGCTCTGCTACCTCGCCCAGAGCACCACCAGCTTCATATGCACCGCCTCCATCTTCAGCATCCTGCTGATCGGCGTCAACCAGTACTTCGGCGTCATCCACTCGCTGCGCTACCACTTCTACATCAACCGGTGCCGGTCGAGCGCCTTCATCGGCGCCAGCTGGTCGGTGGCGCTCGGCGGCGCCGTCCTCAGCTCGCTCACCTACAGCGACAGCAGCGTGTGGCACTTCTGCGAGCACCGGCCGCCGCCCAGCGAGAGCGTGCGCGTCCTCAACACGCTCTACGCCTTCGGCTACTTCTTCCTGGTGATCCTGGCGCCGTTCGTCGCCATTTGCGTCATCTACGTGTGCATCTACACGGCGGCGCACCAGAACAGCGAGCGCATGCGCCGCTCCGCCTCGGCGCCGTTGAATCCTAACGTGGAGGCGGGCGCGCCGGCGGCGATGCCGACGCCGGAGAAGCGGAAGGAGGTGCTGCCGAAGGTGCATTCGGCGCCCGAGTTCTCCGTGCTGAAGCAGGAGAAGGCCTTTACGGTGGGAGACGACGAGAGGAAGGTGAGCAGGACGCCGAGCGACAGGAGCTCGAGCAGCTTCATCAGCAACTTGAAGCACAAGATCTCCAACGCTTCGGTGTTCAAGTACCGCGAGGAGACGAGGGCGGCGAAGATCAGCGTGATCGTGATATTTCTAGTGTTGATTTGCTACTTGCCCTACGGCATTACGTTGGTGTTGTGCAGTAAATGCATAGAGGTGAAAACTAGCCAGATATTCAACTACCTATCGCTGATACTGCTAGTTCTATCGAACATTATATCGCCGTTTCTGTTCGGGTACAGGAACAAGCGGGTGAAGCGGGAGATTTGTAAAATGTTTAATCTTGCGAATCACTCGCAGAATTTAGATGTTGTGGATAAGCCGCGGAGGCATTCGGCTGTTAAAAACGCGAGTTTCGACTGCTTGGAGCCGAATCTGGAGAGCAATTTGCCAGCTCGAGTCATTCCGGAGGTGGTCGTGACGTGTAAAAACGAGACCGAAAGGAAGAGCATCTTGAAGAGAGTGTACAACTCTTCGAATTGGGCCAGCTACAAGAAATGTAATTTTATTACAGTGCCGGATAGCTGTTTGAGCGGCGATGCTAGGGGGTCTTTTTCCAGCGCTAGTACTCAGATGTCCACGGAGGATTAATAGAGCATTCGGGAGGTATTCGATGGTACAAGTTTGGGAAAACTTGTAGTATTATTTTAATTTATTGCGGACTGATTATTGTTTAATTTTATGTTCAAAAACGTATACCTCATATTTTACGAGATCGTATAATGTTAAATGTCTATTTGTCTATCTGTGCATGGAATTTGTACATTATTTATGATTTTTTTTCAGACTGATATCCTCTAGCTTGTTAAGTAACTCTTACCGTTGAAAGTATTTTATATTAAAACTATTGTGGAAATCATATTGATTTTTTTTGCTCGCTTTTTACTGTTTATTCATTCGAATCTGTAAATTTGTAAATTATTTATTTATGTCTCATGTGAAATGTAACAGCTTTACGGGTCGTGTATTCATCACCGAGCGAATTCCACGTAATTTATTCCTAGATTCAATTACTGTCAATTACAATTCTAATGGGATCAATTACGTGGAGCACTCGAAGTTGAATAAACGATCCTTACTGTCGTAATACAAAATAATTTTTAAATATTTTTTTGGTTTAAATGTCCTCAAGAAACTTCCTATATAATCGATGGGTAGATAGGATAATTGATATCGTGAAATAAATCTACTTTTATTAAATACTTCAATTACAAATAACTTACTGAAAACAGTGGCTTATCCGCAGGTAACAGTTCATATACAATTTTATTAATTTGCTGAAATAATAAATAAACTTAATAATCAAAATGGGTATAATTAATTTAGAACAAAGCGTGTAAAACAATACAAAATCCCACAAAATATATCAAAATATTTCCAGCTTATTAAGTTTTGCAATTTGTTCAATTGAACCAATACCACTAAATTATTATTTACAATAAAATAATTACCCTAATTAAGCGAAAATAGTTTAATTAACTATCCTGATATATACATGACAAAAAAATCGGCGAAGGAACTTCGTGAACTTTCATTGTTTCAATTTAAATAAGTATTTCAATTAATCACAGATATATTTGAACAGAAATTGATCTTCACTGCTCGCAAGGAGCATTTAAACAGTTTTTTTTACGTTATCAAATGAGAATCATATAATATGATAGTTTTCTTGCCCTCTAACGTAATTAAGAACTAAATAAGTATTCGATATTTACAAAGCAACGAACCGGATGTCGCCGAAGGCGATCGAAAATGAAATTCATTGCTTCACTTAACGCAACGTAAGAATTAAAAAACATACTACCCAAAATTCCTATATACTTAACCAAGCGGCGAGGTTCCACACGAAACCCTCAGTTAAACTAATAAAAAATATCATATCTCCTAAACTCCATATATACAATAAACAAACGTACGAAAAATATTACCCGATAGGCGACGCGGCCAGGCGATTAGCCAGGTAATTGCGGGGGGTTTTCTTGAAATTCGCGGGCGATATCCGCTCGAATCTCGCGTACGTCCTCAACACCTTCACTTTCTTCTTTTCCAACAGTTGCACGGGCGCCTTCTGCGATCGCCTGCCCGGCTCGTCGGGCGCCTTTCGTTTCGACGTTTTCTTCAATATCAAGTACTTGATCGTGTCCGGAATGTCTTCGATTTCGTAGACGGCGTCGTGCGGGCTCGTCCCGAAGAAGTTCTTGATCTTCGTGCACGCGCTGAACTGCAGCAGCAACTCCACCATGCCCACTAGAAGAACGGGAAAATTAGTCGCTTGTAGTGGCTGCATGGCCTTGTTTAAAATTATAGAGTCTCTTGTAAGTGGCTGAATAGTCTAGTTTAAAGTTATAAACGGTTTCTTGTAAGTGGCTGAATAGGCTCGTTTAAAGATATAAAGAGTCTCTTGCAAGTGGCTGAATAGTCTCGATGAAAGTTATAAAGAGTCTCTTGAAAGTGGCTGAATAGTCTCGTTTAACCTTATAAAGATAAAGAGTCCTTGTAAGTAGCTGAATAGTCTGGTTTAAAGTTATAATGAGTCTCTTGTACATATGTAAGTGGCTGAATGGTCTCATTTAAACTTCTAAAGAGTCTCTTGTAAGTGGCTGAATAGTCTCGTTTAAAATTATAGTCTCTTGTAGTGACTGAATAGTCTCGTTTAAAGTTACAAAAGGTCTCTTGTAAGTGGCCGAATAGTCTCGATGAAAGTTATAAAGAGTCTCTTGTAAGTGGCTGAATAGTCTCGTTTAAAGTTATAAAAGGTCTCTTGTAAGTGGCAGAATAGTCTCGTTTAAAAAATTATAGTCTCTTGTAAGTGGCTGCATAGCCTTGTTTCAATATTAAAGAAATTCTTGTAAGTAGCATAGCCTTATTGAAAAATTTCCTATAAAGGGCTGCATTGTCTGGTTTAAAATGAGATAGTCTCTTGTAAATGGCTGTACAGCTTTGTTTCAATTTATAAAGATTTTCTTAGTGGCTGCATAGCCTTGTTTGGATGCACAGCCTCGATAAAATTCGATTTCGCGATGAATCGCGTTGCAACTCTACTCCTTGTTCGTCAACTCGATAGCCTCTTATTCCTTCGAGTATCCAGCCACTATAGAGCAGTTGTACGTACCATCGAACAGTTCTACGGCGTGAAACAGAGGAGTCTTTCCGGATATTTGATCTTTGACGTTGGGATCCGCAGAGGCTTCGAGCAAGACTTCGGCGCAATCGTAGTTTCTGTTCAGGCAGCACAGCATCAGCGGCGTCAGACCTGGAATTTCGAATGCATCACGCGTTATTTTCCTATCGAATGACTCCCCGGTTTGCGATTAATCGCGGGGAATTCTACATCTCCGTTGAATTCGCCGTAATCTATCTACCATTTCGCGTTTCCAAGAATTCCGGCTACATTTCGTTGGAAACGTTTCGATCGATTACGAGTACTTTACGGGTGACCTCGATGATAAAGATAAGTTTCGTAAATACGGGCCCTCGATAAATTTATCAAGCGTTGATAATGCAAACACTCCTTACGATCGAAACGCGATCATTTATACGCGTATATAACGAATTTATATAAAATATAGTCGAATGTAATAAAAGAGATAAAATTTACGTAAAATGATGCTTCTTCGTTATCGATAAACAATGATAAGTGCTCGTTTTTTTTTTATCGAAGGTGAGGGATTTTTGCCAGGGGAATTTCAATTCTTATCAACCTACATACATTGTTATTATTTGTTTATCACTAAAAAAAACCGCTTTGTAATAGTCGAGTACCGTAGATTTATTTTTACCTTCGTTATTGTGTTGGTCGATAGAGAGGTCCGCTCTCAGGCTGTTGTGCAGCAACATTTTCAGCGCCTCCTTCCTTCGGTACTCCACTGCGTAATGCAAAATATTGTTCCCTTCCACGTCGCACTGGTGCACCTGTGCGCCCTCTTCCAACAGGCACTGGATTATATTCAGAGATGCCTCGTACACTATGCTCAATTGCAGAGGAGTCTATAATAAGCAAATTATTAAAACACTCAGTATTATGCCTAACGGTGCATTTAATCACATCGAAGACTTACCGATCCGCTACCGTTAGGCATGTCGATGCTTTGTTTCAGGATTTTCAGCAGGAAGCAATTCCTTTTGACTATTTTCAGATCGTTCGTAAGCACACCGATGTGTATTGGCCTGAAACGTACGATTCAAAAATCAGAATAAACATAGATAAATAGAGATATCAAATGGGGTTCCCATGAAAATTATAAGTAAACACATGAAACATTGCGAAACATTCTTGTAATCGGACTACAGGGTGACTCAACTTATTTGAATTGATATAAATCGGTACGTACAGGTTGCCTTTATCGTCGCATTGCAGCGCAGATCTCAATTCTCTGAAGAATATCTCTTGTTTCTGCTTCACGGCGGAGCCCGGGTTGTCGAAGCCGGTGTGGTGAAGGGTGCTGTTCAAGTCAGCCATCATAGGCGACTCGATTTTCCTGGGCGATCTCAGCAGGCTGTCGTCCATCAGCAGCGAAAAGTCCTCCGAGTCCGCCAAGAGAGCCTCCAGATCGAAGGTGGTGTCCTTTTGGGTGGCCGCATCGCAGGTGGCCGTTTCCGTCTGGATGGCCCTGTCGATTTTCAAAGGTTGCTTGGGCGCCGAATCCAAGGCGGCTATGATCCGTTTGCCGTTCAATCGAACCATTTTGTTATCAGTGCACTTATCAGTTGGTTTCGCTGCGACGGTGTGGGTATCACTGAGAGCTTTTTTGTCGATTGCTCGAGCAGTTTGAGCCGGCGTTTGCTTATCTACGTCCGAAACGGGTTTGGGAGATTCGCAATTCAACAGGTTTTGGAGTATTTTGAATTTGAGAGTTTTATCTTTCGGCGAAGTCAGTCCGATTTTCATTATTTGACTGTTCGGTAGTTCCGATTTCGCGAGGATTTTGATTTTCTTGCCTTTGACCATTATGAATTTGCCCTCCTTCGGAGCTGTGCTCGCAGTGCTAGTGGTGGACTCCATGTTTAATTTTAACAACTTTCTTCGAATAATGCAACAATTATAACTCCTTGCGTTGTTTACAGGTAATTCTATGCGATTTTATACAACTTCTAAACCGCACAAACCCGTTAAATCCAATTCAAGCATTCATAACCTATAAAACGCTGGGCGCTATATTCAACCGTTAAACCCAAAGAGCGCACTATTTAAAACTAAAAACGACCTTAAAAAATAAAACACTTGCACTTTAAGGCCAATACAGACAAATATTTACAATAATTTTAACCAAGCACTTTAGGGTAATCCCCTCATTGTTTCACTTTTTCAGCGTTGTATAACTTATTGACATTTTGCAACTGCGAAGTTGGCGATGAAACGAAGGCGGAGAAACAGAGAACACAAATGTAAGGGACTTTCCACTGGTTGTAACCACGTTTCTACCGATATTTTTGAACGTAAACACCACGCTAGTCAAGTCAACAACTTGCGTATGTTGATTACGTCGTGAAGATAAAAAGCGTAACTTATGAAACTTATCAAATCAAATAAGAATTTGCTCGTGTAGTTCCGAACAAAAATAAAGGTTAGTCAACCGTTGTACGTTTTAGTGATATTAGTAACTTGCTAGTAAGAGGCCATGTTGTTGCAACTTTACATGAATTTGTAGACAGTTGTGGTGGCTGAATACTATGCGTTGAAAGAGACCGTATTAAAGAAAGAAGTAGAAAAACTAGTTATTGATCAAATATGATATTACAGGATGTCCCAAAAACTCTAATCCATTACAAAGATCGAAAATTAAATTATCTGGTATCAAATAAGTTTTAATTTGAAATAAAGTAGGGGATTAAAGGTTTTTCTTATCAAATCTCTAATACATCTAAATATTTAAATATGTACTTGAAGCTATTAATAGTTTACATTAGTTACAATTGTATTTTGTAAATAGGGGAATTACAATGTAAAATGTACCTAGACTAAATATAAATAAGTATTAAAACGAAAAATTCCGAATATTTCAAAAAATGTCTAAAACTATGGGCAACAGGAAAATTAAAAACAAACTCACCAACTCTATAATTATCGCACGACTTATCGGTTTCCGCAAATAAAAATTACATTTTTCACAAATGTTATTATATTTATTAAAAAAACATATCCTTGATAAAAAGCAATTATCCTTATTATGATATTATAATTTTTCGGAAAAGAGCGTTCATTGCAGGTATCTGTGAATTAAATAAATATTATATAAGTATATAATTTTCCGCGATTTAGATGCTGATACAGTCTGCATATATATAATTCGGTGTCATTATTCGCAATTTCAGGGAAAAACACAATTAAAATCACTACTATAAATATGGATTTTTTTAGATCCAGTCATGTAGTTGTGTATAAATCGTTGTTTATCTACCTACAGTAACCATGCTGAAAATAACCAGTCTAGTGCTCGTTTTATGCGTAAGTATATTAAATTCTAAATAAAAAACATCCCCCAAAACATTCTTCTACAACGCCAGATCTCCTGGGCATCCGCTGATGATGACATGGAAGCGCGCTTGAAAAGGTTCCAGGCGAAAATGGAAAAACAACCAGGATACGAAGACTGCCTGGCGTCCAGCGGCGCCAAGAAAGAGGACATATTCACTTTCCCACCCAGCGAGGTCAAAGAGGTGGGCTGCTTCATGAAATGCCTGATGGAGAAGAGCGGCGTCCTCGGCGCCGACGGCAACATCAACATGGAAAAGGCGTTGGACAATTTGAAACAGATACCCCCCGAGTACCAGGAGAAAGCCAAGGAGGCCGTCACGAAGTGCATGGAAGGCGTCAAAGTGGAGAGTTGCGAGGACGTGATGAAAATTAAAACCTGCATGTTCCAGATAAAGCATCATTGATTATTAATTGTACGTTAAATTTGCATTCTTCCAATTTTTATTGTGCTATTAAAATCGATCAACCACAATTAATACACATTTCGTTTTTTAATTAAATCCTTATCGCCCTAATACTAAATCGCGGATTCCAAATTAAACCTCACTACCATTCCACTCTTTGTATCGACGACAGCAATCGCAATTCCAGTGTCCAGCTAACATGTCGAAACTACTCCTCTTAGGAAACATCTTAATATTCGTACTCGTAAGTACAAACAGCGATGAAATACCTCCAGTCGGTCTCGGTTATTCCACGATTTTCCAGAGCACTGCCATCGCCGATAAAATGGACGATTGGCAGGAATGCGTTGAATCTAAAGGACTGACCATGATGGAAGTTTTCTACGCCACGGAGGAAAACCACGAGATCCTCTGCGTGGCCAAATGCTTGATGATGAAGATGCTGGAGGCCGGGGAATCGGTTAGTGAGCATGAGAAGGAGATATTGGAACCGTTAGAATGCGATTAAATTGGATTTTTGTATACAAAAATGCATATATGCACTCGAATAAATGTATTTGAAATGTATACCATTTGATTTCATTCAATCGTTTTAAACAATAGAAAAATGTTTTTTATTATAAGAAAACAAGGGTGGTTTTATGGATATAGTTTTTATATATAATTTTCCTGGTTTCCTGTGTTTCATGCACTTGTACAAAATGTACTACTAATAAACGATTTCTTCGTAAATCTAAAAAGTCTATGATTACTTTAGATTTGTTTCGTAGAAAAATATTCTTTTATATAATCTAATTACAAAAAACAATTTTATAAATTCCCTTCGTACTAGATATGTCAACCTTTTCGATTATTATATCATATAACATCAACGTGTGCGTGGCTAAAGGCTTTCTTAGATAAGCGAATTAAAAAAAAAATAATTTACCGCTTGAATGGTAAATTAACTAAAACGCGAAATTGCATTTCTTATTTATCATTTATTCGCTCAAAATAAATTCCGATAATAAGCAGAATAAAGCGTTTGTGATATTATGAAGTGCAAGCATTATTATCGATGGGATCTCCTGACAATTGCTTATTTAATTGTCACTTTCACCACGGCACGTGATTATTTATTACATATTTACTTATTTAAACGTTATATTCACTGGCAAAAACTAAAAATAACTGATGCTTACCTAATAACAAAATGCTTCAATAAATTTTTGTGCTAACTGCCAATCATTAGTGACAGGTGACATACATCTTAATTCCGACCAATAAAAACCTCATACTGATTAGTGACGTCACGACCAAGAATTATTGCCATTTAGTATAGTATATAATTTACTCTAAACTATAAAATAAAATTTTATTGTAGCAAACAGAAGGCAACAACCAGCAAATGGACAGTTGTCTAATGCACTACGGCATCCAGGCCAGTCAAGTAACGAAAGAACTGCCTGTCAAAAAAATGTCATGCCTGCTGAGATGCCGAAGCGTGGAGAAAGGGGTGCTGCACCCGAACGGGTTAGTCGACTTACATCGCGCGATTAACGATATAAAAGCCAAGACGAGCCAGCATCTGAACAGAGAAATCATAAGGGAATACCAGGCGTGCTTGAGTCAACTCGGGCCGGTCCAAGAGTGCATGGACATGGTCGAGTTTATGCATTGCAACAAGGAGGCAATCAAGGCCTACTACAAAAGCAAGCCGAACGAGTTACAGCTGATAAAGCATATGGTCGTCAACACGAATTGGAAGCACCAACCAGAACGTAAGCCGTACGCTTTTAGACCGGTGGGTTAATTTTGAATGAAAAAAAAAAAAAAAAACGTTTACGATTATTATCTTCTTCGTTTTATTTAATATGACATTTATGACAATCACAATGGTGACCGAATAGCAATAGCAACTGAGGCCGATTGTAACGAAGCAGCGGATAGGTTATTTATCTGTCAAAAATCTGAATAAATTAATAAATTAGGGAAATACAACTGACGTTACAATTTTGATAAGACGTTCCAAATTTAATCACCATTTACATAGCAATACAACATGAACATGTATTTCAAACTCATCACCAAGCCGGAATAATTCGATATAAACATAAATAAAGCAATGGTCGATTTTCGAAATGATTATCTATCCCTTAATGTGCCTTCTGTGGATTCATCCGGTGATAAACGAAGAAAAATACACTTAAAAAGGGTACGTATAACCCACAATTTCCAAAACCATTCTCTTTCATTACCTTCTTCGAACATCCCAATCGTAAACCGCTTGTATTTTAGAGCTGGAACCAGCTATCGAAATGCCAGAAAACCACCCTGTTATGTTGCGTTCTAATGATAATATTCGGCATTTTGAACTTCCTCAATCAAAAAGACGAAGCCCTGGTGCTCGCCAACACAAACGAACAACTAGAAAGCAAATACGCCGTTAAGAACTTCATAGAAGCCCCCAAATTGGTAGAAGACGCTTTAGAGCATGTAGAACTAAAAAAAGATGTAGAATTAGAAAGCAAAAGTCTAAGAAACAACGTAGAAAACAACCACGTTGCTATAAAAGGGGATAGCAAATTTTTAGGTAAACAAACACTAAACCCATCGAATCGACTCGCTTGATACCAATTCATTTTCAGGCCCCACGACCGACAAGCAAAAGGCCGTGGTGAAGGCTTTCAAGCACGCTTGGAAGGGGTACAAGAAGTTCGCTTGGGGTCACGATCACCTCAAGCCCATTTCCGAGACCTACAACGATTGGTTCGGATTGGGCCTAACGATCGTAGACTCGCTGGATACGATGTTCATAATGGGCCTCAAAGACGGTTAGCGCGATTATTTAAACGTTTACAAAAGTATTTAATAGTCGTAATTTTAGAATACAACGAGGGCAGAGATTGGGTCGAGAAGCACCTGAATTTCGATATCAATCGAGACGTGAATCTGTTCGAAGTAACCATCCGTGTTTTAGGCGGATTACTTAGTATATACCACTTTAGTAAGGATGATATGTTCTTAAAGAAGGCGGTACGAGCGCATTTCTAACAGCCTATTAATACATTTATTTGCGTTTAATTTGGTTTTAGACTGAACTGGCGGATAGGCTGTTACCGTGCTTCGGTTCCGAATCAGGCATTCCGTACTCCGATATAAATTTATTCACGAGGAAACCGCACGCGCCCAAATGGTCGCCGGATAGCAGCACGTCGGAAGTAACTACTATACAATTAGAATTTAGAGACTTAAGTAGAGTAACGGGGAATCCCAAATACGAAGTAAACACAGCTCAAACGCGCGCCGTAATCTAGTAGGCTAATGCGAATGTTTTGCAGGAAGCCGTGTATAACGTATCTAGGTTAATTCACAAGTTAGAGAAAAAAGACGGGCTGGTGCCGATTTTTATTAACGCCAACACCGGCCAGTTTAGATCCTACGCCACCATAACCATTGGTGCTCGAGGTGATAGTTATTACGAGTACCTGCTTAAGCAATGGGTGCAGACCGGCAAAATGCTAGATTCGTACGTACACTATCGTAAATATATCCGCGCTAGATTACCATTTCGCTTGTTTCCAGCTTAAAAGACGATTACTTGGAGAGCATTCGAGGAATAGAGAAACACCTGTTGAGAAAAACCGAGCCGAACGGCTACGTATTCATCGGCGAATTATTGGCGGGCGGTAAAGAATTCAAACCGAAAATGGACCATCTCACCTGCTATTTACCCGGAACGTTGGCTCTAGGAGTTCACAACGGTTTACCCAACGAGCATTGGACCTTGGCGCTCGATCTTCTAAACACCTGTTATCAAACGTACGCCCAACAACCCACCTTCTTGGCGCCGGAAATCACCTACTTTAATATACAGGTAGACTGTTTTTCTCGTGGAAAAATAGCAAACGTGGCAACACCGTCATTATTCGCTTGTTTACCTAGCCACAGAGTCAGCAGGAGCCAATTTACCAACTCTACCTCTACCTATTCCTACTTACCCCATTTTTCCCTACTCTACCCCTACCTAGCCTCTTCTACTCTCTTTTGCCCATCCCTACCATCCCCTACAAACCTTTGCCCATCCCTACTAACCCCTACAAACCTCTGCCCCTCCCTACCTCCTCTTCTACCCGTCCCTAATCCCTTCTACAATCCTCTGCCCCTCCTTACCTATCCCATTCAACCTTCTACCCATTCCCACTCCCTTCTACTACTTCTCTACGCCTTCCTGCCTCTATCTACCCCTTCTAAACGCCTCTACTCCTACCTAGCACCTTCTACTTTCTTTCACCAAATCCCTAACCCCTTCTACAATCCTCTGCCCCTCCCAGCTTCGCCTTTTACCTCATCTTACTCCACCCTACCGCCTCCTACACCTAATCTACCAAGCATCTAATATTTTTATGAAATATGTAATATTTTCAATCTGCCAAACTTTTGTGTTTCAAGTCGGAGAACACAAAGCCGAAGGACATGTACGTGAAATCGAACGACGCGCACAACCTCCTGCGACCGGAGTTCATCGAGAGCTTGTGGTACATGTACCAGTTGACGGGCAACGCGACTTACCAGGATTGGGGCTGGCGGATATTCCGGGGGTTCGAGAACTACACGCGGGTGCTGAACGGGTACACGTCGATCGGTAACGTGAAGAACGCGGCGAACGTTCGACCGAAGGACATGATGGAGTCGTTCTTCCTGTCGGAGACGCTCAAGTATCTGTACTTGCTGTTCAGCGACGATCCCAAATTGCTGGACTTGGACAAGTTCGTGGTCAATTCCGAAGCGCATCCACTGCCGATTTACTTAAATTGATGTGTAACTTTCCTTTGAAATCTAGTCCTTTTGAATGATTTTTTTTTTGTAATATATTTTGAACGTGTTTTATTTTAATCGTACTATCATTTGGGACGCGTTGCTGAGGAGGATAATAGCATCAATACCGTTTAAAATGCAGTGAAAACTACCGGTAATTTGTATTGTTTTTACACTAAAAATCCTACATAAAAAACTAGATACATAAATAGTTAAATCTACGTTATTCTTCGCCTGGCGTTCTGTTTGATTTCGTACGATATCGATGGTACTATGCTCATCTCCTGCGAGGTTTGGTACTTGTAGAAATACGGCTGGTTCGACGGGGCCTGCTGTTGCTCCGGGCCCAACTCGCCCAAAGGAGACACCAAGTACTCCAAATTCGAACCAGTATCATTCGGCGTAGGCTGCAAATACTCCAACTTGGGACTCTCCAAATAGAGCGACAGAGGCCTGACCGCAGGCTCTACAAACTGACTCCCGTACTTGTAACCATTCTCTTCGCTCAAAGGTTTCTGGGTAGGTAATAATTGATTGATCCCGTACTTATGACTATTCTCTTCGCTCAAAGGTTTCTGGGTAAGTAATAATTGATTGATCCCGTACTTATGACTATTCTCTTCGCTCAAAGGTTTCTGGGTAAGTAATAGTTGATTGATCCCGTACTTATGACTATTCTCTTCGCTCAAGGGTTTCTGCGTTGGTAATAATTGATTGATAAAGCTCTGCTGTTTGGCGGGTTTGAGCGATTGGACGACCTCGCGAGGTTTGTGCTCCGAAGGCGCGGACGCCAGCTCGTTGTCCCCGTCATGCTCGTAGTTGTCCCCGTACAAATCCGGCTTGTGGGGATCCAGCGAAGAGGAGGCCGACAGCAATTTGCTGAAGATCGAGCTGGCGCTCGCCGATTGCCTCGGATGCACGTGTTGCTCCTGCTGATGGTACGACTCCTGGTGCTGGTGCGTGTTCGCTACCTTTCTAAGTATCAGCAACCCCCCAGCTCCTGAAACACGAATCAACCGTAGCAGATGCATTGTAATTGCTTCTTCTCTTACCTTCTTCGTGGTAGGGATGCTGGTGTTCGTGATGGTGGGTCTCGACGGGCGCTTGATGGTAATCGTAACCGGGACCCGAGGAATCCCCGTGGTAAACTTCCTCGTGCCCGCTGGGACCTGGGTAGTGAGCTTCGACCTCTCCGTGATCTAAACGAAACTATTGCATCACAAACTTCATGAATTTGGTGGCGTTTTACCTGTATAATGCGCGCCTTTGTTGGACGAAGACGCTTGGTAAGGCACCAATATGGCGTTCATCGCGATGTTCTTGCCCAAACTCGTGATGGCCTCGCCCTTGGCGCTCACCAGCTTCCCCGAGGCCGAGACCAGCTTGCCGCCGCCTTTGATCAGCTGGCCCTTGATCGCTATCACGCCGCCTTTGATCGCCTTGACGGCTTGAAGCAACGTGTTCAGAACCGATTTCTTCAGGTACCAGAAATCGAAGGAGGGCTCCTGGTGGTGGTGCGGCTCGTGGTGGTGGACCTGCATGGAATTCGTTTACTGTATTTTATCTAAGTGCTATAAATTGTTATGAAATGAGTGTACCTCTTCGTGGTAATGGGGATAATGGTGGTAATCGTCTTCGCTGCGGCTGCTGGTTTTGCTGAATTGGCCCGAAGCGGCGGCCGATGCTCTGGTTAATTGCGTTAGTTTCTTTTTGATGGTGTTTCCGATCGAGTTTTTTACTATGTTTAGGATCGCGCCGGAGCCGGAATCCGCGCCGGATCTGTTAATTATTAACATATTAGGAGTGTTGTAGATTCGGTGTAAATGCGGTTTTTTTATCATAGGTGTTTTCTAACGAGGAAGTAGATTGAGTGCCGAGAAGATAAGTGAGATGGATTCAATTAGTTTATGCTAAAAAAATGACGCAACGGAGTGTTTATAATCTTCCAAACTTTCACTGGTTTTTGATAAAATATACGCGTGCATTCCTAGCGAAATTCTTAATGCACCATTCTCTATCGGTTGGTAGAAAACTTTGCGTAAAAGCAATAAAATATAGATGAATGGGCAATAAAATATTATAATAAAAATTATGATAATAAAATGAAATATTAGAAATTATTTCACCTTTTGGCTCTTTCCAGTTTTTGTTCCAAATAGGCGATTTGTCGCCGCTCACTGGGTGTTATATCGTCCAAACTGATCACGTGTAAGGGCGCGTAAATGGTGGATTTTACTGCTTCTGTTATCACCGTTAAGCCGCAGAGGCATAACAAACAAACACTGGCCTGTAACAAAAAAATTATTCAGCACAACTCATTTTAATTGGTATTTAATTGGACTGTTTTTGTGGTGGAAGATTGGTAAGAAATTGTACCTACTCAATGATAATAAAAATAATCTATAACTCGTATTTTTTTGAATTTTAATTTTTTTGTGTATGAATTTGTAAAATTAGGTTTCAAGTTAGGTTTCAGTTAGGGGGGAAAAATTGAAGTTACTAATATACAGGGTGTTAATTAATTGAGTACTCATCCTTCAGGATGTGAATATTTGTACGATTTTATGAAGAAAAGTTTATTTACCTCTTAGTTTTTGAGCTACAGGGTGTTACAATTTTAGAAAAATAGTTTTTCTATCATAATTTTCTTATTACTCCAGATATTTTTATGAAATTTTGTATACACTTTTTAATTATTAAGGAGCATTTTTTGGGCCAAAAGATTTTTTTCAAACTTTTACCAGTGACGTCCGTAGGGGGTTTGAACTGATTATGTTCGAAGAAAAAATGATACGCCACTGTTTTTTCTAAAAACTAAAATTATTTTGAAAATCCTCATTTATTTTGGAGCAAATTCGGTACAAAGACTTTCTTTCGTACGACGCACCATTTTCGCTTAAAAAAATAAAAACGAAAACAATTTTTCCCAATTTCATTGAAATTGCTTTTGATATTTTGTTGAAATTTAGTAGGCGCCCATCATGCATGGAAACACTTTTTTTGGGACAAAAATTAATTTTCTATTATTACCAGTGAAGTTCACGTCCGAAATTTCATAAAAAAATATCTGGAATAATAAGAAAATTATGATAGAAAAGTATTTTTTTTCTAAAACTCTAACATCTTGTAGCTCGAAAACTAAGAGGTTTAGGACATACATTGATATAAACTTTTCTTCTTAAAATCACTCAAATATTGAATATTCACATCCTAAAATATCGTTACTCAATTAATTAACACCCTGTATACAATTTAAAAAATCTAAAACTAATTTATTCATTATACATGACGTTCACACTGTACATACATTTACTAAACATTTGATGGGTCAATCGAAAGTTTATTAATATGAAATCGATCGTAAATAAAACAATTTCACCAACAATCCTCCGATTGTGCGGCAAAAACGGAATTTATAATAAACCATTCAATCGACAAACCCACGAATACCGACCGCGAACGGCCCCTAATCATCATCATTAAAACCGATACCAGCAGTTAACATAATTTTTCCATCCGATGAACGTATAAACGACCGTTTAAAAAAATAAAAAAATAAATAAATAAAAACAATCCGCCCGCCCGTCCGTTGAATTCGACGGGAAAGCAGAAAGAAAGTACTCACCTTCATTTCTGTATATTGGAGGCTCGGGTCACATTCACGTTCACCGCGAACGAGGGAATCGAATCCGCTGGATTGTAAATGAGAAGAAGCGACCGTCGCCTTCGCCGGTTTACTCTCACTCTAAAAAAACGTTTAATAAAACGAAGACACTTTCATTTGAATGCGCTCGGAATCGTCCTCACTTCCTCCCTACCCTCGCGCCAAATCGCGCACACATCCCCGTGGATTTCCAACTTTTACTTTCTTCAAGACGTTTCCGGAGTTGACTGAATAATTGCCGTCGGCAATTTGCGAACCATCCGAACGAATTGGCTCGATGAACTTGTTAAATATTGCGAAAAACTAGTTCGCTAGATTCTAACGAGGGGTTATAACGGAATGTTTAATAAGTCGATAAGTGTGTAGGTAAGTTTATTTCGAATTTTTACAATTTAAGGCATCTTCGTTACTATCCATGGTAGCCTTCCGGATTTTTTGAAATGGTAGTAATCGTACGCTAATTTTCCTAAAACGAAAACAATTAGGCTGGCTAATACCGCGTTTAATATGTCCAGGCCTTGTTGGAGCGAAAAATCGGATGGTATAATGCACACTGAGCTTCTGGAGAGGTTTATTATCTGGAAAATTCGAATTGTGTTCAAATTTACTACAAACTCCTGTGTCCCTGGATGGAGTACAAGAGGGGAAACAATTCATGTAAATTGTTGTATAAATAATGTGACATCCTGTACATCAGATTCCAGATTTCAATACAGCAAACTTATTTCACCAAGCAGGACTTTCCCATCCAAAAACACACTGTATATCTCCATACTTACAGGCAACAGTGAATTTTCATCTCCCTCCACGTACTTGCATTTAACATCGTTAATGTCGGCGATTCGGTTCGAGTATTTCTGCAGGACGTATTCCTGAAAAATAAAATTAACCAAGAGAATTCCAAATCTCAAACTCCTTCACCTGAAACACCGGCACAAAAATGCAATCGCACCTCCAAGGATTATTCCCTAGATACAACACCACCGCGCTGGGCATGTGGGGATTCTTCATCAGAGCGTTATCCAGCACGAAAGACGGTACCTGCGAACATTTCGTAACTAATTCCGAACGCCAATTACAAAAATATCCCTCTAACCTTCTGCAGTAGATTGCCTCTCAACGAGAACACCCTGAAATGCCGCAACCAAAAGGACCCCTCCAGGTAAGAAATCGACCTGACGGTGTTGTTGTCGAGGTACAGGTCCCACAAGGTCTTGAACAATGGGTTCGTCTTCAGCGGTTTCAAGTCGCTGATTTCGTTGCGCTCCAAGTGCAGGATCCTCGTGTAAGGCGGCAGCTGCGTCGGCAGCTGCTTCAGCCCCCTGCCGGAGCAATTCACCATTATTATGGGATGTTGCACGTCCGTGTGAAAGTCCTGAGCGACGTATTCGAGCGTGCATTCGCACGATTGGGTGCAGTTCCTGTACATCTCCTGAAATCGGATTACAGTTATGCCGGTGGATATGATATGAGGATATTAACACAGACCTCTTTGTAACCGGCGATTTGTGTTAGGTTTTTCCCCGCGAATATCTCCTTGCAAGTCAAGTTGGCCAAGTCCTGCGCTATCCTGCGGTCCAATTGGACGGCCCACGTCAGGTCCAGCGAGCATCTCCACGGGTTATCTGCGAATCGGTGACAAAATAACCGGTTATTTTGGAACGTTTCTAGTAACACAGCGATAGTATTTATTTATTTACTTTTAATGGTTAACTTGCGGAGTTTTCCCAAGTAAAAGTTTTTCTCCAAGTGGGTTAGAAGATTGTGCTCGATATTCAGGATTTCCAAATCGGGAAAGTTTCGAACGAAATCGTACGGTAAACGGCTCACTTGATTATAACGTAACGACAACACCTGAAACGTATAGGCAACACTTTTTACATCACTATAAATCGAATTCGTACGATTTTACCTTAATTTTGTTGCTATTCGGCGCGTACACGAAGTTCCTAATATCGCAATATTCGACGAATAGTTCCTCCAAATTGGGAAACTCCCTAAGGACTCGTGTAAAGTTCAGAATGTCCCAAGGCAAATTCGATATGTAAAGTTTGGTAATTTTAGCATTCTCGATGGGGAGTTTCTGCGGATAGGCTTTGTGGCATTTCAAGCTCGTAGAATTTTGAAACAACTCGCATTGATTGCCCGTTTGTCGCCCATTTATTAATTCTAAACGCAGCAGATTTAATAATAAACTGCAAATACAAGAAGAGAAATTATACAAGTGTGATTTTTTGAAAGAAAAATTTATAGAAGTGTGATTTTTGGAGAGAAAAATTATACAAGTGAGATCTTTTTTAAGGAAAAACTATACAAGTGTGATTTTTGGAAAGAAAAATTTATACAAGTGTGATTTATGGAGAGAAAAATTTTATAAGTGTGATTTTTTGAAAGAAAAATTTATGCAAGTGTGATTTTTGGAGAGAAAAATTATACAAGTGTGATTTTTTGAAAGAAAAATTTATTCAAGTGTGATTTTTGGAGAGAAAAATATACAAATGTGATTTTTGGAGAAAAAAATTATACAAGTGTGATTTTTTGAAAGAAAACTTTATGCAAGTGTGATTTTTGGAGAGAAAAATTTATACAAGTGTGATTTTTGGAGAGAAAAATTTATACAAGTGTGATTTTTGGTCAGAAAAATTTACAAGAGTGAATTTTTGAAAGAAAAATCATATAAGTGTGATTTGTGGAAAGAGAAATTATACAAGTGTGATTTTTGGAATCTCCTTCCACCTAAAACATTGTCGTTAAAATACCAATTTCAATAGCAGCAAATAGAACTAATCTAAATTAGTACAATAGATGAACTATTTACAAAATAATTTGAATGAGTTAACGAATAATTGGTATGTTAATAACCCCTTTGTCAATAATCCTACACGCAACACAAGTTAATTTCAATAACAATGTTATCTAAATTCCCCTCGCGAATATCACTCAAACACAATAAATCTTCGCTTCGAAAGCCCCATCTCATTCCTCGCAATAAACGGTACACCGCCGAAACGAAATCAAAACTCACCAGATACAAAACCAGCGGATTCCCATAATCGTTCGCGAAACTGAACATCCAAATCGATTTCCTTATTCGCCCGCTCTTTATCCACTATTTTAATCGCTTATCCAAACGTCGCTAATTCGCAAACACAACGAGCCGATCGCGACGAGCATGGTTTTTGATCTTGACAATCGCTAATTCAACGTTAACATTGACGAAATGTTTTCGAAAGGATTTGAATCGCCGCTATCAAAGCGTTGTTTCGACGCTGCAATTAAAAAAAAAAGCGATCAAATATTTGCGCAAGGGTTAGCGCTTTGATTGCTGACACAATATAAAGCGCTCGTGGACTGGAAAGTCGCAGGAATTGTGAAAATTTGTTAGCGAAAATGCAGAATTTTCATCGATTGGTTCGTTAATTTGATTAATTTGCAGTTGATTAATTAAAGCGAATGTATGTATGAAGGTGGTATATGTAGGAATTTAAATAAAATATATCTATTTTCTGTTGGATTTCATGTAGTTTTCCATTTTCCTATGTCACGGTTTGTTGAAAACTTTAATTAAAAAGTCTACTAGACCTTAACATGTCTCCGCCAGAAGAGTTATCAAACTCAGCTGTATTTTCCCGGGTTTTTCCTCGCTATAAACACATACAAGTCGACTCGGAATGTCTACAATTTTATGCATACTTGTTATATTTATTTTACTTTTTTACCATATAAGTAGATAGATAATCAGAAATGTTATGTATCTGACACTAGGTTTGTAACCGTGACACACTAAATAGTAACTTTAAAAAAATTCCAACAAGGTGACAGAATGAAAATTTACACGCCAAGGTTACCAGAGGAAACTATATTTATGTACTAGATGGAAAACGCAATTGTATTTAGTTTAATTACTAGAATAAATATTTAAATATCCAAAAAGCAGAGTGTACCGAATTAAGCACTCATAACCGCTAATTAAGATAAGATAATGAAAAAAAATATATTTCCCATTTTCGCATATAGGTACCCCCTACTGATCTCCATACACTAAAAAAACTCACCTAATAAATTCTAACAATTAAATACACGATAATGTTATAAACATGCCGGTTCGAAACGGTCGCGGGAAAAGCCGCTTTCGCCGTGAAAACCTCGAGAAATCGCGCCGATTCGACGCGTTTCGGACCTATTCTAGTTCTCGATACACAGCGGACGATTTGAATTCGCGTAGAATTTCGCGAGAGAAAAATCACCGCGCGATGAAATAGTGGACTTCTCTTTTAATTATAGTCCTGTACGAGAGAATCGAAGATTTGTAAAACAGGACCGCATCGAGCCGCAAATCCACAATGCAGCGGGAAAATTGCGCAAAATATATCGCTGAGACTGTTGCGGGAAGGACTTGAAACAGTCTTCTTTCAAAGGCCTTTTACTAGTTAAGCTACTGGTTTTATTACTGCTTTTATTCCCGGTACTTTCCTCGTTAAATAGTGCCTATTCTAGCACCAAAAGGTACTAGATAGGATATTTCTGTGCATTAAACTAGTACAAATCAGTTCTTTAAACGTTGTAAACCAAGTATTTGTTGAGATAATAAAGTTAATCTGGTTGAAAGATAAGGGGGAATATTTTTTGTGAATTTTTTTGTCAGTAGATGGTTTAGGTGAAAATTGCGCAGCTTTCCCCCACGCGACGAGATGACGAGGCGATTTGGTTGGCGAATTTTTTGCAAAAATCTGATGAAGTAATAAGGTATTATGGCAGAAAACGAGAACAATCCGAACGGCTCTGAGCGATCTGAGTCAAGGTGAATATGTCCGTAAATTGGAAATCCTCCCGGCGATGCGAGCAGTATTTCTCCAGGGCCGGATCGTGCGATTTGTATATGAACGAGCAATCGGTATGAAACTGTTTTAATTTCATTTTGTTCGACTTTATTACCTATAGGTTTATAAAAAAATAAAATATTTCTACTAATAAAAATGTAGTTTTTAACACATTTTTTTACCCAAAACATGTTTCTAAATAGTAAAATATTTGCAGGATTATAGCCAAATAACCAATGGCCTGTTTAAATCCTTAATAGAGTCATCAAATTTTTAAATTCAGTTAAACATTTCTTTATAATTACATTCCGCATTCAAAATGTTCTATATAAAAAATAACACCAGCTAAAATTATGATACTATTTCTGTACATAAAAAAAAATAATACAAAACCAGTGTTAAATTGACATTAAGAAAATAATATCTACCAACGATTACAACATTTCCACTAGTTAAAGTTGTTGCTCAGCAACAATTAGGTACCTGTTAAGATACAATCGGCATTTTCTATAAGAATCAATTATTATTTATATCATTCGTGCCAAATTCAAGGGATAACATCCCCCTCTTCGCTCGCCCCACCGCCACCATTTCTCCCCTTCACGCCCTTGAACTGCTCCTGGATCTCCTCCAACGTCTTCCCCTTGGTCTCCGGCACGAAGAAATACGTCAAAACCGTCGCCGTCAAGCAGAACAAAGCGAAGAAAACGAACGGAAAATACATCCCGAACCGGTCCCTCGTCTCCTGGAAGAACTTCGACGTGACGGTCGCCGCGAACGCGAAATATATATCAGCGAACCCCATCGCGATCGCCTTCACGTCCTGGTTGAAGATCTCGCTCATGATGATGATCGGCACGTTCTGCAACCCGACGCTGAAGAACACGATGTACGCCAGCAGCGCCGCCACCGGCACCAGCCCGTACCCCGCCACGTCCGCCCCGGCGGTCGTCTTCGCGTAGAAGTAGCCGCCCTCCACCAGCAGCGCCGCGCAGGAGCCCACGGTGGAGACCAGCAGCAGCGGCCGCCGGCCCCAGCGGTCCGCCACGCCGGCGCACGCGATGCACGTGGCTATCTGCACCGAGAAGAACGCGATGGCGGCCGCCTCGGCGGACAGCCCGCCGCCCGCCTCGCCGAAGATGTTCTGCGCGTAGAACACGATGGCGGAGACGCCGCTGAACTGCTGGGCGCCGCGCACGATCATCATCACGCCGACGGCCTTCAGGTTCCTGCGCACCGTGAACAACTCGACGGGGTTCGTCTTCGCTTTGGACTGGTCCTCTTTCACCGCTTGGTGGATGCGCTCGAGCTCGCTGGAGGCCAGCTTCGGACCGACGAACGTCTGCAGACTACGCCTGGCGTCTGCGAAATCTTACTTTAAACACCAACGAATCGCTGGAACCCCATCACTTACCCTCCAGTCGATTCTTCATGATGTAGTAGTAAGGCGACTCCGGCATCCAAGCGAAGGTGCAGAAGAGTACCACCGGCACAGTGGAGCATATCAAAGCAGTGGTTTTGATTGATAGATAAGACCCTACGATGTTGATCATCAGTATGCCGGCGATGAAGGTGATGGAGCAGAGCGAGGATAGCGATCCGCGGATCTTCGCCTGGGAGATCTCGCCGGTGTAGATGGGCACCGAGGAGAAGGCCATGCCGTCGGAGACGCCGGCCACGAAGCGGGCGGCCAGCAGGACGGTCACGTTCCAGGCGATGTAGATGGTCATCCAGGCGGCGAAGTAGGGAACGGCGGCCAGCAGGATGACCTTCTTGCGGCCGATGTTGTTGATGAGGAAGGGCGTGAGGATGGAGCCGAGCAGGGCGCCGAACATGTTCATGGTGGCCAGCCAGAAGCCCTGGTCGTCGGTGATGGGGATGGCGGAGCCGTCGGCGAGGAGTTTCTTGAGGGAGGGCGAGGGCCAGCCGTAGTGGAGGCCGCTGGATACGATCGATAGCATGGCTGGAATGGTTGGATGAGTTTATGAAAAAAAATTCGGAGGGATGTGAAGATAGATACTTACCGAGGCTTGTTGCTAGGTATTGGAAGACAGTACTACCGGTTTCGTTATTTAATAATCTCGTAAAGCACTTCATTTTTGTTTTACCAAATTTCTGGTCGTTCAACAATCAATTTTTTAAGCTTGCGCTTGTTTATTGAATTTTTGAATTATGCTTAACAATTGGTTGAATTGTGGTTAAAGCGCGACCAAAGTTTTGGAAAATTTGTAAATTTTTGATTCAAAGAACGAAACCGTTCGCCATTTAGTTGTGGAAAGTATTATCCACCTTTTATATAGTCCCTTTATACGCAATAAATACGTGAAAATTAAGCAAAAATAACACTGATAAAAATTTTAGTCGAGCTATCTAAATCAGGACCGGCTATAGAAGTGATTTTTTGAGGAAAATTCGAAGATCATTTAGACTTAGGAGATTCGAAAAGCAAATCAATTGAAGAATTAAGGGAATTCGATAATTAGGGAAAAGTATAAAAAATAGTAGTAATGCAATATTAGTTGAGATCTTAAAAGCTTAAAACATCATTGATACCAAACAGAAATGTTATCTTTTTAAATCTATTTATCTATTTATTAGGGGAGATTCTACACTTCATCATTAAAGTATTTACCAGGGAAAATAAGGGAGATACTACACTTCATCATTAAAAAGTATGATAAAAAATCATCTACCAAAGAAGTATTTTTACCAAGTGAATACTACCTTACAATTTTACAAAATTTCACTTTTTTAGGCAGGCCAAATTTATCTCCATATGAAAAACTTTCACCAACTATTTCCCAATATTATTTTTAAACAAATACTTGCCTGACACCGTCGCCAACCATTGCACCTTTTTCCCCGTTATTCTCCATTCATCACACGACATCTCGCCAGTTGGGAAAACTATGAATGAGCCCAAAACGAAAATGGCTGCCAATAGTAATTGCTCTTAATTGGTAAGCGTTAAAGATTAGAGCCCAGTGACCTTCGAAAACGAAACTACAACGAGCCTAATTGACGTCCATTAATTGCAACTGGCGCGTTAATGGATCGATTTGTTCGACGCCAATCCGATGAAATTCAAATTACATATTATACCAAACAAGAGCGCATTTTAAAATGATTGTTTTCATTGTAAGCGCATCGTGAGTCACCCTGTATATGCGAAAATATGAGCATTTAAAAAAAAACAATATTAAGGAGTACAATGAAACACTCTGTACATTGGTAAATAGCATTTTTTAAGGGAAAGTGAGATAAAGGAGTGTAATAAAATCCCCTGCATATTAGTAAATACGAGCATTTAAAAGCAAACGAGATAAATGAGTACAATGAATCACCCTGTATAATGGTTAATATGAGTGATTATAAAATGTTACTGCATCACAAAGGGTAAGTGAACGAGATAAAGGAGTACTATGAATCACCTTGTATATTGGTAAATATGCGTATTAATAAAATATTGCTGCATAACGAAGTTGAAACTGGTACAATATTTTCCAGAGGCGTCCCTGCTTTATCGGATTTGATCAAAATTCAATTACGCTCTTGGAGTATTTAATTTGCCCAACACTAATCCATCGATACATATTTGAGAATTGTCAGCAAAAGTGTTTTCTAATTTCGCTAATTTCGGCTTCGTCTATTTTTAGCGTTTCGGGCAAATATTTTTTATGCGGAGAAAATGGTATTATTTGCAGGTCTTGGAAGGAGTCACCTTGACTGTTACCGAAATCGTTATATAAAATACATATCGCCTGGTACTAATCGCCAGTTAATCGCCTGTTTTTTTTAACGTGACGTTATATAGCCAGATATCGAAGTTCCATTGTTCCGTTATCGCGAAATTCGAGGATTTTGCCAACGAAATCAACGAAATCAACGAAATCAACGGCGCAATGGATTCAGATTTTCTGTATTCTGGCTTGGAAGAGTATTATAAGACATGTTGAATATACAGGGTGTCGCAAAAAGGTTGGGACCATGGGTTAACTTAATCTACCTATATCCTAAAGAGCTTAATAAAGAAATTACAAGTTGTTAAAGTTACAAATAAGAAAAAGAACATTTGTACAGAATATCTTTGTTTAGTGACCAATTATTTTGTGAAAAATGTTTATGAAATTATCAATCCATCTCAGAATTAACGGAGAGTCGAATTCCTTAAAGCCCTAATTCTTTCCCCCAAATTCATTCCACGATTAAATAACGATTTGTTAAATTGGTAGTATTTTATTTAAATGTAAATGTTTAGTTAAAACACGGAAAAACATTCTGGAAATCCTTTAAATCCTAATAAAACTGAGACTGTAACGTCAATTGAAATAGGTACCCGTGGCAAATATTAATACAACGCAAAAATTTATTGTTTGTTTGTTCAATTAAGAACATCCAAAAATAGCTCCGATTAACTTCTCACTGTCGCCGAGATTTGAATTAATTCCAACAATCGCGCCGATGATGATGATGATGAAATATCGCCAATTTCCAAACTATTCCACCGACGTAATTTCCCACCGAACGAAATTGAAAAAAAAAACCGAAATCGTGTTCTTCGAGCGCTGGAAAAATAACAAAAATGTACACCTTACAATCTCGAAAGGAATTTCCACGAATCAATCCCGTCCAGGATGGTGCGATTTCTGCATATTTTCGCAGTGAATAGCGTTCGATAACCGAGGTGTACACAAACACGAGGAAAATCCCCGGCATGCCTTGCTGTAACGGCCATTAAAACGGTTTTGCAACAACGATAGGCAGCTAATCGGAAAGTGGAAAATCGAATTGTTTTCGATTCGTTTTCTATAAACACCTTTTGTGTCGTTTTATCGCCCGGCTAGTTCCCCTTCGATATTCCGAATGAGCCGATTTTATTAGAACGATAGTTTCCTACGATCATGAAGAATTTCCGGTTTTTCGGGGTGCACAGGATATATCAGGGCATGGCAGCAGTTTCAGGTATAATCCTTTAATTTTTACATTTTTACAAATCTATTACATGCTTATATCCTTCTAACCTAACTGGTTGTGTCCTGCACTTTATATCCTAGTCTGATACTTGCATTCTTCTACTGCTGGGTAGAGGATTCCTTGTATCCTGCTTCTTGGATCATACTATTTTATTCTGCTCCTTGTATTCCACCTTTTTGTGTCCTGTTTCTTATCGTCTGTAACCCTTTGAATCCAGCTCCTTTTGGATCCCAACTAATTTTATCCTGTTCCTTAAATCCTACTATTTTTATCCTGCTCCTTGAAAGGTTTTTCCTGAAACCTTTTCTTTACCTCTTGGATGCTTCTTCTTGTATCATATTCCTTGTAACCTGCCTCTTGTATTTTACTATTTTTATCCTATTCCTTGGATCTTTTTCCCTGAATCCTGTTCCCTACCTATTGCATCGTTTTCCTTGTATCCTGCTCCTTGTATCTTTTTCCTGAATCCTCTTCCCTACTTCTTGAATCATTCTATTTGTATTGTGTTGCTTCTATCATGATGTCGTATCGTCATCTTGTATATTTTTTTCTTGAATTATCCTCTTTCGAATCCTCCTGAATAATCCTGAAATAATTAAAAGCATTGGAAAACCATTTTACTAGTTTCTTCTATCATATAATAGTACCCACATGACAACGCTAGTTAAGTTATTGTATTTAAATCCATCGGCAATTTCATTAATTTCGTCAATTGAAGTTACATTTTCCTCGGCCAAAAATTCAACAACCTCAAGTCAAAATTCGCGTAAATCCGTCCAAATTGCAGTAGGCGAGTGTACAACGCACGTTGTATTTATCAGTTTCGGTTTCGCCGGAAAATTTGTTTGCGGAAAAATCGAAAAGTACCATGTCGAAGCGCTTGAATATGGGCAGCACCGAGCGAACGTCGATCGGCGCCATTTTCTTCAGCACCCATCGGATCTACCAGTATCTCATCGCCATGTCAGGTATCTATGCGGATTTCTTCCGATCGAATTTCCTTCTGGAAGAAATTTCTGGCTTTCTAGAAGGGAAATTCGCCGGTGGCGAGAGGAAATTTCCCGTCCTCGTAGGAATCTAACGGTAAATTCCAATCGAATTATTTGACGTTTGTCAAACGGAACTGTCAGTTTCTTCGGTTGGTAGTCAGGAATGTTCGGTTGGAGCGATTCTGAGGTTAGGTCAAACCATCTGAAGTTCGCCTCGGAAGTCCGCGCCCTATTCTAGCACCCCAACCAATTTCCATCGCATATTTCCAGGCACTATATGCATCATATCATCGGAAATGCACTTCGGCTGGACGTCCCCTTCGCTACCGTCCCTCACCGACGGCTCCTACAAATTCCGCATCTCCAACACCGAGGCCTCCTGGCTGGCGGTCATCCTCCTGGCGGGCACCATCCTCGGCGCCGTCATCGCCGGCCGGCTCACCGACATCCTCGGCCGCAAGAAGATCATCCTCATCACCGCCGTGCCGCTCTGGATCGGCTGGATCACCATCGGCTTCGCCCGCAGCTCGGCCGCCCTCTTCGTCGCCCGCTTCGTCGCCGGCATCTCCAGCGGACTGTCCTTCTCCACCGTGCCCATGTACCTCGCCGAAATCGCCGAACCCAAAATCAGAGGTAAACGAACCCTCTACCGCTTCTCTCTTCTACGCCTCGCGTTGCAGGATTGGTGACATCGTTGTGTCCGGTTTGCGTGGTGGTGGGCGTGCTGTGCATCAATCTGCTGGGGTCCGTATTCCCCATCGACACGGCGGCGTTCATAGCGAGCTCGCTGCCTCTGATCCTCTTCCTCACGTTCATCTGGATGCCGGAGAGCCCCTCGTACCTGCTGCAGAAGAACAAGCGCGACAAGGCCATCAAGGTGTTGAACCTGCTGCGCGAGAAGAACGAGGCCGCCGCCGAGCTGGAGAGGATCACCAAGAGCTTGGAGGAGAGCAAAGAGGAGGAGTGCGGCATCTTGGATTTGGTGCTCGACAAGACCAACAGGAAGGCGACTTTCATCGGATACGGTTTGAGGACGGTGCAGCAATGTTGCGGCGCCACCGCTTTGACCTTCTACTGCAAAACAATCTTCCACGAGAGCGAGAGCATCCTGTCCTCGGACGTTTCGGCTATAATCTACTTCTCCTTGCAACTGCTGGTGTCCATATTGGCTATATTCCTAGTGGACGTCTACGGCAGGAAACCTTTACTTCTAGTATCGACTACAGGAAGCGCCCTGACGTTGCTCTCGATGTCCGTGTACCTCTTCTTCAAGGACTACACCGGCGTCGCGATGACCGGCGCCAAGGTCATACCTTTGGTGTCGCTGTTCCTCAACGTGATCTTCTTCAGCATCGGCATCCGCATCGTGCCGTTGCTGATGATGGGCGAGGTGTTTTCGAGGAAGATCAAGGGCAAGGCGCTGTGCATCGGTACGATCTACTACAGCCTGCTGGCGATGCTGTTCGCCAAGGTGTTCTACGACACCAAGGAGGCGTTCGGATTGTTCGTGCCGTTCCTGGCGTTCTCGGTGCTGGCGTTCGCGAGCATATTCTTCGTGGTGTTCGTCATACCGGAGACGAAGGGGCTGAATTTGGAGGAGATACAGGAGAACCTGAAGGGCGGCAGCCGGTGCTCGGAGACCACGGCGAGTAGTAAGTCTTGATAGGTTTTAGGTTGTAATTAAATGATATGGTTTTGTTTTGCGTTTTTGTTTTAAATTATAGAAAGCAGTGTATGAGATTTTTTTTATGTTTGTTATTTGTGGTTTTATCTATTTTGGGTTGTTAAATCTGAGATAAATGCGCCGTAAATCCCGCAACGAATTTACCTGGATTTTTATGCAGGACTAAAATTTTGTATGCGAGTAAGTGGGACTTTAAGATGCGTTCGATGATACATAAACAGAAACTGTCAAAATTGACATTAATGACATTTCGTATGACAGAAGTTTAATAGAAGTGGAAATAATTTTTTGGTATAGAGGTGCAATAACGACTGTTAAGAAATAAGCGTTACTTTTCAAATATCGTTCTCCTGATTATTCTATTCTACTCAATTCTACTCTTTTTTTACGATAAATTACTATTTTTTTCCCTTTGTGCACGCTAAGAAGTAGAACTTTAAAATGTGTTCGATGATACATTAACGAAAATTGACAAAATTGACATTAATGACAGTATGACAGAAGTTTAACAGATGTGGGAATAATGTCTTTGGTATAGAGGTGCAGTAACGACTGTTACAAAATAAGCGATACTTTCCAAGTATCGTTCTTATGATTACCCTGTTCTATTCTACTCTATTCTACTTTTTTACGATAAATTACTATATTTTTTTCGCTTTGTACACGCTAATAAGTAGGACATAAGATGCGTTCAAAGATATTATACATAAACAGAAATTCTTAAAATTTCTTTAGAAGAAGTTTAATAGAGGTGGAAATATTTTTTGGTATAGAGGTGCAATAACTACTGTTACAAAATATGTGTTACTTTTCAAATATAGTTCTCATGATTACTACTTCATAGACAAGATACTGCTCTACTTTATTATACTCAATTCTACTCTTTTTTACGGTAAATTACTTGTTTTTTTTTTCGCTTTGTACACGCTAATAACAAAACTGACAAAATTGACATTAATGACAGTATGACAGAAGTTTAACAGAGGTGGGAGTAATTGTTTTGATATAGAGGTGCAGTAACGACTGTTACAAAATAATCTCCTCTACTTTTCCAAATTTCATTCTCCTGGTTACTCCACTGTATTCTATTCTACTCTAATCTACTCGAAATTAATTTAACATCCATTCTACAAATTTTCACTTGTAATTCCGGTAAATGATTAATGATTAAACACGAACCAAAAGGGGATTATTACTATTCGGTGCACCGAATCCCAACACCCCGATATCCCATTATTCCTAACTGAAGGCAAGGATTTTCCATTTGCACTTCTATCATAATATGTATGCATGCACTATTTGCAATATACTCGGATTTGCATCGACAGTCGATACTCGCACATAATCCATTCATTCTACCTTTACTACATGTATGTATGTAGAGCAGTCGAGTGTACTTTGAACTCGATGCGACAGCTCCGCGTAGGTTTTCCCGATAAATTTCTCGCGTTTCGAACAGCTACAGGAGGAAAAGATGGCCCGGAAAAGGTATTTGTGCAAGTAGAAAAATCGCTTTTTAATTATCACGCGATTAAAATTAGGCGGCAATTAAATAAAATTTAAACAGAAGCCATTAAAGGTATCAAAGTGTAAACTGATAAACGACCTCAAGTAATTTTCGAGTAGCTATCGACCGCTTTATATTCTAATTAATCAGATAAATCGATAATTAATTAATCGTTTAGTTAAACGAGCGAATCAACATATGTGTAAGGGAAAGCGGAGTTGCCGAATGTGAAGAATTAAAACGATTTTTTATGATTACATTATAGTAAAGACCTTGCGAGGTTAAACGACTTTTGCATTAATTTACAACGCTTATATTTCTTCACAAGACGAGTTTTGCCACAGCCAATTCGCCGCTTTCCATTTCTCTCGTGTCGTGGATATCAAATTGCAGTTTGTTGTGATTGCTTGCATCGGTGCACACTCAACGTATAATCCAAAAAAAAATCATAATCGAATAAAAGGTAAGTTTAACTAGCATAATTCCACACCGGCCCACTTGCGTTTACCTCAAAACAACGGCAATTTTATCATCGCGAATTATACAGTTTCATGTGGGTCACGAGCGGTACACATTTCGAACATCAAGAACTCGATTATTATCTAATATCTAATTGGTTCGTTATCGCCGATTGTTTCTTTGTAGATATCGATCTTTCTACTGTGTAAATATAAATCTCGAGGAGTAATCGATTGGTTCACTCGACTCTTAATCCCGAAATAATGCGGTGGTGTTTCGTCGACGACTACGATGAGAACAACATCGAGGGCTTCAATCTAGCCGATCTGACCCTGGACCAATTCTACCTAAACCTGAATATCGACAACAAATCCATAGCGGAAGATGTTTACTTATACACCTTAAACAAGGAATGCTACAAGGTAACTTAATATATTGACCGTCGTGACGTCACGGCTACGTTAACTCGAATGCAGTGTATTCGAATTTTCAGTGTCCCTATGTGAGAACGCCTTACTGCAACGGTTCTATTAGAAATTGCGATGGGAAAAACGTTTTCAAAACCGCCCAAACTTTCCGACTCTCCACCGTGCATAAAGAATATTTTCCTCAAGAGGATCGTGATGGGGTGATATGCGATATCAAAGGACCTTTCGGGCAATTCGGCGTTTACAATGTGGACGTGAATAAGTCGGGGTGCTTTGTAGATACCCTCAAAGAACCGGTCAATATTTATTCCCGTAAGTATCTGGTGGTTAAATCGATTGAATAGTAATTGGTTTTCTTCAGCGATAATTACCGTGTTTTTGATATACCTGGCGTCGTTCCTGCTGATTTTGGGCTCGATTTGCTGCTGGAAGAGGTACAAATCGCGTCCGAAAGTTGCCCAGAAGACCGAGGAAGTCCCGAAGAAGGGAAGAATCCGGTGTTTGGACGTCTACAGAGGGTAAACCACTTCGATTTCATTAGCAATTTTCCTCTTTAAAGTCATTTTAGTTTGGCTACAGTGGTTATGGTGTTCGTGAATTACGGTCAAGGCGGCTACGACGTGCTGGAGCATGCGCATTGGAACGGTTTACACCTGGCCGATTTGGTGTTTCCGAGTTTCCTGTGGATTATGGGCGCTTGCATTCCCCTGGGGTTGGCGACCCATTTCAAAAAAGGCACTTCCAATAAAGATATCATCCTTCCAGCAGTCAAAGTAAGTGTTAAATTGAACCAAAAGACCATTAACCAGTTGCATCTTCTTCTTAGAGGTTTCTAAAACTCTTCATTATTGGAGTGTTTGTTGGCGGAGGAGCCGATTTGGACTACCTACGTATTATGGGCATCCTCCAAAGATTGGGAATCGCCTCTTGCGCTGTCACCATAATAATGGTCTTCACCATGGATAGATCACCATGTGATAACACCAATGTTAGTAAACGAACAACGAGTTTTAACTGTGTTAATATCCAGCAACTTTCTTTCAGGGGTTCTTCAAGGATATACTGAAATTGTGGAAAGGCTGGATGGTGGTGATCGCCATGTTGTTGTTACATACAGTGATAGTTTTTGGCGTGAAACCTCCTGGATGTCCCAGGTAAGAGAGAAGAAATTGTTGACTAACTTTCGTAGTGTCTTGTCATTTGTACCTCATCCAATGTAGCTTGACAATGGAGAATTGCAAAAAAAGAATCTTTTACCAAAATTCCAACTGCCAAGCTATGTTTGATGAGGTATGTAGATGATTCTATGATTTTGTAGAGGTTACTTGGGACCTGGGGGTTTGCACGAAAATCGCTCGTACGTGGACTGCGTCGGAGGAGCCACCGGTTACATAGACGGTCTAATCCTGGGGAAACATCGTTACCAAAATCCCACCACCTCCATCATCTACGAGTCTAAAGCGTACGATCCTGAAGGATTAGTGGGTAAATTTAAACCAGCAAAAGTAGATGGAATGATAGTGAAAAACTGGTGAATTTCAGGTTGTTTGTCGACGGTTTTCCATTGCTTCATAGGCGCCCAAGCCGGCGTGACTTTGTTGTGCTACAAAGGCCACTACCACCGCCTGATCCGCTGGCTGTCTTGGGCTCTAATCGCCGGCATCGTCGGCGGGGCTTTATGCGGCTTCAGCAAAGAGGACGGAATCATCCCAGTCAATAAAAATCTCTGGTAAAACGAACCGCAATCAATAATCGCTCGACTGATTATCTCAAACAAACGCAGGTCGCTGTCGTTCGTCATGGCCACCGCGAGCTTCTCCTTCTTCGCCACCAGCATCTTCTACGTGCTGATCGACATGCGGAAATGGTGGTCGGGGGCGCCGCTGATTTTCGCCGGAATGAACACGATCTTGATATACGCTGGCCACGAGATGACCGACCAGCATTTCCCGTTGCGCTGGTACCTGCACAACTACAGCCGCGCCACCGGCGACCCCAGGAGGACCCATTTCCTGGCCTTGATGTCCGACGTTTGGTCGGCGCAAATGTGGACCCTCATCGGCTACTATTTGTACAAAATAAAGTTCTTTTTTACCGTGTAGGAGTTAGTTTCAAATATATTTTTTACGAATTGATGGAGGAGGATGTTTTGATTTTTTCATCTGCTCAACAACTTCGTCAAATAAGGTTCATCTTCTAGAAGGGCACACTTATTAGCTTTTATTGGGATAAATAAGGAATAAGGTAATTATGGTAAGCAATTTTTTTCCTATTATTTATTTATATTAATTTTTTTGTTACCGTACATAGTACAAATATCTTACAAGAACGTTTTTTACATATATTTTTGATACATAAATAACATATGAGTGTTTTGCACGAGAGCAAAGCCGTCGCATCGTGTAGTAGGTAATCGCTTTCAATCAGTAAAATCATCTAAAATTCGTGAGAAAAGCGGCGCGTTGCTAAAATAATCACAACATTCATCGATTTGTTTAGTAAATTCGCCATAATTTTCATCTTGGTTATCTATACGCTAGTACAATTAAATAAAATCAGTTCAACAGCATTATCACAAGCGCATTGTCGCTTATTTACAGCGCTAGAAATCATTATAATTCATACAAATTAAACTACTTTTCGCGGGTAGTTTTAACCCAACAACAACAACAACAACAACATTCAATTCCGCACTTAGAATAGAATAGGTAAGATGTAAGTATAGCAGTAGAAAATAAACAAAAATAATTATATACAGAAACAGAATCTAAGCGGTTTTATAAAACTGCGTCCCGGGCGGGATTTTGTAACCGGGATAGGTGTTGTTGAGCGCGTGCTGTTCGAAGAATGAAGTGTAATCCCGCTTGACTTTGCGCGGCCTGCAGACCGGCCCTTTGGCCAGTTCGAGCCGCAGCCGGTTCTCTTCGGCGGCCTGCTGTTTCACCTCTTCGGGAGGCCATTTCAGGTCTCCGCGCAGATGTTTGCCACCTTGAAGAGAAAGGAAACTATTACTATTAGCTACGTTTTCGGCTTCGTCGAGCATCTTTCGTCTAACGTCGTCCGGAGGCCATTTCAGGTCTCCGCGTAAATTTTTCGGATTCACAATAACTATAACAGGAGAGAAAATAATACTTCAATCGGACTCCTCTTATACATAAATCTGATGGTTTCGTTCCGTTTCTTCTACTACTATTCTCCGTATTATTGAGTAGAGTAAGTGGGTCAAATGTGGACCGGTCATAGAATATGGACCAACAACATTTTAAAAAGAACTTGCTTTATATCGAGTAAATGATTATCATACACTAGGCATCACTCCTCCCTTGACCCATTTTCTAGCGAATTTTGGAAGTTTTTTAATCCAAAAAATACTATTTTATATGAAGTTGGATAAGACCAAGAGGAAGGTGAGTCATGTTGCCATTAATTGAATTAAGTATTAATACTCTATATTATTCCAATTTTCCAAAAAAAAATTATCTCAAAAGGAGTAACTATCATAATATGGACCAGTGGCAGGTTTTAAATATGGAGTGGTTAAAAATTATTTTTTATGTTCTGGAATTGCATCTAAAACAATAGAGAAGACCAGACAAGCAGGGGATAAAAAACGCAATGGCGGAGTTAATTAAAAATGCACGAGAAAAGAAAATGGGATTTTTGAATGCTTCCAAAACATACACTCAAAACTTAATGATATCACCACCCAAAAACTTGGGAGGTAATCAACATTACCGAGTGAATTGGAAGATGAATTAGTCAATTATATTCTAGAAATGGAAAAATCTGGATGTGGTCCATATTATGTTCACTTTCTGAAAGTTCATAAAAATGATATACTTTAGAAAATGTTGTTAATTTCAAAAATTTTATTTTCCTAACTATATCGTTAAGTAATTGTTTAATATAAATAAATCTGATTTTAATCAGCTAAATTTTAATTTAAACTTCGATTTTTTATTGAGAAAAGTGCTCATGGCGGTCCATATATGGCGCACTTACTCCATCATTAGTAGAAAAAACGTTTTTCAATATAACATTCCTGGTTCAACCAACCTTTTAAAGTCGCCGTGGCTGGTTGCGAAGAGTACACCGGCGGCGGGGCCTGGTTAACCGGCGGTTCCGGTCTCAGAGTGATGGTAGTCGGCGGCGGTTCCACCGGTCTGCTCGGCTGTCTCTGCACCTAAAACCCAAACAAAACGCTCCTGTGCAACCAGTAAAACCACTGACGACAACGTGCAATAACATCCTTCAAACAAACCCAAAAAATTCAAAGCCCAATCAATCAACACATCGCCAGTCCAGCCACCGATTCAATCGAAGCGCATTGTACTCAGTTTTTGCTCGTTAAAAACACCACAATTCATTCGTACCTGAGCCGCAGGAGCGCCGCACCCTTGAACAGGCGACGATTGGTATTGGATCGGGTGCTGGTTGTTCACCTGTTCAGACGATTGATATTGTTCAGAATACGAATATTGCTCGGAACTCTGCTGGCGAATATTATTGTACTGATCAGCCACAGATTGGTCGAAATGATCGTATTGTTGACCGGGAGATTGGTACAACTGACCAGCAGATTGGTACTGTTGACCAGGTGATTGGTATTGAGCAGGAGATTGATATTGCTGACCAGGAGATTGGTACTGTTGACCAGGAGATTGATATTGTTGACCAGGAGATTGGTACTGAGCAGGAGATTGATATTGCTGACCAGGAGATTGGTACTGTTGACCAGGAGATTGATATTGTTGACCAGGAGACTGGTATTGAGCAGGCGATTGGTACTGTTGACCAGGAGATTGATATTGTTGCTCGGGAGATTGGTACTGTTGATTAGGAGATTGATATTGCTGAACAGGTTGATGGGAAATGGGAGCCCCGGAGTACTGTTGCCCGAGGAAGGTCTGCTGGCTGACGGGCTGGTGGGCGGCTTGGAACTTGGTGGGGTTTTTCTGGCGCCAGGCGGGCTGGTTGGGCTGGTTGGGCTGGACGGGGCTGCCCCAGGAGGGCGGGTTGGGAGTGGCGACGGGCGAGTGGACGGACGCCCAGTTCTTGGCCGGCGTGGCCGGGCGGTAGCCTTGGGGGCTCTGGTTGAGGAGCGGCGAGGCGAGCGGGGACGGGCCGCCCTGGGAAACGTCGAGTTTCAAGGGTGCGCGTTGCTGTTGGTAGGGGGCGTTAGAGGGCGCCGATTGATGGGGTTGGTTATTCTGTTGGTGGCCGGCAGACTGAGAGGGGTAATGAGGTCCGCCCTGGTGAACAAAAAAAAAATAAAAAAAATAAGTGTGAAAAAAAATCCTCTTTCCCTCTAGTTTGACCGCCTAGCTGTGTATATACGTTCGTGTGTTTCGGACATTTTCAGCGGCCTTACAGATGAATAATTAGTTAATGAATCGGCGAATTAGAAGCGCAAATATCAGAAATTGTTGCCAACGAATATTATTTTAGATTTATATTGGACGCTTTCAGGCGTCGTTACGAACACTTTAAATTAATTACCGGGATTTATATAAACTTAAATTCTACTCGACAAGGCGATTCAAAAATAGATTAACCAGTCCAATATTTGATAAAAACAACAGGTATTTTACATCTCTATTACACACACTAAACGTATTCTCACCTCTATACAAGGTGTCTCATCAGTAGATACTTTTTTTAGCTGCGTTTAGATCTTTTAATTTTAAGCAATTTTTGCAAGTAATTTTTTTATAATATTCTGGAATATAAAAGATGGGAATTTATAAAATTTCTTTAAATTTCGAATATTTTCCAATACGTACCTGCCATTACCAATACAGGTGTCAAAAAAATAATAAATAATTAATGACAAAAAATTAATTTTTCGATTGTTGAATTGAAAATGGCTCATTTTTATACAAATAATGAATTGGTGGACATGCTGATTATTTATAGAGAGTGTTTCCAAAACGTTTCTAATCAAAATGGCGACAATTTTGAGTAATTCCTTTAACTTTTAATGCACAGGACCGTATTAACTATGAATATTTAATTTTAAAAACTTGAATACTAAAAAATTTTAGTTGAAAAAGTTGCTTAAAATTAAAAAATCTATAAGCAGTTAAAAAAAAGTATGAACTTATGAGACACCCTGTATATCTCCTGAACAAACGAATGTGTGTATTCAACCTAATCGGCAGTATCTACACAACCTATTCATTTTTTTCAATCTACTGTACAAACAATTCTTCTTTTCATATTCTCATGAATCATATCGAAACCATTACTAACCTCCTTATCGTCCGTTTATTTTTACACACGTCAATAATTGATTATTTCGAATGCGATAAAAAAAGCTACTCGTATCAAACGCTGAAGCGGTCTCGCGGCGACACGAGCTCGATTAGTGAACTCCAAAAAAATTCGCATCCCCGGCGAAAACCATGTCGAAAGTGTTCGAATTCAAAGTGAAAATGACCTGCGACGGGTGCTCGGGCGCCGTCAAGCGGGTGCTCGACAAGCACCTGGGCAAAGGGGTGGAGCAGTTCGAGGTGAACCTGGAGGACCAGACGGTGCGGGTGACGTCCACGATGAGCGCCGACGAGCTGCTGGAGACCATCCGGAAGACCGGCAAGGAGACCGAGATGGTGTCGGTCTCGTGAGAATTTCGCCGTCCGATTGGTTTTTTTTTTGAATAAAAATTAATGCGAAAGGTGTGTTATTTATGGACCTGCGAATTTTGCGAGAAGAGCGTTCGGCGGTGGTTTCGAGTGAGTTAGTATTGAAAATCGATTTGTAGAAAAGTACTCACTTGCGGTTGGATTGGATTCGTTTCGTTATAACCACTTGGTCCAGTTTCGTATGGTGGTGGCCAAGCGACTCGTTTTACCCCTGCAAAATAACCCTTCTTATTGTTTGGAAAAATTCGCGAAATTCGAGTATCCTCGTGCGAACAATCAAAACCGAACGATCCGTCGATAAAACATTGAATTTAAAGAGGTGCTGATGCGTCCGTTCCGGTTTTAATTTCGCGCGAATCAATAAATAATTCCAAAATACTTGGCAACCAGTTCACAAAAAAAAAACCTCGAGCTTCCAAAAAAAAAAAATAACAAATCACTCATGCAAATTGATTGCCATCATCAAGCAACGATTATTCCGAGTGTGTTAAATTTACACCAAACGTACTTCACTTTAGTAATTGCGCTACACTAAGAAAACAGTTAACGGTAAGCAATTCGACTCGATTTCGCCGCCGTCTGGCAGGAAAATGCCGGCCGATTGCCCGAAAGACAGGTGCAAAACGGGCCCTGGGACATGCGTTGTGCGTTTACCTGGCGTCACGACGTCTTTAAACGTCGACCTTTGTCGGTCCTTTAGTTCGTGGTCTGGAGGGGGCCAAGCTCTGAGCGGTCTCATGCCTGCGACATATTTACTCGTATTTTGTATTTTTCCTGACTCATCTACCAGCCTGTTCGGATGCCAATTTGATGGTGGATATTATGCGTGCGTGTGTATGAAGAGGGCTATTTTCGTTTGCGATGGGCGAGGTGCAATCGAATTTTGAATGCGTATAATGCAAGAATAAATTTTTGCATCGTGACGTCGTTACTGCGTTAGATTGCACCGTAGTAGAGTCGGTGCAAAACAAATATCAATTCATGTTAGCTATGATTTATAACGTCACAAGTAGGCAGTGTTGCCGAAGTTTTATAGAGATTGCAAAATCTAAGAATTTTTTAAAGTTCTCAAATGCCAAAATGACGAGAACAAATTGAAAATTAGGGGTACCTGTTTCACGTTTCTACAGGGCGGAAGTATTCTGAGGCTTACTATAATTAATCATCAAATTCCTTTATTATCAGAAATATATTTAACAGTGCAAATAAATATTTTTATGTACAATTGACTCTTAAAAGAGTACATAGTGAAATTTCTGAGGAAACTTTTGAATCTGAATTATTTAGAGCTCAAATTGTGTCATTTCTAACATGTGAAAAAGATAACTACGCAAAAAATTCTTATTTCTTGATTATTCGGCTGAATAGCCTTTAGTAGTTGAGGCTAATAAACTAGAAAAAAGAAGAAGAAATGAAAAATTAAAAGTACCGATCGGATGACAACGGCAACCATAGACAAAATAAAATCTTTCTTTCTCTATGACGGCAACTATGCAACTTGACAGTCAGTGCCTACCAATATACTATAAGAAAATAATAATAATTTTATATACAAAAGTTGAATTTGATAATGTACACCTTGCTCCATTTCCGATTGCAACATGGTCATTTCTATGAGTGGAACAAAGAAAGGTTATTAAAATGACAGTTGTCAGAGTGAAAAGTTGCAATGACATAATGTCACCCTTTCTTTTTCCTTTATAAGTGTCTAATTGAAGTTGTCTTTGTTGCACCCATAGCCTATGTTGCAACGAAAAATGGAGCAATCTGTATATTTTTTGGATGATTTAATTCTGCTTTTTAACAATTTCTATGATCCTTTGTTAATATTAAATTAAATTCTGCAGGTATTAAACTTAATCTAATTCGTGTATTTATTTTTAAAAGTCGGGCACAATTCTTGGCAAGTATGACGATAGTATAGACGAGCATTATTGATATTTATTTTGCACCGACTGTATATGTTTAGGAATTAGTATACTAAATATCTGTACGATTAGTGAATTATGTGAAGTATAGTGCGAAAAAAATGGAAATTCGAAGCGATTGTATCCGATTTTTTTACCAGTTTCATGACCGTTCCTTTGCCGGTTCTCCTCCTCCTCCAGCATCCTCAAGACCGCCGAGTTCTTCAGGTTGTCCGGTTTGCCGACTCCGGGGTTGTTAAAGTCGATGCTGGAAGATCTTATTTTTTTCGGTACACCCTATAGATTAGTCGATATGGCTTACCCAACGGCTCCGTTGGCTAGAATTTGAGCGTCTCTATCCATCACGTCCTGGATGTTCTGGTGGGAGTAGAGCCCGATCGGCGAGTTGAATTGTTTGTTCACCAATCTCGCCATGACTTTTTTTTATGTGAAATATCGATTCTCGTTTTGTCTAATCTACACCTGGAAATATACAAGGGTGTCTCTCGTTTGTTATACGACCTCGTTTTAGTTTTTCAATTTCGCGTTATTATTTTTTTTATAGGCGATTTCGAGAATTCCTTGGCCATCAACCTTGCGGTAAACCGTCGACGTCGTCGGGTAAAAATAAGCCGGTGTTTTAGAGCAGGAGGCCCTGCCAATTATTCAACTGAGTCATATTCGATACCTTGACTCAAATCGTGATTCATCCGAATGCAATTAATTCTCTATGTGTTTTTTTTCCTTCGCCGGAACGGCGCGATTTAGGCTCGCACAAGTAGCGAGATTGTAGAAATTTTGGCAAGAATTCCCGAACGTAAACCAGTATGTGTGTATAGCTGGCGTTTTGTAACAGTGGAGCGTTTCGAATTTATACAAATTCTCGGAGAATCTATTAAATTATACACGCTCGCATACTTAGCTGCTGCGTAAACTTCCAACTCGACGCTTCCAGGAACTTAAAATAATCCGCACAACACGTGTGTACGGGTTAAGTTAATAGAGAGATTCGAATGTATAGGATGCAATAAAATGATACAATAATTATGTGATAAAAAGGTACTTGATGGTAGATAGAGCGAGTTTTATACTCCGTTCGCTATCAGGAGGTTGTAATGCAAAAGAGTGGCTGGAGCTAGACGATGAAAATCATAAAAATTACAATATTTTAAGGTTTTTAACTATGTGTATTTTACTTTTTAGCGCCACTCTGTATACAGGGTGTTAATTAATTGATTGCCAGTACTTCACGATGTGAATAGTGAATGTTTGGATGATTTTAAGAAGAAAAGTTTGTATTAATATATGTCCTAAACCTCTTAGTTTTCGAGCTACAAGGTGTTAAAAAAAATCATAATTTTCTTATTACTCCAGATATTTTTACGAAATTTCGTGCACACTTTTTAATTATTAATGAGCATTTTTCTAAAGACAAAAATTATTTTCAAAATCCTCATTTATTTTGGAGCAAATTCGGTACGAAGACTTTCTTTCGTACGACGCACCATTTTCGCGTAAAAAATTAAAAACGGAAACAATTTTCTCCCAATTTAATTGAAGCTGATTTTGATATTTTGTTGAAATTTGATAGGCGCCCCACCATGCATGGAAACAATTTTTTCTTTGGGATAAAAATTAATTTTCTACTATTCTATCAGTGACGTCCACGTCCGAAATTTCATTAAAACATCTGGAGTAATAAGAAAATTATGATAGAAAACTCGAAAACTTAGAGATTTAGGACATATATTGATATAAACTTTTCTTCTTAAAATCATCCAAATATTCACATCCTGAAGTATCAGCGCCTAATTAATTATAACACCCTGTATTTTAAGGTTTTAACTATTGTGTATATGTAGTAGTAATGTATATTGGCACCACTCTGTATATGTGTAATAATAGGCGTAATATAACCTTCACAGTTTCAAAAAATTGCGAAATTTCCATATTTTCGATTAATAAAATAAACTCATATATCATCATTATAACCACAAATTGACTGCTTCAAGAAGGTTTTATTACTATCGCCTGGTAGCGAACGGAGTATAACAAATTCCGTGCAATTGCAATTAAACACTTAAACTTTTAATTGGATGCTAAAGTAAGGTGGATTTTGCTGTTGGAAAATTTATTTTAGTAACCGGCCTACGCGGGCACATTTTAGTGATTTACGCCTGTTTTCGCATTCGCGCACCAAAATTTATGTTGCAAAATACCTGTGCAAAGTTCGTTTAAAAATAACGCGGTTTCCACGCGAAAAAGCTCAAATTTTAACTCAAAAAAAAAAACTCATTGTAATAATAATAATAATAATAAAACCTCGCTTAATTAACAAACACGAATTAAAGCAAATTCCACACGCACAACCAAACCTACTGTAAAATTTATTTAATAATAAAAATAGCAACAAATCGTAACGAAACAAATCCCAACGAAGATCAAATAGAGTACACCGACGACAACGAGAACCATTATTGTGTTCAAATTCTAATTTAATAATTATGGCGAAAATACCGACCTGGATAGTCGTCGTCGTGGCCGCTTTTTCACGGGGGGATCGTCGTTCAAACTGGCGCTCGGAACGTCGCGACGCCCGGCATCGAGACGCGGCTCCTCGTGGGCGGTTTCGGGAGCGTCGCGGCGCGATTTCCACGACGTCCCCCTGAAGGTTCGCCGGAGTTTTATTTTCGATTGTAGCGTTGTAACCGATATACAATGTTTGGTGTATGCGATGGATAATTTATCTCATCGGTGACGTCATGCGTTAATTTATTTATGTAAAAATTAACGAAAACTAGGGGGCAATTTGTATTTGGAAATTTGGAAAAAATTGGGGGTAAATATCTTCGGGTTTTAGAAAGAGAATTAGATAACTTTTTGTATAAAAATTTTGAAAAAATTGAGCACTAAAATAATTTAAAAAATAAAGTAATATACAGGGTGTTCCATAATGGCATGCTAATATTTAAGGGGGTGATTCTTGGACCCATTTTAAGAAAAAATCTTTATATGAACATATGTCCTAAACCTAAAATTTATTACTTTTTAATTTTAATGCAAATGATTGCATTTATTTTTTTTAATGCGAAACGATGAGTCGTACGAAAAAAAGTCAAGAAATCAAATTTGTTCTAAATTGAACGAGGATTCCGAAAATAATTTTTATTTCAATATTAGGCAGTGGCGTATCATGTTTTTCTCCAAAATTATTCCATGAAAAACCCGTACGGGCGCCACTGCTGAAAATAATAAAATTATTTGTACATCAAAAAATGCATCTTAATTCATACAAGATGTGTGCCAAATTTCATAAAAAATATCTACAATAGTATCACAGTTATTACAAAAAATTGATTATTTTTTTAAAACTTTAGCACCCTGTATCTCAAAAGTTAAGACACTTAGGACTTACCCCCTTAAGTATCATTTTGCAACACCCTGTATACAACAAAAAATGAGTTACTGCTCTCATAAATCGATCGGAATATTATTAGATGAAAAAATCCATAAATTTTTTTTCGAGCGATAAACTAAAAATCCGAAGCGGCGCATTATAATAATTTCTCTTTTTTTTTTCGAAAATAATCCCGAGCGGGATATTTTTAACCGGGCGGGCTTTTTGTTAATATTATTAGAATCCCGACTAGTTTTCCATTGGTCGTAGTGGTGCATTTTATTTTTACGTGAAATGCTTTTTGGCAAAAGAACTCGGGCGATTTTCTATTTAAAAACCGATTTCCATCTCGCACAGGTAGGCAGGTTAACAATCCGCCCGATAGGAATTTTCGTCCCACGAATGCGAAACGGTGATTATTTTTTTACACTCGACCACACCGTCAATCATCGCAAAGATAATTGGTGTTTATTTTGAATTCTATTATAAGTGTTATTCGTATAACAAAGTATATTTTATGCTACAGTAGGTTCGCCTTAATACAGCTATTACGTCACCACTTTATTTTCAAAAAGTACATACTTATTGAGAGAAATATATTAATGCTTCGAGTAGTAATTTATTATAGATAGTGCTTCTCTTATGCCGGTTTCTGTAGCCCCTTGTACGTTGGAGTAGTACCTAGGATGGGTGGCTTCTCCAGCGAAATGGACAAAAGGTCTTCCTGATTCGGTTTTTATCGGTTTGGCCAGTTCTTCTTCAGCATTAGTACCGTTTCCCCTACGCACAGCCGCAATTTTTTGGTACGAATAAGTTCCTTTAAAATGAGGATTAGCCACCCACCTGGAACTAAGTTAAATTCACGAATGATTGTATTCGAGCACAAGTACTAACCGGATAACTTACTGGATCATTTTGTCGGGTTTGGTCACGTTGTAGTCTTTTCCTAGGAATTTTCTAGTGATAAAATCCACACCGTCAACGAGCACCTCGTCGGAGAGCAGTTCGATTTCTGGTACGAGAACCCCGTTGAACCAAAACCTCAAGACGTTGGGGTTCCTAGTACAGGGCATTATCTCAGCCGTGTAGGTCACCCAAGATCGGTTATTCTGCAATTAAATCGTGCATATTCAACCATAATTTTACGATAAGTAGATACTTACATGGTGTGGTCCTAGTGGGAACTCTTTAGCGGAATTCTCCAAGTCCTCCTTCGTCCACAACAAGCTGACACCAGCGAAGTCATCGCCCCACCATTTACCGGTATAGTGAGTAGCCAAAGACATGATCGCTCCGAATCCTATGCTATCGATGGCAGTTCTTTTAGCTAAAGGTAACTGAGGCTCGAACATTTCGTCCAGGTTCTCCTTAATGACACCCAAAGAAGGGGTAACTATTACATGATCCGCTTCGTAAACGCTCCCGTCGGAGCAGGTGACGGTTACACCGCCCCGCTCTCTGGAGGCGTCGTAGGCGATTTTGGCGACCTCTTTGTCGAAGACCACGCCGCGCTCCACGGCGGTGACGCGCTGCAAATCGGGGAATTTTCGCAGCAGCACGTAGATGAAGGTCTGGTAGCCGGTGCCCTTCCACTCCATGTACTCGTCGCCTTCGTTCCACTGGTAATCGGTGGCGGCCGGGCCGTCGAACCACGATGGAAACCCGTCGGAGCCTTCGGCCCATTTCTCCAAGAGATCCAGGCCTTCTTGGGCGAGCTTCAGCTTCGCCGGGTCCTTGCCGAACCTCTCGTTTATAATTTCAGTGTAACTGAAACCCAACTAACAACATCTATTTCAAGTACTCTGGTGGATTTGTTACTTACTATTTCGTGTAGTACTCTCCGTAGGAGATGTTCTCGTTGTCGGGCGTCGGCAGGTCGCCGCTTTCGGTTAAAAGCGATGAGGTTATATTGAAGAATTCATCGACGAATGCCGGGTCGACTGCGTCGCCGGAGGAGCTGTAGAGGGCGGTGGAATTCTTGGAGTGCACCAGGAGGTCCAATTTCTCGACGGTGTTGTAGACGATGTTGTTCTTTTGGCCGTGGCAAAACGAGGCGCCCAAGTCTATGAAGGCGTCGCCGAAGAAAACTGAGTGGATTCTACCGCCGATGCGGTTCTCCGCCTCCAGGATGGTGAGGTTGTGGAAACCGTGGTCGATGAGGATTTTCCCGGCTGTTAGGCCGGATACTCCGGCGCCGACGATGATGATCGATGGGTCCTTGGTGGCTGTTGATGATGAAAGCTGGTGGAAGATTGTTAGGGCTATCAGCAGTGTCGTCTTCATCTTCTAGCTGGGTTATATGCTCGTTTAAATGAATTGGTTAGAATGAAACGAACTACTTATATTCGATGCGTGTAGATAACCTTTTAGGTTTAAGGTTATTATTTTTATTAATAGTTACTTAAATTGTTTTGTATGTTTGTTATTCAAATGCCTGATGTAACTGTGGAAGTAATAATTATGTAATGTTAGTGATAAAAAAAAGGACAGCTATGGGTAGGGAAGGGTCCATCCTGTCCTAATTTTGGGTATAGTAAACTAATATAAGAAAAGGTAAACTTGAAATAACATTCTAAGTAGGTAATCATATTTACAAGTTGCAAAGATAATACTTGTAAAATTCTCAACTATATATTTAAGACGCGATAAACAAATTTTGTTTGTATCCTCTAACTAAATTTATGTTTAAATAATGAGAAATAAGAAATTCTAAAATTTAAATTTCTGACTACTAGGACTGCTATAAGACTAATTAGGCAACTACATTGAGCTATTTACAGAAAACTGTAAACCTATAAACATACTTCTGCTATTGAAATATAGATGGCAGCACAAGCTTCAAAACTTGCAAAAATATTTTATCGGAAAAAATAAAAAATAACCCATTTTTTTTTGCTTTCACTGAATATAGTATTTCCATAGTGAAAGTATTAAAGTATTCATAGTCATTTTATATTCGTTTTAGTAACTTATTTATTTTTAGATAGAAAATTTCCAATATATTTTTGCATTTATTTATTACTTACAACAGTATATTTTTTATACACCCTGTATAAGTGAAAGTAATAGTGTATATTATGTAGAAATTTGTATTAGGTAGGAATTTAGGTAAGATTTATTTTTATAAAAACAACAAAATAATTTTCAGGTACTTTATTGCATTACCAATTAGCTCGGCTAATGCCTAATGTACAGTATATAAATATTCTTAATAATAAATTCATACGATAAAAGTATTATAGAAAGAATTTGTTATGTGGTAAAAATCTTCACGGTAACATTTTCATTTTGGTATCAACAAAACATTTCATTTAATTACACAAATGGCTTTCTTCCAATTATTATTAAACGCAATGATCGAAAAAAGAAAAAAATTAATAACGAGATCGCGGAGATTTCAAATATAAAATTAATGAATTATTGATTTTCCGGCGTTCGTCCGCAAATAAAAAAGCAACTTTTAAACACAATTCGTAACTAAAAATAAACAAAAAAAAAATTAAAAACGTAAATTTAAGAGGAAAAATTCAACTTATTACAAATTGCATTTAATAAAATAACGAACGGTTTAGTAAAAAAGCTTGTTAAATTTAGCGGCAAAGAGATATCACAATCTTCTCCTCCGGACGAGCTATTGACTAATTACCTACAGAAATTGATTTAATTGGGCGATTTACACCAGCAAAATTTCATTATCTAACAACTTCAACAAGCTCTTTCACTAAAAACCCTCGTAAAAAAATAACAAATAAGAAAAATAATATGTACAATTTAATCGATAGGACACAATAAAAATATAATAATAATAGATAATAATATTAATAATAATAATAATGATAAAAATTAACTATTAATTGGTCGATTTTTTCGATTTTTTCCTTTCGTTTTGTGCAGTTGTCAACTGGCAAATTCAAAATAGGGATGAGTGGGGCAAACAGAACTGAATGCGCATTTTCGTAAAAAAATAAGAGAAATCACGTTAAAATCCGATTAATGTAAATATTGGCTTTAGAAACGCTGTAAATATTAGGAATTGTGGAATCGGAAGAGAAAGTTCGAAGGCGGGCATTTAAGTAGATTCGTTTAAAAAACATCAAGCGGAATTCCCAAAACTTCCTCTAATTCGGCGATAAATCACGAAATAAATAAAACACACAGAGGTTTCCGAAAATTACACGTACAATTACATTTTGTAAAGAATATTTCCTAAAATGCTCAAGCACAAATTTGTTTATAATCGCCGCTCTTTCATAAACACTTATAATATCACGTTCTATTTTTAAAAATATCGTACAGAGATAAAAACTATCTGCATCTCGAAATATACAAAATTGAATCAACGCCAAAAAAATACCTAAAAAAAATTAATAATAGAAGTGTAAAGTAGAGAGGGAATTTCTCCTGACGTAATAAAAATTGAAGAGTTGTTTTTAATTAAAATAATTGTTTTATTGACTTTAAGTGTTCGGAAATTGGCTAATATTAGAAAATACAACATCCCTACTTGTACATTGTGCAGTTTACACATAAATCAGTGGTAGTTTTCTCGGATATGACGAATACGAATAAGGAAAAATATACAGATTTTTTTTATATTTTTTCGTTTTCCTAATCAAGCCACAGGAATACACGATGCGTCTAAAATCTTTCACGAATCTATATAGGTAATTTCTGTACAATTTAAACTATAGTATTCGAAGGACAATTCAATTAGCTACCCCCTAGCAGGACGCGATTGTTCTCGCGGAACTCGCTCGTCCTGAAAACTCGCGCAGGATTTCGGGGAATTTTTGTGCTCGAACAGCCGCACGGGGAATTACATTTCACTAAAATCATGCCGAAGCGGTTCTTCGAGCACAATTCTCTCGCCTACGAATTTTATACAAAATATTCATCTAAATTGAAACACGTCGGTTTTACAAATTAGATTGCCATATCACAGTTCGAGTTGCTCTCTATTAGAATTAAAAAAAAAAGTGTTCGTTTAACCGATTATAATGTACAAACCTTCGAAATTATCGCGCGGTTTCGAATGAATAAACCGAATTTTAAGTTGGCTATATTGCGTATAAGCTATCGTTCTCAGTTCTACCAACAGTACGAAAAAATTACCGTACTATATATTTGCTAATTAACGTTTTCTGTGAATCCCTTAACGCGAAATTTCGAGGATGTTAATATGACCGGTTAAAATCGATTATAACGTATGAATTGAAAGACATTTCCGTAGCAAGATTTTGTTTTTTTTTTCGAAAGAAAATCGAGAGAGCTGTTTATACGATTAAAACGGGTTTTCCTATTTACACGTATATATCACTATGTAAAAAAAATATATCTTATAGTGGAGAAAAGGGGCGGTGGGGAGGCGTTTGCGAACGAAAAATATCTCATCCTACAACCATTCATTTATAACGTTTATAAGATTATACAGGTAAGTGCAAATTTGCACGCAATACGGGTGCAACAAAGACAACTTTCGTTTGTCTAAAACAAGAAGGAAAAAGAAAGAGTGATGTTGTGGGATTGTAACTTTCTCCCTTTAACTGCAGTGTTGTTTTAATAATATCTCTGTTTAACCCATAGAATTGACCATATTGCATATAAATTTGCACTTATCTGTATAGATACAGTCTATTCGCTGAACTTACGCTGATTTCGGATTAAAAAAATGGTAAATCGTAGTTTCTCGCAAAATTCGGATCAATTGCTCTAAATGGGTGGATTAATTTTATATAACTTTTAAACTGGAGTATTATATAAAATGTTCTATTCGTACAATAAATACTAATTTATGATTTCAATTGAATTTGTGGTTTTGTAGCATTAATAATGATTTGTGCAATTCAAATACTGGAGGATTATTTTCGATTTTATTCAAAATTAATTTCACCATTTCATATGTACAGCAGAAAAAAGTTAAAAATACTGAGGCACCTGCAATTGACTGTAAAAAAATTATTAATCCGATACCCTCGTAAGTTCAGAGAATGGACTATATGTACTTCAAATTGCTAAATAACAATAATGCTAAAAATAGTGTCTTTTATCCGATTGATTTAAATTTTAAATAAGCGGGTTTCATCTTCTAAATGGACTTGTGATATTATCGAATTCACAATTTTATCCGAACGAATTTAAGTACGAAATTATTGTTATTTGCACGAAGCGTTTTTGATTCGATACCAAACGAAAAGCCAAACAAACATTTAGGTAATTGTCAAAATATAAAACCGGAAAAACGTGATGATAGTTTCGCAATACGCATTGGCACAACGTTGTATATATCGCTAGCATTCCGATGAATCGAATCAAAACGTAAATAATAATAAAAACAAACAACTCAAAGTCGAACATCCACATCCACACAAAAAATATCACATGAACCGAAATTAACCGAAATTAAACCGAAAACGCGTCCTCTACGGCGCCCACTACGTCTCCAGCGAGGCGATCAAATTGTGAAAAACGTTACTTTGGAACTCACTAAACATGGAGGCGTGCCCGCAGCTGAAGGAGCTGTCGGCCTGCAGCCGGGCCTGCTGCTCCGCGGGCACGTTATTGTTCAAAAAATTGTTCACACTAAAGTCCGTCAGCTTCGCGTCCGCCACGGCGGCGGCGGCGGCGACGGGCTCACCCAGGTCGATCTTGAACCGCTTGGGCAGCGGCTCGTCGTCGACGACGTTCACGTCCTCGTCGTCGTCGATGCAGGTGAGCATGCGCGGCGTCGGCGGCATGTAGAACTGCGACAGCACGTCCTGCACGTCGCAGTCGTCGACGACGTCGTCGAAGGACCGCTTCCTGGCCGTCGCCGGGCCGTCGCCGCCCAACTGGAACGCTTCGCTTAGGTTGTTGTCATCGACCAAATCGAAGGGTTCCTTGGCGTTGACCTGGTCGATTTCCTCGGCCAGCTTGGCGTCGAAGTCGTTCTCGACGACGGCGAACGCCGCCGCCGCCGCCTCGGCGGGCTCCTCCTTGAAGGCCGGATAGCCGTCGTTGTCGTAGCAGCGCGGGTAGCTGAGCTGCTGCTTCTGCACCTTCTCCTCCTTGGTCTCGCGCTGCAGCCGCTTCATGGTGTTGTTGATGAGCACCGATCGGCGCAGGCTCGCCTCCGGGTCCTCGATTTTCTTCAGCTTGTTGATGCTGATCTTGAGCACCTTGCGGCGCTCCTCCTTCTGCCGGTACTTGGCCGATATCATCGAGGGGCGGTTCTTCGGGGGGCAGTAGCCCGACGGGTAGGTGCGCGGCGGGCCGAAGATGTCGTCGCAATCGTCGACGGACGGTGGCGGTTTCATTGCATCAATGTGGCTGATACCTGGAACAACAAAACATTTTTAACTACCCTCGTATTACATATATCATTGCAGATCGCAAAATAGGCTATAAGTACGATAAAGACAACTTCCATTAGACACTTATAAAAGAAGAAGAAAGAGTGACAATTTGTGTCATTGCAACTTTTCGTTCCGACAACTGTAGTTTTATTAATCTTTCTTTATTCAACTCATAGAAACCACCATGTTGCGGTCTAAATTGAAGCAATCGATACAAATAAAGTAACCAAACAAGGAATTTTATTTACCACCCTTGTATTACATGCGAAAAAAAGTAAGGATTTGTGGTATTTATTGGGACATCCTGTTTATTTGCGGAGGTCATTTGACTTACTTAGGTGTATTTACATTGAGTTTGTTTTTGATGGTTTTATCGTTCGGCCAGTTTACATTTCGAAGCGATAGCAGTGCGTGATATATCACGTGGAACGATTGGGAGTGTTCGAATTTAGATAGAGACTAATATTTTTCATAAATAATTTCTTTTTCTGTACATCATTTTGTTTGCCCCTCGTATGACTAGGTAATAGCGATTTTGTGATGGTTGTCGTAATTGTCATAACTGTCAAACTGTCAATGTGTCATTGCGTTTTGTGTGATTAATATTTTTTAAGATGGTGGAAAAAAATGTGTTATTAGAGTTATTATTTAAGTATAATAATAAAATAGAAGCTTCTGTGCTACAAACGGAGAATATAAAGAAGTTTACTTCGATTCAGGTGCAGTGTATACAATAAATTCTATTTCATTGCCTCATTTGCAAGTTAAATATTGTAGTTGTCTTTTTCTTCCTTATTCTTGGCCTTTAACCTTAAAACGCATCTAGTCAAAAAAATATAGTAGAACATTAACGAAATCAACAAAAATATCCAATTTCTATACGAATTATGTATCTACGTGAATCGAGTTCAATTCACAACATAAAATCTTAATACATAGTTATTTTTACGGTAATTTCTCAGCGGTAACTTTCTCTAGACATTTTATACAAAAATTAATGAGCCAAAATGATACCATTACATAAGGCAACACATTCCCATTTCCAAATCTGCCATTAAATTTGATTATTACCTCGCACCGGTCTCGTCTTCCACAATTACCAGCCTAATTATAAATTGCACAAATACCCGTTAATTAATGCGTTTTATACGTACCGCATAGAGGCGGGCGCTGGTCATCGAAATCATCGATAAAGGGGCCCGACATGTTTCGAAAAATCAAAGCGTCGAATAAAACAAAACCGAAGCCAGACGGTAATTATCGATTTTTGCGTCGTTATCAATGCGGCTTTCGCGGAAACGATAAGAGAAAACTTTCGCTCTAACGTCGACCCGACGAAGGATTACCGATGACTAAATGTCGGGAGTTGGAAATAAGAATACCTACGATAATTACCCACGTACAAATGGGGAAGATAACGCGATTTGGTTAAGATAGTTTCGACTATTACAAATCGCTTTACACCACGGTCCTGTATTTCTAAGGTCTGGTAACATATAGGTCGAAAAAGTGTCCCGTTATTTGAGGATAAAACAGGGTTCATAAAACGGCCGCTAGGAGGCGATGTTGTTAAGGATCACTGTTTTTTTGCGTACGAATTATATAGAATTGGCATTAAGAAAGGTTTTATTCAAACTAAAAATAGATACAAAATATAAAAATATACTTAAATCAGCGATGATTTTGTTGTTAACATCATGCCTCACGTATCTTCGGTTAATGTATTTCTCCATTTTCTCCTCGAAATGTCAAAAAATAATTTTTGAAGTTTTGACAGCTTGAACTGTCGTTTCACACAACCGCGATTTATATGTATAGCGACGCTGATTGGCTGTGCTAAGTTGGTCCTAAAAAGTCCTCAAATAACGGGACACATTCTCTAAAGCATAAGCATAGGGAGTTTCCAGACCTTAGAAATATAGGGCCGTGCTTTACACCGACGTTATTATAATTTCATCCCGTATATAAAATTGTAAACTATAGACAAACAAAATTTGTGTTATTGTTACAAAAAATATATAATCAGATGAATCCGGTATAAATAAAAATATTGTTGTTAGGTCAGGACTTATCGCTATAATACGTAAGATAACAACGATTTTTTTGTATACTTAATTACTTCATTACAAAAAATTACTGCACTCGTGTTGTAAATAAATTACGGATATAATACAAATGTATACGCAAACCGATAAAATAATAGATATCAAAATACGTTATAAACTCTCCCCAACACTACATTAGGTTATCGCATATAAGCACAATCGCGCCGTAAAAATCAATACGCACTCTGTGGGTTAATTAATATTAACAGAACTTTTGAACCGTGCATTAAATAGTTCGGGTATTAATTTCGCATTCGGAGCCTGTTAAATAGAATGTATTTAATCGAAAGCGCACGATACATTTCCATTATATAATTACTCGGAGTGATCCGGTAAACAGCGCTTTATCCGGCAAACAATGCTCATTAACCGTGAAAATATGCCCGCGCGCACTTACAGGTGGCAATGCGATTCGAAATTATCGCAATTTTCGCAGAATTTTCGCCGTAAAAAACCATTCAAGGTATTATATTTCCATTATATTTTACCGCAATCTTAACTAATATCGTGAAGAAATATCCTGAGAAGAGTATAGCATTCTGAATCTACTCTGAATCTAGGTAGGTACTATATACACTATTCTAAATACACTCTGATGAATCTACTCTTAATCTCTCTAAATCTACTCTGGATCTAATCTGAATCTACTCTGAATCTAGGTCTGAATCACTCTAAATCTACTCTGAATTTACTCTTAATCTACTCTGATGATGACTCTAAAAAACTCTTAATATCTCTAAATCTACTCTGAATCTAATCTGATTCTAGTCGGAATCTGCGTCTGAACCACTCTGAATCTACTCTGAATTTACTCGGAAATTTACTCTAAATCTACTATGAATTTACTCTAAATCTACTCTCATGAATCTACTCTGAATCTAATCTGATTCTACTCGGCATCTACATTGAATTTACTTTGAATCATTCTGAATTTAGTCTATGAATCTACTCTGAATTTACTCTGAATCTATTCTGATTCTACTCTAAATCTAGGTACTCTGAATCATTCTGAATCTACTCTGAATCTATTTACATTTATTCTACATTGATCCATTCTGATTCTACATTGAATCTATACACTGATTCTACTCTGAATCCACTGTGAATACACTCTTCTCAAATCTGCTCAGCTGTTTTCAACTCTACTCTATTTTACCGCACTTTACCTAAAGTGTAAATTTGTTGCGCTGAAACAAACTCGAAAATTATCTCATACGAACTCCGCAGGTGTAATTTGTAGTAAACATTAAAGGCCACGCGATTCGCGCTCCTTCGTTAGCCGCTCGAAATTATGCATATGTACGGACAATTGACGGTTAACTAGACAATTTCTATTCCCATTGTTCCGACTTCATAATCTCCTATGGGTTTCCATTCGGCTCCTCCAACGTCTATACGGCGGGGCTATTGTTCTTGACGCCGCCGGAGCGTTTTCCCGGCCGAATCGATAACTCGCGATGTCTATTCGGTAACATCTGCGTTTATCGCTCGTTTAATTACTGTTTCGTCTACTCGGCGACCGGCGAAAGCCGAATTTCGATTGATATATCGAAATCGATTCGGAACGATGCCTATAACCTAAACAAAGCGTTTTGAAATCGAGAAACGGGAGTATGTTTAAAAATATAAACAGTTTCTCGCTACTTTTATTCTATACAAAGCGCACTTCAAGGAAGCGAGAAACGGCGAATTGAAATTACGAAACTCGTTCGCACGAAAGCGAGTGTAGGAAAAAAATTATTGGCGTTGTTTTTCCTCGTTCAGGGTCCTTTTTTTAATTAATTAACGTAACTGGACTCGTTCGAATATCCTTGATTTTGAGGCGAGACGACGGCAGTTTCGCTATTATCGAGCCGAAAGATAGAATAAGTATGCAAATTTTTATTCAATCAAACTTTACGGATAATTCGGACAATTAACAAAATTATAAATTTCGCGAAAAAATTACCCGGGTCGTTAAATAATTAAGTAATTCAGTACCTTGTTTTGTTTAAAAAAAAATGATATTTATCGAGAAGAAAAACCTTCTTACTTCAACTTGCGTTAAAATTTAATAAGTTCCCTCATTAATTAATTAGTTCCAGTAATTACAAAGTACACCAGGCAGAATATACACCCAGAATAAACAGATATGTTGCGGTTAAAGTTAGATAAACGACTAAACCCAGGTTTACCCCGGGTATTATAAACTAGATTATAATTTCCAAGAAAAAATACGGAATCAAATTTCATAATCGAAACGATTATCATACTTTAAATAACGCATTACGAGCATTTAATCGTTTCATTTCATCATACCGTTGTAACGCAAATATTTACCATCGCAAAAAATCAATAAACGAATCCGCATTCGAACGGTCTCCTCGAGAGTTTCGAATGGAAGAAGGTCGAGAGTCTTCCTCTCTTCTTCGCGTCGAGCACTTTCTCTTTTTTTCTCGACTTTCACCCTTGCGACGGATTATAAAATAAACGAGAACGTTCATCATAATCGCCCGTTAAGCAAGGGAACTCGACGCCCGAATCGATTAGACAATCGATTAATCGACCGCTCGTCGGGTCGAATCGGAATATCCAAACGGATCCGCGAACGAGCGGTAATCAATTTAAAAGAGAGCACGATAATAATGGGAGTGATATTAAAGTGAACACACATGTTTGGAGAGGAATAAAAAAGCGAACACACTGAAAATCGTTTAGGATCCGACCTGCGGCGCTATTCACCGGCGAGCGCTTTGTTGTATGGAAAAACCAGGCCGGTATTCCGGCGAGAATACGCGATTAAATTCGCTTCTACAGTGCGTTCAGGTTTATCAAAGTATGACGTCATCGATCGCTATTAAAATCCACTGAAGTCGGTTTTCGTAGAACCACTCTGTATAAATCAAACACCTATGAATTCTATGAGTTGAACTAAGTGAAATACCACTTTCTTTATCTTTCATATGAGACTAATGGAAGTTGTTTTTATTGCAGAGATTCTTTATGTTTATTGTTTATTATTTTGATGTATTTCAGTGTTATTTTTTTAATAGATATTCTAATATTCTGTCTGTTCATTGCACTTTACAATCCATGTTTACCTAACAGGTAAATTTTCTAGACAATATGTTGTTTTGTAAGTTTGTTTATACAATTTCGAGTAAACAACACTATTTTCGGATTTTTTTTATAAGCACTCTTTTAATCTTAATGCATTTTAAAAATAATTCTGTTATTTTCGTGTTGTATGTTTGACCAACATTAGGCAATGTAAATGTATTATTAGACATCGTTTAATTACATCGATTTTCGCCGAATACGTCCCTGCTCTTTTCGCTTTATATTCCTCATCTTCATTCCATTAAAGGACGACCCTATAGCAGCGTCGCGACCCTCTTGATTTATATTTTTTATATTTATTAATGCAAGTCGTGACTTTTATTCCGAATAACATTTTTACATGGAAATTCGTCGCCTCTGAATTTCCCTCGAATCGGGATATTTTTGTAAATTGTACGCGAAAATTTCCTAATTGAAGGGGCTCTTCGGCAAACTTCACGCTTAATTAATTAATAATTAATATAAATCCGGTTAGGTAAACACGGTATGAAGTTAGGTACGAATTGTCAGCTGACAATTTTGTTGTAATTAAATTTCAATAAAAGACAAGAATGTGGAAATTAAACAAGATGTAAGTAAAGGTTATTTAATTAGTTATTAAATGCAAATTACGAATTAAACTTTCGTTATTAAGTAACTGTGTAATGTTCAGAAAACGCGAATAATTCAACAGGTATAAAAATTTTACTTTCTTGCAATTATCAAGTATTCTTTGGAATCGTCGGGTTCATTTTGTCAATATTTCTCTCATATTTCTAAAATATTAGGTAAATATTCTATAAAAACTTTTTAAATGGTAACTGCATCTAATTGTACACGAATAATAAACACAATAAACATTGTTTCTTTATGTTTTTTGATCAAACTCGATTAGAAGTCGGACTATCAACTATTTGACATATTTGACAGTTAGGTGTTAAGTTAGGTTCCAATTCCATTGCAAATTTCAATAAAAGAAACCGGAATGTGGAAATTAAACAAGATGTAAAGAATGTTAATTAGTTATTAAATGCAAATTACGAATTAACTTTTCCTTATTAACTTTGAAACATTCGAAAATTACGAAAAACGACAAGCAAATGATGGTACAAAAATTTTTTTGCTTTCTTGCGATCATCAAGTCTTCTTTGGAATCGTCGGATTCATTTTGTCAATATTTCTCTCATATTTCTAAAAATATCAGGTAAATATCCAATTAAATCTTTCTTAAATGATAACTGCACTAATTGTACAAACAATAAACACAATAAACATTGTTTATGTTCTTTTATCAAACTTGATTAGGAATCAGACTGATGTCAACTATTTTTGACAGTTATGACAGTTCGTAATAAAACTCGAATTGTATATTACGAGGGGTAAACAAAAAGTGCGAATTTCCGTGAGAACTTCCATCCGTAAATTTCCCAACGGGCGCAAAGAGTAAAAAAAACAAGAATTATTGTTCTACATTGTGCAAATCCGATTTGTATCCTAATCGCGAACCTATTTACGCTTGCGGTTTTCAATCTATCGCTTCGATTGCATAAAAATCGATCGAGCACGGTTCTCAGACTCCATTAATATTTTTAATCGCCTCGAAAAGTAGTCGTGCCGTCGCGGATTCGCATATTTTCTAAATTCCCGCAATTACGATCGTTCGACATAAGAAAGATTCCTCGAATAATTAATCAAGAGACGTCAACGAATTTATCGTTTATTCGGGACACTCTGTACATGTACAATGTACTCAGTTGCATGTCGTTTTATAAAGATCTTATTACAGGAAACGACAGTCTAGTTAGCGGGAATACGCTCACAAATTATTAAATATTTCGAATGTTTGTAGAACGTTATCACGCGAACGGATAAAAATGTAACGCTAATAACTCCGTTTTTCCATTACGGTAATCAATCATAGGTATTTCCTAGCGTATCGTCGAACCCAACGGTTGTTCCGGTGTTCGTTTATTAGAAAATTTACGTTTAATTAGGGTGTAAAACTCGTCGAGTAATTATACCTCATACGGTTCTTATTTTGCACAGACTATACGTATAATTTGTATAATAACTTATACCGGGTTATCTAGAATGCTAGAGAAGCGAATTTCAATTTGAATCACCCGGTATATATAGTTAGAGAGAGTCGAATCTATTTCTATCGCGTCTGCTCTATTTGTTATGTTAATTGGATTTATTTTCGTAAAGAATTTCACTCTTTCATCGATTTGTTTTCACGGCGGATTGTAAATAAATTTTGATTTTTATATCGTCTCCCATTATATTCGGCCTGTCGAGTTGGAGTAGTTATAAAAGAGACGTCGAGCTGAAAGGAAAAATGATGAACTGCACGCTCCAGAAAATCGGTATTTTAATCAGAAAATATATTTCTCCTCGGATTTATCGAAGGAGATTTTCTCCAACGATTTTTACTTAAGTACACAACGAAAATCTTTAAATATTACAATAATTGATTCGCGTACTATTCCATTATAACCACAAGATTCTAAGGAATAGAATAGATTCAGAATGAAGCAGAATATCAGAAGTGGGATAAGAATAATTTCCGTAAATTTTCGAACAACCTTGCAATTTTATAGTCCGTTCGGAATCGGGACGCGGTAGGTAAGCAAAGGAGGATTATTCGATAACGGGCGTAAAAACCGAAACGCCCGATTTAACGGCCGCATTGTGTACATAAAAATGACCTTGTCTAAGATGTACAGTTAGAACAAGTCGACACGGGAACTGTAATCCGCATTGTAAATTCATACCGTGAAATAAAGTAACAGTAAATGCGCTATTGCTTCGCCTGGTCTCGGCCGCAAACTCGTTTTTAAATATCATACTTTACTATCGCGATTTAACGATCGTTTTCGTTCGCGGCGCGTACGGAGGGAACGCGAGAATTTTCAGGTGCATTATCCACCGAGAATTTCATTAGCCATTGATTATTATTAATAACGTTGCGTGAATCCCCGATTGCCGAACGGACTATAAAGTTGCGTCACAGCAATCGGTCGAAATAATAAACGATTAAATTATGCGATGTTACGGGTTTATTCGATATAGCGAATCGAAAAAAGCTCTTTCATTTTCGACAAAACGGCGGCGAAAGAAAACGAAAGAAAAAGGAAAACACGCACCGAGTAAATAAACATCCGATGTGAACTAATTGAAGGTCAGATGGTCGTTTGAAAACAAAATTCGACAAAATAAATTGGTATTTTTGTAAACACAGCGTTTTTTTTTTCTCTCTCGCGTCGAGTACATTCGCACCTAATTAAACATAATTTACGATTTCAAATTATCAATCGGTCTTTCGAAAGCTCGCGTGAGCGCCTCCGACGAATCAATTTGTACTCAAACAGTCCTAATAGATAAAATAAGGACGCTATACAGTCGATCGATACGCCTCATTTCCATAAAGTTTCACTTAAATACCGACCAAAAATAAAATATTCATCGAGTGCAGCAAAGGAGAAATGCTCCCAGCACGTACACACACACACACGAAAATAATTAAATAAATACATTGCATTTCCTAAGCGATTCGTAACGCTTATTAGTACCTCCATGTTACTTACAATAAACAAATTTATACGAACGAAGCTGCCCGAGAGATTACCTAGCACGTAAATTATTTCACAAGAACGGAATTAACTCACCATGCTCCAATTTCTAAGGCCTAATTATTCATCAGATGTCCCACAAAGATGATTCACAACAAACGTATGTATACTAATGCACACAACGGATCCGAATACTCAACACAAAAACCATTAAAACAATCTGTTCGATGCGATATTTTCTTATCGCCAGCAATAATCAGATAAAAACGACACCACGATTTTCTTTGGTAATGCGCGCGGAGCGAGCCAATTTAATTATTCACTAGAAACTGGTTTCGGACGGAACGAAGCGAAATGCTAAAACAAATAGTCCGCTGTGTGTATAAAAACATTTTTATCTTTATCAGCTGTACGATCGAAGTGTGCGTGCATGTGTGTTGTCTAATTCATACTACTTTACACACACACACTTGCGCTTAGTTTGCTTACGCTGCTAGTGTAGAGTACAGAGCGATATTCGTATCGGATACGCGAGGTTATTTAGTTATTTTACATCTAGCTGGGTTCGTGTACGGCGCAGAGCGCACACGGAACGTCATAATACAGTCAGTATTGACAAACAAAACTGGGATTTCTCGGAGCATTCCGAGCCGTTAGCGAGCCTACTTGAGCACCCACGCTTTCGGGCTTGTACAGTACTTCAATTTTATTGCCCTAAAAACGTTCCGTACAAAAGAAAATTGATTTGTTAACCGACGCGTAAAAGACCTACAGTTGCTACATTTTTGACATTTGACGTTTAATGCCCGGTTTCTCGACTCTGCGATAACTAACCTTTCAATAAGTAAACTTTTCAATAAATTCCAGTTAACCTTCGGAATTGGGTTTCTCGACTCGAAATCCAAGTTTAAGTATGCAACAACTGTAACGTTAAGCCCTCGTGAACGGTCGTGGAAGGTCGACAAACCGGGCATAAGTGAGGTTAGAAAACTAAAAATGTCTGAAAACGGGAAATATTTTGTGGATATGGCAACGTTGTACAGTACATCACCTTGGAGTTGAGGTATTTGTGTCTAATAACAGGTTTATCTGGAGCTATTCCGGCCGGAACGGAATTCCGGCAAATTGAAAAACGAACAATCGACAATAGAAATCCCGAACGAATCGCCGAATTTCCAGTAAAACATCCCTCTCTCGGATGCGATCCGGCGCGTCGAGAAAAGAGGGTGCCTTCGATCCTTCTCCCCCCGATCTAGTTTCGAAACGATCGCTATATCATCGCGCTACACGCCAGTAATTTGCGGAATGCTCACGATAAAGTCCGGTCGGCGACTGGATGGAGGTTCATAGGCGCGGAAACAACGCCACTGGTTGAATGCCTAATATATCCGAGACCACTTCGAATACCAAACAGAAGAACATTACTATTACTCTATCAGAAGTGGGACAAATTAGTAACCGATCAGAAGTGGGACTGTCGCCAAATAAAATTAACGAATCGATTTCTACGTTTAATATTGATAAAAAATAAAACGAAAGGCTCGACGCGCAACCATGTGTTAGAAGTCGAAACGCCGAGTCAAACGTCGCATCACCACCGTGTGTTTATTGTGTATGAAAATAGATCCGACTATGGGGTTGCGGCGGGCGCGGAGGGGCGCCCGGGCGGGGGCCCCGGCTCGAGTGTCGTATACGCACATCTCGATTTAGCCTCGCAGAGGCGGCGCCGCCCCGGCACAAACAGAAATCCCAAAACCACAACGGTCATCCATATTTGACAATTGACACTTGACAGGTGACATATGACAGGCGACATATGACAGGCGTCATTTGACAGTTGACAGTTACCATTTGAAAGATGTCTGTTGACTTTTGACATTTGACAGTTGTCGTGTGCGATTCCCGTTGACGATTACCATTTGGAAAGTTAGAATTTGACACTTGATATCTTTGGCAATTGGGAGTTGACTTTTGACAGTTAATATTTGGACAGTTGTTATTAGACAGTTGACATTTCTTGAAGCCCAATTTGGGACATTGGATACTTTACAGTTGACACTATAGACAGTTGACATTTGATTTGATGGGGGGGAATTTAAAAATAAGTGCGCCGCTGGGTTTAGGCATTTTTGTATGCTCAATTTGATAATTTGATAGACTCATCAGTAAAGATGTTCGGCTCTCGGCGGCGAAGAAATTATCTAGAAATGAATTTAGTTGGAGTGGAGCCAACGATTCGGTCGAATCGATATCTCGGCACTCTCATATGTGCATCGTGCGTTCTTTTCTTTATACATTCTCGTTGTTGTATTTCTGTTTTTTTTTTTTCGTTCTTCTCCCGTTCGCGTTTCTATCCGCTCACTGTTCAATATTTAAAAGGAATTTTGGCACGAAAATCGCGGAATTACAATCGGTTAGAAGGAAGTTTATTGAAATTACTCGAGCGGCTGCGGAAATAAATATATCCCAGAAAAAGCCGGGGTAAAACTCGTGCTTGGTTTATGGAAGGTTCGCCCCCGTCCTTCGGGGGTGCCTCGCCGTCTCGCTCTCGCCCGTTGTCGAGCGGACGGGTACCGGAAAATCTATTAAGTTTTCTCGAATTATTGCCGGGCCGCGCCGTTAAACACGCGAGAAAACGAACAAACAAGATATTTTCCGTAATTTGCTGCTCGTTAAAAGTTTCATATTCCGATTTTCCGGAGCGAATCAAACCGACAAACACAAAATGAATCGTAAAAATTTTACACAATTCAATTTTTGTTTAAATCTCATCTAGCCATCTAACGTCAGCTCTGTTTGACAGTTGACGTTTTGACAGTTGGTATTGGATATTTTGATGGCTGAAATTAGGATAGTTGACATTTAACAGAAGACATGCGGACAGTTGATTAGTTCAAATTTGCACATCTGATATTTGACATTTGGACAGTTGAATTAGGACAGTTGATTTGAAAGTTGATTTGAGATTTGACAGATTTGAAAGTTGATATTTGACCGTTGAGATTTGGAAAGTTGAAATTTGGACAGTTTGACAATTGAACAGTTGAAATTTGCGTAGTTGATATTTGACAATTGACATAGCACCGTTGACATTTGGACACTTAAAATTTGCACAATTGACGTTTGGACAATTGAAATTTGCAGAGTTGATATTTTGACCCTTGTCATTTGAACAGTTCAAATTTACACAGTTGACATTTTATAGCAACCTTGAGAGCATGATCCTAAGATCCTTATCCAACTACAATGTTGTCAGATGTTGCAAAATTTCGTGCTAGTGGGTACATCAAAATAATATTTAGCAGGTGACTAAAAAAATGGTAACGACAGTATAATAATAAACAGGCAATTAAATCTCAATTAAACCGCCGATCGTCTGTTTATTTTCAGTTCGATTAAGTCAGACGTTGGTAATTGCCATCGTTTTTAATTAGTCTGTTATCCTTGATCAAAACGCGCGGTTCACGGAATTAAAATATACCATACACACCGCAAAAAAAATCCAGTACAGGTATGTGTGCAATAAGCTAATTGGAAAATTACGTTAAGCACACACAAATCGCGCACGTATAAAATTAATTTTCCATTCGACGTATGTATTTTATCGATCGAGGTTCGTGTAAATGCCGATATCAGTTCCCGTAGCCGTCATTTCGGGGAAAACTCGAGACGCGTCGTGATTAAACCACGGTCCTGTATTTCTAAGGTCTGGAAACATAGTTAGAAAAAGTGTCCTGTTGTTTGAGGATAAAACAGGGTTCCTAAAACGGTCGCTACGAGGCGATGTTGTAAAGGACCACGGTTTTTTGCGTACGAATTAAATAGAATTAGCATTAAGAAAGGTTTTATCCAAACTAAAAATAGATAGAAAATATAAAAATATACTTAAATCAGCGATGATTTTGTTGTTAACATCATGCCTCACGTATCTTCGGTTAATGTATTTCTCCATTTTCTCCTCGAAATGTCATAAAATAATGTTTGATGTTTTGACAGATCGAACTGTCGTTTCACACAACCGCGATTTGTAGCGCGACGCTGATTGGCTGAGATAAGTTGGTCCTCCAGACCTTAGAAGTAAAGGGCCGTGAATGGAACAAATTGAATTTGACAGATTTGACAATTTTGACATTTTGTCATGTCATTTAAGTTGGAAAAATCAAAACGCACAAAAGTGAAGCTCTAAAGATCCTCAAATAACTGAACCACATTCTCTAATGCATAAGCATAAGCAGTTTCCAGACCTTAGAAATAAAGGGCCTTGGATTAAACGCAGGTAATCGTGTAGGCGAAGAGCCGGGCGTTTTCGCGCGGCGCGCCGAGTTTTCCATTTAATCCCCAACTATATATTTTACGAGCTTTTAGTTACATAAGTCGAGAGACGCTTGATTTATGGCTCCGGCTCTCTAGACACATTGAAAATTGATAAACTCCGCTCGGCCTTCGTATATGCACAGACACACACACACACACACAACGGAAAGTTCTTTCGAGATTAATTCCTCCCTTCGACGGACGGGGTTGGTTTTAATGAGTTTTTCTTGCGCTTGTTTATGGCGCTAATATTGTGTTAAGTAGGTGAAAGTTTGTATTTTAATTATATAACCTTAGCAGATGTAGCTTGGTAGTAGAACATTGTATTAGATGAGCATAAGGGGAAGAAAGGTTATTGAAATAGGGAGATTTTTTTTACAAAAATCACTAAAAAAGTTACTAAGAAAATAATTATACCTCATCGAATGTAACTTGGCAGTAGAAAATTGCATTAGATGAGCATTAGGGGAAGAAAAATGGACGAAGTTAATGAAATAGGGAGTTTTTTATAAAAATCACTAAAAAAGTTACTAAAAAATGTAATTTTACCGCATTAAATGTAGCTTGGCAGTAGAAAATTGCATTAGATGAGCATAAGGGAAAGAAAAATGGACAAAATTAATGAAATAGGGAGTTTCTTTTACAAAAGTCACTCAAAAGTTACTAAAAAAAGTAAATATACCTCATCGAATGTAGCTTGGCAGTAGAAAATTGCATAAGATGAGCATAAGGGGAAGAAAGGTGGACAATGTTAAAGAAAGAAGAAGACTTTTACAAAAATCAATAACAAAATTACTAAAAAAAGTAATTATACCTCATTGAATGTACCTTGGCTGTTGAAAAATGAATTGGAAAATTACAATTGGAAAAAAATCAAACTGATGCCAAGCTACTGTTGATGAAGTAGGTATATAGTCCAAAAATCGCATTGTATTATATTAACTGTACTATTAACAACGCCTAAATAAAATGCATTAGAACGCGTTCATTATCTCGAAATGAGCTACAATTAAAAAATCGTCGGAATCGCCATGAATTGCAAATAGTCGATCGGAGAAAAAGAATGCCCAAGTCAGTCGAAAGTAATGCACGAAAACAACGACGTCCCGGCATAACTCCCATATTTTTGTTGCTATTTTATTCGCCATCGGAATTCCGAAAAATTGCACAATTGCGCCGTTCCAATCGTAACGGTTATCGCGAATCCGCGTCCATCTCCACTCGGCCTTCGTCGATCGCAAGACGAGAGAAAAAAAAACACCGTCTAATTTCCGACGTAACGAAACGAATCGCGAGCCTTTTAATTTTTTCGATTGCCAACACACACGCCGTCCCACTGACCCACTTGGGCTCGTCACACTCCACGATCTTCTGTTCTACACCCGCGTTCACTCTATCTAATATCTAATACGGGCCTTAATGAACGATTAAAACAAATCGAGTCTAAAATTCCTATTAAAACCTATCACCAGGAAGCTTATTAGAGGTGAATCGACCCGATAAAAGTACCCTTTTAAACCCTTTTACACAGCCGATTTTCGCGGTTGTGTTTGTCGAATTAAAATTATTATCTAACGAATTCAATCAAAACCGGAGGTCAAACGCTTGGGTAATTTCAATTTCGCGTTGCGAAACCTCGCCGAAGTCGTGGTGCATTGTAACCTGTACCTTGGCGAATGGCATGGCATGTTTCGGGCTCGAGTATTATACACAATCGGGTAGAACATATTTTCGAGATTAGGTAAAACCCCTTATTTTAATCGCATTACCGGACGATTGCGTGGCGTTTCGTTAATTTCGTTTTGCGCTTAATTAACTCCCCGCATTCGGTTTAATCGAGTGTCCTCGACGGACGAACGTGCTCGTTTTTCGTTTAAATGGAAACACAAAAATTCGCCTTTCGTTCGATATTAGACCGGTTTTTTTTTTATTTTCCGTTCGGCCGATTCGATAGTTTCCGTCGGAATTAATCGCTCCCGAATGGAAGGGAAGTTCATAAATATTTACTCGATTTTGACTTTTCGACGCTCCTTCACTGAAAAAATTTTGGTACATAATATCAATGAACACCATGTTTTCAACTTGTTTTCATTAGCTCAATAAAATAATACATTAATCCAATAAATTTTCATTCATTAGTTAATGAATTCATTTATTAACTCAATGTTTCTTGTAACATTAATTATTAATGTAAAATTTCATTAACTCAATAACAATTTTTATTAATTCAATGAAATTTAATCATTAATATAATAACCTTAGTACATTAAAAGCGAATATTTCAGTTAATGTATTCGATACATTAAATCAAAGTAACTTGTACATTAATATAACGAATTGTTCATTCTTTTAATGAAATTTAATTATTGAACCAAAAACATTAATACATTAGTTCGATAAACCACATTCGTCATTTTTTATGATGCCCGTACATTGATTCAACAAATTGAGTACATAAATCCTATGTTCGAGTTCATTGAGCCAATGAACGCATATACATCATTAGTTCGATAAAACACATTCGGCATTTTTAATGTTGCCCGTACATTGATTCAACAAATCTAATACATAAATTCTATGTTCGAGTTCATTGAGACAATGAATGCATATACATTGGTTCGATAAACCACATTCGCAATTTTTTATGTAGCCCGTACATTGATTCAACAAACTGGATACGTAAATTCTTGTCTCGAGTTCATTGAGTTAATGAACGCTTTTCATTAAGTCAATGAATATCAGTTTGGATTTTGGCAATACACACTAGAGTGCAAATCTATGCCGTTCTATTCTATTAGAAAAAAAGAAATAGATAGAGACGCTTTCGAAAATCGCGATGACCGTTAATTACCCCTCTTTCTCTCCTGTTATTTCGTGTTGAAGCGTTGAACTGGAAGTGTTCTGTTTAGTTAATTTCGTTTTCGTTTTGTATTATAAGAAGGAAGAAAATTCAAGCGCTGTTGTTTTAAGAGGTAAGCATTTTTTAATTCGGTACACTATAGGTTAATACTTATACATTTTATTTCTAGGATTTAATTTTAAACACAAACGTAAAGCCTAAGGGAGATATAAGTGCAACAACTTCAAGATTCATACAAAATGTGTGTAAGTTTTTATGGTTTTTACTAAAACTCATTAAATTATTGGATATATTAAATTTTTAGGCCCCAAAGACATTTGTGAAACGTGCATAAGACTTCTGAAGTTTGAAAATTTATCATCGGAAGAGTTCGACGTATGCAGCATGTATTGGAACTTCGCTTGAGTGACATAAAAAACGCACAAAAATTCAGATGATAAAATGAACTTATTACAAACGACCATCTGGATATAGCTTGGTGAGTACCTTCAATAGTATACCTACCTATACACCGTGCTTCATTCGCGATTGCAACATGAGCATTTCTATGAGTTGAACAAAGAAATATTAGTAAAATAACAGTTGTCAGAGTGAAAAGTTGCAATGACATAATATCATACTGTTTCTTTTTCCTTTACAAGTGTCTAATTGAAGTTATCTTTGTTGCACCCATAGCCTATGTTGCAATCTATATACTTACTGGATATGTAGATAGGAATTTACAGTCTACTATATTAACCCATAATTTTTTTTAGATCGATATGGATTTCGCCCCAGCGTATGATGCAAAGAATTTTATGGAATAATTCGAAAATAATTCTTCGAAGATTGACCAGTTTCTTCTAGCAATAATACAAAAAATGTAAATTCGTTAATTTAATAAATCAAATTCATTAATTCAATGTACTGCGTTCATTAATTCAAAAGCTAAAATTCCTTAATTCAATAAAAGAAATTCATTAAACCAAGATCTAAGTTTCATTGATTCTATGAAAGCATTTCATTGATTCTATGAAAGCATTTCATTGAATCAATGTACTACATTTATTAGAAAAAATCTAAAATTTGTTGAATCAGTGTACACCGTTCATTAAACCAATGTAAAATATTACATTGAATTAATGTACTTCTTTATTGGGTCAGCAACTTTAATTCATCGAAACAATGATTTTCATTTCATCATATCAACGAATTATACATCACTTAATGTACCTCTTCATCGCTTAATGAACAAACGTTCATTGATTTAATGAAATCGTTTATTGGACGACTTTTAATGTAAAAATTTCTTGGATTAATGTATTTTTTCATTATCTGCACGTACTTTTTTGGTTCAGTGTTCCGAAACGAATTTCGAATGTGATGAGGAAACAATTAAAAACTTTTGACGGCCATACGACGTGCCGGTATAATGGGCACTTCGTTTTTCACTAATAGGGTAGTGTTGTGTTGGAGCAGGGTCGAGTAAGAGTAGAGTAGGGTGGAGTATGGTGGGGGAACAGTAGATTCAGAGTCGAGTAGATTTAGAGTTGAGTAGATTCAGAGTAGATTAGGTTCAGATGAGTCGAGTCGATTCAGAGTCGAGCAGATTCAGAATAGAGTAGGTTCAGAGCAGAATAGATTCAGAGTAGATTAGAAGAGCAGATTGGATTCCGAGTAGATTAGATTCAGAGTAGATTAGATTCAGAGTAGATTAGATTCAGAGTAGATTAGATTCAGAGTAGATTAGATTCAGAGTCGAGTCGATTCAGAATCGAGTACATTCAGAGTAGAGTAGGTTCAGAGCAAAATAAATTCAAAGTAGATTGGATTCAGATTAGATTAGATTTAGAGTCCAGTAGATTCAGAGTCAAGTCGATTCAGAGTCGAATCGATTCAGAGTAGATTAAAAGAGTAGATTGGATTCAGAGTAGAGTGGTCTCAGAATAGAGTAGATTGAGAGTACAGTAGATTAAGAGCAGAGTAGATTCAGAATAGACTATAAAATAGAGTACACTAGGAGTAGAGTAAGAATAAAATATAATAGAGTATAACAGAGTAGAATCAGTAATTTATCGCAAAAAAAAGTAGAAATTTAATTAAACTGTGAATAGAGTAAAGTACAGTATAATAGAATAAGAGTAGAATAGAAAATACTTTGTTGTGATAAAAATTCTGGTGCCCAATTAATCTCTCTAATTAAAACGACTATTAAAATTCTCTCTGCCTAATTTACCTCTAGGATTAAAATCTGTACTTCCTGCGGTGCCAATTTACAACAATTCTATCATTAATATAGCAATAATTAGTCAATTATTACTCCGAATTCCAAACAGACAATGCGCTCTACGGGCACGCAGTATATACCGCAGGTACCAGTTCTATTGTATAGCGAAACAGCCGGAGAAACTTATTGTACTTCGTTACTTTAGCGTTTCGGAGAGAACCGCAGAAATATTTTATACCTGCAACCTGAACTTCGCCAGAAACGCATAATTGCCCGGCTTTCAGAAGCGGGATTTTTTTTTATATTCGAACCGTAATTAAAAGCGGCATTTCGGGACGCGGAATCCCTCTCGCGACTGCAAGTAAAATCGTAAACTATGATCCGGTTAGTCTCGTTAGCGCGTAAAATAATTAACAGTTACAAACCGAGTGTGTTTGTGCGTGCAACACATCGTGCAATTAAAACAGTGAAATGCGAAACTGGCGAAACACAAAACATCATTACGTCGTCTAACTGCACATTTTCAGAGTTTATCGCGTTCGATGAATCGAGGGGAAAAAAAAATTATTTAGCGTTCGATTTAAATGCAAGCGTATGAAAAAATTTAAAAATTCCAACGAATTAATTAACAGCGCAATTAATACTAATACTAGCGTAATTATTTAGTGGTATTTTTTTATATACTACGTGAAAATAGATACGATAAAAAAACCTCGTTAATTCTAATTACTGATGTACCTGATTATCGGGAACCTACGGGGGGGCGTTCGAAAAATATTTTTATGCATCTCATTAGTTATAATGGTTGAAGGAAAAACTTTCTAAAAATCCATCTAACCTTCCGAATAGCCGTGTAGTTGTCGAATTACGCAGAACCGAAGACCGTCGATCGGCCTCAGCTTGGCGAAAAATCTTTGCACTTTCACTTTAGAACTCGCTTAATTTAAATGAAGCGAAAAATGGCGGAGGAGCCGATGCGCCTCCGCCATTATTTCGTTTATCGCGATTATTTTTTTCCGAAACGGGCGCTTGGAATTCGAAATGACATTCGAAATGAATTTTATCGAAATGAAAAAAAAAAAAACAAAATATCACGTTCGTTAATTCGACGACGCGTAAACATTTTAATCGAGTCAATAACCGCCCGAGCGCGATTTCCTTTCCTTAAACTCCGATGAACTTTGCTATCGCATTGTAATTTGTAATTAAGCGATTTCTTAATTGGCGTTTTAGCGGTAAAACACTGTGGGTACACCATCGGGTCGTTAAATTTTTAATACTCGAGCACCTACAGAAAAATTACATTATAATTCTACCTTAGCACGCGTAGCTTGGCAGTTGCAAATTGCATTAGATGATCATAAATGGAAGAAAGATGGACAAAGTTAATGAAATAGTGATTTTTTTTGCAAAAGTCACTAAATACATTACGAAAAAAAGTAATAATACCTCATCAAATCTAGCTTGGCAGTTGGAAATTGCATTAGATGAGCATAAAGGGAAGAAAGATGGACAAAGTTAATGAAATAGAGAGTATCTTTTACAAAAATCACTAAAAAAAGTTACTAAAAAAGTAATTACACCACAACGAATGTAGCTTGGCAATTGAAAATTGCATTAGATGATCAAAGGGAAGAAAGATGACAAAGTTAAAGAAAGAGGAGTAAAATTGGCGTAAAATTTGCATTAGATGAGCATAAGGGGAAGAAAGATGGACAAAATTAATGAAATAGTGACTTTCTTTTACAAAAATCACTAAAAAAAGTTACTAAAAACGTAATTATACCTCATTGAAAGTAGCTAGGCAGTTGAAAATCGCATTAAATGAGCATAAGGTTAAGAAATATGAACAGACTCTTCTTAATTCAATAAACTACTCGAATGGAAATTCCCGATATTTACTCTTTGACTACCAATCAAGCTCTTTTAACCTACCCTCTCCCTTTCGTAATTAAACCCCACAGCGCACCAAACTTCCGAAAAATTCCGACTGCCAAGCTACATTCGCCGCGGTACAAATCTGCACATAAATCACCTTCTAAACGCAGAAAATAAAAGTTCGCAGGCGAGGCGTTATTACTTGTCCGTGTATACGAAAATTAGGTTACAGGCCGCACAAATAAAAAGAAATAATCGAACCCAACAAAGCGCGAATCGATTAGCGGCCGTTAAATTCGTCCGATAATTAAGTCATTCGGTTTTTATCGCCTGCTTTTATTACGTTCACTTACTTCCGGAGTTATTGAAACTCGCCCGAGCTCCGTTTACGGCCCCGGCTCTTTTTAATGTACTGTTATTTTAATCGCGCCGTAAAGCGAGAGGAGCCGACGAATTGGAGACTGCGTTGGGAATAACGTTACCTAATCATAGGCGGCGCGTGACGTCACGACTAGATTACCGCGAACGCACTGTATAAAACGCGATGTATAAGCTGAATTTTAGATATAAAAAATATTATTCGATTTGCTCAATCAAGGTAACGAAACAATGGCGTTACAAACTTTGATTAGTAATAGGAGCGAGAGACCATGAAATCAATGAAACTAATTAAACGTTATTGCAAATAGAATCGAATTTACGCTAAGCTCGTGTGCTGTAGGGAATTAAATAAACTTGTAATTAGCAGATTTCAACGTATTAACGCGTTTGTAATAATTACATTCATTTTGCACATATAGGGCGTTCAAATTCATTCAACCATGACGTCAAAAAGGTGCAATAATTTTCTTGCGACCCCCGTATAGTATGTGCTACACATACTTACTTTACATCATACATTAAAACATTTTGATTGTTAAAATAGATTCAGTGTATTTGGAGTAGATTTAGAATAGATTCAAAGTCAATTCAGAGTACATTCAGAGTGGATTCAGGGTTTCAGAGTCATTTCAGAGTAGATTCAGGGTTTCAGAGTAGATTCAGAGTAGATGAAGAGTAGGTTCAGAGTAGATTGACAGTACATTCAGAGTAGATTCAGAGCAGATTTATAGTACATAGATTCAAGATAAAGTCGCAGTAGATTCAGTATAGATTCAGGACAGATTCAAAAGATTCAGAGTAAATTCAGAGTGGATTCAGAGTATGTTAAGAGTATAGATTTAGAGAAAATTCAGATTACGTTCGAGTAGATCCAGATTAGATTCAGAGTAGAGTATTGTACCAGCAGAGTAAAATAGAGTCATGTAGAGTGAAATAGAGTGATCTATACTATGTATAATGCGTTCAAATGTATCTAGAAATGACGTCATGGAGTAGTAATAAATTCCATTCGCCCCCCGTATAGTAAGTAATATTACAACTTACTCTAAATACCTACACTAAAACGTTTAGATTATTTGAACAGGCTAAATACCATTCGAATTAGTATAGTCAATAAATCGTGCTATTTAAAAAATGCCTGCCCGTTTTATTCCGAGCGATGGGAAAAAGCACTTTAGAGATAACACGGAGATAAACCGGGTCGTACGGTTTAAGTGTAATTCACAAAACAAAGTCGTTTAAAATGGTGTATTTAAATTTCGAATTCGTCCAATTAGGACGAGAAAATTCGTAATTTTCGTAGCGCAATTTGTATACTAGAAAATGTAGAATATTTTACGTTAGGAAATCGCCCTGTATAGGGCAAGCAGCTGCAGGTCGAAAAGAGGATATATCATCGCGCACGAACATCTTTTGTCCACGTAAACAAGCAGTCAAAATAATAGTTTTTTTTTTTCCTCGACAATATCTCGACGACAAAAGAATTCCATCTCGGCACAGAAAGAAATCCGCTCTAAGTGAATAAAGTTTTTGAAGTTGCTCTACTTGCTGGCTCGCTAATTTAATTTGCCGCCAATTCGGACAAAACACACGGTTTATATTCGCATCTCGCGCATCTCTCACAGCGTCTCTCGCTATACCAGTCGATCCGTAGGTAATTACACTGAAAACATTTACAATAGTAACCAAAACATTTAATGTAAATAACAATTCATCATGTAATTTAATTAACTAATAGGAAATATAATTTAGCGATTTCACACTAATTTTTTCGAGTGTAGGTAGATATTATTTATATCCGAACGGAATTGTTTTGTATAGGCGATACAAATTTATTCCTCGAGTCACGGACGAGTAATGTGTTTGCGATAAAATTCGAAAATTCGCGATCGCCGGAATTTTGTAAATTTATTAGAGCATTAATTTCCGGCGTTGCCGCTCCGCCGTTTTCTCCCCGACCCTCGGGGGGACTTTTCGAACTGTCGCCCGATGGAATTCGCGCAGGTAACTCTAGCCCAATTCGCGTGCATATCTTCGCACTACAATTAATAACGCTCATGAACTGAACGGGCGTTCTCGATGCAATATTCGAGAGCCATCCATTTGCGACTCAGGTACATAATGGTTATATTATTCAGTTTTATACGAGGGTAAATCCCCCGACGGCCGCGGATCAGATAAGGGCATCGCTTTAGATTGATTATACTGTCATATTGTGTGTTTGTGTGTGTGCGGGGTCGGTCGGGAAGACCTTCTTTATGCCCCTCAATGCGCCGGTAAATGATGCTGTTTTTATCCTCTACGGGAAATTTCCTTCCATCTTAGAAACCGGTGATTTAACGCTTCGGATTTATAAGTCTCGATTGTACGGGGGCGGTTAAGATTGTTATTTTCCTGAACTCAAACAGCCTGAACCTATAATTTATTATGTTACAAGTAGACAGTGTTGCCGAACATTGAGTTTGCAAAATCTAAGTATTTTTTAAAATCGTCAAATGGCAAAATGATAAGAACAAATTGTAAAATTAGGGGTATTTGTTTCACGTTTCTAAACGAGGGACGTATTCAGGGGGCTCATTATAATTAATCATCAAATTCCTTTATCATTTGAAATACATATATTTAACAGGACGAGTAAAAAAATTAGTGTACAATTGGCCCTTAAAATAGTACATAGTGAAATTTCTGAGAAAACTTCTGAATCTGAATTATTTAGAGCTCAAATTGTGTCATTTCTAACATGTGGAAAAGATAACTACGCAAAAAATTCTTATTTCTTGATTATTCGACTGAATAGTTTTTAGTAGTTGAGGCTAATAAACTAGAAAAAAAGAAGAAATTGAAAATTAAAAGTACCGATCGGATGACAACGGCAACTTTGCAACTTGACAGTCAGTGCCTACCAACCTACCATAAGAAAATAATATTATATACAAACGTTCAATTTTGACAATATATATTTTTTTGCATGATTTAATTCTGCTTTTCAACATTTTCTATCATCCCTTGTTAATAATAAATTAAAATCTGCTGGTATTAAACATTTTGTTACATTCATACATATTCATACAACATACATCTATTTTGTATATTAATTTTTAAAAAGCAAATATTAACTGAGAAAATGGATTTATTCGTTACATTTGGTCCACACTGTATTATATCGCTTTAGAAAGCAGAACACAGATTGTTGGTATCGACCAATTAGAATTTCTTATGTAAACAATGTGAGGTGAAAGAGAGAACTGTTAGATAACTTTGTATAGACGAGAAATAATAACCATATTTTTTGTTATTAATATACACCAACATAACACTCTATTATTAACGTAACCATAACTGCAAAGAGAAAAAAAATGTATAGAATTTTTAGGGGTGTATACAGCAACATTCTGCGAAGAATGAAATAAATCTAAAGCGATTTAATTTTCAATTTTCAAGGTTGCTCGTCTATTTAACCAGCTAGCGACTCTCGTGTATGATATAAACACACGTTCGCCATTGTTACCTTCGTTCGAAACTTTGTGAAATTCTTCAAACTTTCTCGCATATGCGCCGAGCCGGCGTAACTGGGTTAATCGACCTACTTTAACGGTTCGCTTGGATTTTTTTACTCGTTTCCGCTCTAGCTGTTGCACAACGCCCGGTTATATCGCCAAAATTACCGAGCATAATTGCCCTAACGCTGCGCACGTTTTTTCTGGGCCACCCTGTAACATACTGATTGGATCCATTCACGCTGTTATGGATACACAAATAGAGAAAAGTTTTGATTTTTTTGAGTCGTTCTGTAAGGTTTAAATATTAATTGGGCAACCTTATTAGATACAAATTTAGAGGGAATTTCGATTCCATTAAGCCTTCTTTGTAAGATTCAATTTAATTGTGCCACACTGTCGGTTGCAAATACAGGGTGTCTTAAAGGTTAATACTTTTTTTTAACTGCGTATAATTTTTTTAGTTCCAAGCAACTTTTTCAAGTAAATTTTTTTAGTATTCTGGAAAATAAGAGTCCATGTTTTTTTGTTCAATTTTTAATTATTAAAAAGTTAGTAAATACGGCCCTGTGCATTAAAAGAAAGGAATTGCTCAAAATTGTCGCCATTTTGATTGGAAACGCTTTGGAAACACTCTCGATGAGCCATTTTCAATTCAACAATCGAAAAATTAATTTTTTTACTTTCCAGAATATTAAAAAATTTTACTTGAAAAAGTTGCTTAGAATAAAAAGATCTACACGCAATTAAAAAAATATCAACTTATGAGACACCATGTATGGAAAATTTTTCGAGCCGCCCTGTATGAATCAAATTAATTAGGCCACCGGCGCGATTCCAACAAACAGGTTCAAAACGCCGTTCGAAGAAATTACATCACTCGCTCATATCCCGAACGTCGGGAATTTACGAGTACCCAGTTTTCGAGGAAAACCCGTTTTTCCGAGGAACCTGCGACGCGCGCGGGAAACCCGCAAACGCGGCGCTCCCGGGAGCGAGTTAGACTTGCAAAATATCCCGGTTAATGGCGTTCCAAAAGAAAATCCACTTTCGTGGATTGGAATTTCGCCGGAGTTAGAGGTGTGCAGGTGGAGACGCCCGATAATGAGGGCGGTGTTTTAAGTAATTGAAAACAACGGAAAGGCATTTTCGCAATTTTCGGCGCAGGTAAATAAATATCCTTTAGACTCTACGGGAGCCGGCAGTCGGGAAATGCAAATAGAATTAGAATTTTCCACGCAAAGAATGTTATATTTTTATTGTGTAATCTAGAAATTGTATTTTATGTGAATCCCCCATTACCTACTTTATGAAAAACAAGCCAGTTTTTATTTAAAATTCCTCGTTTAATTTATTTCAACGTAATTATTTATTTATAATTATTAATTTGAAAGTAATTATTTGAACACGAAATTTATTTTGTCTTTTCTTTTGCAATTTTAACCTACTCTGCAAATTGTATTTTATGTGAATCCCTGCTACCAACTTGATCAAGAGTAAGCCAATTTTTATTGAGATTCACATTCACCATTACATTTAATTAAACCACAATTAACAGCCATTATAACTTTCCATATTCCACTCGAAATTCGCAATGAATCTCTTTATTAACTAATTACCGTTAAACAACGCGTTTATAATCGTCACCTAAGAAAACTCGCGAGCGATGTATCAAAGGAAAAATTAATCCCCATCGGCCGGGTAATCCCCGATACCGTTTGATTATCATCCAGCCCGTCCTCTTGGCGTTCTTTTTCGCAAAGCCGAGCGAGCTCCGCGCTCTCCATTCGCCTAATGGAAAACATCAAAAGGCAGTAAAAGTTCTCCACTTCTCCGCGAGCCTCCGCTCGCTCAATAATAGAAACCCGCTCTTTTCATTATGAATCCGAAGAAAAGGAGACCGGGCGATAGATACGGAGATGTCTGAAGGAGTCGTAAAATCATTGTCAGATGGTCTATTTTATTATCGTTAGGAACTCCGACATTCCCTTTATTTTCCATTTTTTTTCTGATAAAATACAGTACGCTCTGGGGCTGATTTACCAAATCTCCAACCAGTCATTCATAAATTCAAACATTTTTGACGACAACATTGAACATTATCTGTCACTTATTAAGTAAACGAGGCAGAAAAAGTAAGATAGAGGTAACATGGCGGATTTAATTATGTTAAGAATTGTTATGGTAAAAATATAACATTATTTAATGTTACTTATGAAAATTTTGTTGATATTTTATGAAAACAGTGACAACTGCTTCCCGGTTTCCCGCTATTTGTTATTATTCGCTGGGAAAATGAGATAGATACTGTTCTCTGATCTCTCTTTAATCGAAATCGTCTAAAAATTTTACTTCGAGAGGTAGTACACCGTTGCCAAATGTGTAAGAATTTATCTATCTACAGGAATTTTTAAATATAATTCGTGACATTTTGAAACTGTATTTCTTAAACTTGCAATTTATTATAAGTTGTGGGTGTATTTTGAAGAATATATGTAAATAACATTAGTTTTTAGTATTAAGACGATTACATGCAATGTTTCACCTCTATTTTCTATTAGATTGTGACCTATTGTTGGTACTCTAAAATTTTGTGTAAACAGTCTCATCAGTTCCAGTTATAAATCTATGTGATTTACCGAGCGCTCTCTGTAGGTAAGTGTTAATGGCACGGTGAATAAACATATCGAATTTCTCGCCCTCTCGGATCTTCAATTAAACATGATATTCCTATTCCTTACGACTGCGAAATCCCTCCGGTGGATTATTGAACCCTCAAGTAATCCCGAATGACGGGCGTCTTTCTCCCCTTTCCGACTGCCGTAGAACTCACACACGCGGAGCTCCCGACGGCCGGTTGGTCTATTATTCCTCGCGAAAAATATCTTAATGTTGCTTACAACTAGAATCGAACAGGTAAAAAGAACCGTCGGTGGAATTTCCGAAGCGGAGAAGAGCAGAGAGAGTGGCTATTAATAAATTACAAGTTGATGCTTGCACGGGCCTGTTATTATGTGTACCATAGAGGAATTGATGATCTCTTATTACTAACCCGATGCGCCGCTTTATTTTGATCTAGACGGATGCTTGATGGCTTCAATTAGGAGCTTTCTGGTAATTATAGTACACACGGTTACTTGCGGATTTACAAGCGTTATCAATTGAATGGAGGAGATTTAGCGAGAAAAGCTGCGCAAGTTGCGTCTTCAGCTATCCCTGTAGGTCTGTAGGTATCTAAAAGTTAAGTACCATGGCGTCAATAAATAGGTTTCAGATAATTATTTGGTTATACTTGCAAATTTAGAATCTTAGTTATTCATGCATGAATTAGAAACTTTGGGATTAAATATAAATACAATAATTTGTGCGAGATTTTTTTAAGTAGCGCAGGTCGCGTCTTCGGCTATCTCTATCGGTCTGTGAGTAAAAGTTAATGCTATTTTGGCATTCGTTAAATTTTTCTTTTTATGTTAACTACTAGTTAATTTAGTGGATTTTTTCGAGGAGGGCGTAAATATCGTCCAATTAACGGGAGGAGATAATTCCTCCGCGTCGCTAACAAAACGAAACGAAACGGCGAAACGCAGACGAACAACAACAAAAAAAAAGAACCATCCGAAGAACGTAAATATAAAGTTTAGAGAAGGAATTTTACGGTTTCTTGTATCTCTAAAACTGGATATACATCGAGAGAAACGTGTATATACGTTTCCTATTTGTTTAAGAGCATTAGTTTCACGTTAAAAGGGTATTTATTACGGAATTTTCAACTTCTCGAACTTCTTTCGCTGCGTACTACTCGCCGTAATAAGATTAAAATTTTAATTACTTAATACTTCCGCTATTTATCTGGGTAATAAAAAAAAGTATGCAATAATTTGCATCAAAGGTATACTACACCAAATGTAGCTCGACATCAGACTTTACTCTTCGATTAATGAGTATCAATTCTTAATCTACCGAATCTCTTAAGTTGCATCAAAATTTCCAAATGCTAAGCTACGTTCGACGAGGTAGATGCATGTCAAAATAACGTAATCTCGCCGAAACTATGTATTGTTTGCGAGTTTATCGGATCGAATTATCGCGAAAGATGAGCTTTATCATCTGAAAAGGAAGTTCGAATAGCTGTTTTCGCGCTACGATGATTCCGATGCAGTTAACTATGTAAAACTAATAGTCTCGTTTGTATGAATAATGTATCGTCTACACATCGACGATTCATTCTCTAAAAGTGTCAGTGATCTCCGGAATTTGTTATTTCTGTCCATCATTTACCGAATTTTCCATATACGAGGGCGAATCGATACGATATGAGGATAAAGAGTAACTAGTAGATACGAGGGTGAATCAAAAATATATGAGGATAAAGAGTGTAGTAGGTATTAATTTTAATTGTGAAATTAACGGGTTTAATATTGGCGCGACACGAAACTTGGCAGTTTTCATATACAGTCGTTAACTTAATCGACAATAAAATCCATTAGCCGTAATGGAGCTTTTTGTGTTATCTAAATACGATAAACTTTATTTAGCCGAAAGAACCATTACAAGTTGAGCTAATTGCGCTCCTCTCGAATTATATTATCGAATTTTGCAGTAATAAAAAAAAATCTAAATTTATACAGAGCGCGTTATACACACATACCTACCTCCGGAATATAATAATAATGCCGTAGAAGGTTTTGGGAACGAACGAGAAGGAGGGGGCGAGACGAGACGGGCGTATAAAGGCAAAAACCCCGTCCGCCATTGCCGGTTAACTCGGAAGTTTCTGAATATTTAAACGGGCGAACGAGAATCCACTAATTTGTTCCGCATGAAAGCTAAACTTCTGCTTGACATTATTGCCTTGGAGTGGTGCCAACTTAACGAAATTGAAACAATAGCTAACGGAGATTAGTCGAGAGGAGCGCGCCGTTCTTTTCTCGTTCGAATTATCGCTTACAAATTATGTATTTTCGGGTCGGGTCGCGCTTAATTTGGCACCGACGAAAGTCTTCGTTAATTCTACAAATCGCCTTTCATTATATGTAAAAAAACAATTTATTTCGTTTATTAATTTTTGTTGAAATTCGTTATACTAAGATCGCTAACAGGCCGTGCGTTCTTTGGAAATTTATGCTCCGTTCGCCATCGAGAGATAGTTAATTTTGTATGCAAAAGATAGCACTAGAGACTCGAAGAAAAATATCAAAAAATTGCAAACTTTTTAATTCTACAAATCGCTTTCATTATATGTAAAAAAACAATTTATTCCGTTTATTAATTTTTGTTGAAATTCATTATACTAAGATCGCCAACAGGCCGTGCGTTCTTTGGAAATTTATACTCCGTTCGCCATCGAGAGATAGTTAATTTTGTATGCAAAAGATAGCACTAGAGAATCAAAGAAAAATATCATAAAATTGCAAAGCTTTTTAACCATCGTTTAACGATGTTTAATTTATTTTAGTTGTGCCACTCTGTATACAGGGTGTGCAAAAATAGGCGATCCTTTACTACGAACGCACTATAAACTCGCCTTATCTTTAGGATTTTGTTTTGTTGTTAAAATTCTATTAACTTTTTGTTATGCACGAATAAACGATGATTGTATGTATTAAGTAATTTGTAAAACGAACTGTCGGAAATTAAATAAAAAAAATCGACCTGAATAGGCGCATTAAACAGTAATTACCGGCTAATTTATTACCTTAGGATAGTTCTTTTAATATTAATTACGGAGAATAAAGAAAGAAAAAAAGCACAAGATTTAGGAAAGTTTGAAACTTTCTCTAGTTAACTAACATAAATATATCAATTCTAGCAATTATACCACTCGAGCACGTAATTTTTGACCGAAAACTACCAACATTTCTAGTGTAAATTTATTAATCATTATAAAACACTTTAGTGCTTCCATTAAATCTCCTAATTAACACAAAAAAATTGCCTGTAAATTGTCTGTAATAATTACAATTTGTCAATTACTTTTTTATTCATTCAATTCAATTTCGTAGTAGGTATTCTACAGGGGCTGTACAAAATATAACAACCCACTTTCCCCAAAGAGCAGCACGAATTAATGAATTTACTTAATAATTCAACACGAATGAATAAAAGGTACTTAACGAATAACCCGTACGTCACTAAACTGCGTAAATTACCATCGTAGATGTTATCGGAATGTAAAAGGATAAACGGCCGTATAAAAGCATCCGGATAAACGGTTTTTACGTACGAATGCTTTTCAAACTCCGAAACGGAAAACCTTGAATAAGACAGGTATAGGTACACCAGAAAAACGAAACGTTAAGTGTATACTTTTGCTCGATATTAATGAGGTCGTCCGCGTCGTGACGTCACCGTACGGTAAAAAACCGACAAAGCGGAATAGGAAACAAAAAAAACCAACGATTTCTCCCCACTTAACGTCTTCAACAAATCGTACGACCCTCGTAGAGTTTGTGTAACTTTAGCCCGAGTTACAACGGAATCGTCTGCGATTGACGAGAACTAATCGAAGCAACCTCGTATCTAACGAGTCAATCGCTGGAAAAATAATACTTCGTACGACCCTCGTAGAGTTTATACAACATTATTCTGAGTGACAATCGAGTCATCTGCGATGGTAGAGAAACTAATCGAAGCAACCTCGTATCAAACGAGTCAATTAGTGGAAATATGACATATTCAACAAATCGTATGACCCTCGTAGAGTTTAAGCGACATTATCCTGAGTGACAATCGAGTCATCTGCGATCGTTGAAAACTAATCGAAGCAACCTCGTATCTAACGAGTCAATTAGAGGAAATATAACATATTCAACAAATCGTACGACCCTCGTAAAGTTTATGCAACATTATCCTGAGTGACAATCGAGTGATCTGCGATCGTCGAGCAACTAATCGAAGCAACCCCGTATCAAACGAATCAAATCAGTGGAAAAATAACATATTCTACACATCGTACTACCCTCGTAGAATTTATGCAACATTATCCTGAGTGACAATCGAGTGATCTGCGATCGTCGAGCAACTAATCGAAGCAACCTCGTATCCGACGGGTCAAATCAGTGGAAAAATAACGTAACGATTGAAGTTCACTTTACCTTCTTCGAAGCGACGGAAAGAAAAAATTTTGAGCCGCGCAAAAAAACCCGTCTGGTGCTTATTGGATTTCCATCGGACGAATTCCGAGTACACTTAATTTCGTCGTTCGCGAAAATCGATCATAGAAAATACTTTACGCAACGGAACGTATTTAGCGAAAACCGGCGGTTACGAGGGGCGGCGAGAATGCTGTAGAAAGCCAAATTCGCCAATATATCGTATACGTTCGGATTCGATGGAAGAAACACGAAAAAAAAAAAATAACCGCAACTTTCTATCGTTCGGAAAAAGAGAACGGTAAGCGACCTTGTTTCGTCTCTACTAATCCGAGTTAGCGAGCGCACACAAAGAAAACGAAGCGTTTCAACGCGAAACCCAATCGTTTTCTTCCACAGCTCGGCTCGCTTAATATACGCTTAATTAGAATTAATAAATGTTGCAATAAATTCCAAGTCCGGATGCGTCGTGAACTCCGCGACCTACGCACCAATCTACCATTAAACCATCGTACACGAATCTTACCTTCAAATTTGTATTCAATTAATCCTATTTAGGGCATCCGATTTAGCGAAATCACCAAAGAAACCACCACAAAACTTCCTCGCTTACCCCCGTACAATACGCGATATTATCCGATTTCGAAACGCGCACTCAAAAAAACGATCAAAAAAAAATCAAATCCTTTTAATTTTCTAGCAGAAAAAAAAAAACTCGGAGTCCACCTTATCGGGTAGACCGGCGGGCTACATGGACGCGGCGGGGGGCGCTCCCGACGCGCGTTTCACAGCGATTTATTATCCCGATGCGGTTCACATTTAAAGTTGCCGTGAGCGGTGAACGGGCGCCGCGCGTCGCACACAACATTCGAACTGGCGTCGATTCGGGCGCTGGAACTGGACTGGTTGCTAGTCGGTTGGCTGCGGCTTCGCCGGTTTCTCTCCTTCCTCGCGGTGCGCGTTCCGTGCCTGCGCGTGCCGTCGAGTCCGACCGTTCGAAGCCGGGGAGTCCTCTGGATTCGACGATGCGGACTCGCCTGTAGGACAAAGGACCGCGATTCGGACGGGGAGTCGGTTGTTTGACTTGTAGATTCGAAATGGAAACTGTCGTTGTGCGAGCGATCGGTGCGATTAGAAGTTGAAGAGGAGCAAGAGAAGTTGTAAATTTTGGTAAAGAGGTGTAAAGATTTGGTAAAGAACAAGGAAAGAACTGGAATAGGATTGGAGTAGATGCAGAATAAAAGTAGAATAGAACTAGAATAGATGTACAATAGAAGTGCTGGAATAGAAGTAGAACTAGAAAAGAAGTAGAATAGAAGAAGCATAGAAATAGAATAGAAGTAGAATAGAAGTAGAATAGAAGTAGAATAGAAGTAAAATAGAAGTAGAATAGAAGTAGAATAGAACTAGATTATATCTACATCAGAAAAATTTATACCAAATACCTATGCACTTTAATTTTCATCACATAATTACCCTATAATTTTTTTTTCGGTGTTATTTATAGATACACCCTGTAGAACTACAATTTCAGAACTAAAATAAAACAAGATAACAACAAACTTTCAATTTGTATATTTTTTTTAATTACCTTTAGTTAAGTGCTTCAATTAGGTGCATTTTTTTGTTATTCTTTTGATTAAGTGTAATATTCAAGATATTTTTCATTTAATTAAGCACATCTTTCATTATTTTCTCAAATAAGTGAATTTTAAATAACTCAATTAAGCCAATCAAGTGATTATTAAAACGCATTTTTAAGCCATTCATTTACATTGAACGCAATTTTAATTCGTTTTTTTCGATAAATCTGAACATTTCTATCTGATCAATTCCAATTATTGTAATTAGAAATAATTGTTGCTAAATCATGATCGTACTTATCTGATTATTATCTATATTATTATCTTGATAAAGTCCTACAGATAAGGCCCGTTTATAGTTCGTTCGCAATCAGGATATATAATAATAAAACCATCTTGAAGTAGTAAATCCAACAAATAAATAAAAAGCAGGCGTTATTGAATTAATAATTTGATAAATAATTAACAACTACCTACTAATAATTATAGGTAGAGTATACATGGTAACGATTCAGATATCAATTAAAGCGATTTTTAATAATTCTATTAAAAGTAATTTTTAATTTTATTATATCCTTTTAGTATCTATTTAATATCCCAGAAGCATTCCTGTGCACTAAGTTCAGGTCACTTTATCTGTAATTAGAAAAGGGTAGACTATTATTACACACCCTCTATACAGAGTGACACTACTAAAATAAAACAAACATTACTATTACACAATAGTCAAAAACCTTAAAGTTTTGTAATTTTATGATTTAATTTATCGTCGATCCACTCTTTTACATACACAATTAAATTTCACTACAATCACCTGATGATAGCGAACGGAGCATAAAATCTACACCACGTCCAATCTAACCGATTATCGCGGTTTAAAAATCTCGCCACGTTGCCACGTCGCGATTTCCATTAAACATAACGAGGTAACGAGGTTTATTCGGAGCGGCGGCAACGCCGCCGCTGTGAAACTTTTCGGCTTTCGAATGAACGGCGCTTTCGAAAAGGGTCTTATAGCGGCGCTATCGAAACTGCAACGTGCCGGAAGGCGGTTTCGATGGAGCGGCGGCGGCCCGTCCGGCGGGCTCCCGCCTCCCCGACTCCATACTTTCTTCCCAACGTGTCGACGGCGCTAAAGCGGAAAAGACGGATTTTTCGCACAGATTATGTGTGTTTGACGGGGAATACTCCGTTTGTTCTAACAAGCCGTGTGATTCCCCCGGTTTCTCCCGCTGATTTTCTCCTTCATTGTTCCTTTTTATCAATTCGACTCTACATAAATCTCCCGGTTATTTAGTAACGACGTTTTACAGCACATTTTTAAAAGCGCTGTAAAATTACCTAATTAATTATACCCCCACGTACAAAATTTAACCTGTAGCTGAAATTATAGAATGGAGGAATAATGTATGTATTTTCAAGTGGCGTACAAACACGAGCGAAAGGCAAATGTATATACGATTTATAGGAAGGTTCGAAAGCCATTTCGTCTGCGTCCGAGTTTCGCGAGGGGTGCGCACCCCTATTTATTCGTTGGCACTGTTTCGCGAACTTGCGAGGAAAGTTAAATTTGTTAGAGGTATTTCAATGAGAACGGGCCCCGACCGGATACGGTTCGGGCTTTGTGCGGAGCGAAAAAGGGCGCGTCCCAGATATGATTACGGCCGCTCGATCTCCTGTTTTATGTTAAACTTATTTCGGATATACATGCCTATGTGTATATCGGTTACGGGGATCTAATGGTGAGGCTTTATTTTGAGGTTTCGGTGAAACGGGGTTGATTTTAATTGGTGAAATGGTATATTAGCTAAACGGTTATTATGTGGACTTGTTGAATAACGATGAGGGAATTTTTATTGGAGTTGGTTTGAAATTATTACTTGGTATTTTATTGTTAATTATTACTATACTCCCTTCGCTATTAGGCCATCGTCAGTTCTTTATACTCCGTTCGCTAGCTTCAGGGTATTGGTAAAATGGAACAAAATTTTGTATAAGCAAAAGAATGGATCAATGATAAATAAATCATAAACTTTAATGCTTTGACTATTGTGTAATAGTAATGTTTATTTTACTTTAGTAGTGTCACTCTGTATACAGGGTGTATAATAATAGTATACCCTTTTCTAATCCCACATAAAGTGACCTGAACTCAGTGCATAGTAGTGCTTCTGGGATATTAAATAGATACTAAAAGGATATAATAAAATTAAAAATTACTTATAATAGAATTATTAAAAATCGCTTTAATTAATATCTGAATCGTTACCACGTATACTCTACCTATAATTATTAGTAGGTAGTTGTTAATTATTTATCGAATTATTAATTCAATATCGGCTACTTTTTATTTATTTGTTGGATTTACTACTTCAAGAAGGTTTTATTATTATCTCCTGATAGCGAACGCGCTATAAACTAGCCGTATCTTTAGGACTTTATCAAGATATTAATAAAGATAATAATCAAGATAAATATGATCATAATTTAGGAGCAATTAATTCTAATTACATTACCCGGGCAATTGATCAGATAAAAATCTTCAGATTTATCAAAAAAAAAAACGAATTAAAATTACGTTCAATGTAAATAAAGGGCTTAAAACGCGTTTTATTAATCACTTGATTGGCTTAATTGAGTTATTTAAAATTCACTTAGTTGAGAAAATAATTAAAGATGTGCTTAATTAAATGAAAAATATCTTGAAAATTGCACTTAATCAAAAGAATAACAAAAAAAAATGCACTTAATTGAAGTAAAGTTAATTAAAAAACGTTTGATAATTGAAAGTTTTTATTGTTAAATCTAGTTCTATTTTTTAGTACTATATTCAAGTTCATATTCTAATTTTATACTCTAGCTCTATAGTATAATCTAGTTCTTCATTCTAGTCCTAGTATATCTAGTATATTCCAATTCTCTTCTATTTTTTTATTTATTAGCATTCCCATGGCTCAAGAATGCTTCAAGAAGCTTTTATTACCATCTCCCGATATTACCCAGATTACAACTCTCGAGTCTAGATGAATTTACAATTTTTCCAGCGATTTTATTATAAATTCACCTATACACTATACTCGATCTTCACACACCTAAAATAAACCCCTCGAAAACCCCACTAAAACCTTACAACATCATAAAGCACGAGACTGTTTCACGTTTTACCGTGCTGCTCGATATTTTATCGATCCGTATATATACACCATCCGATACTCACCGCTCGTTAACTTCCCCAAAGTTTCGCGAGAAGTGAAAAACGCGTTTTCACTTCGCGAAAGTTTCGGAAGCGTAGGAAAACCGGGATAGACAGGTAACGTCGAAACTCAATCTTATTAATTCCCCGAAATCTAAATTCTAATAATCGATTGGCCCCCGAGAGCTCGTCTGAAAGGGACGAGGGCTCTGCCTGTATACAGGCGAGAGAAGGGCGACAAACGACCCTCTTATACACCCTTCCGTTTATATTTTTACTAGTTATACGTTTATAGATTTTACTAGTTTTCTTATACGATATCCTGTCTTGTTTTTGGATGGTTTTTAACCATTCTCTTGAGAGTATTTTGTACAATACTTTAGTGCGTTATACATTACATTGAATAAAAGTTATTTTATAAAATTGGTTAGAGTGCTTGAAGATAAAATTAGCATCGTGTAATCGAGTTGGTATAATGTATGTCTTAACTATAGTGGGTCAAGTAAAATGGGACTCGTATACTTACATTGCGTGTTTCGATTTTAATTTAATGTTACAGTTTCGATGTTTCCGTATTGACTATTGTCACGAAATACACGCTGGCAGGTTATGTAAACACAAAACCTACGATTTTTAACATTGTTTTTCCTTCATCACGTAATTAATCTATATACTTTAATAATTTTGAATTGTCGATATTGTAATTTCGAAATTAATAGTCGCCGAATTTAGCGGTACTTACGTGGGGATAGATTTCATTTTATGAAGGATTATTTACTCATTACGGATTTGCCGGTTTAATGTGTTGTTTTAATTTTGCGGAAGTAATTTAATTAAATAACGCCCGGAACAATTTACTGTTGGTGTTAATTCGCTGTACAAACAATTTGTTTGACTCTATTAAAAGCAGAAGATACTATTATATAGGGTGTTAATTAATTGAATGTCGATACTTCAGGATGTAAATATTTGGTTGATTTTAAGAAGAAAAGTTTATATCAATATGTGTTCTAAATCTCTTAGTTTTCGAGCTATAGGGTGCTAAAATTAAAAAAAAAAATAACTTTTTTATCATAATTTTCTTATTACTCCAGTTATTTTCAAGAAATTTTATAAACACTTTTTAATTATTAAGTAGCATTTTTGAGGCATGAAAAGTTTATATCAATATATGTTCTAAATCTCTTAGTTTTCGAGCTACAGGGTGCTAAAATTTTAGAAAAAAAATAACTTTTCTATCATAATTTTCTTATTACTACAGTTATTTTTAAGAAATTTTGTATACACTGTTTAATTATTAAGGGGCATTTTTTGAGGCGAAAGATTTTTTAAAATTTTCACCAGTGACGTCCGTACGGGGTTCGAACTGAATATGTTTGAAAAAAAAATGGTACGCCACTGTTTTTTCTAAAAACCAAAATTATTTTTAAAATCCTCATTTATTTTGTAGCAAATTCGGTCAGAAGACTTACTTTCGTAAGACGCACCATTTTCGCGTAAAAAAATAAAAACCAAAACCATTTTTTCCCAAGTTCATTTTGAGACTGGCTTTTGATATTTTGTTGAAATTTGATAGGCGCCCACCATGCATAGAAACACTTTTTTTAGAGATAAAAATTAGTTTTCTACTATTATCAGTGACGTCCAAGTTCGAAATTTCATAAAAATATCTGCCGTAATAAGAAAATTATGTTAGAAAAGTTATTTTTTTTCTAAAACTATAACACCCTGTAGCTCGAAAACTAAGAAGTTTAGGACATACATTGATATAAACTTTTCTTCTTAAAATCATCCAAATATTCACATCCTGAAGTATCGACATTCAATTAAATAACACCCTGTATAGCATTATTTTCGATTTAAAACATCCTACTTTCCGAACACTTCATAACACTTTATAAAGCGACAATTTCCTTTTCGAATTCTTCGTAGAAACTAAACTACGTGCCACGTACTTACGAAATGCATCGAGTCATGTACATGTATAAAACATGTATGTATTATTTGCGCCTATCATCGATCACATGCACGAGCTTATACAAATAATAACGGGTCCTTCAATAATGCGCTACGGATTTAGTAGTTATGTATCTTGACGTGTGAAATGAGGCGGTTTGTATTGCATACAGATTACTTCATTATACAGTACGTGCGATAAAACACAAGGTGCTGACTCTACGGTCGCCTGTTTATTAAAATGTCGATCCTCGTTTTGTATTTTTTATTTAGTTTCGTGTTTATTTGCAGCTGGATGTTCGAATTAATTAATTCCTACCGGACGGGAAACTTTCGTTGGATTTGTTCGATTAGTTTCATTAAGCGAAGAACCCCGCAATTTCGGTAAAATACGCTTAATTATTAAAGACCGGCTAAACTCCCGGCGATAAAAACGAAATAAATAAACCGGCGAAAAGGGCGGAAAAATCCACCGCCCGGTAATTGTGATTTAGAATAAAGGCCGTATCGTTTCTCAAAAATGAAATGTTATTCATGAAGATGGGGGTAGTAATTTTAAAACAGTTGTCGGCTGTGCGCTGTAATTCGTTTCGCTTCCTCGTTTTCCTTCCACCTTTCGCGTCCCCTACGAGGGGCGCGCCGAATGTTGCCTTTCAACTACCGACAATCCCACTTCTGATTTCACTAATCGCCGCTTAAAAAAATGCTCGCGGTGAAGTCGAGGCGTTCTCGTTGATTGAGTGTTTATATGAAGTAGTCGGAGAAGTTTTTGGAAAATTTCAATTGAGTATATAGAGAAAGTTCGGTGGATATTTTGTGTTGAATTCGCTGGCGAGGATTCGTATTTACCCTTGTAGGTTCGGGCGAGTTAAGCCGTAAGGACGTTTTATCGATTCAGGAGCTCGAGTTGTCCTTTTCCAACAAATATGGAGTTTTAACTTTATTTCGCCATTATCGTTTCGTGTGCATTTTGCAGTCGCGACGTTGGCGAAAACTACACAACTTAACTCCCCTATTTTTTTGCTCTATTTATTTCTCCCCGACGCGGCTATAAAATGACAACCAGAAGGAAATTTCCATCAGCGGGCTAATAATCGAACCCGACGCGATTCCGGGCGATTAATGAATATTCATCGAGCCCCATCTGACAAAAACGAGACTTGTGAATTTCGATATGCGATTACAAAAAAAAAATTACCGGAGAGCCATCGGTTCGTCGAAGAGTTACGAATTCAATTGCCCGATTCGAAAATTCCATAAATTTTAATAGGGCCAGTTTCGGTGTAACACCACTATAATACAGCGTATATCGATCTTTCGCCCGACAAATATTTAATGGGAACCAGGAAATCGGCAACGCGGCCACGTGACCGAGCTATTTGCGGTAATTTGGCCGGTGAATAATTCAATTAGATATGTGTGTGTATGTGTATTTCGTATAGTATATTAAATCCGAAATAAATTAATCCCAAAATTCGGAGACATCATTTTTTGAATTAACGCGTCTAATTAAATGCGTGGTTTTTATAAAGTCTCATAAAGTCTCTGATTGCTTCAAAAGATAACCAACTATAGATTGTATAACAGTTAATTAAATTCAACTCTTATGTAAATACACATTTTTAGTACTTTGGAAGAATAATTAGGCTTCTAAATAGGTAATTTGTACTTTCTAAGATAAATTTCAATCTTCCAATCAATTAAATGTGTTTTTTAAATTTATACAGAGCCTTCATAAAGTCTCATGTGACTTCAGAACATAGCTAACTATTATATAGATTGTATAAAGAATAATATTAGGCTTCTAAATATTTTGTACTTTCTTGCAAGATTGCAAGATAAATTGCAATCTTTCAATCAATTAAATGTGTCTTTTATATTTATACAGAGTCTTCCTAAAGTCTCCCATGACTCCAGATGACAGCCAACTATAGATTGTATACAGTTAATTAAATTCAACTCTTATGTAAATACACATTTTTATTACTTTGAAAGAATAATTAGGCTTCTAATAAATAGGTAATTTGTACTTTCTAAGATAAATTTCAATCTTCCAATCAATTAAATGTGTTTTTTAAATTTATACAGAGCCTTCATAAAGTCTCATGTGACTTCAGAACATAGCTAACTATTATAGATTGTATAAAGAATAATATTAGGCTTCTAAATATTTTGTACTTTTTTAGTATACTTTCTAAGATAAATTGCAATCTTTCAATCAATTAAATGTGTTTTTTATATTTATACAGAGTCTTCCTAAACTCTCCCATGATTCCACATGACAGCCAACTAGACTGTATAGTACTGTATAGTTAATTAAATTCAATTAATCTCTACAGAAATATGAAAATTCCAAAATCAAAATAAACATCGTTTATAGTATAAAAAAAATCAATTCGTAAGTACGTTTCCTGTCCTTATGGAATTCTCTTATCACGTCAACGAATATAACCGACGATTCCACCGTTTCGAAATGAGTTTAAAATTGACAAGACTCTCGTTCAACAACCTTTTTTTGTTAATCTTTCTTCCTTTATATCTGTTACAGGCGGCATCGGCCATAAATGTTTCCGTACAGGTAGACATGTGCTTTAATGTTTCGAAGTGGATACAATAGCCGCAGGACCGCATTTACAAATTTCATCAATAACAATACCGTCCAGTAGGTAATACTCAGTTATACAGGGTGTACAACAAAACGTAGATTCGCTTCATGAACACCTACAGTGCGATACTCTTTGTCTCTAGCTATTTCAATAGCACTGTATGTAAGTTAGTTGTGTAATGGTGTAGTTGATGTATACAGGGTGGCTCCTGAAAACGGAGTTTCGATGACGTAAAAGGTAACTTTCGGGGAATCCCTCCCTGTATAGGATGCACCTCCGTTTCTTGTGTAGACCGCAAACGCACGGATCGCGGGGATACCTGTTTGAACTGAACAATGCAACGAGGACGGGGCCGGCCCCGACATCAGCTGATACACCACTCACCATTTGCCAGACGTCGAATCATTTTAAATACCGTGTTTGCGTCTTCCAACTCTTTCATTACCTATATCGCTTTGTAATTCTTCGCTCCCTCCCGCCCGCCATTTCCACATATTTCTTAGGCATTCTCGCCGAAACGACCACGCAAAGTTACATTTCGAACTGGAATTTAATAGACTAGTATAGAGTGGCCTAGCTAATAGAGTCATGACGTCACGAGTGTGTAATTTGAACGTACTGTAGGTGCAAAATAACGTCACTAGTAGGCAGTGTTGCCGATATTTTATAGAGTTTACAAAATCTAAGAGTTCTAAAATTGTCAAATGGCAAAAGAACAAATTTCTAACGAACAAGTTTCTAAACGAAGGACGTATTCAGGAGCTCATTGCAATTAATCATCAAATTCTTTTATCATCTGAAATATAAACTGCTCCACAAAAGTTAAGGAAGTTCGCAAATTTTGCGATTATTTTAAAAGTTATAGACTTTTGATCACCAAATTTTCAAATATGCGTTATTAAATGTTTTCTCTCATATCTGAGTGGATTTTTTGTCCATACCTCTACAATTCATACTAGACTTGGCGATTAAAAAACCTGCAACTTTTAAATTAATCTCAATATTTGTGAACTTCCTTAACTTTTGTGGAGCAGTTTATTTAACAGTGCGAGTAAAAAAAATAGTGTACAATTGAATCTTAAAAGAGTACATAGTGAAATTTCTGAAAAAACTTCTGAATCTGAATTATTTAGAGCTCAAATTGTGTCATTTCTAACAAATGGAAAAGATAACTACGCAAAAAATTCGTATTTCTTGATTATTTGTCTGAATAGCCTTTAGTAGTTGAGGCTAGTAAATACTAGAAAAAAGAAGAAATTGTAAATTAAAAGTACCAATCGGATGACAACGGCAACTATGCAATTTGACAAAATAATTTGACAACTAACAAAGACAACTTCCATTAGACACTTATAAAGGAAAAGGAAAGAGTGACATTGGAAAGAGTGTCATTGCAACTTTTCACTCTGACAACTGTCATCTTAATAATCATTCTTTGTTCAACTCATAGAAACGACTATGTTGCAATCGGAAATGGAGCAAGGTGTGTGTTTCGCACCAACAGTATAAGCACCTACAGCTCGACAGGCATATCCAGAGACGAATTTTTCGCGTTAAAACGTCCGTTTAATTTCGCCGCGAAAATTGGCCGATAAATCACGGTCGTATCGAATCGGGCGCGGGGATTCCGCCGGTTATTCCGCCCGAATTTCCTCGATGGCACCGAAATCGCAGCGAATTTATTTTCCAAAACATATCGAAGCCGAGGATTTATGGGCGAAGGGCCTCTTTCTCTCCGGCTACGTGACAGGCACCGGAGAGCGAACGAGCGCCGGCCCTTCTTTCTTTTTTTTCCTTCGCCGCTCCCGTCCCGTCTCTCTCCATCTGGTTAACAATGGGGCGGACGCGCGAGAGCCGGCCGGGGGCGGCTCCCTCCTAGAATGGAATTATCCTAGCGAAAGATTAAATTACCTTCCGAGGTTCTGCTTTTACGTGTTCGAGCCCGACCGGAGCGGAGATTGACGGGTGTTAACAATCGAAATCGATTAATTAACCGATTCCTCTTAGTACATAAATAATCCGTTTGTTTGGAAATATACTCGCTCTATCCGACGCCTTGAATAACGCGTTATTAATTCGTATTTATAGGCGATTACTTCACGTTAATTTTTCTATAATTCCGCTGTGCAGGTAATCGATTAGGTTCGGTAATAAATTCGATCGATCGACGAGGATTCGAACAAATTTAATCCCTATACGTGCGATTTCGTTTCTGTTCGATTGATAGAAACAGGTCTAAATGCATTCGGCGATAGATCAAACTCTCCGATATAAACTCAAAGAGTTCAATAAGGCTATAAAGGAAACGGGTCGCCTTTTCCGAGCGACCGGGAGATTCGCCCGAGAGTTGAAAGGACGAATATCGTAGATGCGGCGTTGCCAGATCTTATTGTCCTTATTGTTACTGAGAATTTGTGTAGTTAATTAAATGTGTAATTTGTACATTTCTATGGATAAATACATGAGTGGATAGAGTCGAATAAAAATCTGGGTGGTATCTTAATTATATTTCTTTGATTCTATCAAAAACGAGGCGCTTGGGATTCCACAAAAAATTACCTGTAATATTTTTTTTGTATTTTTTTGAAGTAGGTAATAATTTTATATAATGATAGAGCGCGTGGTATTTGACAACGTGGCCGTTTGGACTTCTCCATCGTTCGCCTACGGCGACCCTTTACGCCGTTTTATTACTTCGGCGATGGCAAGGAAACTGGTTTTCGGAAATGTATTAGTATCAGTAAATGTTGCTTTTTGTTTGTTGGTGTTTATACTGTTTATATGCGGTTAGAATTCTGGGATTCGTTCGAGATTTACGGGCCGTCGAATGCCTGTAAAAACGGGCCCTTTCGTCGAACATTTTCGTTTTTAATTAGGCACTAATTGTCGATTTTTTCGGTGAAATCTGGTCTAATTTGGGTCTCGGTTGATCTCGTGTTATTCTCGATTCGCCGCTAAAATAATAATCCCTTTTTGGGGTGTATTGAGCACTGAATTCATTACGGGAGTTTAACACCGAAAAATAAAAATATCTAAATTTTGAGTAGAGTAGATTAGAGTAGAGTACTCTTTAGAACAATAGATATCTGGAAAATAACGCTTATTTTGTAACAATCGTTACTGCACCTCTGTACCAAAATAATAATCCCACCTCTATTAAACTTCTGTCATACGATGTCATAAATGTCAATTTTGGTAGTTTCTATATTAATTTATGTATTATCGAACGCTATTTAAAGTCCATCGCTTAATTTATCGTAGAGAAGAGTAGAATCGAGTTGAATAGAATCGTGAATAGGGTAGAATAGATGAGTAGCGTAATCAGGAGATCAACATTTGAAAAAATAACGCTTATTTTGTAACAGTCGTTATTGCGCCTCTGTACCAAAATAATATGCCTACCTCTATTAAACTTCTGTCATAGGAAATGTCATTAATGTCAATTTTCGTAGTTTCTATTAATTTATGTATTATCGAACGCTGTTTAAAGTCCATCGCTTACAAAAATTCAGGTAAATTCGTTGCGAAATTTCATTTATTATTCAACTATTCTACATTTGCAGCAAAATAATTCAAACGCATTATTTTTACATGTTTGCCCATAACTTTTTAATCTGTCATAGCTTATTAGTTATAATTTCTGAAATATTTTTTTCACAAATTAAATTCCGATTTTCCGCACGCGATTATTTATAACGCAAACAACACGAACCGATTAAATAACGACACGCGGACGAAAATGCAATTAAAACATTTAAATTGACACTTGTCCGCATATTTCCGACCGATAAAATGGAAACTATTAAAACGCAAAAAGTTAATTTAGTTCAAAGCGCAAAGCCACAAAAAATGCACACGTAAAATATCCACAGAGAAAAAGAGTACAAAAAGGGACAGAGAGAGAGAGAGGGGGCCATCCGGCGCTGATGTATTTGTTTTGTTAATAACAACAGACGTGACATACAGCTGCAGTGTGCCATGGAAGTTCATGGAACACCAGGATTTACCGACCTGCCGCCTACTCTATCTCACCCTACGCCAGGCCCGGACTCGTCCTCTCCCCTAAAACAACCCCCTAAATACATTTCATTCCATTTAAATCACTCAATTATCTATCAGAAAAGTTATTCATCCACCTGTTAGAGCATCCTAATTATGTTCTAAATGAACCAATTATCTCACCTATAGAGTCAATTACCTACTTTATAAAATACTCTAATTTTGTTTTCTATAGGTGAACAAATAGTCTCCCTTAGAGTCATTTTTATATCTTTTGATCGGACTGAGTCAATTACTTATCAGAAGAGTCGTTAATCCATCTAATAGAGTCAATTGTAGCTAAGATAGAGTCAATTGGAGCTAAGGTAGAGTCACAGCTAACTTTCGCGCAAACATCGATATTTATAGCTACCATTTGGATATAAATTTCCGCTAGGTAAATTTTAGGGCCGTTTCGAATCGAGTACGGTCCTGGAATTTTCCGTAGCGCTCTGTCTCTCTCTCTCGTTTGCGAGCGTTCCGCCGTATCTCTCCAAAGTAATCGATTTTGATGAGTGAATGCTAACACTCTGTTACGTTATAACCATAAAGTCGGGATAATAGGACGGCAAATTATAATGTACAACGTCGGGGCGACGGCGAAAGGAGAGAGGCGGGCGCTGTTCGCGAAACTCGTCCGGAGCTATCGCGTTATTAAAGCGTAATGAATATCATTTCGGCGCGCTGGCGTCAAAATAAACTTCTGGCCCTTTTCGGTACGGTTTCGTTTGTCGCCGTTTACCGGACGATTCTTTTTTTTTTTTTTTTTCAAAGGGGGATGTTAATTTTTTTCTCGGTGTAGATGCAAATGCGATTTATGGCCGTGAAATGCTAACTGACGTTTCTACGGGCTCGACGGATTCGGTTAGATAAGTGAATTTGTTTTTGAAATGTTCCTTATCGGTGCAGTTGCTTTTATAATTGTAGGATGGCCTTGTACGATTATTGAAAGATTCTATGTCCTTTACACTTTCAAGATTAACAGAAACTGTCAGAACCAGTTGTGACAATTAATCAAAGATTTGCTTCTAAATCGATCATTCAGAAGCTTCGTCGTGCTGATATCAAACCTACAGAATTTGTTATTGCTTCAAAAGTGCTTCGAATCGAATGATCCATTTTTTGATCGATTTTTAAAGCAAATCTTTGATCAATAGTTACAGCTGATTTTGACAGCTATTGTTAACCTTGAAAGTGAAAAGGAAATAGAATCTTTCAATAATGTCAAATTGGTGTATAGCTAATTCACGTCATTTTCGTGGATTTGAATTCCTACTGGGATTGGTCGATTTTGAACCTCTTTATTTACCAAAGGAATAACTTTTTCATATTTTCGACTGCAGTTTTGGCATCTCCATTTTGGTTTCCATAAGCCATTTCTGGGCCACCCCGTATAGAACGAAACCTTCCCCATCCGGTCCACCCTGTAGAACTCATCTCGTAAAACTGGAGCGTCTAATTTTAAAGCCGCATAACGGCGAAACTATCCACACTTTTCTGAACTCCATCGAATCTAGAAGAGGACCGTGTTCCGTTCGGTTTCGAACGGTGATTTATTTGGAGTTTGTCGCCCCCGGAATCCGATAAAACCGAGTGTACGGGAGCCCTTTGCGCTCTCGCAGCTGTATCCTGTGGCTGTGCCCGCGCGGACGGAACGTCACTTCCGACTTTGCACTTGTCAACAGGTCAATGGGGCGACGTTATCGACGGGCATTTTCATTTTCTACGGTCTTTCTCTCGTATTTGTGTTATCATCGATGCCGGATGGTTCGTTTGGATTTGGGTCTAGTGAAATGCGGCGGTTATCACGCTTACCGCGGCGCGATAAGGTTGTTGTTTTACGGGGTGAGGGGTTTGGAAGGTGGTTGGGTGTTGGTTGTCAGGTTTAGGGGTTGAATTTTTGAAATTGTTTGCGAGATTTCGAGGAGATTGGTTCGTTTGTAGTAGGAAGATTTGTTTTGGGTTTTTGGTATTTTAGAGGGAATTATCTCGGAAACTAAATGAGATAGAAACAAGCTGATTATTTCGTTTGATAGAAAAAACCCTTCTCTACAATTTATAGGGAATCACAAATTTTCGTAAAACCCTTAATTTTCGAGATATTTTGTATTTTTACCGTGTTTTATCGAAATTACAAATGTTGGCACAATTCGATAAAAAATCGCCATTATTTCAAAAATTAATCGAGATAAAAGCACGCTGATTATTTCATTCAACAGAAAAACCCCTTCTCTACAATTTTTGAACAATCAAAAATTTTAGTAAAACCCTTAATTTTCAAGATATTTTAAATTTTTTAATGGATATTATCGAAATTTCTAATTTTGGTGCAATTCGATGAAAAATCGCAATTATCTGAAAAACTAATTAAGACAGAAAAACGCTGATTATTTCATTTTATAGAAAAAACCCTACTTTACAATTTATGAAGAACCACAAATTTTCGTAAAACCCTTAATTTTCGAGATATTCTATATTTTTAATGAATTTTATCGAAATTACTAATTTTAGCGCAATTCGATAAAATATCGCAATTATTTCAAAATCTAATACAGATAAAAACACTCTCATTGTTCATTCAACAGAAAAAACCCTTCTCTACAATTTTTAAAGAGTCAAAAATATTCGAATTTTGCTTAATTTTTGAGATATATTGCGTTTTAATGAAATGTAGCGAAATTACATGTTTGGTGCAATTCAATGAAAATTCGCAATTATCTCAAAAATTAATCGAGATAAAAACACCCTGTTTGTTTCATTTTGCAAAAAACCCATATCTACAATTGATACATAATCAAAAAACGAAAATCACTTAATTATATTATCGTAATCCTGATATCAACCTCACTAAAAAAAATATTTTCTATTACACATATTATCACAATTCTACAACTTACGCTACATAATTGTACAAAACCCTCGTATATGTATTTATATACATGTACAACCTCCATGTATACATCCACTATTTGCCCAATAAACAATTTCCTTTCGTATATTACAGTCGATCCGCCATAATAACGAACATTCGATATGAAATTGTAGGATACACTTTCTATTTATCCTCGGCGCATGAATGTATAAATTTTAGATTGCCCAAAACACGCCGGGTGGGCAAAGACGATGGCGTTACAAGAACAGAGAGAACTTAAATTTCCTTATTTGTATTCAACGCGTTCGATCGACTAGCTCGATACACGCCTACAATATAAAACGAACCGAGACTATACAAAATTTACCTATATATGGATTCATATACAGGGCAGCACAATATACACTCTTCTAAATGTTCACCCTGTATATTATTCACAAAGTAATTGATCTTGATTAATCGAATTTGTATGAATATCTAGTTGGAGATTCTATTGAGACTCTCTGTAGGTATGTTCAAATTTCAGAACACTTAACTGATTAAAATTTCGGTTATAAAATAGCTTCCATTTTTCATACAAGTTCTCAAAAATAAGCGACGTTGCCAAATGTAAAATAAATCCAGAAAACGGATGAGATATATCGTGTTACGCGCTCGGATAAAACATAAAACCGAATGATTTTACGATGATGAATTCGAGTAGTGCATATTTTTCGCCCGTTTGGCGTCCATAAAAAAAGATAAACGGAACCATAACCGAAAGATAAACAACGGGGGAATCAAAATCGTATCTTGTACACCGCCCGGCTCGACAAAAGGCGATCGATACCGCCCCCGGATCGCGGCAAATCCAGATAATATAAATCTTTTTTTGTCGAGGAATAAGAATGAGCGAGCGAACCGCAACGCCGAAGACGGAACGGAATATCAGAGAAATTCGCCCAAAATACCTAACGATAACGAATGCCCGAACAAAACGTAATAAATTTTACACATTAATATCGAGATTTTATCTATTCTATTTCCCTTAAAAGCCACTCCGTAACGTTGTATCGTACATTTCCTCCCAGCCGAACCCTTCTCGGGGTGTCTTTTTGCACCGGCAGGGCCGACCCCAAACCCTTAAAACGCTTTATTTACATAACCGACAAGTGTTTTTACGATAACCTACTTTATTATTTCTATTTAATTGGTTTAGTGAGTTCCTCATTAATTCAGGTATACCATTTTACGATTTCCTACATAATTATTTATTATTTCACGTTTATTTGTGTGCCTACAACATTTTAAATTAATTAACGCGTATTTTGTACGCAATATGTGTCTATGTGTGCAACAAAGACTAATTTCCATTAGTCTAATTTAAAAGAAAAAGAAAAATTGATATTGTGGTAATTGCAACTTTCACACTCTAACCACTGTTATTTAAACAATCTCTCACTGTTCAACTCGTAGAATCGACCATATCGCAAGCAAACGTACAATTATCCGCATAATTATTTATTTGTTACATTAGGAAAGTCCGGTCCTGTGGCGTATTCGCATTATCGTCGGTCCCATCAACATGAACCCTTGAATTATGAGGCGATTCCTCTCTTTTTTCGAATATGGAAGCGGTGGAGTACTAAACGTTACTCGGTGTAAATTCCCCGGCACTCTACCAGTTTAGTTTTCAGCGGAGTAATGTCGTCGTTATTAATTAATTAACCGTTTAATGCGTTAGGTATAAATAGGTGGTACATCCTTCACTTTCTCGAATAGTGGAAATTTAAAATGTTCTCTCTACTTTTAGCTACCTATTTTTGTTACTTAGATTCAATAGAAAAATTCGTATTCGGTACTTTTCGTCATCCATAAATCCTCATCGATGAATTAGATTTCTCCCTTTTCTCCCAAGTTCAATCGATTTTGTGCCACAAACCCAGTTCTACCTGTTACCACTCGCCCCTCGAATCCCCGATTTAATAATAACCATCAACAAAAAAAACCCAGCCAAAGCTCATCTGCATCCCGAATTTGTCCACTGCAAACCCTCCCGGTGTATGCCCAATAAGACCCCTATTAATTAGGGTCGTTAAACCGGTCGAAAGCCCCGTTTCGGCCGCCTTACCCCCGCGCATACATACGCCATTAAACATGCACGTGTATATCCATTAGTAATTCCAACCCCGCTAACTCGGTGCTAACATACTGCGAGAGCTCTGTTTGCGTAGCGGTATAATATTCAGCGCTCGGCGGCGGGCCAGGCGCGGCGCCGGCCGAACGGCCTTGCGGCGGCTGCACGACCGGAATGGTCCGCTGCACCGCCGGCGTTCGCCTACTAACTAACAGGTTACGCGGGCCGCCCCGCGCCGCGCCGCCGCCGCTCCGCCGCCGCCGGTCGGGGATCCGGCTAAGCGATCGGGCATTAGCGGAGAAGGAGCCCGTCGGATTGATTGGAGATGGGAATAAGTCGGGTTTGATGGTTGGTTTATTGCACTTGTGTGTTGTGTTTGTAAATTCGGTTCGTTATTGGTTCTGTATTGGTTCGATGTTGGTTCGATGTTGGTTCGATGTTGGTTCGAAAATTCGAAAATTAGGAATTGTGATGATTTCAATTAAACATATGAAATATCTCGAAAATTGAGGGTTTTATACTATTTCTAGCCATAATTCGACATGGCATAAAAAACGCCTAGCGCCGACTTCAAAGGTACCGGTGCACATGGATGTACCGTTTTTAGTATCAAAATTAAATAGATTAAAGTATTAATTGGGTAATATTTAATGTACTCACTTTGTCAGTGAAATTTTATGTCAAATAAATTTTATAAGTTAAAATTAATAATTTTAAAAACAAGTAAAGTTTAACCAAGGCTTTGAGAAATCGCGAAAAATTTTCAGACCGCGCGAGCCACTGATCAAAGACAAACAAACTGAAGAGCGAGATTAATTAGATGAATATTTGGTGATTTACGACCGCGAGCCAGCTGCCGGTCCGAAATCGCGTGATCGCACAGTTGTAGAATTAATATCAACTATTGGTGAGTTGATGTTTAAAACTTAAGTGAGCCACATCAGCGCGGCTCAGCGGCTATACCGGGGCGATTCGCGCTTATTGGCAATGCGAGAGTATGGGTTTCTTAGCATTCTCGGCGCTTATAACGCGATTTATTTCGCGTCCCCGGTACAACGGTCCAAATCGGATTAATATTAGAATTACTATACGAAAATTTGTGATTCTTTATAAATTGTAGAGAATGATTTTTTCTACATAATGAAATGAACAGCGTGTTTTTATCTCTATTAATTTCCGAGATAATTGCAAAATTTTATCGAATTGCATATAAATTAGTAATTTCGATAAAAACTGTTAAAATTTCAAAATAAGGGTTAAATTAAGGGTTTTACGAAAATTTTGGATACCTTAAAAATTGTAGAGAATAGTTTTTTCTACAAAATGAAATAAACAGCGTGTTTGTATCTCAATTAATTTTCGAAATAATTGCAAAATTTTATCGAATTGTATCAAAATTAGTAATTTCTTCTTCATTAAATATCTCGAAAATTAAGCGAAATTCGAAAATTATTCATTCTGCAAAACTTATTGAAAAATATTTTTCCTGCCAAACGAAACAATCCGCGTACTTTCATCTCAACTAACTTTCAAGAAAATTCCGTTTTTTCTCCTTATAAACCGCATTTTTGCCCTAATTCCTTATCATTTTTAATTATAGCGTGCAAGAAACATAAAAAAGAAACTTAGGCTCGCCCTAATTTCATTATACGGAACGTCCCCGCCAAGTCCTCTCTCTAACCGCGAAAATAAGACAGTGCCTAATCCGAATCGCAAATCCAATCAACCCGGAGGAGCCTCGGGCCTTCTGCGGCACCTCGCGCTTATTTTCCGGAAAGTGACAACTCCCGGAGTTAATTCCGCGCCGCGCCGGCGGTGTCGCGGCCACCGACACCGTTACCTAATCTCAATTTTCCTCTAATAACCGCCGAACAGGCTAATTAATTCCCGCTTCGATTGCCGAAGCAATTTCGCATCTAATTCCACCGAATAGTCGTGTATGAAACTTGCAAAAATCCGTGCGGCGTATCAATCGGACGTCATTCGCCTGTACGTTTCAATCGGGGACAACGCGATAAATTTCCCGATTTCCAATTTCCGTACGCCGGCTAAGTTTTACGCGACACTTCCATTCCGCTCGTGTACTCGCTCGAATTCGACCCCTTAGTGTCACCATAGGGTGACTCCGCAGCGCCATTAACAGAATCCATACGGGCCCAATCGATACTTAGCTTAAACGTAAAATCACCGAGCGATTTTCCCCGCTTTCTTTTTCACCACTTCAACCGCCCTTTTATTCGCTTTGATCGCCCTTTATAATTACAATTAATGCGATTTTAATACCAATTCTTATTCACGAAATTAATCGATTATTAATTTACCTACTACAGCAAGAATATTTGTGGTGAAAATCTCAACAAAAACATCCTTGCATCAACTCTTATAAGGATAATTACGTGGAGAATAAACGAATCGCCTACCCACTGTAGCCGATAATGCGGAGAAGAAAATAAAAGGTAGTTAGTTGTGGCCTTTTCCTTTAGGAGTTTAGGTCGTCGAATAAATGAAATAAACTCGAACTGAAAACGATTATTGTATACGTCGTCGTATAAAAGTGGAGGCGAACGGCGCGCCCGACGAGGGTCCTTTTGACAAAAGGACAATAAGACGAGAGAGGGAATATTGCCGAGGGTGTCTGTACGCAGCGCGGTAGAAATTGGAGATTGAGAATAATCTAAAAATAGCCGGGGGCGCGTTCTCTTCTACTTACGCGACTAGGTTGAGACTTGAGATCGCTCTGTCGTGTATCGGAGACATTTATTTTTCAACAGGTCAATCAATTATGTCCCGTACAAGCAAGGAATATTTATTTGTTTGTAGAAACTATAAGATTTTATCGGTTCACCAGGAATTCTTCCCCAAAATAATACATAATCCTTTTTGGGATTAACATGGGGTACTAAATTAATTTCGATTATAGCTGAGAAGAGAAAAATAGGGTAATCACGACAATGTTATTTAAAAAATAACGCTTATTTTGTAACAGTCGTTACTGCAGCTCTATACCAAAAAATCGATTTCCACCTCTATCAAACTGTAATACGAAATGTCATTAATGTCAATTTTTGACGGTTGATTAGTGCTTATTTATAATTAAATTAATTCCCTTATACAGGGTTGGGCAAAAGTCCGGAATAAAATTATTATCTGTTAAACCAGTAATTTAAACAAAAAACGCTGAAACACGTAAATTGATTTTATATTGGACGGATTTGTTGCCAATAAAATGATTTTTTTTTCTTCAACCCCTTAGTTGCAACCCTACCCAACTTTATTTTTTCAAATGCAAAGGTATGTCGTGTGTAGGGTCATTGAAAAGCCCGTGAAAAATGGAATCTAAAACATACCTTTTTTTTATTTTTCTCATGTTGTTATTTGGAAATGAGCAAAAAATTCTTTTAAAAACAAATATGTTACAAATACTTTTTTAGTGGTATCGACGTGTGAATTAAGGCTTACTCTACTTAACAGGCTCCAAGGCAATGGTAAAACCTAATATCGGTAGCCTATCTTTAATTCTGAATGAACTTTTATTAAAAGCAGGCGAGCCTGGTCAGGCAGCACACCAAATTTTATTGATTTACCGTTTAAAACTGATAAGGCAATTTAGCATCAACATTCGTTGAAATTTATGTTTTAAGAAAAAACAAAAACATAAAATGGGTTTAAATCTAAGCCATTGTTGATCAGTGAACTTCAAAAAGGAAAACAGGTGTTGCATTTTTGTACAAGTTTTTTTTTATTAAAGGTTCGCCTGTTTTTATTAAAAAGTCATCAGAATATGCTATCGATATTACGTTTTACCAATGCCTGGAAGCCTGTCAAATAGATGGTGAAGGGCATTGTCAACATTGCTACGTCGATAGCACTAAAAAGGTATTTGTAACTTTTTTTGTCTTTAAAAGAAATTTTTGCTCATTTTCAAATAACAACATGAGAAAAATTAAAACAAAGGTATGTTTTAGATTCCATTTTTCACGGGCTTTTCAATGACCCTACACACGACATACCTTTGCATTTGAAAAAATAAAGTTGGGTAGGGTTGCAACTAAGGGGTTGAAGAAAAAAAAATCATTTTATTGGCAACAAATCCGTACAATATAAAATCAATTTACGTGTTTCGGCGTTTTTGTTTAAATTACTGGTTCAAAAGATAATAATTTTATTCCGGACTTTTGCCCAACTCTGTATAAATCAATAATCAGTAATTTATCGTAAAGAAGAGTACAAATTGAATTGAATAGCGATAGTGAATAGAGTAGAATACAATAGAATAGAGTAGAATAAAATAATGAACAGAGTACGAGTAGAATAGTATGGAGTAGATTCGAGTAGATTCAGATGAGAAAAGTAGATTCGAAGTAGGTACAGTAGATTCAAAGTAGAGTAGAATAGGGTAGAAAAAAATAATGAATAGAGTAGCAAGCAAGTAGAATATAAGTAGAATAGAGTAATCATGAGAACGATATTTGAAAATAACGCTTGTTTTGTAACAGTCGTTACTGCACCTCTACACCAATATAATATTCCCACCTCTATTAAACTTCTGTCATAGGAAATGTCAATATCAATTTTTGACAGTTTTTGTTTATGTATCATCGAACGCATCTTAAAATCCCACTTATTCGCGTATAAAGCAAATAACAATATTTTTTCGATACCGGATTAAAATTCAAGCAAATTCGATTCGGACTTTCGATGCGCCCGATTTCATAGAGCTAAAGAGAAGCACCAAAATCGGTACATCCTGAGTGTGGACAGAACATTATACAGGGCATTAATTCCGCACGCAACGCGAACACGATTTAACTTAATTAATATAAATCACATTTTAAGTATTATTTCGCCGAGATCCCACTCGACGCGCCTTAATGAAACAGAGTGTGCCAATTTAACCACTTGTTACGTGCCTGTGCTTAGTAACTCGGTGGAAGAGCAGAGTACAAACACACACACACACACACACGGATATTATCAACACACATTAAGACCTACGCGAGGCACAGTGCACCGCATTGCCCTTTCAAAGAGACAAAAATCCTACCAATCCTTCCATCTAACTTATTGTAAATATGCTACATTGCTTTAATTACTTGTATTAAAGAAAACAAGTTATCATAAAGTATCATATAAATAAACAGCTTATCTGGGAACGTATTGGAGTATTTTCGGTCCAGATAGGGAGGCCTCCGGGCCTCCGTTCATCCAGTTAAGTTTAACAGAAATAAAAGTCGAGTAAAACATCTGTCGCTTGTTGCACTGCGACCGACAACCGCCGCAGGTGAAAACCCTTAGCTGGGCCCGGCCCACGCCCCGCGGGCGCAGGCGGCGGTCTCCGGTTATTGTGCTTTTTTTCCGAGGCACCCTCGTACGATAATCTCTCGTCTTCGGATTCGTATCTCGCTTGTATTTCGTCGGGTTGGGCTGCTGGGCTCTTCGCGAGATGTTTGGGGAGACATTATAAGGCCGGTGGTGTTGTTATTGTAATTTTATCTAGTAAATTCTTGCAATATTGTAGAGATTTCTTTGTACAAAATGAAATGAACAGCGTGTTTGGATCTCAATTAGTTTTTGAGATAATTGCGATTTTTTATCGAATTGCATCACATTTAGTAGCATCGATAGAATCCATTAAAAACTCAAAATAAGGGTTAAATTAAGGGTTTTACGAAAATTTTTGATTCTTTATAAATTGTAGAGAACATTTTTTTCTACACAATGAAATGAACAGCGTGTTTTGATCTCAATTAATTTTCGAGATAATTGCAAAATTTTATCGAATTGCATCACATTTAGTAGCATCGATAGAATCCATTAAAAACTCAAAATAAGGGTTAAATTAAGGGTTTTACGAACATTTTTGATTCTTTATAAATTGTAGAGAATAGTTTTTTCTACAAAATACAATAAACATCGTCTTTGTATCTCAATTAATTTTCGAGATAATTGCGAATTTTAATCGATTTGCATCAAAATTAGTAACTCCGATACAATTCGAAAATTTTCCATTCTGAAAAAATTATTGAAAAATGTTTTTCCTACGAAATGAAACAAACCGCGTACTTCAATCTCAACTAACTTTCAAGAAAATTCACTTTTTTCCGAGGCACCCTCGTACGATAATCTCTCGGATTTGTGTCTCTCTTGTATTTTCGTCGGGTTTGGTTGCTGTGCTCTTCGCGAGTTGTTTGGGGAGAAATTATAAGACCGGTGGTGTTATTATTATAATTTTATTTAGTAAATTCTTACAATATTTTTGGAAGTTTATTGGAGGAATTTAAGGAATCTAACTCGTGGAGTTCCCACCGGTGGAGATGAGGTTCTCATCCGGTTGGAACTCTGGAGGAAATAGAAAATAATGGAGAAGTTGGTTTTTAGTACGTTTCGTTTGAGAGCGAAGTGTAATAAAAACGAACGGTTTTCTCCGATCTAAATGAAAAAATTCTCACAAAAATCGATACTTTTAGAGTTTTACAATCGTTTTTTTTAATTATTATTGTTTTATAATTATTGTATTCGACGTTTAAATATTGTCTAATAAATTTATAATTGATTTTACATTAAGCGCATAGGAGTCTCCAAATTGCTAGTAATCTTCCGTACGGATTTTCAAAATATAATTATAATTTATTTAATATCGGTAATATTATAAAGACTCCTATCCGGTTATAGAATATTGCGAAATTTTGGCACATAGTGACTATCTTTTTTTAAATTCATAATAATTCTAAGGTGTTTCGCATTTAACACATTTTATCACATAAAATATGTTAATCGCTTGTAAATTAATAACAAAAGTTCTCAACTATTGTACATACATCATTCTACTGAGATCAAATTGAATGAGTGATTCATAAACGTAACAACATTTTTTTTCTATTTTTTAATATCTTGATATTTTTTTTTAGTAATTTTTGTATATTTCCCCTCACGACAACCACAACAAATATACTTTCATTTGCAACCGCTTATTTCATACTAAACAACACAATTAAATCTTTTTTTATCATGTTTTTAATCCACTGTAAAAACGGATTTTTATTTATTATTTTTTTCGAGGGTAATATACTATTTTTTTACGAATAATCTAAACCTACGGCGTACATGTATAAACATCTGAAAACATATAAATGTGTATATAAGCAACGACAAAAATATAATCTCGAAATGATAACAAAAAATAAAACAAAATACAGGGCGATACATAAGAAAGAATATAAAGAGTGTATAAATGCCCACCACCCTGTATATCGTTGCTTAACCATTGGGAACTGGCACCCGTCGTTTGATATGTATTATTTTCACAAATTCGAGGATCCCCGATGGGGAACCCCCAAAAACTTTAAGCGTAAATGTATAATTTCTCCGAGTAAAACATTTCAATAACGAACAACAAATTCGGTCAATGAAATTGTTAACAAAACATCGAACCCCACCCTACAGATTTCATCATTCAAACCACAGTTAACAAAGTCTCGGAATGTAAAATACAAATAAATTTCTTCTACTATCCATCCAACATCGCCTCGAATTCAGAAACAAAACAAAAATTACACCCGGAGCTCCATTCGGTAGGCCATAACCGCACATAAATAATTCCAGCCACTCTCTCAATTTCCCAGCTTGAATCCCACACATCAGCTAACAATTCGCTTGTCGACGAGCGGCAGCACGTCCGCCAACAGCTTAGTACCGGACAATCGCTCGTACGACGCGCCGATAACGTTCCTGATCAACCTGAACGACTCCGAATCGAACACGGACCGCGCCGTGTTGGTGTAATCGAACGGCTCCTCGATGCACAGGTACTTCCACTGGTTCGGATCGTTCTTGGGCGCCCTCGCGAACCTGCACTCCTCCACGGGCAGGCTGCAACCCGCCCGCACCGATATGGCGTACCGGTTGAAGTCGAACGACGAGTAGTACTCGAAGAAGCCGACGAACAGCTCGGCCAGCGTCAGCCGATTGTCGGAGGTGAAGTCCTCGAAGAGCGGCAGCTCCTCCTGGACGTTGGTCGTGTAGGGCTCGTTCGACGGGCCGAACTTCGACGGCAGCAGCCCGTGGAGGCACGGCAACACCGGCGGTACCACGCCACCTAAAATACTCATAATTAACAAGTGTACGAGGGATGTTTCCAAAGTTCTGGGAAGTGGTGAGAGACAAGTCTTGTCTATCTGGTGCAACATCGTTCAGTCTGATTAGTTGAATCCTGAATGCTCCAGAATGATTTAGGACTGTTTAGAAAGCTCCAGAATGATTTAGAACTCTCCATAGTCTTTTAGAAAGCTCCAGAATGATTTAGAACTGTTTAGAACGCTCCATAATCATTTAGATAACTGTCTAGAACCATTTAGAACTGTCAAAAACTATTTAGAACGCACCATAATCATTTAGATAACTGTCTAGAACCATTTTGAACTGTCTAAAACTATTTAGAATGCTCCAGAAGCATTTAGAACTATCTAAAACCATTTAGAACGCTCTAGAATCATTTAGAACTATCTAAAACCATTTAGAACGCTCCAGAATCATTTAGACTAAAGCCAATTTGAAAGTCATTTAGAACAGTCTAGAACAATCTAGAACGACCCAGAATCAATTAGAACTGTCTAGAACTATTTATATCGCTCCAGAAACATTTAGAACGGTCTAAACCCATTTAGAACGCTTCAGAATCTTTTAGACTAAAACCATTTAGGACGCTCCAGAACTATTTAGAAGGCTCCATAGTCATTTAGAACGCTCTAGAATGATTTAGAACTGTTTAGATCGCTCCAAAATCATTTAGAAATGTCTAGAATCATTTAGAACTGTCTAAAACCATTTAGAACGCTTCAGAATCATTTAGAACTGTCTAAAACCATTTAAAACGCTCCAGAATCATTAGACTAAAACCAATGAGGTCGCTCCAGATCTATTTAGAACGCTCCATAGTCATTTAGAACTGTCTAGAACAATCTAGAACGATCCGGAATCAACTAGAACTGTCTAGAACTAAAGATTTCGATTTAATAACGCGAATAATGTAATTATTCAACTGAAAATCGCGGTCTTTTATTGTTGAACCGAGAACTTTTCACCTTAGCCTTGTAGAAGCGTTTTTATAGTACTGTTTTTGTAAGCATGGAAGAGCAATAATTTTCTTTTTGTGAAAAAAAAGGTGTGGAAACATCAGAAATTATTCAGCATTTGCATGAGTATTTGGTGAGTCTACAGAATCCAAAAGTACTATTTATTGGTGGATTATTAATCTGGTATTATTAATCTGTTCTAGATTTTTTTCTGCCTCTTCGATAGTTACAAAAACAGTGCTATGAAAACACTTCTATAATAGTTGAACACTTGAATCAAACTGAACAATGTTGCACCAGATAGTTGCACAAACATCTCTTTCACCAAGAATATTCCCCGAACTTCGGAAAGATCCCTCATAGTGTACAAAACTGTGTTTACATTGTAAGTAGTGTATGACCATCAGCACCCACGAGTAGCTGGACACGGTCATCTTTTTGGCGTCGTTGATGTTGTTTTCCTGCGCCCAGATTTTCACGATGATGACGAGAGGCCGCACTCGCCAGTCGAGGCGCGAGTAGCTGTACAACAGCTGGGTGTTCTTGATGCCCACCGAACTGTTGCAGTTCAAATCGATCTCGAAGCCGGTCTGTTTCTCTTTGAACTTCAGTATCGGCACTTTGGCCAGGATCAGTTGCGGATCGTCCGCCATTTCTGCAACGAAAAGAATTAGAATATCCTCGGATACGGGTATTTTTATAGTACCGTTTTTAATTAATAAATGCCTGACGGCGTTGAGGTGGTGTAAGGCATCTAAACGAGGATCGCTACTGATAGATTTCGTCAACAAACACATATCAATATCACTGTTGATTAAACCGAAACCGGACATCGTAGAACCTACCATGTATAAACCATAATTGCTCAAGTAATCCTGAAACAAATCGATATACATTCACACGACATTAAACGAACCCGACCGGACTTACTTTGAGATATAAAAATATATTTTTCCACGAATTAATTTTATTTTCATAAGTAATTTCGTTTTGGGCCTTGCTCTTGTACAAGCGCCAAATGTCCTTGTTCAGCTGACCCAATGGGCCCTTTAGAGTCGTATTCGGAGGATTCGGCAGGATTCTCATTACCTCAGCTTTGGACTTGAACCTCTCGACTAGGCCGTAGACTTTCTTCGATACATTGTGACCGTTCTTGTAATTACTGGATTGCTTGCGATGCGATCGCTTATTATTGTTATTATTGTTATTATTATTATTGAATTTATTGTTCGAGTTGATGTTGCTGTTGGTGTAGCACCTAAAAAATACGCCGCCCAACGGTTTAGAATCGATAATTATTCGAAATAACGCAAATAAAACGAAACCAAAACTATTAAAAACAAATCATGCAATCATAATTTCGTTGTTTGAATAAAATTACCCCGTTATTTGTTCAAACAATGATATTATTTTAAATATCCCTCGTTTAAAATATTTACTGCGAGCTTACATAGTTGAAGTCGCCCCAACTATTTTGACATTCACTGCCACGGGACAAAAAGAAACGTTCTATTCTGACCATGAACACAACATTGACAAGATTGACGTTGACAATTAGAAATAAGGTTATGTTTTCTAATTAGGTGTCGAAAATTGAAAAATTAATCAATACACATAAATTAAGGACACACACATACACGTTGTAGAAAAATACTCAAATTCCTACAGACAATTACTAATTAGAACAAAATGAGTGCCGATCTCATAGTCGATCCGCAAATCCGTTTTTGGGTGTTCCTTCCTATCGTGATCATAACGTTTTTAGTGGGAATATTACGGCACTACGCCTCTATCCTGCTGTCGAGCCAAAAGAAGATCGAATTACAACAACTGGCCGATTCGCAGTTACTGCTAAGGGCCAGGGCGCTGAGAGAGAACTCCGGCTACATCCCGAAGAACGCTTTCCTCATACGAAAACAGGCTTTCAACAAAGAAGACGGGTACTTGATGCAAAAACGACCAGCGGTAAATCAAAACATGATGACCGATCCCTCTATGATGACCGATATGCTCAAAGGTAATCTCACCAACGTCCTGCCCATGATCGTTATAGGAGGCTGGATCAATTGGATGTTTTCCGGATTCATAACGACCAAAGTACCGTTTCCTCTAACTCTGAGGTTCAAATCGATGTTGCAAAGGGGCATTGAGCTGTCTCATTTAGACGCTAGTTGGGTGTCGTCGGCTTCTTGGTACTTTCTGAACGTGTTCGGATTAAGGAGCATTTACACGTTGGTGTTGGGGGAGAATAACGCGGCCGATCAGAGCAAGCAGATGCAGGAACAGATGCAAATGACGGGGGCCGCATCGGGGATGCCCGCCGACCCGAAGGTGCCGTTCAAGGCGGAATGGGAGGCGCTGGAGATCACCGAGCACCAATTGAAATTGTCCGATATCGAAAAAGATCTATTATAAATTATTCGTATTAACTAGTTGAATTGTATTCGTAAACCGTTTAGATTAAACGTTAAATATTTAAAGGAGCTTCTTGTAAGTAACCCGATACATAAAACACCAAAAAAAAGCATGCAAATGAAACAAAAGAAATCGAAAATAAAAAAAAATGTGAAACAAACAAAAACGCCATCTTCAAAATTTTTACCTATTTTTATAATTGCCATTGTTATTATTTGCGTTACTGTTCTGATGTTTTAGATTAGAATGGTAGCAAACAGTTGGAAAACTGTGGCTGTATTTGCCTATAACGACTGTTTGCTCATCCAATCTCTTCGCACTAAAACCACCTCCTGAATTTCTACTCGAGATTCCTTCAAAAAAATTCAAATCATAAATTACAACTACCATCAGACCTCCAGATTATGCTATACTGATTGATTGTATCGACAGTGCTTCAAATAACTTATTAAATCTACTTAGATGAAGAATTCACTTTGAAGCTCTGTTTTAGATGAAAGTGTATTAATTATTATCAAATTGGTACCAATTAAGCAATGAAAAGCTGTTATACAAAATCGCAGTATGCTGTGGACTGGTTTAAAAAATGACTAATGACATGTACACATTTTCACTATGACAGAAAAGCACAGCAATTTTGATTGTTACTATACTTTTTGGAGATTGCTTTGATTGTGTACAAGTTATACAAGCGTTACGCATGAAATATAAAAAAGCTTACTTGTTCTGATGGAAGATTCTTTTGACGGAGGGGACCAGCTTTCGTCGCTTTCGTAACCTTTACTCGAGAAATCTCTCGGTTGGTACCTGTTGATAGTGTAGCTGTAATTGACGATTTTGTGAGGCGGAGGTGGCATCATGCTGGTGGAGAATCTAACACTTACAGGTGAATTTCTATTTACATCTGCATCCGAATCTAATTGAAAAAACAGTCAGTATTATAAATTGTATATGTAATTGCATTTGGGATGTACCACGTACCTTTAGTAGTCACAGTTTCCGAATGTCTTTGTCCCTTATTATAGTTTTTTTTATTGCAATTCGTGATAGGATCCAAAGTAGGTGAAATAATATCGTAAGGCATACTATCGGAAAAAAGATTATTGTTATTGTTAAAATTATTGTTCAATATTTGAGATTCCAATTCCATTTTCTTTTAATAAAAACCAACAACTCTGCAAAAAATCTGCAAAGAAAAAAAATATTTATTGAACCTTTACCGGGGCATTTGTTGGTTAATTCGTACGAGTATCGATAGCTAATTAACTGACCATTCTATATTAAGTTACGGAGAGCAGAACGCACATAATCGAATACTGGTATTTTATTTTATTAACATTTATCATCAACCAACAGTCACTCTTTCTTTTACTTTGGGAAAAAATCAAACGATATCACAAACGAGCCTGCGCTAAACTGTTACCAACCAAAACACCCTACTAATAAAACAAATGTACTTTGTTAATAAATAATGCGAATCCATTGCGGTAAATATTATGTAAATTATCCAAAATTAGGTATTTATTTTTTATCTAGATAAATATGATTTATTATATTAGTCTAAAAAAGAAGAGTGTATTTAGACATTTGAAGTTGCAGCATATGAAGGTACTATGAGACCAGTTTTGGAAAAGAAGTTGTCATACGTCACAATTATTTAAAAAATTTAAATTTTTGAAGAAAATAGGAATTACAATTATTATTTCACCCGCATCCGAAAAAGATAAAATAAAATATAGTGCATCAAATTAAAATGGAAAATATAAACGTTTGTACTATTTCTATCTTTGCTGACAAACCACTTAATATTCCTTAATTAACTACCAATTAAAGCCAATTTAGTTTTGAGGAAGTCACAAGAAGTTGTCCAGAAATGGATTTCAGCAAGTTAAAGAAAACATTTGTTATAGCTGAAATAGGGCAAAACCATCAAGGCAGCTTGGACACAGCGAAATATTTAATAAAAACAGCCAAAGTAATGTTATTTTCTAGTATTAATACTTATGAAATAAACCTATTACTTTACAGGATTGCGGTGCAGATTGTGTAAAATTTCAAAAATCAGATATACACGAAAAATTCAACAAATCCGCCCTTAGCAGGCCTTACGAATCGCCTCATTCCTTCGGCCTAACTTACGGAGAACACAAACGGTTTTTGGAGTTCAGCGAAGAAGAATATCGCCAATTAAAAGAATATGCGTGTGAATTGGGTATTTTATTTACTGCGTCCGCCATGGACGTGAATTCGTTAGATTTTTTAATCAACCTTGGCGTTCCGTTTATTAAAATCGGCTCCGGAGACGCTAACAATTATTTACTTATTGAAAAAGCAGCACGATCGGGTATCCCCCTAGTCGTCTCAACAGGTAGATTTGATCACATATATCCATAATACAGAGTATCCCCCCCTAAAACAATATATTTTAGCTGTTGGTTCTTATGCGGGACTCCCTGTATAATAAATTGATATGAAATATTTTAGGAATGCAAGGATGGGATACCGTTAAAGAAATACATGCAATTATATCGAAATGGCATAATAACTTTGCACTCTTACATTGCATCTCATCATACCCCACCCCGCTGGCTCAAATCAATTTAAATTGCATAAAATTGTATCAAAGTGAATTTCCCGATACAATCGTAGGGTATTCAGGTCACGAATTAGGAGTTCATGTTAGTGTAGCTGCTGTAGCTTTAGGGGCAAAGGCAAGTCATGAAATTGAGCGTTATATTTTTCTATTACTGCCTGTTTTAGGTGATTGAAAGGCATATTACCTTGGACAAAACCCAGAAGGGTTCGGACCATAAATGTTCCCTAGATCCTAAGGAATTTGAAGACTTAGTAAAAGGAATACGGTCTGTGGAAATGGCTCTCGGGGAGCCTATTAAAAAATTTCAGGAATGCGAAAAATCGTGCTATGAGAAACTGGGCAAGACTTTGGTATATCGAAGGAATTTACGTAAAAATCATATTGTACGTCGGGATGATTTAAATGTTAAAGTAGCGGAACCCAAAGGCATCGATGGGGCTGTAATCGATGATATTATTGGTAAATCATTACGGAAAGATGTTGAAGAAGATCAATCGGTTTTATCACAAGATTTTTTGTAAAAAATTTATTTTATAATTCTTACAATATATGGATATTATTTCTTCCTTTCGTACTTCCAAACGAATACCGGAGCGCTAGTTTTGGTTCCTTTTTTCAAACGTTTAGGAGGCAAGACACTTTTTCTACCTTCGACGGCTCTTTTCATATGAATTTTCTGTTGCAAAACCGACAATTCTTGTTCCCTATCGATCCTTTTCGATAACTCTTTGTATGCTTCTTTTCTCTTATTGCTGGATTTTATTAAATCCTCTTCCGTTACGTCAGGCAACTCGTTTTCCATTAGATACTTTAATGATCCCTCGGACGCTTCCTTTTTCGCTTTCTTATCGAAGTAAATGTGCTTATTACTTTTACCTACATCTAAGCTAGACAAATGGAGTTGGGCCTGCAACTTTTCGATTTTCTTCACCTCCTGAGTTCTCTTCGTAACGATATACTTCAAATCTTGGGTTCGCATCAACATCAACTGCTCGGGAGTGTAATCGTCGTCCTCTTCCTTCTCGAAGTGCTCTCCGTCATCCAATTTCGAATTTATCATGTGATGGTAAAACTCATCTGGATTTTTGTTCAACGCCCTTTTACGGAGCAATTTAAGGGTCTCCTTCTTCTCCCCGAAGTCCCTCGCACGACGAACATAATCCTTCTTCTTCTCGAGCAGGCCGAGGTGGGCTCGCTCTTCGGGCTGGTGACGCTCCCTGTGCGTTTTTTGGTGCGCTTTTGCTGCTTTCTTCCAAACAGACATGTTAATATTGTTTTATAGAATATGCAAGAACAGTATTGTATTAGAAATAAATGTAGGTTATATTCTTCTTCATGTTAGTTTATATGTCATTTGTCATTGCTTTCTTTCGTGGCCTCGATTATGAAAGAATTCAGTAATTAACAACACTGTTGGAGTTCGCCTTCATTTAGACATTTTTACTGTGCGCATATCGAGATAGGTAGAGCGCATGCTCAGTTTCGCCCAATCGTCTCTGTTTCTATAGATTCCTTCACTTTTATTTATTGGTGGACGTTTTAACCAGTTTGTGAGTTCTGTGAAGTTAGTGAGTTTCACTGCACTGTTCTTTGGTGAGTTTGTCGAAATATTTCCATAGTTTCCTTCTATTTTTCGAATCATCGCGTTTTAAAGAATGCCGCCGTCGCTAGAAAATTAGTTTATTAAATCGTTTTAGCGCAAATTTTTTGGAATTACTTCGAAAATCAGTAAATATCGATTGCGGTGTTACGTAAATTGGTAGGCTCCGCCGGCCATTATTGTAATTCTTAATTAACTGGATATTCCTTTGTTCTTATGCAATATTCGCTTAGTTAATCGTCGCTGGTTCAATTTAAACGCGGATTTAATGGGAATTTAATAGAAAATCTCGCGAAAAATCGCTTACGTAACCCGTCAATAGGTTGAACTCTTATGACTTTGACAGATAATACTTGGCTGCCATCTTACTCTTTAAATCTTTTTCAGGCTTTATAGGTACCGGACGAATACAAATAAAATAAATAAAAATGTTTGCCTGTGCTAGATTAATCGCTCCCGCCACCAGAAGCGCAGTAAGTATTCCATTTTATCAATTATATCACCTTATTTCGACTCGATGCAATTCGCCCGGAATTATGTAATCCCCCAATAACCTTTTGGACCATCGAACGAATTCTGCGGGATTCTCGTCGATTGCGATCGATTTTAATCGTTTTGATGAACATAATCTAACGTTTTCTTTAATCGATTTTTAGCTCATCTCTAATACGAAACAATACTTAAGGCCCCTGAGCAGTGTAGTCAGCCAAAGCCAAGTGCAGGTACAGAATGTCCAGCAACACCAACAACCTTCTCTTCTACCTGCCATCCGCAGTTTCCAGACCACTCCGGTCAGCAGGGATATCGACTCCGCTGCTAAGTTCATTGGCGCCGGTGCAGCCACAGTAGGAGTAGCAGGATCAGGTAAATCACGTTAATTTTGCTATCGTTTCGATCACTAATACAATTGCACGCTTTATTTCTAATGATTATATGTGCTTACATCATGATGATTATATAACTGGATTAATTGCATGTACGGTTATGATATGGTAAAATCAAACCTAAGTATTAATAGTAATGTTACATCGAAGATAAGCTTAATTGGTATCAAATTAGAGGAGGACTGTCATTGCAAGTTTTATGACATTCGTACTTTTAACATAATTGAGTAATTTATTAATCTGAGTGGAAAGGTGTATTACAGAATTCGATTAGGGCACGTAATAATAATAACAAAATATATTGTATGCTTGATAATTTTTTAGGAATTGGCGTTGGTTTGGTGTTTGGTTGTTTAATAATTGGATATGCTAGAAACCCCTCCCTGAAACAGCAGATATTTTCGTACGCCATTATTGGATTTGCGCTGGCTGAAGCTATGGGACTGTTTTGTCTGATGATGGCTTTTTTAATTTTGTTTGCCTTGTAGAATTATTAGTTTTAAGATGTAAATTTTGGGAAGGCTTAGGTTGCATTGTACAGTTTAATGTAGATTTAACTGATGTTTGGTGTTGCGTTTTGTTACAATAAAATTCACGTACTAATATCTTGTTGCTTGTTCACTAACATTGCATGGTATGTATCGAGTTTCATTTAATTAAATGTGATAAAATTGCTTATCCAAATAAATATTTACATCAACTATGCAAAAACATTTTGTTAACTCGTTTCGTTTCTTATAGGAGCTGGTATTGGATCAGTATTTGGTTCCCTCATTGTTGGCTACGCCAGAAATCCTAGCCTGAAACAGCAACTCTTCTCGTACGCCATCTTGGGTTTCGCCCTGTCCGAAGCCATGGGTCTGTTCTGTCTTATGATGGCGTTCCTGTTGTTGTTCGCCTTCTAAGTTTCTAAGGCTGTTATCGGCGAAGGTCACCATCTGTTCCACCATTTGTTACATCAAGATCATTAAAATTCAATAGAACTTTTTAATTTTTTGTGCGCGCTCTGTATGAATACGCGGCCGATTTTAAACCACGTGAACTATTCTATAACATCGAGAGAATTTGGGCTTACTTTCTTTTTTTTCGTATTTAATATCGGCATGTATTTGTTAAGAGTCTTGTCAATGTGTTTTCTAGGAAAATGGAAGCAGTAAAAACTATCTATTGTACATTATTAGAAATTTTTATTATACAAAAACCTTAGTCCTTATAAGCTATTTTCTCTTTTTTTTTATATAAAACACAATCAGAGCTGTTATCAATTATTTTTAAGGTAATAAATTGTTTTCATTTTATTTTTACATACTTTTACTGGTTCAAAGAGACATGAAAATATAACGATTTATTTTAGGGATGAGATTTGACCTTAAAACTATTTGGCAGTGAGGAAAAAATATTCATTAAAAAAAGAATAGTTTAACTAATATTTTGAGCCTCATACGTTAAAGCTCTAGATAAATTCCTGGCCAATGCTAACCTTAAAATATCTATTTTATCTTTCAATTCCGGCTCGGTTTGTTTCTCTTCTAAACACCGCATAATAGTAAATGTGGCATTAGACGAAAATAGAAGCTCGTCACTTTCTAACAGTGGAATCGATTCGATCAGAAGAACATACCAGAAACTAAAATAAAAAATTTTAATCCGAAATAACGAAATAATTTTTTATAACTTACTACTTGGGAATAATTTTCGAAGCCAGTAATGAAATTAACAATGTCGACGCTTCTTTGTAGTCACCGTTTTGATACAACTTGTGAAATTCGTAATATTTCCCTAAAAAAATATTGATAATTATTTTGCACTAAAATTAATAAAATAAGTACCTAAGAATATCAACCTATCGCTGAGTAACATTCCAGATCCCAAATCATCCAAAATATCAGGACTGTCGAATTTGCCCAATTTTAAATAATTTTTGAGAAATTTATCCGCCAAAAATGAAGTAAAAGAACCATCTTGAGATTTCAGAGCCCACGAAAGGGCGTTACCTAGTCTACCTCTTCTCATCGACAACATACCTTGTACTTTACAAACACTTTGAACTAAAAATCAATCAATATTAATAACGAAATAACCACTTGACGAATTAACTACTTACCCACTTGAGTCAACTCCCTATTTTTAGCTTCTCGCACAATTTTCTGAGCCTTCGCCTCAGTCTCCATGTGGATTCTCGGCAGTATCAACTCTATAACTCTCAAACCATCGTTCGGACAACAATCCAAATACGTCAACCCGACTTGCCACAACGATTTGTGACTCATCAAAGTACAACCGTAATCTATCACAAACGATTCTCTCAACTTTTCCGCCGAACTGAAAACCACAGTGCATTATTTGCCATACAAATCGAACAATTTCGCTTACAAATCGGACACCTCCTTTTCCAAATCGCTCAATCTATCGCAGTGATACAAGAGATCTGTTAGGTGGCTGACGAACCATCCGTTGTCGTACATGTGCTGGATTTCTTTAATAACCTGCCGAAATAAAATTTATAATTCCGCGGATTGGTTCGATTGCTCCAGCTTACTTGGAACACATCAAACTCCATTGCAGCCAATAATATCTTATCTAATTGCCTCAGGTGCTCGTTCATGCGTAGCTTGGTCATGGCCCTCTTAGCGAACCGGCCCAGCTCGAACGATTTGACCGTTGGTTCGGTGAAAAACAGCCAACCGGCTAAATAAGCGTACCAAACGTCGCACTTGTCTTGCACTTCGATCCAAGCCTTTTCCTCCCCTACAGTCAGCTGGAAAATATTTAAAAAATCAATTTGATTTCGTGAATTTTTTCGTTGTAGCCTCGGAAAAACATTCTATTGACCGAAATTTAAAGCATCCATTTTCTCGGAGCCAGACGAAGCAATCCGTGCGATGATAAATATTTTGTTTACACGGATTTTTCTGATATTCATCGAGGAATTTATTTAAATATTTACGAGGACATACTATAACGAATCGATTGTGATTTTTTCGCCAAACAAACTTACTCTCATTATTAAATCTAAATGTTTCTCGGTACTGAACATTTTAGCGTCGATTTTCGATTGTACGTCCATTATCCAATGCCTCCGTTGCATGTTAAATTCGTTTAAAGATGATCCGCAAGAACCCTGTAAAAATATTCATTTATTAACTGTCGATTAAAATTTAGTAGAGTACTAACATTAAATGTAGGCATGGATTTTAATGCTTGTTCAATAAGCACAAAAGCGCTGCTATCGGAAGAGGAATGCCTTTTTAACAGCGATCGAACAAGCTTAATTCGCCCTTGGAGAAGCGCCCCTAACACGGTATCCCAATACTCGGGCTTCTCTTCCAGGCCGATTTCGTTTTCAGCCAGCATGTTCGCAGCATTCCGTTCGTATTCAGGAAAATGAAAATTCACCCATTCCAGCAACTGCGATAACACGAAATTACCTACAACAAACGTTTATAAATCGTGTAAAATCATACCGAATTATTGTTTACCTTGCATGGTATCCATAAAGAGTATTTCACACAAATGCCAGATACATTCGATGGAATAGAATATCGTGATGTAATTCTGCAACATCGACTTCTCATCGTTTTCGTGGCTTTTCGTGTGCTCGTCTTGGAGGTTCTCCAAACACGCTCTTATTATCGACCTGTATTGCCTGCTGATTTTGAACAATTCGAATTTCGTATCGGAATTTTTGTTGGTCGCTACGTTTTGAACCGATAAAAATACCCCATTAGATTCGTTGACTAGTTTTCTTAGTATCGGATGGAACAGGATGACGTCCTGGCGCAAGAGAAACACAGAGGACGGATCGTTCGAGGCGAAATGGCTCGGTTCGTCCTTTTGGCTTATATTTCGCTTCTCGTACGCGAAAACCGCTACGTTTTCTAAGCTTGCCCATGTTCCCGCTACTCCTGCTCGTTTACACAAATCGTTCGGAATCAACTGGAAGTTTTAGTTTAATGGAAATAGTCGAGAACTTGAATAGTACTTACGAAGGTTTTAACTTGTGATTCCATTGGTATTTTTGCTAGAAAACTCCTTTTTGAGTGGTGGAAATAAATTCAAAACACTTTTAATCGGTTACAACTGTTTTAAGAGGTTATTTTCTACTTCTTTTCTCTTTAGAAAACACAGAACGTTTTGGAAGAAGAGAACATACAGTTCCATCAAATGACAGGTGACAAATGATTTAAGATAAGTTATAAAAGAAGAAGTTTTTAACGCCATTTTTAACTATTCTTGTGGCAAATTTGAATAAAAAAAGTTTTGGTGGATGTTTTTGCTATTTGCAGCATCTATGAATAATAAGGGAGCAATTGGAAATAAGAAAATGTTACAGGTCAGTGCCTAATTTGATTTTTACTAATGCACTTGTTAATATACACGTACCGAATAATTCATAATATTGTTAAATCTTACTGTTTTTCGAAGCCAAAAACGTTGAAATGTTATTAAATAAAATTACTGAATGTTTCTAAAAATTTATACAAAAATAATATTCTACTATTTACAATTTTCAACAATTAAAATACTTATAATATTTTAAAGAGGTACAATTTTTAATATTCAACAAACGTTAATATTTATTTGCACCAATTCATTGATAATTAAAATTGTTTTTAAGTAAAAGAAATTTTTAATTACTGTTTTTTGACTTAATGCAGAATAAAAACAGATTAAAAATTTTACCTTTCCCGCTATTTAAAACATTTTTAAGAATCTCTTCTAAATTTACTCTACTATTTAATCAACTTTTTAATCTCTAATCTAATTGTGTCGTTACAAATCCTTCTTCACCGAACTACCCCAAAATCAACCATCATTAGAAGACATCTTGTTCAAAAACCCCATCAACATGGCGCCTTTAAACCAGCCATTTTTCCGCGCGGAAATGTAACAGCACAATTAAAGCTACCGTTTAATAATAAGAAACCACCTATAGCAATAAACCAGAGGCTTATACATAAACCATATCACACGTGCGTGATCCTCAACTTGTGCTTGAACGTGGACCAAATGGGCTTCGTCCGCTCCAACGACAGCTGTATCTCCTCCAACGTCTTCCCGCTGGTCTCCGGCACGACGTACGGCGTCACCGCCGTCGCGATCACGTTGTTGATGCCGAATATGAGAAAAGGCCCGTACATCCCGAACCTCGATTCCAGCACGTAGAAGAGAAAGTTCGAGATGAATATCATCAGGCCGAAGACGATCACCAGCACGCTGAGCCCCTTCGATCGGAAGTTCGGCGCGAACAGTTCGGACAGCATCAGCGACGGTATGAGGATGATGCCGTTGCAGCAGAATATCACGTACATCAGCATCCCTGCCAGCGGGTACCATTTGTAGTTCGACAGGTCTACGCTTTGCACGTGCTGCGCTATGTAGAAGTAGACCGCTTCGCTGAGAAGGACCACGCCGCAGGAGAATATGGACACCATGAAGGCCCTGCGTTTGCCGACGTTCTCGATGATGAAACCCGCTACGAATATCAATATGCAACAGAGCCCGCTGTAGATCATCGCCGGCACCTCCGGACTGACGTCCGTGCCGGAGTGCTTGAAGATGAACTGGATGTAAACGTTGAAGACGGTCACGCCGCCGAGCAATTGGGATATGCGCAGGAAGAGGCCGGCCCGCAGGGCCCTCCTGTTGAGGTGCTTGACCAGCAGGTCCTTCCAGGTGCTGGTCTCCTCGGTGCGCTTGACGATCTCTTCGCGCAGCTGCGTGAACAGCTCGTCGACGTTGTCGGTTTGGCGCAGCTTGCGCAGCGCGTTCTTCGCGTCGTCGTATCGGTTCTGCATGATGTACCAATACGGCGATTCGGGCAGGAAATAGACCGATACGAAGTACACGACGGGCAGCGGTAAACAGAGGTAGGCGGTCACGTTTACCGAATACTTGGAGCCTATCAGGTTTATCAGGAACACGCCCGCATAGTTGAGGACGTTGAGGAGATTGCCCCAAATGCCGCGCACCTTCGGCGTGCTGACTTCGCCGATGTAGAGGGGCAGGGAGACGAAGAAGCAGCCGTGGCCGACGCCGGCGAAGAATCTCGATAGATAGAAGACGTAGATGCTGGATGAAAGGGTGGTGAACAGCCAGCTCAGTATGTGCGGTATGCTGAGGAGCATTAGGGTGCTCTTGCGGCCGATCAGGTCGCAGGATTTCGAGAAGAACGGGCAGGATATTATCATCGCTAACGGGGGTATTAGGGTGAATAGGGAGGCCTCATCTTCGGATATGTCGTAATTTTCCTTGTCGCTCGTTAGTTTTACTATGAACGGTGAACTCCACGATGACAGTAAACCGATGGTTATTGCCGATTGGCAAGCTGGAAAAAAATACAATTTTTTTTTGCTAAATTTTTGTATTAAAAATGCAGTTGGAATGGTCCATTTTATCAATGCGATTCGAAGTTGTACTTTTTTTTCGCGGTATTACATTTTATATTACAAAAAACGAATATATTTCAAATTCCAATGACCGAGAATTATAAAGGTTGGAGTTGGAGAAAGGAATAAAAAAACGTTCTTAGTATTATGAAGAAAAGTCATTCTTTATAAAAAGTTTTGTATGTGGAAACAAAGTTTGTTCTATGAAAATCTGTAGTAAATAAACTTTAAAATGAGTCAAGAGGGAAGTACCATTATTAAACATTTCTACAGAAAAATTTAACAAAAACAATTTTTTAAATAGAAAATTTCAAAATAAAATACTAAACTTTCATAATTTTCTCTTCTAATACAAACTTTTTTATGACATAAACAAAGACTAATTAAATTTAAAAAAAAAAACAAAATAGCCAATTGAGGTAACTTCACTGACCTCATTCTGTACAGAGTTTAAAATAAAATAAAAAGTATAAAGTTTTATAAATAGTATTCACTGATTTTATTTATATCTGCCTGTATTTCTGTTTTATTTATTCTATTAATATTATTAAAATATGGTGCAAAATAATAAAATAACAAATGATACTTCTCAATTGAAGCAATAACAAGTTTCCCTATTAACACCCTGTATTATTATTCGACAAGCAAGTACTTTTTATAAAGATTGACTTTTCTTCATAAAATTTCATAAAAACAATCATTTTTGTCCTCTCCTCAACTCCATCCACAGACACGCTGTATAATAAAATAGTATTTCTAATAACATCGTTAGTATCTATTGATGAAAAAGTTATTAGTATTCCTTTTGGTAAAATATTTTGTCTCGAAAATTCAACAAATTCCGGATGTATTTAATAACAAAATAAACGGATTTCTCGGCGTGTTTGGGCAAATTCACGTTTCGTTTGGAAATACACAATGAATCGACTTATTGATTACACGATATATGCACGATTTAACACATCACTCTAGCGTACTTGGCTTATTATCTCAACTATTTTAATAAGTTAGCATTTCAATCATACTTTTTATCTAATTTTTCAATACCGACCGCGTGGAAATGCTCCCGTTCTAACATAATAACAAATGATACGGATTCTTGGCTCTCCGTTCGATTAGAAATTGGAACTTCGAGTCCAAACAATTGTGAAAAATATTATTTTTTAATTTAAATTATTGAAATATCCGAAAGTCGTTGTGAATTTGAAGAATTTGCGAATTATCAATTTACGTTGTTATTAATCCCGTTTTACGATGCAGAATGTCTATAAAATATAAAATGTTAAAATTAATATAATATAAAACAAAATCCTGGAAGAGCCCGGAAAGGACGAAAGACTAGAAATTTTTATACCCCGATTACAAAGAATTCGATCAATTTTCGAAACGTATTATCAATTGTAATAATAAAACACGCTATTGTTTTTTTTTTTGAGATTGCGATTACGACATTAAAGTATTTGAGCTGCTTAGCAAGAAATTCGCAATTGGTCAATGAATATTTACAATTAAATGTACTTATACTTAATAAAAGAACTCGAAATTTCCTTCAATTTGCTCACACTTCAATGACTAAACGTTTAACCGAGATCGAAATTAAGGGAGAGGAAAAAAAATTGGAGAAATTCGGCCACTCACCCACGGCGTTGGTCAACACTTGATACCAGATCTTCTCTTTTTCTTTGCATTTCTTCATGAAAACGTCGAAACATAGGGTCGTCCCGGACGGTTTCCTATTTAAATGAACGTCGTGGCCGCACATACGGAACGAATTTTTTCGACGCTTTCGTACCGCACTGTGACATTAAAAAAATAAACGGCTGATTAGAATGATTCAACTGGTATTCGGAGGAGTTTTTCATAATATACAGAAGCGGTTTAAGGGAAAATCTATAACGCGAGTTTTTGCGCACTCGATTATTATGGTTTTTGGAAAAAGAGTTGGTATTACAAATTGCAACTCTTTTAATTATTCTAATGTAGAATTTGAAAAAGGAAAATCAACTAGTAATGTGGGAGGATGAGCAGTTAATTGAGCAAGGTGGGATGAGGTGTATGTATGTTAAACTACCTAATTACTAATTTTAGATAAAAGAGTATAATGAATTTTCGGAAAGATATAAATTGGGCGCGAAAGGATTATAGATTTTGATCATATAGGTAAATTGGGCGGAAAAATGATTGTAGATTTTAATCCTATAGGTTAATTGGGCGCAAAGGGGATTATAGATTTTAATCCTATAAGTAAATTGGGCGTGGAATATGAAACGTCTTTTTAATCTGACAGGTAAATTGGGCGCAAAAAGGATTGTATGTTTGATCTTACAGGTAATCTGAGAGGAAAATTGAGCGCAAAAAAGTTAAAAGATTTTAATCCCACAATGGATTATAGATTCCTATAGGTAAATTGGACACTACTTTTGAAAACAACACCAAAAAAATCATTTCTTTCTACCTTTAATATCATTGCACCCAATTTACCTACCTATACGATTAAAATCCCCTTTTAAGCCCAATTTAACCCAAACCACTGATGTCCGATTGCACGACATTCACTTAAATTGAAAGTAAAGCTTAACCCTTTAGGTGACGGATATTTCAATGCACCAGTGGGACTTAAAAATGTTAAGATGCGTTTAAGTTAAGCGGTAGAAAATGTACGACTAACGGCCGATTGCACCGACTTATTTTTAAGGGACCATTAAGCTAATAGAGCTTTAATAGTTCATTAACGTTTTGACTCGTTGCACCACACTTTAATAAAAAAAAAGTGAAACTTGGAGTTAAGTGCAAGTTAATTAAGCTGGAGATTTAAGTGAAGGTCGTGCAATCGGGCATGAATTTTTCTTCGTTAATACGAATCGAAAATTATCCCGGTAAATTTTTTTTATCAATCATCCCTTATTCTTCTTTCTCTGATTCAATCTTGCCATAACTATTATTTGGCTACTCTGGAAGTATCGATTCGTTGAGTGTTTGAATTGACATCGTCTCCTTAGCTACGAACGCTGTATCAACTGTAAAATCATGCACTGATCGATCGGCGAGTCGAAAAATCCGTACGATTTCGAGAAGATCGTTCGTAATTTTCTACATTTTTACATACCATGCCCGGCCTACCAGAAACCATATACAGCTCGGAGCAAATCAGCATACCGCCCGCCTTCCCGTACCTCCTCAGGCAATACGCCAAAGCGGCCATAAGGAGCCAACCGACGGACCTCTTGCAGTAAGTCCCCAGTAAATCCCATAAACAATTCATTAATATGTTCGTTCAGATGGTCTACGGCGTACTTTCGTTGCCTGTCGCTGAACCTGCTGCCGCCGGTGAAGCCGCGCCTGGAGTACCCGATACCGCGCGAGTACTTCGGCATCACGCCCGGCTGGCTGAAGGCCCTCCTGCACCAGATCTCCTACATCAAGACGATCCACTTCAAGACGCTGTGGGACCGATGGACGGGCGCCTGCCTGTCGCACAACACCCTCATACAGATGCTGTGCTTGGGGGGATTCACCGATCACAAGACGATACCGTGGCCTCGATTCGTCGGGCTGTGCGCCGCTCATCTGACCGACGTAAATATGCGATTGTAGAGTAATTGTGCCGGTGATCGAGTCGCTTCGTTTCGCAGGATTTGACCAGTACTATGAAGTTGATCTGCGAGATTCTGACGGAAGAGCCGGAAGGAGGGTCCGCGATGATTCCGTACGAGACTTTTATGGATTTGTACGAGTTTTTGGCGAAAATCGACGCCTCGAAGCCGCAACTCTTGAAGAATATCTACTTCGGTGACGCCATTTTGAACGTCTACAAGCGATTGTCCGAAAAGGATTTGGCCATCGAGAAGACATCCGAAGTAGAAGAAGAGGAAGAAAGGTAACTATTTATCTAATAGCATAACAAATTCAATTTTCGAACGAAAGGTTGCGCTAAAATTGTTATTTCAACTGTAATGTTGGTCGCCTAACTTTTGTCTTTAGGAGAACTGTCGTTTATCATGTATCAAGGCCACTTAGATTTTATTATCAATTCAAAATCAAGTATTTCTCTTTTTATAGCGTAAAAAAATCGGAATCTATATCATACATCGACGTAGATTACGAAAAGGAACTATCCGAAGAGGATATATCGTGTCCCAGTATGGTGGACGATGACCATTACTCTGTTGATTACTACTATGATCAAGTTTTGGATTTAACCCAAATGGAAGAAGAAGGGTAAGTTAACAAACACCTTTTCCCACTACTACACTCTAATAATTCCCACAAACTTTAGAGAAGGCGGTATACCGGCTTACTTGAAGCACGCCATGATGCAGGAAACCGAAGAAGGCGAAGTAGAGGAAATGGGAGTTGAGAGTTACATGTACGACGGTAAGTAGAGAAAAACTTGCGTTGTTATTTATATTAATTTATCTAGATTGAATTAGGCGAGGACGAAGGAGAAGGACTGGGCGAAGAAGTCACCATCATCGACGAAAGGAAATCGGAAGCCAAGTCGACCGCCGAGTACAAATCCGAGGATACGATCACCGGGGAGCCGACGCGAAAGATGGTGGCTCGGCACGTCGTCGAAGACGAGAAAACGCTGGAGGAGGATCTCGAAAGGTTGAAGGTATTGCTGTAGGATTCAAATTACCGCGGGAGTTTCAATATCGTCTGTTAGGCGTTGCAACAAGAACTACCGGGCGAAATGGACGAGGAATTGGAAAAGTACAAGTGCAGGTTGTTGGAGGAGATGCCGTTGACGGGATCGCAGCAAATCGCTATAGAAGAATTTAAAGACAAGGAAGAGGAGGTCGTCGAGAAAGCCGAGGAGGAAGTCGCGGAAGAGAAAAGCGAACAAGAAGTGCCCGGAGTCACTACTGCTAAAGATGTAAGTAAAATATATTGCCTGAATAACCTAAGTAGCTGAGGTCTTAAGACCAGGAAGAAGTAAAGAGCGCTTGCTTATGTTTTTAGAAATCTGCTGAAAACATCGAAGTCTGGGTTGACAAAGTACCGGGAATAGGAGGTGTTGTGCCCGATCACTTAATAAAAGCGGTAAGCGAATATATGAAAGGTTTGGCTGCTGTTCAGCATAATATGGTAATGCCGAGAAATATTAGGCATTACAATTGTCCTCCTTTGGAAGTCGTGGAGTCAAATTAATAAGTAATCTTTTCATTTTGAACGTACTAATCAGTGCGTGAAGTAAGGGAAGACGGGTATATATATTTTTTAACATTTTAAAACTTATTTGGTTCGTTGCACGATAAAATTACTAATCCGAATGGTTTAATAAAATTGACAAAAAATATCTTATATATTGTATAATTTCTAGTTAACACAATATTACAAACAACATATAATTTGTTATAATAAATAAGTAGTATTACAAACCCTTACCAGCAAAGAAGATGTATATTAAATTAATACATAATTATTGCTTTTTTTGTTATAATTTCCATTAACAATCTTTAACAATCTTAAAGTATAATTTAAGATGGAAAGACGTATTTATTTAATAATTAATTCACTAATAAAATATCGTTTAAATATCTCTTTTATAAGTGTGTATATATTTATAAATGACACTTATAAATGTGTATATGTCATTTATTAATTTTTATATTGAAGTAATAACCTCTTATGACCCGTCGTGACTATTTAAATGAATAATTTTATATTAATCTAAATATTTTTAATTACTCTATCGTCTTCGAACCTGTTCCCTTAACGTTCCATAAGAATTAATCACTTCAATAAAATTATTGTAGTGCACATATACATTTCAATGATCGTCCAACATGAAAATAGAATAACATATAAAATTAAAAACAATTATCAAATAAATTTTAAACGCAACATCGTGTTGTCTCAGTCCTAAAATCACACAGGCTGAAGTAACGATAAATTATATTTACTTAATTTATGTGCAAAATTTAACAAGAATTCGATTTTAATGTTAAAATTAAACATTCCCGGATACGTAAAATGTTCACCATGTATAATTAATTAACAATCGGTTAAAAATACATACAAACAATTATTTTCTCATTTTAAATGTAAGATGTATTTGGTTGAAGTAAAAATTGTTAATTGTTGTATGTTTAAGATTTCAATTTTAGGATGATTTCTAAAATAATTCAAGTCGCATATTTTATTAACTATCACGTGTCGTCAATTAAAATAAAATTGTATAAAATATGGCAGCTAAAATAACTAAAAAATAGCGGATGTCTACGAATAAATTAATGACGGTATTGATAAAATTTTATAATTTGATTTCTTCATAGACATCCCCTAATAAATAAATATCTGTGGCACTATTAAATAATAGAAACAGAGATATAAAAAGCAGATGTCTTAGGAAAGTTAAAAAATTATTTATAAAATCATAAATTGATTATTAGTAACAATACACAACAATAAATTCGATTTTGATTCAATTTAAAAATTCTTTTTTTTTTATAAAAGGCACTGACGTTTTATTTCCAATGGACAAAAATTATGGAATGATATTCGTATTTTTTTTTGAAAAAAATTGTACTTTTTAGACATCAGTCTTTGAAAAAAAATCAGATCAATTTTCTAAAAAATAGGAGTTAAGATAAAACCTTTGCAAAAGTGACTAAAAATCTACTTCTTTTTTCTATTATACCTCAATCTCTAATAAACAATTCTCAATACTGTGCAAGGGGTTTTGGAAGTATTGCTTACAAATCATTTAATATCAAGAGCCATAATACTCGTTAATAAATTTCGATAATAGCTTTCATGCACAGTAAATGACGTCTCGATTATGATATTGTGTTATTGAGCATTAGTTTCTCGTGATCGTTAAGTCTTACCATAATACCCTCTTCTGTCTCTACACATTAGTACCGTGACGTAAGGATTATTCAATACGAAACAAAACAAAACGAAAAAAAAAAAAATAATAATACACGTACCCATTTCATAATTCCGTAGCTTCGTTAAAATAAATCTTAGTCACGACGATATCGCCGGTGCTGAGCGTCTGCGTCCCGACGTTCGCGTGATTCTCCTTCACGACGCCCGGATCGTCGTCCCTCACGCCGCTCACGTACTCGTTCGTCGGCGAGACGACCCTCTCCTGCTTGTACCCGTTATTCAATTTACAATGGCAACTGCACGTGCACCGACCGCCGCCCGGCGTCGCCGTCGCCGTCGCGTCGGGCTCGTTTTGCAACGCCGCGGCGCTGCTCAATATCGATTCGAGCTTCTCGATCTTATCCAACCGGTCCAATTTGCTGTCGTTCAATATCGAATCGACCAGCTGCATCGACTCGGTCAGACTGGTCGGCTCCGAGTTTCGCGGCGACGTCGCGTCGCTGTCGAGGCTCGGATAGTCCTGGTCGTCGTCGTCGGAGCTGTCGGCGTCGCGGTCCTGGCCGAGGCTCTCCAATTTCTCCAGCTTCTTCGCCACCTTCGCCGACGACTTGAGCTTCTCCTTTTCGTCGTCGGTCAGTTCGATGTAGCGCAACAGTCGCACCTCTCGGTTGCTCAACACCACGCTCTTCGTCGCCTGGGCCAGCTTCAGGCGCAGCTCGGACACCTCCGTTTCGGTTTTCCTCTGGCGCTTCTTCATTTTCACCGCGTCCGGGTTTATAATCATTTGTATCTAAAAGACGCAAGCGTAGAGAATATATAAGATTGGAAAAGGCGCGTATTCATAGATGGCGTAAATTGAATTTTGCTGTCACTTGTCATTTAAGGTAGATACCAGTGTTGCCAGAAGTAGCGGAATTCCACTACTTTTAGGCGATCGTGCCTAGGCCTTGTATGGCTAAAATGAATAAAATTTAATGAATGAACTTTTCTATCACTAATGGTATCAAAAATGTTAAATCATAATTAATATAATTCCGAGAATTTAGTGCCTACTATTTTGGAATTAGAGTATACGCTCTTACTACTTTATTTTTCAATTTTCTTGGAAAAAAATATTCGTCATTTATGACTTGAAAACACAATAATATAAAAGAAAAGTAAGTAATAAAGGTTCTAATAATGGAAAAAAGCCAAAAACGATTAAAACGATTAATGTCGCGTTTGACTTTTCGACCTTAAATGACATGACAAAATGTCAAAATTGTCAAATCTGTCAAATTCAATTTGTTCCATTCACGGCCCTATATTTCTAAGGTCTGGAAACTGTCTATGCTTATGCTAGAGAAAATGAAGAAATACATTAACCGAAGATAAGTGAGGCATGATGTTAACAACAAAATCATCGCTGATTCAAGTATATTTTTATATTTCGTATCTATTTTTAGTTTGAATATAACCTTTCTTAATGCTAATTCTACATAATTCGTACGCAAAAAACCGGGGTCCTTTACAACATCGACTCCTAGCGGCCGTTTTAGGAACCCTGTTTTATCAAATAACGGGACACTTTTTCGACCTATGTTTCCAGACCTTAGAAATATAGTGCCGTGTTTCTAATACCTATTCTATTAACTATTGTTCTAAATAACTACAAATTGCATATTTACTTACCTGCTCGTCGCACAACTCCAACATCAACCCCCTGTTCTCCTCCTTGATGCTCTTGCTCATGTAATGGTAGATCTTCTCGTGCGTGAGGCTCAACACGTCCGCCGACGCGTACAGTATCATCTCCCTGCTGAGCGGCCGTCGCGACCAATACTTCTGGTCTCGTTTGTAGATGTTCTTCAGCTGGTCCTTGACCGGATTCACCGGGGCGCCGTAATGCTCGCAGAGCGCGTTCAACGCTATGCTTTTCACCTTGTACACCGGCTTGTTGGTCTCCTGGTAGGTCAGAATGGCGTGGGCGGCTTGCGTGTCGAACACCATGCGCATCGTTATGTTGTATTGATTGAACAGATTCACCGAATCGTTTCGACAATCGTGCACCACCTAAAAGTTAATGTAACTTTTAAATAAACCCTACTCAAGGGTTAATGATGATTACCTTGATAATGTAGTCGCTTTCTAGAAGCTTCTTTAGACCGTGATCGATCATTTCGGGACAGGAGATTAAATCGAAGACGTACGAAAAACCGGTCATCGTGGCGATTTGCATAAGAGTCAATTGACCTTTGTTGCCTAAACTGACGCCTTCGCAATCGAAGGCCACCGTCATGCGATTGGGAGTGAACGGCCAGGTTGTGTTGATCGGTACCTTCGAAGCCCTGGTGATCAGATCGTCGATCACCACTTGGCATTCTTTAGTCGTGCAAATTACCCTACGAAACGACGATTGATAGTTTAGAGTTTGTTAAGGCGAGATTTGTACCTGGTGTTTTGGAAGAGCTTGGTTTTCCACGAGTCCATGGTATGCGTCGCGTGTTGGTTCATCATTGATTGGCGTTCGCGACCGGTGTTTTCCTGCAACGTTTTCAGGACTAGATTGTTTATGCGCTGCTTCAGGCTCTGGTTGTACGTGGAATTCGATTTCGATGGCGGTTTTTGCGAGGCGTTTCGATCGTCTTGGGCTTCGCAATTCTGTTTATTGCCATTACCTATAAAAAATGACCCATCGAATCCAACTGTTGATAACAATTCTGTGAATAGGTTGCCATAACTTGATGTGTCGAGTGTTTAGATTACTGTTAAAACACTGAAATTGACCCAAATTTCGTCAGTAAGTAATTGTTTAGTGCTTTACTGTTATATTCTATCATTTCGTAGACCTCAATGAGAGGAACCTCGAAGTCCCAATTACTTCGTACTGACAAAAAAATCGACATACCTATCAAGTTGTGGCATTTACACACAGATCATACATTCGATCTTGTTTACCTAATCTAAAATTAATGTTATTCTTATCGTCGGTTTGATTGTTAACGGTAGAAACGGAAGGTGAACGAAGGGGCGATACGGGCGGTTCGGGACTCGAACACTTGGCATTGGCCTCGTTGATTTTCTGTTGTAATTTCGGCTGTTTCAATCTGTCGCTAATCGATCTGGGCGAGAGTTGAGCCGACGGTTTATCCTTTTCGACGGGACTCGACGATTTTTCCTTCGGTTCCACCTACAAAACACTCTCAATCTGAGTAGGCTGTTAGTTACTAACAAGTAACAAGATCCATGTGACGTCAGTGATGGTACAACCTCTGAATATACACCTTGCTCCATTTCCGATTGCAATATGGTCATTTCTATGAGTGGAACAAAGAAAGGTTATTAAAATGACAGTTGTCAGAGTGAAAAGTTGTAATGACACAATGTCACTCTTTCTTTTTCCTTTGTAAGTGTCTAATGGAAGTTGTCTTTATCGCACCCATGGCCTTTATAACCTATATTGCAATAAAATAACGGGGCAACCTGTATACGCGACCTTGGTTGATTATTATTTCATTTACCTTATCGATTTTACTTTCGCAGGCTTGATTACTGACATCGACGCTCAAATTTTTGGCGTTTTTGATATCCTCGTTGCTCTTCTTGCTCTCCTTGATCAAATCCACCTGGGCCATCATGTGCTTCTGGCTGATCTTCGGCTGTTGCAGCAGCGTCACCAGATTGGCCTGGATGTGAAAGCTATCGGAGAACAATCGCAGGAAACTGGTGAGCTGCGTGGGGGTGTTGAACAGGTTCGACCACATGTTCTCGGGCAGATTGCAGCTGACGATCTGGAACAGCTGCTCGACGAGTATGGGGCCCTTCACCTCGATGCACTGCGCGAGGAAATCGAGCAGGGCCTGCGTCTCCTGCGGATCGATCTTCACGTCGGGCTGGAAGTGCAACTCCGGCGGGCAGTGGCTCTTCACCGATTCGAAATTCGCCAAGATGACCGTTTCTTTTTCTTCGTCGACGGTGAAATGGTCGGGGTGCTTGGCCAGGAACTCCCTGAATTCGTGGAAGTGCTGGCCGGAGACGTGGCGCACCTCCGGGCTGGCCTGCGACCGGTGTCCCAGCAGGCTTCGGATGGGCACTTCGGTGCCTTCGCCGTATTGGGCGAGCTTTTCCGAAAAATATTCCACCGCTTGGGTCGTGTAGTCTTTTCCTTAAAAAATGCAACAAAAAGTTCAATTTAAATTTCATAAGCGCCAGGTACCCATTGTTACTGTATTTTTATAACAATTAATCATTATCTCAATGTGTAAATAAAATAAACAGTCGTTTAGTGAAAAATTCTTTAGTAGCGGTTTTTATTATGCACAAAAATGTTTTAAGGTCTACTCATTAAAATGCGCATTTTTCGCAACACAATAGCGTTGTTATCAATTTGTTAAAAAATTAACGCTGAATAAACTTATTTAGTCGCATGTGTACGGCTAAAAACTATTCGAAAATAGGCTTAGGCACTCGAAAAATATTCATTGTAAATTAAAAGTAGGATAATTTTCGCGTAACGAAATAAAAACGAGTATTTTACATTAATCGACCCATAAATTTGTTATCGAATGACTACTTCCTTTGGAGAAAAATTAAAATTTAAAAATATTAATAGTATCCTCAATTAATTGTTATTAACACATAATATTCATTAATAATTTAATAAACGATTAACACATAGGTGAACGATTAGTCACGAAAATAATATTTGAATAAAATTAAGGCGGAATTGTCGAATAATATTGTAATTAATAAAAAATAATTCTCATGCTTTTATTATCGAAACAATAAAAGGTGAAAGCAGATTCTACTTCAATTCGATCAAGTATACAGTTATAAATATTATTATTGTTAAGTTATAATCACAGTGAATCGAACGAACGCCAAAGCTTATTTAATATTTTCTACTACATTCAAATAAATTAAAAAAAATGCATTCAAACATATTCTTTGAAAATATCACAAATTGCATCATTCTATCAGCAATTTCGAATCAACTTAATAACAACATCATAGTTAATTAAATTACCTATGCATAGTTGCTAAGCATATGCAAATCTATTCCGATGTAATGAAGCATAAAATATCAAATAACAAACGAGCAGTTGAAACAATCGTATTACTTACCAGGACTGTCTTTGCTGCTGCTATGTTGGAAAGTATTCACCATAACATAGTCGCCATCCATGCAAAATAGGGATGGATATTGAGTCAGAAATTTCTTAAGGCCGCTTTGGCTGCCCCCGGCTATCTGTCGCATTTCCTTGGTGAAGCCTTTAGAGCCGAATTGGCAGCTCAAATCGTGCAAAGTCCTGGGCTCGCCTTTATCCAAAAGCCTTTCGAAGAAGAATAAAAGGGTCATGTTTCTTGCCATTTCGTATTGCATTGCTTCCATTTCGGTTGACTTGTTGCTGTTGTTTTTCAATATTCGATTATTTACTTTCGCTTCGGAATTTAGAAAGAAAATTAAAACTTGTTGGAGAATGTGAGTGGGATTATTGTGATTTTCTTTTTCACTTAATTACTTAGTTACACAACACTTTAATTACGGCGATCATCGCGTTACTGAATTTTGATAAAACTTGTTCCTAAAATTAAATTAAAAATTTTAAAAATAAAAAAATTGTATTGACCTCTACGATGTCAAGTTGGCTTTCGCCATCTTGAATATTTTGACAGTTCATTTGACACTATTTGAATCTTCTTGCTATAACATGGCCTCTACCAATATAATCGTTGAGTTACTTGGCTTTATTCGTATTTTGCTTAGTATTAAATTAAAAAAGAAGAAATTTTGAAAATTTTCCCCACAAATGTTTTGGTGAATAAATTTATAATCATTTATAATTAAGCGAATACAAGGTAACAAATACACACATATGAATGTTCGCGTATAATATTAATAATCAATTCCAAAAAAATTTACATCACTACTATCAAAGTGTATTGCTCTTAACATAAAAATAAAGCAAAAAAATATATTGTACGTTCGTTTCGACAACGTACGTATCGATTAAATAAAAAGTTACAACCAGTTTCTCGAATTCGTCGACAACGTCCAATATATCAACTAAACAATACGCTGTATATACAAACTGAAACTCAATAATTTAAATAAAACTAGTCCAACAGCCTAAACGGTACATTTTTGTTGATAATACGAAGTAACTAGACATTAATATTTATTTAAATAACAAAAACGTATAACAATTCTGTGGATATTGAGATTCCATGAGTTCCTCTAGCAATTTTCGTCAAGGAATTAAATGTTTTGTTCGTTTAAATCAAAATTATATCAATAAATTGGAGGTGAACAACTCACGTAGGTATATTAAAAAATTACGTAATTTGTTGGCAGTACAACAATTTCTATCAAATTGTACAAATTTTCAAGTCTTTTTTTTTTCTAAGTAAAAACAAATTTAACATTTCGAAAAGAATTAATGAGAAAATGATGATACGAACAAAAATTATCAACAGGAAGCAATTAGAATTCAGCGAAATTAAACATACTTTTTACATTAATTTAGCTAGAATAAAGAACAAAATTCATTTACGAATTTCACTAAACTACAACGAAGAATGTAATTGAACTATTCGTCATTCTTCAGGTCGTTGCGTTCAATTTGTTTTTACATATTTTAACAGGACAATGTAAACACCGTACGTTTATTAGTAATTGCTCAATATTGCTTTAGGGGCTGAAGTTTGTCAAAGAGATTGTCAACGCATAAACGAGAAAAGGGACAGAACTTAATTCAAATGGTGTCCAGCAAACCATTTTTTTTTCTGTAGGTTCTTGTGGGAGTCCCACGAAGGAAATTATTTAGATTGAAGCAGGGAACTTCCGGACTATTTTGATGAACTCTTATCTAGCGCACAACCTGTATACGTTCTTTTTTAATATTATGTATTATATACCAACAAAATAATCGATACTAGATTTTTGTTTCCACGATTAAAATTTACATACAGCTTTTGCATGCAAAATAAACAATTTATTTAATAAAAAAACGTTGATTATTATAAGAGGCTTTTCGTTTTTTTTGGACGAGAATTGTATACCTTAAAACCACATCAAAAAACACTTTCTTGCTGCATAAGTTAATATAATTTCATATTTTTTTACAGTATTCAATAACAATTTTCGAATACCTTTTTTTATTGAGTTTTTCCTCCACCAGATCCAACTTGACAAGTGATATACAGAGAGTTACGTTCCATAAATAATTGCGTCATAAAAGATTTTAAAAGTTTGTCAATTTCTTAGCTAACCAAGTAGCAATGGAGAAAAGAACAAGCACATAGCAATAGAATAACAGTAAACATAAAAAAAGATAATATTAAAAACAATGCGAGGGGAAAGAAATTTACACGAATTAAACGGACAAAAAGGCTCGTCTTTGTCTTGCCAAAATACAACGGCTTTCCCACTATTAACAAATTTTCGTAACAAATTAAAAACTGTGCGATTATTGAAACAACGTAACAATCCGCATCTGTCCGTCTGGCACAATAAAATTGGAATGTACCATAAAGCATTCACAAAAAACAAACAATTAACAAAAATAACTGTAACAAAATTTGAATAATCAAAGATTGTTCCTTCTCGGGCTCTTATCCAATCTGAATGGGAAATGTTTCGTTTTACAATAAGCATTAACAAAATAGAAATTAATTTAAAATGTAATAATATAAGGTCGTTTAGTTTGTTTCGATATTTTTTTAGTTTTTAGTTTTGTAGTTTTTCATTCCTTTTAAAATTTTTTTTGTTAATTTGTCAAATTTTTATAATATAGATAAGAATATGAAAATATTTTTTTGAGAGCATTTAGCAACTTTCCGGCAAATTTAGAAAAAATACAACTTTCCTACGTTTATCAACAGTTATTCACCGCAAAAGTTTAAATCCCCAACGATTTTTTTTCAAACTTTTTCCCTTTTTTTTTGTCGTTTTCTACCAAACATTCACCATTAGACTGCGTTTAAGAGAACTCAAAACTTCCGTTTTACCTAGTCGAATTAAGTCAGATCTCACAGTGGCCGCAACTCCGAATTGCACTAATTAAGTATATATTAAATGAGATAGGATTATGATGATTTGCTTTATCCGTTTCGTGATGTCCTTTTGGAGAATATCCGTCAAAAGGCAGCGGGTGGTCAAGGGGCCAGGCGTCGACATCGCACGAACGCCTAAAGCCGCCTCCGCCCAGCGTCAGTACTGAGTGTCCGTCAATTCTCGATCGTATTCCATAACTAATCTTTTGATGTGCGACAGTTTATCGTGCAGATATTGAAATCTGCGCTTCGCCCGCTGGTGCTCCATATTCTTTTTGTTCTCGTTATATTCTCTTACTATTTGTTTCTTGATGTCCTACAGAAATATCGTTCGTTTACTAAATTCACAAAGGGCAACAAACACACGGCCTTTTACAGCGTTGCGTACATGCCAAATTATTCAAAATATTTACTTTGTATTTAGGGCTATTCTCGTCCTCTTGCTTGAGTCGCTCCTCTAATTGAGCAAATCTTCTCGAAACCTTCTCGACGATGCTGTGCAAATCGCGATACTCCGCGTAATCGGCGTTAAAATCGGTTTTATACCGACGCCTTTGATCGCCGTCCATTATGGTAACATATTGCCTATAAAAAAAAAACACCCATAAAACACACCCTCAATCAAACCATTATCAACGCCACTAACTTTTTATAATCCGGATACTCGTTCTCCTTTTCCATGCTAAAATTATTATCTACATCGCCGTTGGCCAACACCTCCGTCTGGCTATCCGGACTCACCCTCGCTATGCTATTCTCCGTCGAAGACGACACGCTCGCGTACTTGCCCGGCTTGCGGCCCCCGCTCTGGGCCACCTGTTGCCTCTGCTGGTGGTTCCCGTTCACGCCGTTCGCTATTCGATTCAGCGCGCCGTTCTGCCTGTCGGGCTGCAGCATCTTCACCGCCGGCGATACGCTGCGCATATCCGCAAATGTCTTTTCTTGGCTTACATCAAAACTAAAAAAAAAAAAAATACACGCATTAGTCTAACAATGAAGCATTCGCTTTGAAGTAGAAGGTAGAGGCTAAAAATAAGAGAAAAAGGTTCTAAAACCTTATACAAAGATTTTAAAACTATTAAACCTTTTGCTTTAAAGCAACAGCAGGGTCCTCGAAACAAAACCTCTCTTCCTTCTCTTCTTTTTACGCATACAACTTGAAGCAATTTCTTCATTTTTTGAAGCAAAAGGTCTAATGAGAGGAATTTACTGGCTGTACGCTCACATAGAGCGAGGCTTTAGGACACACGAATGCCTCAATCAAAAGCTCAATTAGTACTTACTGACTATCACACACTCGCTTTCCAATCTCGTTTTCATCGTCGCTGGATTCCTGCTTGACGTCCGGCGTCATGTAAGTATTATGCCCGTTGACCGACCCGTACGCGCCGCCGCCGCCGCCTCCTCCTCCGCCGCCGTTGCCGCCGTTCGAAGGCGACTCCCTGCTCCGCGGATTCATGTTGCTCGCGTCTCGCGAATCGGTCACCGGTCGTCTTTGACTATTATTTTCAGCTGGAGGGTGGTACACGGGATCGGAGTGATGCTGAACACAAACGAACATATCACTCGATTGTTTCGAAGGTTTTAAGAAGTTATAGACTCACTGCATTATTATAATTTTTAGGTGCGTTATGGGCTATACGTTGGCGCTTGTAGGAGAAACCGTCGGGGCCCTCGTGGAAGCCCGGACGTTTGTTGCCCGTCGACGTGGTGCTGATCAATGGCGGCGATCCCGGCAACGTGCTGGTGGGCGATTGACCGCTGCCCGAGCTGCCGCCGTCGCTACCGCCGCCGCCCGGCGGCGTCAGCGTCTGCGGCGGCTTCCTATTGGATATCGGGGAACTGAATCAAGCACATTAGTATATCGCGGTATTCGTAGTATAAAGTAGTACTCACTTGGGCGGACGCCTCGGCATCTCGGGCACCGACAGCTTCTTGGGGACGTTGATCTGCGGCCGGGTGCTGCTCACGTGGTTGCTGCCCAAGCCGTTGGACAGGTGACCGTTGGTCGACGAATGTACGAGCGACGAGGGAGCGGCTGCGGCCGAGGCGGCGGCGGCGGCGACGGGAGCCGGCCCGGCGGACGGCTTCGCGTGATGTTGGTGCGACTGCGACGACTGCTTCAGCAGGCTGTCGCGCATCGAAGGCATTTCCCGGCGCACGGGGTGCAGCGGCGCTCTGCTCTGTTTCACTTTCACTTTGCGACCGATGTCCGTTTGATTGGGTTTGATTTCTCTCGTGCTGCAACCCCAAAAAAAATACCACCTTAATAAAGATCAGTATATCCTAAGCGGCGCTGAATAACCGCAGTAAACGATGCCAAACGCCTCCCTATTGGCTGTATCACTAATAGGTAAGAGGCCATTAGACTGGACTATCGTACGCACCATTTATTCTTGTATTTATCTTCGGCTTCAGTCATTCGATTGCGGGTAACTTCGTAAACGTCGTCGTTGGCGTGGATGCGGATTTTGTAGGGGATGGAACCGAGGCCTTCCAAGTGGCCCCGTTGGGGCCCTACCTGTTTGATGCATTCGAAGCTCCCACCCTGGCCTTCCATGTCGGCCGTACTCGACATGGAGAAACTGAAAGAGGTGCCGGCCAGGTTGTGGTGCAGAGACGGAAACGACAGTTCCTAAATTGACAAAAAATAAATAAATAAATAAATCGTTCGATGAAAAGAGAAGATATTTCGGAAAATTTCCATGCGGTTCGGCTTCGAAGCGATTTTCGAGCCGATAAGAAATATTTGATAATCATGTCGATGTGACGACAATAACAAGTTATCGGAATAACGATGGTAAGACTCACATTTAATGAAAATACGAAGCCGCAAACGTGACGAAATGTGTAAAAATTATTTAGAAAAATACGTTTTTTTTTAATTGATTAAAAATATTAAAACAACACAAAAAATTAGTACAAGCTTATTTAACGACGCCCTAATGATGACGAACGAATTTTTTGAATGTGATATAAATTTTAATGAACATTCTTGGAAGAATTTTCAAAAAAAAAACTCGGATCATTTTTAGTTGCAATTAATTCGATATCAACTGAAAAAAATCTCTTTATGCACAAACCCATAAAAATATTTATGCAGTTAATTAAAAAAAATCAATTATTACTCCGATAAAATTATGGAGTTAATTAAAAAGTACGAGAGCCCCATCCGATACAATTCCTCCAATATAATTTTAAATTAAAGCTTACGCATTACAATAACATTTTTATATCGAATAACTTACCCCATTTTCATTGCCTAGGAACTTAATCGTCGGTTTGGGACTGTAAAATTTGTTCTGCAAAATAATAGAAAGGAAACTTTAATAAATATATCGGTTGTGATAACCTCTCGATATTATTTTAGTACCTACACGATTAGAAATATATTTTCAAGATAAAGATGTTTTATTTTAGGTACTTAATTGTAGCTTGTAAAATTAGCAATAAAGTTCTATTATTAAAATTACTCAAAGATAACTGGAGCTTTTAAAAAGGTACTAAACAAACAAGATTTTTAGATGGTAGAAAATTGTTTAGAGTTGGGAGGGTTTTAATCTACCAGTAGGTTAAATTTAGCTAGAACAATAAGGTATATTCCAGGTAATAGATTCCGCAGTTAGCCACAAAATCGAGGCCTTCAGAACCACCATTGTGAATCTGAATCGTTTCATCACCCACGTGTTTCCTTCGCGTGAATTTCTCCTGGATTTCTTCCTCCGTTTCTGGCGCGATCCAATGATCCAATAGAAGCTCCGTGCCACAATAAATCGGCAATTACGAGCACATACAAACCGCGACGACGACATAACCAAAGTCATTTGATTTAGAAAGTAAAAGTGCGTTTTAATGGGAATAAAAATCTCGCATTACCAGTTCTCGGCGAGACGGACGAAATTGCCGCGATGCCGTCCGAGAAGAGGGTAATGCAACGACAATGAGACGACGTGAAGACTTGCACGGCTGATCGGTTTGTTAATGTTATTCCTCTACCCTGAATGTGTAGTAATATTTAACGATTTGCATTTGCAATGTAACGTTCTTGACACGTCCGAACGAGATGCTTTTTCTTCATATGCAGGTCACACTAGTGTGTCAAAATTGATTTATTTTTTTTCAACGATTTTCTCTAGCTGTTGCTAACACGTTTAATGCAATAGGTTTTTGTTAGTTTATTTCATTTCCTATCAAACACCTTTCGGGTGAAATTGCAATTTTTATTAATAAAGCGATGAACGTAATAAAACTAGTACAATAGGAAATTTTGTTATAAAAAACGGGTCATTTTATAATAATTAAAAATTTTTTTAACTAAGCAGTATTTCAAGCAGATTACGCGATTACAAACGTTGTTTACTTCGATAAGAGGAAGATTTACGATTAATTTAACGATTGAACGAAAAACCCGAGACGTCGTGGTGAATTTCGAATATGTTTAGATGTCGATAAATGGTAATTTTTCTAATGGAATCGAATTGACAATTCGCTGGTTGGGGACTTTTTCAAAATAATTTTCACAATATGTTGACGTGGCCGGGGCTTTCGACGGGCGAACGAAAATTAATTCGCCAGCGAAATGGATGGAAAACGGTCCCGACGAACGGACGCACGCAATAAAATCACCCTCCGACCGAATCATTATTTTGAAAACAAAATAATAGGTTAATAAGTCATCTGAATATGGCGACTGGTCAAAAGTGGAAGTCAACAGATTGCAATGCTTATTTTATTAACTGGGGATTATTTTAGAAACTCACCTGATTTTTTAGATACTCCTCTATTGCACGTAACGCGGAATCCGTTAATTTTACGAAAATTAAGTCTCTATTTTCACCATAATTTTGTTGCGAAGATAAACCATAGTGAACACCTGGACAGAGCGCCGCCATTTCTGCCCAATGTAATCCATCTCTTTCTCTCTTTAGCGCCTGTTGTCAGTCGATCCCCTGCCCAAGGTTATTAAAACCATAGAGGGTTATTCACGTAATCGGACGATGATTAATGTGACGTCATCCGATGACATTTTTTCATTGCCAATAAGAAATTGAACGAATTTTATCAAATAATTTCGAAATTAATAAGTGATCGTACAATTCTCGACGATTTCAAGCTAAATAAATTTCTCAAATGTAGTTTTTCCTATAAAGTTTCGATTTAATACCAAATTAAAGTAATTACCAAATAACTAGATATTGACAATAATTTGCATTTTCATTCAAAATTTTTATATCTAACCTTGATTGATCGTTTAATTAAATCAATTTTATAATTACTCAACATATGCGGTTAGTTTAATCACTCTGTATAATAATTTAAACACCACTGTAATGGAGGGGATATAAATCACATATAAATTACACCAATACTTCAATATTCGATGCGACTTGTCTAGATAAGACACAAACAAAAAAATATATTAATGATATCATTATTTTTTAAATATTAATAATCATTTGTAAGCCCAAAACGATTTACATATTCTAATTAAAATAATAAATTTGCGACGTTGCCGTTTCGGTTTGTTTTATTCTTCTTTTTTTGTGTTGTATAATTGCGTTACCACCATTAACAATTTGCATTCTGAAATATGAAAATTACATAATCAAATTAATACAATAATTGATAAAGGCAATCGCCTTTTAATATTGGAAATTTCACTAAATTTTAATTAATCATTAGAGAGAATAAACCTATAGTAAAAGGCCAGTAATATATGATTCATAAGAAAAACAAAAACAATATTGACATTTGACATTTGAGGTTTGAGGTTAAGAAGCTTAAGAAGCATTTATCGGAAATATCGAAAGTGTTTATTTATTTTATTTTATAAAAGATATAGCTTACAAACAATTTATAAATTCACCTCATCTAAGCAAGGTAATAAATACGATGCAACCTAATCACAATCATTTAAATTCATTATTAAAACAATTTTTTTACTCATTTATGTTTGTTATAATTATAGAAAATAATGGTCAGAACCCGAGAAAGAAGTAGAACTCCAGAGAGAAAACGCCGGCGATCCAGATCCCGGTCCAAAGACAGGTCGAAATCGTCCAGGTATCGAAGAAGCAGGTCCAGGGAGAGGGAATCGAGACGTAGGAGCAGATCCAGATCCAAAGAAAGACGGGACCGTAGATCCCACAGCAGAGAACGGGATCGCGATAGAGAAAGAAGGGACAAAGACCGCAGAAATGAGAGCAGTAAATCCTCTCGAAGAAAATCCCGATCGAGGTCCAGAGAAAAAGCCAAAGCTGAGGATACTGGCCTGTCCTTCGATCCGGCTAATCTAGACAAAGAGGAAGAACAAAAGAAACTCGAAATGGAAATGGTAAAACGAAGAGAACGCATAGAAAGATGGAGAGCTGAGAGAAAGAAAAAAGAGCAAGAAGCGGTGAAGAAGGAAAAAGACGGCGATAGCAGCACACCTGTAGCAGTAGCAGTAAGCAACAAAACTTGGTCTCTAGAAGATGATTCCGAAGATGAAGATAAGAGCGATAAAACCGATGCTAAAGAAGAAAAACCTATTGTAGAACAATCGATACCGATTGAGGTCGAAGAAGAACCTAAGGTAAACGAAGAAGTTAACAACAAGGAAGAAGATGAGGTAGATCCTTTAGATGAATTTATGAAAGAAGTGCACGCGGAAGTGCGTAAAATAAACAAAACCGAAATCAAAAAACCAAGCGAAACTCTAAATAAGAAAGGTTCTTTAGTCATTGTAACCGGCGTGGCCAAATCGAAAAGTAGCGCGAAAAAAGGCGAGCTGATAGAACAGAACCAAGACGGCCTTGAATATTCCTCGGAAGAGGAACAAGAAGACTTAAAAGATACCGCCGCTAATATAGCGAACAAACAGAAAAAAGAACTCGCCAAAATCGACCACAACAACATCGTTTACATCCCGTTCAGGAAGAATTTCTACGTAGAAGTACCGGAAATAGCCAAGATGACCCACGAAGAAGTCGACAGCTACAAAGAGGAGCTGGAAGGCATCAGAGTAAAAGGCCGCGGCTGTCCCAAACCGATAAAAACCTGGGCGCAATGCGGCGTATCCACCAAAGAACTCAACGTTCTCAAGAAACTCAACTTCGAGAAACCCACGCCCATCCAAGCCCAAGCCATCCCGGCCATCATGTCCGGCAGAGACTTGATCGGAATAGCGAAAACCGGCAGCGGCAAAACCTTGGCCTTTCTCCTACCCATGTTCAGGCACATCCTCGACCAGCCGCCGCTCGAAGACACCGACGGCCCCATCGCCATCATCATGACCCCGACCAGGGAGCTGTGCATGCAGATCGGCAAAGACATCAAGAAATTCACCAAGAGCCTCAACCTGCACGCCGTCTGCGTGTACGGCGGCACCGGCATATCCGAGCAGATAGCGGAACTGAAGCGCGGAGCGGAGATCATCGTGTGCACGCCCGGCCGGATGATCGACATGTTGGCGGCGAACAGCGGCAAAGTGACGAATTTAAGGAGGGTGACGTACATCGTTCTGGACGAGGCCGATAGAATGTTCGATATGGGTTTCGAGCCGCAGGTGATGAGGATCATCGATAACGTGAGACCCGACAGACAAACGGTGATGTTCAGCGCGACGTTTCCGAGACAAATGGAGGCGTTAGCAAGGCGTATATTACAGAAACCGATAGAAGTCCAAGTCGGTGGTAGATCTGTTGTTTGCAAGGACGTGGAGCAACACGTTGTAATCTTAGAGGAGGATCAGAAGTTCTTGAAGTTGTTGGAACTGCTCGGATTGTATCAAGAACTAGGTAGCATTATCGTATTCGTGGATAAGCAAGAGAACGCCGATATTCTATTGAAAGAACTCATGAGAGCCGCTTATAATTGTATGAGTTTGCACGGTGGAATCGATCAATTCGACAGGGACTCGACCATCGTGGACTTCAAAAACGGCAAAGTGAAATTACTGGTCGCCACATCCGTAGCGGCCAGAGGATTGGACGTGAAACAATTGATACTGGTGGTAAACTACGATTGCCCGAATCACTACGAAGACTACGTCCACAGGTGCGGCAGGACCGGCAGGGCCGGCAACAAGGGCTTCGCCTACACGTTCATCACGCCCGAGCAGGCCCGCTACGCCGGAGATCTGACCAAAGCGTTCGAATTGGCCGCGGTGCCGGTGCCCGACGGGCTGCGCAGCCTGTGGGAGAGCTACAAGGCCAAGCAGGAGGCCGAAGGCAAGAAGGTCCACACCGGAGGCGGTTTCAGCGGCAAAGGTTTCAAATTCGACGAGTCCGAAGCGGCGGCGGTGAACGAGAAGAAGAAATTCCAGAAGGCGGCGCTCGGCTTGGCCGACAGCGACGACGAGGACCTGGAGCAGGACATCGACCAGCAGATCGAGAGCATGTTCGCCACCAAGCGCACCGTCAAGGAGATCAAAGCGCCGATGGGCATCGTCAATTCGGCGGCGTTGGCCGCCTCCGGCGGCGGCACCGCCGTGGATAAGTTGGAGCTGGCCAAGCGGCTGGCTTCGAAGATTAATCTGATGAAGAGCTCGACGTTGGATACGAAGTTCGCTACGCAGCAAGCGGCCGAGTCGATACTGAAGGGTAGCGGGCCGCAGCCGGCCATAACGGCTAAGACCGTGGCTGAGCAACTGGCCGCTAAGCTGAATACGAAGCTGAATTACCAACCGAAGGAGGACGATGATGAAGACAGGAACGTCGATGATGAGCAAACCTTCAAGAAGTACGAAGAGGAGTTGGAGATTAACGATTTTCCGCAGCAGGCGAGGTGGCGGGTTACCTCTAAAGAAGCGCTGGCGCAGATTAGCGAGTATTCCGAAGCGGGTATTACTGTTAGGGGAACGTACGTTCCGACTGGGAAGAATCCACCGGAAGGCGAGCGAAAATTGTATCTCGCTATTGAGAGTACTTCGGATATGGCTGTATCTAAAGCCAAGGCGGAGATTACCAGGTTAATCAAAGAGGAACTGCTTAAGTTACAAACCGCTGGTCATCACACGTTCAATAAAGCTCGATATAAGGTTGTTTAAAACCTGTTTGTACTGTGTAAGATAGTAAAATGAAAACATTCTTATTAAGTTGGAATGTGTATGTATTGTATAAAACAATTACATCTACCATAATTTCTTTTTTAATAAATATGTTTTTTATAATATGATTGATGTGTTTTATTAAAATTATTCGTAAATTGGAAAAATTTAAATTTTTAACACCAAGCCCGCCGGTGTATAGTGTGGTGAAATTCTGCATTCCTATTGGACGTAGAAAATATGGCAGACGGTTAACCAATAATAACACAGAATAGTAGATAAACAAGGCCGGTTCTAGCATGGTCATAGGAAAAATAGTGTGTTAGAGAGAGAGATATATCCCAATGTGTTAGAGAGAGAGAGAGACATTTGTCACTCCGTTGACGTCTGTCACAACGTGATAGACAACTCTCATGACACATGACACATGTAACTAAATATGAGAAAAAAAGCGTTTGTACTTGCCTGGGGTTCGAACCTCGGTCGCTTGAGTTGAGTATATAAAGTAGTCGGGGGGCGGGTGAGGGTGGGGGATGCGGGGTCGGGAGGAAAATCAATCCTCAACGGAGCGACATACGTCAACGGAGTGACATACGTCAACGGAGTGACATATGTCTCTCTCTCTCTAACACATTGGGATATATCTCTCTCTCTAACACACTATTTTTCCTATGACCATGCTAGAACCGGCCTTGTTTATCTACTCAGAATGCAATCATTTTATGTCTCCTTTTCACACATGGATCGTAACACTTAAAACTGTCAACTTCGCTTGTCAATGAAGTGTCAAAAGCAATAAAAATAATGGCGTAATATAATGAATGAAAAATATTGATAAATACACCGAAATAATTGATTTACAGTCGTTTTCGTCGTTATTGTTCGTAATTTAAATTGGCGAAGGAACCAACCGAAACATGTCGTTCAAAAAAAGCGTCGATAGCACGTTTCAATCGAAAATCAGCAGAAACGATCGTTTCGCTCAAATGTCCCAACAGGAAAAATTAATAGAACAAAAGAAACGGGAAATATTGGCGAAGCTCGAGGCGAAAGATAAAGTGGTTAAAGTAGAGAATAAACCGAAACCTGAGCCTTGTACCAGCAAACCGCCCCCTAAAAGGTAATAATAATACCTACAACAAATAATCTAGACGTAATCAGTTTATTGTTTGATATTTTAGTATCGATTCGGACGCCGCCAATTCCGAAATAAAAAACGTATTCTCCAACGACGGCTCGTTCCTCGAGCAATTCAAGCAAATGAAGGAAGTAAAAAAAACCGACACCAAGTACAAATCGTTTAACAAATCCAAAGGACGTCACGAAAAACTATCGAAGTAAGCCCTATGAAACTCTATAGTATTGATGTAACCTACAAATACTTTTCAGCGATGAACGAAGCAAAAGCGACAGATGGAACTCGAGGAGATCGCCGTCTCCGAGAGACGGGCAACCGAAGAGGCAGTCGCGCTTCGACAACAAGACCCCCAATTTCGAATCGAAAATCACCATCAACACGTGCTTCAGTTCGAATCTGATGCGAGCCCCCCATCACGAACCGCCCACCTTCGACGTACCCTCTCTCAACGTCAACACGCAAGACGTTACCGGCCAGCCTTTACTGAAGAATATAATACAACAGCAAATTCTATCGGATAGACCCGTCATATCCGCTTCTCCAGTGCTACTGAGCATCCCGCCGCCCCAATTAGTCCAGTCGAGCACTCTGGTATTGAATTCCACAGCACCAGCGTCTATATTAACTACAGTTAATATCCCACCGCCTTGTTTACCTACGGTCGAATTAGCTAGCATTCCTCCACCGAATCCCATACAAATCCAGAACATACCGCAGCCGGAGCCTTTGAACGCAACGAATATACCCCAACCGGCTCCCATACAAGTCCAAAACATCCCAACACCCGCCTCGTTACAACTAAACAAAATACCCACCCCCAAACCGTTGGATCTCCTATCGATACCCACCCCTGTCGACGAAGGGCTCTCCAGCGCGGATTTCATCAAGAACATCCCGCCTCCGAACAAATCCGTGCCGCCGCCGATCATCCAAGACGCGCAAATCGTGCTGCCCCACGGCGCCGCCATGTCGGTGCCTCCGACGCAGAACGTGCTGATCCACAATCTGCCGCCGCCCAACGGCATGGACGCGTTCGCCGCGGTGACGCTGGCGCTGCCGCTGGCCGCCGCCCCAGCCATACCGTCGCTGATGGCGCAGCCGATCCTGCCGCCGCCCGGGCTGATCAACGTGAACGTGAGCTGCCCGCCGCCGATGCTGCCGTTCGTCACGCAGCCGCCGCCGCAGATGCTGGGCGCCGTTCCGCCGCCGGGTTTCAAAGAGGAAGCGACAGGTAATTCGTGGCGTTGCGTTCGGCGACGATCCGTTTTATTTCAGTTACTTTTTGTGGGAGTTTTTATTTTTTTTTTGTTCTATCGATCTCTTGGAAAACTATTCGTTGAATTGTTTTCCGTTGGGTAAAGTTCGTACGTTTTAAAATGACGGTGACGTCACGAGCCATCCTGTTGCAACGTTGGAACGTTGCGAAATGACGCTTCAGAAAAAGATGAAAATCGCTGGGAAAGTCACAAAAACAACAAATAATTGTAGTCTAAAACTTGTCAACTATAAAGAGAGGAATTTTGAGACTAACGATGTGGCAACAACGCATCGGTATTTCAACCGGACACCGTAAAATTCTCCTAGTCAAATGGTAGAATTGCCATCATCAACACTTAGGGACATTTTGAATTGCGTGGAAATTACTAAAAATGACCTCATTGCCATTTTAAAACGTAGGAGCTTTAAACAAACGGTTTGGGCTTGATTTCTGGTGGTCTTTTTTTTATGACTATTCGGTAAGTTTTTGAAAAATAAGACTGTTGGTATAATTTTTTTAATGATTAGCTACGAAACCGTTTACGTATAATATTGTTTTCTTTTTGGACTATTTTTTTATTAGCATTTATATTTTAAACAGGGATGACTATTAAAAATCGAGTTGTAAGAAAAATAGTAAAATGTATCGTACGTTTTTAGTCGTTGAACTTATAAATTCGATATAAATCTTCCTTCTATCTACAAATCTACCATTTCTTCAATTGCAACACTAATACTCGCCAAGTACTAAGATTTACTTTAGAAACTATATCGATGATAAAACGTTCCTCTTCGATAACATTCCATCTTTTTTATCTCGATTTTATCCCCAAACCCGCTGTTAGAAAAAAAAAAACCACAAAGCCGTTTATCGACTAAAAAACTGTTAGCAGTAAGTCATCCCTGTGTCGATGTGGGGGCGTTTTAGTGACGTGTTGTGAAGTTTTCCCCACAGGTACGCCAGAGTACGAGGCGATGGCGTCTTTGGGACGCATGGTGGCCGAATGCGGAGACGCTTTCGAGGACGTCGTTCGTCAACGAAAAGAACAAGATCCGAGATTGTGGTATGGCCAGGCAGAACTGCGTCTATATATACATAAACTATTATACAAAAAAAATACAGTACAAATACATTATAGTAAAAGTACATGGATGAAGTTCGATTGGTTGCAAACGATCGCGTTGAAACGTAACGAGCGAGAGATAGAATGGGACTTGATCCATGCGCTGCTTGCTCTGCAATCGAAAAGTTTTCGTCGCGTCTAACGTGGAGTACCCCTTTTTCCTTTGGGTGTTTCTAGGTTCCTGCTCGACAGGGATTCGACTGCCTACAAGGAGTACCGGCGGTTCGTAGACAACGTCAAGATCGAATTGAGATGCTCCAAGGAGATAAAGCAGCCCAAGGCAGAGGATATTTACGAACCGGAAATGGCGCTCGAAGACAACGACGATAGAGAGATGAGGATTGATAACCAAGTAAAATGAATAAAGACATTTTCCTCATCTATGAAACTGATGTAATTTTTTTCAGAGTGAAGAAAGTTCGGATAGGAAGAGAAAAAGACGAAGCAGATGGGGCGATCAGGATTGCGGTGTAGCTCCACCTGTAATGGTATTTGCAGGAGCACCACCGCCTCTTCCTCAACTATCCATACCCCCTCACACACGTAAGAATTTCCTTATACTAGCATACTATCAACTAGACATTCGTGTTTTTACAGAGAACCAAACTCCGGTATTTCTATCGAAACTGACCAGAACGGATCCGGGATTGATCCAGTACGCAATAAACACCTACGGCTCGACGAATCTAACGGAAGAGGATTGGAAGAAGACCGAAGACAACTACAAAGTCAGCTTGATATACCAAGACATGTTGAAGAAAAAGGCGGAAACCGAGCGACTGAAGATGGCCGGGAAAAATAAATACGAATACGATTCGGACGAGGAAATCGACGGTGGTACTTGGGAGCACAAAAAACGGGAAAAAGTACGCAACCTACAAACTATTCCGCTTATCATCTCACTAATCGTTTTGAATTAAAAGGAGATGATGTCGACGCAGAATTGGGCGCAGGATCTCACCAAGCACGCCGAAGGCAAGCACCACATCGGCGACTTCCTGCCGCCCGACGAGCTGAAGAAGTTCATGGAGAAGACGAGCGCGATGAAGGAGGGCCGGATGCCCTGCCATTCGGACTACAAGGAGTTCCAGATCAAGGAGGACAACGTGGGTTTCAAGATGCTGCAGAAGCTCGGGTGGTCCGAAGGCGAGGGTCTCGGAACGAGCGGGACTGGGATCATCGAACCGATCAATAAGTATAGATATTCTAATTAATAGTAACGGGGGAATTCTAATGGAGTGTTTGCAATGTTGTAGAGGGGCGCCTAGAGAACATACGCAAGGATTGGGTTTGAACGAACCCCAGGAGGACGAAGACGAGTATCAGTCGTACAGGAAGAGGATGATGTTGGCTTATAGATTTAGGCCGAATCCTCTGGTAAGAATCTAAAGCGATTTTCGTTATCTAAAGAATCTAAAGCGAACGTTATTTTTAGAATAACCCAAGGAGACCGTATTATTAGTGTTACGTTAGATTATTTTTCTTTGTATTATAGTGTACATAGTTGGTTGCCATAATGTAAAAATTGATTCTAATAAAATTATGTTTAAATTCGCGTTTTTATTACTTATTGATTAATAATAACATGTTTTTTTTTTCTCTTTAGGACAATCGCACAATATAATTTTCATAAAAAATACCACTTTAACAAATAACGCTTTCGGAAATTATCTAAATTAAAAAAATAATTTAAATAAATAAAAAAAAATGCATACACGAATCCGATTCAATTGGTGTAATTTCATTTTAAACCTAGGAATTGTTCATACCCTAAAAACGTTTTCACTAATCGACTACAGCTCTAGATGGCTGTCGTCCTCTTTCTCAGGTTTTTCGGTGGTTCCAGCGGGTTCGGGCTGTTCCGCGGCCGCCTCCGGTTTCGTAACGTTCTCGGCCTCTTTTCCCTCAGTCTTTTCTGTTGTGTTAGAGCTGGCTTCCTCTTTGACCGGCTTTTCGATCTTCTTGGGCTTCCACAACTTGGCCTTGTTAAGCATGTACTTGACTTCCCTGTCCAAAGCGGCCATCTTGTCCATAATGGATTTTATTGTCATCTTGATGGGTTCGCTCTTCTTCATCGCTTCTTGTTCTTTCGCGGATTTGTCCTTCCACTCCTGCGTGTCTTTTATAAGCTTCTCCAACGTTTCCACTTCCACGTCGGTAAATATGTCCTTCTCGGGATTGGCGCTCTTCGTGACGTTCTTAGCACCTAGCAGGAAGTTCGAGGAATGATTGAGGAGCGATTCGAGCGCTTTTATAGCCTCGGGCCGCTCTTTATGTTCGAACACCCTGCCCAGCAGGTCCTTTGTGAGCAAGTTCAATTCGTCGAGTTTCTTTTCGTATGTATCCGCATCCGCGTCGGACCCTTCCTCGTACAGCCACTCCGACACCAACGAACAAGCCGCCCGGATTTTCTCGATCTCCTCCGGACTTCCCGCTTCTTTATACTCGTCTTCGTCGAGTTTAGTTTGTATTTCGACCACGAAGCTTTCCAGATTATTCAGCGCCGAAGCCCTGCGGTTCATCTCCCTCTCCGCTCGGTCCAGCGCCTCCAGTTTCTCCAGAGATTTGGCGAGCTGTTTCTTGTCCAAAGCGTAGGCGTTGAACAGCATTTCGTTCGTTTTGATCGGCTCTTTGATTGTCACGATTTTCGGTTTGAGCTCTTTGCTCGGTTTGTCCGTGGCGTTTTTCGACGTTTCGTTTACCGGTTTTTTCGGTTCGGTTTTCTCTTCGCTCGGTTTTTCCTCCTCCGATGGCTTCTCTTCGGTCGATTCTTCCTTTTTGTCCTCTGCGGGTTCCTCTTTGGTTTTCTCCTCGACCGGCTTCTCTTCCTCGCCGCCGAACAGCTTACTGAATGTACTTCCTGCAAAATTCAAAATGAAGTTATTCGAATAGTAGTTCAATTATCCCTAGAATCTGTAGCTTTCATCTCGTATTTAAAATACTCGCCTAACTTCGACAAAGTGCCTTCTTCCTCGTCGGGCAGGATAGTCTTCTCGACCACCAAATCGGCGTTGACGAAATTCAACAGGCCGGAATCGTCCATGGCGAAATGGGCTTTGATGCCTTTGGTTTCGGCGTTTTCGCCGGTATTCTTCTCCAACGCCTCGGCCACTCCGACCAGATTGTACTCCGATATGTTACTCGATCCCAGGTATTGGCGTTCTTCGGGCGAGAGATGCTCGAGATCGGCGTAGTTGACGGTGAACGCGAAATCCACGGTGTTCTTGTTGAACGTGATGATCTTCTTCTGCGGATAGGGATTCATGAGGCCGAAGAGGGTGCGTTTCACTTGCTTCGTACCTTCGTCGGTGACACGTTCGAAATTCACCTGCGAGATATTAATGGAGTTTAAATGCGTTTGTGCTAGAGACTTGGTGTTGTACCTGCATCGGATAGACAACGGCGTCTTTGGTGATGAATTTGGCGACTTTGAAACCGGTGCTTAAATCAGCTGCTTTGTATACAGCCCCCATAGCAGCGGCCTCGTCTGTATTTAGACTCTTAGCCAGCTCTTGACCGACGAATTTCTTTAAATGTTCCTGCACTTTAGGTACTCTAGTACCGGCGCCTACTAGTACCACTTGACCCACCAAATCCATCGTTAAATGCGCGGCTTTCAGGGCTCTTTCGATCGGCTTGCTAACCCTCTCGAACAAATCCTACAAATCAAAAAAAATGTACCAACGTTACAACGCTCGATGCGACTCCTCACTTTGTTAATCTCTTCGAACTGCTCTCGCGTCACCATCAACTTGAAATCCTTCTCGTCGAGGAGCCCTTCGACCTGGGCCGGGTGCTCCGCGTTCGCCGACAGAACGTTCTTCAATCGGCCGGCCTCCTTGAACAGCTTCGCCATGGCCCTGTCGTTCTCGAACACGTCGTTCTTCGTCTTCTTCATGTCGTTGAAGCTCTTCGCCAGGAAGTTCCGCAGGCGGATTTGCATCTCCAGCCCGCCCAACGTTCGGTCGAAGCCGACGCCGAGGACGGCGGCCTGCGGGTTGATTTCCACGTACGGCTTGTCTTTGGTCTTGACCGTTTGGTAGCTGACCAGCGTGGCGGTTGTCGACGAAGCGCCCATGTCGTAGAACATGACGTATTGGGCCGTTTCGTTGAAGGTTTTCGATCTGAATATGCCGTAGTTTAGGGCTACAGCTGTGTAGTCGTTGATCAGTTGCAGCACCTTAAAATAGCGTTTGTAAGTACTAATTAATTAAATGTGGGGTAATAGGTGTGTTACCTTTAAACCGGCTAGTTCGGCCGCTTGAATAATGGCCCTTCGTTCTACTTGATTGAAGAAACCGGGGACTGTTAAAACGCATTCTTTAATGGGTTGATGGGCGCCCAGTTCCGCAAACTCTTTAGCTTTGCCTAGTAGCTGAGCTAGTAATTCTTCGACGCTATACGAGGTTTCATCGTCGATTTTGAATAGTAAGGTTTTGCGTTCAGGATCTTCCACAATGTTGTAGTAAGGGAAACGTTCCTGATATAACTTCACTAAAGGATGGTCTTTGCTTTTACCGACTAAATCTAGTAAGTAGATGAAGGCTTGTTTGGGAAACCTGACGCCTATAGTTTGGGCATCTTCTCCGAAGAGCCTGATGTTATCTCGGAAACTTAATACGGCCGGCGTTTTGCGCTTGGATTCTTTATTAAGGGCTATCTCCATGGGTACTCCGGGTGACACGTAACCTACTTTCATCCATTCCGAACCTACAAGTACATAAATTTCACTGAAACTTGGCACAAACGTGCGAAAGGGTACCCACCTAAATCAACTGACATGACAGCCAAACCGTGAATAAAAGGTACTCCTACAGAGCACGCTAATGCTATTAGAACAAGCGGTAGCTTCATTTTTGCGCTGAAATAAAAACAAACTTGGTGGAACATTCCAGGTTACCGCAAAATTGGTTGAAAAGCCGCGGATTTACGAGTGGTTAGCTGATAAACTTACCGCTTATCGAATGTGTGTGTTTTAATGGTCAGCAAAAAAGCTCGATAACGAATTTAATTTGAATGTAAAATCACCAAAACCACGTCAGATATTCCATGTGTACTGCAAACATTTTCAATCTAAAAACAGCTGTCAACTGACAAGTGTTAAGGACATTCCACACTTTTGTGTGGCCGAATTTTATTGGGCGAGTTTTGACACCTGTTATCTCATTGGTCAAATGAATACATTGACGTTTGACAAGAAAGGAACATTTTCTTCTTCTTTAATAATTTTATGGCCTCCACCTAGACACTATTTAGACCCTTCAAAAACCCATACACGAGGTCTGTTGCTGTGTGGTCATGAAGTTATTTTTTGATATCTAATTAGTAGGAATTAGCAAATTGGGTTGAAAAATAGACTAAATATTTTTAAAATCATTCCTTTAATGCGTAATTTAAATAGTATTTGTGCGTTTTATCTACAATTAACATCACTTACAATCACGTTAGATTCATTCAATCTTCAAATGGTACAAGAAACTTTGCATCTCCGTAAATAAAGTTAAATGTGATAAGCGAGTATTTGATAACCGCTAATTAAAGCACATTAACTTTTCAGCTGTTAATGATTATTTAGTCGGCAACACACTCTGAAATCAATAAATGTAAAGGAATTTGAAATAATTCGAAAAACTTTTATTTTATCCTTATTTTGTCTTAATCAAAAGTACAGGTTTTTAATATATTAAACATGAATATAATAGCACCAATATACAAGAAAAAATAACGCTTTGGAACAGAAACTAAGGTACTCGTATTTGGTTAACGGTTTTTTTTTGTGAACAGAGTGAAGCAGAAGTAACAATTAAATATATTTATTATTGCTTTGCTTTGCTCTCACAAATTATTTTGAAATTACACAAAAATTTACTTCAGAAATTCTGCATATTTTATTTGTTGATAATTTTTTTTTGAACTGACCCAAAATACAAAAATAAGGCACAAATATAAGTAAAGGTAACTTTGAAATAAAATATGCAAATTATTAATACATGTATTATTATTATTTTGATAGCAGTAATATATGTTAAAGGAGTTAATTTTCAGGAAAATACTGTTTTAATACACGCTAATACCAAACAGTACATTATATGCATCAGAATTTTATCAATTCTTTAAAAAAATAGAACGAGCAAATATAAATAAGAAAAAGTAAAACACCATCGTACTAGAATTACTTGTAAAAATAAACCGATATAAAAGAACACGATTTACTTATTTTTATTATGAACATTTGCTCGCAATTTTGACGCGCCTTGTATATAATAAAACACCCTAAATTATATTAACACCATCCACCTAAAATATTTCCATAATATAAAAAAACATTTGCATTTTTCGGCAAGAACATTTGTAGAATATGGAGAGAGGATTTCTCGAGAATTGTCCTTTTTTTATACTAATATTGTTTCAATCAACACCGATTTCGTCTCTTCATCATGCATATAAAAATAGCTTATTAACTACATTTTTTTTTTTAATTTTAATCAATTAGTTGATAAAATATAGACAGTTTAATAATGTTACTATTACGTTATCTCAAAAGTGACGTAATTAAATGGTTATTTACCCACAAAAAAACTTTCCTATTGTTTCGAAATCAGAGGACAATTCGTGAACAAAATGTTTCCATATCTAAATGTGTACTTAAATATTTATCCATTACCTACTTTTTCCTATTATGTATACGATACGATTCCGACCGACTCCGAAATAATTCTGACTTGAAGTAAATTCACCTTATCGATTCGTTTTCCACGTGAAAATCGCTTAACGTCCGAAATATTCCGCAATTCTTGATAAGGCAAAAAGGTACGATTATAAATTCAGATCTAACTCATAAAAGTAATAAATATCACAGTTGAATCCAATGCGTTTTAATGGAAATTATTTCAAAGCCAACCGAAATGATTTACTCAATCTAATTTTATATTACATCACAGCCAGTGAGCAGCGGTATTTTGCGATATCGCAAATATTTCCAAAGAATTCCATCTAACGGCGTTCGTTTAAATACTATTTCGCAGGTATGAGTAAAGGTAAAAAAATCAAAGTCTAAAAAAATAAAAAAAGAATTCTCTACACGAAATATTTGCCATAAATCAAAACCCATCTGAATCGTCCTTACTTCTCTACTGATTCTCTATCGAATCTCTCTTTGTACACATTTTCTCTGTGCTGTCGATTGAAAACAGGCCCGAGTATTTGTTCTGTTCGGCTAATTCTCTTGTTGAATCTCTCCCTATCCCTGGCGTATTCCTCCCAAGGCCCCTTTCTGGCGCTTCGATATGCAAACGACCATTGTACCATCGGATGGATTTCACACAGATCCTCTTTATCGGCAAATCGCACCTTCAAAACACATAAGATATTACAAAATTTCGCAATTTTAATTTCTACAACAATACACTTATAAATTATCTGTATTTTAAAGCAATTGTTGGATTTATCGACGATTTTGCATACAGATAAGTGCAAATTTGTTTGCAATATGTTCAAGTTGAATAAAGAATGATTATTAATATAACAATAGCACTATATCTTTTTCATTTATATGAGTCTAATGGAAGTTGTCTTTTTTGCGCCCATACAGTATACCAAAAAAGTATTCGTACACTCGTATTATAATCATTATACGTGTAGTTACCCGTTTAATAAATATACAAATGAAAAAACAATTAACAGGCAGATTTGGCTCCATCCGATCCAAAAATGTTATACTTACTCTCATCTGACAATATAACCTGGTTCCAGAACTCTAAACGTTTATTAATGTAACGCTTAGCAAACTCCACTCTTAGCTTTCGATTTTTCTTATTTATCCTTGGCTTTTAGCAGGTCTTCTTCCTCTATATTCTAATCGCTTAATGTGGTATCGAAGAGTTTCCGGATGGATCTTATGCCATGTACTGGATTTCAGTTCAGAAACGATGTATGGAGCACTTACAAAGGGAATTTTTTTAACTTTTTGATAAATGAAATTCTGATCTCGTTGAGTTAACTTGGCAGTACCTCCCGATCTTGACTTATTTTCCACGGAACCAGTAGATTTATATTTTTTCACAATGTACTGAACTGTAATATGTGTTTTTTGAACAATTTTACCTATCTCCTTATATTATTTTCCTTCTATAAAATGATGGATGATGACTTTTTTAAGTCACCATCTATTTCTTCAGTTTTTCTAGGCATTTTAAGGTAAACTTGAATTATTTTGAAAACAGAACTAGGAGCTCAACCTAATACTAATATACCGGCGAAAACAATAAACAATTTAATATCTACAGAGTGAAGAAATTGATAAAACGTTGCTGTACGAATACTTATTTTGGGGATAAAGCAAACATTTTTCGTTTTTTTTTATTTTACATTTTTAATAACAATGTTAATTAATGATTGCAAGAATAGTCTTGAAATGTAGATTTTAATTTGCTAGTTACTTCTTGTTTCTGTTTACTGAACGCGGACTTCCAGAACATAATGCAACTGTACGAATACTTTTTTGGTCTACTGTATATTGCAAACTATTTTGCATCTACCTGTTTAGTAGAAAATCAGATTTTGGTGAAAATATTTAAAATTTATGAAACCACTATCAACTGTGGTTTACAATAACAAGTAAATATGCTCCAAATAATCATGAAATACAAAAAATAGATTTTTTTCTATTTATTTACTTAAATCAACAGATTGATAGTCCTTTAATCAACAAGACTAGACGAGCACTGCTTGTGTAGTTTACATAATAAAACTCAAAGGCCTCGTCAAACACTTTGAAATCAAATCACATTTATCATTAATATTTGAACTTTGAAACCACATTTAAATACAGTTATCAGTAATTTATATATTCCAAATTAAACATTTTCCTCCAATTCTGAATATAACTTTTAGACAATGTCAAATTAACACACAAATGACAATAAACTTTCAAACCAAACAACATAAAACGCTGACATTTACTTATGTCACTTTGACATTTGCTTATGGCATTCAAAAATAATTTTAATCGCAACATCTAGTAGGCGCGATGTAATAAACTCACCCTTTTGCATGGAACGACGGAATTCGAAGAATCGAAATCGTCATCGACGTCGGAATCGTCTGAGCTATCTTCGGTATCGGAATCGGTCTCGTTTTCGGACTCAGAAAATTTCAGTTCCTCGTCCGTTCCGCTATCGAACACTATGAAACTATCCTCCGATTCGCATACGGACAGTTCCCGTTCCCTGTTGAACAACCTGCCATTGCTCGGGGGCGAAATGGAGATGAACGTGTAAAGCTCCTGCTCAGGTCTGATGGGCCTCGCAGGTATCTCGGTGAACTCCACGAGGAAATCGGAGAGTTGTAGGGATTTGGGGGACGCGGGGCAGGTGAGATTGTCGCAACGGTTCATCGAAGTGTCCATCTCCGAATCGACGTCCATCATTTCGTTTATTCGCTTCGAATTCTGTTTGAGGGATTTCTTCCTGCGGTTTTTCCTGGACTTTTTGCTGCGTTTTCTGCTGGTGTTAAACGAGGATCTGGTGATGGGGGAACGATGGGCGGTTTCTACTTCGAGATCCTCCGTTGGTTTGCGACTGAAATTTGTGTGATTTCCCGTACAAGGGTTTTCGATGACAGAATCTGTTGTGTCAGAATCTTGACAAAAATTGTGTACGGCTCTGCAGATTGGGTTCGTGGATGAGTAGGAGCAATGCACGTTCGGATGGTTGTTGACGAAATTCGGGTTTTTGAATACTTTGTCCGAATGTATGGCTGCATGGGGTATGCTGAAAGATGCCAGTTCTCTCTTCTGCGTCTTGAATGGCGCCAGAATGGGCGCGATTGACTTTGGTATATTCCACATGTCTGTCGTTTCCGTAGCTTCAGACTCTGCAAAACGACTGCTTAACGGCTTTATAATTGTTTCTGGAGCACAAACAACGACGAGGAAGTTTCTTCACCCTACAATGTCCTTGATTTTGATGTTTTATATTTGTACACACTTTATCGCCACCGAAGATTCGCTTTTTGATTATTTCACCCTCGATTTGTACAGTAGATATATCTTCAACGATATTAGCCATTTTTAACTCGTTTACACTAAACAATATTTCACACAATTATGCTGCCATTTTGAATCACACTAAACTTTTTTCTCTGATGTTTCTCTGATTAATGAATGGGAAATACGAAGTCACTCGAGCATAGATAAAAATAACGTTTCGTCACTTTTCGTAACTGGAAATGTCACGTACGTCACACTATTGCAATGTTGCCGGTTGTATTAACTGAAAAATCTACTTTACATTTTGAATAATTAGTGTAAAATGTATACAAATTCTCTGTAGTTTTATTTATACTACAATTAAACAATTAGAAGTTGTGCATTATAAATAAAAAGATGACTAACAATTTTTAGTAGTTGCCAAATAACCTTAGAGGTCGAGGGCAAATATTGTGTTTTTAATAAAAAAAGACGAAAATTTTAGGTTGTAATAAAATTTTTATTCTTTGTTATGTAAATAATTAAATAAAATAAACAACTTTTATCAAAGGAATTAACGAGGAATGTTGGTTCAATTGATTTTTCGTCAATAAACTTAAATTTTCCGCATTTTCCTGTGCGCGAACCGATTATTGATTTTTTTGACCTGTTGAGTGAATGTTTAGATTACGCAGATTAATGAGTTCAACTTCTCTTACACGAGAACAATCTGTTGGATTACTTTCGTAAGTATAAAACTAAGTTTTTATTAGTAATAACCGAAAAAAAATCAATAATTTCATTGAGATTATCGTTTTTTATGCCTTAATTCAAGTCTACTATTCCAAATTATAAATTTATTATAATATAAACAATTGTTCCATATGTAACGAAAGAAAAAACAAAAATAAGAGCATTTATAACACGCGAAATATTGAAGAAAAATCGTACAACTTCTTGTTTACGTTTTATCCGAACGTTTCGCCGTGATTCAATATTTATTAGAGTAATCGTATTTTTTATTCGTGCATTTTTCGCATTCAAAGATAATACACCGAAGCGCGGCATGTCTTTCCGTATTTCATTAAATCACAGTCAGAAAACCGGGCTTCGTCCGCGCGGTCTCATCGAAAATGCCCATGCCAAATTACCTAAAAATCGTTATAGACAACACCTTTAATAAAACCACTTATTACGATAACAACCATTCGAAAGGGCCCATACAGAGCAATGCCGTTATTTCTATTAATAAAGGGTACGTATAATTGTTCGATTATTATCGGTGTATTTAAATAACCTTGTTTTTTTTTATCTCCTGATTGAATTGATAATTTATTTCCTTGCTCGAAATTTATTCGTAGGTGAAGCTAATGAGTTGTTAGTTTGAACTTTACTGCTTTACGTATAAGTGTTGCAATACTGATTTATTTATTCGCAATAATTGTCTTCTAATTTTGTGAGTTACTCAATTCGTTCGCAGAAATATGGAAGCGCGGGCGGAACACCAAAGAACGAAACAATACCAAACTATATACACTTTCGCGACTTCAATAGGGGTGGGGTTGGTTATTCTCATCCTCTTCTGGATACTGTACTTCCGCAACGGCTTCGCCTGGCAATCGAACCCCAGCCTGGAATTCAACTGGCATCCGTTTCTCATGACTCTTGGAATGCTATTCCTCTACTCCCAAGGTACATGAATACACGTATTCGCCTCGAGGGTAATAACGAGCGATTTTTGTAGGGATATTGGCGTATAGAACCGGCAGGAGATTCGAAAAGAAACCGCTGAAACTGGCGCACGCCGTGCTAAATTTCTCGGCCTTCGTTCTCTCAGTCATCGGCCTGAAAGCCGCTTTCGATTCGCACAATTTAAGCAGCAAACCCATCCCGAACTTGTACACCCTCCATTCCTGGATAGGACTCGCCACCGTCATAATATTCGCAACACAAGTGAGCATTAATATCGAATGACTGGCGGAATTCGCTGTTGTTACATTACTCGAATATCTCCGACGAATCCATTGTGTTAATCGATTGTTTGTTTCTCAGTTCCTGATCGGTTTCACGAGTTTCCTCTACCCGGGGCTGTCGCAGTCGCTGAGAAAGGCCGTGCTGCCGGTGCACGTGAGCTTCGGGACGGGCTGCTTCACCTTGGCTGTGGTGGCCGTGGTGACGGGGCTGCTGGAGAAGGCGGTGTTCGCCATCGAGGATTACAGCGCGCGCTCCTCCGAAGGGGTCCTGGTGAACATCGCCGGGCTGGCGGCCGCTCTTTACGGCCTCCTGGTGCTGTATTTGTTGAACGAGCCGGATTACAAGAGAACCGCTTCGGGAGACGATCAGATCGTTCTCGATCGATCCGAATAGATTTAGATAATGCGATCTTATATTGAACGATGCATTTATTGCGGTTGTATTTGATTTAACTTTGTTATCCCAGTCGAGAAGCATTCGAAGAGTTTGTATTTTTTTGTGGTATTATGTTTAAGTATTTGTAACTGTGGGTTTTTCAAAGTTTACTTAATTTATAAAATCTAATATGTTTGTTCTAACATTCATACAAAATATTTAAAGCCTATTACAGTATAATTGTTGGAACAAATCTATTAAATATTCGTAAAAGTGCTTAAATTGTGGTGCTTGAAACTTCAAACTTGTGGTGCTTTATATACATATTAATATATTAATCGAATGGATTTTATTAATCTCATAACATAGCGCTGATTTATACAGTAGGTAATTTTTCTACATCATTAACTCTTTTATTATTGCAAAGTTTGTGTAACAAACCGCAATAATAAGAAAGCTATTCATAGAAGAAATATTTTGTGTGATAAACATATTCCTATATTTTTTTTTCGTGAATTTTACGAAATTATTTTTATATATCTATATCTATACTTTAAACTGCGTTTACTTATGTTGCTAGAAACTAAGAATATACTTGTTTTATTGTTCTCAAATTTGTTATTTTATATTTTACTTTTATGAAACAGTATAATTACGAATGTTAAAAAAAATTAATGATATCCCATATACATAATAATTATACCGTATGTTAAAACAGTACATGTATCTATACAGAATATAAATGATGAATGTTATCTTTATTTTTAACATTGAAATAGCAATATTCCATTTTCAAATCTTGCTGGAAATGTACGTTGATTGCAGCTTAGCAGCTTGTAGTTTCATGAAGTATTTATTAATGTACTGAATCATTTAATGATCAACAATTTCTTATTGCTGTGGTGTATAAACGAATTTTTCAAAGAGCGATTAGATCTGTATTTCCACTTCTTTCGTTAGAATGCTGCTGGTTTGCAGAACTTTTGTGGCGAAGGATGAGCGAGAATCTTCGATGAAAGTAGCAGGAATTGTTTCTGAGTGGAAATTTGGCGTATTAAATAACGAAGAAGAAAATTGTTTACCTGAAATTTCATTTCAATCTTAAAAAAACCGTGTAATTTTGTTCGAAGCTTGTCACTATTTATACAATGTATAGGATAATTTAGGCAAATATTTCTCGCCATGACCTTGATATTATAATCGGTAAGTTCATAGTCCATCTGCAAGTACCTGCTTTATCGTCTAACGCGGAGTAGACCATGATGGGTTCCAACCCAAAAAAATTATTTTATTTCTCACTATATTTATTTCAAATGCAATCAAATATTTTTATACACCTAAAGACGATTCCTCGCCGTTTATAACTCGTTGAAATTGGCGAATAAGTTGCCTGAAATCCTCGCTAGAGTGCTGCTCGAAGTGCTTCTCCACCAACTCTTCGGTAACGTCTTCCAGCCGCGGGGGACTCCACTTGGGAGCGTCGCCCTTATCCACGAGAACGATTCGAGTACCTGCAAGTTAAGAGATAATTATAACTAATTACTATTAGAGGTAACTAGTACCTTCTATAACGTCAGGGAACTTGTAGAAATTCACCGATAAGTTGGCCTCCATCGCCAACGAGTCCTCCACGCTGTAGTCTTTACCTCTCTGCAGCTGCTTCAGTGTCACAGCAAGCGAAGTGGGAGCGCCGCTCTTTATCGCAGAAAGAGCATTTTTAGCGAAAATGGACTTTTCACCATCTAATTTCCTAATAATACCTCCAACGGTGGGTGCGTCGAAACACCGGTTTATAACATCCATTTCGGGCGCCAAAGTGAACTCCGGCAGGCTCTTCTCGCACACTTCCTCGAGCGCGCCTTCGACATCCTCCGGCCTATTGCGCAGTATCGCTTCCTCCAGCCTCCCCAAGTTCTCGCTGAGGCAATAATGCGAGGCGAAGCCCGCGTGCACCGCGTCGGCCCCCTTCACCGGCTCCCCGGTGAGCGCCATGTAGTACCCCAAGCGGCCGACGGTGCGGTTCAGGAAGTACGAGGCGCCCACGTTGGCGTGGAAGCCCAGCTTGGCCTCGGGCATGCCGAAGCGGGTGGCTTCCGTGGCGATTTGGTAGCGGCTGAAGTGGGACAGGGCGGCGCCGCCGCCGTACGCGATGCCGTGCATGAAGGACACCACGGGGATTTTGGAGACGTGTATCAGGTGGACCATGGCGTGTATCAGCAGGCTGATGTAGCTGAATTGGTGGGACGAGAAGGTGGCGAATTCCTTCATGTCGCCGCCGGAGCTGAAGGCCCTGCTCGCCGCGCACGCCTTGAGGATGATCAGGGACTTGTCGCGGCTGCTTTGCAGCAGGGAGTCTCGCAGTTGGTTCATTATGTCCGTGCTTAAGGCGTTTAGCGCTTCGGGTCTGTTTAGAGTTATGATGGATTTATCGCCTACATATTCGGTTAGGACGTAGTCGTTTTTGGGGGTTTTAGTGGAGAGGTGTCTGAAGTTTAATAATCTAAAAATCGGCTGTTATGAAATTATAGTATGGCGATTAAATTGGTTAAAAAAAACTTACTTTTGGTTTCATCCTTTACGCGGCGGCTTGTTTGGTATCAATCACAAAAGCGTGTAGGAATGGGTGTAAATAACTTGTAAATTTAATACGTATACATTTTTTACTTGTCTCATTACGTCGTGTTATCACAAAGTCTAATAAAAATTAATTATGCATGAATGTTATTTCGTAATTGTCGGTGTGACCTTAAAGTTTGGAAAATTTGTTGGGCGCGTTTTAAATAAATTAATTAGGAAATTGATTTTGAAATTGGTGGATTTTCAAAATTGTATAATTTTGTGTCATTGTGCCTACTGTTTGGTTAAGCTACTAAAGTCAAAGAGTCTTGTCGTCTTGTCAAATTATTTTTTTAACAGAAGAAGAAAACAAACAATTCTAATTACAGTAAAACATTTGCGACGTTGTCAAGTTTTTATTAGCGCAACGAAACGTTATAAAGGATACGGTCGTGTATTATACGGTCTGGAAACTAGACATATTTTGTGGTAGAGGGGGTGATCGACCTATCTCGGCCAATCAGCAACGCGCATTACTAACGATCAAACTTATATGAATTTATAACATTTGTAGAAAAGAAATATAAGCTCTGTAAACTATTATTAGATTATCAGATTAGATATTAGATGGATTAGATTATCAAGTTATGGCTCCATATCCGCCAAACTAAATGTTGAATTCAAAAAATATCCGATTACAACATCGCCTCCTACCGGCCCTTTTAGGAACTACGCACTTTCGCTTCATCCAGTTTCACCTGCACCCAGTTTTACCATGAGTTTCCAGACATAATAATAAAGGACTACTTTTACGATACGGTTTGTAGAATAATTTATTTATAGGACACTTGAGGGATGTTTCGACAAATTTGGATGTGGTGGATGACAGAATTACAAATTTGACATCGTTTACATTGATATTTCTCAAAATATCTTCAATGGATCTACTGAAATTTTCTATTCATTAATTACAATATCCTTCCCTTCGCTCTTGATCCGAATGATAATTTTATTTTCCCGTATTAATCACATCGTGAGAACTCCTGAATGGGACGGGTGCTCCTTTAGTCTCCTTTAGAAATCCTCCAGCAACCATCTGCCTGTGTATGATTTAATAAAGGGCCAGTTGTGCGCGTCGTGTTCCAGTCACTTGGCAATTTCCTGCAGTTACAAAACCGTAACTCCCTCGTCGTTAGAGATGGGACTCGATTAAATGTAACCGTTACCCCGTCTCATCTGTTGCATAAGAATTCCTTCTGTTATTTTTTTATTTCATTTCATTCATTAGGAGTTATTATTATTTTATAATCGTAACGTGATTATTAAGGTACGTTTTCGGTCCGTAAACCGTAAATTCGAACAATATCGGATTTAATGGATCCAGAAATATTCAGTAACAAACCTAAAATATTCATAATAATTGTTATGAATATCTATACTTAGTTATGATGGCAATACAAACATGTTAAAGTGGTTCAACTTTTAACATGTCGAGATAACGCTATAGATCGAGTACCTAAATAATTTCTACGTTGTTTCCATGCGAATTGATTGATTAGTTCATTAAATAAATAATCGCAAATGAGTGCATGTATAGTTGATATGTAAATTGCTCGATATATTTGTCAGATGAGAAAAATAGAGTATAAAAATATTCCTCAATACCTCAAACGCATTTAACGCCTACCAACGCATAAATTCATTAAAAAAATCGCGTCAATAATTATTCAAATCGCGTACCGAAGGGAATCGGTTCGGTTACGTTCCGGTCGGTCCACATCTCTATTCTTGCCGTCGTAGTGTGGTCGATCGCGGTGGAAGGAGACGCACCCTTTCCCAGTTTACTCGCTAAATTTCCACTGGATAAAAACACCCCCCGAAAAATGAACCGAGGATTGAGTTTCTAAGGTGTTTGTTCGAATTAATTTTCCGCTATTTCTACGGTACAATTTTCATCGAGTAAAGTTCAGTGCGCGTTTTTTTCCACCCAGGATGTCGTTCTCAGAGGAAGAGAGGGATGAGTGAGTAGATGTTTATTGAATTGAAATTATTCATACATTTTAATTAAAAATATTTAAAAAAATATTTATTTTTGGTAACAATAATAATTCGGTAGCATATTTGTATTGAAACCCTCATACGCCCTTTTCTATACCGTACAGTACAAATAAAAACTCCTGAACTATATTAATTTGTAATCTATTAAATGAACTATCAGATTTTCTTTTTGGGTAAATTATTATTTTGCACTATTGCACCAATTCTCGAACACCAGCACCAACAGAACTCTATCCTTCATCCTTCTTAATCGATATTAATTGTTATTCCACGTTAATTTACTCTCCGGCATCCAGCTTTTCATCGAAATCTCATCTAAGAATCTGCTGGGAAACACAATACCCTGATAAATCGATAAATTCATTACATGCCCATGTCTCTTGGGTAAATAGTGATGAGATTGTGTGATCAACTAAATAAATATATCCGAAGAAATTGTCAATGTATTGTTTGCTTCGTTCAATTAAGTTCGTGTTGTTTTGACTACAACAAAACTATATATCTTTCCTCGTGCAATTTTGATAAAATAATACAGCAAAATCGGCAAGATTTTTGTAAATTTTGCACCTGTAAATTTCCAATACATTATCAAATACGTAGCACGCGCGGGGATTCCCCGGGAACCTGCTGGCTACCAAAAATATCGGAATTGGGTTAAAAAATTACCAGTAATTAATTGGCTTTCTATTATTTTTCCATTCAAACAACGAGATGAATTATTATCTTTATTACCCTTTCGAAAGAAACTTTTTTGTTGTCTTTGTTGCACCTACAGCCTATGTTGAAATGAAAAATGGAGGAATCTGTATATTCTCAATGCCTTATTTGTTCTAAAGCGGGTTTTAAGTGGGTGTTGGTTTCTTAGAATAGATAATATTTGCAGTATGTGGATGATTTGTGCAAACTTGCCTAGCTAAAACGTTGTTATCTTTGGTAGTGTGGGAAAACGTGCGAAATGCGAGTAGGGAAGAAAATATATTTATACTGAATTAACTTAAAAAGCGAGTAGATGCCTACCTATATTGAAAAGTGAATGATTGTCTCGGTTGCAACGGTCAAGGTAATTTCCTTTTTAATTAAATTCGTAATTAACAAAGCGTGGGAATTTTACTTCAACTTTATAGTATACAGATTATTTTCTTGTTAATTTTCTTATTAGGATAGATTCGTATATTGTTTATTGCTTAAATCGAAAACAAAGATTTCCGTAGATTAAAGAAATATATCCTTATATAAATTCCATTTATGTAGAAACATCAGTAAATATCAAAACATTCGTAGAATAAGGTCATCTAGAGCATCGTTTAGATTGATATTATTTTATTCCCTCATAAATTATTTACGATAGTTTTGTTCCTTAAAAACCAAAAAAACACAAATGGGGAACAATAGTTGATTCAATCGTCATCTTATTTTGTAATTTTGTAACACATTCAATTTTGCGCAAGTAAATAAAACTCGATAAGAATACCACATCGCGTACATTTCATATTACCAAATACCTCTTCGATTAGTTCTGGTTTTAATGACGAAGTTGAAGTGTATATAAAAATCCCCGATAAAACGCTGTTTTATTTATATTTTCTCTATCGCATAATTAGAAACGAACATGTCGTGCACGAAAAGCGGAAACGGTTGTACGAACGGTAACGGAGTTGATAATAATAACGAAGATGATGCCGTTGAAATATCCACAGAGACGAGGTAAGTGGCAAATTTTTTTTTGCGCCAGAACAAATATACGAGGTGTGTGTAAAATATTCGCAATTTATTCAAATAGAAATGTTCAGCGTAAATTATTTCGATGATTGAATTATTTGGGTAAATAATCGACATTTTAATGTACGTTTCCAAATTTTAGGTGTTTATGGGTTAAATTGATATATCACAAATTTTTACAAATTATTGTTCAATAGTAAAAATTTGTACGTTTTAGAATCGGCTAGCAACAAATTTTCCTTTATCGATAAATTAATCATTTTGCAAATCCTAATCTAAATTCGCAAAATAAGTTATAATTTGGTAACTATTGATAATGCATCAGTAACTATTAATAAAGTCAAGGTTAGTTTACATTTCTATGCTACCGAATTATTTATATATTACGCTATTAAATACAAAGGAATCGTGTTTCACTAGTATCGTCATAGAACGGTTTCTTACTAATTTTATATCGTTGTTTTCAAATCTACCTTTTCTAATCTAGTTTTTGAGATTCATGAAATTTATGAAATTCCTGAAATTTACTTAATTAATTTCAATTAGATACTTAGATGGAACCGTACGGTTGAGGAACCCCAACATCGAACTGATGGACCAAGACATCCTCTACCATCTGGCGTTGGGCAGCGAATCCCACGATCTCGTCGAAATGTTCGGCGATGTAAAGGTAGTTTACCACCAAATTCTCCGACTCGTTCCGATTTAAATTAAATCGAAATGTTCCAGTTCGTCTGCATGGGCGGCACGCCCAAGCGAATGTTCAACTTCGCCGAGTACATAATGAAGGAAATCGGCCACAAACTGCCCACCGGCACCCAATTGATGGACATCAGCCAGTACTCCTATCGCTATAGCATGTACAAAGTTGGCCCCGTGCTCTCCATCAGCGTAAGTGTTACCGTGTAATTTGTGTTGCATAACCACTCGGATGCTGGTGACAATTGACATTTGAATTGAAAATTTGAAAACTGACAGTTTGATTGACAGTAAAGAAGTTTTACGTTTAAATTTTATTAATATCAATTGCTTTTATCATATTTATTCGAAATGAAACGTATAAACCACAACAGTAAGCATGACCATTTAATCTAACTAACAATAAAAAAACTCGATTAATTTACAGCACGGAATGGGCGCCCCCTCCATCGGGATTCTACTGCACGAGGTGATCAAACTAATGTACCACGCCAGGTGTCGGGATCCCGTCTTCTTCAGGATCGGCACCTGCGGAGGCATCGGCCTCGAAGGCGGCACCGTCATCATATCCGATAACGCGGCCGACGGCATGATGAATAAATATTATCAAGTGGTAAGTAGGAGCCCTTCCAACCTAATGGATATGCAACCCTTTGTACATCACTTATTAGTTCACCCAGATGTAGAAGAGAGCAATACTAGTTAGCTAGTTTTTATCTATCTCAAATCAATTATTTCGGGTAATTAAAACGAATTATCATTTTTTTAGCCGGTACTGGGAAAGCTGGTAAAACGACCGGCTAAATTAGACAAGAAACTAGTGAAAGAATTAAAAGCCTTAGCGAATCCGGACGATCCTTACGATACAGTGACCGGTACCACAATGTGCGCCGATGATTTCTACGAAGGTAAACCCTTAACAGTTTTCCTACTCGGTAAAAGGCCATTTAGCGACAATACTATGATATGGTTTCAATCCGTAGGTCAAGGCAGATTGGACGGCGCCTTCTGCGACTACTCCGAAGCCGACAAAATGGAGTATCTGGAACGTTTGCGTAGCAACGGAATTAGAAACATCGAAATGGAGGCGACCACGTTCGCCGCTCTCACCCATCACGCCGGCATTAAAGCCGCCATCGTGTGCGTCGCCCTGCTCGATCGAATGAAAGGCGATCAGGTAATTCACGTCGATTCACCCGGTTCGTCACGGTTGCTCTCCTAAATCTTATTATATCCTACTGGAGTTCTACTGGATCGCTCCTAAATTCTCCTAGTTTCACCCAGATCATCCTAGAGTCTCATAGTTTATCCCATGTTCTACTACCCTACATCTCCACAGGTCTTCCTAGATCCTCCGAAATTTTTCTTAGATTATCCTAGATCCTCCTTGATTTTCATAGATTCACCCAGATCCTGCTAGTTTTCTATCCTCTTATCCTCCTATCCTCCTATGCTCTCCTAGGTCATCCTAGATTCTCCTGGATTCTTCTAGTTCCTTATAGACTCTTCATATCCTCATAGATTCTATTAGTTCCACCTGGCTCTCCTAGGTCATTCCAGATGCTCATACAGTCTCATAGTTCTAGATTTTCCTACAGTCTCATATAGTTCTTCCAGATCCTTCTAATTCCTTTTAGTTCCTCCTATGCTCTCCTAGATCATTCCAGATCTTCCTAGACTCTCCTATATTCTCATAGGTCTTCATAGATTCTACTAGATTCCCTTAATAATAGATGGGTTATTTATTTTGGTGGAATTTCCAGGTTTGCACGCCGAAAGAGGTGCTGACCGAATGGCAGTTGAGACCGCAAATATTAGTGGCCAGATACATAAAGCGGTATTTGCAGACCAAAGGGAGGATTTCGTTGGACGGGCACGGTTCGATGGCGGTGAAGAGTCCGAGGCGCTTCAAGTTGGTGCAGCAGGAATCGCAGACGTTCGAATAATATCATTCCCGCAAGGTTTTAATATTGTCCGAGTCGATACTTCGATGGATACCTGCGAAATATTAATGGTTTTAATTGATTGTAGCATTCAAAACATTCCGGTTTTACTTATTTATTCAGTTGTTATTTTTATTAGTTTGGTAAAAGTGTGGAGGTATAAAATGCTTCGTAAAATACCATGTTTAGGTCTCTTTTTATTATTTTATTACAAAACGGTGTCTATAAGAAAATATGTTGAGGAGGATACCTAATTGGAAAATAATTAACTATATATTTATTAAATAATATTTTGTGATTTGATTATATTATCAAAGCGTATCCGATATAGGATATGTATGTATGTACGTATTATCCAGTTAATCCAGTTAAAAATATTTGTGATATATTTCTCGATAAGCATTTCTAAAAATATTTTTCAAATACATCATTACACTTGAAATAAACAAAACGGATATCTTAGTAGAAGAGTTTGTAGTAAATAGGGTCTTCAAATTTATATACACATATAAATCACATTTACCGAACATATCATGCTGAGACTATGTTGCTCTTTAAAATGAACAAAAACTTATATCACAATTCTATTATCATTACTGAATATTTTTGGGAATTCTTATTTTCGGCGTAAGTAAATCCAATTTGCTTATACATATAGTTCTAATTCTAACTTGAAATCAGATTTTCGAAAACTTAGCGAATCGTATTTTTTTAAACCTTATAATAGGTATAATGCATGAAATTTATATGCAACTATCTAGGAAAACCGTACATAATAATAGTTATTTCTACAAGAATAATTCATTCCACTTATCGAAAACAAATATAGATGCCTCTACAATATACATTACATTAGGTATTTAATCCGCAATAATACACCTATAGAAGTGAAAAAACACGTGCATTATTATATAGTATTTGAGTAAATTCGATGTCGTAATTCGTAGTAAAAATTTAAATTTGACAATACAATTATTAATGGGATTATTCGTAACTTTTGATTGATAAACAACGATGTATAATTTTGTGATTGATTATTCCACGTTTATTTGCTCCACGGGTGTTCCGAGCGTTATTTGAGACACCCCGTATGTTGTTAAAGAGTATAAAACACCTGATTATTTGTCAATGTCAATAGCTAATAGGATTTAGTGATAAAATTATGCCTAATGAAAACTGTTGAATATTGTGTAGCTAATTTTTTTTTCGAGTATTCGTTCGCCTGACATTCCAAATGCGATGAAAGACGGGTCAATTTTGTTATTCTATTTATAATGTTTTGTACGAATATTCGGGCCTCTGTGAGTCGTTAAATAGTTAATATTCTTTTCTGTGTGCATTTTATACATATTAAAATAACGCTCAAACGTTATATTAAGGGGTTTTTATCGAAAAATTGCATTTTTTTGGTATCAGTATTTCCAAGTTACTCGTCACATGATGTATAAGTAGAATTCCTCTATAGAAGCTTTCCTGTTTTGTTGAAATTATATTTACGCACATTAAGTTTAAATTTTTCGATAAAAATTCGTTTTGAAACCGTTAAGTATGCAAACGATAGGCTTTTATAACAATGTAAAATGAACAAAGTTAAACTTTTGTAGATGATATAGGATTAATAACAACTTTTTCGTATAATTTATTGTTGGCACAAATATGATTGTTGATTTTTTTACCGTTTACGCATTATAATGATACTTATTATATTTATATGATATATTGTTAAGGTGTGTGACGAAAATTCGTAAATTATATCAATTTATATTTATAATGGTTAATGAAATTGTATTAATAATAAATAAAAGTCGATGTGTGTAGTTCATTAGGCTTAATGGATGTTGCCTGTACGAAATAAAAATTATTAAATTATTCAAATTACTTCGAGTTATCAAAAATCGACTTTAAGGTGGGTTTATGAATATTTGCAATGATAAATCCACCCTTAACCACACAACCATCATTCGGGTTATTCTATGACAACCATATGACATTTTCAACCTGACACATCTCATAATTTTGTTCACACCACATTTACATTTACATTAAATTTTAGTAATTAATCATTTAGTTAAATCCACCAAATTCAAGCCCATTACCCATTAATATGTCGAGATGCATTTGTAAAAGGTAAGCCCTACACAGCCCGTATTTAAATCGATTTCTAAGCGACCAAAAACCATGTTAAAGAGCCCTATCGTACACTCAAAATCCGAACCTAGAATGCCTGAACGAAGACAACCTGCACCACATATCATTGAACACCAAAATGGACTTGCCAGGCATGTTCGGCAACGTTAAAGTGAGTCGCTTACGCGAGCTTATACAGCCAACTTTTATACCTTTAAACAGTTCGTATGTACAGGAGGCACCGACAGCAGAATGCGCGGTTTCGCCGAATACATTAAGCAATTAATAGGCGAAAGATTTCCAGTCGGCGTGGAGTTATCGAACATCAGCGCCCCAGCTAACCGGTACAGCATGTACAAAGTGGGGCCGGTGCTTTGCGTTAGCGTAAGTATATAATTTACCATCCTGGATAAATTATCCGGCGAATATTTCCAGCACGGCATGGGCAACCCCTCGATGGGCATCCTCACCAACGAGCTCATCAAGCTGATGCACTACGCCAAGTGCAGGGACCCCGTGTTCTTCAGGATAGGAACCTGCGGGAGCATAGGGCACGACGGCGGCACCGTCATTATTTCCGATGATTGTTGCGATGGGTGCCTCAGGAGATTCTACTCGATAGTAAGAGGCTTAAAGACGTTGTTTTATCCGGTAAAATGATTTTCGTTTGTTAGCCCGTCTTGGGGAAAATGCTAGATCGACCGGCCCAACTCGACAAGCAGCTGATCATAGATTTGAAAAACGTTGTGGATAAAAACGATAATTTTAAAGTGATCTCCGGTACTACGATGTGCGCTGAGGATTTTTACGAAGGTTTGCGACTTTTAATTCCTCGTTTGCGGATTAATATGTTGTATTGTTATTAGGCCAGGCGCGTATGGACGGGCCGTTTTGTAAATTCTCCGACGAGGATAAGCTCCAATTTTTTAACAGATTGTGCGGGCAAGGGATCGTCAATATAGAAATGGAATCCACATCGTTTGCGGCTTTAACGAAACAAGCGGGTATCAAGGCGTGTGTTGTTTGCGTGGCGCTGGTTAATAGACTGAAGGGAGATTCCGTACGAGCATATTATTTATCTCTTTATTTGAACAGATTTTTTTTCGAAACGGTATTTTTAGATTGCCGTGCCGAAAAATGTTATGGACGAATGGCAGAAAAGACCTCAAATTCTCGTAGGCAGGTACATAAAGAAGTGCTTGGACGCCTGCTGTTGTATATAATTTATTTTAATGCTTTTTTACTCTAAATACATCTTGTTCGCATCATCGTAATTTTGATGTGTATTTTTGTAATGGTGGTTGCATAATTTTAAGCGACAAAAAATCTTATTCTATCGTCTTCTATTTTCCTAATATATTATTAAGTATAGTGTAATACAGTTCATATAGAATACAGCATCATTAATTTTACAAGCAATACAATTCATTGTGCTGGCCGAAATTTATTGATTTTGATTTACAAATTAACTAGTTTAAAGTACAGTAAAAGGCAATGAACAAAAATGTAAATGTCAATTACGCCCTCTAGCGAATAAAAAAGAAGTTAAATGGTGTCAAAATTGTTTCGGGGTGGTGTCATTTTTCTTGAAGAATGTGAGTTTTTTCACTATTAAATAGCTTTTTTCTCGAAAAATAAAGAGTTTACAATTGTTTGTTGCATCAGTTTACGTTTGCCCGATCTTTAAGGGCCAAGTTAGTGAATTTACCCAGCAAATTTCTCCTTTGATATGGACTACGTTTTATTCGATTTGACAGAAAATATGACTATATTCGATAGCATACACTGCTAATAATATGTCTCGTATTTGCACTCATTAATAAAGCCCAATCATTCATTTGTAGATTAGATACTACTGGTACATTGTTGCATTTGGTGCAAATGCGGCGTAATCCTTTTTTTGACATAAATTAGCAGTGGCGTTGCACAAGGTTGCACGAAGGTTTACTAAATGGGTATTATTTTTTTCAGATTTTTTTAATCAAGTTAAAATCAATTTACGCAATCGGAACTAATTGAAATGTGATAAATGACTGGACAACAACACATTAATCTAGAAACTCTAAAAAATTGTAGTGTAATAGGCTTCTCAAATTGGTGCTGATAGATATTATAATAGTATAGTTAGTTATATTCCATTGCATCCAACTTCAGACTGGAAGTAGAGGAACTGAAGATCTACGAAAGTATCCTAAAGCATGCAGAAGTACAAAGGAAAAGCAATGGAAGCCGAAACCGCATCATAAGAGGATCCCACTGTTTAGCGTGCCATCCGGAAAAAATTAAAAACACGGGACAGTCTTGCCCAAAACTCGATACAGGAGCGTAAGTATCATAACCGAAACATACTTAACACATTTTCCAGGCGGTTGGAAATTTTCGATGTTAATTCATAAACCTTGAATGTTCGTTGTTCTGGAATTATTTTGTTGTTTTGTTGTAGCTTCCGTTAAATATTGATGCAATTCTGGTCGCTTATTCATCCACATTTTTCAAGCAAAAAATTGCATTCCAACAAAAAAGTGGCTACATGCCAGTTTTACATTAATATTAAATTCATATAATTAACGACTTGTTTTATTTTAATTAGCGATAGGAATTTATATATTCGTTTAATTATAAACATTAGGTTTTTTTTTGGAAGTTGTAATCTAGAGTTTCCTTTTTGTTCGGTAGAAATATCGTTTATAATCATCTTTGATTAATTCGCTACTATTAATATAAATAAACGAAATGCACGAATCGAATTTAGAAAGATTATGATATGGCGTGCACATTGGTTACCAGTGTTTGCATGTTTTTCAGCAATAAAATTTAGTCCCGTAACCCAGTGTCACGAACCGGCCTATCCTAAAAACGTTTAAAAATACATTCCGATTTAGCTCGAAACCGTTTCTTATCTACCGACTGTTCCACACGTAGTTTCTCTTCTAGTTTGAAAGCATGTGCCTGTGGTCTTTTCCAGATTCAATAGTCCAACGATTCCACGCAAGGGCAGCGAGTCGAGCACGAGCAGCAAGGGCGTCAGCCGCGCCGGCGCCATCCATGCCTGGACCAAGTCCCTGACGAGGCACTCGTCGAAATCGTCGCAGGGCGGCCACAAGCGCGCCTCCTCCACCGCCTCGTCGGCCTCCTGCGAATTGGGGGAGGAGGCCGCCCAGGCGCTGGCCGCTCCCGCGCCGGGTTCCTCCTCCCCGACGGTCACTTGCTCGCAACCGACGCCCGTACCGAAAAAGAATGCCGTAAGTTGGTTCCGGGCGAGCGCGTGCGGGTGATTTTTATTTTTATTTTTTTTTGGTTTTTTTTTTTGATCGATTGCGCCTCGTACTTACGTCGATTTGAGCGCGGCGTCGCGACTATTAGGCGATTTGATGGGAGGATGTTGGAGGTTGTTTTTTTTTTCGATTAATTCGGCGCGACCGCGGCGGAAAATTTAGTCCTCCTGGAGCACCGTTGCTTAACGTATTTAACTTGATTCGTTTAGTTTAATGTTAGATAAATTAGGTATATACGTTGTGGGTATATAAATATATTTGACCTTACTTCAAATGGCAAGTGTCTATTTGTTAAGTTGGAGCAAAAAAGTGCTATTTTTGATGATTACAGAAAAAATGGATTAGTAAGTAGATCATTTTCGTTTCATTAACTAAATTTCGGCGTCTGGTAAACTTATTTTGCTCGATTGTAAATTTAAGTGGGTATTGAGAGAGATTTACGTTATTATTTAAATTACGTCGTTTTTTTTGGAATTTAAAGAGCGCGTTTAATATCAATTTCGTCGAAAATTTAACGCCCATCGGCGCAATTAAAGAATTACGTTCACTTTATCTTGTAATTTCGCATTTAATTGCCCGGCCAACAATAATGTTTAAAAATCTACATTTAGATTAAATTGTTTATAAAATTATTTCTACGATGATTCATGCCGTAAACAAATAATTTAATGCCTATTTAGCGTTGGGCTATCGCAATGAGGACATAAAGAAAAAAAAACGGGATTAAACCAATTATCTAGTTGTAAATTTTTTTGTGAATAAAATATTGCAGTTTAGTGAAAAATCGGACGTGAGTCACATATTATTCTGTTTTTGTAGCACTTACAATTCTAATCATTCCGTTTAAAAGTGATTTATTATAACAGATTACGCGTAATTCGATTGATAAGAGAGCAAATTCATGTGCATGGTTTATTTAAATGTAACTGTTTACTATGGGGTATTTTTAGTTTTCGCCAAGGATAATACGAATATTATTAATCGATGTCCTCTAAAAACACACCAATAGTTACGTTTGTAAATAAACAAAAAAGATATACCTCCCTACATTGCATGTAAGTAATAAAATTAATCTCGCCAAGTTAGCGAAATTAGCGTTATCTCCGCGCTTTATTATTGTTAAAACAATTCGCGCGAGGTTGACAAACGCACCTATCTCGTTATCAGCGAGTGCGCGTTTCTCTCGAAATAACGAAATTTCTCCGATTTCTTGCAGGAATCCCCGGCCCTTCCGCCGATCAAAGGCAGCGTCCCGACGCCCGACGACCGTCCGTGCTCCGTTCTCGACAAAATCGACGGCTTGGAGTTCATCGATACGATCCCTTCGGACCTGAGCAATCGCAACTACAAGGGCTACCGGACGATCGAGGCCGAACAGGAGCGAGGCGGCAAAGCGAAGGCGACGCCGACGGGCGAAGATGATCCCGTCAGATCGCTACCCTCCAAGCAGCAGAAATCGAAGGTCCGATCCAAACCGAACGGCAATAAGAAGAAGACCAAGAAGGACAAAGTGAAGCCGATCTTGGGCATGGAGCACGCGAGCGACGGCTCGAAAAAGTCCTCGGAGGTTACTCGCAGAGAAAAGACACCGCCTAAAGAAAATATTATCACCGTTTGTACTCAAACTACTGATACCGAAACGACGAAAATAGTCACCACGACAACGAGCTTGAATAGGTACCGTTTCTTACTCTTAAAACATTCATTTTTTTCCGAAAAAGAATACGTTATTTTTGTGATTTGGAAACCTGGAGCTAAATACGGTGATACAATTGTTTCTTAATATACAGGGTGTTAATTAAATGAGTGCTGATACTTCAGAATGTGTATATTTAGGTGATTTTAAGAAGAAAAGTTTATATCAATATATGTCCTTAGTTTTCGGGCTACAGATTTAGAGAAAAAACTTTTCTATCCTAATTTTCTTATTACTCCAGATATTTTTATGACCCTGTAACCTTTTTAACACCCTGTATTAATTTTTTTCGAAAAAAAAAACGTAATTTTTGTAATTTGTAAACCTGGAGTTAGGTGTTATACAGTTAGGTGCAATTTGTGCGCAATATGGTCCATGGGGGCAACAAAGACAACTTCTATTAGTCTTATATAAACGATAAAGAAAGGATGAAGTTGTGGTATTGCAAATTTGTCACTTTAACCACTGTTATTTCAATAATCTTTCCTTGTTCGACTCTCGAATAAATGATCTTGTATTAATTTATGTATTTGTGGCTATAGGTATACGTTTATGAAGATAATGGATGAAGACAATAGAGAGAAAGAAGACAAGAAAAATAGGACGCACAGTTGCAGTAGCATCCCGTACGATAATCTAATCGAAAATTTGGCGCCGTTCAGGAAGCGCTTTTGCAACATGCAATTGTTCAGGGACAAAGAAGAAGAGGAATCGGGTAAATATGCGTAGATGCGGCAACGGCGCGCGATCTGTCAGAATTTCTCGTAATGATTTACGTGGAAAACGTCGAATTTTTTTAACTTGTCAACCAACAACATTGTTAACCCAAAAATCTACAAAACAGTATTTTTTACTGTCTTTTTTCCAAAATATACATATGAATTTTTTTCACAAAATTTTTATCGTGCGCCACGGGATTCATTGTCACAATGAATTAGTGTAAAATGGAAATAGAGTCGAGAAAGAAATACGGACCGTAAGAAAGAAGCAAACGTAAACGATTCATTTTACTAATATATAAAACGAATTTGAATTTATAAATAACCATGGACTGTTTTTATTTGTAATAATATAATTTTTAGATTTTTATCGTTGTCGTGAATAAAACAAGCGGTGAGTCGAAAAAAATAATTCATTAATCCTCTTGCATATGTATTATATACATTTATTTTTTTGTTTATAACGATTCGTTCAAGTTTTATTTATCAGCTTGGGGCACTCAAAACATTCAATAACGCGTCCTTATCGCTCTCGGCGCATTCGTAATTGAGTTATTGCCATTGTCGACTGTTTCAGACCACCATTTTTCTTATTAGAATTACTCCACAATAAATCGCACAGACATAAAGATATATATCGAACAATAATTTAACAAATATTAACGACTCGATACGTCCGAGGAAATATTTAATAATCGACGATTCCATTGTTGTCATTCTAATTATTTATTAGCGGTGGGTTGTTAGATTCGCGAGAGAGGAAAGAGTGGGTTATACACCGAACGGGAAGGTGTTGTCTAGGTCTTGCACATGCCCGCGTATATTATTTATTTCTCCGAACGGTATTACGAGACGTAAGTAATTCATTTGCTATTTTTTACGATATATAAATTATTACACTCATAATAAAATACCGGTCAAATGCAGTAAAGGTTAGCATTAATAATAAACCAACATTTATCTTAATTACCGCTTAATCTCGTCGACTTAAATCCCGGTAAATAATTAACTCGACTTATTTACATACGCGTACAGTAATAAAAAAAAATCTATCGATTACTCTTACGAAACCATCATCTATCTTAACGAGACTGTAAGCATTCTAATGACGCGCCCCGTTTCAGAAAAATCAGCGGATTCCCCGCGATTCGATATCGAACCGATCATCGAATCGATCCTCGACAGCATCCTTGACATGGCCGTCGAGATCATCGACAAGAATCAATTGCATTTGGAGAAATTGGGCGAATCGACGTCGGACCGTTCGATGAAAATGACGCGCCTGCTGCCCGAATACAAGACGCACGTGCGCTGCAACACCGCCGACACCGTCGCCCAATCGCTCTACGTGCCCAAGATCCTCCAGACGCCGTCGGCGGACAATCTCATCGACGCCCGGAACTTCGTCGAGGAGTACGAGGAGTACCACGAGTCCTGCTCCGAGATGCAGGATCCCGAATTGACCATCGGACAAGTACGTTTCCGAACCATCATTCGATCTTATATGTAGAAGAAATGTATCTACTGATTTTGGATCTTTCTCTTCACCTACACCAGTTACTAATACCACTTGAATCATGAGTATTGTTTCCGTCCTATCTCTCTTTTGCCATTTATTTCTCATTAATATTTCTTTAGTACTATCTTAAAATGTGTCCCAAGTAAATAATCTTCGTTTTTAGCTCGTGAGCTATCTATGGACTCTCTTCGTTTGCTCTTCTTAAGACTTCGATGAGCGGGAGAGTATACTGAGAGATAAATTGGTTTTTTTTTTTTTAGGTGGAAAACGAGATACAAATATCGATCGAGCGGGTGTACGCCAAAAAGAAGAAAGATAAATCGGTGAAGCACGGCGGCGTCACCAGTCTGATACCGATAGAGACCGATTCGAACGCCGAAGACGAGTCCGACGTCGTGCAGAATGATAAGCGACTGTTGGAGGTGGGCGCCAAATACAACATCCCGAAGAATCTGTTCCAGAACACCGAGATGACGGAGATAACGGAACAGACGATCGACGAGTTGCACAGGAACGTCGAGAACAGCGAGAACAATCCCGACATGGTCGAGCAGAGCGTCGTCGTCGTGAATCTATCGAAAGAGGGTAAAGTCGAAGACGACGACGACGTGTACAGACCGATAGCGGTCAGTCCCGATGGGAGATTTTTCAAATACGAGGAAGAGGTACGTGTTATATTATTAGATTATTTATTATAAATTGTGTTGAGGGAATAGTTTCGTTTATTTAGCACTATTTATTGGATTCATGAATCAATTTTTACGGTGACACCGATATTTATCTATTTTCTTTGGAAAACCTTCGTCTCGTCGAGATAAAGCATAACTTGAGCGTTGTGATTCAGGATTTATTTGTGTTTTTTTTTCACGCGCAGATCGGACGCGGTTCCTTCAAGACGGTGTACAGGGGATTGGACACGCAAACGGGCGTCGCGGTGGCTTGGTGCGAATTGCAGGAGAAGAAATTGAACAAGGCCGAACGGCAGAGGTTCAGAGAGGAGGCGGAGATGTTGAAGAAACTCCAACATCCGAATATCGTGCGGTTTTACAACTATTGGGAATCGCCCGGCACCAAGAAGAAGAACATCGTATTGGTGACGGAGTTGATGTTGAGCGGGACTCTAAAAGCGTAAGTATCGAGCGGATCGGCTTTTCTAATTTTTAACACCGCGGCTCTAAATAGATCTCGCTCCCTAAGGTTCTACAGCCACGAGTGTCGTCTCCTTTCTACTGATCTTTCTGTTGCATAATAATTTCTAGCAGTCGATGTTCGAGTTGACACGTTTCGACTACAATTTGTTGTTTTTGTGACTTTTTGTCTTTTTCTGGAGCGTTCTAAATGATCATAGACAGTTTTAAATGGTTCTAGACAGTTCTAAATGTTTCTGGAGCGTTCTAAATGGTTCTAGATAGTTTTAAATGTTTCTATAAGCGTTCTAAATGATTCTGGGGCGTTCAATATGATTATAGACAGTTGTAAATGATTCTGGAGCTTTCTAAATAAACGTAGACAGTTCTAAATGGTCCTGGAGCGTTCTAAATGATTCTAGTCAGTTCTAAATGAAGTCAATTCTAAATGATTCTAAAGCGTTCTACAAGATTCCCATCAATTTTTGCTTTTGTCTTGTTTTTCTTTTTCAAGTTTATTAGTAGTTTTTGTGTTTTTCGTCCGTTTTAGTTTTTCTCTTCACGATGTTCTTTTTCATATTTAAATTCTACAATTTGTGACTATTTAATTTATAAACATTGAAATTAACATAACCCTTAATCATAGACCTATTAACTAATAGGTCTATGCCCTTAATTATATGGGTCTGTCATATAAAGTATTTCAATTGAAACTCGGCAACGTTGCAACGGACCGGCTCGTGACGTCATTGTCATTTTAAAACGTACGAACTTTACATCATTTCTTCTGTTAAAATTGTTTTTTTAAATAATTATATAGTAGTAAACGAGGCTTTAGAATACTACCATTTAATAAAAATGAAGGGGAATTGACAATCACGCTAAATGAAAACAAAACGTAGCATCAAGCAAAGCGTTATCGTAATCAAAAGATATCCGCTTTCTAATTACAAGTAAATTCAACAGTTTAAACATTCTTCGAATAACGGTAGTAATTATTCGTTTTGCAGTTATTTAAGAAGATTCAAAAAGATCAACCCGAAGGTGCTGAAATCATGGTGCAGGCAAATACTGAAAGGTCTGGCCTTCCTGCATTCGCGATCGCCGCCGATCATCCACAGGGATCTGAAATGCGATAATATATTCATAACGGGCGGCACCGGTTCGGTGAAAATCGGCGATTTGGGTTTGGCGACGTTGAAGAACCGGAGTTTCGCCAAATCGGTGCGTACAACGTCTATATTTTTTACGTATTTGATTATTTCGAATATTCGAATTGTCGCGTTTGATGTAACAGGTGATCGGCACGCCCGAATTCATGGCCCCCGAAATGTACGAAGAGCACTACGACGAAGGCGTGGACGTTTACGCGTTCGGTATGTGCATGCTCGAAATGGCCACCAGCGAGTACCCTTATTCGGAATGCACCGGACCGGCGCAAATCTACAAAAAAGTCATATCGGTTAGTAAACTTGCAGTTGTGCACAAAAAACGCGTTTTTTACGTTGGTGTTTTTTTAGGGGATAAAACCGGCCAGCTTCGATAAGGTGCAGAATCCCGAGGTGAAAGACGTGATAGAGAATTGCATAAGACCGCGGAAGGAGGACAGACCGAAGGTGAAGGATCTGTTGAATCACGCGTTTTTCGAAGAGGACGTCGGCCTGAAGGTCGAAGTCGTTTCGCAGGACAATATGAAAATCGTGTTTCGATTGCGGGTCATCGATCCGAAGAAGAGGACGCACAAGCACAAGGAAAACGAAGCCATACAATTCGAATTCGACATGGAAACCGACAGATCCACCACGGTTGCCGAAGAAATGGTAAGCGCCCTGTACATTTCGTCAAGCGTTCGACGCCGTCAAAACGTTGACAGTGCCATTTTAGTTTTGTCAGAAATTAATATAAAATTTTTAAAATAAAGTTTCAAATGATTGCTGACAGTAGCGTATTAATCGAACTGCTTTGCTGTTTAAACAAACAGTTGTATTTGATTCTCGTTATATCTGTAAGTAGTACACCCGGAACGTTATTATAGGCTATTTAAATTTGTTGTAGGCGAAATCCGGAATCATATTCGAGGATGACGCTAAAACTGTAGCACAACTTTTAAAAACCCAAATCAACCAAATTACCAAGGAACGCGAGAAAAAATCGAAAGAAGAAGAAGCGCTAGCGCAACAGTTGCATTACCAACAATACATTCAACAGCAAGTTGAACAGCAAATATCGCAACAACAACAACAACAACAGCAGCAGCAGCAACAACAACAACAGCAGCAGCAACAGCAACAAGTGCAATCTAGCGTTTCGCAGCAACCTTCGCAATCGCAGCAATCGTCTCAATCTCAACCACAGTCACAAACGATCAGCGGATATCCTCAGACACAGCAAGCGCCTCAATATACACAACAAACTTCCTACCAACAACAAAATTATCAGCAAGAACCGCAGCTACAATATCAACAAGACCAGCAACAGCAACAACAATACCAACAGCAGCCCGCTCAGCATACCATCGAGCAACAAGAGAAAGCTATGCAAAGCCATTACATTCAGCAACAGACGCAGCCAGGGGACGGTTCGATCGTCTACAACCAACAGCATTCGGTTATACAGGATCAACAACAAGGCGCTTTCCAACAGAAGCAGATTGTTCAAGAACCCCCTCAAAATCTCTCAGCTATGCAGCGACAAACTTCTGTGGAGCCCGTCCAACAACAACCGATCGTTCTCAAGCAATCGGCTCCGACGCATTTTGTCCAACAAAATTTCATCGAAGGTCAACCTCAGCAAGCCGAATACATGCAGCCTCATCAAGACGTTATACCTCAAGCGGAAAATTTGCACGTACCGGCACAATCTCACGATCACCGATTGAATATGGCCGCTCATATTGAGAACAGCATTCAAGATTTCCAACAATCGAATTTCGAGCAACAACCGACCTACGCGCAAGTGGTGCAACAGAATTTCCAACAACCGCAACCACAAGCCTACCAGCAACAAACCAACGCGGCCATGCCGAACTATTCGCCTTACCAAACGCAGGACGGCCAGAATTACCAACAGCAGACCTTCCAACAGCAACAACAACAGCAGAATTACGTGCAAGGCCAGCAACAGGAGCAAGTGCTGCACATTATTCCGGGTAGCCAGCAATTCGTGCCGCAGCAGCAACAACAACAACAACAGCCGCAGCAACAGCAGAGTTATCCGCAACAGGCCCAACAACCGCCACCGCCGCAACCCACGTACCAACAACAATCGTCCCAACAACCGCCCCAAGCGGCCTATCAACCCGCTCAACAGGCTCAGCAAGCGAATTTTATACCGTCCCAAGCGACGTTCCCGCAAAACTATACCCAACATCCGGCACAAGCTACCTATTCGCACCAACACCAGGTCAACTATCCGCCGCAACAGCAACAATTCCAACCCGAACAACCGCAAACCTACCAGCACCAGCAGTTCATTCAGCAGAACATCGATCCCAACCAGCAGCAAAACTACATGGATTCCAATCAGTACATGTCCAAACAAATCGAGGTGCAACAAGTGGAACAGATCCAGTACGTTCAACAACAACAACAACCGGTCACCCAGCCTGCTGATTTGAACGTCGTGGGAATTCCGCCTACTAATTTGGTGGAATTGCAACAGAAACTGGCCCAACAGCATTTGCAAGCGCCGCCCAAGGACCAGCACAGAGCTTCGACTGCATCCCTTCCGCCCATACCGACCTTCGAACAACAACAACAACAGCAAACCGATCAACGGAGATTGTCCACCGTGTCCCAGCCGGCCCTGGTACACGACTACATCCAGTATCAAGTCAACACCAACGCGAATACCACGCAGGTAAGCGTTACCTTTTAAAAATCGCGTACGTTTTTAAACATTTTTCGAATCCGTCCAGGTAATGCCGCACCCGGAAACCCAACAGCTGCGAAACGCGGACAATTCGAACGCCCTGAAGCCGTACCCGCCGCTGGAGACGATCCATTCGGGCGAGACGTTGAGCACCTATTCGCAGGAGGTGGGCCACACGCCCGTCATCACGGACAATTCGCCGGAACAAGTAAGTGCCGAGTCGGCCGCCTCGACCGTCGATGAGCCGGAGAGGCCGAGGAGGAAGCGCGGCTCGCTAAAATATCAATTGATTGTCGATAACGTCCAGACGGACGGCACGGTCGAGTGTCAACTGCTTTGCAAACAGAAAACCGTTAGTTTTAAGTTTAACAGGATGGACACGAAACCGTCCGATATCATTGATAAGTTGATCAGGCAGGAGGTGCTCGACGAGCCGCACAAGCAACTCAAGGAGCACCTGCAGGACATGATGGACAAGCTGAATGCCAACGAGCACGGTTCGGACGGTTGCAAAACCAAACCGTGGACTTATGTGCAAAAGGTAAATTGGTATTAAAAAAAAAAACACGTTGCAAATTGCAATCAGATTTTTTTCTCAATGGGAAATATGCTCGAGTAAACATCTTCTCATTGGGATTAAATCTATGTCTCCTAAACTAAATTTGCAATAAAACTCTTTGGTATTTTATAAGTACATTATTCATTTACCATGAAATCATTGATAGGGTTTCTCGAATAAATATCAAAGAGTTGTATTTTTATTAACGATTTCATTCTAAATAAGAAAAAAATATGCGATTATTAAAATCAACGGAATTATATTTGCACGCTGCAACAAAAAGGTTAGGCATGCTTCACTTACAAGGCACCCACACAAAAAAACGCATCGAAGGCATAAATCGGTAAGTATGCGATTAATTATTTTTTTTATTCTACAAATCTAAACAACCAATCGATCTGTTTGCAAAGTTATTATTTTATTTCGTTTATTTATTTTTCGACAATTACGAGTATTAATTAAAAGCGGTAATAATAATATTTTTTTTCTGTTCGCACAGAGAGACGATTCGAGCGGGCAAACGTTCGTCAAATCGATGTACGTGGACCCGGCGCCGGCGCCCGACGACATGCAAGCCGTGAAAACCTCCCTGACGGAGAACTTCTACCAGAACCTCCACTATCGCGAGAGCCTCAACTCGAGCGGCACCGTCTCGCGCAAGACCAGCACCGCGTCCGAGTACACGCCCGAGCACACTTACATCATCAACAAACAGCCGGCGCACGTCGATCCGACCGCCGTCGGCTACGCGAACGAGAACGCGGCGCCGGCGCCGATGCAAATGCCCGTCGAAATGATCCCGCAGGGCGAGTACAACGCCATGCAGGCGGGCAGCCCGCCGAAGGGCTCGCTGTGCGACAACAGCGATCACATCGACGCCTTCAAGGCCGAGTTGAACAGCAGCTTGTTGCAAAAGGACGCCGCGAAATTCACGCCCGTGCCCGGCCAAAAGGTCAATCTCAAAGTGTTCGTCATGTCGGTGGATCAGAGCGCCGACGCCGCCGCCGCCAAGGAGTGTTGTTTGCCCAAAGCGGAGGCGCCCAAAGAGACGGTCGTCGACGTTAAATTGACGACGGACGATGGCGGTAAAATCGACGCGTCGAACGAAGGCGATGCGGGTGGCGAGAAATTGCAAGAGGCCGGTTTGAGGGTGCCGCAAAGGAAGATATCTCGGTTTTTGGTGAGTCCCGTTTTGTCGGGGCAATTGAACCTTCCTAAAGATAAGGATTTCGGTTCCGACGTTACCTCGCCCGCCAACGTTCCCGATAACGAATCTCACGTGGCGGAAAATTGCGACGAGCCGGCGATGTACCAACCGCACGAGGTCAAAACGAACATTCCCGGTAACGTGATCGCTTCGTCGGAACCGCTGAGGAAGAACTCGGCCCCGTTGGAAAACACGCGAGGCGAGTTGGAAAAACCCGAACCGAAGATGAGCGTTTGTTCTCTAAAAGAAGAAAGCACTTGCGGCAAAGAGGAACCCGTACAGATCGGACCCGAGCACATCAACACGTTGGAACAGCTGAAAATCAGTTTGGACAATTTGAAACACAGCAGTCACCACAAGAAGGAATCTTCGGAATCCGATTCGAAGAAAGCCTCGTCGAATGTCGACGTTAGCGTAAAACAGCAAGCGAACAGCGTCCCGACGCAGGCGGCGGCCGGAGCGGCGCCGACGGTGCCGCCTCCGACCTTCGTACCCAATCAATCGCAAGCGACCATACAGCAACAGCCCGCCCAGCAGAATTTCAATCAGAACGTCGTGGTGACGTCGCCGCCGGCGCAAATCCAAAAACCTTTGCCGCAAATTCAACCGCAACAGGTACCCGTACCAGCTCAAAGTCACCCGCCCGTTCAGCAGACCGCCGCCCAACCGCCGTTGCAGCAACAGTACAACCCGCCCCAGCAGCAACAACACCAACAGCAACAACAAATACCTGCGAATATGACGCCGCAAGTGCAGCAACCGCAGTCGTTGGCGTCTCAAGTGCAACAGCAACAGCCCTTGGCTCAGCAGGTGCAGCAAATGCAACAAGTGCCGCAGCAGGCGTTGCCGCCGCAAACGCAACAGTCTTTGCCCGTTCAATCTCTACCGACGCACTCGCAACCGCAATCGTTACCCTCTCAATCGTTGCCCATGCAATCGATACCGGCGCACTCGCAACAACCACAATCTTTACCGCCTCAACAACCGCCGCAATCGTACACCCAACAGGCTCACATGCAGCCGCAACAGCTGTTGCCGGCCCAGTTACCGCCGCAACAGACCCATCTGCCTGCGCAGCATCAACCACAACAGCAGCAGCAGCAACCGCATCAACAGACTTCGTTGCCGACGCAGGTGTCGCATCCGCAAGCGCCGATGCCGCACCAGCAGCCCCACATGCCGCAAAACTCTCAATTGATGCAACAGCATCAGCAACAGCAACAAATGACGCACCAACAGCCGCCCGCCGTGATTCCTCAGAGCCAAACGGCGCCGATACCGCAGCAGTATATGCCGACGATGAGCGGCAATCAGCCGCAATCGACGATCGTCGCCACCAGCATGGCGCAGCCGAATTTCCCGCACGCTTCATCGGTGCCGCAACAGTACATGAGCAATCCGATGAACATATCCAGCGCTTCCCTATCGCAACAGCAACAAACCCAGCTGGTGATGAGCGGCTCGTTGCCGAACCAGCCGGTTTCCGTGCCGTTGCCGTCGCAATCGCAATCGTTGTCCGCCAGCGTGCCGCAACACGAAACCGCCAAAACCGTAAGAACATTATCTCGTTGAGGCCGCCATTTACGAGCAATCCAAACCTTCCATTTGGACACCGTCCAATGGAATGATTCCAATCGGTGCGCTCGTGAATGGCGCCCTTTAGAACGCGTTTGTAATTATATTCTGATGTGCCGTTTTTTTTTTAGTATTCGCAAACGCAAATAGCGAGCAGCGGCAACGCCGCCATGCCGCTGACGACGAGCCAACAACAGGCCGTGTTGGCCCCGGAAAGGTCTTACCAACAGCCGGTGCAATCGCAAGTTCTTCCGCCTTCGTCTCAACCGCAGCAGCAGCAGCAAATAGTCACTTCTCAACCGGTCGTGATGCAAACCATGTACCCGCCACCGATGTACACCGGCCATCAGATGCCGTCTTCGATGTCCGTGCAGAACTTTTCGGCGCCGCCGCCGCCGCCATCGACGACATCGGCCGGTTTCCAACATTCGATGTCTATCGATGATACTCTGCAAAACTACGTTCCCGTTGTTAAACTGCCGGATAACCTCAATCAGATACTGGAAAAGTGCGTATACCATTGGCCTGTATTCAGCGCATCATTTTGACTTTAAACAAGACTTTAGAGGGTCGCTTTAACCTAAACAAAGTCCATAGTTACTTCATAATTACAACGTACAACTGTCGACTCAAGGACTTTTGAAATGAGGCGCTGAATATGGGTGTTTCAAATTTCGAATCAAATCTCTTTCTTTGATTAACGATTATTATTAACGAATGAGGCTTGATTTGTTTTGTTCTCGGTCATACTCGGTCTGGTAATATAGGTAGAAAAGGTGTCCCGTTATTCGAAGAGAAAGCGCATAGTTCCCAAAACGGTGCCCATGTGAACTATCAAAAACAACTTCATTTAACGGGACACTTTCACTGATACAAAATACGTCAAGTTTCCAGACCTCATAAATATAAGACCGTGGTTTTGTTGAGCGTTGAAGTATTGTCAATTTCTCAGGATATACTGTAATGATTGCTTTTTTTTTTAGTTCGAATAACAAAGGTGGTCAAGGCACGTTGCCGCAAAGCGACGTTAAATACGATGCCCAGCTGCAAACGTTGCAACACAAATTATCCGCCATACCTTCGGCTAGGACTTCGCAAACGAATACTGTGAGTACCTCGTTGGGAGTACCGTGTTGGATTTTGTGTTGTGTGCTCTCAAGCATGTCGCATATTTGTCTCAACTAAATTAGAGCGTTGTTGAAAATTTTGGTTTTTTTATATAATAACGCTTTACTTCTTTTTTATGTTTTTAGTTTTTACGAAGGGTTTTTTTGCTGATTAATAGAAGGGGATTTTTAGTAATTACTGGCTGTTAATCGTATAAATTTAATTTTTTTTATAATCAGATTGAAAAGGGTTTGCTTGTTTTTTATTTTTCAGGCGCCATCTAGTCCTCAACTGATAATCGCTTCGCCTGATTTTCCGCAACCAGAAAACGTGCCTATTAATGCAATTCCTAATTTAAGCAAAGTAACTAACTTATTTTTTCCGTTCTAATTCACTTATTTATAACTTTTAATCTGGTAATTCATCCATCGATCGATTTCACTGTTTTCTCGAAGCATGAAAGTTATTCTTTTAACATTAAAATCGTACGCTTAACCGACTTCATTTACCATCGTTTGCGTTTGTTGCCATTTTTTGTGCGAATTGAGCAGGAACATCTATTGCCAGATTGAAATGTTATGTGATAGATTTAAACTGGAATTACCGATTAAGAAAAAAAAAACCAAACCGAAATGTTTTAGCTGCAATTAGAGTCGATTAGCGGGCCGAGTAGCGGAACGACGACGTCGGACGTTCTGTCGCCCACCGTCGAAACGGAACACGTTCCGTTCGTCGCGGAAGATCCGCTCGTTGAGCTGAATAACAAGTTGAAACAGATCAATTGTAGATCGGACGGTTCGGAGAGAAGGGATAACGGTATCGATACGGCCGTCGATGCGGCCAAAAGGGACAATAACGTTATAGCTAACGTAACGCAAGAAGTAACAGTTAATGTCGATAACCAGGTTAGGGTCTCTATACTAAATTGATTAATGAACACGAACACATACACACACATACGAAAATATACACTTTCGTCACGTTTGATTTTCTACTATACTGTGCTTTAATAATCATTTTTTTTGCTTTATTATTTGGCTAACATTCGATTTTTTTACGTTGGAAATTTATTCGTGGCCGTTCGACTCTGGTTTTTAATGAGGTTTACCGCATTTTTTCAGCACCAAACCGACGTAACGCAACCTTCTAAAGAAAGGAGAATATCGCGTTTTCAGGTTAGCCTCGTGTCGGAGCAAGCGGATAAAAATTCAAACGATTCGGAGGTGGTTAAGAAAACCAGCGTCGCTTCCGACACGTCGGAACACAAAAGAGAAGCCGATTTCGCCACAGTTATTAATACCACATTCGATTCTTTAAAAACTACTTTAGTCAAATCGTTGCCTAGCGGAAGCGGTACGTATTTCCTCTTTATTTAAATAAAAATTATTTAGATGCAATGTGACGTAAGATTGGCAGAAACGTCTAAATATTCGATAAAAACAAGGCTACTAAACTAATCGAGATTGCTCAATTTCATATAAACCCTATTTGTTATCCAAAAATGTCTGCCGAAGTGTAAATCTAGTAGCTTTGGTCCGCATTCAACGCTTCATTTTAAATGACGCGTCTTTAACTTGACAGTTTTACATTGTTGTTATGGAGTAACTAAGGTCATTGTTTAAATTAACGGTTTTAAATTATTGTCATGGGGTAACTATGGACTTGACGTTTAAGGTTAAAGAGGGGTGCTGAATAAGGGCGCTGACTTTATACTACATTTTGCTGCATTTCTGACGTCATTGCATAGATTAATTGAGCAGTCTTTTGGTAGTTGGCCTTCTTGGATGAAATGCCAAAAAGTTAAAATTGACATTTTGAACTGTCAAATAATTTTTTTATTAAACAAAATGGCGTCTTTGTGTAGAAAGAAGTGTTTGAAAATTAATTCTTATTTGCAGCGGAAGAAGGACACCCGCAAGAAGAAGAAAAGATTTCCAATATAAAAGTAAGTAATTTAATTATGCGTTAGTTGTTTTAACTAATAAGTTGTGTATTTTTTTTATTATTAACGTCGTGTTTCTCCTTTGTGACTTAACAAATTTATGGAAGTACATACATTGTAGTTAGTCGTATACTGTAGACGGAGCTAGAATTAGTATTAATTAGTCGATTAATATCATCGACAGGGTTTTTTTTTGTTATCTTTTAATTTGAATTTTGGGTATTATTTTTCACTATCATAGTTTTTTTTTTAATTTTTGTATTTGTAGCCGCATGAAGTTGGTAACAACAACGACATTACGCACGCCCGTTACATTGGCACCACTCATCACAGTTACCACCTTAACAATATAAACACCCCACAATCACCAATAACATTATCAAAGAATCATGTCGGCGGTACGTTCAGAAAATCCCTCTCTTATATCGACCTAAAGAAGGAAATGGAGTGTCTGATGCCCATTAAAGAGAACTTAGAGCCCGACGATAATCCTAGAAGGATAACGGCCGGTCGCAGGCATTCCAAATCCTTCAGGCATTCCCCTAAGATTATTATCCACCCGCCGGAATGTACCAGCAATAATTTAACGAGTAGCATGCCCAATATCCACAGTACTTGCGCGAAGGAAATCAACGGTGTTATCAATAACGTTTACGACGCTAACGCGTCCTGTCCGGACTTGACCGACGAACGAATGTTCAACGCCAACTTGGAATTGGTCGCGGATTACGAGAATTTCGCGGAGAACGTGTCCGTGTGTAGCGAGGGCGATTCGAAATTGCGCGACAACTGTTTCGGCGAGTCCCGTTTCCACAAGAGCAATCCCCAATTCGTGGCGGAAACGACGAATTTCTTCGTGCGATTGAAACCGAAAGCTTCGAGCAAAAAGAAGGACGAAACGCCTAGCGATTACATCAAGCGCAGTTGGAAGGAAAAGCATTCGTCGTCGTTGTTGAGCCTATCGCGGCGCGAAGAGCCTTCGTTTGATAGTTATCATACGATACACAGCGGTATGAATGATTTCCCGTCGTTGGTGCAATCGCCCGACGAGCCGGTACCGTCGGCCTATTGTCGATGCTTTCACGGCAGCTTCAACGCGTTGGAAATCGATTATAATTATCCGTTGTCGGACCGTTTGTCGGCCAGAAGCGCCAATTCCCTGCCCTGTCCCGCCGATTACACTTACACCAACATTTACACGGATTTAGTAAATAAATGTTGTTGCGGAGGTGCAAACTGTAAGACGGTGGTGCCAATACACGAGTATTTGGAAACGTATTTCCCCAAGACGGTAAGATATTCTACAGAGATTCAAATCGGGTACATTAAAAACAATATCATTTTGTTATGTTATTTATTCGTAGTAGTCGATACCAAAGGTGATCATTCTAGTTGTGGGTTTTGTTGGGTTATTCGTCAAGATGTTTAAATTGGAGCGGAATGATTTCCTTTATGTGGCGATGCTTTGAAACGTTTTCTGAAAGATTGTTGAGAATTTTAAGTCAAACGTTTTTTTTTTAGTTTATTGGAAACTGTTTCTTGGCTATGAGACTACTGGCCTTTTAACTGGTAGTAGTTTAATATTTGCCGATAAAAATATTGTTTGATTAGATATAAGAGTGCCGGAAATGCTTACTAATATCTAATAAATTACAAGTCATTTTTTTAACCAACCTCGCTTGGCGGTTGCTACATATTGTCTTGTTAGATTAAGAACTAATGGAATTGCGCTTATTATTGAATGGAGAATTGGTCGTATGTCGTGGTTGTGCTTCGCAATATTCGAGATTAATATTTTTTGAAACTATCGTACACGAAGAACACATTGTATTTTATTATTACACTACATTACAAAACTGTTATTTTGTCCGATCAGTGTCTTTTATATCGAAATGGTACATACTCGTTCTTTATTTCCTCAATGTCACTTATTGTTTCGTTACCGTTTAAACGTAAGTAGCTTTTTTCCTCATTATATCAATCCAACATTTTATTTAAACCATTACATACATATTTATTTCTCACGCTGATAGATAGCCTATCGAATCGTGTAAATGAAGGAATTGTAATATGATCTTGTCTTACAATCATGCTATATCAAAAACCATAAAAATGGTCGATGTGTTTGTACCTTTTTGATTGCAATTATTTTTTGTATGTAGGAGGAAACGTTCGAGGAGATGCTGAACAGACAAAAGGCTGAATTGAACGCTTTAATGGAAGCTCATAGAAAGCAACAGTTAGAATACATGGGTAAATATAAAAGGCAGAAAGACAGAGAAAATAGATGAGTTTTATTTTCTTTTGTTTTTGTTACAGAGTTTCATCGAAAACTAACTGAAGGTATATTTTTTGTTGGTTTACGTTTTTTTTTTTCAATATTGATTTTACACATTTTTAATTTTGATGTTGCAAGTATTTAAAAAATTTAATAGTCAAATTTTATCTATACACATTTTTGTCACTACTTGCAAATATTTTGAATTTTATTTTTTATTTACGTTCACAAATTAATTGGAAAGTTTTTAGCACAAATAATAATTCGTAATTCTTTTAATTTCAGAGAGTAAAAAAACATGAAGATCAATTGCAAAAGTGAGAATGTAAGGCTGTATAAAAATAATTATTGTTTATATATTGTATTTATAATTAAAAATACTAGATATTCATTAAAATGATTGCTGATAATTTATTTTTAATATCGTGTTATTCCTAGTTTTTTTTTTGTTTTATTTATTTTAGTAATTGATATAGTAAAATCTATACGTAAACGAATTTTATTTTCCTACCAATTTACAAAATAAACGGTTTTTTTTTCATTGAAAACAGTTTTTGTTTAACTTTGCATACAATGTTATTAACAAATAAACTTAAATTTACAATAAACCTTATTCTAATTTTTTCCTTTTAGTTTTGCGAATTTTTTGTGTTCCATTTTGGTGTACTTTAGGCGAGGAATCCCCTTCTAACGTTTCAGTCGAATCTGCGTCCTCGTGTTTCCTTTTCCTAGCTTCATCTTCTACTTCCATTTCTACACCGTTCGCCGAAGAAAAATCTAAATTTCTAAAACCTTCAGACAAACTCTGCAATCTCAGTTCCTTAGTTTCTTTCTTTAATTTCAGTTTTTCCTTGTTTCTCTTCTTTTTTACTTTCGTATCGTCCTTCTCGTTGGATTTTTCCTCGCTAGTTTGCTTGAAAACGTTCAACGTGGATTTCATTTTAACCACGTTAGAGACTTGCAGCCTGTCGCATAATCTGTTAAAGGCCAATTTAGCGTCCTTCGAAAGCGACACGGAACTTCGATACTCTCTAACGACATCCGCTACTTCGGTCCATTTCAAATCGACAATCGTACACACTTTCATCGAGGTAAGTAATTTGAACAAATGGCATGTGAATTTTTCCGACGCGTTTTTAACTGTATTATCACAGAAGTTTTTAAACAACGCCACGATATTATCGGAAAACTCCGAATGGATTCCCTCCAACGCTCCTTTGATTTCCTCCGGCTTCGAATTGATGTATCGGTGATTCGAGTAGAATATCGTGGCCAATTCGGCCGCCTGCGACTTCCGAAACACCTTAACGTTATCGTCGAATATGCATTTCAAAATCGACGGCATCAAGCCGAGATTGCCGTCCCACGAGAGCTGGACTACTTTCTTGAAGAACAAAATCGGAGTGACGCAGTCCCTTTTGCTGAAGTACCCGTCCAATTCGTCGACGACTACGCCCGTTATCGAGTTGCTCAAACGTTTCTTCACTTTTTTAGGCGTCGATTCGTTCGCTCGGAGCAAATCCGAGCACTTGATGACGAACACGCAGCAATCGGCGATTTGATTGGCCATGTCCTGCATGATCCAAGCGCTCTTCGTGCCTTTGTCCAACAGACTTTTTAGAAGATCGGTTAGAACGGCGTCGTCGACGCCATCGAAGTCTTTGAATTTCTTTAGATTCGATAAATGTTTCAAGCAGGATTTCAGTCTGTTGAGCAAAGGGGTTTGGTGTTCGTCTCTCAAACTGAACTCGACGGTTTTCAGTAAAGGCAACATTATCTCCAGTGCTAGAATCATGGAAGGTGTCGAGTTTAGATAAATTTCGATTAAATCCAAAACGCGAATTCTAAAATGAGTTAGGGTCATTTGTTCTTTACTTTGCTTCTTCGATTTGCCCAAATTAGGTCGGTATTGTTTGAAGGCTTCGCCTAACGCTTTGTCCAGCCGTTTTCCTTCAGTATCGCTTATTTCGTCGAGATCTACGCTTTCTTCATCGGATTTATAACCGTTTGTTACCAAAGCTTTGTGCAGGGCCATTCGAAGTCTATCATTTACGGTTTCGTTTTCAACATCATCTTCGTCTTCCTCGTCCTCTTCTTCTGCTTCGTCTTCTTCATTGGCATCGTCGCTTTCGTCTTCATCATCACTCTCATCGTCATCTTCGTTGTCATTAGACAGGGGGTTTTCGTTTTCCGGATCCAATACGGATACTAATTGCTGGATGGTATCGGGAGTCATGTGTTCGCACAAATGCGGAAACACGATGTTCACGACGGTTCGCAGGAGCGATGAATTTTGCGATAGAAAATTCAAAAATAAATCCGTCACTACTTCTATCCACGTTAGATCTTCGGTGATTTCTTCGTCGCCGACGGCTTCTAACGTGTCGCTGTCTTTTCTTTGTTTTCTCGTTTGTTTGTAGCACACGAAGAGCTCGTTTAGAGCGTCCATGGCTAGTTTAGGGTCGTTGAATAATAAAAGGCTTAAATACAGGAATAGAGTTAAAAATACGGTTTTTAAGCCGCCTTTTTTCTTCTTCTTTTCTATTTTCTTGACTGTTTCAATGGCTTTCTGCCAGATTGCGTAGTTGTCGCTCGAAATAGGAGTTCGCAGAATGCTTTCTAAATTGTCGGGATTTATTTTAGAATCCAGATGCAGAACGATCTGCAGCAGAATCGTGTGGAGGTCTTCTAATTTTGTTAGTTTCAAATCGAGTGCCCCAAAGAATGCTGGTTTCAAGGAAGCTGAAATAAACATAAATTAGATTTTACAAGAGATATAAACTTATGTTATATACCTGCTAGTTCAACTCCAATTTGAACATTGTTTTCTTTTAAAATACTCAATTCCATGATGAAAATGAGTTGTTCGACCTTCCACTGGTTATCATCTTTAGTGGCTTTGTGGTTTAGGAGTTTTATTAGTAAATGCGTGGCGTATAATTTATCGTTATTCGACCATAAATCTCTGTGTCCATATTGATTGTCTATTACCTCCTTTCCTTCAATCACATTTTTGTAAACTTTGGCCAATTTTTTCACCCCATCTACATTCAAATTCAACGTGATATTTTGAATCACTTTGGAATGCGTTATTTTTTCGATAATAAAAGTGCCAGGTGAAAAGAGCAGTTTTTTTAATATCGAGATTTTGGTGTCTGACTCGACATTGTTTTCTTTTGTTGCGTCGATCAGTGCGTCCAAGAATGTTTTAGAGATTTTCCCGTATTCGACATCGTCGGATTTCCCTTTCAACGATTTATAGTAGGTTAGAGTTTGGTGTATGAAATTTTTATTCAAGACGGTCGGTATTTGGGTTCGGTCTTGTAAATTTTCCAGAATTACAGTCAGCAGCTTGGTAACTAAAAATAGCTTGTTCCGGTTTGGTATATCGAGGCAAGCATCGATATGTTCCAGAAACTCCGCCAATTTTCCGGAATTTGCTGCTTCCGCACCGATTATGTCGTATACAGGATGTTGCAGAGTGGCCAAACGAGGAATTATCTAACAAAAAATTGAAATAAGTAGAGCTTTGATAATTTAAATAGGTTTAAAAATGTTTTACCGTTAAAATATCGCACAAATTTTTCAGATTTTTTTCTGCGAAAATATCGGGGTATTTGATAACATTTTTGGGTACATTTGGAACATTTTTCTTCAAGTAGCACATTAAATACAAGCTGTCTAATGTGTAATTTTCGAATGGCGTTAAAATTTCCTTTATTAGGGTACATAATTTATGAAGTTCTTTTTTATCGGCCTAAAAAATATAAATTAATCTATATACGTAAAAATAAGAAACCAATATTACCTTTTCGAGAGCCTGACCAATAAATTCATAGCCTAATAATGTGTGATAACTTCTCTCTTTGCAAGCCTTTAAAATATTGCTTATCAAGGTACTCTTATGGTTTACTCCAATATTTAACCAAACATTAGAACGAATAACTCCTCCCGAGACAAGTATTTGTCCTGTATATATATCGGCATTTTCCTATAAAAATGAACTTTCATAGCATCTTATTTTTTTCGGTATACGTTAATTAATACTCACTGATTTCGAGTTGCTACCAGCAGTGTGCAAATGTTTCTCTACGAGTTCAAAAATTTGTTCAATTTGAATTTCTTCAACGTTTAAAAGAGCCACTAAAATGGTAAAAAACCCCGACCTTGCGTTGTTCGTAGACGATCCTAAACCCCTGATTATCCTTCCTAGTATGTATTTCAATTCAATTTCCTAAAAATAAATTTATAAATAAAACGTGTTTTTAAAGCCGTTTATAACCTCACTTTTTCACTGCTTTCTTTTTCGCTTAAATACGTGAGTATGTTTATACTGCCTTTCAAGCGAAATTTATCGTGGATGTTTGTTAAATTTGCGAATTGATCCAAAATTGTGCGTTTAATCGTCTTATTGTCTTTATTTTCTTCATTTGCGGTCTCCATGGTCAGAGAAATTTTGAAGAAATAAAAATAGACGACTCAATGTCAATGTCGTATGTCATAGTTGGTATATCTTGCGCCAGGTTCGCCAACTGAAAAGCCAAGTAAATTATTCAAGCGGTTAAAAACTGGTTGAAATTAAATTTTTCGTTAAACTCGATAATAAAGGGTCCTAAAATTAAAATCGAATTAAAATGTATAAAAAAGTTTACATAAATTAAGTATAGAAATTGAAATTTGTTTCAGTTCGTTTCTAATTTGCTCTAGATCGGGTGACATTTAACAATCGTAATGGCCTAACGGAAAAAATTTACTGACTGTTTTGGTTTGAAATTAAAGTAAAAATCTTGATTGACATTTTAAATCGACTAAAATTTTTACCGAATTTCGTTTAAAAAGTTTCATTCGATCTATGCGGTTAATAAAAGTGGCGAAAAATTAATTTGTGCGAAAAATGACATGACTCCGTTGGCTGCCCTTTTGTGTCTAAAGACGCAGCGCGCATGTCTCTTTATATAAAACATGGCCGGTCGTAGCGGTTATGACGATAGAGACAACAGGTAAAAATTAAATTTATCACTAAAATAGTGAACAAATATCGAGTGTTAGAAAGTGTTTTCAACCAAGAATCGACCGCTGATGCTGGGAGTCAAAAAAAACTCGACGAAACTCAGTGATATTATTGGTTTTCACATTGAAGCGGCAATGCTGTATCTTGATGCACATGCTTAATTTTTTTAACTGGAGAATATCAAACGAATTTTCCGATGCTACTTCCTGCATAAGTATACATTTACGATTAAATCACTGGTAGTATTTCAGTTAGCGGATATATCGAATTGGTATTGGAGTAAAAACAAATGGATTTGTGATGTATAATTACATGTTTGTCACTGATGCAATGTAAAGATGTAAATTATTTAAACAACAGTCAACACCACATTAACAGAGGTTTCGATTATCTTTTAAACAACGATTTTCAAAAAGCAAATTAATCTTTTACACTAAATTACTTTTCAATTTAAACCCAGCAACAGAACGTACGAATTATTATTAGATTATAAGTAACGAAGAGTATACGATAAATTTTAGATTGCGTTTTGATCGTACTTGTAACAATTCGCTAGCCTCCGTATTATTAACCGTTGTATTTGTTCGCAGAGATTACGGTCGCAGCCGCGGCGGCGGAGGCGGCGGGGGCGGCAGGAAGCCCCTTCCCACCGAACCGCCGTTCACGGCCTACATAGGCAACCTTCCACCCGGAGTTATACAAGGTGATATCAATGTGGTATTCGAATCATTAAGTGTCAAGAACATAAGACTTGTCAAAGACAAAGAGACAGACAGGTTTAAGGGTTTCGGTTATGTGGAGTTTGAAACTCTCGATGATCTAGAACAAGCCATAGGTATGAACGGAGCGATCGAGATCGACAAGTACATAGTTAAAATTGACGTGGCCGATGGTAAGTGCGTACGATCATTAGATATAAAAATTATACTGAGATATCCGTTTGATTTGCAGGGAAACGAAACGACCGGGGCGGCGGTTTCGATAAGGGCGGTCGGGGTCGCGGCGGCCGAGGCGGCGGTAATCCCGGCGGATTCCGCGGAGGCGACAGGTTCGGCAGTGACGATTTCGAGGGTCGAGGTCCGCCGAGAGGGAACTTCAACGATAGGGACAGAGGCGGTCATAGAGGGAACTACGGAAACTTCGGCGGCGGTAAGGATTCGTATATCTATCTAATCTCGCGCACTAGCAGGACTTTGCCCTATACAGGGTGTTAATTAATGCAATGTACTTATTATAATGGGTGATTCTTGAGCTTATTTTGAGTCGAAAAGTTCATTTAAAGATATGTCCCCCGAAGCTCGGGTTTCGATGTTGTATTTTTATTTTGAGAATTTGAAAAACCGTTTGCGATAATGCATTATTGAATTCTAGGATGACAAATTATGGTTTAAATACGCATGTACAATATTTATCTACATAAAATGTCTTTTTATTATGAATGTAGGTAAGTAGATAATTTTTGGTGTGATGTTTTAGATGTAACAACTAGAGTTTTTAATTATTCTTTTAAATAATAAATTCTACGGCAAAAGCGCAAGAAACTTTTTTGTTTAAAATGAAATGGTTATCAATAATTTTTAAAGAAAATTTCTAAAAAACAGCGGCGTACTACTTTTTTAGATAAAATTGTACCAAGACCTACCCATATCTATGGCAATGGTTAAAATAAAAAAATATTTTCTGTTTAAAAATGCGGTTTTATACCATAATATCTTATCCTAGAATTCAATGTAATATCGCAAACGGTTTTTCAAATTTATGAAAAAAAAAACCTAAATAAAAATAAAACTTTACAACCCTTGTATATCGAAAACAGAGCTTTGGCTAACATACCTTTATATGAACTTTTCGACTCAAATCGTATTCAAAATATACGATCGTGTACTTCTAGAGATCGTACACGAGATGGTTTAAATGTATGAAAAAAGAGTTTTAATATGAGTCATATACAAGACTCGTATTAAGGCGGGCGAAGTTGTGGTAGTAAAACCGAGGACACCCTGTATAATGGTGAATTGTACGATACAAATTTATGATTTTTTTTTTTAGGTAATGACGAAGGACCCAGAGGTGGTGATTGGAACCACGGCAGGAACCGGGGGAGTAACAATGCCGGCGGTTTCGGGGTTGGCGGCGGACCCGGCGGTGGGCCTGGTGCTGGAGCCGGTCCTGGCGCCGGTAACCCCGGCGGAGGTAGACCTCGTCCGGACAGGAGAAGTTTTTCGGAAGATCTCCCGAATCCTGCGCCTGGTAAATGAGATACACCCGCTTATTATCATGAATACATGTAATTTATTGAATATTAATGTTTGCAGATACATCTGGTAGACCGAAATTGAAGCTATTGCCGAGAACTGTTAAGGATCCGGTTAATGCGATAGTAGAATCGGAAAGGAGCGTATCAATTTTTGGAGGCGGCAAACCTAGGGAAGAGAAACCTCCGACATCAGATGCTAAAAATGATTAACTTGTGTGTCTCTTGTTTTCTCTTTTTTAAGTTATTGTGAAGATAATAATTTTTACATTTATGCAGAATGTAACCCTAAATAAAAAAGGTATGTATGGGGATTTTTTTAAAATTGAACTAGATCTTCATATTTGATTGTTTTTAATTTTTTAATTAAGTCGATGAAAGATTAAAAAAAAGTAAAGAGATATTCTTCAAGTTGTTCTATTAATGGATTTTTATGGCTGCATTTTACCTGTGTTATTTAGGAAAACTGGTGTTTTCATTGTCTTTACAAACACCGCTATAGAAATTTTCGATTTCTTTTTTTTTTTTGTTTATTTTTCCAATTTTCTTAATCATGGTTCTCTCAAAGCATACTAGTGTAGTTAATGTATAATGCTGCAATCTGTTTAAATAACTGCCTTTTGATACTTTTCTTATTTTGTACTTATTTGTATTCCAGGTATTTCATATCGAAAAATTACTTCGATTTATTTACGCTTAGAGACAGGGTAGCTAAATATTGAAAAATCATGCTAATACATCGAAACGTTTTGAAAATTGATTTGGTTTTTTTGTTATTTTTAGATTGATACCATAAACAACAGAAAATAAAATAAATCTTTTTAGGGATTAGTTATCTCAATTACACTAGTTTGTATAAGAAATACTAATTTATTTTAAAACAAGCTTTAGGATAATGCAATTTGGTTTATTGTTATTATTTTGTAAATAATTCCTATCCGTCTTTTGCAATAAAGTAATCGTGAATTTTTCTTTTTTGAATGTACGCTTTTTTATGTATATACTGATTTAATAGCTAATTAGACTTTGTTACTTTTCTTACATTAAACATGAAAATAAAGCCAAAATAGGGATTGCAAACGTTTAATTTCAAAATTTCACTCAACGCTGCTCTAACGGCGTCTAAACTATCAATATTTCATTAAATTAAATTGATTGCGCGCACTAATGAAACTTACGTAATTAGTATTACGATTACGGGGAATTTTGGATTCAGACTTAAATTCTGATCTGTTTTTATTGACCCCACTATGGACAATGAATTAAATGAGCAAATTAGGTGTAATTTGATAAGTTTCTTTCAATATACATTTCTGGTATGTTTTGGAGAAGCTTCCAATTGAAGTCGACTTTTAAAATAATATGTACTATTGAACCGTGGCATTGTAAAAATAGAGAAGATACGATATGTGTATCTTAACTTTTGTATGTATATTTAATAAAGTTTTTACAATGCTATTTTGGACGTTGTTCGCACGTAAAGTGTGGACGTGCCGTCGATGTGTAATATATTTCAAAAATAAATAACGTAAAATTAAAATGACGTCTTATTTAAACATTATGATAATAGTAATAAAAATTTTTCGATGAAGCAAGAATTCGATTTTTCATAAAATTGAAACTGAATGTCCTATTAGTAAAAATTCTAAGAAAGGAAGATCGCAAAAAACAAGTGTTTTAGTGGCATGCTAAAATAAAGCCCATTTTCTACCGAGCGGGCGAGCGGTTTTCTTGTGAATGTCATTGGGTTTTTTTTCAATAAAATTTTTGTAAAAAATAAAGCCCGTTTTCCACCGAGCGGGCGAGCGGTTTTCATGTGAATGTCATTAGTTTTTTTTTTCAATAAAATTTTTGTGAAAAATAAAGCCCGTTTTCCACCGAGCGGTCGAGCGGTTTTCTTGTGAATGCCTTAGTTTTTTTTTTCAATAAAATTTTTGTAAAAAATAAAGCCCGTTTTCCACCGAGCGGTCGAGCGGTTTTCTTGTGAATGCATTAGTTTTTTTTTTCAATAAAATTTTTGTAAAAAATAAAGCCCGTTTTCCACCGAGCGGGGGAGCGGTTTTCATGTGAATGTCCTTAATTTTTTTTTTTCAATAAAATTTTTGTGAAAAATAAAGCCCGTTTTCCACCGAGCGGTCGAGCGGTTTTCTTGTGAATGCATTAGTTTTTTTTTCAATAAAATTTTTGTAAAAAATAAAGCCCGTTTTCCACCGAGCGGTTTTCTTGTGAATGCATTAGTTTTTTTTTCAATAAAATTTTTGTAAAAAATAAAGCCCGTTTTCCACCGAGCGGGCGAGCGGTTTTCATGTGAATGTCATTAGATTTTTTTTCAATAAAATTTTTGTGAAAAATAAAGCCCGTTTTCCACCGAGCGGGGGAGCGGTTTTAATGTGAATGTCATTAGTTTTTTTTTCAATAAAATTTTTGTGAAAAATAAAGCCCGTTTTCCACCGAGCGGTCGAGCGGTTTTCTTGTGAATGTCCTTAGTTTTTCAATGAAACAAAAATTGTTAAAATAAAGCCAATTTTCTAGGCCATTAGATTTTTTGCCTTAAATATTTGTTCAAATAAAGCCCATTTTCCACCGTGCGGCCGAACGGTTTTTTGTGAAGGCCTTTAGATATTTTGCGATAGAAATTTGTTGAAATAAAGCCAGTTTTTCAACGAGGGGATATTTGTGGATAATTAGAAAAGTGTGAAAATGAAATATCGTTTCAAGCTATCGTTTTATAATGAATAATCTTATATTTTACAATTTATATTACAATTTTACACTGACGTAATAGAGAAAGTAGGAAATTAAAGAAAAATTCGTTGGAAATAAATCATTGTGAAGATATTTTTCGGCAACATCAAAACTTTGCAATGTTTCGTCATAATTTAGAACAATTTTTTATTGATACAAAATATATAGGTATAAAATATAATGAAAATGCACCCATTAAAAGTTTCATTCCAAGAAGATTTGAAATATATGGGAAAAAATTGGCTATCACAGAAAGTAACAAACATTGCAAGATTTCTTTTGTTATATAATATAATAAGTATAATGCATGCATTTTAGAAATAAAACATGAAATATTAATAAACAATATAACAATTTAAAACCAATGTACGATGTGGGTAGAATGAAAAAAGCCATTGAAAAAAATATCAATAAAAATAAACTCGATGAAGACGGTAATTTAATTCAGAAAGTAGAAATAAACTTTGTGTTATAAATATGTTCAGTATGAACAAAGTACATTGGTTTTTGCTAAATATTAAAACAAATAAGGTATTTAATATACAAACGTGGAATGTGTCTGAAAAATTGTTAAAAAAACAAGTATCTATCTGCACATAATTTCTTGATACATATTTTATCAGTCAATTAATTTCTTATAGTAAATATATGTAGTTATATTATAAAAAAGAATTTTTGCGAATTGAGTGATGGTTGATTTTCATCGTAAACATTGGGCAAAGTAAACTACACTATTAGATATTACATTTTTTTCCAAATGAAATAAACGAGAATTTTTATCCATAAAAAAGAAACAAAGTGAATTAAGAAGAGGCTTATTTATAGGTTACATAGAGGGGCGATAAAAACCAATCAACACCCAATCTCCAGCTTATAGGTATAAATATAAGTATTAGGCGTATATCATTTGAGCAGTATAAAAAATTAAGTACAATTAGAGTTAAATATAATTCGATTGTACACCTGTATTTTTAATTATCAACACTTTATATCGGGACAATTAAAAGGATACTGGACGACGTTTTTTTTCTATATTGAATTTGTCCAGAAACACACCAATATGTATTTTCGATTCAAATATGTAGCAGTAATAGTAATAGTATCAGTAAATAAATCGGTTCTCGATAGAATAACTATAATTATACATATTGGCACTTTCTAAATAAAAACCTTTAAAACCAAATATCACACCAAATATGATTGTATTAGCGATAGAATTTTTGTCGTTTCAAAAAAATATGGAACTGAAATTGAACATACACGTAATTACTCTACAATATTGACTCGTAAATTTTTTTTCTCACAATTTTTATCGATTATAATAATTAAGACATCCATCGATGTTCCAGATTTTTCTGAAGTATAAAAATTTATTAATATCCCAATTGAAACAAACGATATATTAATATAGCTTTTTAAACACTGAATTATTGCTATCTTTCTTTTAGATTAGTGTATATTTAGAATTATTTAGACGAACAGTCTTTATATAGGATTTTTATTCTACGGACAATTTTACACTGAATCTATCTAATTTTCTTTTAAGTCAAACTCAAATCATTGTACTTTGTAATTATTCCCATTAAATTCTCAAATAACATTTAACTTTGATATGTGAAAAAATAATTCATTTTGATTATACTTTTGGCTACAAAAGAATTTCTCTTGGTGTTTTGTCCTTGCAGTTGTTCATTTAAAATATAAACGAGAATCGGATCACTTATAAATATGGCAATAATAAATAATACGTAATAACACGAAAAATATACAGTAAATTCATTATTAAAAAATATAACTAATCGTTCATGTATAATACAAAATTAAACCGGTTTCGGTGCAACGTGGAATTGCACTTTTTACACTACTAAATTTACCCAATTTTGCGCAGTCAATCAACGTAAATCATCACATTTAAAACGAACGTTTTTTTATCTATATAGTCGTAGTGTCATTTTGATTTATATTCGAATAAATAAAAGCCAAGCTGCCATGTATTACGCTCGTACTTGTAATAATATAAAAAAAAAACATCCCTCGATAGAGAGTCACTTTTTTGACACAATTTTACTAAATACTCCCGTAGAGTCCGTCAAACTGTTCCCCCCGCACTGCGACACCGTTCGCGAAACCTTTATCAAAAACCGTTCGAGTTCAAACCAGGAACCCCTCGTTGCCGTTGACCCGTATCTGCGCCCGCATGTTCTGCACGCTGTTCATGATCTTCTTCTGGTGCCCCACCAGCGTGATGCCCAGCTCCGTCAGCTCCTTCACCGTCAAATTGACGACGGCGTCCATCGAATTGATGCCGCCCGAATGGAAGTTCTCCAAGTACCTCGTCATCTTGATCGAATTCAACCACTCTTCGATGCAGGTGAAGTTCGTGAGATCCGGCGCGTCGGCCGATAGGGGGTTTGTCGACCTACAAACGTTACCGAACTTGCTTTAAATATTCCCAATTTGGTTTCGTTGTGTATATTAATTATTTATAAAAAACTTTGAATGTTTAATTATTGTGAATTGAAGTCGTTTAAAAAGGATCACAAACGGTTAAATGAACGCGTTCGGTAAAGTAAGGGTATAAAAGCGGGTGTGACTTAGTGTTAGTAACAAAAAAATATGTAGCTTAAAATTAAAGGCATGCGGAATAAGAGGCGTAAAAAGCAAACAAATACCTTTGCAAACAAACAAAAAAAACCACCCACAGCAAGCATATTTACACATTAACAAAATTGACCCAAGCGCCCCCAGTCTGTGCATTGTCCTTCTCGGCGTTATCGTTCGACGAATTGTCGGAACTGTTCGAATCGACTTTGAAGTTATCGGAGAATCGTTCGCTCGATTCGAGCGGATCGTCGTGCGTCAGCCGCTCGTCGACCATCATCCGTTCGTAGAACCGGTCCGGTCGCTCGCCGAAATCCTCGCCGTCGAACAGATCCGGTTTCTTGCCGAAGAAGTTCTCGGTCTGCTGATCGTACCCGTCGCCGTCGTCGCCGTCGAAGAACGCGCCGACGCGACCCTGCACGTTCGGATAGAAATTCTCCGCGGAGGCGGCGAACCGGCCGGCGGCGGTCGCGTGCTTGAGCATCTCGCGCTCGATCAGCGAGCATTCCAGTCGCTTGCGCAGCTCGAATTCCATCTGGTGGTGCTGCTGGCGCTGGGCGACGTCCTGCACCACGCCGTAATTCTGCAGCAAAATGACGTCGGGCAGGCCGTAGTAGCGGCGGGCGTCGGCGTCGGGCGCGCCGTCGACGCGCCTCTGTAGCGAACCGAAGTACGGGTTTCGGTGCATATGGGACAGTTCCGACAATTGCATGACTGGGGTTAGGTGAGAGGGTAGGTTTTGCGAAGGCCAGGGAAGATTATATGGTAGTAGCTGTCGTCTAAAATGATGGAAAACATGTACGTGTTAAAGTGGTGTGAAACAAAAAAAAAACAACAACATAAAATAACAGTGTAGTGCTCGACAAGTCGATAGATATTTTAAATGCTTTAAAAATAGCGGTATTTAAATTATCTAGCGAGTTTAAAACAGTGCTATATGTATAAAGCGACATCTATTATAAGCCAGCTCTAATCGATGTGAGGTGGTGAAATGTAAAGGGATATATTTATACAAGGTACAACTTACCGATTCTGAGCAATTTTTCTTAGGGTATCGGGTACTCGAATTAATTTATCTAAAGTTTTTACAATCGATTGGAAAGTGGGCCGGTGGGTCCGTTCCTTCTGCCAACAATCTAACATTAATTGGTAAATCGCTTCGGGACAATCCATCGGCGCGGGCAATCTGCCGGGGTAAATCATAAATCGCAAATTTAATATTTCTTTCGAGCGTAAATTCGCGATTGTTACTTACCTATAGCCCTTTTCGATGCTTTTTATCACGTCCTGATTCGACCAATTCCAATAGGGTCGTTCGCCGTACGACATCACCTCCCAACAAACGATGCCCATCGACCAAACGTCGCTGGCCGACGTGAATTTTCGGAATGCTATCGCTTCGGGAGCCGTCCATCGAACGGGTATTTTACCGCCCTGAGAACCAAAATTTAACCGCTCAATAAATGCGCAATAAAAGCCAAACAATTCTGATTAGTTTTGTATATCTGGATAGATGTAATTTGGGCTCAAAATGGATAGTAGATTTTAATCCTATAGGAGTATAGGTAAATTGAGCGCAGAGCCCACTGAAAATAACTAGAAATCTCTGTTCTGCTTTACTCTGAATCAACTCTACTCTTGAATCAACTCTACTACTAATCTACTCTATTTTATTGTGAATCTGTATTAATTCTACTCTGTACTAACTCTACTTTCAATCTACTCTACTCCTAAATTTACTCTACTCTGAATCAACTCCACTCTGCTCTGCATCAACTCTACTCTTCTCTGAATTAACTCTACTCTGCTCTGCATCAACTCTGATCTGCATCTACTCAATTCTGAATCAATTCTACTCCTGCATCAACTGTACTTTACTCTCTTCTACTCCTCTTTTCTATACCAAAAGTAGACATAAAAGTACATGGTAAAAGTTTTACCATGTAAATTTTTGTTCATTGCTCTGCTCCTTAAAACAACGCCAATCTTTAATTTATTTCATCTTTTAATTTATTTTATTCAGTATGCATATTTACCCTTGTAGTATAGGCTCCCTCTGTGGCACTTTCGATTTCTCTGCTCAATCCGAAATCGGCTATCTTACACACTAATTGAGAATTCACCAGCACGTTCCTGGCGGCCAAATCTCGATGTACGTAGTTCATTTCGCTGAGGTACTGCATGCCGGACGCGATGCCGCGCAACATGCCCGTCAATTGGATCACTTGGAATTTCCCGTCGTTCGCCTGCGAATTAAATAACGTCGTTTTTAATAATGCATAGGGTAGTATAGACGGCGATTCTTACCCTTAGGAAAGTGTCGAGCGAACCGTTCTCCATGTACTCCGTTATGATCATGACGGGATTGGATTTGGTGACGACGCCTTGGAGGAAGATCACGTTGGGATGTTCGAATTGGCCCATTATGGAGGCCTCGGTGAGGAAATCGTTGCGCGACTTGTCCAACGAGCCCGCCTTCAGGGTTTTTATGGCCACGTTGATGTCCACGCCGTTCATTTTTAGCACGCCCTTGCACACGTCTCCGAACTCTCCGCCGCCTATATCACAAGCGGAAAATTATCACGTGTTATCGAAGGGTAAAAACGGGAAATGGGTAATAAAATGCGGAGAAGTTTAGGTGTATGAGATGCGCGAAAAATAATTACCGATGATGGCTTCGATTGTGATGCAACTGGCGTCGATTTCTCTGGCGAATTCCCTCACGGCTTGATTGGGATCCTCGTAAGTGTGAGGATCGATGTAAGTTCTGGACGAGCCGCTTATTCCGGTAAATAGTGGCGTTGTCACTACGCAAATCAATCAAATATTAATTAACTACTTACATATGTTATTCGAACAAAAATTAGTAATGTAATGAATCACAACAAGCAAAAAAATATTACAAAAACAAAACGATTAAAATTGAAAATCAGCGCGAAATAAACGTATAGTTATTACATAAAAATAAATCGCTCGGGGATACACCGGCTAAATCAATGCAAAAATAATTACCGTTTGTGTGCGTGGCAACTATAGGGGGGTTGTCCAAGCTATGATGAACTAAAAATAAAAATAAAAAAAGCACAAATAAAGCGAAACGTAAAACGATAGACAAACGAAACGTGTAATATGCAAAACGTAAACACAAAAAGAAAATAATTAAATAAAATGTATTTCTAGACTTACTGTAAGTGACTACCAGTCCTGTAAGGATAGGGGGATGGCGTGAAAGTGCATTAAGGTGTTGTTAATTCGGTTATTACGTTTACCCAAGCGAATAGGAATAGACACAATATGTTACGATATTAGTTAAATATAGGGTGTTAATTAATTGAGTGCCAATACTTCAGGATGTGAATATTTGGGCGATTTTAAGGGGAAAAGTTTATATTAATATATGTCCTAAACATCTTAGTTTTCCAACTACAAAGTGATACAAGTTTTAGAAAAACGAATAACTTTTCCATCATAATTTTCTTATTAGGTACTCCAAATATTTTTATGAAAATTTGTACATACTTTTTAATTATTAAGGAGCATTTTTTGAAGCAAATGATTTGTTTAAATTTTCACCAGTGACGTCCGTACGGGGTTTGAACTGAATATGCTTGAAGAAAAAATGGTACTCCACTGCTTTTTTCAAAAACCAAAATTATTTTTAAAACCCTCATTTATTTTGGAGCATTTTCGGCCCAAAGACTTACTTTTGTACGACGCACCATTTACGCGTAAAAAAATAAAAACCAAAACAATTTTTCCCAAATTCATTGAGACTGTTTTTTGATATTTTATTGAAACTTGGTAGGCGCCCACCATGCATGGAAACACTTTTTTTGGAGACAGTAATTATTTTCTACCATTACCAGTGGCAAGTTTTTTTTCTAAAACTGTAACACCTTGTAGTTCGAAAAACTAAGAGATTTAGGACATATATTGATATAAACTTTTCTTCTTAAAATCATCCAAATATTTACATCGTGAAGTATCCTGCACTCAATTAATTAACATCCTGTATATCCGCTTGAGTTTGTATTTTATTTACAAAATAAGAACATTTCTCATACGTAACTATTCTCATTTTGTACACTTTTCGTGCCCACTATTGTAAAATTCTAAAGTTTCTCATCGATAAATCATCATATCATTTTCTAGCGTGCATAATCTACTCTAGAAAACCGATCTAATCGACATTTTCATTCGAAAATTCTCTATTACCTTCCATTATGTATTCGAAAACTTATAATTCATCGTATAAATTCCTTTAGTCGCATATCTAAACAAAACATGTACGCACCTTCTCCATTGCGATATTCCAAAGTATCGCAATCGCTCGGCTGTTTTTTATTACATTCATCGTTCGATCTCGTCCGCAGGAACACCACCGTTAAAACGATAACGGCCACCAGCAAAACCACCACAGCCACAATCCCACCGGCGACCAGGCGCAATTTCAAACCTTCCTCGTCTCCTATGTAAGCTGCGAACGACGATAAAATCGCGTTAAAAAAACCGCCAATTCCTCACCGAAAACATTTCGTTTACCTGGATTCAACAATTGCCCGGTCGTTTTGAATATCACCGGCGAGTAAGCGCCCCAACCTCTCTGCGTTTTCGCCCGCACTTGCAAACCGTACTCGGTCCTCTGCTGCAATCCGGTTATCGTCGCCGATAGATCGGACGTCAGCAAGCTGTTGTTGCTGTAGTCGATGTCGTTCCGCTGGAACCACCGCACCTGCAACAAAACCAACACGTTAATAATTTTGCCCGATTGGATAACCGAGAAAAATTAGTAGAGAAAACCAGAAGAAACGCAGACATCAGAGAGCAATGTGAAGCATTGCAAGAGGCAGTAGTACGACCAGGTAAGCCGGATGGATCAGAACAGTTGCTCCTGAAAAGCAACTCGATTGAAGACCTCCTGAAAAACAACTCGGTTCAAGACCTCCTGAAAAGGAACCCGGTACAAGACCTCCTGGAAAGCATCCCGGTTGAAGACCTCCTGGAAACCAATCCGGTCCAAGTCCTCCTTGAAAGCAACTTAGTTCAAGTTCTCCTGGAAAACAACTCGGTTGAAGACCTCCTGGAAGACCACCTAAAAGATGTAGGGACATTTCCCAATCTACCTCCCACGAAACGAAGCAGATGCAGCTTCACAATTAACACACCAACACCAATAAATAAAAGAAGAAGAAGAAATAAGTATTTACCTCGTAGGCTTCGACCAGATCGCTCTCCATGTCGGATCCGTCGTTGTTGGTCGGTGCGTCCCAAGCCAACGTGATCTCGGCGCTCTTCACCGCCGTCACCCTAATGTTGGCTATGCTGCTGGCCACCGAGGCCTCGGTGGTGACGACGATGTCGGCGTATTTGGGGCCGTCGCGACGCGCCAAATGCGACACGCCGTTCTCGGCGAATATCTGAAATCTGTAGGTGGTGACGGCGTTCAGGCCGCTGATCGTCACGCGGCTCTCGTTGAACGTGTCCTGCGCGCAAAAAACCGTTGAAAATTCGTAATGGAATTCGACGGGTTTCGTAACTCACCAAATTCGGATTGTATTGTACCAATCCGGGGCTGCAGGCGTCGCATTTTATCCTGTACACCGTATCGGATCGGCCGCCGAGGTTGTCGGGCGGTAGCCAGCTCAGGATCACCGTCGATTGATCGACGAAGCTCACGGTTAGGTTTTGCGGCGCTGACGGGGGTTCTAAAATGCTCGTAAATAATCGTCTGATCTGATGTAAAGGTCGGTAGAATACTTACGCGTGCAAGACATGTTTTTGGGATCGCTGGCCGCTCGGTAATACTCCGGAATGCAGGGGCATTCGGTCAAACCGTTGTCGGGTCCTTGGGAGAAGAGCGGACAAGGAAGACACGGGCCGTCGCCGGTCTCCGCTTTGTACGTCTCCCGTTGGCAAACTAGCACAAAAAAAAGTGTTAACGATTCGATAAAACGACGATTGGAATCGAGGAACTTACTGTTGCAGGTTTGTTTCTCCATGTCGGGCTGGTAGCCCGCCTTGCATTTGCAACCGCCGGTGGGCAACGTCCATTTGCCGTCGCCTTTGCAGAGGTACGTCGGAGTACCGCCGACCATTTCGGCGTTGCTCACGCAAGTGCCGGACGCCTGTTCTATTATCGTTATTTCCTTGCCCGTGGGGGTGGTAGGGAATCGAGCGAAGTTTATCGTCACTTCGGGGCACACTATGTAATATATCTAAGCGAAAGAAGTATTTAGTATTGTTGTTGTTCGCGTAATCGAGTAGTTACTTTTATGGCCAGAAGCGATATGCAAGCTCCTTGGTCTCTGAACGCGAAGTACACCCCTTTTTTAGTGACTGGGATGCTTTTCACTTCGGTGTTGATGTTGACTTCGCTGTTGGAGTTGAATCGACCCTCGCCGGCCGCTATGCGACCTAAAAATAAACGATAATTAACTGACCTGTCTCAATAAAATAATCGTATACCATTGTCTCCCGTTGAAGAAAAAATTAGAGAGATAATATTCATTCATAGTTGGCGAGAATTATTATTAGGTTTCCGAGCCGCGCGGGTCCGTTATTTTATTATAATAAACTGTTTATTCAATCGACCGTGTCGGACAGATCCAATTCTTCCAAGTGATCTATCTTGCACAAATATACAACGTAAGTGGGTCGTATAAATAGCGATAAATCATCATTAGGTTACAAAATTTCAAGTTCATCGGTCAATCCTTTAAAATTTATCGTTTTTACTGTTTTGGCACGACGCCAACTTTCCTACTTTTTATAGTCGAGAAGCACCAATCGAATCATCATATTTTTTTTAATACATTAACAAGTTTTACCAACGCAAGGTATACAATTCGAATTTAAATTAAAACTTCTTCCTCCTGCGAAAATAAAAACGAAACAAGAATGGCTTTTCCGCCGTTCTATTTAGCTATTTCTTTTGATCTAGAAAGAGAAACGGGCCCGAGAGCCCCGAGCACCTCAACTAATTTCGACGTTTTAAATTGCCGTTTGTTTCGAGAACCAGTACGGGCGGCACGACCCGATAAATATTTAAGTCGTGTAACAAGTGCCACGGAACGAAATTCATCTGTGCCTCCGCGGTCGCTGGGAAGTAATTGGAGAACGTGTAAATATTTGGTTTGAGTTTTGTCGGTTAACTTACACGGCGATTAATTTTTCAAAGAATTTTACTTCGGGAGAATGTATATTTATCGCGGCGGAATGATTAATCGCCTCGGCGTTTTGACATTTTTTTTCCAATCCGGAATTCTTTTGATGTCTCGATCGTTGGATAGGAAAATGCAACGTACAGGAAACGACTCGTTTCATTTCGGAGTAAAATTCAATTTTTCTTAGTGTAGTTACGAAATTTGTACGTTTTTTTAGTGTATAAGCATGTTAATGTCAAAATATTGGAGCTCGTTGGTGATTGGTTAAACTTTTGTGTTCTACGCTTTGACAGGTTGGGAAAAACATTCCCACTTTTGACACTTTTTGTTAAATGACAGTATTTGGAATATGCCGAATATGAGAGTACTGGTTATTTTGATATCTCGATCAATTTTTCTTAGTGCAGTTACGAATTTTGTACGTTTTTTTTAGTGTATAAGCATTTAAATGTCATATTGGAGCTCATTGGTGATTGGTTGAAATTTTGTGTTCTATGCTTTGACAGGTTGTCTTAAAAAACATCCCCACTTTTGACACTTGTTAAATGACAGTATTTGGATGTGGCTAGTCAACCAATCGCACATTTAGTCGTGTCTACGCGTACGATGTTTTACAAATTTTTAATCAAATTAAATTATTCTATTCAACGTTTTAAAGTCGCTCAATTCCAACTTATCCACAATTTCATACAATCTCCATAACAAAGTACTAAAAGTTTAAAACTGCGCTCTAAAATGACGCGAATTTGTTACCGTTTTCAGAATTTATTGTTTCCGAAGCAGGTCTTTTGCGAGATAGACCCGCCCGCCGGATTGTGTCTTATAAAGTCTTCCGCGTCGACTAGGCGTATACCCGGTAATAGTAAAATAATTTTATAGTCGAAGTACAGTTAATGCACCAACAAGCAACAAAAGAATTCGAGTAATTTAACGTTCCTGAATAATAATAACGTTTATTGCTCGATAAGTCGACAGAAAACCACCGGGTAATTAAGTACGCGTTTAAAATATAACGCGAAATTAAGGAAGTATTAGTTAGTGTCGAATAGTTTCCACTCGATATTGCGCGTTTAATAGCCCTTTTAATGTTTAAAAAAAAATTAACAAACCTCTCATTAACAAATTACGCTCAACCATTTTCTATCGGCGCTTTTATGATAAAAAAAATGCGACAGGTGTGAGTTATTACAACGAAAACAATCGTTTAGTAATAACCTACTTAACTCGAATGCCTATTAACAAATCCCAGCGCAATTCTAAATTCCAATCTAAATGCAAATAAATAAATCACCGGCGAGCAATGCACAAAAATGCGTTTCGCGTTTATACAAAAAAAAACCCTTTGATAAATTTATGCGAGAACCGATTCGACAAAAAGCGGTCGGGGCAATTACAATGCGAATAATGAAATTCACGGAGGCATAAATAATAACGACAACTTAATTAAATATTGAACCGTAATTATTGAGTTTTAGTCGGCACACGCTCGTATTTCCGATATAAACACACGAATATAATCGAATCGAAGACGAATAAAGCGGTCTTTTGAAAACAAAAATCACGGTATTTATTACCGCGTTAAAGATTATACGCCGTTGATCATACAAATACTCCCACACGTGAATTTTCATCGCATACAAAGACAACGAATAAACCCGTTTTCATCATCATAAACATAAACGAATGCCAGTCAACGGGGCCCAACGGGGGGCGGCCGATAAAATTCACCCCCGATCGCATTTTGATGCCCATCAAACGGGAAGCAGTAAAAATCCAATTTGTGTCCAAGTGACCAATAAAAAAAATTCTCCTACTGCCACACATCCACATCAAACATATTAACCTTTTTTTTACAACTTGTAAAAATCGACGCGAATCAGCGATAAAATCGAATTTTACAACTTTTTTTTCTCGTCGAAGTAATTACGAGAAATCGGTTCGTAAAGTTTCAATCAAAGCCCGTACGGGTTATGGCCGCATTCATTGAATAATTAAATAAATTACGAGTACAATGTCACGGGGAGTATATACGCAATAGGATCGAAACGAAACGTTTTATGAGATTTGTGGCTTATATTGGTAGATTAAATTGATGTTTTTAGATAGCCCTAATACGAATTAATACTATCCTATTACTAACCAACATTTTATTGATGGTAAAAATCAAAATCAGGTGTGTGTATACAGAGCATATACATATGCTAATGATTCGAAAGGGTTCCGTACTATCCAAACGAGTACCTGGAAGTCGCAAGGACTCTCAAACTCCGCTCATATAATAAAATGATAGCTTATGATTATTATGTAGGCAGATAATAATCATAAACCTACATAAGATAAGAACTCAGTCATTAATTTGAATTTAATACCGCAATTACAAATAGCATTTTTTATTGTACTCTCGACTCGAAATAGGTCAAATAAGTGCCGTAAGATTACATAGTATTTAATGTTCTTTTGATTGCACCCATTCGGAGGAAAAACTCCTAAGTTTTATTAACGATCAAACTTTTGCCACTTTAGTATATCTAGCGAATTAATCGATTTTTTTAGCTTTTAAACAGAGTTAAAAATAAGAAACTTACTTATCAGTTTGTATCTTTCCGCGTCCCAGGGAGGCGGTTCTCTCGTTACAGCATCGAATTCGTAATACAACAAACTAAACGTCTCCTTGCAGGACAAAGCGTTTCCTGGAAAAGAAAAAAAAATGCAAACCGTTTCGTTACATTCTTAGTACACGTCGTTTGTATAAATTAATTTTCTAATTGTACATAAACGTTCGATCATAAATTACATCCCATTCGATATTACGAGAATCCCATAAATCAAAGGCACCGATTCAAACTAACTACTTAATGCGCCTACGCCCGACGAAACGAAGCGACTCGCCGGGCATTTTATCGACTGCACATAACTATTGTTCACCGGCATGTTTCCGATAGGTACAATATAATATTTCGGCAGCGACGCTCGCTCTTCATGGACTTTCCGTATACACAATTACCCGTCTAATGGGCGATAAAAACGGCTCCAAACTGCCAATCCGTATCACACAATCAGATCCTCCCTAATTTTCCACCCTCGCGTTTTTCCGCGTTATTGAATCCAAGATAACGGCGAAAATTATTGGATTTTCCGAATTTTACAATCAGGACAAATATTATACCAAACCCTGTTGAAGTCCGATCGCATCGTTTAGATAGAATCTACTCGTCTCGACTGCCCATATGCCCTTAATTGGACGTAATAATGTGAAAAAAGAGTTCTTAACCAGCGTTTATTGAAATTTCGAAATGTTCACGTTTGTCGTAATTCCTTTAAGTGACCTTTATTAGATACACATAGAACCAGCTTGAAGGACATTACTCTCAATATACAGGGTGTTTTTCACTACAACGAGGTTAAAATATTGTATTTAGTTCCTGGAGATACTTCCAATAGATCAAGAGTTATTAGTGAGCAACTTACCGGGAAAAAGGCTGCAATCCCTGATGGTGAATTTAATCTCGATGTACATCCTATTCGAAACGTTTCGGTCTATGAAGGGCGTCCACAGCCAGTTGTTTACGTTGTTGTAGGCGACGTCGCAGACGACATAGGACCTCCAGTTGATGCCCTTCAGGAAATTCGTGAAGGATTCTTCCACCCACTGCAAAGACGAATAAAAAAAGACACTATAAGTATTAAAGTTAAGAAATATCGGGCCATAAAATCCTCTCCTTCCTTTTTCGATTCGTTTTGAATATCAACGCAAACGGGCTCGTGTAGATGTGCAATAAAACGTGAAATTTGATATCGAGCGTAATTTATGTAGAGGAGGAGGCATTTTCAATGTAGCCTTTTCCATTTTATAAACGGTCGTGGAAGTTTATCGAAGGACATTTTAACGCGAAACGCCATATTTTCGAAAGAAGAAAAAAAAAAAATGACGAAATCGATTAATGCACGTATTAACAGCCGGTTAAACTAAAATATTTACACATAGATCAAATAGAATACACACGGTATTCCGTAATATTTCCGTCATCGCCAGTGAAATTTATTAGCGCAGGAATTATGTGGGTTATTAAATACGCCACAAAAAGTCGAAATAAATTCCTTTCGCATTCGAAACGTGAATAATATCGACCGGATTTATACATGCCAAGCAGATGTACTCGATTTACCAGCCTCGGCCAATCCTCGAGATTCGATCTAATTAATTTACCGTTTAGACAAAATATCGTAAGATATTTTGATGTTATTTTTCTCCACCAACCCCTTTATCGAAACCCAAAACCGTTCGGAAACATCTCCCGATGTTAAATCACGCACCTGACTGCATATTTATCCTCATTTCCTGCTCCTCTAAATGCGTCGGCGTTTCGCTTATTCGAGCCAATTTGCGACAAACACAAGTGTTACAATTTAGAAACTCGGGACGCGGGAAGAGGAGAGATCGCGATTTCGACACCACCTGGTCGTTTTCTCACTTGTACCGGCAGCGTCGCGACGCCCGATTCTCCGCGTGCACCAAACAGACGGTTCCAAATGGATCAATCACAGATAATATTGTCGAAAAATGGACAATAAACTTGGTCTTTTTAGAGTGGATTTTTACGCTAAAATAAAACGATATTTCTCCAACTATTTAAGGAGAATTGATCGGAATTTTCCCACCGTTTGGCAATTTCCCGCCTCTGTTGGAAGCGCTGCAATCACAGCTTACGGTGTACATTCAAATCTAACTAACCCATTCGCTCTGACGTGTCGTTGTCGTATCGTAAAGCTTTATTAGTAATTATAACGTTAAGACTGTGTGACAAGGTCCTATCGTCGCTTTAGGGGCGAAATACACATTAACCCAAACGGGTTTCTAGTTTCTACTAATATTAGGTTTGGAATTTATATTTTAATCGGGGTTGTAAGGGGGTTAAATATTGCGCCGATAAAACCGATTGTTTCCTTTGAATGGGATAGTTTGATGTTAGTTTAAAGCGGAGGGAGGAATTATTTTATGATGATTCTTCCAAATTTGCGTATAATCATAAAAGTTTAACTAATTGTAGACCTGCTAAATGTATGGGAAATGAGAAATTAACCGGCACGTCATCGCCCTGTGGGAAAGGAAACACGCGATTTTTTTTCCGAAATTTTTTTACTGCTAAAATAACAAACCGCCGAAAGGTTCGAGTACGCGTTTCTTTTTTTCTTTTTTTTTTTTTAGTCGAAAAACGTTCATTAATTTCCGCAATACCGGAGCAGTTTTTACAACGAACCCAGAAACGAATTCTTCTCATTTAACTAACCATATCGAACGGCCTTTTGCTCATTAAATTACCCAGTAACAAACCCGAAAAAAACAGGTCACCAATTGACGTCGCGCGAAAATATTGTAGCGGAGTAAACATTCGTGCAAGAGTAATTGCTCGATGTCAATTCCTCCGGTTTTCGTTTAAAGAAAATCGATATTTCACGAAAACCAATTAAACGAGTTAATGAGTCCGATTTCTAATTATTTTTCCAGACCGTTTACGCGCCCGTAATGAACGGGTACACGCGTATTTTTATTATTTCGACAGAAACAAGAAAGAAAAGAAACCGAAGCGGATGCGGGAGGGCCGGCGACGACAATAATTGGGGAGGACATATTACAAATAAACAATAAGGCTTGGTGTGCTGCTCGAATTACGCGCGTTTCACCTGACTTGACGGGTAAAAATAGAACTAGAGGGCCTCCGTCGCTTTTATTAGCCGTATTTCTTCGTTTGATGTGCGCCATGTGCTTAGAAATACCTTCGTGTACGCCAGTACCTTCGAAACTCGACGGATAGCCCAAGTAGTAGAGGCCAAAAAATTGTAATTGTAATAGAAAAGTTACAAAATAAATTTACAGATCGTGTTGTTTGTGGTAATTGTACTTATTTTATCCTACTTATCTGGAGTTGCTATAGCCGATCGAATTCGAATTGGGTTGGATTTCATTTCAAATTGTCGGGAAAAGAGGCTTTTAATTTTTAATCTCGTAATAATCAGTTTAGAGGTAGATTCTCCCTTTTCAGAGCGCGCCGGAAGTTTAGTTAAGAAGATTATATTTTTTAATATTCTGTTTTTTAACGTTTCGAATGCTAGGGGATTATTTATTTTCGTTGAAGGTTTATTATTTTTTTCTTTTTGTCGATGCCCGAACGAGAACGAGATGGATGTTATTTCTGGCATACAAACTTTGATGATACGACGAAATTCGTCATTCATGCATTTAATGCGCGATAAGATTTAATTAATAAGAAGAATATCTCGAAATTATCCCAAGCAAAAATCTCGCTCGACAAAATTTTTGCACGCTCTCGAATTTTTTGATTACATTATCAGCTTTATCAAACGAACACGATATTTCTTTTTCCCCGTACGGTTTCTCAGCTATTTATTCCGACTATGTCGCGCAAATTCCGCGAAATTAAAATTAAAAACGCCGATAATTTATTTACGTTTCTCCGACATAAATGCATATTTGCTTCGAGCAAACTATTATAAAAGAAGGTAAATATTAATTTGAATAATTACCTAATGTATTCGACAAGTACGAGGCAAAGCGGTTTGATTTATGTTAATATTAATATAGTGGTACCAAGAAAATGTAGCCAACAAATCCCCCAAATTTCCAACGTCTACTCCGTGTAAGTACTAAATGGATGTTTCATTATTTTTTTTATCGGTTAGGAAAATAGGGTCGCCTCAATTTGCTTGCGGAAAATGAGATTCGTCGAGTTTTCGCCAACATTGACGCACGCCGGTGAGATGGAAAACACATCGACACGCCGAGCTTCGGGCGAAAATTGTTTTTCCTCAATAAAATAAAAAAAAAAACGCCCATTATTATGCATAACTTGTTTTCCGATAAATAACACTAAAAATATGATGGAATATACAGGCAAATTTCGGAATATTATTTTACTTTATTAACAATAAGTGCCAGAAAGTGAGATTGATTTGAGAAACTATTACTTACGAATTTCTATAAAAATAAATTTTCTATTGGAGGAATGCACACAGGAAATCATAATAGTCTAAATGAATGTGACTACAACAATTCGTAGTAATATGTTCAACGAATTTACCGCAATAGCTGAGCGGAATAAATTTCTAAATAAAATAGAATTTTGATATCAAAATTTGTATTCAACTCTATTTTAGCCACACACAAAAATACCCTTTTAAAATACTAAACAAGTAAACGAACACAACTCTACAGGGTGGATACTTTTGAAACACCCTGCAACTACACTAGAACATACGAGGGTAGGTCGATAATACGTTGTTGATGCATTTTCCGATTCAATAATTCCCGAAAAAAGAAATTCGTCCGGATTAGGTTTTTGCGCGGGAAGGGCGATTTGTCCGAGTCGAAAAACTAGGGACATTAATATTTCGCGCGACAAAACGAAATTTATCCGATTGTCGACTTCCTAAGAGCGGATTCAACGTCGCGTATACGAAACCATTAGGGCTGGGAACTTTATCAAAAAGAAAATAAGAGAAAAAAAACTGCCATAAAGCCTAAATAATTTCATAGAATTAATCACGGCGTTAAGAAGATAGAGGAGAGTCGACGAGGGAGAAAAAGTTGAAATAGAAGAATTGTAGATATACCTTTTTATCTTTATTTTTTTTTTCATTCGCAGACAATGAGAGAATTTCGTGCTTCGGGCGACAATTCGAGATCTACAAAGATTTATCATTTTAAAACTAACCACATACAGAAATTACCATGTACACCTCGTGGACGATAACGCCCCAATAACACGAAGACAATTTGCAAGACCTCCAGTAATGTGTTTTTTATATCCTAAAGAAGGTAATAAATTCCGTTAAGAAAAGAAAAAAGGGAGCTATAAATCTCCCTATTCGAACACTGGCTTCATCTCGGAATCCCTTCCTGCGCCAACTTTTATCCCTCCTAACATTAACTTCCCTCGCCCGTAGGTAAGTATATATATCCCATTTAAGCCCTTACGGCGCCGAGCCACTAGGTGTGCATTTCTATAGGTTCGCAACAGCAAAATTAACTGGTAAACGAACGCGAGCAAAATACACCATGAGCAATAAAAGAAAAACAAATTGACAGTTACATAAAAACCCCTCTCTCCCCCAACACCAACATAGGCGCGCAAAAATCCCATCAACGCGAATTGTTATTTACCTAGGTAATACATAACACACGCCCCTGGTCAGATTTATTAAATAAGTTATTTATACGGGGCTTTCGGAGAGTGCGGACGAAATAATAGAAGGGGGCGACGTTATTCCGTGAATTAGGAAGCAAATATTTGAAAGCGAGATTGCCTATAGACGGCAAATGCGGGGGGAAATCATGCAAAATGAATACGCATATTATGTATACTCTTTTCGGGATTTAGCGATACATGCTTTTGAATATTTTATATAACAATGCAGAGGATACGTTCCGGATAAAAGGGAGAGGATATACATATAGGATACACTCGAATGCAGGCCGTTAATAATTCAACGGCGGTTAATGCTCATTTGCTATCGGATGTAGGGCGTAAGATGCGGCGACGATATTGAAAATTTTAGCATCGAATATACGGGGATTGTTTAATAAATAATTATCCACCGAATGCATTCGAATACCTGAATAATAAATTGCTCTAGTATAGTATCAAATATTACAGTGATTAGTGTATCTGCTGTAATCAAATTGGTGTAGGAAACATTTTCATTATTCTTTATTTTTTTTTGTGAGCTTTTCTTCGGAAAAACAAAACCGGGAAATCTTTTGCCAAACGTGTAGCGTTCCAGTTTCGGAGGCATATAAATCACCATTAGTCAAGAGACTCGAATTGAATATTTTATCAATGTTTTGAACTATCGCTTTCGACTCCTACTATCCAATTACTCCGACAAATTTATGTTCCTTCTAGATTAAACTATGACCTGCGAGATTTATATTTTTTGAAGGCGAACCGATTTTCTTCGAGTAAATAGATTGTTTTATTGTTATCCCGATCAAATCGTACAGAGTACAGAGAGAAGAAAACCTGGTAGAATAGAGGCGGGAAATGTAACAAAAAGCGCGTCGGTGACAAAATAACCTGTTATTAAATCACATGTAACTTTTACCTACTAATAAAAGGTGAAGTAAAGCATTCGGAAAATCGACGGATTAATAGAGTAAATGAAATTTCCAAAGGTACGGGGAAAATTATAAATTATGATTTAGTCCTGAGCGTTCTTTTCGTCGCCGTTTTCATTAATGGTAATTTTACAAAGTGACTTGTTATGTCGCGGAAGAATTTTATATAAAAATGCTTTTAAAAATTTACTGCCGCTCTTGTCTTTTATAGACCATAAAATTGGAGATACATCATCGAGGCGCGGGGAGGAAGGGGGCGAGAAAAAAACGAAAAAAGCGATTTTCAACGCAACGAATTTTTATACTCGCGTTTTCTTATTCTCCATACATATAAATTTACTGTAATGAATTCGAATATAAGGCGAGTTTAGGCGAGTTTCTCCGAGTTTCCTATACACGCTCTATCGATAGGTGATTCGATTTGAGCGAGTTTTTTATTGCCTTATTGACGTCTTCAAACACTGTTTTGTCGCGATTTACAGAATCCATACGAGAATTTATATGTTCTCGAATTTCATTTTTCCGCGTAAAGATGAAAAATGCTCGAGATACAATAAAATTTAGATTTACGCACCTCGCCCGACGGCGCGATATTGAATTCGAAAATTCGGATCCGATGAGAAGATCGGATATATAATGCCCGTTTGGGCGCGAAATTATTTTCCTTTTGTGTTCGCTTTCTCCCCCGTACAAAAAAAAAACGAGACCTTACCGATTGAATTTTAAATAAATAAACTCTAATTCTTCGTCCTGTTTATTTTTCCACTAAATACACATCAACGTGACTAGTCAACCAAACGACAAAACGCGATAGCTGCTAATCAATCGACAGCATTAAAATTTTAAGGTACTAAAAATCATACGAAACTCGCCGGGATTTTCTATTTATCGCCATTTCAACAATGCCGCCTGTAAAGTGGGCACTTAAGAAGCGAAACAACCAGACTGGAGCACCGTTAATGATGTGTTAAAGATACATAACAATTACTCTAATCTCGGAGAACAATTAGGTGCACCTTATTTACGACATTGTCGTTCGGTACGCGCGAGTACGAGAGAGTACGGATGACAAATATGCGCCGTTCTGCCGACTTTAACGAAGCGCTCGTAAATCATTTTAAATATAGAAGATAATTCCGTTTCGACGGGTTGTTTGATTTCGTTTTTCTCGTATGGACATTCCACGGGTTCGGTATCGCCGGCGACTATACACACACACAAAAGTCGAGATTTTTTTTATTACAATGAATATTAATTCGGAAGGTACGCAAGCGTAATAAAAAGCCGAACTATACATTGTACGTGTAAGTGTATATTATAGATGTATGACAGTAATTCATTAAACATATAAAACCTTTATCTCCGGATCGTAAAATCCTTAAGGCGCAATGACCCCCCGTAAATGCAAATTATAATGCGTATAAAAACTTTATCGAGCATTACCGCACAAAAGGATTTTTTTTATACGGACACCAGAAGAAATTCGATTAAAATTCAAGCGAACGTGTTTCATTAAAAAATTTACTTTATGTCGAATGAAAGAGAATTTACTCCTGCAATTTTATTCATGATTTCAACATTTTTTCTAACTGCGTGAATTATTAATTATTAACACCTAGTCATTTACCAGTCAAAATACGAACCACTAATTTGCATTGTTGCCCTTACAGTGCGTGCATTTCGTGAATATATTATTACGTAGGAACCTACGAGGGTCGTAAGATAATTCCCGCAAGTTCTTCAAAAAACATTTCAACGGGTAATTTCACACTACACCGATCGAATTAAAAATCAATCAACGATCGAAAAGATGCATCGACTGTGCCGCTACTGTCTATCACGCGAAGACCATTAAACTTCGAAAATAAATACGCGCCGAAGAAGGAGACGCTCGATCCCCCGGCAGGCTAATATAAATTCATGACACCGGCGTTCCGGGGGATAAGGGAAAAAAATTGATAGGCGCCCCGGCGCCCGAACCGACGCCCGACAGAACGAGAATCACGTACGCGCCCGCCCGAGATCATTCGAGAGCTAGAAAAATGTCTTCGGCAATCAGAGATGATTAGTTACCAAGGATACTGGAATTGCCAACTTCCCCCCTATGCGTTTGCGTTATTTTTCTATCTAAAAGAGACTCTCACTCGGATTCGGTGTAAATAAAATTATGGGCGGAAAGTTAAGGTTAAATGAAATTATGTTATAGTATGCTACTATATGAGATAAGTTGAGAAAAATAAAATAAAAATGAACTGTTTATATAACCCTTGTTATGGTAGAGGCCATAGTGAAACCGGAATCATATTATTTTTAACCTATTTTCGGAACCTTTTCAAAATAAACAATAATCCTATTTAGGTAAATGGAAATCATACATCAACTTAATGGCTATTGAATTTCACGAAAAATCATGGGAAACTTTATCAACCAAACTAACCCAACTAGAAACTCTATTATGGCAAGATAATAAGGAAGAAAAATCGCCTTTTACACAATATAACACAAAAAAACCATTAGATTTATTGTTATTTATATGGCTTTCGAAATGGCTCGTTAGACGAAGAATTTTTTTATCGAATCCGGCGCAGCGATATCGGCGATATCCACGGTAAATTTCCCAACTAATTGCGATAAAAAAAATTGCGGGTAATTTATTATGCATTTACCGTGCCCGCAAGTCGAAATTTTCTCCCTACATTTCGTCTCGGGGAGGGCGTGAGGATGGGGTTTTTTTTTCTCTCTACCTTCCAAACTTCCAACGAACGCAATACCGTCGAAAATTCTCCGTTTCCGAGAGCTGACGTTCGCTGTTCATTTTATAAGAAAACGATAAATTTCGAGGGTGTCGCCTCGGCGGGTACGTTCAAAAACGAATTACAGTCGAACGGGCGCTTCGACTTTTCGGGGTTGCTTTTTTTTCCTTCGTCTTCCACTACTCTTTTTGTATTCGTAATGCGGTCGATTTAAATCGAGCTGGAGAATTGTTACATGCACAATTGGCGAAACGGAAAGACAATTCCAGTTTTTATTACACAATAGTTCTTTTAACGATATACAAACGAAAATATAGCTAGCGAAGTAAATAAACGTTTCTTCTCGTTTGTGATAAATTTATAGTTTTCCAGAAATAATAAATCTTCAACGTGATCGTTGATTTGTAATATTTTCACACGTCCTATTGGAAACGTAAATTAAAAATATTATGACATGTCCTTTCGAGTTAAATCCGTCCGCAAGTAGGCGTAAATATTTTCATCTCGACTTCGAATTGTGGAAATCCAATATTTAGACAAATTTTCTATTTTAAATAACAATTTACTCGAACTGTTCGATAACTAAATGAACGTTTCATTAGATTATCCTTGAGTGTTCGAATTGCAATGATGACATTCGTTAAACAAATTTTTACAACCATCATCCTGTATTCGTTTCATCGAAATACGAATTTTTTGCTAAATATAAAAGCAAATAAAGTGTAATACAAGGCCGCGAGTACAACAAATTCCTGTCGCATTTAGAATACGAAAATCGATAGAAAGTTTAATCAACCCGCACCACACCACACACACCTCGCACCAGAAAGGAAGGAAAATTATAAAAACCACCGGGCAATTATTTTTCCGAGCCTAGAATTGCCGCAATAAAACATTCACGCGAAAAAGGCGACTTATCTAGCTAAACTTTCCGGCCGCAATTTTTAATAACCAACGAGCTCGTAAATCAGAATTTAAGAAAACGTAAATAATAAGGAAACCCCCTCTAATACCTACAACAAAGTTACAAACTCGAATTTATACATGCAGGGTTGGTGTGCATGCTTCAACATAACACCGAGAGATTATGTAAGTGACTTTTATTTTTTGAAAAATAGGGTATTGACCAAAGGATTTAGACTGCTTCATTCAGGCTACTTTAGATTTTGAACGATTCAAAATAGTTTAGTTTTTTCGAACCCGAAACGCTCGCTTTCCCATCGTGAAACCAGAACAGGAAGGACCCCCCGAGGGGGGGCGGAGGTAGGGGGTTATCGGTTGCGGAAGAATTAAAAATTCATTACGATAAAAGGCCATTAATACGGAGGAACCGGCTCGCTCCCGGCTTGCATCCTGCCCCGGTACATTTTTTATGAGTCTAAATTGGGTTTTTATTCGGTTTTCGGTCGGCGCGGGGGCTGCATCGGCTTCGACTTAATTGGCACCGCTTAAAAACCCTCTAATATTCATGATAACAAAAATTAATACCGTAAAATGTCGCGCTTGCCTCGTATAATCCGCTATTTTCAGCGTATACGAGGCGACGTCGATAAATTTATCGATTGCGAATCGAGGAAATGGAATATCGGTCTAGCGGCTTGCGAATCGTTATTATACGTTTCCGTAGAAGCTTTTTTATATAATTCCAATTGGCTTCGGTGCTTCGATTTTTCTCGAAGTAAAGGAGAAAAAAAAACCTCGAGGAACACACGCGCGCCGACCCGTCGGGGATTCGCGAAAATGAAGTTCCAAAGGATTCGCGGAGTCCCCGGTGTAGTTTTTTTTAGTAATTTCCTATCTATTAAGGCTGCAAAAGGGCCGGGAGAGCAAAAACGAAGCGAAACCGTACGGAGATATCGCCGTTTGACCGTGACGACGAGTTCGGTTGCTTTCCGGCGATTCGGAAGATCGGAAAATAAACGATTTTACTGCTAGAATTATTGTATTTCGGTAAAAAAAATATTAAAAAAATGTTACTTGTAGTAGATGAATTTATCGGAAACACCTCGTAAACACGATTGCCAAAAAAATCGCGGATTACAAAAAGAACATTTGTGATTTCGCATTAAAATTATACGATGGGCATTCGCAAAGTTATCTAGAGCAGCCTTTCGCCAGCAATTAAACGAGTACGCGGGCGGATGAATGGAAATTAATTCGTCGTAACCCCTTTCGAAAATCGCCCGAAATAAGGCATTCCTGCTAAACAAAAGCGACAGATTAAAGGCAACAAAACGACCATATAGGGGCGACACTTCATAGAAATCCCCCTTTTCGCCGGGTCCACCAGTAGCGTACGCGTTAATCTCCCGAGCTCATCAAATAAAACCTATTAAAGTTGCGTTTAAACTGGGAAATCTCATAACCCACACGTCACTGGTTAAAAGGAAAACGTCTCGAAGACGAAACGACATATCAAATGATCTCGAACATCTCTTCCGACATTTACTACATACATATATATACAGTGGAAGAAGAGGCAGGAGAGGAAAGGGCGCCCCGAAAACTCAATTACGCCGGTCCCTCCATTACGGACCTGATTTAAATTCAGAGATGGCATCCTTTCCTTTTCGTCCCCCTGACGTCCCACGCCCTAGGTTTCGGGAAAACCCTTACTAGGCAGAAGGGAAGAGAAATAAATATAATTGAAAGTCGCATTTGATGCGGTGCGCGACGCAGACGTCTAAGAATTCTCCGGGTTTTTTCCTACCGCATATATACCGGGGATCTTAACCCGAGGAATTTACTTATTTACAAGGGGAGAAAATTGGGGAGTGTCGTTTCGGAATTCCTAATCACCTCTAATATTGACACCTATGTTGTAGCAAAAAAACGTCGAAATTAGTATACAAAAACTTTCTCGTTTTCGCATCTCAAATATGCAAAACTCGAAGTATTTCGCGTCCCTTGTACGCAAAACTATTCAAACAACACTTAGGCGCGCTTTTGTATGGAATTTGTTTCGAAGAGAAAGACGCGTTCCTTGGGTCCTCCTGTTCCCGGAGGGTCGGAGAGATGATTGATGGCGGCCGGGCGACTCTCGGACTTTATGAAACTAATACGAAAACGCAATTTTCCGAAGCGTCCCTGCGGTGCGATAAAAACCGAGGTTTCGCCGTCCGCGAATCTGTAATAACACAATGGTTGATCAAAAATCGCCGGCTGTGCGTAAAAAGGACGACTGTACCGGATCGAGGAGAGAGAATTGTATTCCGGTCGCGAACGTCGAAGTTGGAAAAGTTCCCTGATGCAGTAGGACGGCGATTTTACGCTTCGTTTGGCAAGTTTGAGTCCGGGCGATATCTTTGTATCCCGATGTGCAAACTCGACGAGGTGATAGATTTTTATATCGAATAAACGACAATGAGCTTCGTCGAATCCGTAAAGTTTACAGAATTCGACACAAAAAAAAATCTAATTAATTAAGAACGCCATTAAAGGAATTAAAAATGCCGCAATAAAATTCAATTTCGTCTTCCCCCGAAATCCCCCAATTTACCCCTTCTGATACGTACACACAAACTTTCCGTATAAATCAAAAAGTTTTTGTTTAATTTAAAACTCCGAACTTAACGAACTAAATGATACATTGCGTCTAATTAAAACGAAAACTACCCAACCAGTCAGTTACACGATCTAACGATTTATTAACCTCACCTGGTATACATATACAATGTTTCTACGAGGGATGTTCTACAAGATTAGGTGCATATCATCGTTGGATTAACCAAAGAAACACCCTGTATATGCGAAGAAAAAGCGGCGGTATTGTAAAGGGAAATCTCCTTGCACTCAATATTCTCCAAAGAAAATGAATCCGCATAGCGATTTTCGACCTAACAGCACCGTCGGGAGCGATAATAATTTTTACCCAACCGAAAAAAAAAACGAAGCCACAGCTTATTGTTTACGCGATCGGTAAAAGAAATTAACGACCGCACCGGTTTCCATGTGGATAGGATGTTTATACGTGAGAAAACTTCGAGCTCCGCAGCGAAATTGTTTCTCGTATAAATGATTTACGTCCAGTTATAGTTTTTATTTTCGCCTATTTGTAAAAATTAAAGTTCGGTTTATTTCGTTGACTCGAAAACCGCAATTTAATTAACGGTAGTTCGCTGGTAAAAACTAAAAACGGAGGGCTTTTGTGAAATTTATACGACGTCTCGTCTAGTCGTTACGGATTTTGCAAAAATCCAAGGAAAAAGCGCAATTAATGAACGTCCTATTATGCTGCATTAGCGACTAGTCAGTCGACTCGAGAACCTTAAAAAGTGTTATAAAGATGGCGGGCATGCATAGAGCGTATACGGCGAACTCGAGTAAAAACGTTTTCTCGATTCCGATCGAACTGGTTTTCTTCTTCTGTTCGTCTTTTTATTAAAAATAAATTCCCTATATACCTAACCGATGCACCCGGCAAAAACGGTTTCGCCATCGTTTCGATGCGCTTAATACCCGATAGTTTTGTCATCATTTGACAGATAATATAAATACAATGCCTACATTGCCGATTTAATGGACGTCCGTAATTCACATGCGAGATGGCACATATCGAATGCGGTGGCGATTTAAAATAGTTTTTGCGCCGGTCCCTTTCGATTCTTTTTCCAAATTTAATTTTACGCTGTATAGAGAAAAAAACGGCGGTCGAGTAGACACGTCCAAATTAGATCAAATAAGAATATACAGTCGGTGCAAAACAAATATCAATATACGTCACACTTGCCAAGCATTTCGCTCAACTTTAATAAATAAATAAAGCTTATTTACCTGCGGAATTTAATTTAATCAGATCAGTTTTAATCAGATTGTCGCAATGATTTGTTTAAATATTTTGGTCGTGTCTACTCAACCATGCATTTTCTACGGCAATCGCAGAATAACAGTACCGCAAAAATAAGTAAAGGAAAATCTATTAATCCATAGATTTAGCATTTTTTCGAGCGCCGATTTTTTTGGCAACGCTTGTATCGCGAACGAGAGGCAATTAATACACAAAATTCGATATTTTTTCGACGTGTCACGACGGGTCGAAAAAAAAAATCGTTCCGCATCGTTTGACGTAATGGCCCGTGCGACAAGAGACATATCGAATGGGCGGAAATAACATTTTTCAACGTTAACAAGTTACCGATAAAAGCCGGTTTAATTTCGGGTATTTCTTTTTTCACCGATTATTTTCCACTCGTTAAATAAAAAGGAATATTCCAAAAAAATATATCTACATTTTTAGAAGATATTATGCAAAACTTGAAGTTAAAAAACGACGCTTATGTCAAGGGTGTGAACGGTGTTAAAATATTTACTTTAGTAAATAATTTGGAGACAGATATAATTCGAATTAAAGAACATCTGGATGGGAGATAAAATGTCCATTTAACACTCTCGCTGTCGCCCGAATCGTTCGAAAACGCCCCGGAATATTTCCAGTTTTCCCGTTTCGGACCGGGAATTATAAGGGGGATTGTGGGATGCGGGAGGCGTGCCGGCGCGTCGGTTTTCGGGCAGAGAGCAATTTTCGCGAATTACCGAATTTCCCTGCACATCTAGCAAACGCTATTTGCCATTATTTACCATATAAATCAACGTCAAGGTACCTAATCATATTATCAGGCGACCCCTATGGCGTTGCGTCGAGTGCGCGCCGGGTTTATATCTCTCCCGGACGACTTTACGCCCGGAGTTCATGATTCACGATTATAAGCACGTTTTAGCTATATTTCGGCCGAGCCATTTTCAAATTAGAATTCACTATTTATTAGCCCCATCGCGCCGTGAAGGGCCCAACTTAACGTTATCTACCTAACTAGACGTATACGCATCTTGACGGGTTTAATAATTAAAATATCAAGACTAAATAATTTAGTAAAGGGTGTATGATTTTTTTTTGATTAATAGAATCCTTGGTAATAATATTAAAAAGGTACTCACCCCTGGAGTGTTCGCCTGCGGTCCGTAAGGGTACCGAGTCCAATCGAGACTGGCCTCCCCCGTGGTGTCCAAAACCACAACTGTAAATAAAAACAAAAAAAAAATAAATATTTACCATAAATTAAACGGTTATCGATTAATTAAATACCACTAGACAATAATATTGGTGTATACAAATTTATTAATATCATAAAAAAAAAACGTTCGTCGATCAATTTATGTAGTAATTAACGTTTAATTGGTAATTTATAATACACCGCGTGTGCGCTCCTCAATGTCGGAATCTCTGGCATATCGGGTGCGTAATTTATATCGGACATTACGTACATTATCGCTTCGATAATTACTCAATAATGCTGCTTACCGGAATTTTTCGTCCGATTCGAGCGCGTTAATTAAAAAGCGGGCCCGCATAATTAATTTCCACGTTTCGGGTTTTATTGAGATTGGGAAAAATTCTTTCGGAAATCGCCGAAATTTCGACGGGCGTTTTCGATTCCGGCGGTATTTTAATATGTTGTAAATGATATCAGCTTAATGTGTAGACGGAGAGAAGGATTGTATATATGTGTTTGTGTTATAATAAAATTCGGGTGAATTTGAATTTCGGAACGGATTGTTTGGTCAACTGGAGGGAGGTCAAACGTACATAAATACATATTTTAAGCGGTGACACGGGTCCGAATTTCCAAAAAAAAATAACAAATCCATTACAAAAGAGACTTTTCAGCAAACGGTTCAGAAAATATTGACTCGCGGGGTTGACAATATAATAAAACCAGCGGTGGACGACAGTAAAGAGAACCCAGTGGCGCATCATACATAATTTTATCAACAAATAATTGCAATCAATATACTCCCTAAACTCTACTCTATAAAGAATAAATAACACCCTTAAAACCTTCGTATTTTTCTAAATGTTTCGCATGAATTCTCTAAGTATATCGACGAATTATAAATGGAAAAAATATTGGTTGAAACGACCCTGGTACCGACGCACAATCCCGAAAACATTTTCATCAGTATTCGAAGAGGGAAGGGGGTGAAACGAAAAGAGTGCAAAATATTGTACAATATGTTCTACACGAGTGCTCGGCTGTAGGGGGTGGACTTTTATATGTCGGAAAAGTGACGCTTTACGCGGTTTTGTTGATTCAGACATTAGCCCTTCGCACACACAAAAAAAAGATACAGAAAAAATACGTTATATAGAGGAGAGAATTTCAACGTAAAACGTCATTATTGTCAGCATTTTTACGTTAAAACAGCCAGAGCAATACACGAACAAATCCGTAAGTTTTGCGAATTTATTGCGGTAAAATAATAAAGGCATTTTTCGCACCAATACAGGCCCGCTCGGCAATTATAATTTGCATTTTATGTCGATGTACCGAATTCCGTCGAAACAAGAGTGTATTGAAAATTGGCGATGGGATCTCGGATAACAAAGTGGTGTATAATTTGCGATTCTTTTCGGGAAACAGCTTATTTATAATGCTAAATTTTATAATTTAATTACACATGATGACGGGCAATTTGCGTGTTTTAACCGGATTTTCTCCCTACTCACTTTCTATACTTATTTAATTCCGTCAACGCGGCGCGTCGTGGCGCGTTTCTCGATTGAAAAAAAAAAACTTTTACTTATAATAATAAAAAAATATCCCCGATAACACCGTCGAGAATCTAACGACCCTTTAAAAGCCGGAATCAGACGCCCGCCCTAATGCCCATTGATGAAGATACCTTTCGACATGTAAGGGAAAATCCCCCCTTCTTATCGCCGCATCCGGTATGAATAATTTTTTTAATATTTCAACGGATAAAACCCCTTAAGACCGCGTTGATACGCCGTCTCTAACGGGATTATAGACCTGGATTTTTGATTTATTTTTATACCACTACGGAGCTTAAATCGATACCGGAAAAATAACACCTCTCCGGATAAAATAGAATTGTTTGTTTCACGATTGTATATGGAAACGACGTAGAAAAAATATTATACGATACTTAAACTCGACTGAAATAGCGCATATGGAATGTAGTAATATTTTAAAAACCTACTTGCGTGTTGAAAGAAAATTTTTCACCTTTTTTTTTCAGCATCAACGTATAAGTACGTTTAAAATCCCGTTCGTTCACTTGCGAGTAAATTACAAAGTGAAATCCTCATTCCATCAAACAGTTTCAAGGTTATTAATTTCATATAAGAAAGAACAAAAGAAACTCTTTTGAAAATAATTCCAATAACGCATTATTTATGTCTTTTTTATGCGTACGTACACACTTACATACGATATTATAATGCAGTTCATGTTCTCGCTCGAAATTAACAGGTAATTTACATATTCCTTTGTGTAGTCGTATAGTTTGTGGTGCAGATCCAGTTTTGCGACAAGATAAAATAATATAAAAGGAATGAAAACCTACTGTAATTATTGCTTTTAAAAAGGGAAAATTAAATGTTATTAAAATTAATTTTCCTGTGCACAAATCGAGTAATTATAGTACGAAATAATATCGTATATACAGGGTGTACATACAATGATACATATTCGAGAAAATGTGCACCGGGAGAGAGTAAAAAAAGAAGTACCGGAGACGCCATAAAGCCGGTATACAAAGTGGCAGATAGGATCTTACGTAAAATAATTTATATGGTATATTAGCGGGTAAATGTTTTTGAGATACTTATCGGGACAAGTCAGTGTTAAATTATTTCAGGCATTTTAAGTATTTCCTACTATAAAATTAGCCGGACTGCCAGCTGTGTCTTCGATATTTTTTCGCAATGAATATGCCTATATGCAAATCGCAAACAAAAAGGCTTTTTGTATTCACGTGTAAGCATTCAAATTTAAATAGTTTATAGCGACATTAAATACAAATAACACCAAAGTAAACAGTAGTACAATTATAATGAAATGAACCAATCACACAATTTCATATTCACAGTTGTCAGTTTAGGTAAATAACTATTATTACTTGCCGACATTACTACAAACAAAAATTATCTTCTATACATAATGATCTCGTAATAATCACGATGCATTCGGGTTTTATTGAGTGCCATATAAGACCTTAGATATCAAATTTTAGTGCGCCCGATCCGAAATAGTGGCGTCTTTTTCAAACAACCGACATAAATATTATCGACCAGAAAACCCACCGTAATAAATTCGAACCCGAATCTTTGATGGTCGGTTCGTTACCGTGGAATTTATCGCCTTGCCATAAAAACCCGACGATTATTCGAGGTGGTCCGGTATAATGTCGCCTCGGAACAGCCGCTGGGGCCGGTCCTGATAATCGCGAAAATTTAGATTTTTAATTAATCAGAATTTATGAGATATTTGAAATATTAGCACTCGAGAATTGTTGGTAATTAATACAACATAATATTGTGAGAAATTATCAAAATGCGTTGCAAGGATTTGGTCTTTATATTTCACAAAAACTAAATATAATCCTTGTCCTTTCAAACGACAGCGAGTTGTTTTAAAGACAAAACAGCGCCCAGGTAGGAAGGTTGTGGTTTTTTTATCTGAAACTTTTAAAGGCAGCTCCGGTTTTTATGGGTTTATTCTGGTCTCCATCGGTAGCGGGTCCCAGGTAATTAAGAAGTTACCTTTATCTCTCCACTCTATCGAAAATCGTAATAATGGACTATTTTTATAATTTCCATCATTAGTCTTTCGCTGTATTCTTTTCCGTTCCGGGCGCACCGGAATCGTTTCGTGGGAGTCGATTTATCTCTAAACATGCCCGCTCGTTTTCGACTAATCTAGGCATTTCTACTGCCAACCGAATTATCTTAGTTTCTAATTGATTCGACAGTTCATTTCGGCGACAGGTGAAGTCGAATTTATCGATAACGAAAAACGAAAATATCGCCGCGTATAATGCAACAAAACTCGCCTATTTTCCAAACGTTCGCAATCTCATCGAGATTATCGCAAATGAAAAACCAGCCACCACATTTTCTGTAATGTATAATTTTACACCGGAGCATGTACATTTATTTCTACTAATCGCCACCAGCTAAATCATCCCAGATCTAAAACATGCAATATTTTTTCGCAGATAAAAAAATCTAATTATAAGTAGCAACACGGCTTGCGTTAAGTTATCGTTACTTTAGGCTTCTTATCCTACAGTAGCGTAACACACACGTTTTCTATACCAACTATTAAATTCGATAAAATCCGCAGTAGAAAAAATACAGTTTACTACTCGAAATAAAGAGTATCAGTGGAAGGGCGTTAAGAATAAAACGCTACTGATCATCAGAATGCATTTTCCGCCACGCGAATTTATTAATCGATTGTGAAGGATGATACAGGTTTGGCTTTAGGTAGGTCGTAAATTATCGATCGGTAGGTAACGTTTTAATTGTTTCGTAATTGCTGCTACTTTGTTGCGTATACAGGCGGCCTTTTCTTTCTCCTGCAACTAGTTGGATAATTGTTTAGTATACATTCCTAAAGCGTAATAAATGCAGTAGATCTGCTTCTACCAAATCGAATATAAAAAAATAATTATGTAGCGAATGTGAAAGAAGTTTCCTCACAGTTAATGAAAATATTTACGTTTCTCCAAGATCTCGAAAAGTGAATATTTATTGAAATTCTCGCTTAAATTCAAAGGCGTTAGTTTTCGAGTGTATAAACGCCGGCGAAACGTTAAGCACTTCTTGTTCGTAATTACTGCATATTATTTTACAATGTAGGGTTTTTTTGAGAATGTAATATATTCGAAACGAAAAAGAACAGGAGGAGATGCGCTTAATAACCTCCCCCTACGCGACATATTAATATTCATATATTAAATTCCTATTACTCGTAATAATCGTCTGGATTATATCAAGAGAAGCTTTATTTTTTTCTCTGAAGTTTTATTAAATCATAAAGTGAAAATGGCACTATAATTTTAATAGAAAATCTTTTAAGAAACACGATAGGTAAGTTGAGATTATTACAGCTTATAAGTGTTGGGTTTTAATAGAGATGAAAGGAAAAAAAATAATTAAACTCACGTGTGAGAATGATTAATTTTCTCCCTACTTTCGGTTGACTTCCTTTTTAAAACACACTCAATAATTCAAACATTAAAGTATGAGGAATAAAAAAAAATTCTTCGCATGATCATTCGAAAATAACCTATAATTTTCCATCGGAATAAAATTGAAGATATCTCAATTTTTACACTCAATCATTTTAGGACGAAATTATACACGCTTTTATCGAGCGGATATTCTCTTTTTTAAATTATTTATGAAATTACAGTATTTATTATTGTTCCGTTATCTCGATTAGAAAACTACTTGAATAATTTCCAGTAAGTATGATGAAATCGAACTAATCATGCACCTAATGCACTTTACACCTGTTGTAATAAAATCTACAGTATTGGCAAATATCTTGCTAACAGTGACATTTCAATAGGATTACATCATAGAAGACATGAAGAATAAATTTAACAGCCACCCTGTATAACAGGTATATGTAATATAGACGCATCCAATCGCATCGTGCGCTCTTAAAGCACTCGAGATGGAGCCGTTGAAAGTTTTTTTTTTAATTTTCTATCGCGATCAATCATCGTTTTTCTCGGTAAATAAACACGCGTTGTTACCGTAACATTAAAATTGCATTAGGAAAAGACGGGCTTTCTAAGCAATCAACCTGATTTATTAACGGACTTAATAAGAATTTTCGCTTCTCGAAGTTCTCGAAAGATGTTGTTGGATATTCGAATTAAACCTGAACTTTCGGCAATTCACGCCAATACCGATGCTAATTAATAGAAAACGCAATTTAATCAGAATTTCGCATAAAACGAATTAATATAAACCTCGAATTCGAAATAATTACTTTTAGGTGGCAGATAAAATAGATGCAGCTATACACATATAAAAAAAATCGAATTTTACGGTTAATCAAACCGAAAACAGACACACAAAATGAATATTTAATCGAACCTGTGTGCTCGTATGCGTGCGTCCTGTGTGTACATATTAAATGCATTATCATAAAACAAAATTTCCCCGTGACAGCATAAAATATTACAGTTTCAATTTGTTTCTTCATTACGCGTTTGTACAACATTGTACGGGGATGATGGCATCCCCATCGGGTACACTAATAATTCCTATGCCGCGACAAAATAAATGAATTATACATCAAAGGGATATCCCAATTGATTTCGCGATAAAACCGACATATTCGCTTATACGCTATTGCGACATTTTATTTACTGTAACAGCTTCGCAATGTTTACATTAATGACCACTGACAGTTCAGTAATAATCAATTACGTTCGATTAAAATTTGTTGTTGATAAATTTTTGCTAAATTACATTATCGTGTAAGTGCTGTATTTCACGTAGGATCCTCTTCAACGGGTTATTTAGCATATAATGAGAGGAATAAATTGAGTACTGTATGCATGAAACCGAATCGATGTAATAAGCCGATATAGGTCAAAACTTCTCGCTCATTGTATAAACCGGGCAAAGAAAGAGAGAATTTCAATCGCGTATACAGTACGTCGAAATGCATTCGCTGCGCCGAATGCGACGCCATTAGCATATTTATCAGCATTCGAACCATTAGCATATTATAAACGTAGATGTAGCAGCCGAGGAAAACTTTGAAAATTACACCGGCGTTTTTGCGGCCGTAAACGTAGGTGTTATTATGCTGTTAAATTGAAAAAGGGCCGACCTACATCCGCGAGAGGGCGCTCCGTGATGCTCTTGAAGAAGAAAAACTTTCGGTCGAAAGTTTGCACGGCGGATTATTAGCAGGCGAAGCCGGTTCCGGCTCACTACACAAAACCAACAGAAATCGAGTAACACAGTTACGTTGCGGAGTTACAGTTACGTTTCCGCGAAGAGTAATTCGGTTTTTCTGTTTTGTCGTTAACCTTTCCGGCGAGAAAGATCGTGATTCGCCTTTTGCCGAATATCATATAAACTCGTTCTTCGCCAAAGGGCGATATCGCTACTCGCATGGTCCCAATTTAGAGCTTCGATAGAGCGGCGTAAATTAGGAAGATCGAGTCCTTCAAATACCTATTCCACATTATTGTTATTAACCAACTTTTAATGGCATCTAATTTTTGCAAATGTATAATTTTTCCTCGAGTCAGTAGGTATAGGGATAAAGCTGTATATAAATTAGAGTATCTAAGCGATTAAAATTAGGAGAGTATCCCCCGAAGGCCGGCTGATGCCCGCTTTCGGTAAATTAAAGGCAAACAGGACAGTAACGAACAAGAATCATATAGGACCCGAGGCGGGCAATTTTTGAGGGTAAGCATTACCGAAACGAAAGCAGCCGGTGCGCTGGGCTCTTCGAACAAAAAAGAATCTAATTTCGCCGGAATTAGGGATCGTAAAGTTTCGATTTTTTCCATCAATATCGCCGAAATATCCTATATAAAAGTTGGCATTTAACCCGCACCTGCCGGTCCGCAATCTAATTCACCCTACTTTTGTATCTTTTATAAGAATCTTATCTTTCCAAAACTCACCCCTCAATACACTTAGCAAAGTACTCCCCCCCTTCGATAAACTCATTATTCCCATTAGCTAGAAATGCGGTGTGCTAAAGAAATTATTATAGAAAAATTCCCGCTTGACCGGCCAAGCGTACATCCTCAGGCACTCGCGTTTAACTGTCCCGATATTATTAGTAAATACTTCTGATTTTTATCGCCTAATTTTCCAAATCCATTAATATGTAATAGGCTTGTCGTCGAAGCGATGAAATCTCGTCCCTAGAATAATTTAAATAAAATTTCACAGCACCTACGTTTCTCCGGAAAAAAATTAATCAGTGAGTCAGTCGCTCACGCTCGCCGGTTTATAGAAGTAGAAAATAGTATAAGCGATAAAAAAATCGGGGAAAGAGGGTTAGTTTCGCGCACAATGAATGATTACCGGGCGTATAATATAACAATATTTTCGAGATGGTAACGATAATATCGCACCTTGAGCGAGCTGTTTAAGTCTTCTGCGAGAATTCATCAACGTCGTGACATTTGGAATAGGCGGTTGGGTTTTTTTTTGTTGTTGTGTAGACGAAAGGCGTTGTTGCGATTTATCAAAATAAAAGTAACAATGTAAATTGTGAAAGTGAAGGTGGCGCCCCCCGCTGGGATGCCTCTTTTGAAAGAATTAAATCTCGGTTAACATTTTGGCTGAGTAACTATGTGGGTTAATGCCTTATTATAAATTTAGTTTAGCCAGTGTGTTTGGATACCGAAATTAGTGATTTTAACATAGATACAGGTAGCAAATTAATTCTTTTACGTAAACAAAATTTCAATTCGATTATCTCCTCATCTTTTGCATGGAACGAACTCCGGATGATAATGCAGCGATCCAGTCGAAAAAAAACCTTGCATAAAAACAGAGATTTTGATATCTGAAATACCATCAACGTTTCTCTCGTACATTTGCATTAAATATAGATGGAATCGAGCGGAGTCTTTAAGAGTTACTGCATCAGATGGAACGATAATAAAAATTAGGTTCCCATTGTTTCATTATGTCTTTCGAAAACCCAAAGACCCGGAGATTTATGAATTACATTTTCCGAAAATATCGCCGCTGCTATAGACGGACGACCTCGCCGAAATTGGGCCGATTTTCGTCGGTGGAAATGCGGAAAGTGCGCGACATCCGGATGAAAATTACGGCGGCATTCGCACATGACAGGTGTTATGTTATAGAAAAAGGCATTGTATACGCATCAATGGCGGCTGCACCCATTGTGCAACAGACACGAAAAGCGTCGAAAAGCGGCAAAGGGCTTTTCCCGTTCGTTGCTATTCGATTTCGTCGAGGAGATACGCCAAAAAAGGCGCAAAATCAAGCTGTAATTAAAGAAAACTTGTATCTCAAACACACATTAATAATCTTCTAAAATACCATATAAAATATACTCTATAATTACCCCTTTTAATTGCTAAAAATTATGTCAAATAATAACACGAGTTCTCTTTAAAAGAACATCATTAAAATTAACTATAAAAGATATATAAAGGGTAAAAATAATTATTTCCGGTTATCTCTCGGACTATATTCGACGTCCTCGGACGACGACGGCGTGTGTTGGCGTCGCGACGCGGCGAAAGGCAACGCCCTTTTCGTAGGGAAATTGTTACCTATTGCGTTTTCCCTTTTTGTTCTCGCCTCTACTTCAGACAATATGGCTCTAATTAAGTGGCTTTCACGGCCGTTTTACTACCGAAATGAAGAGTACATGCATGCGGGAAAATGTATCCGGTTTTGCGGATAAAATGGAAAATTCGCTTCGAAAATATCAGGCGTAATCTGGAATATTTTTGTTTTTCCCAGTCGCAATTTGCTCTCTCTAGTCACGACCGATGATAAGCATCTTGGCTCGGTACAAATTAGTAGCTATTTACTTTCTTCGCTTAAATTATTCCGAATGTGAAAGTAAAATTTCCCTTTACACGACCAGACTCGCTCGCATCGGCATTTAATTTCGATGCCTTCAAACGATAATGCAGGGTTAAAAATCCCTCAAAAGTATAGACAGTATTAAAACGAATCAAATTAGACACTTTCTGGGAATCCAAAAAAAATCTCACAGATTTCGAAATTATCAATTCAAAATTTCCGTGTAGACGCCGAAATGTTTGATGAGTTTTCTCCGTTCAAAATCGCTCATGAATATTCAAAAAACCGAATCCCAAGAAAATTATCAAACTCTGTTTAAAGTTCGCCAACTTTTCGGCAAGGAAAATTATCGGGTCTCGAGTTTTACTGCTAAGAAAATGTATCTCGAACTACTATTTGCATTTTTCCTTTGAAAAATCGACTTTAGAAGAGGAAATAATCAGAATCGACGTCGCAAAGGCCTTACTACAGATACAATATTTTAACCACGACATATTCGAGTTCTTTATATGGCGTAGATAGAGCAACAGTTAACCTTTCGAATCATTAATAACCTGTCATTTGACACTCAATTTGGGAGCCCCGGATGTTTTGGGAGTCTTCGGGGTCGCGTCGACTTAAGACGTCGACGCTCATTGTGGCGGTTTTATTGAGATTTCAGGCGACACAAGAGACGCTTTTGCGGCTTCCTCGACGTTCGTTTTATCATCCTCGACAGGTGAGCAAGAGAGGTTTATAAAATGTATATACGTACCATGTTCCAGCCGATTTCGATGAAAAATCAATGGAGAATATAACACTTGTTTTATCCTACACAATATTTTTTCCACCCTCTATAAGAAGTGCTTATTTAAAATTTAAATTTCTAATCAAAACTAATTGGTAATCGGCTTTACTCAAGTGAAAATGTACTAAAAAAAACTTACTTTTATTGTATATTTTTTGAGGCATTTTTTTAAAGCGACTTTGCTTCCACCCTCCGACCGCCGGAGTGAAATTCTCGAGCTTGTTATTTTTATTTTTCGAAAATCTTTTGTACTTACAACCCCGAGTGGATTAATTCATTGAGAAACGACCAAAGGAAGAGAATCTCTTTTAAAGGATTTGCTCCCTCCATTTTTGCACCAGCTTCAATTAAGAATGTTCCTGAAAATTCTCCAGTTATGCAGGACCGTATTTTAATAATGTAGGTATACAAACTCCTTTACGAGAAAAATAAAAGTTTAGGGGAAAATTTTACGAAATATAAAAACAGTAATAATACCTGAGTAAGAGTGAGTATTGCAATTTTTGTTCTCGATTAACAACGAAACATCCCTTTAATGTTCGCCGTTATTTCTCGCCCTGCGCCCTCGACTCTCGTAAAAATTACCGGAGGAAAATGTTCTTTTTATTACGCCAACTAAGGGCGGGCTTTTTTTATGCTTTATATCGACTTATTTTCGCGTTTTCGCTCGGGGAGAAAAGAAGAAGAAAACCGTAAAATTTCGAGTGCGCGTCAACTTTCAGGAATAATAATTAGAATAATCTAAAAGTAACGCCTTCGAAAAATTGCCTGCCTCGGTTTTGCGTGTACACAAAGAGAAGTAGAAATAGGGCGAGGGAGACCATTCGCGGGTAAATCTCGACTGAATAAAATTTTATGTATCCACAAACAATGTACGGGAGTTACATAAAAAATAAGTAGGAAAAAAAACGATAAATCATTCGAATGAAACGACAGAAAAAAATACTACGATTCGAAGGGTATAATAACAAATGGGTTTATAAGCGTTTCCCTTTTTTTACTCGAAAAAACATTATAATGCAGAAAATATTCCTTTAGTCAACTCAATTCATCAAAATCCGGATGGAGGGAGTTCGATTATAAGTAACCGCATTTCCTTAAAGATTGATTCGCTTATAAAATGCCATTAAACAGAAAGAATCCTCACCAACTCTATTCGCACACGGATTTATTTGGGATCCTCTTCCAAACTTCACTTTCAAAGTAAGTATTAATCCACCCTCTCACGAAAGAAAAAAAATACTCCCCGAATGTTTGCCCGCATACACCGGCAATCCCGGAAAAGTCGCTACTTTTCCGGTCAAAATCGAAAGAGACTCCCTCACGACGCGCCGGCGGGGGAGTCGATCATATCCCATTAACCATCTCAAACATCTTGTACACCGCACATATTTGAGCAAAGTCTCTAGCGGCTCCATCGACATGACGAAACGACATGATTCCGGCACGCCGTCGAGAATTTCTCCTCGCTGCATAACACACGATTAAATTCTTCGGGCCAAGGGGGAAAAAGAAAATATGATTGCGCTAGAAGAATTTCGTTCAAAGGGTGGTTTAATTGAAAAAAAAAACGACTTGTAAAATGAAATGTATTGTAAATCGTAAACAGCGTTCTATTATTATTCATAGATAAATTATGTAGCAAACACTATTACTGATTCTTTTGTGTATTATGTGTAGTCGATTACAATACAAAATAATTATTTTCCCTACAAGTGTCCCCTTAATAGATATCTTTACTTAAATGTCGTCGGATGTTAAATGGTATAGGTAAGCATTAATTAGAAATACAAACATAATAATGGAGTGGAAATGGAAGTTCCAGGGAACGTTTCGCGGGTCGGGTACGCGAAGAACGGAGAGGATTCGCGAGTTCGGGCCGCGGCGTCGGCAGACATGGGTGTCGCTTATCGATTTTGCGAATGCCCCAGGGAGCCGTACTGGGGGCCTCGCGCTCTCGATGTTTCGGTCCTTCCCTTTGAAGTTGGAAATACCTACGGACTCGAGAAAGGGAGCACTTATACGACTCCGGCGCTTCTCCGTTCTTGCCCTTTCTCTCTCTCTGGTGCGCGCGATATTTCGGTCGTCGGGTCCCCCCGTCTTCTCTTTCGTTTCCCAACCCCCCTCAGATTCTACCCTTCTCTTCGCGTATATGGCGCTGTTGTGTAGACGCAGAGGTAGAGCAGGGCGGGATTTAGGTGGGGTTTTACGCTTACGAGAAGGATAGGCCTGTATGAGAGCGGACGGGCTAGTGCCGGTCCTGAGATTTTAAGGTAATTTAACTAGAACTACCTGCTTTTTTTTTCATCCACCTACACTTCAACGCCCGTAGTTTTGTGTGTGAATTCCTTTTTATAATCCGAGGATAGATATATTGGCAAAGTTTGCCTTCGAAATATAAAGGTTGTTTGGCTATTGTATCGAAAGAAAGGTAGAAAAAAAAATTGGAAAAATGTAAAATGCTTACATTCGTTCCTAAAGAAAACCAGAAAAAAACCCTACATCCTGTATATACAAATTGTAACAATTGTATAAAAAATTAGGGTGATTCATAAACATGTATTTAAACGACTTTCTCCGTGATATAAGCACAATAAAATACGTATTTTCCTACAATATGCACTCGATAAAAAGCAATTTAAACGAACATAATTTATTGATAACCACACCGTAATAATTCAATAGATAAGTTCACTACAATCGGTGAATTATTTATCGAATAAAGTGATCGTTACGCCCGTATGCGCACTTATATTTACAATAAATTTATTTAATTGCAATTCCTTCGATTTTTCTATTTACCTACCTATAAAACTGATCGTCAATTAGATTTAGCGCTATAGATAAATTAATGTAAGTCGATTTCCTCGAAATGTTTTGAAACAATCTTTGTGCAAGGCGTTTTGATTAAGATATTTTCATGTCTTCGAATCCGACCGTTGAACAATACATCCTCAAATATTTATAAATCTCAACTCCTCGGGATTTCCGTACAGAACGCCGAGAAACTATAAAGGATGTCTATTCATCGATAAGCGTTCTCCTAGCGAGCTTTCTCGAAGTTAAGTCTCTCGCAGACAATTATTCAAACTTCAATTACACAGGCGAATATACACGTTAAGCACTGAGAGAGAGAGAGTCGTATTAAATTACAGTACAATTAATCCTGAACGTCTTTATATTAATTCCGTTTCAAAAGTGTATTACCCAAATACGAGCGAAACAGGAATCATGTTAGTAAGTTTATATTAGGTTAAATAGAAATACGAGTACTTGTTTTGAATACGGATAAGGTAATGAATAACCTGTATATACAAGGATTAAAAAATTATAGGATTATAAGTTAATGAAACGAGTGCAGTTGGTGCTAAATTTAAGGCATTGAAAAATTCGATGAACCGGTGCATAAACGATAATCGTCAATTGCACTAATTCGGTTGTATATAATCTCGAAATTATTTAATCGTGCACCCCTTCGAGTCGCCGGTGAAGAGATCAAAGCGTAGAAAAATGTCCTTTAATTCATTTCAGGCCAACATCCGAGGAATTCACCTGGCCGAAATTCCAACCCTTTGATGTCGATCGCAATAATTCCTATAGGCGAAAATTAAATTCGAAATCGTCTAAACGGGCCCGACCCCACGTCGGTTAATTTATTTAAAGCGGTTTCTGGATCCGCCGAACAGACTAACCCCGTTCTTCCGCGGGTAAACAGAGCAACTTTAATCCACCTCTCGCCCTCTCCCGGGCGTTATTTCGCCGTGTCTACGACGTCGTCGTCGGTGGAAATAAACCGCACATGCACACACGCCCCGGTTCATATGCATATCTATCGGCGGAGTCCCGAGCAGAGGGATCTTACAGCCTGCAGGAGATGAGGGAAGTTTGCGCGCGGTACACCACCTGGGAATGCGTGTCTTGTCTTGCCGGATTAAGTTATGATTGCTTTTTGTTGCGGAAAAAGTTCGCATAGTTGATTTACTGTTCTCGTTAGAATAAATGCGTTGTAGTTGTAGTAAAAATAAGCCTGGATTGAAGATGTTATTTGGTATCGTTTGAATTGGTTTAGCTGGAAAAATTCATTGATAGTTGATCGAGTAATTTACCGGACGAATTTATGTAGTCGTTGTAGGCATAAATCACGTTAATTCGTTGTTTAAAATATTAACGAATTTATTCCAAAGTATTCAAATTACTCGTTCGGTTTTAATTTATTCGGTACGATATATTAAAAACCGGCAGTTCTGATGGTTCATTATAAATTCCGGGCTTTTATGTTCGTGTATTTTTTTTAATAACCCTAGACTGGAAAAGATAGCCGTTCTGTTTTCCATTTAGTTTTAAAATATTCACCAGAGAGCGGCTCCGATATTCATTGTTTTTCTGATTTATTACCGATTTCGAGTATAAACATGTAATTTAGTAAATTGTTGTTTGAATTTAAACATAATGGTAGCTCGACGGGGAGCCTGCTTAAATACCCGACACGAAATTTTTCCTTCCATTCGATCGAGGGATTGTTTGATTTTCCGGCGTTTATTAAATCGCATTTCGATTTATACGCTGTTATTATATTAATCTAAAAATTGATACACCTCCATTAACCGTAATCGGAATGAAAATATTTTAATAGTTATAATTTCTATAATTTTCCGTAGCTAAAACGAATATGCTCTTCGTCTCATAAGCGAGTAGTCTATTAAATTTTACCTCGGCGTACCTCTCGATAGTTCGAAAATTATTACAGTGGAAGATTATTAAAGTTAATAATCTACTGTTGGCGAGTCGCTCTTCAGTGAACCCCTTGATGACTTTTTAATATCGTTTTAATATAACATTAATTCAACAATGGAACGGCCGTATGGAATAAAAATATAATGAAAAAAATGATGTATGTGTTATTCGGTTGGATGGTTGCAAGGGACATTGGTATAAAATATTTTTCCTTTATTTTACAGAAAAAAAAGTGGCTCAATTATCAAATTTTCGGTGTATTTCGAGCGCGGCGTGTTATTATAAATTTGACACGAACAATTTCGAAGTAATGAAGAAATTAGATGTGTGACAAGAATCGCCGTATTATTTGTGCTTGGTGAATTAAAAATACATAAAGTAACATTGTAAGATGCGTCGAAAATTCGACATGTAAAATTAAATAGTTAAATATTTCGGCCTATTAAAATTCCCTACACGCATCAAAATCAACCGATACATCATAATTTCCAACGATTATCAAACGCATTAATAATCCTTTTTTTTTAATCGCCGGTAATTCATTCCGTTTTCCTAAACCAATTAAACGGTTAAAAAATCGAACGGTCCGTCAACATCTCAACAAAGACGAATAGTTTATTAACGAAAAGTCTAGTTTTAATTAATTGTTAAAAATAATGATGCTTCTAAAAATACACGAAAAAAACGCCTGCCTATTTATTCACTCGCTGACGTTACTTATTCGTTTTTCCAACGTCTAGCTAGAAGAAATCTTGTTCCTATTAGTAGGGCCATTTGTACAGTTACAAAAATACATAACTGACATGCTATCCGAATTATCCGGGTTTTAAATCATCAACTCGGAGTTTTATTCTCTGTTTTTTTAGCCTAACTTATCAACAAAAATTAATTACAGAGGATAGGATTCCAATGTGGCCAAAAAGCTCTCCAGATTCTCGTTCACCAAGGCTAACTATTAGATGGCTAATCGATAATTTAAGGAGAACTTTAACGGAAAAAATAATAAAAAAAAAAACAAAATTCGCATCGGTAAATAAACGACCCGAACGCGGGTCATTTGTATTTTTTTTGTCGAGCTAACAAAGGCCGTAAATCTTTTATAGCCGAGACCGCGGTATTTTATGTGGGAGCTTAATCGCGTCAATCAACATACAATACAGTTTGTCCGGTTTATAAAGTCCCGTCCAATCAAATTTAGATTTATTGTTTTAATATTGTGTACGGTAAAGAGCCGTTTTCGGACCTCCTCCTTCGAACGAGCTAATCTTCCCGCGAACATTTTATTAAATTTCTTCTTCCGAGATTATTATTACCGAGATTCCTGCAAAAATCAATTTACATACCGACGCATAATAAATGCACCTTCGGCGGGATTAGAGCTGACTAACCGTTCCGCAACTTACGATATCGTTTATTGAAATACGCATTTCACATACACCGGAGTCCGGTGCATGATAAATGGGAGTTTAAATAAATCGATAAATCGATTTCGGAACAGCGTGAACCTCCTGTGAGCTATGCAAGCACTACACACACACACAAAACCCACACTATCAACGCGACGATAATGAAGTAAAAGAAAAAAATAAAATGTGGATGGAATAAAAATCGATTAGTAAAGATGATGTTATGAAACAATCCGATAACTTCAAGATACAACACATGTGTGGTATAAAGTGGTGTTTATTATTTATGTTATCATCCCTCTAAAGATGAATAAAGGGCAAACAAATCAAAATAACAGATTAAACTTTAAGCGTTCCATTTATTTATTAGTCTAACATACGATAAAATGGAATGATGTGGTAATTAAGTGTACGCTTTAATCGAGATATTTTTTTTCCAATTTTCGGAATTCATTCGATTCCTTTCGCCCAACCCAACAACTATACATCTACAATTACGTAATTGAATGAGAGTTACGCGATTTAACCGATCCGGCGTACGTTGTAGCCTGTCCGAATGCAAAGGAGTAAATTAAATTGATATTGAAGTTTAAACGCGACTATCTCGCGAAAATCTGCGGAAACAAACTGGTTACAATTTCATTCGTTCGGAAAAAAATGCGCGAACAGATGGCGTATGCATATGCGCGCGTGAATTGGAAATAGTTTCCTAATAAAATATCTCTCTCTTGGAAATCAGATGAAAAGATAACGAGTAAATACGTCGAATAAATTTTCATAAACGCCCGAACGAAACAATTTCGAAATGCCTCGGAAAAAATGTAAAAAACGGCTTCCGATGAGAGAGGACCTTTCACGAAACTCGCCCGATGAAGCCATTTTCTCGAACGCTGTTATTTACTATCCAAACACGTTCTAAACGGTTATTGTACCGATTAATAATCTTATCTCATACCGCTAATTAATCTGCTAAAATGTACATTACAACACTTTGACTACGAACGCGATTTTTATAATCGTTTTTCGATGCATTAAATTGCAATTTAAAAAAAACTAAACGTAGGTATTCTTGTTACATTTCGCAATCGAAAGAGACGAGTGTTTCCTGTTATTTTCGTTCATAATGCACGAAATCGTGCTTGACCGAAATACTGCAATGCCTGTATACTATTTATACACCGATATACAGGGTGACGCAAAATACATTACACCCATTAGGGGATTAAAATTAAAATTTAATCAATTCCCGAATTAACGGCGCGCTGTAAACGCCGTCGTTTTATAACGGTTTAGTAAAAATTACGTCGATCCAACCCTGAAATTATCCGGCTCTTTTTACTATTACAATTAACGTTAAAGCGTAATGGCTCCGAACAAGTTCGAATGGACGATGTGGGTTATAAAAAAAATTTTAAGCAACAAGCTGGTCTTCGACTGTGCGGCAGCGCAGTCGTAAAAGCGATAATGAGAATATTTTAAAACGAAATTTTCTATTAGAGTCTATAAAAAAAACCGACCCAAAGCTATAAACGGTGTATTTTAATAATCGTTTTATAGTGCATCGTTTTAATTGATTCGCAAGTAGCTAATTGGATATCTCGCGATTTTAATATTGTCTAGGAAAGTTTATATAACATTTTGCTCGACCAAAAAAATAAACTTAAAATTTAGTGATTATAAAGCCGATCTGTGAAGATGATAAAAAAAAACTCGCTGCAATTACTTAACTTTCTAATTAGCAACCCCGCGACGAATATTTAAATAACTTTTTAATAAAGAGGGGTAAGAAATTATAATTCAAAAGGTCGCTTCTCTAAGAAGCCGAGCTTGTTTGCTCTTGTTTTTCTTTAACGTACAAAAGGGAAAAATCGGGAATTTTAAGAGAAAAGCCCGGCCGTCTCGCTATTTTCCTTTCATACGCCAAGGCACATAATCAGCCCTGTTAAACCCCCTTTAGGATAATCAGATCATTTAATTACTTATCCGATATTCCGAAAGAATTTCTCGAAAAAAAAACCCTCTTCAAGTATACGAACTTAATTTTCATTTCGACATTAAATTATGCAAACACTACACCCCGATAAATCAATACCGATTTCGCTCGCCCGATCGACAATTAAAAAAAAGTTTGTTTATTCCACCAAAGGAAAATTAATCGGGCCGGGCTCGATTTATAATAATTATTTATCAACCGGACTTTGAGGTATTCGACCCACGTGCGTGTACAGGTAACTCGTAACGAGAGCCGAGCTTCGCATAATTCGTCCGCGAATATTTAAATAAATCATTAAATCCGTTGGGTAAACGCAAATAATATAAGGGTCGTTAAATTTTATCGGCCGGGAATTTTAATTGAAATCGCGATATTTCTTCGTGGAACTAAATAGACTGGTTTAGATATCGGCTTTTTTGCGGAATAAACCGCGCAAGTTAATGGGAAAATTAGAGACACAAATGCGGGGAGATGGCGAATTAAATAATCGATTAAAATAACTCGGAAAATTATACGGGTTGATGGTAGAAAAATGCGCCCAATATTATTAAGTTATTATGAAATTTCGTAATGTAGCCCCTTTCGTGTACTCGTGCCAAAATTCAATACCTATTACCTATAAATATGCGACATCTGTGCAATGCACGATATACTGTATATTAAAAAATTTAGCGTTTTAAAGACGCGACATCTGCCTAACATTCTCGTATTAAAGGCGATAAAGTTTCAGATAAACGACGGTTTAAGTTAATCTAGCGATGACATTTAGTTATCGGTAACCATAAATTCGTTGGAATGATTTACTCGAAACTAAAATAGCCCTATTTGTTCGAAGTTAACGTACAAATTAATCTAATAAAGACAAGGAGCAGTATTCTAAATGTAATAGGTATAAGATCTGCGAGTTTTCGGTTGAAAATTACATGGAAATCGAAAAAAAAAGGCTTACCTTGTTCGGCATTAGTTCTGTAATAAGTAAAGGCTGCCCATAAAAGAAGTAAAATGCGCCTCGTCAAACCCATGGCGGACGTGTCGGAATTTTTTGGTCGTCCGGCCCTGATCGGCGGACTTCCAGACGTCGTCGGCTACTTCATTCTGTAACAAAAAAAAATACATTTAGGGTAGGGCGGGGCTAGTTGAGCAACTTTTCACTTTAGCGGATATAGCTCATCAATGATATGTGTGAATGACTTGTTATGTGGCTTGATGGATTAGTAATTTATCCCTTAACAAAAGTGTCCATAGTAACTTTTTTGTAACTAGTTGAATTTAAGAGCTACAGCTGTTTAAATGCAGAAAGTCAAGTATGCTCAATGTACCCCATAGGTGAGGTAAGTTGATCAACGGTATGTTTACATATAGGATATGTTTATTTTTATAATCATCTCTTTATTTATTGTGATTTAGTGACAAAACAACAAAACTTAAAGTAATTTACGAGCTTTCTTTTTAAAATCAGAATTAAATAGCTTAAAAAAATATTAATAATATATTAGCAAGTTTTGGTCGTTGTTACTGTTGCAATTAATACAAATGAAAGTAAGACCATAGCACCTGGAAGACATTTTATTTGTGCCCATTCCCTGCAAGCTTGGCAGTGAATCCAACTTTCTCCTGGTAAATTTCGCAGTAGTTGCTCAACTAACCCCAACCCGCAATTTTAAAATAAAAGTGAGGTCATAAAGAAACCGTAAGAATTATAACCAGAACATCTCTACATATCAAAAGTACAATAATTTTCTGGAATATTAACCCTTACCCCATTGAAAACGGATAATATTTGACTAATACAGACGAAAACTTGCGATAGACGACGTTTTTACTTTTTGGTCACAAAATAAACAAAACGCACGGGGGCTTTACTCGCTTGTCGAGGCGCCACTTGCAATAGCTCTGTGATTAGGTCTCCCCCGACCCCTTCTTTCCGCCATAAGATGTTTATGCGTACGGTGAATAGTTTGCGAGATATTTCGATTGCACAACTTACCCGTATGCTCAACTAGCCCCGCCCTACCCTACACTAACGACGAATATTTGCATCCGATCGGAATCTCCGCGACGAATTAAAAAATCGCGAGGAATCCTCGAGGATTAATATTTTTTTCCGCGCCTCCATTAGAAGCTCGCCGGATAGTCTCCCATACCTATTGGGATTATCTAGATGTAACTGTTCCGAAATGGCATGTTGTCAAATTTGCCTCATTTAAATGTATACAACGCGCTGTCTCGAAATTTCATCTCGCATGGTTAATACCTTTTGCCTTTAGCATTATCAGTCGATTCGAATCTTCACGGACACATGCATTATACGCGCAGGAAAGGACTCGCCCCGATACACCTCACAAAAAAAATCAAAACCTACCTACTCCACAACTAAACAACCTTTAAACTAGAACAATAATGCACTATCTAGGTCCATAATCTAGAATGTGCAATAAATAATCTAATCTATAGTATAATAAGTGGTATTATAGGTACAATAATTTTATTGTTGTGATATTGATAAAAACCAATAATTTTATTGCTAGGAATTAGATAAACAAATATGTCTCCAGATTAGCGAAAGAAAAGAGATTTGTGTAAATGAAATTCCGGAATCCGCTGCTGCATTATAAGCATCGAACTCGAACCCGATAATACTCCGTGTGAGAATGAATACCTTGGAAAAATATCCACTTAAGTTATGCTTACGCAATAACATAAGAAAGAAATCGACTCTCCGGTTGCTGGTGTATAAGTTTTTCAATTATGGCGTTAGTTAAATCGAGGCTTTCGGGAAATCGAGAGCGGGCGCCTAAAGTGGTAGGTAGGTATTTTCGAAAAAAAAAAATTACCGGCTTTAAAATAGATGTAATTTCGAAATGATTTTATAGTTATACGCATTTTCTTTCTACTGTAGCGAGGTATTCTCATCTTGGAGAATGCTGAAGAGTTTAGTGGGATTTAATACGTAAATCAAAAGTATATAGAGAACGATGGATTGAAAACAAAAAGACCCAAATTTGCGAAAGAAAAACAAGTATAAGGTTATTCGAAATTCATTAATTTGCTCCCAAAACCTTCGGTGTTTTTGTTGATCTTTTACCACTACATGTGCATATGTAAACCAGCAAACTTCAGGGTAATTACAAAGCCCGAAACAAAGACTTCCATCGTCCTAAAAGTTTAGGTAAACGACCCGAAATTCGACTAAAAGTTGAGGCACACCTACCGCTTCCCGTACCTTATACCTTTTACGCCGTTTTTCCTTTCTCCTTCGCCCCCGCGCACTTTCATTTCGAATGTAAATTCGCCACTGTGTCCCTTTGTAGTTATTACAGAACGCGTAATGTTATTTCTGTAGATTAAAGTCGAAACGAACCACCCCTTCGGAAAGAAAGGGCATATTGTACATATTTAATTTCCCAAATGTTATTATTCCATTTGTCGCGTTAATTGGATTTTTTCGTCTCCTTTTTACCCCGAAAAAAATATTACGAAACGATACAAAAAAAATTAAATCATCTCGTTGTAAATAATCTCGCCCTGTATATTCGAAATGGTTAATTGGGGATATAATCGAGTCGCCCGTTGATTGGTACGTGCACGTCCTCTTTTCTCCGGCGCACCGATACATAATTTTCCATCGGAAAAGTTAGGAAAATTCCCGCTCTGTTGCCGCCCGTTCGGGCTGATTGTTAAAGGAAAATTACATTTTCGCGTTCGCTGCGATTGCATCGATTCGATTGGTCACGATAACGCGCGATTGTTGTCGACGGGAAAAATGGAAAACGAATACAAAAAATAACAAAAAAAATAATCGGGAAAAACAAAACTGTGTATAGGAATAAAGAGCGGCGTCGAGGAATCGACATCGAAATGAAAATTTGATTATTACGGGAAAAGGGGAATTTTCTCGGCGAACGTTTATGATTTATTGTTGATTGAATTTCATTCGATTATACGAATAGAAAATGTAGTTTAATCGATTTATTTTGCATTCTAATGTTTTCTGTCACAATAATAAATAAGTTTCATTAAATATTGTAATTATATTTTTAATAATCAAATGAAGAAACATAGCTATTAAATGGATTGTTTGATTGAAACGAATATGGGCAACAAACTTAGTAGGTTAAATTAATTTCGTTACTCAATAATTTAAATATAAAATAATTGTGGATTAATTGAAATTTCAGAACGTCCATTTTGGGTGAATAAATTAAAAACTATCGTTGGGAAATAATCAATTATCTCCTCGAAATTACTTTGATGACCCACTATAAATATTTCAAACTAATCCACAATACTTTTACCGCCCGAAATAATTCTTTCGTGAACGCGCCTCAATATAATCTGTCACCGGGGCAATATAATTTCATAAATTTACCCTTTTTAACTCGTGCCCCATACAATTTTTATTACCCCATTTTCTTTTTGTACGTCGATTAGTCAGGGAAGCTTAATGAATCCCACTCGACTAGCGACCATAGACTACATATTCACGTTTATTTTAAACTGGTCATATTTATTTTATGGGGCCCGCAAGGAAAAAAGGGCCCACCCGCTACGCCTTTCTGGGAACGTCTCGTAATTTATTTAAAATTTTATCTTTTGACGCTGCTCGCTTCATCAGTCATCCACCGAAGTGACAAACAAACTTTTTATTCTACCTGAACCCCAACGAAAAGAAAGAATCAATTTAATTTCGGGGTGTTTATGTAAATATTAAATGGAGACTAACATATATGATAACAATCATATTTCGTAATTTAATGCTTCTTTTATCTAAATAAAATAATATCCATCTTACCACCTGAACAGTAGTTAACTTACAAATTTTGTAGTACCTAATAAAATATGAAGGACATTCTGTATATAAAGCTCATTCGGGGACATATCGATAGTAACAATTTGATTTAATTACGAATGTTTTAGCCTTTGTTGCACGAAACGCGACGGGCTCGGAAATGGAAATAATAATAATAATGAAACGGTTAATAATTAATGCATATCGCTTCGAAATTTATGTTGGGTAAAATTCTACTCAATGAATTATGCCGGAATTAATGTTGCCGCAGTTATGCACGGCGAATTTGGCGAAAAAAACAACAACAAACCGGCGCGATTAATTTAATGTTTTACTACTCGTTAATTCGTATGCAAACTTTCGGATGTACGAAAATAAAAAAGGGATTCGTTCCATATCGGAATTAAGCAAAAATTGGAACAATTTATACGTTTGATTAGAGTGGATAAAGTTTATCGAATTGGTAACAGACGTGATCTTGTTAAATTAAATAAATTTAAGCGGTTTTTGTAATAAATTTTGTAAAACATACATACGTTTTATCGAGTTTAAAAAAATTCACTTACGTGGTCGGAATTTCTACAACAATTTATTCACGATTTGAAATTCTGGAGACTTTTTAGGCCGCACGTATTTTTTGAAATACAGTTATACCCTAACAATCTCGTTTCCACAATAAAAATCCCCAATAACAGCATATTTATTTCACGGAATTAATTTTTATTGTTGATAATTTTTACGACTTGTTTAAACTAGACTAAAAATCCGTTCGTAATAAAACAAATAAAAATTTATAACGTTGGATAGGTAAATAAAACGGTGCAATTTTCGCAAACAAATAGAGTTAATCCGATGGCATTTTAAAATACCGATTCTAATGAAAAACGTTTCGCAATTTAAAACAACAAATTACTAAATAAAAGGCGTACATTTTTTTAACAATAAAATGTTCAATACGAAATACTCACACTTATCAATTCGAAGTGGACAACTTTTTGTGTATTAAATGAGCATCCAAAATAATAATCAAGCACAAACACGTCACTTCAAAAAGCAACACTGATTTATCCACATACAACAAAAAAAAATTACCACCAACACTTATTTATTCTACGAAAGAAGAAATAATTCGAACACTCGAATTGTCAAACAAGCGGTATATTCTCGATTCCGTTCCGACGAAGAAGCAGAGAGAATAAACTTGGCAGTCGACGAGAAAACGAAGAAAAACAACCGTTAGTTCACCGATCGACAGCGCAGCACTGACAACTGAAAACTGAACACTGAAATGCACTGAAAACCGAAACTACCTGAACTCGAGTAGAGCGAGAACGATTCCGTCGAAATCCGGCGAAAGAAGCACTCCAGAGCACGGGCCACGTTGCCAGATCGAAACGATAAATTTCACAAGAATCGCTCAAACGGGTCATGTAAATGGAGTTTGATCAATCCTAGGTACTAATAGTATAGTAACTTTAGTTTTGTTATATTCCAAATGAATTGTAATTTCTTTATAATACGATTCGAAGAGTATTCGATTCGAAGAGCACAGAAAATATTCTAAACTGCAAAGTATAGAGTTCAAATAATGATAAAAATATTGGAACTTCTAGAGACAGGAAACTTTAATCTTTAACAGTCAAACAAAATATCCCAAAACTTCAATTTTTGTACCTACTTATAAAATAGCTTTTAGATGCTACATACAATCATTTACTATTTATTTGAACATAACAATCCAGCAAAAATTCAATCATTCTGTGCACCTTGAACAATTTAAAAATCTTTATATCGGAGGTGTTTCTTGTAGGTTTGGCAACGGCGCGCTCCGTTCCTCGTCGAAATTTGAAGCGGTCGCCATCTAGCGACAGTCAAAAACCCTGATATTGTCTATACTGTCATCGACGGGGCCCCGATTGGACCGGTTTCGGTGCCGCCGCTATCTCGGTTATTTAGTTTTGTTGCCCCGTTTTCGATTGATCGCATTTTCGTCGAGAATGAAAACATTGTACCCATAGGTAATGTCCTAAAATACGCGGATAACGTTCGTTTAACTTATCGTCATTTTTTTCCATTAACCAGAAAAGGCTTTTCATTAGCGTTATCGACACTAAAAAAATATATAACTGATAATGCGTTATATTTCACAAGCTCCGATAAGTTGTATTAATCATACAATGCACAAATGCGTAAAAAAATCATTTATTGCGCAAACCTTGAATAACACAATAACTGCAAATCAATTAGCAATAGTTTGTTCTATAAACAATGACATTAAACATTTGTCACAGGGGCAAAATAACAGACGGAATAAAAAAAGAAACAAACAACACAACAACAAAAGCACAGATGTTTCAGTAGGAATTCGTGATTTGTGCGCCATTGATATTTCCAATTGTATTTTCACAAAAATTCACTCATGATCAAGCAACACGATGTAAAAATGAAACAAACACTCTATTGACTCTAAAAAAATGAATTACAACATTGTAGCTACCGCAACTTTCGGAAATATCGCAATTACTGTCATCGAAATCAATATTAGAGTAAATTAAAACGTTAAATTTATTTGCGGTATTAGGTGTATATTCCATTAGAGATGCACGACGGATTCCTCTTTTGTGTACAAACGACGTTTCAAAGCAAAAGTTCGGGTCGGGCATGTCTTTAAGGTCTTAGGGGGTACAGTTTGGCTTTCATGCCATACCTAATAGTGTGTATAATTCCCATGGAATTCCGTGTAGGGTCGACAAAAGCGTTTTCGAGTCACCAGTTGAAAGAAATTTGTCACCATTAGTCGACGCCAAAAAAGGTATATACAAAAATAAAATCCCGGACACCTTTAGATGAAGGACCGGATTAGATTCTCCCCGATTTTTATCATCTAATTGCTCGATTAATTCATATTTTGTAACGTACCGGAGCGTCGTAAAACACAAGCCACACATGTTCGCGATTTTTTCGAAAGCGCAAAAGGCGAACGGTTGTTACAGATAAAACCGATAATATATTATCAAGCGAATAAAAAAATTAGCGACAAGCCCGTTAACATTTCAATTTCGCTAACATGGAATATTCAGTGAATATTTTACAAGGACATAAATTCGTTGGATACCAGGCTCTCGAGGTGCCATGTGTTTCTTGTTATGGCCGTGGAAGAAATTAATGACCGAACGGACCGAATTTGTGACGGAAAGGCGGGGTACACACCAATAAAAACAAACATTTTTTTTTAGTATCGAGTATTGTTGCTCCGAAAACACGCCTCGAATTCGCGGGTTTTACACTACCTGCGGGGATTCACCGATTCACAAGGCCCCACATCCAAAATCTACCCACTTTACGCAGCGAGCAGAGTCGATTGATTCATCCAAGAAAATCAACCACCAAGAGAGTCTTAAGCGTTGAAATTAAAACATAATTTTACCACAAATCCTACGGATATAAAAACGGTTTCATTAAATGTACCGATGGTAATGGAACCCCCATATAAAAGCATCCATTGTCCCCATCTTTGACGCCAATTACCATTGTGTAACAGATATGTTGACCAACTGGTCTCGGTGCTAATAAGAGACGATTCATCTACAAAAGTCTATGTAACACCTTTTGATATTATTATAAGAACCGGCGAAAGCGACCCCTAGCAGGGCATTCGACACCGCTAGTGTAGATAATTCCTTTTATGCTCCGTTCGAGCGAGTCGGGGACTGTCTTTATGGTTTCCTACGGGGTGAACACGACAAATTAAATTTCCAGAAAAATCACAAATCATAACTACGTATGGAATTACTTCCGTGGATAGATACTTTTAATAGTAATAAATGTAGGTAATAAACGATAGATATAACTGAAATGGTACGAATGAAATGATGATGTGAGGAGAGGAGGGCGAGAAACCCGCAACAACCCCCCTGTAACGTATAGTTAGCGCTACTGTGTGTAACTCCGGAACGCTTTTCTTTGTAGTCCTCGCATCTGGTCGACCTAATGAGACTAGTTACGCCGTCGAAGGGACGGGAAATACGCCCGAAAGAAAAGCACAATGGGCGAACGCCGAGGCAGAGAAACAGTTGTCTCTAGCCGGAGCTGGGCTGGCTGCTTGCCTGGCAAAGGCGAAGGCAAAGGCGGCGGTGAGTTGCGCCGCGCCGCGTCGGTATCAGTTTATTTTTGGGAATTTTATTGCCATACGGCCGCCCGGAATTGGATTTCTGATTAATGAGTCACCGAGGGGTAGCTGCAAAGGCGGAGATTTCGTTCACAAGAAATACCAAAAATATATATATAAAACATTTCAACACCTATATTGTACACTCTATTTTTTCCAGTCGATAACTCCGCGTTATCCAGTATTTCACCCAACTTTAACAAAAAATAAACTTAACGGCGCATCATACTTTAAGAAAAACACACTGTATATACGCTCTCAACATCACCCTAATCATGTATTTTACATTGCAACATTGCATTTTATATCAAGTAATTTCCCAAGTGCATTTAAATGAATAATATATAATCAACATAACGCACCCTATATGAAATGTAGAAGCTTAATAGGAATGTGGGGATTTAATAAAATTACAAAACGGCAAAATTTTTCGATCATCCGCTACTGATGGTAAATGAAATGACATATATTCGGTGTTTTCGTAGCGAGTGGGACGGGTATTGGGGAAAAATAGCCAGATTTATTAGGTGTTAGGGAGTGACTTTCGATATGGGGTAGGTATACGGGTTGATTGGTTTATGTTAATAAGAATTATGGACGGAACATCACGCCCTCGATGTAAATAAAAAACTTCTTATATTTCAAAGGAAGGCTAATTGGATTAGAGGAATTTTATCTCCGGATGATAATTAACGGTAAATATGGCAATTTCTGTCCGCCCCTCGTATACATAAGCTACTATTTTAGGGTGCTAACGTACTCGTATATACCGCACGGATGATTTATAATACACAAAACTGAACAGTACGTAATTTACAAACATCATACATTAAATGCACCCTCTTTCTACCAGCGCATTGTATTTTAAAAAGTGTCATCAATTAAATAAGGGTGAGTACGCGGAAAAAAAGTGAAAATATTTCATTCAAACTCCCAGATAATCTTCAACACCTTTTTTTACTCTGCTCCAAATTGCTATAAAGTAAGTCTTTAATATTTTTTAGTATACCTGCGAGACTCATACCAACCCTCTTATATGTATAAGGGTAGTTTTTGAAACAGTGATTCGGAATCGATTAGCGAGCAACCAGGTGGATTCCGAGCAGTTAAATAATTCGTCACACCTGCACTCGAAATTGTCGTTTAGATCATTCCCCGAAAACCTATTAATTCGAAATTATCATGCAGGGATGGATGGGGCGAGGGCAGGAGAAATTTTAATCGAGATCCTTATCGCTTCCACAACACAAATTCGTTGATTTAACAAACTACAATAATTACTATCATTACTTGTAACGGATGTGACGAATTTTTATTTCATTCAAAATTTTGTAATCAGAAAATTACCCTATTTTGTATAGTGGTTAAATTTGTGCTGGGTATGAAAAAGTTTCCTGTTGATTTATTGATTGGAAAATTATACGACTATAGCATTGCAGTCGGCTTTGTTTGGGAACAAATTCCGCTTGGTAATCAATAAAAAATAATAATGCACAAGCAATGAATTTTTTCATACCAGGTTGATCAAATATACATTTTTGGTATCTTCTGAGAATTGTAGTGAATATTTTTAATTATCCAAACTAACAGCGTACAATGCATTCTCGGTTTCCGCCATATACGTTTCATTGATAGGAAAAAAAATTTCCAAACATGCGAAAAAGTAATTTCGTCATGATATATCCCATTACTTCATTGTCTATTCCGATAAATTTATCGCTCCAACGGGCAAAACAAATAGAGAAGATAACGGGGAAACGGACGGACGAAAAAAACCCGCATAGATATGCGGAAAACGCGGGGAAATACGACAAATTTTAATCCTTAACTTAATTAAAAACTAGTGATTAATTAATGCACGTTCGGCGCATGATTAATTACCGAATAAAAAATCGAGTTTTCGAGCAGCCGAATAAATTCCGCCCGGGCTATTTGTTTCGAATAAACTGAGAAATTGATTCGTACAATTAGAAAAAAAAATAATTAGTGGAATTTTAATCAATGTTGCCTCACTCATAGATCAATATAACCTACTCGCTTATCTGTATCTGAAATTAATAAACAGATCTACTTATTAAATCGCTCGTTTACAGGGCGAATCAACACCGATTGAAACATTAAATTCACTTGAATGGCCTATATTATAATAAATTATAGATAAATTAATAGTAAGTACGCGATGTAATTAAAAAAAAGTGCAATTATAATAACAGTATGCAAGAATAATAAACCAACCATCTGCAACTCACATTTTAACCGTATTAAATAATTAACTTTTTGTTTCGCAATTATGAGTTAATCTATTATACCGAGAGGTTCTCACAAATTATCTTTTACACACATCTGAACAGTCACACTAAGCGTAGAACGTTCGTTTTTTTTTCTTCTTCTTCTTTTTCCTTCGGCCTGTCTGCCCGGCAACATTAATTTATTTGCTTTTATTTTTTAACTAGACTGGAAATCGCAGGTTACGATCTTAATTTAATTTCGCTATTATTTTATCACCAGAGGCAACTGAAAAACACGGAATCAGCTCGGTCTAATATAAGATTATCCGGAGATGTCGTCGCTAATCCGATATGTGATAATTAAAAATTTTTTTTTTGATGGAAATCCTGAATGATTGAAGAAAAATACGTCGAGATGTCATCGAAGATTAGCTTGGAATATATTATACACATACAAAATTTATAGATATGAATTTATGTGAAACTCATCATCAAACTTCTATAAAGTTCGTTGACAATCGACTTTTATACGTACGAAAATTATATAGGCCATTAAAGATAACAATAAAAAGAACTCGTATAGAGTCTTTATGGTATGATTTATGCCGTTTGAATTTTTAATTACCGTAGATATTCCTCGTTTAATGAGAAATACTAATCATGCGGACAGTGCGAAACGAAACATACAGGGTGGACCGATCAATTGTAATCTAATTAATCAGGTAAATAGTTAGAAATGGCGGAGAATGTAATTCGACTCGGTAAATAAAATTACCTTGGGAAAGTAACTCGCAATGTAACATATAATTAACAACGAAATGTCAAGTTTTTAATAAGATCGCTACCTTATAATCTCGACGAAGAATGAACGAAAGAATCGCCCTGTCTCATGTCGCTTTAACGATTATTTCGCTTAATTCACTCTATAACATTACTTTCCCTATAATTTGACAAAGCAATTTATTTAACGTCCAAGCAATAATTGTAAGCATTATTCGTCTCGAATCATCCTGTATTAATTATACGACATAATAGTATAATGTCCTCAATAAATTACTTCGCTTTAATAAATTATTACACGTTAATTAAACAGTTAGAAATACGTCGTTTAACGTACACGAGTAATTAAATACCAAAGTCGTTAATTAACGAGAATTTTTGGATATTTGCGAATTTAGCGAATGAAAAAAAAATCGTAAGATCCTCAGGTGTAGAATTGCCTAAAATATAACGAGAAAACGGCCTTCCTTGTAAACAACGATATATTCCTTTCTACTCCCTTGTCTCGTATGTTTGCTCGCTCCCTTATTAGGAAAACTTTCCGTTCCTCTTTTTCTCTTGTTAGTTATGGCGCCGTCGGTTGTCCGAAAAGAAGCGGTCGCGCTTCCGACAAGACAAACAAATTACGAACATCCATCATCTAAGTGGAAAGGCAAACGGTGCTCCCGGAAAATGGCCTTGTTCTAACCGAACGCGGTTTTAATCATTTCCAATCTTGTCCCGCTCTCCGCAGGAAAAACACCCGTCAGAAAATGTATTTCTCAAAACTCCAAAACCAGCAAAATATCTTAGAGCAGTTTTCTTGTACCGAGACTTATTGATATTATAAATTAAGCGCTATTTTTTGGAGTAAGTTTTGATTGATTAAGTAGGTACGATTGAAATTTATGCCTATCTAACAAATTAATTTAACAAAACATTCGAACATGCACGGATCTCGAGTACGATCAATTAATCGGCCCGAATATTAGGTCAAAGCAAATTGAAAATAAAAACCTAATGTGTGCAAATGTATTCAATTCGTTAAAAAGAAACCGGCCGTATCTGGGCGTTTATCTAGTACAATTTAAATAACTTAGTCCCAATTGAAAATTTGATAAATGAATCCGAATTCGATGTTCAATCCAAACAATAAAAATCGCGCAGGGCCGAACTTAGCCCGGCCGAGCGAATCCGATTGTCGCGCTAATTGCACGTCCGTTTTTACTCTAATTTTTCGAGGCAAAAAAAACCGGAGATGTAAATTTATTCGGAACAACGAACACCTCCACTTTTCGAGTGGAACCTTTGCAGAAAGCCCGTCGGATTAATTACCGAGTTACGATGACACAGAAAGAGAGCTGGGGGGTGAAAAAGAGAGGCGAAAGGCGAGAAACGAACGGAAACAAAATGGATCGCATCTTTTCAGGTGAATATGAGGCATCACAAGTAGCGCCAACGACCTATATTACTTTAATTAAAATTTTGCAGGTCGAGAAAATGTAGGTTTTCGCACAATGGCGTTTCTCACGGGGACTAATTCCTAACTAATTTCAACGAATGAAAAGATATTAACAATTTAAGAATAATTAAATAAAGCAAACATTAATTTAGTATATGAAATATTTGAATTGAATATCGACTATAATTCAATTCAAATCGCGACAAGTTTGTATTTATACAGCGCGATAATCGATCGGAATAAATTTCAAACTATTTAACCGCGAAATCGATTATTCGTAATATTTGATTACCATAAACTTAACGCTAATAATAATTTTCGCTCGGCGCAATTTCATGAGAATCTTTCAAAACTGCAACATATGCAATATGCAAACAACCGAGTTTCCGGAACACTGACTGTATAATTGCCGGTTTATCGAACAGAGAGAGAAAATTATGTATAGCAGTTGCGCTTTTTCGCTATGCCACATAAACTGGAAACAACGGCGCTCGGGATTATTATAATTAATATAAGCAGCTCTTCACCAGTAGATGCGTATGGCGTAGAGAAAAGCTATTATTTTATTTCTCGTTCTCAATGATTGGGCGTTTTAACCGTTGATATAAAATTTTCCGATAATCCAAACCATTATCGAACGCAACTCCAAGTAGTAACCTAATTATACAATTCGCATACCAGTAATTTATTAATTGATATTATAAATCAAACCACATATTTGCAATTATATTATTTAACAAATAAGCAACCGGTATACATTGATTAAGCGTATCACATTAGATTTATTAATAAGTAATGATCTGAAGGAATGCGAAAACGGCTACGGGTGAATAGAGAATTTGTAACACTCTTGTAATATGCGCAATTAGGCATCCAGGAAGTCGATTGTCGATTAGATTGTTAGAATTACGCACGGCCAATAAAGTTCGGCTCATCCGACGTTATTTTATAGCACATTTACGGCCTAACCGCATTTACTTTTAGTTCTATATAGGTCGTTAAAATACAAGTTTCAATTAACTATCTTATGGCCGTATAAAGAAAAACGTAGGTGGTGCATTCTGGTTCACAGAACAATCGTTGCAGTAGTGCAACGTATACATAAACATACGCACATTTTTTTATTCATGCACTATGTATGATACAAGCTAGGTAAAGAACACTAAAAAGTTACGACAATGTTTCTATTGGTCAAACAAAAGTTAACCAACATTGATCGGTCCTAATATTAAAAGTTACTAAAAGCTTCTTCGATTCTATAAAATCATTGGGTATAATATTCTGGGACGCCATCGACTTGGTTCTTTTCTTTCCCTTTCTTTCGCCCCCTTCTTCTGTTTGTATATGCGGCCTTGTTTTTTACGACTTGGTAAATTATATTTACGTTGGTATAAAAAGTGGCAGTCGAACGGACAGCGTGTGGGAGACAATGCGTTATAAAAATCTAAAGTTTCTTACTTTACAATAATGGGTACTATCGTAAATATTAAAGCGGAGAATATAGATATTTTTTATTTTATAGGTCGATTGTCGATGGAGGAACGGGAATTATTATACGGCTCGTTCTTTCATTAGGAAAATTGGTACGTATGATTTTACGGCGCGTAAAAAGTTGATCAAATATCTGCCTCTGGCGTGTAAACGGCTTAGAAATCGGAGTGTCTCTTTTTGCGAGGCGTCGTCGTCGTCGTCGTCATACCGGTCTTCCATTTTTTTTTTTTAGTTTGTTCTTTGTTGTATGAAAATTCGCGGTGTACGAGGCCAAAGGTTGACGAACTTTACAGAGAGATACGTTCAACATTGGGGGTTGAGCGTCGAGATTTTCGCTCCATAGAAAACGCGATAAAGTCTACATACTTTCGATGCAAACCTAAATCCTAGCATTTGTCATGTTGGTAGCTTCCAACTAATAAAAATTGACGTTAATGACATTCGAAAACGTTACGCAAAAACTCTCCACTTACGCTTAAATAAATAAAATTAATTTCCGAAACATGTAACACCATGTAATAGTTTTAACGACGGCAAAATAATTATTATTACTTAATAAAAACCTGGTTAAGTACTATTTTATGGAATTGCATTAATAACAGCATTTAAATCAACTATATGCAAATTCCGTTCGCTCGGCCATAAAACGGGCCGTTTCTTTTTTTTTTCTCTCGCAATTATTGATCTACGCAATTGACAGATAATAATATTTATCTTTCGAAAGGAATTAATGCTCGAATATTAAATGCAATTTTTCATAAACTTCTAACCGGCGGCGGACGGGAGGAGATATTCATTAAAACCCGTTTTCTACGTTTCGAATGCGGAAAAAAACAATCTTTGATGAAATTTCATAAATACTAACCGTATAATTGCCGTGCATTAAAGTGCAATAAATTTTATACTGACAATTAATCCAAACGCAATTTTTATTAACTTTTCAAAGAGCACTCATATTATTCGATTAGGTGAAAATAGCGTTATGTCATGTTTAATGTACTATTAACGTTTTACTTCATCGATATACTTATAAAACATAAATAACTAATAAATTTTTGCTACACCGGGTATTAGAAAATTAATTTCTTTCCCCAAAATAAAATATCAAAAGCTGTGTCAAATGAACTTGAGAAAAAATTGTTAGGTTTTTATTTTTTTTACGTGAAAATGGTACATCGTACGAAAGTAAGATAAAGACAACTTCCATTAGACACTTACAAAGGAAAAGGAACGAGTGACATTTGTGTCATTGCAACTTTTCACTCTGACAACTGCCATTTTAATAATCTTTCTTTGTTCAACTCATAGAAATGACCATGTTGCAATCGGAAGTGGAGCAAGGTGTATATTGATAAAAACTTTTCGGCTTAAAATCAACCAAATATTCACATCCTGAAGTATCGGCACTTAATTAATTAACACCCAGTATAGGTGAGAGCCCGGAATTTTCTTAATATCGCGGGAAAACGAACGTCAGATTTACCGAAAAACGCCATCCGAATTTATTGATTCGTTATGTAAATGCGCCCGCCAAAGCGTAGGCGATATTCATATCCCTAATTACAAGCGCTAAATTAACATAATGTTTACGATGCGAACGCGTACATACATCGGTGGAAATTATCGTTATGCAAACCGTCGGCCATTTACGTTTCGGTTTATTGAAATAAAAATAAAATAGCTCGTACACCTATTCGTGAAATCTTGTAAATTAATTTCGCGTTCCAATTACGCCGATTTTCCGCAAATACCGCCAGTAATAAGGGTAAGAATTTCGACGGTCTCATTAGTGTCGAGCATTAAAAGAGTCCTCGATCAAACTATCGTACGTTAACGCTTTCGAATGAGTTTTATCATTATATTCGAAATTGATTGAGTATTGCATCGTGTATAACTTTGTAATTATAGTGGAATAATCCTTCCTTATTCAAACCCACCTCACCTACGTATCTATTAATCATTTAGTCCTACCATCCAGTGACGTAGAACAAACACACGCTATGTATCATCGCACCCAACTTAAAATCCTCCGTTCGAGAATAAATAATTTAATTCGACTGATTTAGTGACGAATCGTAAGTAATTACTTTAATGAGTTATGGTTATAATGAGGCTATTAAATACCATTCTAATTCATCGTTTACGTGTCGTAACCGATTTAAAAATACCTACTGTTTACTCACGAAAAATACTGATTGATTCGAGTATTAAAAATAAAGTGGCGCTCATGAAAGTACATCCTCTATAAATAATTATAATTTCGAATTGATCGATGAGGCGCTCGTAACTTAATATGTAGATACTCAAATATCGCTTCTTTCTACTCTATTGTACTAAAGTTATTGATATTCCGAACCGACGCTAGTATAAACAAATACATACACGTGTTTGCATTTTTTTTTTCGAAATATCGAAATCTTTTGTGCGGTAAAATGCATGCATTTCCCTCGTCCGCAAAACGGTAAAATATTCGAAAACTTGGCCGCTATCCAGGTGCCTGGAAATTTAGAATCTGTTTACAAACTTTATGTGACACCAACGGAAGCTCGTTCATGACAAGTTGTTATGCGCAATTCACCGCCATTCCACGCCATAAACTTTTCGAGTTTTCACTTTTTGGCCTGTCCGGCTCGTTTTGATATTTTTTTAACAATCCTCGGTGACATCTTAGTTGTATTGCGAAGCTCGCGAAGCCATAAATTACGAGAAAGAAAGCGCGCATGCGAATTCGCAAATGTGTAATAAAACCAAGTGAATTATGATCAATGTAGACATCAACGTGTTGCAACTTGTGAGCGGAAAATCAATCAGTGAGTCGCTTATAGTTTCGTATTTTTGTGTGAAATTCTAAACCGATTAAAGTTCAGCGACTTCTTCTCGAGGCCTCTTCTCGATGAGGATTTCGCGCAAGAGAAACGAGAAACTAAGAAAAATAGAAGAAAAAAAAATATGGTAAAAGGTCGTCGCAACGTGGCTTTTCAAAAGGCTCTCCCGTATTAATTTTAAATAGTTTTTAGAGCGTGAATTCCAGAGACCGAAAAATATCGCTGCGCCCTGCAAAATGTGAACGACGACGACGACAAGAGTGGGTACACGAGAATAAAAAAAAAAGCGAAAAAACAACCCGAGATAAAGCTGAAAAACAAAGGCAGGTGGAAATTCGAGAAAGAGAACAGGCGAGCGATATTTCGGGGGTAAGGACCTTTCGTAGTCTTAGCCAAGTCGAGTGGGAGTAATGTCTCATTAGTAGACCAGTTCCTTTTTTTTATTTTTCAACGTCTTTTTGTCACCTAGATACTTAAACGTCGAGTTTTAATCGATGCACCGAGGCGCATTCAAAGGCGAAAGATGAAGTCGGGGCTTTTTTTTGTCGTTCGTTTTTAAACCTCGCCGGAAAATTCATCTACTTCATGCACTATTTTTCAGATATACCTACCGTTTGGTCCAATGGATTTCGAGTCGAAATTAGCATGGAAAATAGGAATTCTAAAACTATTGTGGTGCAAACGACATATTTTGACGTTCGCTTGAAATTATGTTCCAAACGGCGCATTTTTGAGAATTAATTTGCCGTGATTCGATTAGAAAAAAATATTCAATAATAAATTATAATACATTACCACTAACAATTTACGAGATATTCACCAAAAAATCCGTTAGCACATACCTGAAAATAGAAAATTAAAAATTAGTACCAATTTAGAAAACAAAAAAAAATGGTGGAAGATTTAAGTCAAATTATTAAACTCTTTTTTTATTATATTCCTCTTTCTTATTTATTGATTTCCTGAATTTAATTCATAACAAATTAATTAGTAAAATTAGTAGAATAAATATTGTAATCATTTATGGGGATGGGCATATAAATATGTATGTAAAAGCTTTCGAAAATCCGGTTCTCGATTAGCGGGGGTTCGACTGGTTAGATAAAAAGGGAATATTTTAATTCCGAACGAGAAGATATTTCTCGCAGTCGGAAGACCGTCTTCTTCTCTTCTAAATTTCCGAGCTCGAATAGTTCAAAGAAGATTAAACGCCGTTGAATAGTTTATGAGAATATAAGCTCTTTTCTCCTTCTCGTTTCGTTCGCCCTCTTCCTCCATTTCGCATTCTTTTGTTTATTGGATTAATTAAATTCGGGCAATAAAGCGGTCAGTATATTTAGGAGATGCTGCCTCTATACGAGGCGAAGTCGATAAATACACACGGCCCGATAAATTTCCGTGCGTAAATTACGATTCGCCGGATTTGAAACAGTTAGAAAACGACGAGCGCGAGGCGTCTACAATTCCAAAAACCGATACATAATTTATCTCGAATAAGTAAGAAATCCTTTAAATTCGATACCGCAATAAAACGGAGAATTTTAGTACGGAACACCAACGAAGAATGTCTAAATTTATGCGCAGGGCCCGCGCGTGGAATTGTTTTCAATTTCCCCGGTCATCTGTCGCATTCGGCTGTTGTTTTTTTGATTACGGATTAGAAAAACAATAGCCGCTCGTTTTGTGTCCATTTACATAATCACAAACTTTATATTAGCATTAATTTGGTTGATTTTTCTAGCCACCCTAGAAGATTTTTGAACAATATATGGCCACACAAACCTCAGGAATTTGTCCAAAATTACACTGCAATGTTGCCAAACGTGGTATTTTATACTGAACATTTCTTATTTATTAAGCGTTTTTTTTGACATAGCACCTATTCAATTCGAGTTGAATAGACGTTATTCATGGCCGTTTCGAAAAATTTATCAAACTTAGATTAACGACCTTTAAACGTATTAAGTCGGCAATAAAAGGATTGTATACATTTATACAGCCCGGAGTGACGAAAAGGAAAAAAAAAAAGAATAGAAGTAATCAATCCTGTTTGCTAAGCTTTCATACCTTTAAAGTGAATACTAACAATTTAAGGCGTTGTTACGACCACGGTCGTGCGCTTGTGTATTATTTCTCTTTCGAAAGATAAGAAAAAAATTATTATACGCAAGCACAGGCGAGAACATTAAGCGAGTTTACCAATAAATTAACTATTCAAATATCACGCGTGCGATATCTTCCTTAAATTGCAACAGAGAAATCCCGTAATTGAAAATGTTCTAACAACCATTAATTTATAATTCTTCCTTCTCTCTGCGATCCTACTTCTTGTTTATTTTCCTGGCAACTCGTTGTACGAGTACATTAAAAAGTCCACTTTTATACGCCGAGTAGGTACTTGGGTTATTATAAAATCGCACCCCGCGGGATTTCCCGCGGGTACGACCTTGTCTAAAAGCGAATACTGACAGTTTAAGGCGCTGCTAAAGTACATAGCTTGGCTTCACTTGATTATACAAAACAAAACCGAGCATAGGGCTATGTAATGAAATTAATACTCTTAGGTTTTGTTTTAGTTTTCTTACTGTATAAGTTCAAGTTAAAATCGCGCAAATAAATCGTAAGTACGAAGTAGCACAAAATTTTATCATTCATCATCGTTGAAATAAAAAAGTGCGATTTACACGAAGCGCACTTGAGTAAACAAATAATTTCCGTCAATCAATACCAAATAAATATTAATGTAGCTGCATCAAAACAATCATAATTCATAGAGGAGGCATTTTTTTAGGCGATTCGACGCGGTTCATTAATTTTATTAACCGCGATTTGTCTTCAATGCGCGATTCGTCACTTCATTAATATCATACCGAAGGTCCCCGGTCACAAAAAAACAAAAAAAAAGTAACGCCGATTTGTTATTTAGGAGGATCTATTACGACAGCCATATTTCCACGAACGAAACCATCTATCAGTCTATAGAGATATTAGTTTGAAAACCAATATGCACAGGGCGATCTAACTTAAATGCCCATCACTGGAAAGATTGTACAGAAATTTCACTATGAACTCTTTTAAAGGTCAATTGTACACTAAATTGTTTACTTGCACTGTCCACTTACAGGGTGTACTAAACTATGTGGTCCCTCCACATTAAAGAATCTTTCCTGCTGCTTATACACCCTGTATATCTTTATAAACTTTTTCATTTTTACGCCTCCTAATAAATGAGCGATCTTCTATAGACACCTTCGCACGATTTCTCGGTAGAATCCGATTGATAGAAACGCGTCCCAACTGGCGTAGGACATTTTGATGTATCTTCATCTTCCGGCTTGCGGTTTTGGTAGAGTATCGAGAGAAAAAAAAAACAACGACCGAGAAAGTTTCACTAATTTCGAGATGTCTGGATGCGGTTTCGATTTCACGGCGGGTGCGGAAGGTGCGACTTTTCTTCGGAACCGTCACGGCGCATTTTTACAGCGGCAAGAAAAAGCTCGAAGGGTGTAATTGCGCTAAATATAGATCATTGTAGGGGCTTGACGGATGCTTACTGGAGTAGATAATAGTTGGATTATTTCGGCAGGAATTTTTTCCAGAAAAAAAAAACTAATTAACGTTGATTTATAATGCGACTTTTTAGGGTAGAAGTTTATTTTCAACCGAACTATTTTTTGTAAAAGAGCCGTAATTTATTTATATCCAGTGAGTAAAAAGTGCTAGCCAAGCGGATTGAAGATTTCTATCGATATAAAATGGTATAAGATTGCGAGATTAAAGCAAAGTTAATTACGATACAATGCAAAAACTAAATAATTACCTGATATGTTCTTATAAGGAATACATTAGAAAAAGTACAAACTTTAACCAAAAAAATATATAAAATTCTAGCATCGACAATTCACCATTAATGACACTTGAGTATAAAGATGAACAAATAAGTACCAGTTAATTCTATTTTCTGTAAACATTTTGGCATTTCCTCTACTCTATCTAACAATAATTTGTATTGTTGCAAGAATTTAAGCTGTGTAATTAATTTTCGGATCGTTTTCGACCGCAATGATGCTTCATCTTCCGAGAATTCCAGCTATCAATGTCAAATCTTTCGGAATAAAGAATTGTGGGTTTACAATGCGAGGTTCCGAGAAGGTTTTTTATATCGCTAAATAAATTTTTTTGTGTATTTAATATGTTTTTTAGCGCGAATGTATCGTTAAATTTTATTAACATTAAATCACTGTAATTACGAGTAGGTAAGTTTGTGTTCTAAAATGTGGTATAATAAAAATTCTGGGTCAACTAGAGGTAACTTCTAATCATTCCAGATAAAATCTTGGGTTTTATAATATTTTACCGAGCATTTAGGTGCATAAGTTTATAATAATAGTGTTGGAAAGAACCTGATTAAAATAGAGTAGGACATTTAATAAAGATTATAATGCGATGATAACATTCTCTCATCTTTATAAATAAAATATTGATTCAAATATACAAATGTTGAATGCCAGTTTTTTAAAATGCTGAAGTGGAATAATAAAGACAACAGGAAACGCTAAAACTCCGATTTTCATTTTACTTTATTTTCTGAAAAATAAAAGAGTTGTTTCATCAACCATTACATCAGATACACATCAATAAACCCGAGACCATGAGAAACGACCAAGCTCGTAAAAGAACAAATTTCGATTATTTTAAATTGTTTTTTTTTTCTTGCATCTGGATGAAAATTAATCATCAACTGTGTCACAGGAAGTTCCGTTAAATTCTTTCAGCACTTACAAAGAAGATAAAAAATGATGAATTTTCAAATTTGCGTTAGTTTCAAAAATTTCGTCTCATGAGATTTCTGCTATAATGATTAAATGATTAAATAATAGAGCAAAAAAAAGCAAATTACCCACAAGTAATTTCCAAGAGTTAGAAAACAGGATAATGATTAAGCCGATTTTAAAGTATAAAGAGTTTTATTTTCTAAACATCCTTGGCTAATTACGTGTAATTTTAACGCGCTAACGATCACCAGAAACGTATCCATCCAATCCAAACCGAAGAAAAACAACATTTTTCATTTTACTCATTTATCTAAATACGCCTCTGACTTGCATTAATGCCATTTACGTTGAGCTTATACAACTGAAAATAGATTATCGTGCCGAGAGAATAAAAAATAAAAAAAAACAAAAAGGTCATTGTTTCCAAACACTGACATCACTGTACGTGTAATTATGACTTCTGTTTTCTTAATGAATAATGCTCACTCGTTTTCGGATAACGACAAAATAAATATCGGTTTCTTTTCAATTACCAGTAATTTGTGTGTACAATAAAATTATTTTAAGTACGGTTTTCTTTTCGACTTTCGAGTTTCACACAATAAGCGACTGTAAATGATGAATTAGTTTAAAAAAAATTGCATTGAAATAATTACATATAGTAAACAAATTTGACGTTTGCTGGCTGTCAAGTCAACTTCAAAACTTTGCTAATTATTAATGAAACAACTCCTCATATACTCGATTTAACGACTTAATAATCGTTTCGGCGATGTCAAAATTCGTCTTCAGTATACATCTCGCGATTACTTTTAGGTAATTACCTATTTAAAGCGATAGTTAATGAAGTGTTGAAATTTATTAGCCGACTCCATATTGTTCGGCGAACGTTGATGGATGGCTTCTTCGCGTTCCGGCGGCGAACTTCCCCCGTTTAAGCGAATATTTCGATAATTTTCGGGCCGCAATTCGGCGTTGCGAAACTAACAAAAAATCTATTACGCGCCCAACAAAACTAAACAGTTTTCGGCCATTATGCGAGATGGGATTAGCGATCCATTATGCACGCACAATGTCATTCGTCGTTCGTTTCCTGAAAGGAATCTCCGAAGGGGCAGCTCACCGGCAAACATCGGTGTAACGTGTCCCATTCAGGGCACAGGTAACTTTTGTGTTGTGTACGCAAAAGGAGAAAAAACTACCGTCGAAGGGGATTAGACGAGACGTTTCGGATGTTGAAAAGTAAAAGATTAGCCGGTAGGAGAAGGGAAAGAAGAAAAAACGTCGAATCATTGTTTGAGAGGGTGTTTACCGGAATTCTTGGAAGAACAAATATTAGATCAGCGGATTATTTGTGCTTGCCTGGGAATGTTTGTAATTAAATTATTTGTGTAAATCGACAGCTGCTGCATAAACTTCACGATTTATAATTCGAAGATGAATTGGTGAAACGAAAATGTTAATTTGCGCTGGAAAATTCCCGTTCGACGGGATTTCGTATTAAACCGAAACGACCGCAAAAATGGACAATTCTGGAAAAGAACTATGCGAAAATCCGGGCAAAAATTAAACGTTTCGAATCGATGTGACGAATACTGAAAACAAAATGAACTGGGAAAGGGATTATTGGCTTTTTCGCGTCCGCATCGCCTCGAGTACGTTTATTTTTCCTGTCGTAGTTTTCCACTGTTTCGGGTTTTATGAAAATTTATTGAAATTAAGCATTACCATATTTTTTCCCCGACGAATAATAAGTATCTTAGGAATTCACGAGACAATGTTTAATTCGCATTCGCCTTTCCGATGAAAGTTAAATAGGAAAAATCCTCGTTCTAATGAAATCGCGGTAAATATAAAATCACTTTATGAACAGAATTTTCATAAAACCGAAAACCGGTTTATTTCGTTTTCGCCTTCTCTTTATTCCGGTCCGCTTTCGGCATTTTAAATATACCATTTTAAGAGCAATATTGAAATATCTTTCTGGACAATCTGGACGCACTGAATTATTCATATGCGCTCAAACACGATCAAAAGGATAACGTTTAACGTTATGAACTCAACGGAGCGTAAAAACGAAATTTGTATTTACTATTTACCTTTGTCTTATTGCAGTTTTGCTTTCCTTCCAGATATTGAATTACCTAAAACAACAGAAAAATGCGAGATGAATAATACGCAATATTACACCACAAATAAAATAAAGAATGGGAGAAAATTTACGCCACTGGCGTATAAAATTGGCCTCGACAAAGCGAGTTCGGCGTGCATCTTGAAAAGACACCTAAATAGACAGGAAATGGCATAGGAGAGTGACGTTTGTGTGACTTCGAGGACAATCATTGATTTATTAAGAGACAAATATGTCGGGTAGGTATATCCACTTCCTTTCTGTATACGCTTCTGGATCCATTTAAAGAGGGAAACCGATTCTTACCAACAGGTGTTGAGTGACTAGCCTATATGCACATGCATCAAAAAGAGCCAATTTTCGGTAAGTAAACGGTAAGTAGTAATTTAATTTTAACCATTACTTTCTCCCCAATAACGTTAAATTTTTCCTTCGTTTTCCTCCCTCGAAAGAAGAAAATCCGACTAATTCGAACTCGAATTGCCGCAATCTCCCTAAATAGACGAAACGAAATCCGCCCTGTGTCGAGATTATAATTTATCTCCGTACATTGCTAAAAAGAAAATCGTCCGCTTTCATAACGATATTCCCGAAAACGCAAAAGGAATAAAAAAAACAACGCAGCGGCGTAATTAAAAACGCCCAAGGTGATTTGTTTATCTCTCTTCGACTCTGCGGACGGGGAAAAATAATTTTCTCGACGAAATTATTATCTACTTGAGCTCATAGAGGCGCGTGCCCCGAAGGGGTCGCGCAAAAAGGAGATTCATTTAGCATCATCGCCGTAATTCGGTTTGTTATCTCCCACAAGCAAATCCCCGAATTGATAGAAACGAAGTCGCTCAAAAATCTCTGCGAGAATATACACTCCCACACGCACAACAACCAACTCTCTCGCTCAAATTACAACGTTCACTTCCTTTAATAATTCACCCTGTGCTTAATTGCAGATGCGGGCTCTATTTCATGCAGCCAAATTGCATTTTAATGAGCCGCCGCATGTACGAAAAACAAAACAAAAAAAAAACACACCAATAAGTCCCGAATAATTTTTGTAATGCGCGATTTCCATCTCGCAGGACCGGCTCGAGGGATAACGATTTAACCATAGGCGGGCCCGATCCGGCCCTGGTCGATCGCAGGAGAGTTGAACGAGATTTCCGTGCATGAATTTTTCGTGACCGCCATTCGTGAATACTAATCACCGAATGGTGATTATCGATTTGGTGCATGTATAGGGGCTGGAAAACAATCCGCCGAAAATTATAATCAGCCGAAGAAATTCCTGGTGTGTTCGGTGCTTTTCCGAAAGGAGATTGAAATATCGCGGCCACCGTACCCTCCTGATTTACGACCCGCGCGATAAAAACAAATACACGATTCGTCGGGAAATTAATGGCGATATGTTTCGAGTACATTTTAACCGGAAAGGAATGCTTTTGGAGTAGCCCAGGTATTTGATTAAACGGAGATGTATACGGCATTTTTTCGTTCATTGTATAAGCAAAACGTCGTTTATGGAATTCCGATTCCGAATTACGTGGTATCAGAAGCCGAACCCTTTTTTTTTTCATTCTCGAATATATTCATACGTAAGCGCTTTATTATAGGTGAAACATGTGGCTGAGATACGACGTGACAAACTAGAGTCATACGTGGATCCGAAATGGAATTCTATTGTGTACTTAATGCGAGAACCGATTTTTTTTTTGATCCTGTGCTCGTCTGTATTTAGTTTTAATTAAAGTAGATTCTCGACATGTTCGTATGTTTAAGGTCTCGTTACGAAACGTTCGCCTCTTTATATTTTTTAGTTGGAAATTAAACCGCACTAACCGAGTATTAGGTGGAGCGGAAAAGTGGTTTGTTTAACGCGTTTTTACTAATTAGTATTTTACAATGAGGGGTGGTTAATTTTAGAGGAGAATACTTACCGAATACTGAATTACTCAATTAATTAACACCCTGTAGAATTGGATCTTAAAGTGAGTAAAGTGGGTAACTCCAAATTTCAAATTTTATTTAAATTATATAATAAGTCGAGAATTATTACATTTACCAGCAAAAATGAGTTAAAAACTCTCCATTCTTCCTATTATGCTAACGAAACCGAAGATTTATTGTATTTGTTTTTTGCTACAATCTTCTCTTTCGTTTTCTCTATGAATTGCTTTTTGATTGATGCCGTATTTTCGGTTTTCGGTGGAAAGTTGGTCGGGAATTATTAAAACTTTGTAGGAGAAAAGGTATCGGCCCGAAAGAAAAATATATATCCCTTTGTTAGGCAACTTTCCCGCGAGCAAAAGGGAGAAATCGGCTTAGAAAGTGGAAAATTTCACGAAACTTCATGGAAGTGAAATTTCGGGTTGGAAAATGCGACATTTTTTGTACAATTTCTAATTTATTCACTTGAAATATATGTACCGTGCAATTACTATAAAAGGTGCTAAAAAAATTCCCCAAATTAAGTATCGGATTAAATTTTCCGAAATTACTACATACATTATGTTTTTGGTGAACTATAATTATTTTAATATCTATTAAATTCCAACTGAAAATGTGGTTTATAATTATATTTAATCGCATTTTAGCGCGTTGTATGCAGGTGGTAGATTTAAGTATATTTGTGTAATTTTCGATTTAACGAGTATCATGAAAGTGCCATTAAAATTCATTCATCACTCGAAATATATCTACGTCTTTTTTTAGAAAAATAAACAATGCTCGATAAACCACAAAACGTACTGATTGAAACCGAAAACCACAAGGTGTTCTTTTTTTTGTTAATATTCCTCCGTCTTCTCGTTTCTAATTTCCGTTAGGAAACGCCGACCGAAATTTATCGACCCTAATTTGTTCAGTTTTCGAAAATTACAAAATAATGATTTAATGACGGGTATTACCGAGGGTAAAAATTGACTAGAAATCATCAAGAGGCAACCGAAAATGTTTGGCATCCTTTCAAACAGGTACCCGACTGTTTACCTACCAAAAAATTGTAGATTATTAACAGAGATAAAAATATTATTACGTATACGAGGTGAGCGCGGAAAGTTCTTAATGGAATTAGTATGTAAGTGTTAAAATCCAATTAACTTATTCACTAACTTTGCGTTACCTGTCGAAAAACTGACAAAGTTGATGAATCGTTAATACTACTGAAAAGGAATGTTTCGAATTAACCCGATTCTTCTGAGAATATTGCCTACAAGTTCACAAAACTCCTAATAATAACTTCCACTTTTCCTCTACATAATGCAATGCATACTATGTAATCACTTTTATTGTGTTCAAGAAACCGTTTTAACTATCTAATTGCATTCTAAAACTATATTAATTCCGTTTTACGAGGCGCGCTCAAACAGCTCATATTCCCACAGTCGAGAATCAATATCAGAAACACAGATTATTTAAACTTAAACATCATTCCAATCGGTTTTTTGTTGTTCATTTAAAACTTCGAAACTCATTATACCACATGTGATAGGCGGGCTACCTGGCTATGCTATACATTCGAGTTGCAACAAAAGAATTTCCCAATTCGGATTTTTAACGGAAAAAATGCCTTTTCTATAACACCGTGAAATCGCAATTACACGACAAACACAATGCGGTACTTTCGCGGTTTTTATACGAGCACATGTTTGTACTAATTGCATATTTGTGCGTTCGCTCCCTTTACTATTCAGAATCAACGTAAAAAGTGAACGAAACTATAAGTCAAAATATGATTTTGGCTAATTAAAAAAACCGAAAAACGAGACTTACATCAAACACCTGACAAAATATACGTGGAGATGCTCACTTTTGTGTTTATGTGCCGCGTCATTCATCATCAGCGTTGTTGTTGATAAATAATTCCCGCGTCGAGAAACACCTTCGTCAATCAGTTAATTTCGTTTACGAACAACCCCTTTGTTGTCTGATTAAAGCGATATGGACGTCTTAACGGTAAAAGAATGCGATTGTATTCAGCAGGTATGATTTTCGCCAATTTATATCGTTTCAAACATTTATTGGGGTTGACCGGCTTTCCCAGAGGAAGGATTGCTTGTATATTAATAAAAAGGACTCGAATCGTAAAAAACGAAGATGTTTATTGGGGTGCAAATTTTTGCTAATTTTTTGCCAATGCATTGTGATTTTTTTTATAACTGGTAATAAAAGTGTAAAAATACCCGACATAAAATCTGTGCGAATTTGATTTTTATGGAGGTGACCGTTATAAAAAAATGATTTTCGGAAAGTGCCTGCAATAAAATGAATTCCGACTGATGAATACAATAAATCGGCAACAAATTCGCTTAATATTTTTTTATGAATTCGTGATGGCATAACTCGTGTATTCGAATGCACATTTGCTAAACTTTTCATTCGACTATAATACAAAATAGAATCTTCCATTAAATTAGAGGAGTTTTAGAAGGCACTCAATCATTTTGCGCAAGCTTTAATACCACCGATTTTTCAATAATTCAATGCATTGTAATTGCGTCAAAATCACGCGGGGATTTTTTCCCGATTTTACTGCAAATATCAAACGTCAGATAAAGACGGATCTCTCCGCGTATCGGCACAATAAAACGCTTATAAACCCATCGACCTTTCGAGCATTACGTTCATTTCGCAACATCATGAACGAGTACTGCACCTCATTCCTGCCAACTTGCAATCCATTTTGCTTCGATACGAGCACAGTTAAAAGTTTAAAGGACGACCCGAAAATTCCTGAAATTAGACACGGTTACAGCTGCGCAAAAAACCCGTTCGTTCCGCTCAAAATTCGCACAGATTTCTCGGTATATCAATCAACAAATAGGTATCTAAATTTTGTTGTAGGAGATTGGATAATACCGACCCTTTGAGGTGAATTAAATATCCTCGATTCCTATTATTTAACTTCGTCGGCAGTGATGTCGCTTTACCGATGGCAGTCGTCGTAAATCGAGCGGTTTCACGGCGAAAAAAACAGCAGGAAAGGCCGATATTTCGGAATTCCTTGGCGGTTCGCGACAGGAGAAACTGGTCCTTCGAGCTCGAAGAATCCGCACACAAACACACATGCGGTACTATGGCAGTCGCATCTGCACACAACACAACACACATGCACGCACGGCACTACATAAACCGGACAAATACGCGCACACCATTCAACTTCGCCGTTTTACAGGCCTCGAATTCGGTCGAAAAGAGAGCGCCGTTGCCGGATTGTTTTGTAGAAGATCATAGGAAAAAATAATATTTATATACCTTTGCTCTAAACCACCTAATTTTTAATATAGTTGAACGAAAAGATGAAGAGGATATAAACGTTCAAAATTTATACGAATTACTCAAGGAGGTTACATACAAAGGGGTATACAAAATCTAAGAATTTTGTAAAATTGTCAAAGTGATAAGAATAAATTGAAAATTAGGGGTACCTGTTTCACGTTTCTAAACGGGGGACGTATTTAGGAGCTCACTATAATTAATCATCAAATTCCTTTATCACCTGAAATATTTTCAACAGTGCAAGTAAAAAAAATAATGTACAATTGACCCTTCAAAGAGTACATAGTGAAATTTCTGAGAAAACTTCTGAATCTGAATTATTTCGAGCTCAAATTGTGTCATTTCTAACATGTGGAAAAGATAACTACGCAAAAAATTCTTATTTCTTGATTATTCGGCTGAATAGCCTTTAGTGGTTGAGACCAGTAAACTAGAAAAAAGAAGAAAAAATTGAAAATTAAAAGTACCGATCTGATGACAACGGAAATTATGCAACTAGACAGTCAGCGCCTACCAACCTACTATAAGAAAAAAATAATAATTTTATACACAAACGTTGAATTTTGACAATATACAGGTTGCTCCATTTTTGATCGCAACATAGGTTATATAGGCCATAGGTGCGATAAAGACAACTTCTATTAGACACTTACAAAGGAAAAGGATGAGTGACATTTGTGTCATTGCAACTTTTCACTCTGACAACTGTCATTTTAATAATCTTTCTTTGTTCCACTCATAGAAATGACCATGTTGCAATCGCAAATGGAGCAAGGTGTATATTTTTTGGATGATTTATTTCTGCTTTTAACATTATCTATCATCTCTTGTTAATATTAAATTAAATTCTGCAGGTATTAATCTTAATCTATTTTGTGTATTTATTTTTTCAAAAGTTGGCACAATGCTTGGCAAGTATGACGACAGTAGTGACGCGTCCATTGATATTTGTTTTGCACCGACTATATTTATAATATTAAATTGCTTTAGCTCTACAAATTTCTATTAATTTAGTTTGACACTTATCATTGAATACATCTTTCTCTACCTACTGATGACAAATTTTTCTAATTTTAGTAGATACTTTTCTCGACGCTTTCACACGAGAAACGCGCATACATTACCGTGTGTGGCGCATATACGAGTTTCGTCTTTTTCATTTTTCTTATTTCTCCTCGCGTCAAACGCGGTAGTCCTTTTTATTAATTACGGTAATTATAAAAGATTAATATACCGGGCTCGGGTTATCCTACGTATGTAACTCGTCGTAAACCGGTAGTACGACTACCCGACTAAAAAAAAAACTAAAAAATTCGATTTACGCTACGAAAAGTACAAGTCTTTTACATTCGAACATCTCGCAGCGAAACAAAGCCCAATTAAACGATAAACGCGCTTCCGCGCCGAATTAAACGCGAATATTTAATAAACACGATCGATCGACCGCAGAATCAGAACACACAATCACACGGTGCGTTGTACAAACGTTTTGTGTTTACTTTTAGGAAAAGGACGAAAACAAACGCGAACGCTAAACGCCCTCCTGACCTTCTCGATGGATTCCTATCCGCATATCGGAGGAGAAAATTACGTTTCGCAGTCGAGGGGTTCCGGAATATTGACCGATCCGCTTTGAATAATAAAAGGGAATGCATACATATCTGTAAGAGGGTGCTTGCATGCGGTTATATTTCCTAACGATTGATTGACGTTTGTTAAAGGGGGAAGGAATTATTTATTTTTTATTATTTTCTAATCGTTATTACTGTTCAAAATGTTCTGAAACTACATTAGTAATTGGAGTCTGCAATCCTACGCAATGTACGGAATATATTTAATGAATTTTAACGAATATATTTAATAATCGAATTCGAAATTAACGATTATAGGATGTCATCGAACCAATTACGAGAAAACCCACAAGAATATCGGCGAACCTCTGGCTCATATCGCGTTATAAGCACACGAGTTCTATAAATTCACGTATTATCGGTTTTTTGACCAAGAGGTTGTAAATTAAAAATATACGATCGTCCGTTCGAATTTTTCTATTAGATTATTAGTAGCTAAACTACATCAATTAGTTTTTATGGCTTCCTTAAATGCCCATTTGTTTGTAAATTGACCGGCTTTGATTTCGTCCGACGACTTTTTCGCCATCTCTTTTCGATTACCACTCGTATGTAAGCATCCGATTTTACGAGAGTCGAGCGGAAATTAGTAGATAAAACCGCGTCCGTAATGCTAAAGTATACAAGGGAAAGATGTGGTAATACCCTCGTAGCTTGGCTTAATTCCCCATTTTTATCTCACCTTTTATGCAACCGGCTCCTTTCTTAAGTATTTTCGGTCGTTTAGATAGCATTTCTAATAATCATTTCACTTTGATGTTTTCATAGAAACGATTTTATTAGTATTTATAGCACGCGTGTGAGTTCCGAAGCGTAATCCGGGATTAATGCAGAACGTCATAATGGAATCGATAAAGTTCGCTATTTATCTAACGAATTTAAAAAGAAAAATTCGACGTCCCAGTAATTAAACCGAGCAACATGAAAGCATTCGGAATAACGCGCAAACTATATTAGAGAATTTCAACAACGGGGGAATGATTAACGAAGGAAGTTGTTTGGAAGAGGAAGAGGAAGAGAAGCAGCATTACCAGGAAATTGAAGTAAACACAACACTTTTGTTGTATTAGGAAACTCTGTAGTGAGATAATTAAACTTTTTCTAACTCTCGACTTCACATATGTCTGTTTCGGATTGATCGCGTTGTTTCGCGAATTTATTAACGATATATTCACGTTCATCCAGCGATGACGTCACGAGCTGAAATATTGAACATACTATACGTGTTGTCGGTGCAAAACAAATATCAATGCACGTCACTAATTGCATATATATATATATATATATATATAATTGTCATAAGTTGCATAGTTGCCGTTGTCATCCGATCGGTACTTTTAATTTTCAATTTCTTCTTCTTTTTTCTGGTTTATTTGGCTCAACGGCTCAACACTGGTTACTTGCGACGTTTTTGGTTTGCACCAACTGTATGTTTACAATAACTGTGCGTGGAGTTATCGCCACGTTACCGTGAACATACTGTATTAAACATCGATAAGCATACAATAGAAAAACTAACGACAATCAGACATTCAAACATCTGCTACCTTACATTATTATTTATACGCGGGAGGTTAGAGGTACCTGTTACCGGTTGATAAATCGTCGTGCATTGTTAGTTTGTCGAAGAACGAAAAAAAGAACGAGAACCGAACGATAGTTGCGTAAGGTAATCAAACGCCAAATTCCGAATGTATTACATGATAAACTATCCGACGATTAATATCACGCCAAGTTTCCAACGTTTCTAACAGCGGGCAACTGTATACCATTTTAAACTTTACCGTACCTACTATAATTATAGCTCGAGAAAAGTAAATTGTGTATTTGTTGATAATTTGTGGATTAGATTAGAGGATGCAATTACGCTGAGTAAATCACACGATGTTCATCTTCTTTCATTTAGTGGTCTTTTACTGCGCAAGTATCCACTCAGTAATCTCTTGTTTGGTTAAAATAGGCTCGCATGGCTTTTTTGTCCGTCCAAATAAATCCAATTATGTAAAATAAAGCGCCCCGCAAACGGCAACAGCGGATGAATTTTAAACTCGCAATTAATTATAATTCAAATGGGCGAAACAATGAGGATAGTTTCGGCGTGCGTTCGACATATGGCCGGGTCGGGCCGTCTCCCTTTCTCCCTTCGCGCGTCTCTCGCTCGCTCGCAAGTGTGAAATTGAAATTAATTTCGGGAAGAGTTATTTAATTGAATAATTCCATCGGAAAGCGCTCGCCCATATCCGCACGCAAACGTGACGGGACGAATTCCGAAAACGTGGATATCGGGTTTTCCGCCAATGCCTGCAAATCTACGAGGGCCGCACGGATAAATCTCAGTGTAAGAGTATCCCCGTTTGATTTTTTTCAGTTGGCAAAACGACGATAAATTCCCTCTACCTTTCGCGGTAGGTGTACCTAATAAAAGTTTCGGAGTTTGCGAGAAAACTCGACGGGACTCCGCAGGCGAAGGTGTCGGGGTCCTTCTCTTCGGGACTTCAGGAAGCGGAGTAACGATTTCCCCGGCGAAGTTTATACGCGGCGTTGATAAGATTAGCGAAGTTGGTGGAAGACCGTAAAACGTGAAGTTCGGTAAGTACGCCGGGACTTTGCGGCCGGAGCGCGGGGGATGAATGTACCTGGGCTCGGGCACGTGCGGACTCGATACTCAATTAAGGTGGAAGGTCGGTTTCGAGTCGAGAGCGTATGGAGTAAGTTCGATTAGATATCGAGCTCGTTATTTCACTTAGCTAATCAATGACTGTTGTTATGAGAGCTGCTTTAACAACGGGAATGCTATACATGTATTAAAACGATTGTTACTAGGTTTTGTCGTTCCTTTACTTAGCAAATGTCTGTGTATTATAAGAAGAGAAATCAGTAATATTGTCGTTAATTAATTGGACTAAATTCAGGAAGTTGAAAAAACTAGAAAACGGCATTTAAAGCGCATTTATACGAAAAAGGAAGTGCATGTTTCTAAACGAAAAATAACCAAAAACTTTGTTTCCTTTCTTTGTTAAAATACATTAGTAATCCATTAGTCTAGTTTCCAAATAGGTATTTATACATATGTAAACGAAAGTGCGTCGGATTTTCAATTGTGGGTCACACAAATCCATAAAACAACGATTCTCTCCTTACAGTCCTTACAACATTCACGTTTTAAATTACTCTTAATTTATACGAACTAAATTATCCTTATATCCTTAAACTCAACACTACACACACCAGAAAAATGAAGCAAGTAGGTAGAGTGGAATTTATATTGTTTTTTTTTTATTAAACGGAACAATTTTGATTCGACCACCCTCGTTCTGAATCTTCGAACCGTATCGAAGCGGCGCATTTCGTTCGGGAAAACTGGGCAACAAAAACTCCGGGTCATCCGAAAAGCAGGTGCACGCCGCATTAAGCAATATGAACTCCGCGAGTTAATAAAACAATTTCGTTAATCGTAAAAGGACGGAGTCATTGTTGGAAATTACATCTTTTTGTGGCTTTAATGAATCGCCTCGAGGCGGTTGCGTCGAGTCTTTTTACCGGCGTTCGCGTCGAATTTCGTCGAGACGGTGAGCGTGTGAGGAACCTTTTTTCGGGTCGGGGCGCTGCGTGAAAGGAGGGATTTTTTTACGCTCGATTGTGCATGTATCACGTCTTTTCTTCTAATTTTTATGGTCGCATTATCGAATATAATTGCCAGTTTATTTGTAAACACTATAAACTTTTTCGAAAATACTACAAACAAACGATTTTCAATGTTTTATGTGTTCGATATGTACCATTAAACTATGCTGTTATATACCTGAATATTATTATGTTTCCCTAAAATGAACAGACATTTCGTATATACAATTTACGCTCCGGAAAATGCCGGTGTTGGTATTTGTTAACATCACTCTAACGATTATTATCTCCTTTTCCCTCCCATACATAACAAGGTAACATTAAACCTATGCGTTAATTTATATTGACAATCGATGTTCAACCGATCCCCCGTAAATGTTGAAGGGGTTGAAATACAGGGGCGGGTTGTTAAATTACAAATTAATAATTCAAAACCATAATTACATACCTATAGTTGTATATTGTCCTGTAATATAATAGATATTATTTTTTTTAAACATTTTATTCTCACATCGATGAAGTCATAGACCCCCGAAATTATTGCACATTCCTGTTGAAAAGTTAATTAACGTACATTTATGTACAGTATCTAAATCAGTTTTATGCGCAATGAATATGCAAAATACCTGTCAGGGCGATAAACAACGATTAAATTTCAATTAAATAAATCTGGACTTTTCCTATTCTAAAAAATTCAAGCGAATTAACATGTTAATTTATGCAAATCTAACAATTATCGTATTCGTTTTATCGAGATTCCTAATCGATTACGATACCGATTCGCGCAGAAATGACATAAATTAACGATTTTGTCAGGTGTAAAATTCGCAAATTTGGGTAAAAAAAGCGCTACGCTAATTTGACGTACGTTAAAGAGCAATTTATGTGTCAAAAAATGACTTGCACGTTAAAATAGCCTCACAACGGAACGTGTATTTATTAATCCTTTCTCAATTACGTAAGGAAAGGTACACACCCTGTAGATACCGGTGATAGACACATAAAGTACCGCGTTCGAAGAAACGTGTAGGTTTATCTAATTTATTGTTCCTTTTGCTCTTTTAACTGGCTGTCAGCGTTCAATTTCTATGATACCGTTTATCATCGAATTCCTCGCGTTGCCGCAACGAAATCAAACGAACCCAATGGGATTGTTGGAGAAAAAATTCGAGATCTCTCCCAACAAGGAGAATTGTCTGCTCGGAGTCGCTGGAAGTCGCTTTATAAATGATTTTTATTCCTCGTTTCCTTCGTTATCTATCAGCCGTAAGTGAGTTGCATTTTATTCGCGGTGCATTTAATTTAAAATTAGAATTTATACGGAACAAACTGATTACGTCTCTGACCCCTAACATAATAAAATTTATCTCTATTTCGCATAATTTAGGAGTAAAGAGTTTATTTATTGGGTGATAACCTCTCGAAGATAATTGTCTATATTATTTATAAATTCGGTGATAGTTTAATTAGGTCCACAAATTAAATGCGTTAAAGGTCAGTGATTATTTAAAATGTAATAAAAACGGAATTTACCAGAGGGAAATAACGTCTGTTTATAGGTGAACATAATGTCGTATTCGTGTCGTCAATTTTCATTTGCGAAATAGCGGAAACTCGGCGAAAAGACACACAAAGTAGAATAAGTACGGGCGGATAGCAAATAACAAATATCATACATAGCGGAATTCGCGATATTCGACCCCCATATTTTAATGGCAGTTTCATATCCCCGGCATAGGAATTACCTTAACATAAACTCGTAAAATTCCCAACTAACAATGTCTCCGCACTAAAATGTTTCGTAATTTTAAATCCGAGTTAAACTCGAGTTTTAATCTAACATCTAAAACGACATTAAATTCGTATACCAACCGAGTTCGCTTGCTGTATAAATATGTATAGATCATTTAATCCAGCGGGGAAACGTTCCAAAATAACCGTTACAAAATAGCAGGTATATAAAATTTTAAATATTCCATATGAGTTTGCGATTAATTCGGAACTAATAGAGATATAATCAACTTCGAATGCAGTACCCATCCGACACGGTGAAATATTTAATTGAAATTCTATTAGTAATATCCGTCAGCGTACAACGAATAAAATGAAATATTTAAATTTGTCGTTTACAAGCGTCAACTCTCGATGAATTCGAATTTGTTATCGTTCGAATAGGGGAATCCATTCGTCGGAATTTATTATAAAAACCGAGCGATTTGTTTTTCGTTCGTTCGATTAAAATATATCCGCGAATATCCAATCAGCGATTTATTAATTACGCGACCATACAATGCGAACATTTCCTGAACGGTGTTTTATTTTAAATTTAAACCATTGTTTCCGATCGTTTTGATCATCTCCATTCAGCCGCGCAGATTTCAATATGTCGAATTTCCCACATTTAGGGCGCTCAGTTATCTTGCCTTCCTTTGATTTTGTCTGAATTATTAATTTTTGTTTGTTTTGCACAATTTATATCATATTTTTGAATGAAACATTTTTGGTAACACACAATTATTCCTGAAACCTACTTAAATCCTAATATAGTATCCAACTGGCCTACATTTTAACTAGTTTAAGGATAACGTAAAAATAATGTAATTTTCGTGAGGAGTCCCGATTGCGGCTTATCTATATCGACCCATTTCCCTCTATACACATAATACATCTACTCTATCAATATCACCCCAGTTATATACCGAATTAATTGGCATTGCCGCTTCTTGCATATTTGGGTAAATTAATTAATGCCTATTATTGACGAATAATTGCGTTGTAGCCTCGTAAAAAATATAACTTGTGATGTGAAGGATAAAATAACTGGAGAAACTGGCCAGATATAGGTATGTGTGCGTCTCGTAAATACTGCTGCTATGGAAATCCAATTAAATATTGCAGATTCTAAACCAATTAAAGTTCTCTCCACTTCTCCGTCAACATCTTTATGATTGTTTTGCATGATATTCCGCGATTTGTTTATGTAGGTATACAATAAATGTCGACGAAGAATAAAAGTGAATTTCGTACTGTAATAATTCATATACTTGCTGCAGTAACAAGTAAAACAAGAATTATTATTGATTATGAGAAATTTTCCCATCGCGGGACAATGCTAATTAATTATTTGTTTTTTTCTTATTTTATATCGTACAAACGGGGCTCATTAATTGGCTACTATTACCTATAATTTCAGTCGAAATTCATTGAATTTACGACCGGTAACCGAGAGGTAAGAAACCGAAATTGTCTCTAAACAGGAAGAGAAATATTCCAACCAGTTACATTAATTCGATTATATATTTTATTTGACGTTAACGGCTCTGTACGGTCAATTGCACTTGATTCATGCATTTGCCAAGGTATCGCGGAAGATTCTTCACAGAATACGCTCATTTAAAGTGCATTAAAAAAAGCAATAAAATATAAACAATGTGCCGATTTTACGAAAATAAAAATTAAACGTAGGTACCTTATTCCGTTTAATTAACCGTTAAATGCTGTTAAAAAATAACTTTCTAGTCAGTTTTTATTTAACCGACTACTGGCACATGAATGTTGTTTTTCTTAATGCTTCAATGGCAAAAACTTCAATATCGAATCATTTCGAATGTATTGGTAATTTCCTACTTAGAACTTTTATAATTATCGTAAGAGGATTTCGACCGTTCGCAATGATACCGATCGTTAATTAAACGGCAAATCTAATTATCGCACTCGTCTGGTGTTTCCGATAAATTCTCATTAAAATTGCTTTCGCGGAAAAATATCAATAGACGTTTATTGAATTTACCTAAGTACATTGATGGAATTTAAATTACTATTCCTACTGTTGTACGGGATTAATTGCATTGTTTTCTATAAAGAAATTACGATTAATTGTTACTCAATGAATATTATTAAAAAAAAGCCTCGCGTTTGCGTGGAAATAAAATGAAACTTTATTTAAAACAATTAAGTTTATATCGACTGGTGTAGAGGCCATTATAAAATCTCGTTATTTCCCGTTTTATTGTTTTATAATTTAAATACTACCTAGAAAATTGATTAACCGTTATTCAAATAAACTGTTCGCATACACAGTCGTTTATTTAAGCAGGTATTTTAATCAAAAACGCCTTAAAAGTCGGCATTATTGCGTTATAAGTACCTACACCTCAATAATACCGATGTAATTCATATTTGATTCGAATTGTTAATTTTACACCTGCTATATGATACCCATAAAAGCCAAGTAGGTGTCGTGATTTTTTCCAAATCCTCGTCCCGGCTAATTTTATTGGCTTTCCAACCGTTACGGCTATTAAAATCTCGAATAATCTTAACACATAGTTTACTTTACGCAGAGGTATTCGTACATAACACATTGTATTAAAATACGCTTTTGATCGGATCAGTCGCGAGTAAAAAGATTGATCAATATCCCGACCGTCCCTCGAGCGAGCTTCGAATAACACCCCCTTGTCGGCGATAATCTCAAAAGAACAATATTCGAGCCAATTTCATTATCGAGTGCCGAATGAGTCACGAAAGTAAGGAGACGATTCTAATGTGTGTGAGCATAAGTATGCACGTATATGCACCAGAGACACGCGGTTTTTAATGTTCAGGTTACCCCAGACTAATTTCCATTGGCTGAATGGAGACTCACACAAGCTATCCACTCAATAAAGCAGGTTCGGATTTGCGCCCTACAAACCTCAAATCCATCCAACACTCTTGTGCAAATATACCTGAAATTCAACTACAGATTTAAACTAACGAGTTTATTAGTGCCTTAATTAATCAAAATATCCCTATCTTATTAAGCTTCTGTAATATTCAATTGGGTATGTGCTTAGTAGTAAATTTGGCGTGCCGATGCTGGCAGGCTGTCGCTCTTTAGAAGGGCAATAAGGGCTTGTTGGCTCATTGAAGAAAGCGCGAGTGCATGGTGTTTAATTTCCTTCGGATGGAATTTTTTGTCTGGCCAATTCCGATTCAGACGAGGCGAAAAAAAAAGGGGAAAAAGGTTTTGCTTTAGGGTACTTCTTTCAACTACGCATACAATGCACGTCGTTCGATTGAAATTAGCCCTAACGTCACGGGAGCGATGCAGAACTGATGACGACACCGGCAAGAACTCTCATTGTTCCTGCAGCGGGTTTATTTTGTAGGAGAATTTCGGGTATCTTACGCTCTATCACAAAATGCACGTTTCAATCCTGCGCCCCATATGTTAATTTATATCCATTATCGCGCAAACGATGTTAATGAACTTGTTTCGAGTAAATATCCCGATCGAATAAACAGATACATAAATTCTAATCTAGCTGTTTAGTCTTCCGTTTTATATAGGTGACATAAAAAAGGCATAACAATAAAATTTCAATTAGTATGGGAAGCTATACAAATGACGAATAGAAAGAATAAAACCCTTTATAAGATAACGATCAAGCATTAGCCTTGTAGAGTGCTACAGTATAAATTCATTGTGAGAGGAAATCGTTTAATTTTATGTATGTATATGTAAAACGCGCACAAGGTACCTACTGTTTACCATTTTTATTATTAAAAAAGTCTTCCGAGCTCGATTTTGATTAGGTAAATAACGAAAAAAAATATCCTGCCGCATTCGTTGCATTGCAGGAATTGCCCGAACAGAACAGGAGGCCCGTATTTTACGTTCCCGTGCAATAAATACTAACGAAAGTCAACTTTATAAGTTTCCGGTATTTCTAAAATTTATTACCGGCATTAATGAAAATTACCGTGGGGGAGATACCGGGCGACGATTATAAACACAACCAGATCCTTCTTCGTACTCCTCGAATGTTTGTTCGACGATTAAAACTGTTGCAAAGATAAATATTAGGATACATAAAGAACTAAAACGTTAAACAGAGCGAGTTCGACAGAAGCGCCGGCGAAGTTAAGTATAATTAATTAAAATTTCTTCTCCTTTTGAAACGATTACAAGTATAAAATTAGCGTTTCCTATGCGCGTAATTGCCCTGCAATTACCCGGCAATGTCCTTGAGAGAGTCTATCAAATTGATGCACCTTTTGATCATTAACTCTCGTCCTTGCTATTTAGTAATACAATTAAATCGCAAGAAAGGGTTTATTTGCGATTTTTCCGATTGCATCAATGTGCATTCATTTTCTTTTCATCTCGACGAATTTTTAATGGCCGTAATTATTATAATCAATGAAGCGAATTGTGTGGAATTGCTATTAAAACATTAATGGTTTTTCAAAATAATGGTGTATTAAAACTTAAGCAATAAAGCATTGTATGTAGGCATCTAATAGTTTTGTAATTAATGCATGAAAAGAATGTTATGTATCTATAATAGATTTTTTTTATAAAATATTAGCACGTTGTGTAACATAGTTTATAGTATAAAAAAATCGAAATATTTTCTGAGAATGGATAATGGTCGGAAGAGCAGTTCATATCAAACCGTCAATTACGAATATAATCAAAGCCATAAAGCGTACATTTGCTGACGATAAAACGACGGTTCGACTTACAATATCGAATTTAATAGCGCCGATAATAGTCGATTTTTCAAATTTCATAACATTTCGGGCATTTATGGGCCAGTTTTCGATTGAGTTATTAGAGTTTGATGGCGTTTTACGATCGAATTCAATATCGTTTAGGCTTTCCTTTTATTAAAAACTAGTAATTGGCTGTCATCAGACCGACCGGAATTCTCGTTTTAATCGAGCAAATAACCCGTTTTCATTAAGACGGTATTCCTGCATTTTTTAACTCGAATGCCAGTTATTAAAAACGCTTTTCAATTTTAAACATAACGGGCAAGTAAATGCCTTTACGCCGACAGAAATTCGCTCAAACGCACCACATACAAGACCGTCTAAAAATAATTTCGTAGAAGGAATTAGTTATTTCAAATATAACAATATCAAATGTCCATTCCTTCTTTCATCGGTAAATCAACTGCAGGAATTCAAGCGGCTCATTTTCGACACCAAAGCTAAAATACATAAAGGTTTTTATGCCTCCAATAAGCTCGAGGATGTGTCGAGGAAATTTTTTATTAGAAACACGTTTCATGTGGAATTCAAAGTCTAGTCATTCATAAAAAAAAATTAATTAGTTTGGTCTAAGGGCAGGTTTTATGGGAACGTTTACATGCGTTGTCGGGGCCATGATCACGTTGTAAATCTGGAAACCCGATACCTTCTCTTTATACATCCAGTACGAGAGCATGTGTGGATGTAAATAAATCGAGTCTCGTTGAAATTGGAATTCGTAATTTAGCCGTATTGTATTAAATGTTGTACTTTTAACAACGAACCCTTGCCTCAATACGTCGAAATTAAACGGTGTGTGTGGCTTAAAAACGATCGGTTCGAGCCCGTGTCGGCGTCTCGTTCTTTCTTATCGCCTTCTTCAGCTTCCAGAGGCAATTCCACCTTGTTCTGATCAGCGCCGATAAAACTTTACAACTGTGTGTTTTAGATTACCGGGAAATTTATGTTTTCTCCTGAATTGCCGGCTGGCGAGTACACGAAGCGAAGGTTGCCGTTTAATATTATTGGGATTTAAGCGCGGCGAATTTAATGGAATCGGGAAAACGTTGCCGGTCCGGGATAAATAAAATACCTTAACGTTTTTAAAACGGATTAAATCCGATACGGCGCAAACGTAGAATGGAATAGAGAAGAGTTGAAAGAATAAAACAGAATGAAGTATAGATATAAATTGTAAAGTTTCAAAATAAATTAGATAATTGTGGCGAATTAACAAGTAAAATGAAGCTGCGGTGAATGATAATGCCGGCATAAATTCCCCATCTTATAAATAAATTAGGAGATACATCGAATCGGAGAGATCGAGAAGAAGGGTTACATGACGAAGGAAGTCTAAGTGGGATTTTCGAGGGCGCAAAAACACTTCGATTGCCGCCCTAATTAATGGCTTTTTGTCACAAAACCTACTGTTTCATCAGCGACTCACAATGCCTGTTATCCAACAAAAAAATACAACATAAACCGAGCCTAATGACACGGTGTGTATTTATTTGGACAAGGGTTGATCTATCCAACCAATTTACAGTTATATTCAGATCGCCGCTGTAAAATTTAAAAGGTGATTAATAAAATTCGAGGCAATATAGACAAATAGCCCGGTGGACCGGAGGAATGCGTGTAGCAATTCGTTTTCCGACGTTACGGAATTTTAAGTCGAGTAGCAGTGAAATTGGACGCGATCAATCAGGCGCTAGTCAAAATAAAAACTTACCGGACCGCGTCTATTCGGACGCGCAGCGACCGTATAGAGAAAAGAAGATATATTAGGTATTTAAATCAAATTTGAATTCCGTCCGAGTCGGGCGCATGAAATCGAGGATCTCCGTTTTCCGAACGGGATTTAATGCCGCCGCACGAAACTCAGATGTAATTTTAATAAATTACGGAAATATTAAAATGTCGAAATATTAGAGTTGCGGTATTGTTAAAGGAAACGTAAAGTTTCGCCGAGCGTGAAATGCGCTATTTTCGCACCGGCTCGACTCGCTGGCTGGATTTGTTATTGCATATTTAACACAGAAATACTAAATTCCACTCTGTTTATTCTGCGTGTCGTATTTTATACAAAAATATATCAAAGGTATAGCTAATATAGATAGCTCGACATAAAACTTATCCTCTATTTGTCTGAGATAAGGCGTCCCAAAACAAGGCAAGGTGCACTTCAAATATTTTGTTGTTTACTCAAAGCAAAGTCTTTTATACCGGTAATGTTTGTTCTATACAGCCAGTGAATTACTCAAATACACATTAAAATCGTTATAAAATATTATATCGAGTGCACTTATGTAGAATCCGGCGTTGTATATAAGATTAGGTAAATATTTGCTTTTTCTAAACAAACCAACAGTTATATGCGCAAATATTGTATTATAGAAGGAAATTTACGATGACAATTTACTACCTATATACGTATAAGACTTGTAATATCTTAATACTCTTAAGTTGTGAAGAGGGAAGCTTTCGAGTTGTCGTTAATTCCGCCGAAGAAAAATCCCACCCGAGCGGCTTTTCAAATTATCAAATACCTGCGGATTATTTTACGTATTTTCCATCGAGTCTGCGGCGTCTCGATGACATTATGATCCTCGCCAGTAAATCGTTGCAGAAGACAAATCAAGTCGTCAGTCAGTGCACGTCAAGCCGGGCATTATCGGTATACGTTCATCGCTCAAGTTTGTTCACAAGACGTCCGACGAGCGGGGTTTCGCGGGAGACTGCGAAATAACTTCGCCTGTTCGGAATAACTAGCACGAATCCGTGCCAGTTTTACCGCAGAAAATGCTTACGTATAAATATTGCAGTGTTTAATCTATCGGCGATTGGTGATTGCCGCACGTCACTATATTTGTTTGTATATTTAATAGGCGATACGCTTATGGTTTTGATGCGGGTTATTTGGAAAACGGATCAGGTTTTTAGTATTCTCGGAAACGGAATCGAGGAATAGTTTCGTGCCGTCGATGCGACGCGAGATGTTCGTTAATGAGGAAAAGGTCGGTTTCGAATTGAAGATGTTCCCCTTTTGTTTGCTGCAGGTCATCGACCAAATTGGTTATGCAGCCCTACATAATACGATGCGCTATACAACAAACACCCTGTACGACACGTAATGAAAGAATCGAACGCGGTGCATCGAAAATGCGACTTTTTTTTTCGTGTTTTTAGCTTAAATGCTACCTATAGATCGGCGCATGAATTATGCATTCTCGGAGCGCATTGAAATGCATATGTATTCTATTGTACGGCGAATCGAAAATAAATAATAACCAGGTATAAATTAATTTCCTCTAGACCATGAAAATCATGTACATATCGCGGTCGTTATTAAACCCGACGGAATATTTATTTCCATATATAAATTTTCCTAAGGTAATCAACGTTTTTAGCGCACGTCGGCATTTTGATTGGGGGTTTTCGATGTTTTATCCGTTGCGATTCGTCCAATTACTAATAATCACCGTGTCAAAAGAATGGATTATATGTTTTTACTTTTTACATCGGCGAATTTTTACATACAAATTCGAGTTACTTACCACGCTGTGCAGTTACCATTTCCCTTATCACAAGCTACATTATAATATATACCATACTTATTCGTATAACGTAGGTATAATTAACCATTTGTCCGCTTTATCATCTAAGGGCATCTTAATGGGTAATTGTCCGCTATCGACAGTGACAATATTTCGGGGGTGTACAGGGCGCCTATCGGTCGAATTACTCGGTAATTAGGACTTCCCCGCCGATCATATCTACGTATGATTTACAACGCGTTCTTGCGCCAATCGGAACGCGTATACACCGTGCATATAACCGCAAAAAAGAGCACGTAACACGTATCTGTGCGGTCGTTTATCAGCGCGACCGGACCGACCGCAATCCGGTGATTTATTCGCTGGTGTAGACGTGCTAGGTGAGATTTTTGGGAATATCGCGATGAGATTGAAACAATTAGAGAATTATGAGTTTCTTTTTCATTACGTGCGAATGCAGCGTGTGACAGCTATGCGGATTTATGAATGAAGCTAATCTAGTCTACAATTTATTAATCCTGTTGCGCTATATAGAAAAAAATAATACCTAATAATATTGTAATGAAACTTAAACATTCATATACTCTAAATAAACAGTTTCTTTCAATAATAAATCAACTATTTTAAATTTTTTTCCGAATATCAACAGATCTATAAATTATACCATCACCTTAAGTTACGCCCATTTGGAGACATTTCGCAGATTAAACAAGTAGACATCTAAGATGCATTTTCTATTAAATCTAATTACACCTTTTCTGAAATAAAATAAATTCGTATCATTTATGGCACCCGCCACCTTTTTTTGCTCTGGTGAAATCCTTTTCTGGTCAGCCATTTTGAACGTTTCGACTTGTTTTAAAATAAAATCAAATAACCCGTTGGAATTTTCGCGTTTGCGGATCGAAATCGCGAAGACCAACGCGCGAATTATCGACGTCGGGGTTGATTATGTAATGACAATTAGAGCAGTAATTCGTAATTAGCTTATTAAAATCGCTTACCTATCGTGAACGGCAGACGAGAATCTCGCGAAATTACTCGGAAAATTTCGATCGGCTATTTATCCAGTTTTCAAATCTCCGAACAATCAAACAGTATCAACACCCACTTTTCCAATTCCAATCCAACGACGGGGTATTCGAATGAAACTCCGCGGAAACGAAAAGCACGATTAATTTCCCAATACGGGCGATTGTTGTAGGTACAAATGCAGTAGCTTTGCACTAATTTTCCATTAAATTCGCTGGATTTTCGCCGCAATTAATGCGTGTTTTTACACAAATTCGTGACTGCGTATGCGGCAACACCGCGACGTATCATTACGAACTAGTTTGATACACAGCATCTCCGAGTCCAAGACCACTGAACTCACAATAATCTTTAGAAAGCCGGTTTCACGCAACCGCAATCGCCACTGAAGGAACTCTCTTTATTTACGCGGACACCGCACTAGAACCATCAAATTTTCCGCTCATCAACCGCTATTATAGGAAAATAGTGGCGTTGTGGAGGCCTTTCGGGCGTTTAAAGCGCTCTAGGGCGGCGAGTCCTTGCTAGGATGACAGGACTCGAGTGCTGTGTAAAGCTGACTGGGGGGTCGACAGTTTGGCCAACTTGCGACTGCGTACGGGGCTCCGGATTGCACCGGAAAGTCCCTAGGATCGCGTGAAACGATACCCGTCGCATTTCTCCGGGCTTCGCGTTTTATTCGTACGGCGCCCGGACATTAAATAATATCGAAATTGCAGCGAACAATCCGGGAAGTACGTGTTCTATGCGATAAATAACCTTATGGATTATTGACTGAATTAATATTTTTGAAATCTTGATAGTCGCGGATTTTTTGCAAACACAAAAACAGTTGGCAACACTTTTCAGATAAAATTCACTAATATTGATGATATCTAGAGATTAAATAATATTGTTTATAATAAAAATATGTGTTTTGAATTATTTTTTTACTTTTGACACACCTTGTATATCATCTATTCATAATATAAGATGGTTATTTAAAAATGTTCTAAATAAATCCCTGAAAGAAAACCACAATTTCTTGCTAATCTATTAAAGATACCAACAGTCAATAAGAACAGTAACCCAGTACCACATTTTTCGTAACTAAAAATTTATTTTCTTCCAGTAGTGCATGAAATACAATTACTTACAATTAAATCGCGTAGTGTACGATCTCCTTTACTGCGATATATCGACAAACGATACACATTTGAGGTAGACAATGTCCCTTATCAGATGAATCATGTGCTAGAATCGTGATAAACCCACCCCATGGTGTTCGCATAAGAAACGGGGTGGAAAGAGGGAAATCTCTCGACGACATATTGCCGCATTGAATTGGATTCTCCTCTATTTTTTCGTCAGGCATTATTACCTAGTTATTGTTGACGGAATGACTTTTTTTAATCGCATGTTACTGCATTGAGGGTTCTGGGCAATTTATAAAACTTTATAAGTGAATTATAGATATCGCGATATGGAGTGCAGCACGTGCTATAGTGTTTTCGACAAGGGGAATTGGTGAATTGTACCTATTATTAACATAATTTTCTATTTACGAAATATATTTATCTTTTCTCATCCCAATGTGATAGTAGGCTATGATGAGATTTGTACGCAATACAGTCTATGGGTGCAACAAAGACATCTATTAGTCTCATATGAAAGAAGAAGAAAGAGTGATTTTGTGAGATTGCAACTCTCTCGCACTAACCTTTAATAATCTTTCTTTGTTTAACTCATAGAATTTACCATATTGCAAACAAATTTGCACTTATCTGTATATAACTTGCTCTATTTCCGATTGCAACATGGTCATTTCCATGAGTGGAACAAAGGAAGATTATTAAAATGACAGTTGTCAGAGTGAAAAGTTGCATTGACACAAATGTCACTCTTTCCTTTTCCTTTGTAAGTGTCTAATGGAAGTTGTCTTTATCGCACCCATGGTCTATGTTGCGGTCAAAAATGGAGAAACCTGTATCTAGTAGGCCTATGTATAATCTGTATATACAATTACGTATAAATGAAACGATTTTTCCATAAAACTTAGGTACCTACAATTAACAATATTATTCTTCTATCAAAAGTTATTTAAGGATATTGCCCTAAAACTAAAATGAATTTTAATCTAATTAAACATACCTATACCCGTGCGGGTTGGATCCGGATCGAAACGGAAAATCCATAGGAAAACCTTCGGCCATTAAATGCACCGTATTATGCGGAATTCATTACCGGATATCCCGATCCTCATTGCCCATGTGTGCGCCATCGACTCGATGCTCAATACAATTATTTCACGAAAGGAATTATCTCAATCAAGCCGCCGGCACGATCGCCATTTTGGAAATCGCGATGCGAGCTGATGCGGTCCTCTTCGATACGCGTTATTGTATTTCGATACGACTAAATACCGGAGGAACGATGCTATTTTCGCTATTCTCGCGAATTCGCCATTTTTCGAAGGACCACGAATAGTCGCTCGAAGAAATTCGTTCATTTTTAACGAGTTTGAAACTGTCAAATGTCAGTGTCAACGAAACGAGACGCGTCAATGTACACTAGATTAGATGCAATTTATTATTTTGAGATAACACTATTAGTTAGTTAAATGTTTTAATGGGTAATTGATTAAGTAAGAGACCACTTTTTTCACTATTCTCCAGTTCCTATTTCGCGAATTTACCATTTTTTGGACGACTACAATCTCCCAAAGAAATACCGTTTAATATTTTTAACGAGTTTCAAAAAACTGTCAAACGTCAATGTCAATGGAAGGAGACGCTTCAAAATACACTAGATTAAGTAATTACTGATTAAGTAAGAGACCACTTTTTTAGATGACAAATTCAGTTAATTGACTGTCAAACAAAAAAATAATTCGGTTTAATTTCTCAATATTTTTTGGTAGGAGTCATTCGGAGCAATAATTTTAATTCGATTAAATAATTGTTGTGTCAAATTTTAATAGTAGGCGTCTGTTCTCTGCGAATTTGATGAAAATTACAAATTACATGTAAACGTAGAGGAAATGTAGTTATTAGCAATTAAATATTAATTTCACGTTCGAATTCACTATGAATTTAATTACGGTTTTAATGACTTAATAATTTCATTATTCGATCACTAAATTTAATGGTAATCGTCTGCAAATTTACTAGCGATGTAAAACCTATAAAAAAAGCACCAAAAAATTTTAACCTGATTGCGCGTGCAACGAATACAATTTTCAAATGCACCGTGGGAAAAATTCGAATCCTTCCCGGGCTTTTCTTTGTCGAACGAACGGCCATCTGCGCAAAATTAATTAGTTTGAATTCTATCCACTTTATTAGACATCACTGTGACATTCGGCACGCTTGCACGCATACTTTCCCGTCCCCTTTTCTCAAACAGAGATTAGCGAAGATTAAAACGAAATAAAAGGGTGCATAGAAATTAGACCGATACGTCGAATTAGAGTCGGAAAAATCGCCTTTTACTGCCTTAAAGTCGTCCATACACGTCTTATTCCAATCCTAATACAGCTTATAGTTTTTAATAGGGCATGGATAGTTGAAGGAAAAACTCGAAATGTTGTAGTTTCTGTTACGATTTATTCATATTTAAGCAGATTTTAGAGATTAGATCGAAATATTGTGGGTTCTTATTGTTTTTTGGGTTCGTAGTCGCCGCATTTGGGGAAACCTTCAGGAACTGGCAACATGTCATCCTTTTCTCCTACTTGGAAAACCATAGCCATACCGATTTCAGCGTGTACTTCCAAATGGCAATGCAAGAACCAATATCCTAAAGGTACACAAAAAATCATTAATTTTATGATTAATTATTTCTCACAATATCTCTATTATACTCCTCTTGCTAATGGCAAATGGTTTCATAACAGAAGTAAAGGATTTCTTTAGGAAAAGGTGAAACTTTGGATCAACGATGGACATTTCGAGGAATAAAAAGAGTCGCTGATCAAATTCTAGTAGAAGAGATTAATTTTGTTCAAATGCCACCTTAGGCTCAAAGAATCCTTTAAGATTATGCAATCAATTACATCTAAGTTAAAGTTTCCTTTGCTAAATCTCACCTGGATTGTCGGCCTTCAATCTGCCTATAACGTATCCACCGTCCGGCACAGAAACGGTATCCTTCAACGGGGCGTTTTTCAGATTCCTCTTTATCAAACCCTTCTCATCCCTGGCTCTAACTTCATCGATGGTGGTGGAGTTTCCTAATCTTTCCATGGCGACCACGCGGAACGCGTAACCGTGCAAATGGATCGGGTGGTTAGCGTTGTACGCGAGACCTTCGTCGATGAATACCAACTCCACGACAGCACCAACAGGTACCTGTTTGTTGATTAAATTTTTATAGTAGTGTTAATGTGTGGGTGAATTATTACATACTTTGATGACGTGAGGACAGTAGCAGAAGTCTTCTTTGCAATTCTTATCGGCCATGGTGTCGTTGTTGCAGAACGTGCTCTCGTCGATTTCGTCCCTTTGCGATAACAAAGCCTTCGAAGGGACTTCCATGCTGATGTGGTTGAATTGCGGCGTTAGAATTTTCTCTTTGGGATTCGTTACTGAAAAATAATAACCTTAGTATACCTAGTTTGTGTGGAAAAGATTTATTTACTGTTGTCGAATCCGTAGTAAGGAATTCTGTAATAGTCCGAGTGACTGACTTTGTAGAAATCGTACGAGATGTAGAATTGGTAGTCCGGTTTCTCCTTCAAACTTTCGTCCCAATCATCCACAGACTCCAATTCCGGTAGCACTATGATATTCTTATTTTTGGTTTCGGTACCAACGTTAACGGTGTCGAGTTCCTAAAAATTTTAACTCTTCAGTATCTACTACAAAATGTTGATAGTTGAACACGTACAATTCCTCCTTTGGGTCCAGCATTGTCGAAATCGACTTCGCCAGCGGGATAATCGAAATCAGTAAACTGATCGCTGTGGTATTGCAAAACAGCCGTTTGGAAAGCTCTGGTAGTTGTTGCACCGCAATCCAAAGATCCTTTGAATTTCATCCAGTAGAGATCGACCGATTGATTGGCGTGCAAGATGAAATCGAACCGCTCTCCGGCGAATATATCGAAAGATGTCACTGCAAAAAAGCGAATGTAGCAATTTTTTTATAATTATAACCCACCTAGTATCTTGTACCTGGTGTTGCCTTAATATCGTGCCCATCGCCGCTTATGATGCTTATATTGTGACCATCGATGGACATTTCGATCGGACAATTTAGGAATCCAGCGTTAATAACCCTAAATCTGTAACGGTAACCCTACAAAATAAATTTATTGTTCAGATAATTGTGTATAAAACGTGATAAATAATTCACCTGTTCCACGTGGAACCTAGCTGTGGGTACATAAACGGGCTTCCCGTCATCGTCTTTGAATTCAACGTATCTTCCCAATCCGTTTACAATAATCGATGGAGCTTTGTTTGTGCCAGAGTCGTGCATGTGACCAAGGAACTTCTGCAATCCCATCTCTGGTGTCCAATCGGTTACCACCATAACGTGCTCGGATAAATCGAAATCGTACAGGTCACTGTGCGGGTTGTTTTCTTCTGTTGCTCTCACGATAATGGCACCAAACATACCATCAACTCTTTGCATTCCTTTAAATGAAAGTTAAATTTGTACTAGTGTAAATTAATGGTTTTAATGAAGTACCTATGTGGGAATGGTAGAAATGTGTGCCAACATTATCAGCAGGGAAGGTGTATCTGAAACTGCCGCGTGGTAGAAACGGGCACTGAGTGAGGAAAGGAGCTCCATCCATGTAGGGAGACTTTTTCTGGTGTATTCCGTGCCAGTGCATGATTGTGGATTCGCTGAGCATCTTGTTGTGGACATCTACGACAATTGTATCGTGTTGGCACACCTGTAATTCACCAATTAAATTTTTGGTTAAATTAATTTAGCTGTAGGTACCTCTATGGCTGGTCCGGGAAGTTTCCTGTTGACGGTAATGATTCCTCTTCTCGATCCTTCTCCTGCTACGCAGTCCTCCAGGAAGCAATCGGTTACATTGAAGGGGCAATCGTAGCAAGCTTTACTCAATGTGTTGTAATTTTCGATCTCGAAGTCGTAATTGCAAACCATTGGTGGTAATCCGGATACGCATTTTCTTTTACAGGGGTGCTTGGAATAGTCGTTTCCTTTACAGGGTGAATATTTCAATTATTACAATAATCAACTATGTATTTTTAAATTTTTAAATTATCTATAGTGTCTAAATAACTGAAGTTTGATTAATATTTTTAATAATATCTTACCAGCACAGGATCCGTATTTCCCGTAAGAATCAAGGAAGGTGCAGATTAGAATAAAATAAAAGAATATCATTTTTTTTCACTCTACAACCACTTTTGAAGTTCAGTTTACCTTTGAAGTAGGTAAACTTGGTTTAATGTCCATCGCGCATTGGAGGTTTTTATACTTTATTGGAAAGTGTCCAGTCATAATTTTCCATTATCGCTATCATTCGTAATCATTTTGAAAAATCGACCCAAATCATAGAGGTAGATAATCGGAAAAATTACCTAAAAAATAAATACTTTTCTTGCATTTATTCGTTATTAAACCAGATGATTATTGGAATCAAAAACCATATATGCACTCAATTTCACCCAAAAAATCATATTAATACTAATTATACGTACTGTATCAAATTTCCTATTTTTAGAATAATTATTAAAAATTCACGATACGCTCGTGACGGCCATTATCAAGGCCTTCCTTAAAGGCCTTCTTTGTTTTGTTTATCAATTGTATTGACTGAGGTACGGCAATTCCTTTAAATAAATTGCTTTTTACTTTTTAGCTATGTAGGTACCTATAATTAAAATTCGTGAAATACACATACTCGGTTCTCTCTATGTGCAATTTTCATTAGTTATTCATTAAAATGATAAATTTTTCACTCACTCATTCCCAAATAGGCCACTCTTAATTAACAACGAAAATAGTTATAAATAATTGTCAAAACAATATTGGCAGAATAGGTAAATATTTAAAAGTTTTTTTTTTATAAAATGTCTAAATCAAAAAAGACTTTTTCCTATAACTAAGAGACCAATTTGTTTACATTTTTTGTGGCAAATCATTACATTTATGCATTCACCCAAACTCACACCCTGTATTATCGCAGGTTGTGTCGTTGTCGGTTTTATTTGACTGTAACAATTATTTGAAAAAATCCTTTAAAAAAATTAAATTTGATGTATCCTATAACTACAATTTCATATTTTAAAATAAAACAATACGTTTTTACTAAAGTTATTCTTTAAAATGTTATATAAGGTAAAAATTTAAAAAAAAAATCAATATTCATTTAAAGAAATTTAAGATTATTAAGATCATTCAAGAAGTTAAGAACAACTTTTTAAACAAAAAAGACTGGAGCTAAAACGACTCATTTTTGACTGGGGGTATCTCTGCAAAAATTGTTCACCACAATGTCCTCTATAACCTCCTTAAATTTGGCACAACCCTTTTGGAACACCCTGTATATGGGATTTATCATTGAAATTGAAACATTAGTCTCTTAGTTTTAATGTGTTTGGCCTAAATATATTTTCTTGTCGTAAAGTAAATTGAGGATGTATTCTTTAAAGTGATAAACAAATTTATTAAAGTTTCTCGTGAGGTATTTTTGAAATTATTACCATTCGAATTTTGTTTTAATCACACCAGGAAATCGAGAAAAGTTTAGGGAAGTTTCGAATCAAGTTTATTCATAAATTTATTGTCTTAAAAAATGTACAAATACATTCTTATTAATAGCGGAATTGTAATTTATTAAACTCGGGCTTGTAGTCACTACATCTAGGGAAATTTCGAGCTACAGGCAACATTTCATCTTTCTCCCCTACTTGGAAAACCAACCCCATGCCGATTTCCGCGTGGAATTCTAAATGGCAATGCATGAACCAGTAACCTAAATATAAAATAAAAAAATTATATCAACACAATATCCTTCATTTCTTTATTTCTTCTCAACTCTATGATACCTCACCTGGATTGTCGGCCTTCAACCTGATTACAACATAACCACCATCTGGTACAGAAACAGTATCTTTTATCGGAGGATTATTTAAATTCCTCTTTATTAGTCCTTTGGTATCTCTATATTTAACTTCATCGACAGTCGTAAACTTCCCCAAAGTTTCCATCGCAACTACACGGAAACCATACCCGTGCAAATAGTTATGGTGGTTAGCACACAGCTTATAGTTTTTAATAGGGTATGGATAGTTGAAGGAAAAACTTGAAATTGTGTAGTTTCTGTTACGATTTATTTATATTTATATAGCACGTTTATAGATTACATCGAAATATTGTCGGTTCTTATTAATTTTTGGGTTCGTAGTCGCCGCATTTGGGGAAACCTTCAGGAACTGGCACCATGTCATCCTTTTCTCCTACTTGGAAAACCATAGCCATACCTATTTCAGCGTGTATTTCCAAATGGCAATGCATGAACCAATATCCTAAAGGTATACAAAAAATAATTAATTATCATTATTTATCTCACACAATGAAAATGGTTTCATAACTGAAGTGACAGGAAAAGGTTACCTTCAGTAAAAGGCGAGTGAATCTTTGATTATGGATCAACAATGGACATTTCGAGGAATAAAAAGGATCGCTCTTCAAATTCTAGTAGAAGAGAGGAATTTTGTTCAAATGCCATCTTAGGCTCAAAGAATCCTTTAAGTTGATTATGCAATCAATTACATCTAAGTTAAAGTTTCCTTTGCGAAATCTCACCTGGATTGTCGGCCTTCAATCTGCCTATAACGTATCCACCGTCCGGCACGGAAACGGTATCCTTCAACGGGGCGTTTTTCAAATTCCTCTTTATCAAACCCTTCTCATCCCTGGCTCTAACTTCATCGACGGTTGTGGAATTTCCTAATTTTTCCATTGCGACTACGCGGAACGCGTAACCGTGCAAATGGATCGGGTGGTTAGCGTTGTACGCAAGACCTTCGTCGATGAATACCAACTCCACGACAGCACCAACAGGTACCTGTTTGTTGATTAAATTTGTATAGTAGTGTTAATGTGTGGGTGAATTATTACATACTTTGATGACGTGGGGACAGTAGCAGAAGTCTTCTTTGCAATTCTTATCGGCCATGGTGTCGTTGTTGCAGAACGTGCTCTCGTCGATTTCGTCCCTTTGCGACAGCAACGCCTTCGAAGGGATTTTCATACTGATGTGGTTGAATTGCGGCGTTAGAATTTTCTCTTTGGGATTCGTTACTGAAAAATGGAAACCTTAGTAATTACCTAGTTTGTGTGGAAAAGATTTATTTACTGTTGTCAAATCCGTAGTAAGGAATTCTGTAATAGTCCGAGTGACTGACTTTGTAGAAATCATACGCGATGTAAAATTGATAGTCCGGTTTCTCCTTCAAACTTTCGTCCCAATCATCCACAGATTCCAATTCCGGTAGCACTATGATATTCTTATTTTTGGTTTCGGTACCCACGTTAACGGTATCGAGTTCCTAAAAATTTTAACTCTCCAGTATCTACTACAAAATTTTAGTAGTAGAATACGTACAATTCCTCCTTTAGGTCCAGCATTGTCATAATCGACTTCGCCAGCGGGATAATCGAAATCAGTAAACTGATCGCTGTGGTATTGCAAAACAGCCGTTTGGAAAGTTCTGGTAGTCGGTTTAGCGCAATCCATAGATCCTTTGAACTTCATCCAGTAGAGATCGACAGATTGATTGGCGTGCAAGATGAAATCGAACCGTTCTCCGGCGAATATATCGAAAGATGTCACTGCAAAAAAAGCATGTAAATTTAATTCTTTTTAAACCTTTTAGTAGCATGTACCTGGTGTTGCCTTAATATCGTGCCCATCGCCGCTTATGATGCTTATATTGTGACCATCGATGGACACTTCGATCGGGCAATTTTGAAATCCAGCGTTAATAACTCTAAATCTGTAACGGTAACCCTACAAAATAAATTTATTGTTCAGATAATTGTGTATAAAACGTGATAAATAATTCACCTGTTCCACGTGGAACCTAGCTGTGGGTACATAAACAGGCTTCCCGTCGTCGTCTTTGAATTCCACGTATCTTCCCAAACCGTTTACAATAATCGATAGATCATCATTTTTGCCAGAGTCGTGCATATGACCAAGGAACCTCTCCAATCCCATCTCTGTTATCCAATCAGTTATCACCATTACGTGCTCGGATAAATCGAAATCGTACAGGTCACTGTGCGGGTTATTTTCTTCTGTTGCTCTCACGATGATGGCACCAAACATACCGTCGACTCTTTGCATTCCTTTAAATGAAAGTTAAATTTGTACCAAAGGATATTAATGGTATTTATGGAGTACCTATGTGGGAATGGTAGAAGTGTGTGCCAACATTATCAGCAGGGAAGGTGTATCTGAAACTACCGCGTGGTAGAAACGGGCACTGAGTGAGGAAAGGAGCTCCATCCATGTAAGGAGACTTTTTCTGGTGTATTCCGTGCCAATGCATAATCGTAGACTCGCTGAGCATCTTGTTGTGGACATCTACGACAATTGTATCGTGTTGGCACACCTGTAATTCACCAATTAAATTTTTGGTTAAATTAATTTAGCTGTAGGTACCTCTATGGCTGGTCCGGGAAGTTTCCTGTTGACGGTAATGATTCCTCTTCTGGATCCTTCTCCTGCTACGCAGTCCTCCAGGAAGCAATCGGTTACATTGAAGGGGCAATCGTAGCAAGCTTTACTCAAAGTGTTGTAATTTTCGATCTCGAAGTCGTAATTGCAAACCATTGGTGGTAATCCGGATACGCATTTTCTGTTACAGGGATGCTTGGAATAGTCGTTTCCTATACAGGGTGAATATTTCAATTATTACAAAAATCAAATAATGTATGTATTTTACAATTTTTAATTCTATAGTGTCTAAATAACTGAAGTTTTATTAAATTTTTTTAATAATATCTTACCAGCACAGGACCCGTATTTCCTGTAAGAATCGAGGAAGGTGCAGAATAGAATAAAATAAAGGAAAATCATTTTTTTCACTCTACAACCACTTTTGAAGTTCAGTTTACCTTTGAGGTACCTTCAAACTTGGTTAAATGTCCATCGCGCATTGGAGGTTTTTATACTTTATTGGAAAGTGTCTAGTCATAATTTTCCATTATTGCTATCATTCGTAATCATTTTGAAAAATCGACCCGAATCATAGAGGTAGATTATCGGAAAAACTGCCGACAAAAAAAATAATTTTCTTGCACTTATTCGTTATTAAACCAGATGAGCTATGGAATTAAAAAATATTTATGCACTCAATTTCACCCAAAAAATCATATTAATATTAATTATACGTACTGTATATAATTTCCTATTTTTGGAATAATAATTGCAAACTCACGATACGCTCGTGACGACCATTATCAAGGCCTTCCTTAAAGGCCTTCTTTGTTTTGTTTATCAATTGTATTGACTGAGGTACTGCAATTCCTTTAAATAAATTGCTTTTTACCTATGTAGGTACCTATAAAATTAAAATTCTTGAAATATACTCGATTCTCTCTGTACGCAATTTTCATTAGTTATTCATTAAAATGATAAATTTTTCACTCACTCATTCATAAAAAGGCCACTCTTACTTAACAACGAAAATAGTTATAAATAATAAATAAGTGATAAACAAATTTATTAAAATTTCTCGTAAGGGATTTTTGAAATTATTGCCATTCGAATTTTGTTTTAATCACTCCAGGAATTCGAGGGAAGTTTAGGGAAGTTTTTAAACAATCTGCAAAAGTTATCGATTTAAGTTTATTCATCAATTTATTGTCATTCAAAAATGTACAATACATTCTTATTAATAGCGGAATTGTAATCTATTAAATTCGGGCATGTAGTCACCACATCTAGGGAAATTTGGAGGTACCGGCAACATTTCATCTTTCTCTCCTACTTGGAAAACCAACCCCATACCGATTTCCGCGTGGAATTCTAAATGGCAATGCATGAACCAGTAACCTAAACATTAAATAAAAAAATTATATCAACACAATATCCTTCATTTCTTCATTTCTTCTCAACTCTATGATACCTCACCTGGATTGTCGGCCTTCAACCTGATTACAACATAACCACCATCCGGTACAGAAACAGTATCTTTTATCGGAGGATTATTTAAATTCCTCTTTATTAGTCCTTTGGCATCTCTATCTTTAACCTCATCGACAGTCGTAGACTTCCCCAATCTTTCCATCGCAACCACGCGGAAACCATACCCGTGCAAATGGATAGGGTGGTTAGCATCGTACGACAACCCTTCATCGAGTATAACAAACTCCACAACGGCCCCGAGAGGTACCTGTTTAAAGAATTAAAAGCGCCGAAATCAGTAGATTTTATCGATCTGTAATTCGGCTGCTTACTTTGATAACGTAATGGCACGCACAGTGCTCTTCTTTGCAATTCCTATTCGCCATTGTCTCCTCATTACACAGTATACTATCGTCGAATTCGTACCTTTGCGATAGCAGCGATATCGAAGGAAGTTCCATGCTGATGCGATTAAATTGGGGCGTCAGGAATTTTTCTCTGCGCGGTGATACTGAAATATAATTGTCATACTCCACCATAAGATAGTAATGAAATATAATTTTGTATACAAAAGATGTGTGTCTCGACAAAATCCCAAATAGGAGACCCTCCTGAATGGTGGGAAGGAGTATAATATAACAGAAAATGTTTCGTATTTACCATCGTTAAATCCATAATAGGGAATCTTGTAGAAATCTTGGTGGCTTATGTTGTAGAAATCGTAGGCGACATAGAATTGATAATCTGGCTTTTCAGCCAAACTTTCGTCCCTTGGCTCGAATGATTCCAATTCCGGTACGATCACTATATCCTCATCGGTAGTTTCAGATCCTACGTTGATCGTGCCGATTTGCTAGCAATCGAAATAAGTTCTAAAATTTCCTTGAAACTTCGAAAGGCGTAAAGACTTACAACTCCCCCTGCAGCACCAGCGTTCTCGAAGGTGACCTCACCATCGGGATAATCATTAGAATCGATATCATCGCTGTTGTATTGCAAAACAGCCGTCTGGAAAGCTTTGGTATTCGTCGGGCCGCAGTCCAAAGCTCCTTTGAAACGGATCCAGTAAAGCCCTATGGGCTGGTTGGCGTGCAACACGAAATCGTACCGTTCCCCAGCGTAAATAACAATAGATTTAGCTGAAAAATCGATGCGAATTAGACATTTTTAATGCCTACGTTTTGTAAGTACCTGTGGTATTTCTAAAATCGAACCCATCGGAGCTTATGGCGTTCAATTCGTGCCCGTCTACAGACATTTCTAGGGGACAATTTAGGAATCCAGCGTGGATAACTCTAAACCTGTACCGGTAACCTTGTTCCACGTGGAACCTAGCTGTAGGTGCATAAACAGTTTTCCCATTGCTGTCTTTGTATTCCTGGTGCCTTCCCAATCCATTTACGATAATTGATGGAGCTTTATTTGTGCCGTCTCCGTGATGGTGACCTAGGAACTTCTGCAATCCCATCTCCGAGGTCCAATCAGTAACAGTCACAACGTGCTCGGATAAATCGAAATCGTACAGGTCGCTGTGCGGGTTATTTTCTTCTGGTGTTCGTACTATTAAGGCGCCAAAAACGCCATCAACTCTTTGCATTCCTTTTAAATAAAAGTTAAATTTGTATTAGAAGGTAATGTGCGCTTTGATGAGTTACCTATGTGGGAGTGGTAGAAGTTTGTGCCTATTTCTGTAGCGGGAAAGGTGTACCTGAAAGTACCGCGTGGAAGAATCGGGCACTGGGTGAGGAAAGGTACTCCGTCCATGTAGGGGGTTTGTATTTGGTGCTGGCCGTGCCAGTGCATGGTAGTGGCTTCGCTGAGCATCTTGTTGTGGAGATCCACAACAATTATATCGTTCTGGCATACCTGGAATTAACCAATTAGATTTTTGTGTTAAATTACTAATTCAGCGGTACCTCTATGGCTGGTCCGGGAAGTTGCCTGTTGACGGTGACGATTCCCCTTTTGGTACCGTCTCCTGGTATGCAGTCCTTTCGATAGCAGTCGGTTACGTTGAAAGGGCAATCGTAACAAGCTTTGCTCAAGGTGTGGTAATTTTCGATCTCGAAGTCGTACTTGCAAATCATCGGCGGTAACCCGGCTTGGCATTGCCTGTTGCAATGGTGTCGAGAGTGATCATTGTAGTGTGCTATAAGCGAAAGATTGTTGTAGGTGATGGGTTTTGTATTATATTTAATTTTATTTGTTTGTATTAACTCGATTGGTTTGTTCTTAGTTGAGTTTCTTACCTTTGCCGTACACGTATTTGCTGTAAAAGTTGATGATGTTACAGAATATTAAAAAATGGAAAATTAACATTTTTTTGGTAGTTAGTAATTTTATTTGGAAATAAGGGAGCTGCAAATAAACGGTTTTTTGCAAGGAAATCTTAGATATTTATAGCCCGGAAAAGGAAAAAATCGGATAAAAACAGTGAAGTAGACGAAATAATGATCCAGATAGTGTATATTCAAGTAATTGATTCATTGCAATATTTTGCAAATTGAATAATTTATTCGATTAATAATAAAATTTGAAACGCCTGTGAGTTACACTATCGTTATCAGTCCAGCTGATAACAAATCGGAAAATCAAAATTTAGCGGTTAATTAAAGGACTACATGCGATTTTTTTACTATCAGTAAATCTTAATATTTCCAATTTTTTATATAAGATATAACCGTAATATTTAAAAGTTTTTAAAAGAATTAAACAATAATTTAAATATTAAAATATTACTCTTTATTGCTTACAATTATCACACATTTATCACATAGGTGAAATTTACAATTATCACCTAAAATAATTACATAAAGCACATTTAACTTGTAAAAAAATGATTATAAATTACATTTTTAATTGCACCAAGGAATATTCCACGTTTCAATATAAAAATGTTTATTGCACTGTTGACTACATCTTGAAGGGCTTAAATTAACATACATATTTACAAATAAATATTTACAAAAACGCTTACCTAAATATAAATTATTACACACAAAAATACTCTCTTGGCATGTGACTTAACTTTAACAATAATATGGCCAGGAATAACAAACTCCAGCATTCAAACTCCGTTTGTTCGATTCACCTATACATCGAATTATTTCAATTGACTAGAGAAAATATCAAAAATACAACCAAACACACAGCAATTACAGACAACCTTCGAATTGCAGCTGCACTTTTCTGGCTATTCGAGATACTTTCGAACGGATCCGGCTGGTAGCTTCCGCAACGCGGGAAATTTTTAGGCACCGGCAACATCTCGTCCTTTTCGCCCACTTGCAGGACCAAAGCCATCCCGATTTCGGCGTGGAACTCCAAGTGGCAATGGAAGAACCAGTAGCCTTAAAAGAAATACAACCCGTTAACACCAACAATCAAAACCTAACAAACTCCATTACATACCTGGATTAGTGGCTTTGAATCTAACTATCGTGTAACCCCCGTCCGGTACCGTAATTGTGTCTTTAACAGGAGGATTCTTCAAGTTCCTTTTTACGAGACCTCTGGCATCGGCGTTTTTAATTTCCTCGATTGTAGTGGTATTTCCTAGCCTTTCCAAAGCCACGACGCGGAACGAGTAACCGTGTAAATGCAGAGGATGATTTGCATCGTAAGCGACCCCTTCGTCCAAAAACACCAATTCCACCACAGCTCCTAGAGGCACCTGAACCACACAACTCGTTTAAAACCAAACAAATTTAACTACAAATTATATTTACCTTTAACCCGTGCATGCAAGAACAGTAATCCTCGGTGCAGTTGCGCTCTTTCATCGTCTCGCTGTTACAAAACATATCATCGGTTATCTCGTCTCTTTGGGGCAACAATGGAAACGACGGCATCTCCATGGATATGTGGTTGAATTGGGGCGTCAGCACCTTCTGTTTCGAGTTTTGTACTACAAACGGTCATTTAGAATATCCGATGGGTAATTTAAAATAAAGCGACTCACTGGAGAAGTATCCGTAATGCGGTGGTTTGTAAAACTCCCTGTTGCTTATCTTATAGAAATCGTAAGCTATGTAGAACTGATAATCGGCCACTTCTTTCAAGCTATCATCCCACGGTACCATCGACTCCAGCTCCGGCATCGTCACGAACGATTCGTTGCCTTCAGTACCCACGTTCAAAGGATTAATTTGCTGAACAAACATTAATTATTAGAAACAATCTTCGTAATTACGAATACCACACGTACAAGTCCATCTACGTGAGCGTTATCGTAGGTCACTTCTTCCAACGGGTACATGTTGAGAAGGGTCTCGTTCGCGCTGCCTCCTTCGTACTGCAATACAGCCACCTGGAAGGCCTTCGTGAACCTTTCGTCGCAATCCATCAGACCTTTGAAGCGTATCCAATAGAGGCCTTTGGGTTGGTCGGCGTTGACGATGAAATCGAATCGTTCCCCGGCGTATGTGACCAGCGAAGTAGCTAGAAATCGAAATTTATTTGTGAGTTGGTGAAGAATTTGTTGTTTTTGACGATAGATCACGCTTAACGCGAATGTTCTTTGTTATGCTATTTTTTAGGAATGTTTGTTTTATTAAATGATGGTTTATAAAGTTGTATTGTTTTATGATGTTTGGTTCAATTGTAAAATGTATAATCTTGAAAAAAGTTGAATAAAAATTAGATTTAAGGCGAATAAATCAATAAAATTTAATGAAAATACATGATTTGTACAAGTATAAAATAGTATTTACCTGATGTAGCATTAATATCATTTCCGTCTGAACTAATAACGTGGATCGTATGACCGTCTACTGTCATTTCTATCGGACAATTCAAAAACCCAGCATTTATAACTCGAAACCTATACCGGTAACCCTACAAACATAAACATAATTAATCCAAACTCTTCGCTATACACTCACCAAAACAATTCCTCTCATTCAAGCAAAATTCCTTACCTGTTCAACGGAAAACCTAGCAGAAGGAGTATAAATCGGTCCATCTCCGGTACCATTGAACTCCCTGAACCGGCCCAAACCGTTCACCAGCATCGTAGGCGGCTTGTTATCGCCGTCGTTGTGATGATGCGACATGAAAACCTCGGTTCCCAATTGCGAAGCCCAATCGGCCAGCACCATTACGTGATCGGTCAGATCGTAATCGTACAGCCCTATATGCGGATCCTTTTCTTCCGGAACTCTCACGATCAACGGACCGTACGCGCCATCGCATCGTTGCACACCTTAAAAATCGAATCGTACAGTTGATTGTAGTTAAGTCGTATAGTGAATCGGGGGTTTTATTTACCTATGTGCGAGTGGTAGAAATGTGTACCGGCTTGTGTGGCTTTGAAGGTGTACCTGAAGGTGGTGTGAGGCGGTATCGGGCATTGTGTTATAAACGGGACACCGTCCATGTAAGGTGTGGAAACTTGATGTTGGCCGTGCCAATGGATTGTTGTTCCTTCGCTTGCTAGTTTGTTGTGTACATCTACGACTATTACGTCGTTTTGGCATACCTGCAATCACGTATTTTAAAAATAATAGCTTTGTACGTTTGTTATTTAATTCTAGTGGGTCTTGTAATTGTTCTAAAATGTACCTGGTACACTAGTAGTAGAAAGGTTTTTTAAGTAGAATCGAGTCTCCCATGAGAGTCTTTACCGAGTCTTTCGCTTAAAAACCATGCAATTGCAACAAATTCATAATTTTAGTTACAACATAATAAATTTAAACAATTTTTAAATAAAGAGAGGTTAAATTTTCTTCTTTTTACTTTCAAATGTCAAATCATTCGGATAAAAAAGTTTTTAACATTTGACACATGCCACCTGTCACTTTATTTTTTTTAAATTTATCCAACAATCGTTATCGATAATAAAAACATTCCCGGCACGCGACTACTATTAATATAAGCTTAAAGAAATATACGGTACCTCTATGGGTGGCCCGGGCATTTGCCTGTTGATGGTAACAATGGCCCTTTTGGTACCATCGGCCGGTACGCAGTCTTTGCGGAAGCAATCGGTCACGTTGAAAGGGCAGTCGAAGCAGGCCTTGCTCAATGTGTGGTAGGACTCCACTTCGAATTTGTATCTACATATCATGGGCGGCGCTCCCGATTCGCAGTTTCTTTTGCAAGGATGCTCGCCGTCCATCAGGACGTACTCCAAATGGTACTCTTCCGAGTCTGTCCCGTTTTTGTCCAATTCTGGTGAACAGAAAAGAAATCATAAACTGTGCATGGTCAGCTTATGTCATGTTTCGTGTTTTGACGTCAAATATGCTTCCACAATTTTATACAGGGTGTTTCGTAGGTGATTTAAAATGTATCTATAAAACACCCTGTTTATTTCTAATTAAAAATTACTCAAATATCCAAATTATGAAATAAATTTATCCTTTTACCCTCTAGATATGTAATTTAAGGGGTTAATTGAATACTCACCATTTACATTTCTATCAGTGTAAATAATATTCCCCTCGACGTGCAGGATGCCAAAAAGGATAATAAAATAGTTTAGCATTTTTCTGAAAGGAAACATAATTTTAAATAAGAACAATCAGGCAGGGATTATTAGGCACTTAAAAAAATACCATTTTAATTTTTTTAATGAGTGAAAGTCAAGGGTAAACATAAGAGCTATTATCGCGAGAAGACCTTGTAAATCCTGTTTCTTCTAATGTGCAAAACTCCACAACATTTATTTGATGATAAAGCCAACAAAAGAGGCATTTATTACTCAACACCAGTTTAATTACATTGCATAATTATTGCATAATTCCTAATTGTCCTGCTACCAAGGTAAGTGGAGTAGTTTCGCATTTTATTCTAATGAATTGGTCTTGACTGCATTCATCAGGTTCACTTTAAATGCGTATTCAAATCAAATCAAATCGATCGCTTCCCAGAAGGTAGTGGAAACCGCGAGATGCAGTCGAGTAAACAAACTATAGTAATTCCGGAAAATTTTTTAATAATCACTTTTGAACTTGTATTCTGGTTTAAATTAGTCCAACTACTCCGGTATGCAAATGATTGTGTATGGAACATGGAATCGAACAAAAATATTGGAAGCGAGTTGGGCAATTTCGCGGCAAAGGACTTTGAAAAATATCAAGTTTCGAGAATATTGCTTAATTACATACATGTATCATTGACACACTAAGCTTTAGTTCAGCGAGTTTAAATGAAAACTATTTTTTTAAATCCACCATTTTATATACGCAGAGTGGCCAAATATTTCCAATTTGATTCATCTTAAATTATTAGGTAGTACCTGCATATTAAAGTGTGAAGGTTGATGCTTAAATTTTTTGTATCCCACCGTTAAAAAAAATTGGTAAATACCGCAAGTGAGGCGTAATGATTAATTTAGTCCGCGAATCCTGGTAGGTATAATCCTTCAATCATTACATACCTGCGATTTGAAGTTAATTAAAACGTAATCAGCTCGTATCCGCGTATTGAAGCGTGTATAGTAATCGAATTTAGAGTAGCTAATAAAATAAGATATAAGAAATAAATTATTTATAAACGCGTGTAGGTATAATTCTTTCCAAGCAGGATATATGTAAATGTAAAATTCAAATACCTCTCGATTCGATATGTTTCCAATCGAACATCCATATTTTATTTGTGTAACTGAAATTTCTACTCTCTGTCCTGGCCCTTTACTAACGATATATTTTTTTTAAATAGTGAGCTGTTAGATAAAAAATATAATGGGCACTAATTTTCTTTATCAGCTGTTATTTTAGTATATTTTCGTTTTTAACGATTTTAAATTATTCAGCATAAGTTCGAAATGAAGGTAGCAAAAAAGAAAATTGGCTGTAAAACGAGACAAAGTTTAAAGAAAATGAGATAAAAGTCGCTCAATAATTAATTAGTTTAATTGCACTTGTAAAAAATGTAATAAAAACCGATTATAAAATTCTTTGGTATTAAATTAATCATTTTGAAAATCCCAATTAACGTAAATCCAGTAGTGAAGAACGATTAGGTGTGGTAGAAATGGCGTCATAATTTAAAGACGTCATTATTTAATTGGGTAAAAAATTTACAATACCGCAACATCCGGTATTCTTTATTTTCGGTTTTGCACTAATTAAATCTCAGGTGGATTTTTGTAAGGTCCAAGAAAAACGTCACGTTCTTTAATGTATTCACTGTTAGAATTGACCATTATTAATTTTTCAAGGTCTGATAGGCGCACGATTTAATTAAAAGATGAGAAAAAATACCTAAGGTAAATCTATAAATAATAAAATAGCTAATTTTATAATTAAGTTTAAAGAGCATTTTCACTATACTAAAATAAATAGATAATTTTCTATGTGGGTATTATCTAATTATGATGAAATTTTGCCTTAACATCAAGGAACAAGATTTAATAGTGCTAAATTATACGTGTAAGAAGGACTTTTTTATACACGGTGTCCCAAAAAACGCGTTGAAATGGCTTTTATACGAACACACTGTATATTTGCAAGTAATTTCAATCGAGGATAAGGTCAGTTATTTAACGCATCGATTGGTCATTGACCATGAAAATTGTTTTTCTTATTTAAAAATTTTCTCTATTTCTTTGGAAATTTAATAATGAAATTGCATCATGATAGGAACAGTGATTGCCTACTTGAATTTTCCACTGATTATTTATCTTTTATTCTACATTACATTTGTTCAGGTAATGCTATACAATTAACATACAAGAATAATTTCTTGTTTTTGAGCAATATAATTTAATCTACTTTTACAGACGCGAGATTTTATTTTTTTATGTTTATTACAAGAACGTTGTATAATTAACTACATGCTTTCAGTTTCGTTTTTAACCGTATTTTTATTATTTTATAAGCGAATTTTTTAGTAATCTGATTTACAACATGTCAAAATTAACCCGATTTTTACTTTATTTTATTACCAATATTAATGATGATTTTCTCGTTAACCATAAAATTAATGTAGGTACTGCATAAATTTAATTAGCTGTTACATAATTCCTAATATCCTCTAATACGAGAACATTTTTTTAATTACGTGAAAATTTATTCCATGTTTTATTAATATATTTCCAGAAGAATTGTAGAGAATTTTGAATAAAATTGAAATGTGAATTTTTTACACGTTTAAATTTATGCAAAAATTAATTTATTTTATTATAGATGAGAAAATAGTTAGAAGGAATTCCGCATAATAGCCCTTTTTTACATGAAAAGGTGATAAAATTAATTTGCCGTTATAAAAATCAATGAAAAAATTAATTAAACAATAGAAGTAGGCAATAATGATTTATCCAATTACTTCTTATTAATTAAAAATGGATTATATTACTCACATTGTTATTTTCCCGCACCGTTCTCCGCAACTCAATATTTTCTCGCTAAAAAAAATATTTTACAAAAAATAATTTCACGCTAAATATCGTTCAAAACTAAATGTCCACGAACTATCCGTAAAACTTCAGAAAATTAATTTTAATTCTTAATTCCGAACCAACGACCTTTAATTTCAAAAAAACACATAAAACCAATAAAACAAACTAATTACCGGACGCGAAACCGTCGATTTATCCAATCGGATACTTAAGTCACGAATTTTACTTTTCACCAACATGTAATCGCCGTAAAGCGGCATTTGACACCGAATTTGCGAAGATATACCATCAAATAGTCGTGTAATAAAGCCAGATGCGAGGTGGGGATAATCCAAAGCAAATGCAATAGATGATTATTATAAAATAGTAATCCGGATTTACCAGAATGGCTGGGGAGTTACCGCCGGTGCGAAAATAAGAAATTCCAGATAAATAAATAAGAAATCGCCGATCGGAAGTTGACCCGAATGATTATGATTATTCACAATAGGTCAAAAGCGATATCAATGGGGAATTTGATGTAATTAAGTAAGGGTGGCGTTTATCACTTTTTTATTACATTTTGAACTGGAAAATAAGGTTTATATAATTTTTTTCGATTATTTTTTTATTTATTTATTTTAATAAATAACGTAATCTGTTAAAAATGTGCAATGAAAATATTTTATTACTAAGAATAGACCAAAAAAAATGATTTAACTCCAAAAATATAGGTTTTTTAGAATATTACAAAGAGTAAAAAATCAGTCTAAATTCTAAATAATCCAGAATAAATTTCGATAAATCCAGTTTCGACTTAAAAATTAGATGAAAAACAGGGGGGAAGAATTAGGGTTCTAAGGGGGTTGTACCTCCCGTTAAATCTGACACGGATTGATAATTTTCACACAATAATTAGGTCACTAAACAAAGATATTCTGTACAAATTTTCATGATAAAGCCTTCAGCCAATCTTGCTTGAGCAGCTTGATATTGACATCAAAATATCTCTTTTTTATTTTTAACTTTAACAACTTCTTTACTATAAGCACTATTGGATATAGGTAATCATCTTATTTTTGCCCCTAAAATTCCTCAAATTTTAGCCATAAAATGATACAAAAAATTTTTGTTTATTACCAAGAAACATGACGAGTAATTATCGTATTTACAAGCGCATTTATTTACGCGATTAATTTGTAACGCTGTTCCCAATAAAATGAGATTTCAGAAACGGATAAAATTCGGCTAAGTCATTGCTTGGATTACGTTCGAAATTTCAAACCGCGATAAGAAAACCGGTAGCTTTATGGAAGTTTCTATCAAGACACAAGGTGATTTCCCATTAGATCTTTGCGGTGTTATTTTTACGAAGACGTGTAGATATAATTTCACCGCCGACGCAAGTCGAGAGCACGTCTGAACAAAAACGGGAAAATCCGGAATACCGCTGCATTAATTAAAAATTATTGACCAATAATGAATTTCCGAATATAAAACGAACATAAATATAAAATTCGTAAACTTTGAGGAGTTTTAATATTGTATAATAGTAATGTTTATGTTTAATTTAGTAGTATACAGGGTATGTAATAATAGGTGACCATTTTCAAATTCCAAATAAATTTATCTGAACACCTACAGTCGTGCTTCTGGATGTTAAGTACTTAAAATGAACGTATCACTAGGGATTTATTGCTTCAAAATGGTTTTATTACTTTTCCCGATGACGAACGGAGTATAAATTGATTTATAGAGATGGTAGTGTGTGAAAATTATTGCGAAATTTCTCTATTTTTTGTTCATAAAATGAAAGTTTCATTACTTCATTCATAGAGATGATAGTGTGACAAAATTATTGCAAAGTTTCTATATTTTTTTGTCCATAAAATGAACGTTTCTTCATTGATTTACTGCTTCAAGATTTTATTATACTATCTCCTGATCGCGAACGGAGTATAACTTCATTTGTATAGACGATAGTGTGAGAAAATGATTGCGAAATTTCTATATTTTTTGTTCATAAAATGAAAGTTTTTTCATTGATTTACTGCTTCTTGAAGATTAAATATTACTCTCTCCTGATGGCGAACGGAGTATAATTTGATTTGTAGAGATAGTAGTGAGAAAATTATTGCGAATTTTTTATATTTTTTAGAAAGCTTTATATGACTATCTCCTGATAGCGAACGGAGTATAGTAATTATTCTCTCCACTATTCATGTTTTTCTTACACTCACATTGTTCTTACTAAATTTAAAATTAAAAAATCAATTCGTTTAATCAATACCACCAATTGTTCAAACATTTTTACACTACATTATTTATAAATAATCAACTTTTTTCATACCACATTTGCTACAATACGGGAGCAATTTTAACATTAAATCCGACGTTTCTATTACAATAAATACCAGTAAAAAATTTAAAAAAACAAGCCAACATTTCCGCTTAACAATCTAGTAACTTATGTACCGATAGGGTTATTGAGAGTCGCTGGATGAGCTGCTGCTCGAGTCCGTCGACATCACCTCCACGTCCTCGTTCTCCTGCTTGTGATTCCTGGTATCCATCGGCACCGTGCTTTGCCCCACATTTATGTGCATTTCCCCGGATGGATGCCAAGCAAACTGATTTTGTTGAGCAGCCGGGATTTCTGAAAAAACAACACCAAGTTCTAAACAACTCCCAATTTTTTACTACTTTATTTTTACCTCCGGGATGTCCAGGTCTGTGCAAATCCGACATGCTGTTCTGCTGCGCAAGCATGTGCCCGTTCATGGGATCCCCCATCCTGCCCAGCAAACCGAGCCTCATTTCGATATCCGTGGGGTAAGGTCGTCGCGGATCGCCCTGTTGCCAGGTCAACGGGGCGCAGATGGCGTTGGACGCGCTGATTCTGTGGGCGAATTTGATGAGTTCCTCGGAGGAAATCGGCCGGCGATTGGCTTTGGCGATCGACTGTAGTTTTTGATTGGCTTGGTAGATGGCCGTGGATAGGATCTGTTCGGCTTCTTTGAGCTGCTTTTGTAGGTGGTTTATGTCCTGGTCTTGGCGTTCCACTTCCGCTTTTAGGATGTCTAGTTTTTTGTTTATTTGCGCTTGTTCGGAGGCCAGTTGGAGCGTCTTCTTCAGCTCGTTGTCTTTGGCCACCAGCAGGTCTGTTAGCTGAGCGTATTCGGGGCCTGACAGTTTCGAACTCTTCGGAGCTATCGCATTTTCTATGATTTCCCTATGAAGTAAATTAGTAAATATAATCGTTTGTTTTAACGAGAAAATTTGCGTGTGCTTACTTTGATATTATTTCCATGTCGTCAATTATGTATAATAATTTCTCTTTTGTACTTAATTGTGACATTTTTGAAGAATTTTATCTCAAAATTTGAAGAAAAACTAGAAAACTGAATTTGGTTTATTTGTTTATATTTCGAATGACGTTTATGACACATTTGCCATTGTCATTTATATGTCAACCATCTGTCATAAAGAGCTAATGCTTCTAACACGTCGACCAATAAAAAGAGATACGTTCAGTTGACACAGTTTTAAAATTGCATTATTAATTAGAATTTACAAACATTTCGGATGAAAATGAATTAATTTTAGATAAAAAAACACATATTTTGTCATAATTGTAAATAAAACGATAGTTTAAAGTTACAAAACAAATAAGGGCGAGCTCTGATTGGTTGCAATAACTGTCAGAATAGGCTCCACGAACCCAATCGAGAGTATTTTGAAAACGCGCATGACATCTACCTTTTCCGCTACAATACGTCAAAAGAGTGTAAGTTTATAGTGAAAATTAAATTTCTTTAATCATCTACTTATTTTCCAAATATTTCTAATTTATACATTTCAAATATGTTATTAATCTATTCGTTTTTTAATTATACCAGCATATTTTTTCGCTAATTTACCAAGAACTTTACAAAACAACTTTACTGAGGTTATGTATTCACAACATTCCCCTAACCGTTTGTATTTTTAGGACGACAATGAAGCAAATAGTAACAAACCAAACTGTTAAAATCCCCGAAGGAATAACAGTGAGCGCGAAGTCGCGTCTCGTCACCGTCAAGGGACCCAGGGGCACCCTGAAGCGGTGCTTCAAACACTTGGCTTTGGACATTCGCATGGTCAGCCCCAGGCTCCTGAAGGTAGAAAAATGGTTCGGAACCAAGAAGGAACTGGCCGCCGTGAGGACCGTTTGCTCTCACGTCGAAAACATGCTGAAAGGCGTCACGAAAGGCTACCAATACAAAATGAGAGCCGTGTACGCTCATTTCCCCATCAACTGCGTTACCACCGAAAACAACTCAGTTATCGAAATCAGAAATTTCTTGGGGGAAAAATTCATCCGAAGGTATTCATTTCGATTAATATTTCTAATTTATTGGGTTAATGTTGGTGTGGTTTTAGAGTACGAATGGCACCCGGTGTGACTGTAGTGAACTCGCAGAAACAGAAAGACGAGCTAATAATCGAAGGAAACTCCCTCGAAGATGTATCGAGATCTGCGGCTCTCATCCAACAATCCACCACCGTTAAAAATAAGGATATCCGTAAGTTTTTGGACGGATTGTACGTATCCGAAAAGACAACGGTCGTACAAGATGAGTAAATTTATTAAAATAAACTTATTATAAACGTTACTAGATTTTTTTTGATCAATTCTCCTCTAAGCACCGATGATTCTAGTAATGTTTGTACGGTTTAATCGAACTACTTACGTCAGTTTGACGGTAAATACAACGAAAATGTCGGTACGTTAACGCTGTTCGATTGCAGTATTATTTTTGTGTTTTGTAAAGGGGACCATGTCGTTGGCAAATTCACTGTTTTCAGCAATACTCAATAACAATTTGGCGCGAGTCGAGAAACTATTAAACAGCGATATCGAAGTAAACGTTCGAAACAGCTTGGAAAAAACCCCTCTGCACATCGCCGTTGTAAATCCCGGTATAGTTAAATTATTGATAGAAAAAGGAGCAGATGTAAATGCAGCAAACAGCAACGGAGACACTCCTCTGCACGCAGCCGTAGATCTAATCGAACTCGAAACGGTTTGCATGCTGCTCTATTACAACGCCGATCCGAATGTAGCGAATAAAAACAACGAAACTCCCTTTATGAAGGCTCTGATGAGCGGATTTGTTCAGCTACAACGGCCGTTGCTTCAGTATATCGATGATTTCTCGAACGAGCCTAACATTGTGGCTGTTGCGATTAAATACGGAAGTCCGCACGTTAGGGAGATCGTGTCGAAGGGTGGACCGATCGATCAAAGGGCCGTGAAATATTTTAACTTCTCCGACGATAATTTGGAGCTTTTCAAGTTCATATGGCCGCGCGTGCCAGGTTCGGAAATTAACGAAAAAACCATCGGTCCCGTTTTGATTTTCAAATTGTGCAGAGGTTCCACGTCGAAGAATTTCGGAAAATACTTGGATTTTCTAATCGAACACACCGAATCCACTGTAGTGGATGCCATAGCTCACAGTTTATCCGATGTAACGTTGAAGTATTTCTACTTGAAGTGTTACAGCTTCAATTGCTTGAAAGAACTGACGAAGTTCTTCTGCCTGTTGCTCCAGCACAACTTCAAGTGCTCGCCCAGGGAGAAGATCCTGATCTTCGAGATATTCGGCTACTGCTCGCTGTTTCGCATACTGCTCTACTTCGATATCGAAGGGGAGGAGGGTTACTACAAATCCGCGTGCAGCTTCTCTACTATCCTGCCCGTTTACATTTACTTTATTCGAACCGACATAAAATCCATTTGCGATAATATCGATTTTCGCGACGCCCCTTTTCCGAAATTCAAATGCATCGTGAACACGATGTCCTACTGGGCGCACCCGAGGCTCGTTTCCCTGCTGAACAACCTGCAGATAATCCGGTTTCCCAAGTTCACCGAGCTCTATCCGGAGTTGCCGGCGTTCCCATCGCTGGTCGAGCTGGCCAGGGACAAATCCAGGGAATACTTGGTGGATAAATTTGAAATTACCAACAGCGGTCAATATTATACTTTGGTGTATCATCTCCACATACCGGCGGATTGTATGGATATATTGGCGTTTAGGAAGAAGATTTATAGGATTAAATTTTGAGTGTAGGGCTTGGAACGAAATTTGTGATAGTAGTAAATTGTAATGTAATGTTAATATAAAAATGAATGGCGTAATGTTGTAGTTTAAAGAGAGTGAGAGTGCGCAATTTATACTGCGCATATGAAGAATCGAGGTGTTTATGGTGCGGTGTTGCCGAGTATCTACTGTTTAGTTGATTTAAGGAAAGATTGTAAAAGGAGTAAGTGCAAATTTTGTTTGGAATATGGTCAAGACCCATACTATAACTCATTCTTTTTTCTTTACACGAGATTAATGTATGTTGTCTTTGTCGCATCTACTAAATATAAATTATAAGAATGAATATTTGGCAACAGCGCTGTCAAAACGCCTTGATTCTTTATATGCGCAGAAGAAGTTGCTTACTTTTACAATTTCAAATTACATTACAAAATGAATATTTAAAATTGAGGCAATATTATTCCTATTAGTAATTATATTGGGGGTATTGAATTTGGAAAAATTTAAACACAATTTTCGTTAAAAAAATTTATTAGTTAATATTCGTCAAAAATGAGGCAGATTTAAGATCGCACAACACATTTTTATTTTCTAAAAAAAAGTGTATAAAATGGACGGTGTAAACGTGAATTAAAAAAAAAATAAGTATAAAACATTAGCGCTCGCAGCTTCTGGTCAGTCTTTCGATTTTTATTAGTAGGCTAAACAATAAATAAATAAATAAAAGTACAATGAGATGAATAAAAATGTTTTGTCGAGTCGTTTGTTAAACCCTAATTTCCAGCGAAACCGTCAACTTTTCAATGCCTTTAAAACTATCTTCTAACGCTCGTGTATTGGTACTTCCGCATGGGCGCGCTGCGGGCCCCTTGCGGTACGATTTCCACGAGCTCCGCGTCCGGATTCGGCGTGGCTCCGCTTTGGGCCAGCAGCTCGTTAACGTACGTGTCCCGGGACAAGTCCCGCACGGGCTCGAAATTCAGGGAATTGTCGTCGATGGGCGCGAACTGGCCGACGTCCATCCATCTCGGGTAATCCACGGTATCGAAACTTTCAATGGATTGTAGGTAGGGTGCGGCCTGATGGACAAAGAGTGCATTTGTGCAAGTGAGTAGGTGTGATTTTTTTGGTGCAAAATTGTGCTATTAACGTTATTACTACGGTTGGTGGGTTAGTTGGTTTGTTATATGCTAAAATTACAGTGGGGTAGTAGGAGGAATATGTTACAATTAGTTTGATAATTAAATGTTAATATAAAACTAGATAAAAACTTTATTTCAAAAACAAGGATTTTACAATATCGGTTCTAAACTATTTTTTAAAAAATAGCTATTATTGTGTACAATATTCCTGACGGTTTCAAATATATTTCAATAATAAATCGTATAAAGTAGATATTACTTAAAAAAATATCTCTTTCGTATAACTTTATGAAAAAATTGTAGTATATCATAAGCAGTCGCGATTACAACGTTCTATAAAACCTAATAGAATAAATCGTACCGCCGTAATCGCGACTCCTCGTTATTGTATTACAGAGGCGTATTAGACATATTAAAATATTGTTATATAGGGGGGAAAAAATAGCTGGTCGGGGCGCATGCAGTTTAGGCGGCGCTCACGAGTTTCTCGGGCGCCCCCGTCTTACCAACCTCTTTGCCTTTGACGATCTCGTTGTCGGCGGTGTTCTCCAACGATTCCCTGTCTTTGGTCGTCTCCTTCGGCGTCACTTCCTCGGCGTCCTTCTCCGTCGCCGTCTCCTCCGGCTGCACGTCGATGATGCTCACCTTGAAGAAGGCGCTACCGTGCTCGTCGTCGTTGTGGTATTCCGTTTGATTGATCACCACCTTGTGCCCGTCTATTATCTGTTTCAAAAATATTTATATCGTGCAGAATTGTTTGCTTAAGATGGTACACGAAATTGAGTTAAGTATACCTCGTCGAACGTAGCTTGGCAGATGAAAATGGAGAAGAAAGATGGAGTCTCTCGCCACTTGAGAATTGCTGGACGGTACAAATTTTAATATAGTGGCGGGAGGAATATATTATTGACTTAAACACATAATACTTCATTAAAGTTTGGAAAATAAGCGTAATATGATGAGTACAGGGGGGTTTAAATATGCATTTTAGGTACTGCAGTAACTTCCTTTATTAATTTGATAAATAATCAATGTATACTTTTGAATCTTTAGTGATAATTGATAATATAAATCAAACTACACCAGTGGAAATCATGCGACCTTTACCTTTCGATTAATCAGTATCAATTGACCTCTCATCAACTACCAAGCTACTTTTGGTGTGGTATATATTTCAAGTAAAGTTCTATTGACTGCTAATCGGTTCCCCAACAGAATTATTACATAATTTATTACACTTCTACAGCGTAAATTGCATTCATTATACCCATTAAGTTGCATAAAAAATGTCAAATGGCCTCACCATTTCGGGGCGTTAATATACAGCGTGTCCTCGCTCAAAACGGCTGTCTAGCCAATAGAGAAATTAGCAAATGCAAATCGGGTTATTACCTTCGTTACGGACGTCGTGTTTCCTTTGCCCAAATCGATATTTAACGGAGGGAAGTTCCCTGGAAGATCGGGAAATTCATCCGAAGCGTTTCCGCTACCGATCATCGGGAATCGGCTCAGCATATCGTTCATTTGTTGACGCACCCTTGCCATCAAACCTGCGATAAATCGATTCAAAAATATTCAATTACAAATGAAATCTGTTGGCTAAAAATCTAGGAATATGTTCTACAGTATATTTAGCTTACATCGCATTTCGTTTCGCGCTCTAAACTCCATCAAAGCAAACCTATCATCCATTTTTCTACGAATTATCGAACACGCCTCGTACAAAATCTACTATACAATCGCACTCGCACAATCGTTACCTAGTAGGTAATCATTGTAATTCAAACTGCACACTTCCTGGGCATTCGTTCGGTTTTAAACGGGGCACCCACATACAGACCCAAACATCAGTAAACATATTAAAATTTTTAATAACTCTCATCCTTGAACGTGACATAATAGGAATTCCAGTAGGATTAGCTGCAATTTACAATTCGCCGGGCAATTAACAGGTCTAAAGATTAATAGAGGTATTCCTTAAATTTCCATAACAGCGCGGCCCACGTTATTAATTCATAATCATTTAGCTAATTAACTTTATTATTCCAAACTTACTCTCGATGTTCTCGAAGAGTCCTCCGAACGGATTGGAATAGCCAATGTCGTCGAATCCTGCGTTAGTATCGATGATGGGGCGATCTCCGAAAGGTTCTTTGGGACCGACGAATTCCACTCCATCGTCTATTTGCGTGGGAATGGCTGAAATCCAATTTAGTTACAGTCAATTTCCAGTAAAATTGCCTTATACATATACAGAGAGAACCAAATAAATGCCACAAAGAACTGGCTGAAACCCAATTTAGTAACAGCCAACTTCCAGTAAAATCGCATGTATACAGAGAGAGCCAAATAAATTTCACAAATGACTGGCGAATATGTATGCGAATTGTAAATTATAAAAGAACATCATTTTGAATAATGAATTAAGATATCATCAAGATAACGCCCGTTAATAAAAAAATGTGTAGAGACACAAAGGATTCTTTGTTATCGCGAGCGAATCAGTCCTTTAGAATTAGGCGATTAATAAGCGAAATAAAAAAGCGATTTTTAATGAAGGGTTATCAATCAAAGTGAGATAATTCGGATGAATGGACGGCGAATTTAGGAAACGTTAACCTGCGGTGTTGGTGATGCTGGTGCACAAAATTCGAAACCGGTTAGAACGGAAAAAATAAAAATTTTACCCAACAGGTATAGAATATACAGATATTAAATAAGCGGCCGATCGAATTGCGTATGTATTTTCTGGGTACTACATATAAGGAAGAAGTCTATTAAAAAAGCATTTCATATGCATATTTACGTGTTGATTCAGACGTCACTTTTTACATTTTAGTCGCCAAAAATTTAATAAATTTTAATAACTAGTTTAATTGCAGATTAACCGGTCGTATTTGCATATATTTATTTAAATTGTGACCAAATTATTCGAGCGTTACGCGCTTAAAACAGTTACACTTATTGAAACAAATAGGTGTACAGGTATGTACATATTTTGTACCTGTAAGTCCAATCATGGAATACTAATGGCTCGGTTTTTCCATAACCGGCGTCTAATTTTAAAACCAGTTCTACTCATCATTATTTTCTTGGAATTCTAATATATAAATAAGAAAAAAACCAACTCAAAACGGCGTTTAGATCGTACAAGGTGATAAATAGTAGATTTTGTAAATACAAAATGCAGTTAGCAAAAAGTCATAATTTTTTAAATACTCACAAACTTATAATGAAATGAATTTTCTAACTTAATTATATAGGCTATTAGTTGCGTGAAAAACATATGTTTATGGATGTACTAAAGTAATGCTATATTTATGCCTGTTTCTAGAAAAATTTTCTATTTATCAATACGACATATCTGATGACTCAAACGCTAACCATATAGTTACAAGTTACATACGCAATAAGTGTAAAAAAATTGCAGGTATATAGAAAAATATATAAAAACATGTTCACCTTGTGGACGACATTATAAATTATAATGTCTACTAATATAACTTCATTTGATGATAATCAATTTAGGAACAAAAACATAGACTGTTGTTATGCATTTAATATTTTTAATTCGATCATTTCCTAATTATCTAAAAACAGAGTGTTAATTCTTAACACACTGTATAATGTAAGAAGTAACATTATACATTTTGTTATGATCGTGGTAAAATACTCATTTAATTTAATTATTCCAAGAAAACAAGTCGATGAAAATATCGAAGAATTCAATTAAAATTTATATTGTATTTCATTCCACACTCGCCGATTTTGATTAAATACACCTATATCGCCTTCACGAGCCAACAATCGTGCGGTAGGAAAAAGAAAATAACAAGAAAATCACATTTTTCACGTGGAAAAGCGCGCGTTTCTCAACAGAAAAAATATCTTACATCATGACCCGAACCTTTTTTTCCCGAGGAATTCATTTTGATTACGACCCACTAGACGTGCATAAGATGCAGACTAATTAATTACTTGCACCGTTTTACAATACCCGTTCGATTTAAATATTGCATAACTGAGTTTCTATGCACCTACGAAATGCAAGCAAAACTGCAGAGTATTTAGGAGAACGATATGTGTTTGAAAAATAACACTTATTTTGTAACAGTCGTTACTGTACCTCTGCACCAAAAAATTAATTCCCACCTCTATCAAACTTCTGTCATACGAAATGTCATTAATGTCAATCTTGACAGTTTTAGTTTATGTATCATCGAACGCATCTTAAAGTTCCACTTATTTGAGATTCTGATTAGATTCGGAATAGAGTAGAGTAAAATAATAGGTACTAATTAAATGAGTTCTGCATGAAAGGGTAAAATATTCTTTAATTATTCATTAAACGTTCATTTCGTATTCGATGATTGCAATGTAAAATTTTGTGCAGAATGACGTCAAACGAGAAATTATACAACAACATAGGACATGTTCATCGGACTGTAATACAAATTAACCTGAACTGAAACGGCATCAATAAGTCTTCGTTGAAATTACATTCGCGATTATAAACACATCCGATTCATTGTTATATAGGCGTATATTATTCGAAATATATCGCATTCTTTCGCAATGTCCAATTCGAATTTTTCCAAAACAAAAGGATATAAAAAATGTGTTTTTGTACGTTTTAGGGTTCTCATAACTTCGATGCTTCATTTACAAGGATTTTCCTGTGCCAGAAAAATACGAACTCGTTAAAAACAGCTTAAAAAATATATTTAAATACGTGAAGTTCTAGAGAAATCGCCAACAAATTTTACTTTGTTATTAGCTACAATTTCTCGATAAAACCCGACCCTTTCGACCTCTCGCACTGCGAAGCTTACGAAACAGATACACAATGCGTTAAAAACATACAACACCAGCTCAAATCAGCCATTTAACCAATTCAAACCTGCTTTTATTAGGTAATGGGGATCCGTTCTTTCAATTCAAACTCGTGCAATTCGAATGATGCACTCCTTTTTATGCTGCATGATAAAAAAAAAAACGCATCGTGCACTCGATTGTTTCGTGTTTGATTAAATTGTAGGTGGTATTTTGTTATTACGACCTTGGCGAAAACGACCATCATTCGATTACACTTTGATATTCACAATCGTACACGACATTTCTGCGATTCGAATAGCGCCTAATTCGATCGCGTAAAAAACACGATGAAAAAAAATTAAATGTTGTTTGTTCCGCGAAATTTCATTCAAGAAATTCGGACCGGACACGTTCTTGAGTTGTTTATTCGCATTTTACTGACATATAATTGACTATATTTAGACGAACATTCGACGAATATCAAATACAGTATCATCGCGATACATCCTTATTGTTGATGGGAGAAACCGCAGAACTACCGAATCCGAAATTCAATCGGGTGTATGATGTCATTAGAAAAAGTCTTTTAATACTCGCCAGCTCTTAAAAGGGTTGCGAATATTTCCAAAAACAATCATTTAGAAGGGTATAGTCCATTCGCTGAACTTACCTGGGTTTCGGATTAATAATTTACTGTCAAGTTGCAAGGGCAGTATTTCCAAATTTTTCTATTCCTTTAAATGCATTTGAATTGTACAAAATCATTGTTTTAATGTGCTACAAAGCCTTTATTAATCAATCATAATTTTATAATCCGAAACCCCTGTAAGTTCAGACTATAAACAAGTTAGTATGAACTCGAGACAAACTCTAACTAACTCCTATCTAATAGGATTTATTGAAACTGATATAAAATTACTCGTTTCTCTTCAATTACGTTAGTAACATAAGAAAGTAGTTATCAAATAAACTGCTGATAGTAAATAGTCTTAATTTTTTTGATACAATGTATAGAAATGGTATATTTGTAGTTCAAAAACGAGCAAATTATTCACATAATACAGTCGATCAAACAATTATTTAGCAGTATTTAGGTCATGGAAGTTCGTTAAACACACTAATAATTAAAGGTGAAATGCGTTAATTAATCACCAAATATAAACGGATTCCGGTGAATTTTTGATTCGTTTTCGACCAGGATTCTTGCGAAACTCATCGGATCTCGAACATCCTTGTATAGGTAGAAATAGTTGCGCACATTTCTTGGACGTGCTAAGGAGAATATTTTCCGCGAAAATTGCGATAACTTCAATGATAGTGGCAATTAAAATAAATATATGTAGAGCCTTGATCGACTTCGATTAATTCGAATTATTTACGCAGACGATATGTCGCAATATATTGTTTATGATTTTTGAAGAATATTCCGTCTCTTTACCGTAACAAAATAAATTCATTTTTCTTCACTTTTGCTGTATATTTTGTGTAAATGGTGATTTAATTAGGCAATAAACGAAGGTAGATTCCCTTTAATTCCTTTCTCTGAATGAAATTTTAATTGTTGGTGCTATCGCACTAATTTTAAATGAACTTTTATTCGTTGGTGTAATGCAGAAAATACATTATTTTAATATATTATTTATACACTTCCTTATCGCGAATATACTTAACATTTACGAGGTAAATTATCATGCTGTAAGCGATAGGAAATTGGGGAATTAACATAAATGAATTTTCCGCGATGTTTTTTTTATTTCAATGACTCATAAAAAAATCATAATTTTCAGTATTACATGAAATAATTTATAGCGACCTTTAAGCTGATAATAAGGCTGGATAGGTACTAATTGGGCGTATAGTTTGTTACTTCATTAAATACATTCCTATTAACCGTAGTTGAAATTCAAATTGAAATAATCATTAGTAATTTGTGATTCGGAAAAAAAGACTCGAATCATTCGCATAATAATAGACACATTTCGCATAATATCCCGCTTTATACGTAATTTTATAGATTTTCAGATTAACAATATCGGTTTCCGGTATTACAATAACTACTAAATTTAGTTGTTTTCCGAGGAAAATTGTATTAATATTTTCGCAGGAAAATATGATTACTTATGTGGCTTCATCATTAAAAATAAATTAAGATATAGTAATCACAGAATATTTGCGGCTCTAGAATATTCTTACATACAAAATTTCCCAAAAATACAAACACTAACTAAAATATTACCAAAACCCCGCAAATATTCAGAATAACGTTAAATCCTTATGCACACATCCTGCTCAAACGTTTGTAAACAAACCACAAATATACAGAGTAATTTAAAGCAAATACGTGCGATATTTACATACCTGGTAAAGAAGTAACGCCGCAGAAGACACCCAAAACGGCAATTGCAACTATCGTACGCCTCATTTTCGACGAATATTCCACTAAATGCGATGATTTTACGTTAATGTATCGGCTCGTTTCTCGTTCGTCCTGCACCAGTCTCGCTCAATTCTGCGGAGCTTCGGTTCGGATTTCCTGCTAAATATACGCCGGAGCCGGCGTCGAAGTCGACCTGCGCCGGCCGGATTCTATCTTCCTGCGGTATTTCAAAGGACCCGGCTTCCTGACGATAATGCCTGCCGATTAAACCATTTGTATAATAACAATTAATTGCGTATGTGGAGTGTCATATTGGCGTTTAAAATGATGAATTTTGGAGAATTATAAATAAATTCTGCATCATTTCTAGTAGCATTAATCATCATTTTTGATGTTTTTTTTTATTTCTATACAGAGTTGTAAGGATTGTAAATGGAATACAGAAATGCAAATTTACAATTTCTTGGGAATTATTTTGGCTGCGTTTTGAACAAAATATCAACATCGTGTGTAATCATCAGGTATTTTTAGCTTTATTTGCACAACAAAAATCGTTTTCCCGGGATGAGTTTATTGGAGTGTTTCGTATACAATTGGTACCCAAAAGAGTACATTATTTATTTCTTGATGTGAATTTAAACGAATAATTTACCCGATTATTAATCATTCGTTGTTTGAGATGTAATTTCCGAGAAAAATCGGTAAATTTTCGTATGACCGCAAGACTTTTACAGCCTCCATGGATTCCCCAAATTTACGGAAAGAAATAATAAAAATTAATAAAAAAATACCTACATTACTGTACCCTGCATTTTTAAAAATTGTTGTATTTAGTTTGCAAAATAAAGTAGCAATTCCTATTTAGGGGTGGTAATTCATTTAGACGTCGTGACGCTTCCTTATATTTTTACAAACTAACAAATACTGCACCGCACTAATCAGTACAACCTACTCGAACAAACATTCCGAAAATGACAGTTGACATTGACAACAATGGAATTTGATTGACAGTGACAGATAGGAGATTCGATTTGTGGTTATGTGTATTATTATAATGAAGGGAAATTATCCGCCTTTCTTCGACGAAATAGCGATGATATTGTAATTTCATTATGCTTTAAGTAAGTACAGCCATAGAATGTTCGTCCGAAATACATTTGGTTTTCCAATTCAGTTTTCCTGGTTACATTACAACAATCATGTACGAGTCACCGGAGAGCTTGGAGGAGCTGTGTTTGGAGGTAGTCAGTGAAAATATACTCACTTACATCGAACCCCTTGAAGTTAAAGGCAACGCGGACGATAGCAATTCAGAGGACAGCGATACGTGGGATGGTATCGAGCTGAAGTACAAGTTCAAAGATCCGGAGATATTTCTCATAAAAGAAATATCGGAGAAGCTCCTAGAGAAATTCGTAGACAAAAGACTCCTGTGCGATCCCATACTGAATATATTCACGCAGGAGAACACGAAACTAAAAAATTTCCTAATTAGAAATAGCCGAATAACGAAGAACGGACTGCAAATTTTAAAACAGCATAAAATAGTTAGTTTAGAATGCGTGAATATGAAGAAAATAGGGATCGGTGATATTTTAGGTGAGATAAAACATAATTTAGCGATGACGTCAAAAATTGTAAAAAAATCTTTGATAAACTACAACAATACAACTCGGCTATTTTTCATCTCAAGATACGCTAATGGCTAATTTAATTCTAGATTGCCTCAACGAATGGTCGATAGAAAATTTAGTGAGCGTAAACTTCGCCAAGTGCAGCTTCATCGACAGAACTAGGTACAATTTCATGGTGAGAATAACCCATTTGGCGAACCTGCGCAGCCTAAACTTGGCCTACACGGAATTGAATCAAAACGTGTTCGAGTACCTCTGCGAGGATTTGAAACATTTAGAGACGCTGGACGTTTCCGGTACTCAAATCGTCGATCTGAGACCGCTCGCTACACGGGCACCTACCTTAATCAGCCTATCGATATCCGTAAGTTACCACTAGAATCCGCCCGATTGTCGGTTAATTTTACACGTATTTTCGCAAGGATTTATCTTCGGCCGAGTACATTCCGCAAACGTTGGAGAACTTGAAGCGCCTGCGCTATTTGGACGTCAGTTTCTTCATGGATAAAATCGACAACAGCCCGAGCCATCAGAACGTGCTCGCCCTGTTGGAGGATCCCAACGCGCTGACGGAGCTCGTTCTGTTGGATTTGTCCGGCTGGAAGGAGTACGTCGACAAGGGGTTTCTAATGAAGCTCATCGAGACCCATCCCAAGCTGCGCGTGCTCGGCATCGTTCTTTGTTCGGCGACGTTCGATCCCGCCTTCACCGATAGGAATCTGATCGTCGCCAGCCTGGGCAACGAGGAGCAGATTAAGGTCACGCTGTTGAGATATAAGGATAAGTGAGTGGTGGATATTTAAATATCTAGTCGGTACGATTTTCGATTGTAGGGCTACGTACGTCCAAAAGGCCTTGTACCATTTGTTCCAATTGACCAGCACGTTTCACGAGGCCCAGCCGGACATGTTCAATCTCGTCCTGCCCGTTATGGAGGCGCACAGTAACATATTCGGCGTACAACTGGCCGCTACGGCTTGTCTCTACAATTTAACGAGAGGTGAATTGTCGAAGAACATCCATCCTAAAGCTCTAAGTAGAGGAGTGAGTAAGGTATTGCTTTCGTTTGCGGTTTTATTGACGTGATTTGCATTGCGCAGGTGCGTTTGACGTTGCACGCCATGGAATACTTCCCGGAGGAGTTTCAATTGCAGAAAAACGCGTTGTTGACGCTCTGCAGCGACAGGATACTCCAGGATATTAATTTCGATAAATTCAGATGCGCGAAATTGGTGTTGGACGCTCTATGTCAATTCGAGGACGTCAATATGGATCGAATGGCCGTCGCGATTTGCAGTATTTTAGCCGCGAAGGTAGCCTATTTCACTCGCTTCAAATGCCTTTTAATACTACCGAATGCTATTCCCCGCAGGTCTCCACGGACGAGACTTCGAAGCTGGGCGCCCGGCCGGAGTACATGCGCAAATTACTGGCGATGGTGCGACGCCGGGCGGACACCAACGTGGTGGACATTACGTTGAAATTCACGCTGAGCGCCCTGTGGAATTTGACCGACGAGAGCGCCGCCACTTGCAAGGTGTTCCTCGAGAACGAGGGCGAGGAATTGTTTTTGAAAGCGCTGAAAATATTTAAGGATAATTCGGCCATCGAAACGAAAATTCTGGGTAAAACATACTCCGCTAGCAGGAGATTGTAATAAAACCTTTACTAACGTAAAAACCATTGCTCTTACACAATGGTAAAAGCCTTAATTTTTGGGTTTTTATGATGTTTGATACGAAATGAGGTTTCATAATACTATCGCCTGAATTTACGTAGGATTAGATACTTTTCCCCGACGAAAATGACGAATTGATCAGTAAATACAGTTTTATAGTTATAGTGATGATGATGAATGATGAGACAGGCGAATATTTTGCAGGTTTGTTGAATAATATCGCCGAGGTGTCGTCGTTGAGGAAGAGCCTGTTGATCGACAGCCTGATGGTCGAATTGCGCACGCTCCTGCAATCGGATAACATCGATGTGAGTTATTTCGCGGCGGGAATAGTGGCCCATTTGGCGTCGGACGGGCCTGATAAATGGGAATTGAAAAATCACACTAGATCGTCGATGTTGGAGGCTTTGAAGAACGCGGTTTCGAATTGGAAGGTAAATGGGAATTAATTATCAAGACTGAATTAATGATGATGTGGTTTTATAGGTGCCCGAAAGCGAAATGGTGGCCTATAGGAGTTTCAAGCCGTTTTTCCCTCTGCTGAAAACCGATATGGACTATCAGGTGCAATTGTGGGCGGTGTGGGCGATTCATCACGTTTGCACCAAAAATCGTAAGTGCGATAATTCGCTGATATTTTGATTTAATCGGTGATTTTTGTAGCTAAAAGATATTGTCGAATGCTTCGCGACGAATCGGGCCATAATTTGCTTAGCGAACTTTTGGATTACGATGGATCTCATTCGGACATTAAAAGGTTTTGTACGTTAATATTGGGCACTATCGAGGTTAGTGTTTAAAACGTTTTGTTTTTAACGAGGAAATTGGGCGATAATTCGTTATGTTGAATGTTGGATATCCAATGCTTGTGAAATAGGCGCAGTTTTCTTTGATGAAAATCTCTTACTGATTGAGTTTTGAATTAAAATCTTATATATAAAAAATTTTCCTATCGGATCTTTTGCTATTATACAATAATATATTTAATTTTATTTATTAAATTACTGTTGAAGTATTTTTGTTACGTTTTAATGTTTTCGAAGGTTTAAATTGTGCCAATTTCTGAATCTATTTGTTGTACATTTGTTAATTAAGTAGTTAAATTTTGTGTATATTATATTAAAAACTAAGATAGCTGTAATCGACATATTATACAGAGGCTAGTCAGAATAAACTATTATAAAATTATTCCTATAATAATATTCGTGTTTAGAGTTAAGAATAAATATTTTAAGTTGAAAATAAAGAATATTTTGAATTTTTTTACAACTTATTACTCTTGATTTTCGAAATCTAACTAAAAGTTGAAAAGTAACTGAATAAAGTAGTAGATAGAGGCTGAATAACCAAAAATGTACAGGCCCAAATTGACACTTCTTTCTACTCTTCTTTTTTTAACAAGAATAAAAACGCGGGAAAATCTTAACCTATTTAAAAGTTTTACAAAATGGAAACACCTGAAAACTTCGATTTTCCATTTCCACCTTACAATATTCAATTAGATTTTATGAAGAAACTATATTACACGCTCGAAAATGGTAAATTAGGAATATTTGAAAGCCCTACTGGAACAGTAAGTTCACTCCAATTTTATAGCCTGTTTTTAATTATTCCACTACAAATATGAAAAAAAAGGAAATATTTCTAGGGAAAATCAATGAGCATAATTTGCGGAGCAATAAAATGGTTGAAAGATAGACAAACCGCTGAAAAAACCGATATAATTGAACAATGTTCGAAATTACAACAACAGAAACTAAATATACCCGAATCGACTGATTGGATATCCATGCAATCACAAAAGTTTAAAATAGACTCGGAAATAATGAAATTAAAGCAACAAGAAAGCAAAATTCAACAGTATGAAGTAAAAATTCAAAATATCAAGAAACTTAAAGATAATCGCTTAAAAACTAAATTGAAATACTCAAATAAAACCAAAAATATCGAGACTGAGGACATAAACAACGAACCCTCCGATACCGAAGATGATCTCTTACTCAACGAGGCGGCCAGCAAAGACGAAACTAATTCATCAGAAGATGAAAACGAAGATGAATCATCCGTTTACGAACCAATAAAAGTACACACACGACTAAAATACATAACAAGGATTTTATAACTTTATCCATTATCTTTTAGATATACATTTGCAGTAGAACACACTCCCAATTGGAACAATTTCTGGGGGAAATACGTAAATCCCCATTTAATAACAACATCAGAGTTGCATCGTTAGCATCGAGACAAACCTATTGCGTAAATCCAAGTGTATCCCGGTTAAAAAACATATCTCTAATCAACGAAAGGTAATCATTGTATTGCAAACGAGAAATTTACATTCATACAGAGTGTCCCAAAAACGTACTTAACAAACTTTGGACACCCTATATACAGTTAGCTAAATAAATATATTGATTGCAGATGCTTATATATGCAGAAAAAAGAACCGAAACCCAAAAGAACAGAAGACGGTAAAGTATTAAAGAAAGCGAAAGGCTCGTGCACCTGCCCTTACTACAAAAAATCAACCATAGAAGAACTATCTAATTACACTCTAACGGAAATCTTAGACATAGAAGATCTCACTCAATTAGGCAGTACACTCGAAGCTTGTCCCTATTACTCCTCTCGGAAAGCAGCTGAAGATGCCGAAATTGTCCTGGTACCCTACAACACGATCCTCCACAAGCACACTAGAGAAGCCAACGGAATCAAATTAAACGGCAATATAGTGATAATAGACGAGGCGCACAATCTACTAGAATCGTTAACTCAAATGTACAACACCGAACTGTATTACAGCCAAGTTTATCACGCGTCGAAACAATTAAAAGCCTACAGGGACAAATTCAAGTCGAGGTTTTCTTCGGATAATTTACTTCGCATTAATCAAGTCATATACGTCGTGAATAAATTACTGAATATGTTAGGTGAGTATTATTTCATGTAAATAGAATTGAATGATCTCTTTTTAAAAAATTTCAGAAAGAAACTCGGCCGATGGAGTGGAAGTATTAACGATATCCTCGTTCGTAGTAAACGCTGAAATCGATCTACACAACATGTTTGAACTGTCGAAATTCTGCAAGGATTCCCGTTTAGCACAGAAAGTAATTTAATCAATACTAAAATTAGCAGTTTATTAATTTAAGGGTTTTTAGACGAGAAGTTATGTAATGAAATACCCGATAACGGAACCGAAACCCGAACAAAAATCCGGTTTAGAAGGCGTTAGAGCGTTTTTAGGTTCAATAAAATCGAATAAAGATAAAACCCCAACGCCTCAAAACCCCAAAGAAACTCCTAAACCTGTAGACGTGATACCTCCCGTCACCAACCCATTATTACCTGTGATATCATTTTTCGATTGCCTGGCATGCCTGTACGAAGACGGTAGAGTAATAATCACAAAATCTAGCGTCAAAACCGATCGTAAATTCCAGTTTTTACTGCTAAAACCTTCCCAGAGGTTCAAAGACATCGTCCAACAAGGTACAATTAAGTTTAATTCCCTAATATCCTTTGTAATATATAATTTTCCAGCACGATCCGTAATAGTAGCCGGAGGCACGATGTCCCCAATGAACGAGTTCAAAAACAGGCTGTTCATAAACGCCGGAGCCCCGGCAGATAGAATAGTGGAATTCGCCTGCGATCACATCATACCCCCGCAAAATATACTACCGATTATCGTCAACAAAGGGGCCAAAAACGAGGGGCTTTTGTTCAATTTCGAACAACGATTAACTCTAGTACGTTAACAATTAAGCAACTACACACTAAATTAACCGATTCGTTTGTAGATAAATAGCATAAAAAATATCTTAATGGACGTTTGTAAGACAGTTCCCGGTGGTGTAGTGGTTTTTTTCCCGTCCTACGACTACGAAAATAAAGTGTACCAGCAACTACAAGGCGTCGATTTCGGTAGGGAACTGTTTAGGGAACCTAAAGTGTCCTCGAAAGTCGACTCCCTGCTCGAAAAATACGCTAGTACAATTAAAAAACCCGGTAGTAAAGGAGCTCTGCTCTTTAGCGTCGTCGGTAAGATTTTTACGATGTATTAACCCCTAAGATACTAATTAATTAACGTTTCAGGAGGGAAACTAAGCGAAGGGCTCAATTTCAGCGACGAGCTTGGACGATGCGTTATAGTTATCGGTATGCCCTATTCAAACATTGGCGCTGTAGATTTGAAGGAAAAGATGAGTTATTTGGACAAGACCGAGGTAATTTGCTGTGATTTTTAAGTCGAATATTCCCGGTTAATAAAGCGTTTTGTAGGGAATCGGAGCTGGTAATAAGTTCTACGAAAATCAGTGCATGAAAGCGGTAAATCAATGCATCGGCAGAGCGGTCAGACACAGAGGGGATTATGCAGCTATGGTTTTGTTCGATCAAAGATACGCGAGAGAAAGTACTAGAAGTGCCCTGCCTAAATGGATACAAAAATCGTTGAAAGTCGCCGGTCATATCGAAGCTATCGGTTTAATGGAAAAGGTAATTGTTTCGTAGAATAACTCTTAGTTAACTCTTAAATGTTTACTTACTTTTTAGTTTTTTCAAGCTAAGCAAGAAGATTAATATCTCAAGAGGAGTTATCGATAACTTCGATCCGTTTTCGTTTTTTGAAATGTTCGATTTTCTGTTCTAAGCTATCACACGTCGGTCTTTCTAATAAAGGTACATATTTTTTTGTTTTTGTTCTTGAGTTGTGCAAACATTCGCTTAAACATGTTTCTTTTGATTCGTCTGTATTAACCATTTTCTCTTCCAAACAGTCTATCATCCCTTTTATCATATGTGACCTATAAATAGTATTATGTATTAAGGATACACAAATACTTACGAAATTGAATTACTTGATGGAGTAGAATGTCCACGATTTTTTCATTTTTTCATTGAGTTGCTGCATTACTTCTAAGTCGTAATTCCAATTAATATTATCATATTCGCAGTGGTATAGATTCAGAGGTACTTCGTTTGCCATACTGTATTCTGGTTTTCTAAAAATATATACTTAAAATTCCGTCGTTAATATACATTATTAGTAATACCTAGGATATTTATCAATGTTTAACAATTCATCGATAACTTCGGGCTCTTCTTTACCTTCTCCAATCAAAAATAAGATTCCCATAATGCATCTAATTTGGTGCCAAAGAAACGCTTTCGCTTTTATATTTATAACGCAAATGTCATAAACTAAAAATAATACATAATTGCATCTATTAAGATGTAATTCATATTTCTTACCGCCAGCATTCTTCTCCAATTGTTCGATAAATATTTCCATAATATTCCTAGTAAACTCCGTAACGCCATTACCAACGTCCATTTTACAGAAATTCCGAAAATCATGCACTCCGACCAATTTACTCGAAGCTTCTCTCATTTTCTACAATAAACACAAATTACAAAACTGATTAAATAGAGTACATAGTAACAACAATACCTCGATGTTTAAATCACCTTTCGGGAAATAATATTTGTACGTTCTAGACAGGCAATCGAACCGAGCACTGAACTGCTCATCGACTGAACTCCAAGCAATGCATTGTATAGTATCCGGTAACACCTTGTTTAAAATTTTACAGTAATCCAGCTGTTCTTTACTGCTATCGTTGACTCTCAAGTCGATCGATATAACTTGACCGAACGAGCTGACTCCTTTGTCTGTACGTCCACATCGGTGGTAATTAGACGACGATCTGTCTCGAATGAGCTTCGTTCTCGTTAGGGCATCGAATAAATAGTGCTCGATAGTTTCGTTGGTGCCTTCTTGTTCTACGTATCCGTGATAATCCCAGCCTAAATAGAGCAAATGTAGGGCTACGTGCTGAAATGAGCATCTACGAAATTAATGCAGCTTTCTACGCAAAGTTTTGTGGTGCTTACTTTGAGAAATCGAACGGTTTGTCATCTCTTGGTTTTGATGTATTTAGGGTAGATTGTTTAGCGATTATGTTTTTGAGTTGTATGTTATGGGCTGTTAGTGATTTAACTTTTTGAATCAACTCCTAAAAAAACAAAACTGGATGATACATTTAGAGTTATAAATTCTATGTTTACCTCTTTTGTGTAATTCTCTAGGTCGCTATTTATATTTTGCTTTTTAATTATAACTTTTTGATCCATTTCAACTTGAATTTAAGAATTTTGTTAGGTTAAGAACTCTTACTTTAAGCTACGACAGCTACATCTCGAGAACGTCGCTCGAACAGCACTTTTTGAAAATCGGAGTAGATCACCGAACGAACTTTTTTAATTACAACACTAGTCAAAATAATGCTATTTTTAATTTTAAACGGAGTCCAAAGAAACCCAAAAGTTTTAATCCAAGCAAATTTTTATAGTAACGTAAATTTGTAGCGTTTTAGACAATTTTTATTATTTTTGAATGTGTTTAAAACAAAAATACTACTTCTGAAAGTATTGAATTTGATAAGTTTATCAGTTATTTGTCAGTCAGCTGACTTATCTTGTGACAAGTTGTGGATTTTAAGAAAATCGTCAATTTGCAGTACTTGATAGTTCAGTGGGTGAGGTTGAATTAGAAACATGTAAGTTTTTATTTATTTAAATGTTTAGATAATTGATTATTTGAAAATATCGAAATGCACTTTTAATAATCCACTGTTAGCAAGTTTGGAATATTTTGTTTAGCGCCTAGTATTGATTTTTGCAAGATATAGAAACCCAAAATGTAATCGGTTTTTTAGTGTTATATTGATGGAATATTTGATAATAATTTAAGATCATAGTGAATTAAGATTAATGTTTAATCAGACCAACATAAAAATCGCGTATTTTCGCAATTAACTTTTTATATTGCGAATAAAATAAAAGTTAAAAGGCGTAGTCTATAAAAATCTGTCACATGTATCACAATTTCATAGGAGCGGCTCCTTATATTTTTGACGTTTCCTTAGTTAATTATACAAGGATATCCAACGCGCTTGCTCTAAATAGTGGTTCGGACTATGATTTTTGGATATCCTCACGTGACTTGTTTATTATTTAAAAAATTATTGGTTTTCGATGGAAATACGAGAAGAAAATCGATCTTGATTGCTTATTAAATACACTATTTTTTAGAACATCCACCAAAATGTCGAAAGTACGCGTTGGAGATGAGGAAAAAGAGGGACAGTATGGGTATGTCCATGCCGTATCTGGTCCAGGTTCGTAAATTCACATCAAACTAAAATCATTCCTTTCTAATAATCGAAATCGCCTTTCAGTCGTCACCGCCGAAAAAATGTCCGGTTCTGCTATGTACGAATTGGTTCGAGTAGGTTACTTCGAATTAGTAGGAGAAATCATCCGTTTGGAAGGTGATATGGCAACTATTCAGGTAACTTCGTCTAACAACAATTACCGAAATCAATTTAATAGTTCCTTTGGATGTTAGGTATACGAGGAAACCTCCGGCGTAACTGTCGGTGATCCCGTATTGAGATCCGGCAAACCCTTATCGGTGGAACTTGGCCCCGGTATAATGGGCTCCATTTTCGACGGTATCCAACGTCCATTGAAAGACATCAACGTTCTAACGGAGAGCATCTACATCCCGAAAGGTATCAACGTACCGGCACTGTCCAGAACGGCCAAATGGGACTTCCAACCCATTAACATCAAGGTAATGTTACTGATACATTCCACATATGTGTTATTAAATATGTATGTGATTTGTTAGATGGGCTCTCACTTAACCGGAGGCGACATCTACGGTATAGTTCACGAAAACACCCTCGTCAAGCACAAAATGCTTCTACCGCCTAAAGCTAAAGGTACCGTTACGTACATTGCTGAACCGGGTAATTACACAGTAGATGTAAGTATGAAGGATAAACGTTTGGATGGGATTCTTATGTTACGATTGTGTCAATAGGAAGTTGTACTGGAAACGGAGTTCGACGGTGAACGATCCAAATTCACCATGTTGCAAGTGTGGCCAGTCCGTCAAGCCAGACCGGTCAGCGAAAAATTGCCGGCCAATCACCCGCTACTCACCGGTCAACGTGTATTGGATTCTCTTTTCCCGTACGTATTAAAAACATCAACTCGAGTATCGAAGGTAATGCGGTTAATTCCAGTTGCGTACAAGGCGGTACTACAGCCATTCCCGGTGCCTTCGGTTGCGGCAAAACCGTCATTTCCCAATCGCTATCCAAATACTCCAACTCCGACGTCATCATCTACGTGGGTTGCGGAGAAAGAGGCAACGAAATGTCCGAGGTGTTGCGAGACTTCCCCGAGCTGAGCGTGGAAATCGACGGTCACACCGAGTCCATCATGAAGCGTACCGCCCTGGTGGCCAACACCTCCAACATGCCCGTCGCCGCCCGTGAGGCCTCCATCTATACAGGCATCACGTTGTCCGAGTACTTCAGAGACATGGGTTACCACGTGTCGATGATGGCCGATTCGACGTCCCGTTGGGCCGAGGCCTTGAGAGAAATCTCCGGTCGTTTGGCCGAGATGCCCGCCGATTCCGGTTATCCGGCGTACTTGGGGGCCAGGTTGGCCTCGTTCTACGAGCGCGCCGGTCGCGTTAAGTGCTTGGGTAACCCCGATAGGGAGGGTTCCGTGTCGATCGTCGGAGCCGTGTCGCCGCCTGGTGGTGATTTCTCCGATCCCGTCACTTCTGCTACTCTTGGTATGTTTGTTATAATTTATTAGTGAATTGATTCTAGTGTTTGTTGTTTTAGGTATTGTCCAGGTGTTTTGGGGATTGGACAAGAAGCTTGCACAACGTAAGCATTTCCCTTCTGTCGACTGGCTCAGTTCGTACTCGAAGTACTTGAGGGCCTTAGATGATTTCTATGACAAAAACTTCCCTGAATTTATACCGCTAAGAACCAAAGTTAAAGAAATTCTTCAAGTAAGATACCATTACTACATCAATCGTAACATTTAATTAATTAATAATGATGTTATAGGAAGAAGATGATCTTACGGAAATCGTGCAGCTGGTAGGAAAGGCCTCGTTGGCGGAAGCCGATAAAATAACATTGGAAATCGCCAAGTTGCTGAAGGAAGATTTCCTGCAACAGAACTCGTACTCGTCGTACGATAGATTCTGTCCGTTCTACAAAACGGTGGGCATGTTGAAGAACATGATCGGCATGTACGATATGGCGAGACACGCGGTGGAATCGACCGCTCAATCCGAAAACAAAATCACGTGGACGGTGATCAGGGATTCGATGAGCAACATTTTGTACCAATTGAGCAGTATGAAATTCAAGGATCCCGTCAAAGACGGCGAGGCGAAAATCAAGGCGGATTTCGACCAATTGTACGAGGACATCCAGCAGGCGTTCAGAAATCTAGAGGATTAAATCGTTGCAAATTTAGGATTTCTCTTTAAATTTTTCAGCAGTGTAAGTTTTAAAGAAAAAAAAAACAGATAGAGATAATATCAAATACAATAAATAATTAAGTTAAAAGTAAGTCACCTGTCCCTCAATTTATTCATTTAATTGATGAGCCATTTTAGTAGCAAAGACGGTTGATATTACCAAATATGTAAAATATTTTATGTAAATTGTTGAATATTGTATAGTTTTTTTATTGGTGAGGGTACAGTGCTTATAAAATATTTAAAAAAAATAATTATTCCTGTCATTCCAATTTATTATTATTAAGTTTTTCCTTCTTTTTTTTCATATTTTTTTAACAGGTGCCTAAAGTCATTTATATTCAGTATTAGTTATTTTGTTTTTTCGATTGTGTAACCCTCCTGGTATCTATCATCCTCGTCGTTTTTATTTACATACAATCTGTTGTAAAAAGGTACGTTCACTTCTATTTTATCAAAAACTTGTACAGTATATCGTGAATTAATAAAATAAAATATCGTGTATTGTATCTTATTAATCGCAGTTAATTGTTAGAACAGATAAGTGTAGTGCAATTGTTCTATTTTGAACAAATAAATGCATCATTGATGTTTCCATTCGTTTTATTGGATATTTGATGGTTATATAAGTATCTAGATCTAGATAGTATTTTAGGTAACGAGCATGCTATTAATACACGAGCAAGAAGTAACGGTACCTTGCAAATTGCATAAACTATTTTACTTTTAAAATCCCCAATGTTCAACATACACTAAGAGGGTGCATAAATTAAAATATGCAAGTGAAAGCGGTTTTTACAATCGAATTTGATTTCAAGGTTTATCCCACAACCAATTTTCCTACTGATGGACATATCCTCTTCACGTTACATTATATTACAACCTACTAAACAACAACCAAAACTCAACCATGAGACTCCATTACGTTCCCATCGTAATTTACTTGTTGCTGTTCGTGCAAGCGAAAAAACGTTGCCGTAGAGTGACCAGAGTCCTCGACTATTACAAGCTAAAGAGTTGCTACAGATCCACTCTACCGTCTGTGTACCGCACGTACGCGAACCAGCTCGAAGATTGCGTCGAAACAGCGAGGCAAAAGAGAGGCCTGGCGTTCAATTTCAGCCCGCCAGAAGCCAGATCATCCAGTAATTACATCGCCACGTGCCAGATACTGGAATGTCCGGAGACGGCGAACAGTTCCACCCTGATCGAGGACGTAACTTTCGATTATTACAGCGCCTACGGGAACTGGACGGCCACGAGGAACGCGTCTTGCGTGAGAAACATCGGATTGTTCGTTGTGACGGAGGAGAAGCACGGTTACTACAGCTCCATAAGCGCGTGTCAAAGCTTGGGGGCTGATTTGGCAGACGTAACGTCTCAAACTAGGTCTAGGGAATTGTCTAAAATTATAAACAACTCGTTAGACGGGTGGTATAAAGTCGCGTACGTGGGTTTGGACGATGTTGAACAACGGGGGCGGTTTGTGAATGCTGTAGACTTGCCTTTGAGTTGTACTGCGTTCAGGTATGAGTTTTATTTGAAGAGGTATAAGTTGTTTAACGCGATTTTTAGGGCGTGGGCGCCGGGTCATCCTGTTGCAAATTCTTTCTACCACCATTGCGTGGTTTTAGACGACGATAATTTGTGGAGAGTGGTCGATTGCAGGAGGAAATTGCGAGGTTTGTGCGAATTTTACCCAGAACGACCGGAATCGTATTTAAAGTTGTGCCAAAACGTAATTAATAAAGGTAAGATGACGCGCTACATTTGTGCGCAAAAACTATTTTTTTGTGATTTTGTTTTAGCTAAAAAGCTTCGATGTATTACAAAGCAAAAAATATTGTTTAAAACCATAGCGAATTTAACGAGACTAGAGCAATGCGCAATTTTTAACGTAGAAGATTATGGTGTTGACGATATTTACGAAAATTCAACCACGATTGTTACAACAGATAGTAATTAATCACAATTTTATACACAGTGTACAGAAAAATAATTTTAAATTTACCTCTTATATTAAACTCTTCATTTTTGAATGGCCTTGTAGTAATCTAGTAGTCAACTACAGATTAAACGTCATCTGTCAATCCTTATATAATTTTTACAAAAAACGTCAAAATACTCAAAATTTGAAACCATTCGCCATGTGATGTAATTTTCATATAAAAATACCAACATACACAACTTATTTCAACGTCTCATCACTCAAAATGAAGTAAAGCATTCGAGCATTAAAAATCTAGGTATGAAATTAGCGAAATACATAAGTTTATTTTCCAACGGTATAAGACACTTAGCGACAGTTTCAAAACCGAAAAGTTACTATGAAGCCCTGGGATTAACCCCTAACGCCACTCAAACCGAAATCAAGTCGGCCTATTACAAATTGTCCATGATCTATCACCCGGACAAGAACAAGGACGAAGTGTCCCATCAAAAATTCAGAGACATAACGGAGGCGTACGAAACATTAGGCAACACTCGAACTAGAAAAATGTACGATAGAGGTGCGTGCTGAGGGTCCGAATCGAATTTTTAAGTTTCATAAGGGCATTTTGTAGGTTTACACATTAGAAAAGATGATGCTCGTTTACACAATTTCCACAAATCCAGCGAAACGAAGGAAAAATATACAGCTCCGAGTGGTAAAACGCCCGTGTACGATTTCGATGAATGGGCCAAGGCGCACTACGAGACAGCCTTTCGAAGGAAAGCGGCAAATAAACGACGTTATGCCGAATACGAACGTATGAGACAGGTCGACTCGAATAGTAAGAAATACGAGACGATCAGTTTTGTAGTAACGATGGCCATAATAACGGTGCTATTATTTCAAAAAATGGACTACGACCAGGTTGAAACTCCTCCTAAGAAAGTCGTTGTAGTGGAACAAACAAGTTCTAGTAATGAAGATACGAGTAAAAAGAGCTAGAACTTTACAAACTATAATTTAGTCAAAATAATCGCGATTACCTTATTTATTTCGTTTTTCCTACAGGAAAAATTAAAATTTACATTCTCTTTACTCAAATTGTTGATAATAGTTTAAATATTTGTACTTACCCTAATCTCACAACCTTTTGGTAAGTTCTTTCTTATTATCTTGAAGTTCTAGATGAACATCAAATCGAAGTCTCTGTGATGGTTTACTTCAGAGGAGTTTATTCCAAGCCCAATTCTACAAATCAATTACAAACCAAGAATAATTTATAATTTGAATATAGTATTACAGTAAACTATTCAAAAAATAAATTAATCTCGATTTGTATGAAACTTGTACAATTGGTCCATAACACTATTTGTTAAATTAAATTAATAAAAACCTGATAAATAAATCTTGTACATACCAACATCTCGTTCTCGTTTTTGGAGTATTTCTTTACAACAACAACGATTTATTATTTATTTAATATGAATCTACAGATACACGAAAAAATTAATCTACTTAAACAATTACATGTGGTACACGGATGGCAGGTGCAACTCGGGCTTGTCGAAGCCCAATTCCTCGGGAGTGCTGATGCCCAGCTCCTTCAGCGTGGGCTGCAGCTGCTGCATCATGTACGGGTAGATTTCGTTGACCTTGTTGCCGCACTTGTCTTTGAGCGCCTCGAGGATCCTGACGGCCAGGGCGTAGTCGTTGACACGACGGCAGGCCTTCAGGGCGGCGATGAGGATCTTGGGCTCGGCGACCAGATCGTGGCCCCACAATTCGTTGATGCCGCGCCTGATCTCCCAGCCGTCGATGTCTTTTTTGTTGAAGAAGTTCTCGTATCTGCTGTCGAATTGCTCGTCGGTTTCGGTGCTGTGGCTCGACATTAACCTATGTGGAAGAGAGGAGATTGGTACGAGCATTTTGGGTGTATATTTTGCATAATTACCTTGTCGATGCCGGTGCATTAGTCCTGGCGGCTGTTAAGGACGTCCTTAAAAGGGACTGGGCTCGTAGGGCTGTTGTTCTGAGCATTATTTTTGCGAATTATTTAACACAACAGAATATTAGAATGTTAAACTTACGTAAAAGTAATGGCACCTTTTTGTCAATTGTCAAATTATTCAAACTTTTTTTTAGTGTGGCCTAAAACTTATGATTATGCAGCTACTTACCCAATCGAATTTTACTAATTTTATTAGCAAACTGTTCTAATAACTAATTAATTACTTTGTTTTGCTACGAAAAGGTTTATTTCAGCTTTGAAATATCCATTTTCACTAATTTTTCCTTGACCTGGATCTAACCTATAAAAGCATATGTCACAATTGACATAACCTATCTCTCGGAAATTCAGAAAAGTCAAGATTCATTTCAGAAAATTTAATTAAAATCTCGAATAATGAGTGTACCACTGCCTGTAGGAACCGGCATCGAAAATATCGATGCTGAACAAATAAAAACGGTAAGCACGTTAATTCTTTTAACAATTTTCGCATTGGGAACAATTTGTTTCAGTTCAAAGACTTTTTAATATCGTACAACAAATTAACCGAACTGTGCTTCAATGATTGCATAAACGATTTCACATCGAGGAATATTAAAAACAAAGAGGTGAGTACCGCAGTTTCATATACCCATTTTTACTTTGACAGTGCCCAGGAGAACTTGATCGTAGTTGCCTTACGGGTACTTAGATAAACGAGTAAACCTAAGTAAACCTTCTTCTTCTTGGGTATTTCGCTGTTTACCCGGGCAAACCTAGGTTTAGTTGTTTATCTATCTGTATCAGTTACACTGAATTCCATTGGTTTCCAGTTTATTTTTGTATCTTTTCCAGGAGCAATGCGCGCTTAATTGCATGGAGAAATTCCTAAAAGTGAACCAAAGGATATCCTTGCGTTTCCAAGAATTCCAAGTGCTGGCCAACGAAAGCGCAATGGCCGCGGCACAAAAGTTAGAAAAAAGTGGAGGATAATAAAAGTATTACTCGTACGGAGTTTTATTTGTTAGTAGTTAATGTTTGTTTATTTGTAAGATTTGTTTGGACTGGTTTTCCATAAATATTAAACCTTAAATGAGATTCTTATTGTATGTTTAACAGCATTGCTTCTCTCGATTGACCGGCGCGTCATTAAGACTGATAATGTCTTCGGTTAGTAGTAATGAACACTTGAAGCCTCTGTAATTTGCTAGCGCTGCTCTTGTCAATTTTATCATCGCTTCATCTAGAAACCATAAATAAAATATCCAATCGTAGAAGGAATTTCTTGCTACACGACTCACCTATATTAATATCATTTTTAGCTGAAGTTATGTACCAAGCTAATATGTCATTATTTTTGCAATAATCGTCGATGTTTTTGGGCACTGTGCTAACAGTCACATCGCCCTTATTCGCTAAAATTATGATAGGTAAAGATTTTCCTCCGGGCAATTGCAGCTTTCTTCTCAAGTCAATTAACCACTACAAATCAAACTGATTGATTAGTGATTAAAGTTTGTCCTTAGATAGCTTACTTTATCAACAGACTCGAAAGTCTCCGGTCTCGTCAAATCGAACACAATTGCCGCTGCAACTCTGAAAAAATTAGTATACTTCAGCAAATGTAACTTGGCAGTTGGAATTTTTAGGGAGTTTAAGAAGATTTAAAGAAGAGTGGTAGGTGAGTAATAATCTTAAGAATTCCTGCATCAAAATTGTACCATCCGGCGGTATTCTCAGATAGTGTTTTGTTTATTTTTCTTCACCGTTTGCCCACTTGATGCAATTATCGACTGTCAAGCTACATTGTGCGAGGTAAAATTACCTTCTTTTTTGCCTGGGTGATAATTAAATTACACTTACGCGTGTCTGTAAAATACGCTCAGTAAACTGCCGAATCTCTCGTGTCCTGCGATATCCCAAACGTGCAAATTGATCCGGGTGTTCTCGTCCCATTCTAGGGTTTTCACCGCGAAATCCGCCCCGATGGTAATTTTGTAATGCGAAGAAAACTGTCCTATGAACATAAAAAGATTCGTTCATGTCGTTAAAGTATTGTGTAAACAAAACGTAGTATTAAATAATGGTAGTTAAGAAGGTCAAGGTAAGGTTCAATGAATTTCAGGAACTGCCAGGAATTCGGATCTTACCTACTTATCGATTTTTCAACGAAACTATTCCAAGAATGCGAGCTTATTGATTTTTTTCTACTCGAATTAATTCGCTCGTAACCGATTAAAAATTAAATTACACAGAAATAAACAATAATTGTACTTACCTTCCGTGAATCGCCCTATTATCGAAGTTTTCCCTAAAATTTAAGCAAATCAGTAAACATAACAAAAAATTTTTTCCAAAATAAAACTGAGATTATGAAAAAATAAAAAATAAAATTAATCACATTTAACTTACCAACACCAAAATCCCCTATCACGATTATTTTGAAATTCAGCTCTTCCTTATGCAAATTATTCTCTCTGATCGTTTCCGTTATCCTGATAATTTCCTCCCTGGTGATGCCATTTCTCGGTAACATCGTACTCGAACAATTTTAATTCTATCGTCACATAAGTGCCAAATAAAATGTTGCAATCGCTTATCACGAGTTCCCTATACGCGAAAATTACATATGAAAATCTACTCGACAATGATAAAATTCAAAGTTTCATCAGATGATATCGCATCAGAGACATCTACTATGCGAGCACGCAGTCCACGTTCTACAGGTAACTTAACCGGGAGGAAAAATAGAAATAATCAATGCGCTGGGTTTCGTTGTTTTACTACAGGTGTAGTGCAATAAAACGTCATAAAAATTATTCATAATTTAATTATGTAATTAACTAATTAGAATCACAAATAAAACAATCCTATTTCTTTTATATTGTTAATACGTTACCGGTATAATAAATATAAGTACACAAAAAAATGATAATGGTAACTATTCGAATATTCTCCAGATCACAAAGAGTATGTATAATCATTTAGATCTATAAATATCACTAAAAATGATGGCTTATGGAAAATAAAAAGTTAAATTAGCCATTTCGAACTAATCAATTGAAAATAATGATAATAAATATAAAACTTACTGCTTTATGTATTGATCTACATAATCCATCCAGCTTCTCAATATGGATTTCTCCGTAGATCTCATTCGAATGGCCAGTTTCCTATTAGTGCCGAGACCAGTGTCTTCTAATAATTTACCATCCTCTTCCAACGTGGTCTTGTAAATGGCTAGCAGTAATTTAAGACGGGCCTGCAGGAAACTCCAGGATTTCTTTTCGAGACACGTGTCTAGGGCGCATTCTAAATATTGCACGTCGTCCGACCGGTCGCTGTCCAACCAATGGCGCAATTGTTCTACGCAAAAATTGTCTTTTAGAATATAGAGATTATACAGGTTGCTCCATTTTTGATTGCAATATAGGTTGTACAGGCTGTGGGTGCGATAAAGACAACTTCAATTAGACACTTATAAAGGAAACTTTTCACTCTGACAACTGTCATTTTAGTATCTTTCTTTTTGTTCAACCCATAGAGATGGCCGTGTTGCGGTCTGAATTGAAGCAATGTGTATAAATAACTTAGACAGGGTGTTCCTTAATGTATGTAAAACCGTGGTTTTCTTAGATGTAAAAGGCCAAATGCCAGCTAAACAGGTACGTGCAAATTTGTCTGCAATGTAGTCAATTCTATGAGTTGAGTAAAGAAAGATTATTAAAATAACATAGTGGTTAGAGTGAGAAAGTTGCAATCTCACAATATCACCCTTTTTTTATGACATGACATATGACACTAATAGAGCTGTCTTTGTTGCACCCACACACCATAATGCGTACAATTTTGCAGTTATCTCTATGAGAAAAGCGTGAAATAATAGTAAAAATTGATAAAAATATGATTGATAATGTAAGTGTACCTTCATTCATGTTGAAAATTCGCACGAAAGCCAACAGGGCGCCGTCCATGTGAAGGGGCGCTTTCTTCAAGAAAAAACTCCCCGTAGGGTTTATCTGCAATTTATTCAACAGCTCCGTGCGCTTTTCTTGCAGAGGATCGGATTTGCTGATGCCCAGCTTCATCCAGTAACCGTCGTAAATGTTGTCTTCATAAACAAACCTATAGTACAATTTTATTAAAATTATTTATGTATTATCGTTAACAAAACAGCCTACTTTTTGAATTTTTGAACATTGACATGACAAGCAGCAAGACAAAGTGGTCTCTTACTTAACGAGTAACCTAACAAATTGTTACCCTTATAATTAGACAACCACCATTACCACTAGAATACTAACCCGTTATGTATGAATAGATCGGCGTTGGTCCGGGCGCCGTAGAAGATGAAAAACTGTTCACCGGGTTGGTATTGCTTCAAAGCCAGGCACTCGCAACGTTTCTTCTCCGGATTGTAATCGGTAGTTATCTGCAAACGATTCGAAAATTGACATTTTGGTACTCGGTGATAGAAACAATCGTTTCACCTGTCCGTTCGTGTGATTGCAAATGTCCCATAGAGGTATCAATGCATTCATGGTGGTCTCCCCGTCCTCGGAAGGGATCGTGTTTTGCCTGGTCATAACCGTAGATACGGCCCAACTGCAAAAATTATGGTGCCCCATCAAAATAGTCCGAGATAAAATACCCCAAAGACAAAATAACCCAAGACAAAACAGTCCAAAGATAAAAACGCCCAAGACAAGAGATCCTAAAGATACCCAAAGATAAAAAATGTATTAGAAACTCTGAAAATCTAATAAATAATGCTCGCTTTTAATTTTACCGTTTTATTTCAGCCTGTTTTGTTTTGAGCGATTTTGTCTTTGGGCTATTTTGTCTCTAAATTATCTAACAGATTAATCTATTTCCCGTCGAATACGAAACTTTTTCTATTGAATATGAATAATGAAGTCAATTATAAAATTCTTGTGTGCATATGTGTTCAAACGCCAATTACTACTTCCTAATAATTTCTCCATTTTATCGCTAATTATGAAATAATTACGAGTAACGTAGGTGATGTCGTTAGCGATTTTTTTAATTTCAGGAAAATCATTTCCTAAATCTGTTATTGTGCGGATAACAAAGAATATTTTCATGTCGATTAAGGTCAAGTGCTGGATAATTAATTCGGAATTTTGCGCATCTTCGGGAGGTCAAATAAAAAATTAATTTTTGTATCGAATATTCGTTTATCGAGACTATTAGAAAGTAAAACGGATTGAATGCATAATTTAATGGTGATTATTAAATTAATTTCGACTACAACATTAAATAAAGGATAATGCGACAATGAAAGTAGTTTTCTCCATTTAATGGAAATGTTTTAATAAACAATAGCGACTTTAAATAACAGGCTGGTAATTATAAAGTAAATAAGCAAGTACAGTAAGAAAGAACAACCGATTAATTTTGCTTCAAACTGTACGTAATAAAGATGTATTTGAACCAATAGGGCGTAACAAAATATCCAAGCAAGACACGTTACGATATGCAAATGCAGTTAATTAAAATTTAAATGTGTGTGTTTGTCGACTTTACGTTTCTATTGAAACACACAATAAAAAAGGTTTCACTTTCCTTGAAAAAACTTTCTTCATCACCGAACATCCACATGTATATACATACATATGCCTATACAGCCGGTGAGAATGCGCGCGGAAGAAAGTGTCTTCGATATTTTTGAGAAATTATTCACCTCGGGCGACACGTGTGTAATTTATTTACTCTACAAATCAGCTCAGTCGCTCTACATTATTAAAAAAAATTCAATATTTCACAAGCTGCATTTTATTATTATCCAACGCAAACATAACAGTCATAAAAATGCTAGGGCTTATCAGACCAGAAAGCATTAGAGTGAGGAGAATCTGTTGAAAAATAAATACATTTTTTTGAGCAATTCAACCGGAAATCGCCGTGTTTTTGACCGAACAACCATCAAACATCTCGTATAATTTTCGCGGTTTTTACATAACTCTTGCAATCCTACTAATCTCATTAAACCTGCGGTTACTGATTTCACGGTTTAATTATCGTCCGAATTTGCTTACATAACGCTTATCCAAGAACAAAGATACTCTCCTAAATAAGTAACTACTACTTACTTTCCATTTTTAATGCAAGATTGGTTGGTATTTAATGTGCTTTGTTTGCAGAGCAATTTTTGGAAAATATAAAAAAATATCTACATTTTTAACTAATTTTGAAAAATAACGCGTATTTTGTAACAATCGTTACTGCATTTCTATACCAAAAACTTGAATCCCACCTCTATTAAACTTCTGTCATACGAAATGTCATTATTGACAGTTTTTGTTCATATAAATATCATCGAATGCATCTTAAAGTCCCAATTTTTCGTGTAAAAGCGCTGGTAACAGAATTTGTGGTGCGGAATATCCGCACCGGATAATAGTTCAGGCAAATTCAGTGCGGAGTTCCGGTGCGCTCCGTTTTTCACTACAAAACGATTTTCAGAAAAGCGAAAAAGAGAGCGGTTTCTCATATACTTTCGTGTCGAACACGAGAGCCGTTTACGAATATTCAACGGGCGTTTTTATTTACTTTCCCCTTCATCACACGACCGATTCAATGCGAATAAAATTTAATTAACCGGCCTAATTGAAATTAACGCGCAATTAACGCGATAGAAAACAATTACAATTTTTTTTCACACACAGCTGTGTTTTGATGGCGGTTATTAGACGGGTTACAAAACGCGGAGAAAATTTTAATACGCAGGTACCACATCTGCAATAAGTACCATAAAATATGCCACAAGTCTACATGTAAAATTAGCAGAAAAATAAAATCCTCAGGATTTGTAAACGTTATTTGCAGATTATTTGACTCAGTAATTAGACTGATTACAGACTTTCTTGAGAAGCAACTTCTCAAAACTAGTCCACTAATCACTCGAATAGTTCATTCACTGAAGTACAACCAGCGAAGAATCTTCAATTCGTGCCATTTGTCTAATTAATTAGCAGTAAAATAAAATGGGATTCCGACATCTGTTTTTTTTTTTCAAGAAAGCCAGTTTCCTGCTGAAAAAAAGCCGTTTCGGAATAATGAAAATCGGAGAAAGCGCGATTCGAATTCGAGAAAAGAAAAACGTAAAACGTCCGGAGCGGCGGCGATAAAAGTTTCGCATTATCATTTAAAAAGCCGGCTGCAATTCGCGCATTCCGCTCGATCCGTATTAGAGGATTATGAATGGAATGAATAAACAAGAGAAAGCATCCGAGCTGTTGCTCGGACTCCAAGGTGCGGCCGCTTCATTAAAAAATCTCATATAATTTCCCAATTTCTCGAAACATTTTCATACTATTGTGTATAATGTAGTGACAATGAATTCCGTGGGTTAATTTTTCATATAATTAAACTCCTAATGAATCTATTGAGCAAAAACAACAATACTCTACCACTTCTACGAGCGGCAGAAGAGGTGAAAGAGCAACCGGCACGGGATCGGTACTCGGCAGTGGCTAGTCAACCCCCTCCGCCGTCGAAGAAAGCACCAAAAGTACCAGTCAGTAGTAAACAAATACCGATTCGCTCGATTCGATCGTCCGGTTTTCTCTCAATAGACGATTGCCATTCATTCAGCATTCGGTTATGTCGGCGAGGCAAGTTACGAGGCGCGTCAGGAAAGTTCGATAGTCAAGGGAATTTCGAGCGGAGCCCTCGTAGGACGAAAATGGGGCTGGTGAAATGTGCCGTATTCGTGCTGTTGGTCGGGGCGGTTGTTCGTGGGGAGAACGAGGGTGAAAATGTCGAGGATGGTGCCCGGGAAATGAGGGAGTTTAATCCAGAAGTGAGTTGAGATTTTCCATAAAAAATATTTTAGTAGTAGGGACAAAGTGGTCGAAAAGAAGTACAAAAAATGGAATACATTGCTCTTATATTTAGTGGTTTTTGCTAAAATTTATTATGAAAATTTGAGTGTAAAATGTGTGCAAGGGGGTGTGTAAAAGGGGATTATTTGAGTTCAATGCCAACTATAATTTGAAAGAAATCGATAATTTTTGACGCTGTTCTAAAAAGCTACAATCAACAAATTTACACTTAAGGTTGGGATAGAATAAGGTAGAATAATCAGGAGAACAATATTTGAAAAATAACGCTTATGTTATAACAGTCGTTATTGCACCTCTATACCAAAATCTTGATTCCCATCTCTATTACACTTCTATCACACGAAGTGTCATTAATGTCAATTTTGACAGTTCACGTTTATGTATCATCGAACGCATCTTAAAGTCCCACTTATTCGCGTACAATTCAGAATACAGATTCAGAATAGAATTGAGTAGGATAGGGAATTCTAAATTATATAAAAAATCTGTATTTTACAATTTACATCCGTTTAAAAAAAAACAATCTACACCTATTAACCTACTTGCAGAAAAATCTATCCCAATCATCCATTCAATAAACAAACAAACATGCAGCATTATTATTATTAAATTTGTTTACTGACGAGTAGTACAACACCGGATTACAGTCACTTATTGTCAGCTTTTTTATCAGCATTCCGTTTGGCATTATTGCTTTAATGATATGTGCTCGCATGCCGTTATTAATAAGCGATCAATGGTGAATCAATGCAAAAGCATTGGCACACATTCTCCGCAACAATGATCGTATTCATAGCACCCACACTAATGTGAATTTCCTTCCAAATACACGCACATTTCGAATAAATATACTGTATATATCTTTTGAATGTACTGCTAATTACCGAATGAATAGTAAATGGCATTAAAAGAGATAAATAGGTCAAAGGGATTCTGTTATCCCCGAAGGTAAAATGATTAATCTCGCGAGATTTATTCGTATAGATTACTCGAAGAAAGTAAAATTATATTTCATAACGATTCTTTATAGGTCGAAGTGAACCAACGAGTATATCTCGAACAAAAATGACTTTCTAGTCGTTTCGAATATTTTATTGAACAAATCGATTTTAGCATATCAGTAGGTAATCCGTTCAAGCGCTCCATCGCGATCTCTGTCCGCTCATTATCGCATCTGGGATTCGTATGCGTATTACAAACTCGACACGATTGTCTAGTTTTCTAATTTTCACACGCATTTTTACCGCATATGGGAATCCTATAACACTGACACAGAAAAATCGCGAGAAAATTGCTACCATTATTTTTCCTTACATCGCGTTCGCCTTTTCGCGAATCGACCTCGATTAAATCGCCATTCTCTGCTTCCAGGGCTGGAGAGCCGTCGAGACGTTTCCCACCGGCGACCTGGGCTGGATGCCCAGAGAGGACGCGAAAGACGGCGAGCAAGTCAAGCTGAAGCGCCGGCGGCTGCGCAAGCGCAAACGCCGCCCCCCGACGCAGGAGCCCGACGGCGAGGAGGCGCCGCCGAGGCGGAGGCTGCGCCCCTTCAGGCTGGACCAGGCGGCGCTGCCTTGGGAGGAAATCGGCGACGGCAACGACGCGCCCCACAACAGAAGGAGAATACCGTTGCCTTACACCGAAGACGCCAAAGGTAACTCCACCGAAGAGGAGGCTACGCTGGAATCTTCTATGATGGTGGAAGGTAAATTGGACGCGCAGAAATCCATAGCGGATTTGAAGAGCTTGCTGAAACAGTCCGGCGGTCGGTTGAGTTTAAGCGAAATTTTACAACAGAAGAATTTATCGTTGGCGGAACTGCTGCAGGGCAACGAGAAAGCCATATCGGCTCTAACAGAAAAACCCCAAACCACCACGGAATTGTCCAACACGCACAAACATCCAGCTACGACCGAAGAAACGGCTCTAACTCGAGAGCAAACCACGGAAGCGCAGAGAAAAAGACTGGCCGTACTCCAACCGAAAGAGAACAAAATATTCACAACACTCATCAAATTCGACGTCATAAACGAACCTACCACAGACAGGAGGATATTCATTCCGGCAAATTCAAAATTCACCGGCGTGGAGTACACCAACATCGAAGAAGACAACACCGCGACCTCCCCAATTACTACAACAACAACCACTGAAAAACCGACAACAACTACAACGAAATCCACCAAATACAGAAGCAAACTACCCACGACAAACGCCAAACTAAGAGTAACAACCAAGAAAACCGAAAGAGAACCCGTCAAAATAGCCATCAAAGACGTAGCGGGTTTCCCAGAGGAACCCCAAGGCCCCATGAAAGTATCCCTGGATATAGAAAAGATGTTCGAGATGAACGAAACGAAATTCCAATCGGAAACCACCACGAACGCGTCCGAAGACACGAATACTACCTACGTCACCGCCAAACAGGAGATCATGGAGGTGATGAAAGATCCGGCAAGCAGGGAAAAATTGTCGAGGATCCTGCAGCACCGGAACATGACCATCGAGGAACTGGTGGAGCAACGAGAAAGGGGTTCCAGTCAACTGCACCTCGCCGACATATTCCACAACAAAACCAGGGAACCGGAGCCCCAAGAGGAGCCTTTCGTTGGCCAATTGAGTCCAGAATTCTTCCAGAACGCCTACAGACAACAAAAAAGCACCCGGTTAGAAGAACCCACTCCGACCAAGACCGCTTCAACTGAGGCTTCTACTACTCCTACTACAACTTCTACTACAACCACTTCTAGTACTGTGGATATCGAAGAGAAAGAACCTTTTCCTATTATATCTGTAGAAATAAACAAAAAAACCGGCAGTTTCCCTTGGAAGCAACTCTACCCGGACCTATTCCCCGAAACCAACGACATAGTAACCGAATTCTCCAACAGCGAATACTTAGAGAAGATGAACATGAACACCATCAAAAACAACGACGAAGGCTTCTTCAACAGCATACCCTCCGGAGTGAAGTCCGCCCTGTTCGTCAGCCTCGCCATCATAGGCCTCTCCATAGTGGTGTTCCTGGCCGTACTGCTGGCGTTGAAGTGGATACAGAGCAAAAACAAATCGATGAACTACTGCAGCAGCCTGACGGCCAAACTTCGGGCGCCCATGATGCTCCAGGGCAGGCCCACGACGGCCATAAAGAGCTTCATGAACGAGACGTTGGGGAGGAAGAAGAACTACTACAAGTCCACGTTGCAGAGCATGTCCGATGAAATTTGGAACGCCAACAGAGACAGAAAGGAGTCGTTTTGAATTCGGCGTTGTAGTGGTTTTTGGTTTTAATTTATTTCCGTTGGTCGTTCGTGTGATTCCGAGTGCAATAGTTAACGAGTTATTTACGTTGTCGAAATGTTTATGCTAAGAGAATTTTATCGGGGTTAGTGATTATTTTAATTGGTTCAATGAGTGACTATTACCTATGAATCGAGTTCGATGAAATCAAACGTAATATTAAGGTTTTTATGTTATGCGTATAGTTATGCGTATCGAGAGAAATTGTCCAATACAATATTTTTTATAGTAAACGTTATTCGCTGATTATTTATTATTGTTTTTCCGTAAGCGACATTTGCAATAAAATGTAGTAAATTTGTTACGATTTTCCTTTTATATTTAACCTCAAACTAACCGATTCGAGACTTTGTTTGAGAAGTAGGCTGTGCTAAAAATCTTAATTGACGTATCGCTTTTTGACATTCAAAGCCAACTTCTCAAAACGAGTCCCCTAATCATTCGAACAGTTCACTGAGGGCATGCAACCAGCGAAACAGTTAAATAAGAATCTTCACATACCGGTACACATCGTAGGTGAATTTCTCCCTCATGAACACACAAACGGGATCGTCTGAAGTGTGAAATAATTTATGAAAATAGGCGTATTGCCTGGCGATGCTTTTGATCTGTTTTAAAGCCGTTTCGAACGTAGGGCTTCCTTTCAGTTCCAGCAATTCATCGACAGTAAAATAGAGGACTGTAGTGTAGGAAGAAGGCAGCATGTTGATGTACGGTCGCCAAAAGGAGTCCGATTTGAACCGTTCGAATATCAAAAACATAGCTAAAGCTACGTTGTGCATGTTCCGCAGCATTTGATCCTTGTCGAACAATCGTTTCAATTCGGTTTTCTTGGCCGCCTCGACTGTCAGAAACAGATTTCTCGGGACGGATATGACCAACGAAGCCGGAGGGATTTCCTCGCAGACCTTCAAGCCCAAATCGAATCCCTCGAACTCCGCGATTTGGCATCCTTCGAGCTTCGCTTGGTTTTCCCCGCACCATTTTACGAATTCCTCTACAACCACACCGCTTCTGATCGTTGTTGCGTTGGTATTACTTTGTTGCAAGTTCAACAGTTGCTCGGTTATGAAACGTATCTCTTTCACATCCTCCAATGATTTCGTACAGTCGTTCTGTTGGGTCGTGCTTAATCTCAGCAATTTATCTACGAGCTCGTCTAGCTCTCGCTTGCTTCGATTCGAATTGGTTTTCTTCGATTTGTGGCCTTGTCCTTTGCGACCCATTGCTCTTGTTACAACCGGCGGCTTCTAATACGAGGAATTTACATGAATTTAAAAGCTAATCACTCACAACTTGCGCCTGAAAATCATGGTTATGTTCACTATTTTCCCACTCCACGATTTACGGCTGTCCTATTCATGCCGTTAGTGGGTGTGGGTGGTTATTGTGCGAAGAATAATATTAGATTTTTATTTATAAACACCGTACATGTGCTTAGTATATTCTACTTCTTTTTCGTTTCGAGGTCTCAGCTACTTAGGTTATTCAGTCTAAAGGTTGACAGTTGACGGATTTTAACCTTCCATTAGATTGACAGAATATCAAACTAACAGAGCGGATTAGTCAGTGTAGTTTACACTACTACAAACTATAAATGTCAGTGCGTATTCTGTCAAAACTGTCAATCATTGAAGTGACGTTTGTGTCTTGTTTAGATTTTTAGATTATCAAAATACAAAATTAAAAACGAAAAACGTCCTATTTGGGTGTCTACAAATCGAATGTGTCCGTCCCTAATGCATCGAGCGAAGTAATCGCGATGCGGTTTCGTACGAATATGACTTAAAATTGCACGTTAGCTGTTCTGCGATTTTCCAACCAGCCGGAAAAAATGTCGTACCAATTTTCCTTGACGAACGGGAAGCAGAAGCGATTTTCCATCGACGACGCGTTCGAGGAAGAAACGGACGAGGCCATCAAAGTGTACGGCACGACGGGCTCCAGATCGCCCGTTTCTCATTCGAACAGGTTGCACGGAGAAGGCGATCATGTCGCTGTTAACATGGAAAATGGAAGGTAATTCGTACTTATGTTGTCTCAACGATGTGAGTATTCAGCTAATTACAATAATTCGTGTATCGTAGGACTTACAAAATGGTAAACGATGCGACAAGAGACAGCGATTCGTTGATACAGGATTACTACGATTGTGCTAACGAGGAATATACCAGCAGGTCTTGCTTGAAGCATCCGAAGGTTAAAGAAAATTGGAGGATGGTACTAGCGGCGGCGACATTGTTAATTATAGGTTTAGGGCTGTTAATAACAGGTACTGTCACGTTGACGGAACCTAATTCAGGTTTGCAGGGATCGGTGTTTTTATTAGCAGGGTTCATTTGCTTCCTACCCGGAGCGTACCATATTGTTTACATTTATTTGGCTGCTAAAGGGAAGCGCGGGTACCATTTTCACAATCTACCCCTATTTACTTAAGTAACAACGGAAATGATGCCTATAGATTTTGCTTATTAAATTGCAATCTAATCTAAATCGACCTTATGTGCTTGTCAAAGCGATGTAACTATACAAAAAAACAAACTATCGAGTATCTAATTTTGAGTGATTAATAACTGTATTTATTTATTGATGTATGTATTTTAATTTTGGTGAAAAAATTATAATAGTACTAGTACAATGCACTGAATTAATTGAATTTTTCATATGTTGAAAAATTTTAGCATAGTAAAGCATTTAATTATTTTTAGAATCTCGTAATTGCATTTTTTGTGAACCAAAGTTTTTGCAATATTTAAATTATGATATTAATTGAGGGAATTATATTTTGTTTTAATAGGACGGAGTGTCGGGATAAGTTTATTTTACAGTACAACAAAAATATAAATATCTGTTACTTATCATATTCAATGCACACGCAAAGTAGATAACAGTGCCATTATTTCATTAATGGGTGTCATAAATATGGTGTTAGTTTTGTAAGTTTCTGCATATTTGTCCAATTTACAACAATCAAAATATATCGCAAAATTGTTATTTTACTACAAAATAATGTTTAAATATGGATGTAATAGTTGATTGAATATTTTAAGTATTGCCATTAAAATGTAATTTAAGCAAAAATATGTGAAAACCAAATCAACGCGTCGAGTGCGTTTGATAGTTTTTATTGAAATGATCTGTAATATTATATTAATTTTTCGAAAGCTTTAAAATTTTTATGTACGATCTTAAAAATAATTTTCTATATATATTCGTAAAATAAATTTTTTGTTGCATTTATTTTTCGGTCTAATTTTTTTACGGTACAAAAACACCTTTATTAGAGATTTATATGATTTATTTAGCAATTTTATTTCATACTCAAATGAATATAATATTAGTTTTACTTGTCTTCTGAAATCAGTGATCGATAACCCACAATTATAAATTTTACAACAGAAAGAAAGCACTTTGAGTACTCGTGAAATATATTATAACAAACACATATGGGCATCGCCTCTTCTCCTACAGAAACTGAATTTTCTTTGATCAAACGAATATTGCACAAATCTGTTTAATTGCACTCGATAATCTTACGCACGTTTGCAAATACATAAATCAATTTTAAGTAGATAAAAGTAATCGTGAATGGCAAACGTGTGCAAAATTGCCCCACTAAACAGATTAACGAACCGAATCGGAGATAAAAATTTTGAATCGCACACAAAATGAACTATTTGGGAAAAAAAGACGAAATTTCTTACGCTTCCACAAGAATGATTTTTTCCGAATCTTTACAAAATAACAAAAAACGGCCTCGCGAAAAGACAAAATTTATTGAAACGGATTTATTAATAATAAAAATTAGATCGAGACCCATACATGGCGATTTATTTTCGAAACAAAATGGATTCTTACTTAACACTCTTGCTGTTTGGTCGCCGGATTATTCCTGAAGCCGGGCGGGCTGGTTATCTGAGAATTTATGTCGTTGCTAAACCAATTCACGTTCTGTTGCGAATTTAAATGTGAATAATTATTGAAATTTGGCTGTAGTTGTGTGAAATTTGAAAAGGCGTTATTCGTATATTCGTACGGCCGCAGCGACGCCGCTCCGCCATTTTGTATCTGTTGTAAACCTACTTGTGATAAATTGGAATAGTGGTCTCTAAGTTGTGGATAGTAACGGCTAGATGACAAAATCGCCGGATCTAATACCTTCCAATCGTTACATGTATTGTTTATGTCTGAAAAATACAAATATTTTCGTTTTAATTTAGAGGGAAAATACAGGTAAGTGCTAATTTGTATGAAAAGTACATATGGTCTACGGGTGCAACAAAGGTAACATCTATTTGTCTCATACAAAGAAAAAAGATAGTGGTATTGAGGGAGAATTACAACTTCCTCACTCTAACTACTGTTATTTCAATAATCTTCGATTCATATGAATTGACTACATTGCAAACAAACTCGCACTTATCTGTATATTTCAAATACTCACTTTTCTGTTCTTGTTGTTGCAAATGCGAATTAAAATTACTAGACCAATTGTTTTGGGTTGAACTATTGATTTGTTGTTGTGGTTGTTGTTGTTGACTATTAGACATATTTAAGTATGGTAATATTTTACTACCTGCAATTATAAAAAAAAACAGTAAAACTTTTCCAACGATTCTCAATGGTAATGGAGGCTCACCGAAGGAGTTCATATGTGAATTCTGTTGCACAAAGCCGGGCGGCGGCGGCGGCAAATGACCGTTTTGATTGAGATTGACCCCGTTAATTTGACTACGACCTTAAACAAAACGAATAATTGTATAAGAGTTATCCAATAAAAACATTAACCATTTCGTATTCAAATAAAACACAGAATAATCGAGATATCTAGCTGAAATTTACTACAGGCGTAGTACACATATTACAATTACATATGGTATTCAAAGTAGCTCATATGACCATCATGAGCAATTATAGATTCGTTGGATCTAATTTTTAATCACTCTTTCACACATATTAGCCGGAATATTGTCACAATTTCGCGTTCTATATCATTCCTGAGCTCCTCAAACGTTGTTTGATTGTTGGCTTAAACTTTTGAGTAGGTAACTCCATAAAGAAATAATCCAACGGCCTCAAATCCTGTGAGCGAGGTGGCCATTCGACTGGACCATTCCTCTAGATTAAACGATTACCAAATGAAAATCGGATTCAAAGAATCTACAACTACTCATGGTGGTCATATAAACTACCTCAGTACCTATAGTAAATGTCAGCCAGATAACTCAATTTTACAATGTTTTGCGCTGTATAATTGCAATATTAGGACAAATATATTTCGTACCTATGTTATTGTGTGATTTTAGATTCTGTTCGCTAGCCATCAAGTCGGCAAAAGCCTTTTGAGTTTCTTGGAACGGATCGAAACCTAAATCGTCTTCGGGACTTTTACTACACTGCTTAACGTTAGAGGAATTATTATATTGTGGTCCTTGTACGCCTCCGAATCCCCCGTTTTCGCCGTTCATATAGAAATTGGCGTCCGCTCCTTTTGGATATAACGAACCGAATCCTGTCGATAAACGATCCGAATTACTACGAGCAAATCGAAAATATTTCCAGGCAATTACCTTGTTTTAAACTAAGATTCAAAAACTGTTCCTCTAATTGTTTCTGTTGCAATAGCATCATTCGTTCCGAATTGTTCTGCATACCCGAATAATATCCTTGTTGTACGCCATTGTAACCGTAATATTGCGGATGTTGTCCCGTACTTCCCCCATCTTTCAAATTAACATAAATTATTAAACAAAACTCAACTGTAATGAATTATAATACCTTTGTTATTTTTGTGGAATTCCATGAAATATTTCGACATGTTCTGATCGAGCCCGTTTAGGCCGTTGTGCGTGTGATTGGGAAGCGTCGTCACCTGGGGATGGGCTGCTTGCTTATATAACGGATTCGATTTACTAGCTATCATGTCGATTATGTTCTCTTGCATTCTAGACGACATTTCGTAGAAGCTGTTACTATACGGTTCGATATCTGCAAATTGTAATTATATCTCGCATTATTCATAGAAGAATCTTTTGCCTCAACAAAATGCTCCTTAATAATTGAAAAGTATGTACAAAATTTCATAAAAATATCTGGAGTAATAAGAAAATTATGATAGAAAAGTTTTTTTTCTAAAACTGTAGCTCGAAAACCAAGAGGTTTAGGACATATATTGATATAAACTTTTCTCCTTAAAACATCCAAATAATCACGCCCTGAAGTATCAGCACTGAATTAATTAACACCCTGTACAGTGGAGTTAATGGAGTTAAAGAGAAGAGAGATTTTTTTTATAAGATTCGACATTTTAATACGACAAACAAAACTTTTTATAAAGAATGACTTTGCTTCATAAAATTACAAATAACGATTTTTTCCTCTCATCAACTCCACACAGGAACCCCCTTATAAAACAAAGGTTTTTTAGTTATACAAACGACTCTCGAGATAAATGACGTTAAATGATTAGGCAAACAATAGAGTACTCAAACACAAATCAGCATTTATCGATCAAAAACATACCTTTATTGTATCCTGTATCTTGATTACCAATTTCGTAGCCTTTTCTAAACGAACCTAAAACATCTTTTTCATCTTTTTTACCTGCAACACAACACCCATTTTAGCTCCGTCACGAGATTTCTACCGTACAATCTAATACCCGAATTGACGTCTGAATTTCTGGAGAATCCGAAGGCGGCCGCCCAATCTTCAGTCGTATTAATATTTGGCAATGTATCGGTTAATATGCTAGCGGGATGCGTCGTTTCGCTGTCGTTATCCACGTTGTCCGGCGCGTGGTTACCTTGCGTGATCTTTTGAAACGGATTCATCGAGAAAAAACTCGTATTATCGTCGATGATAGATGCTATTTTCGATTTAGGCAATATTTGTACGTCCGTCAGCGAGGCCGGCGACGGCGTCGTGCTCGCTTCGCTCAGCGACGACGACGACGCCGTTTTATCCTGCTTATCTACACCGAAATAAACGTTTAAAAACAAACACCATAAGCGTAAACGTTCAAATTCACCTTCTAAAACAAACCCCTTGTCGATCTTTCCGTCGCTCTTCCCGCTGTACGCCTCCTTTCTGTCCGCCTTTTTCGCCGCGTCCCCGCCGTCTTTGCCCTTCGCCTTTTTACCTTTCTCCTTATCCTTCTTCTCCTTGTCGCCGTTGTTCAAGTTCGGCCAATTCTCCTTGTTGGTGCCGCTGCTGTTGGACGTCGTGCTGGAACTGCTGCTGACGCTGCTCGACAGCGGCGCGCCGACGTTCTCCTTCGACGACGATTTGGGTATGGGAATGGCCGATTTGGCCGACGCCGCCGGGCCGCCGTCCGCTTGGCCGGCGGCGTTGTTGTTGTTGGCGGTGCGCAGCAGCAGGTTCTCGTGCAGCTTCTTCTCGTACTCCTGGTGCTTGCCGGCGTGCATCTGTTCCTTGGTGAAGCTCGCCTCCGGATCTCCTTGGAGGAAATAAGCGAACTATTAAGGTGTAGTGTCAGGATTGACGGTACATACGATAATTTTATTCATCGTTGTTGGTGTGTGTGTGTGTGTTTTTTTTTTAATGTAAGAGCGGAGAGCCGGGTAATTCCTTGTAGCGTTTGAATAATTGGAATTAAAAAGTAGTTTTATAAAAAAAATGGAATTAATTACAATTACAAAGTAAGCATTAAAAAGTAATTAGGTAGTTACAACTGTGATGACTTGTTATAAAAAAGGAATTGGTAATTACCTACTTTTATAATTTATTACAAATTAGAAATCGTATAAAAATGTGGAAACTTCTTCGTTGAGAGTTGTTTTAAACCAGTTTTGAAGAGATTTTAAAATGTATTTATAATTTTTTTAGAGCTGGTTCGGGTTTCAGCCATATTTAGAGTTGATTTAGAGCGAGTTTGAAGGTGTTTTAGTGATTTTTGGAGTGAGTTTGGAGCGATTCTCGAGCCGTTTTTGAGCTTATTTTGGGGTGGTTTTAAACCATATTTAAAGCGATTCTGAAGCTGTTTTAGAGTGGTTTTTGGGATGGATTTAGAGCCATTCTCTATCTGTTTTAGGGGTAGTTTTGAACCATATTTGGAATCAATTTGAAGCGATTTTGAAGCCGTTTTAGACAGGGTTTTGGGGTGGATTCGGAGCGATTCTGGAGCCGTATTAGAGCAGTTTTTGGGATAGTTTTCAACCATACTTTTAAGCTGTTTTAGAGTGGTTTTTAGGTGGCTTTTAAGAGCCTTTTTTGGGATGATTTCAGAACACGTTTCAAGTGCATTACCCAACTCTCTATAAGTGTAAAGTTCCGTAAATGATCCATTCTGTATAGTTTATAAAGATGCGTGTTTGTGTTTACTCACCATAATCGTGAAGGTACATACAATCGGGCTTGGGACAAGTCTGATTTTTCATAAAGTGTGAACAATATTTCGTAGTACCTAAACTCGATTTAATCACCCTACCCTCTATAGTAATATTATTGACACTTTGAATGGCCCTTAAAGCATCATCACTTTTCATGTAAGTTACATAGGCACCTACGGCAAAAAAAATTCACACAACATTAATCTCCAATTACAACGAACATTCACCGGTGTAATTACTTGCACTGGGCCCCTGAGAGCCGGCGTACGCAGTCGACTGGTTGATCACCACTTTGTGTATCTTGCCGAACTTTCCAAAGTACTCGTGACGCTTGAGCACCTCCGGATCGGCCAGTCGCATCGGCAATCCCACCACAAACACCAAATTGCGTTGCACCACCCTCACGCTGGCCAAATGTTTTCTGCTCTCTGTCAGCTTCGCCTTGCGCTGCTGGTCGCGCTGGCGCTTCTCCGCCTTCAACTTCGATATCTAAACACATATACAGGATGTTAATTAGTGCAATGTACTTATTTTAACGGGTGATTCTTGGGCTAATTTTGAGGCGAAAAGTTCATGTAAAGATATGTCCTCCGAAGCTCGGTTTTCGATATATAGGAGTTATAAAGTTTTATTTTTATTTAGGTTTTTCTCATAAATTTGAAAAACCGTTTGCGATATTACACTGAATTCTAGGATAACATATTATAGTATCAATACGCATTTTTTAAACAGAAAATAATTTTTATTTTAACCAGTGGCGTAAATATGGGTAGGTCTTGGTACAATTTTATCTACAAAAGTAGTACTCCACTGGTTTTTAGAAACTTTCTTTAAAAATTATTGATAACCATTTCATTTTAAACAAAAAGTTTTTGCGTTTTTACCATAGAACTTCATCATTTTAAAGAAAATAATTACAAACTCTAGTGGTTACATCTAAAACATCACACCAAAAACTTTCTACTTACCTAAATTCATAATAAGTCGACATTTTATGCACATAGATATGGTACATACGTATTTAAACCATAATTTGTTAACCTAGAATTCAATAATGTAATATCGCAAACGGTTTTTCAAATCTTCAAAATAAAATTACAACCCTGCAGGTATATCAAAAACCGAGCTTCAGGGGACATATCTTTATATGAACTTTTCGACTCAAAATTAGCCTAAGAATCACCCGTTAAAATAAGTACATTGCATTAATTACACCCTGTATAACTTCACATCAATGCACAATACCACATGCGTTTAATAAGCTCGATTATTGCAATCGGACGGGGGCAGTTTCTTTCCTCTAGCAACAAAAGACTTAACTTACTTACGTTAGGAACCGATTTTTACCTGTTCCTGAGATAATGGAATAAAGTCGGCCGGATCCTCCGAATAAGCCTTGCGACAAGCGGGACACAGTCCATTTTCGTCGGTACGAATGCGATGCCAGCAGAATCGGCAAATCTGCAAAAAATGATTATTAATTCGTTAATATGCATTACTCACGTTAAAAAATGAATTTGTCCGCAAATATGGCAAGTATCATAGTGTATATGAACAAATAAATATCGCCTTCAAAATAAATTCTAACACTCATTTGTGCAATTTATATTTAAGCGTTTATACGGAAACTTGTGCCAAAAAAAAACCAGTAATTTATAGTGCTCTAATTGTTTGAATCAATTCCACCATTTGTGCACTAATAAATTACACACAACATTTCTAATTGCCTATTGTTTATTCTTCAAAATAAATCAAAATTATTTACTCAGCAAACCAAAAAAATATTATTTTATATACTTAACTAGATAATTGGAATATCATTATGAATTTGGGATTTCTGTAGCCCCTGATTGTTGATAAACAAGCCTATTTTTGATAAGAAAATGTTTGTGTGATACTAACAATTTAAATGGTAATCACAACAAACAATATTGGAGCTTCTTAATGACAAATTAAAGTAATTTAATTTAATTTCCCATAAGAGAATTCTCGAATCGATTATTTAAATGCAACCAAACACTCCTTTCTATTAGACAATGTTAATATGTACAAGATTTCAAAGTTCAACTCAACTATCGATAGAAAGTTTCTCGAGTATAATCTGAAAGGTTTTAATATCATCTAAATATCGAATATAACATCGAAATAGATCAAATTCCAGAAACACCAAAAACATTACTAGGTGTAACGTTAACAATATTTGTTTATAGAATTTAATCAACATTACAAATTTATTGGAAATATGCTAATTGACAGATAAATATATTCGAATCGAAAAAGGCCATAATGATATTAGCTGGTGAAAATTTACCTGATAACCACAGGTACAAGGAAAGAACGTTAGATCATCAACCTCCAGCGGTTCCATGCACAATGGGCACTCCACCTGCTCCTCTCCACTTTGATTTAATACTGACATCTTTGTAGTTCCAGCAATGGTTGCTTTTTCGAAGTAAAACACTTCTTTTGAATTGTTTGCCTGCAACATACGACACAAATTGGTATCGCAATCTCGAGATCGAAACGTATATATATACGTAGGTAATTTATCACCAACTTCCTGGAACTGTCTTTGTTACTAATTCCCCATTATATTTAAAACAACCAACAGATTGATAATCAGCGTGATTAGATTTAATGGTAAATTATACGTACTCGCACGACTTAAAACTAAAGTTAACTGTTTTCCTCGATTCTATTTAACGTTAGAAGAAGATAAACGTCAAAAAATTGGAACATCTGTCAAATCTTGCCATGTAGCAAAGTAAATTTTAATTGGAATGTCCGAAGGAAAAGTTAATTTTTTTCGCCAATCGTACGATGTCAAGTCTCTAATTTTGCAATACGAAACGAACGTACTGATTGCAGACTGCCTGCTCTTTTTACACGAAAAATTTTTGTGATTACTATTGTGTGAATTTTATGCAACAACTCGAAAAAATATTCAAGTGTTTCTCGCGCACAAAATTAATAACAAATAACAATATTATAGATTTACTTACGAATGATTGAGCGTAGAAGCGAATTTACCAAAAATTAGTTGAAAAATTAAGGTAATACGTGGATAATCCTATATTTACTTACTTAAATTTCCGAATTAGACAGTTACCAATATGGCGACTTTGATCTCGAGTCTCTGCGCAGAATCTAATTATTAAATGGTAAAAAGAAGATAGCTGTAGCAAGAAACCAGCCACTGGTTGTTTCCACCAATTACAAAACAACTTTGTTTTTACGTCAGCAAGATTCAATTCTCGTCCAATTAAATACCAGGAGAGATCAACACATGACAGTAAACTACACCGGTGTAATGATATGAACGTAGAGTACACTAATTGAAGGAATAAATCCGTCAACAATAGTTCAATCATTTTCATTTGTATTGTTAGTTTATTTCAAAGTTAATTATCCATATAACTCAATATGTAAGAAGCAGTAGTCGCAGGTAAATAAGAAAAATCGCATTCAACACAGTCGCCCTCTTGGGGATTATTGTTATAATATAATAATTTGCGTTGTTGTGACAGTTGTGCCAACGTTGAAATTATCGTTCTGTGGTGCAAATAAATCGGTTCCGTGTCATTTTGTTAGCATCCTGTTAATGACATGTGTCAGTTGCATTTGACATTTCTCCAAGTGACGTGCGACGTGATTGATGTTTATTAATTATTTTTCGCTATCTTTCGATCTTTTGTGATAAAAATGGTGTTTTCTTCTAATTCTAATGTCTGATTACATATTATTACAGTGAAAACAAAGTGAGTAAACGCAATTCGTCGCCGTAGATCGGTCACATTGCATATGACATAGTTTTCTTAAGGACGTTTGCATTCCTTACATCTACAACTTTTTTCCGTTCAGCTTGTCAATTTGGAAGCGTTTAATTACATTTCAATGTCAGCATTATGTGAAAATAAGCGATAACTTCGATTCCGGAGCCGCGGTATCGTAACGGAGTAATTTTTAATTATTCCATCTGCATTCTCGGTATCATTCATGGTCACAAGGGCAAACTCGGAGACGCCCCGAATTTCTAAAGTCTAGACCGATCGGAAGTGGGGCCTCTGATAAAAGTGAAATCCCACCTGGAAATCTCTTCCTCAATACAGCTTTCACTCTTGTCCACATTTTTTAACAATAATTATCTATTTAAACGCTATCGGTAGAATTTGAAACGGTTCTTTTACGCTTTTTTTCTGGTTTATTAGAGCAGGTTTTCGAGGTTTTTGGTATACATTTCCGTTTTATTTTGCAAATTAATGTTGGTTCAATTGCACGCGGTGAGTAATGTTTCGTTGTGACTAATTTTCTAATTTTTTTCTATGCTAATATTCATGAAATATCGATAAATTGTTATTAGTAAACCTGGGAATCTCGAGCGATATTTATTGTATTTTTGTGGCGTACGTACAAAAAAATTGTTTTCTTATTGATTCGATAAATTAGGGTCAAACTATTTTGGAAGGGTTTTAATACACACATATCATTTAACTGACCTGTAATAATCTATTTTTAACTGGTAGAAAATAACATTATTTTTTTGGATATGTAGCAGTTACTTTAAACATCCAGCAATATTTTCTTCTTAATTATCTCTAATCTTCGATATACACTAAAGAAAATTCTCTACGAAATAGTTAAATGATGCCTGTAGTTTCGTAATGATAATGTTACGAGTACTCACAATCATTTTATTTGGAAAAGATCAGTTTTAAATTGCTTGGTATAATATCATTAAGGAACACAACCTTGAGTATTTTACGTTACAAAAACTTATGGAGGATAATAATAATTGTGAGAAAGTTGGAATAGATGAAAAAAAAACAAATTATTAGTGCTTATAAAAATCATCTCCTAAATTGTGGGTTGAAAACAAATACAATGTGTAAAATATGGTCATAATGAGATTTTTAATATGCTTATTAGGGAATCCCAAGGTAACGAATGATTAATAAACACCCTGTATACCACACTTATCTTTATTTACTCTTTTTTATTGTGTAACAATCCGAAAATATAATGTATTAATGTGAGATATTAAACTGGTAAAAGGCCATCATATCAATGGAATTTTTGACTCGTATACTAGTAATTTTGTTGTAAAATTTCACCTTTTTTAACTCGCCTTCGTGCCTAAGCGCTGGAATTCATTTAGATAAAATATTCTAAATATAACAATTATAAAAATATTTTCGAAATGTCCGTTACATTAAGAAAGAAAGTATGTCAATGGCTTCAATTGACTTGTTAAAAAATTTCCTAGCGTGCAATGAACAATTTCACTCTCCGAGGTTTATCATATCAGTATTTTCCATTTCTATCGACACTCTTCGAATGAATCAATTCAATGAAATCTATAAAAAGAATGCATCAACGAAGGGTACGACATATCCGAACGCAATTATTTTGATTCAGCAAATAATTTCCTGCAAAATTCATTAGAGTGGACTCGGGTCAAGGTGAATCGTATTATTTTTTTGTAGTTTACCACACACGATTTTTACCGCGTTCGTAACCATCTCATTAGACGGCTTCTGGTTGCAGAATGGATACCCAAGACCAGCCGAACTCCATATGTCACGTCCAGTCGATCCACATGTACCCCCTGCAACCGTCGAACGTCAAAGATGTCCCCTTCAATCTGCTGGCCGGCGAGACCGTCCTCGACTCCGGCGACTCCGTCGACGGCCTGGTGGTGGTCACCAACTACCGGCTCTATTTGCTGAGCAGGAACAGGCCACATCATATTCCCATTTCGCTCATCGAATTCGTCGAAATCAGGGAGCTGTTCAATTTGCACATCGGCTGCAAAGACGCCCGGACATATCTGTGAGTACCGCTAGCCCTACTTGTACTAGTACTATCTGTTAGTTCGTTTATTGTAATACTAGGGCAGGTTGGTTGGGTTTCGATGTTATGGGATATTAGTGTATTATGCGTTTGATATGGATCTATATTTAATATTAATGGTTAGATTAATTTGTTTTTGAGGTTTTTGTTGAGTTTATAAATAGGATTATTTGTGGGAATTGGGTGAATTCGCTGATTTGAATATGGTTGGATGTTCGAATGAAGTTCTTTATCATTCGGTATATAAATATGTAATTTATTTGAATGAGAAAGAAGTACGATTGATCACAGAATGATTGACTAATAATTCGCTAAAAAATGGTTTTGTTTTGTAAATATTTGTACCAATTTTGAGATGATTACAAAATTTAGATATGTTCGAGTAATTATTTGTTATTTTAAAAATATGTAGGATAATAATTGGAGTTTTCGAGTTAAATATGGAATTATTAGCCAATATTGTACAATAATTATACTGTAATAATCAAATGGGATGCAGAACAAAGAAGTAGGATTGATTACGGAATGATTGACTTATAATTCGATAAAAAATGGTTTTGTTTTCGTAAATATTTTACAACTACCCTACAATTTTTGTTTTTTGCTTTTTTGTAGTTGCACTTTTGAGAATAACGAAAAATGCCAGCTTTGGTACGATCGCATATTGAAGGCTGCGGAGCCGCCACGTCAATTGGAGCAATTATTCGCATTTTACCATTGCATATGGTCGAAGGAAAGAGGCGGCGAGGACGTGCTGTTGCGTTTGGAAAATCAAAGACACTACACCTTCGACAGGCGATTATTCGAGAACGAGGTAATTTTTCCCCCGGTCTTCTCTCCGCAAATAGTTCAAAAGTTAACCTAATACATTTCATACTCTATCCCTTCGTACATCTTCCTAAGCATTCCTACCCTCTTTTCAACAGTTTAATAGCTTAAAAAATAATTCCTTTTACTCGCTTTCAGATGTGTCGCCTGGGTTTCCAAGGCCACTCGTGGAGGATATCCAAAGTGAATGAGAATTACAAATTCTGCCCGACCTATCCCCCTTACCTGCTCGTCCCGTCGTCTATCAACGACGACATGCTGGAGAGCGTCGCGAAATTTCGAAGCTCTCGAAGAATACCCGCCGTGGTTTGGAGGTACGTTTACTAAATAAGTTTTTTTTTTCTGTCCTCGGCCGCTTGGACTGTACAGCCAACGCAAATTTTCGCAATGGCACGCGTCCAAATCGCACACGTCCAGGTCAACGTATCGTTTTTTAATTCGCAAACAATGTACACGAAAATAAACGTAAAAATTACGCGTACAGGCACGCCCGGAACGGCGCCGTCATCGTGCGATCCAGCCAGCCGGAGGTGGGCTGGTTCGGCTGGCGATCCGGAGAAGACGAGGACCTCATCAAGGCCATATCGGAGGCGTGCAACTTCGACCGGTCCTTCAAGCACTTCGACAAAGTCGACAAGGACTCGAACCTGTCCCACTCGCCGGCCTCTTACCACTCGGACGAGTCGCTGCAAATCACCAATAACGTCGTTAATTCGGAGAAGAAGGTAGCTAAACGCGAGAGATACGGGTGGTTAGAAGGTGTAATTTTATTTTTATTTTATTTTTTTAGTTCTTAATAATGGACGCCAGATCTTACACGACGGCCGTTGCTAATAGAGCGAGAGGCGGCGGTTGCGAGTACCCGGAATACTATCCGAACTGCGATATACAATTTATGAACCTCGCCAACATACATTCCATCCGCAAGAGTTTTCACGCTTTACGACAGCTTTGCTCGTATCCCGGCGGCGATCAACCCAAGTGAGTAACACATCGCAATGACCAAAATAACCACGAATAGTTCTTTTCCACTATATTCACTGTTTTATTTGGTTCTACTCTACGATTACTAGTAAAGTGGGATTTTAAGATGCGTTCGATGATACCACGGCCGTAATTTCCTAAAACGTCCGCTAGGAGGCGATGTTGTAAATGACGGTGTTTTGCGTACGAATTATATAAAATTAGCATTAAGAAAGGTTATATTCAAACTAAAAATAGATACAAAATTTACTTAAATCAGCGATGATTTTGTTGTTAACATCATGCCTCACGTATCTTCGGTTAATGTATTTCTCCATTTTCTCCTCGAAATGTCAAAAAATATTTTTTCAAGTTTTGACAGCTTGAACTGTCGTTTCACACAACCGCGATTTATATGCAGCGCGACGCTGATTGGCTGGGATAAGTTGGTCCTCCAATCGTTCGCCACGGTGCAGCGCAATAGTGAAATTCAAAAAGTCCTCGATTAACGGGAAAAATTCTCTAATGCATAAGCATAGCCTATTTCCAGACCTTAGAAATATACGGCCGTGGTTCGATGACACAGAAACACAAACTGTCAAAATTGTCGTTATTGACATTTCGTACGACAGAAGTTAATAGAGATGGGAATCATTTTTTTGGTATAGAGGTGCAGTAACGACTGTTACAAAATAACCGTTACTTTTCGAATATCGTTCTGATTAAAGCGCGACCCGAATGAACTATATTAGTAAAAAAAACTAAATAGTATAAACTCATTTTTATTTTCATGGACGTTTTCCAGCTGGTTCAGTCAATTGGAAGGCACGCGCTGGCTGGCGCACATGTCCGGCCTGATGAAGGCGGCGGTGACGCTGGTCGCCGCGGTGGAACGCGACGCCAGGCCGGTGCTGGTGCATTGCTCCGACGGCTGGGACAGGACGCCGCAAATCGTCGCATTGGGCGAGCTCATGCTCGATCCCTATTACCGTACCATAGACGTAAGTACCTCTACATTTCTTTATTCATACTCCTGTCATTGAGATATCCGAATCGCCCAGCTCTTGTACTATACAGGTACTTGTTAGTTTTGTATCAAATGATTATTTCATATTTATTAAAATGAAGCATTTACTTTGAAGTAAAAGATAGAAGCAAAAAATAAGAGAAGAAGGTTCTAAAACCTTATACAAAGATTTTAAAACCATAAAACCTTTTGCTTTAAAGCAACCTCTCTTCCTTCTCTTCTTTTTACTCATATACCTTGAAGCAATTCCTTCATTTTTTGCAGCAAAAGGTTGTGCTTCTTTTTATAAATACGGTCTAATAATTCACTAATGCCTACTTTTATTCTGTTTCTTTAAATATACTTCTTCAAGAAGGTTTTATTAGTATCTCCTGGTCTCGAACGGGGTGTGAAATCTTCCGAATTTATACAGTAATTGAAGGTGGTTTTTAATTCGGGATATTTTCTCAGGGTTTTCGTATATTAATCGAGCGAGAATGGCTGGCGTTCGGGCACAAATTCGCCGACAGATGCGGCCATTCGTCGGGCAGCGACGATCAGAACGAGAGATGTCCCGTGTTCTTGCAGTGGTTGGACTGCGTGCATCAGCTGCAAGTGCAATTCCCGTGCGCATTTGAATTCTCCGAACTGTACTTGGTAAGATACCTCGGTACTATACAGATCGCTTCGATTCAGACAGCAACATGGTCGTTTCTATGAGTTGAACAAAGAAAGATTAATAAAATAACAGTTGTCAGAGTGAAAAGTTGCAATGGCACAAATCTCACTCTTTCTTTTTCCTTTATAAATGTCTAATTGAAGTTGTATCTATCGCACCTACAGCCTATATAACCTTTGTTGCGATCTGGAATGAAGCACAGTGTATGTGCAGTATCAGAACGTCATTGCGCTGTTGTCAAATTAGTAAAAAAAATAGGAAATTCGTGAACGAATCGTGCAATTTGTTTTTAAGGTGAAACTGGTCCAGCACGTCTATTCGAATTTGTTCGGAACGTTCCTGTGCAACACGCAAAGGGAGCGATCGAAGATCGTCTACGGGAAAACGTTCGCCATCTGGGATTTTCTGAATTCGCCGTGTTTCAGGAACAATTTGTATTCGGGTAGTTCCGGCGCCTTCAACAGGCGGGTGAGTAACTCGCTCTAATCTCCACATCGACTCGAATTAATCGTCTCGCTTTTTAGGTGTTATGGCCTCAATGCAACATCAGAGATTTGTGGTTCTGGGGCGACTTGTATTTGGGCTCGATCGAGGAGGACGGCAACATCGAGGAGTGCTCCAATTTCTATCCGGACACGCGCGAATCGTCGCCCAGTTACATGACGAAGACCCGATCGTACGGCGATTTGATCAACGACGGCGAGAACTGCTCGTTTCACTATCGGCGATCCAGCGATCCCAACATCAAATGCGATCCGTAAGTATTCGCTAAAAAAAATAGCATCGAAATAAAGATACTGGTAGTGTTTGTAGTGTTGTGAAGAGGGTAAATCTGCGCAAATTGTACTGCACAGGTGAACAATCTTTTGTTAAAGGAGATACTTTAGCGCTTTATTATGAAATCGCCCCTTAAAGCACACTTTATCTTAAAGCCTCATTCTCTTAAAGCAAACACTCCAACGTTTCGCTATAAAATCGACCCTCATCTAACCCTCTTTTATTAACTCCGTCCGATGCAAATTCCACAGGAAACTGGCAACGCTGATGTCGAACGATCCCGATCACCTGAACTCCAACCAGCAGAACTTCCTCTCCAACTATCTGGACGACGGCGATTGCAACCAGGATTGCATGTTCAACGGCGACGCCGTCGACGCCGGCAAGATCGGCCTGGAGGCGTCGGACTTCGTCGAACGGCTCGAACTGCGCCGCGATCGACCGAAACCGATCGCCGACGACGGCGTTCTGCCCTTCAACGATGTAGCCGAAGCGGCCGAAGAGAACGGTTCGGAGCGAACGGGCGAAGGAGAGCCGGCGCGCAGTAACGGTGATATAAATCATAATAGCGGGGGAGACGACGAGACTTTTTCGCCGCGCTGTAACGGTACGGATAGAGACGTTGCGAACGGTGAGAGTGCGAGCGCGCCGGCGGCGGCGGCTGCGACGGCGGCGGCGTCGGCGTCGGTCGACGTCGTCGAGGCTTTTTTAGATATGGAACGATCGAACGAGACCAGTACTGAGACGCTCGTGGGCGACGAGAACGTTTGCACGTGAGTGTTGATTTCTAGTTTGTAAATTAGGGCGTGGAAAATATGCAAGATGCATGGAAAGTGCTTAAAAAATTGTTCTAAACGACCATGGAGCGTTCTAGATAGTTCTAAATGATTTTGGAGCGTTCTACGTCATTCTGGATTGTTGTGAACGGTTATGGGGCGTTCTAAATGGTTGTAGACAGTTCTAAATGATTCTGGAGCGTTCTGAATGGTTATAGGCAGTTCTAAGTGATTCTGGAGCGTTGTAATTGATTATGGAGCGTCCTAAATCGTTCTAGACAGTTCTAAATGAATTTTAAGCATTCTAAATGGTTCTAAATGATTCTGAAGCATTCTTCTAATGTTCTATTGTGTAGATTTTAATAATAGTCTGATGGCATTGTATGTGTATGTCTTTTTATTTTAATAAAAATTTAAAAAAAAATATTTAATATTTGGTTGTTTCTAATTTTTTTCATCGAGCATCAAAGCATATAAATGCATATTTTGAAGGTTTTTAGTGCACATTTGCATGCATATTTTGCCATTTTTTAGTGCATATTTTCCAAGCTCTAATTATAATACTCCGTTCGCCATCGGGAGATAGCAATGCAAGAGAGAGTTTCAACGAAATGTATAATTTTTGAAGAACGTTTTTACGACTATCTCCCGATAGCGAACGGAGTGTAATAATACCATAGCGTGTATACAGGGTGTTAATTGATAAGTGCGACAAACATCGGGGGGTGATTCTGCATGAGAAAATAATGATATTTTGCTATATAAACATATATCCGCAAATGCTTCCTTTTTTGAGATACGGGGTGTTAAAGTTTCTTTATTTCTGTATTTCTCTGGAACCTGACGAGATATTTAAATGAAATTTGGTGGGTTTTGAGAGGTAAGATATCTGCCGTAATAAGAAAATTATGATAGATAAGTTATTTTTTTTCTAAAATTTTAACACCCTGTAGCTCGAAAACTAAGAGGTTTAGGACGTACAATGATATAAACGTTTCCTCTTAAAATCATCCAAACATTCACATCCTGAAGTATCGGCATACAATTAATTAACACCCTGTACAAAGGAGATCATAAATCATACGTATTTTTTAAAGTTTATGTTCGACCAGTAACAGGTGTAACGGCAACGCGACAATTAGCCAAGATAGGGACAGTTCGAAATATTCGAATTCGCCGCATTTGACGACGGCCAGCAACGGCTGGGACAATTCCCTGCACAATTTGACGCAGCAACAGAACATTTACGCCTACCAGTATCCGCTCGGAGACGACGGTTTGGTCGTCCTCAGGTCTGTTGTACAAGAAAGGCTGAATCAAATTATCGAAGAAAATACTGTGAGTAAACCGATTCCTGTTACTTGCTAATCGAATTCCTAATCCGGATTGTTTTTTTTTTTTTTAGAGAAAAATGGAGATGCTTGAGAAGGAGTTGCACATAACAAGGCAAAATCTGATTAAGCAATCGCGCCTTAGATGCAACCATATTGACTGTGATCGACAAGATGATAATGTAAGTTTCAATTTTTGTATTTCTAACGCCCGTATTCAGATGTTTCGTCTAATCAAATGATTTTGTAACCAACCGATTATACGTATATTACCGACTGTAATATTTCAACCAATATTCAGAAGCCCTTGGTTACAAAACCGGCCGAATTTTGAATATTATTTTGCTTCTTACGGTTGATTATATAGGGACACCAAACGGTTACTATAATCAACCGTTATGATATAACCGGTCGGTTAAATTTTATATAACCGACATGTATTATTCTAATATAAACTTCTGAATACGGGCATGAGGATCATAAATGTATACCTATAATCTACTGTAGATAAAATAGTGTATGTTACTATCTAGTAACAAACTTGTGGTATATTATTTATGATCCTCGATCGAGTACTTTTAGAAAAAAAAATATGTTTGCATCACACTGTACGTTTTAAATGTGATGCGAGCATAACGTTCATCATCATTTTGTTATTTTATTATTTTTTTTTTTTCAAAATTTGGGTGTTTAGGACGGGCTCGAGTACGCCGAATGTGCCTTTAATTTTGATTGACGTTGCAGGAGGAGATATTTCTTGTACTCGCTGAACGAATGTGATATTTTTTTCCGTTTTTTGTTGAAGATTATAGAGACGTCCGATCGAGAAAGCGAACTAAAAAAAAATCCTATCATTAATTTTTTAGAGTATCGAACGAAAACGTTGCTTGAACGTGCGTACTTGTCAGATAAATTAGAAAGTTTTTAAAAACGAAGGGGGTGTCGAAAGGTTTATCTTTTCCCTTTTTTTTAATAAAACGCACTAATTAAGGTGAGCATTATTATTTATTTCGTTGTTTTCGTTGTGTTCGTATAACGTATCATTATTTTGTTATCATCACGCTTTCATCGTTGCAATTTTGAATAAACCGTTGCGAAAACGGCCTTAATCAAAATTCGATGATCGTTGTTAGACGAATTAAAAATATACAGGGTGTGTCCAAATGATGACCCGTTAGAAGTGTTTCGAGAATTATACTCTGTTCGCTATCGGAAGAAAGTAATAAAATCTTCTTACAATAGGCACTATTTAAATAATTTGATCAATAAGGGTAGCAATTCAAATATCACAGAAAGTAATTATTAATTTTATTACATCTTTTTAGTACTTTTAATATCCCAGTAGCATGACTGTTGATTATCTTCAGGTCACTTTATCTGGGATTAGAGAAGGGTCGAATATTACTACACACCCTGTATACAGAATGGCAATACTAAAATAAAACAGACTATTAGACCGCCTTTTTGGATTTTTTTGCTTTTCTATACAAACTAGATGGTTTCACTACTATCTCCTCATAGCGAACGGACTATGAATAAAACGGATATTTAGAACTTGTTATACAGGACGTTCTCGCTTAGTATCTCGAGCCACTTCTGATAGGTCGTATCTTTACGACGCGCCCCGGTATATGATGTTACGTTGGGTTGTGTTTCAGAATTCCGTGGTTGAATCGACGTGTAGTACTAGTGAAGGGCAAGCCTCTGCGGCTGGTGAATCGTTACGTTCCGACCTGTCTTGGGTGGCCGTCGACGAGGGATCGACCGCGGATTGTTCTCGAACGTTATGGGTACCTGATCACGCCGTCAGCAGGTGTACCGGTTGCAGCACGGAATTCTGGTTGGGCAGGAGGCGGCATCACTGTAGGTGAGTCTGCGGGGATTTCTGTTGCGGTGCGGGACGCGAGTTCGGGTTCTATTGGGTTCTGTTGCAGAAAATGCGGTAGGATTTTTTGCGCCGATTGCTCGGAGAACAGCACTCCGCTGCCGTCGGAGCACCTCTACAATCCGGTGCGGGTGTGCACGAACTGTTATTCGGAACTACAAAGGGATTGTTCGGAGATTCCTAATCAATGCAAACATACTAACCCGCAACCTACGAACGCGAATACCCAAATTGCAGCTTCAAGTAATTAAAACAAAAAAAAAATATATATTCATACAACAAAAGTAACGTTCTATTATTTATTGAATAAATTTTATTACCGTTGTTTGCGACGATCTCGAAAGGGAGCCGCTTTACTAATTTGTACATTTTTGTTCATAAGTCGTTTAGAAATTTGTGAGTGATTGTGCATTTTAAATAATATTTAATACTTTTTAACAATATTGTCGTTATTTAATTGATTAAAGTTCGTTTTAAATCGTAATTTTTTGTCCAATTTATGTTATATATTTTTTTTATCGAATAAACTTTCGGTGCTACTTTTCAGATCGTTGCGCAGAGTTTTGTAAAAAAATTCGATACATTAAAATTTGTATAAAAAAAGGGATAAGATTTAAATGACTAGTGTTTTTTTTGACACTACACAATTGCTGTTACTTTGTCCAAGAGTATAAATTTGTCATTAGGTATATTAAAGATATTTAGTGAATAAAACTTATTTTAAATTTAGGAAGTATTCATTTCTCGCCAATCCAATGATTCAACAACGCAAACTCGAATAGTAAATATGCTTTATTGAGCTTCAACATTACAAATGGCCTCGCCGCATTAATTACAATATAACAATGTTCTCAATACCGAACTATAATAAATTTAAAACGAAATTATAAAATGAAAAAAGGGGTAGTAAACAAGTTTTTAGAAACTGCACCTTTTCAACTTCAAATTGGCACTTATCGCTTGAAAGCAAGCCAATTGACATTTGGACTATACCGTTCAATTCCAATTTAAAGGTGAAAAAGCCATACAGGGTGCTCTAATTATGCGATAAATCCGTTCTATATAAAACCATCAAGAACACCCCCAACAAACAACGAATCAAGTGCACCTGATTTGATGGGAAATCAACTGAGAAGCCGGTATCATGTCCCCGCAAAATTCGCACGGCAGATCCTCGTCATCGACAGACGGCTGTCTGGCCGGTTCCGAATAATAATCCTCATCCGGCGAGGCCGCCCTCCTCCTCGGATTGTATCTAGCCAGGTCCGGGCGGCAGCCGGTCTCGTGCTGCACCAGGTCCTCGTGCGGTATGGGCACGTTGCAGAACTCGCAGGGGATGACCAGCTCCGTCGGCGGGTTGCGGCGCCGGTGCCTCGGCGGCTGCGAACCCGCTAGCGAGAAATCTGCAAGAAAAATCGGATGCTACAGGTCGCACGAGCGCCCGCGACGCGCCGGGTTAATGAGAAAATAAAATCGTTAGAAGCTGCATCGAGTGAAAAAACGCGAAAGCGATGTTCGGTTCGAAAGTTGGCCGATGTCCAATACGCGAAATTTCGCTTGCGACTGAAACAACGTTAATAGATCCATAATTAAAGCGAAAGGTCAAAAAACGATTCGGATATTTCGCATTTTGCGACTGGTGCTGTTTTAGTAAAATCATTAGTAAAACTGCTCGGTAATTCGAACTTTAGAACAAACATGCGAACACACTATGAACCTTTTTCGTGGTGGTAAAAATAATTTCGAGGGGCCGTTCCGCTTCTCCTCAATGGCACCGTTATAGCGGCGGAATCGTGCAAAATGTTTCTAATGTATTCCGTTTTGCCTATGAAAGTAGAGATAAGAAAACGTACGAAAGAGATTGCATTCGGCACAATTCGCATCCATTACGCCTGACGGGCAGGCAACCCTTTATACCCCAAACGTAATAGAGCCAATTTTTGCCAAACTTACATTTGCAGCGTTACTTACAATCGAGTCTCCTGGACATTTCCTTATAACTTTCGCCTTCCTTTTTGCGGGCCCCGCCGCCCGGCGCCTGATAAGCCGCCGGCAAATAGGGCATGGGATCGTAATCGAACTCCGCGAACGGTCTGATGGCCCTGCCGGGTCTCTCGCGAGCCCCGCTCGCCGCTTCGTTGCGCTGCGACGACGAGTCCCAACTGACCGTTCGATCACCTTAAACCAACATTCGTAACGAACAATTCAACGGGTAACGCGAGCAATACCTCCTCGTCGTTTGACGCCCGCGTGCGTGGAGTCCATGTGGACCTGCTTGTCTTTGAACATGACCAGCTCCCCGCAGTCCAGGCACTTGTCGGTGCGCGTGCCGCAGTAGTTCTCGTGATCGTCCAACTCCAATTTGGGCAGGTCCAGGTCGCAGTATCTGCACGATAGCATCCCCGTGGGCTTGGGTTCCGGTTTTCTCGCCTGGGGCGGCGGCGGCGAGGCGGCTTTTTCCTGTTTCCTCTCCGCTTTATCTACGGACGAACGATTTAATCGGGTTTAATGAGGGTTACGGGCGAGTTACTCGTAGCCGGTGAGCTGTAACCGTTGGAAAATCGAGGGTTGTAAGACGAATCGGAGTTGTCCCTTCTGGAAGTATCCGAAGTGCTTCCGCCGAAGTTGCTGCTCGAATCCCTGTACGAATTACGATTTTCTCTCGAGTACGAAGACGTGGAGTTCTCTAAAATAAATCGCGTCGATTAAATTGTAGTTGCGCTGGTGTTATTAACCTTTCAACGAATATCCGGAGTCTACTAGTCGGTCCATTTTCTGCATTTGCCTCTCCTTTCTGGCCTCGACTTTTTTGTCTTCCACCGCCTTGCGGGTCTGGAAGTATTGGCTCTTTTCCAGATTGGTAGCAGGCGGCAAGGGCTTGGGCTTCGGTATGGCGGATTTCTTGCAGGTTTTCTCGTGTTCGGGAAACTGGGATTTCGGTATGGGCTCCTTGCAAACTTTGCACAACGTTATGTTCCTCGCGCAGTGCATCGTGTGGATCACGTAGTTGGGCTGAGGTATTTCTTTTTTGCTACAAAGGGAGTTTCATTGTTAGTAGATTGTATAAGAAGTGTGGTGTATTGTATTTCATATAGTCTGGATATTGGTTGTGCAAAAAAATAGTTGGATTAATTTTTAGTGTTTTTATAAACGCGCAAATCTGGATTCTAACCCACATAGTTTCCACGTTTACAAATCACATCTAAAAATAAGTTCCTTATTATCCACACATTGTGCCTAAAAGATTAATTGTTCATACCTCTACCCTAGTATCAATATTTTTAGATAAAATATATAAACAATTTTACGTGAAATTTAATAGAATTATACTTAATAGTTCGATTAGATAAAAGTACTTACCAATTATTGCAAATTTCATGTTCAATGTTATTCTCCATTTTGTAGTTAGATAAAATAATAAACTTTGAAATCACTAATTATCGACTATGAAGCGACCTGGAAAAACAGGTAAATTATCAATTTAAAACGCTCTACCTAAATTTCCGATGTGAATGCACCGACGGTTTCACAAATCTGCGAAACAAAAAGTTTTCGAGTTTTATTTTTAGAGCACACCGTCCGTGAATATGACTGTTAGTTCTAAAGATATATCGGCGTTATTTCTGGCAAAATTGCCGAGTTATCAAAAAACTTTATCGAATTACATCTCATTCTTTCCGCGCATCGTCACCAACGCCTCGATAATCGGCTGCTTTACAAATTGTCATTATTTTACGTCGGGGAAACCCAAACACAAAGCACATAACAATTCAATTAAATATTTCGAATAGAAAACATAAAACATAATAATACCTTCGACCTACTGTCAAGTTATACGAGATAAGTACGAGTAACAATCTGATAAATAATCGTTATTTGAAAAGTATTTGATTCAACAAAAACTTGCACCTGCACCAACACAACACAACTTTTCTAACTGATTGGTGAGAGTGATTACTGATTACTAAACAATGTCCTTGCAACTGTAACTATGTAATGTCCTGTCTTATTCTAGCAGATGAACAAGATAGGGACAAACACTGTAACATTATCACGTGAAGTTAGGTACAAATCAAAAATGTTATAAATGATATAATACAGTGTGTATTTTTTGCAAAGATTTATTTGAATTTCGTTTAACAACAAAACTGTTACAATTATTTGTATTTATAGAATCTATTGTTAATAAACACATAAATAACATATAATAAATGACAATCACGTGAAGTTAGGTCTTTTTTCAAAATGTCGTGACTGTCATACTTCAATTCGATTAAAAGTTTAAAAATAATATTAAAATATTTAAATTATTAAAGCCTTAATAATAATTGATTACTTAAACAATGACATTAGGGACATTGACATATCAATGACATATTGAGAGGACCAATTTGTAAAATTTAAAAGGGTGTCAAAATAATTAAACGCTTAGTAAAAAAATAAGAATGCATTATTGAATAATAAATAACACCTTATATTTATTAAAAAGTAGCAAAATAACAATATAAAATTATTACTCCGTATTAATCATTTCAAACTTGTAAAATATGTTTAGTAATTTCGAGGATTTCGTGAATATTATGAGACTTGGCAACGCTTCGGGTTTGTTTATAATGCGCACCTCGACAAGTGCTGCCCTCCTTGTTATTTACGGCGCTGATCGAACCTCATCCCATTCTCCTCCAAGTGTCAGTCAGTGCTTTTGAATGTGTCGAATAGGAAACGGGACTCGGTGCAGATTGAATATCGCCAAAATCGCCTTGTTTATTTAATGTTTTTAACTGAAAATCGGGGTTGATTCGCGGACATTCAGCTGCTGACGGTCTCCGAACGCACCAACACACACGCATGATTTCTAAGGTAAGTCGAACAATTGTTTTAGATGCGTATTTGGCTTTGTTTCTTTGTTAGAAAAATGCACTTGTCCTGCTGCCATTTTATACCCTTTAATTCCGTCGATTTTATTGTTTTGCGCGTTTCGTCGCCTGCTGGACGTTTATTCATAAACTATCGCGAAAATCATTATTAGTGACATGCATAGACATCAACCTGCATGCGTAAAAATTAATTAACAGGTAACTAGATTGTTTTTGTTGTTATGAAATTGAGCGAAAGATCGGCAATCGAGTAGGCTCGAATATGTGCAATAAGTAAATTGCACAGAGAGAGAGTTTGATTCGATAAACGCGAGCGAAGCGTATTCGAAAAGGAAAAACGAAATGGAAAAAAAAAGGTTCGATACTCGCAGCCTTTGTTATTGAAGTCAGCTGTTAGACTTTCACATCTGGTTTTCCACTACGTAGGTTCTTTGGTTCGGTTCGGTTTCTGCGCCGTAATCCACGTGTGTGGGATGGAACAAGAGGTGCTATTTCTTTGTTTGGAATCCACCGATTCGCAACAATGGACCCGGGAATGGTGTGTTGACCTTTTTCCTCTCGAGACGGGTTTTCCGTGTTTTGACTAGGATTTGATCGATTCGAAAAAAAAAATCGACTCAAAGAATATTCGATTATTTTACCTATTATGTATTTACCAAAGTACTTCTTAGTTTTGGCAGAGAATATCTAACTAGTGTAGTTAGATAACAAGGATTACAAGTTTCCATTGTAAACAAAAAATCGAAAAAAATTAATCGATTCAAAAAAATTGGTTCGAATCCATATTTCTTTACCTATTTTTTGCCAAAGCACCTGCGTTTTTTTGGACGAACAAGCAAATTTTCATTGTAAATAAAAAATCGATTCAAAAAAATCGGTTCGAATCGATTTTTTTTATTTTACTTGCCAAAATACCTGCGTTTTGGAGGGAATAATAAAGTTAACAAATTTTCATTCTGTAAATATATCGTTAATTCACATGTAGAGTATATTAAAACAAACATCTACGAGGAATCTACAGGGTGTATCAAAATAACACTGAAAAAATTTAAGGGTAGGGGAGGGATTCATCACAGAATCACCCCTTAAATATACTTGGTTTATTTAAATACACCATGGTATACACGAGTTTCAATTCAAGTTAAAGTTTTCTAGAATATTGGACTTTACTCTGCAAAATGCAGCTATATCGCATTTCTGCAGTAATCTGTTTTTAGAATAATGTTAAAGTAAACAAAAATTTAAGTTTACTTTCGCAAGTAGATTCATTGGAATTACGGCATTTTAAAAGGAATTTCGATGCAAACTTTAATTTCGTATTCCAAGTAAAGGAGTAATCCTCATTCTTGTTGCGATTAGAGAGTTTCAGATGAACAATATTCGCAATTGTGCCTAAAATAATTAGGAGAAAATTCCCAATTCGCGTTTTAAACCGGCAACGTCCGGTCGAGTGTAAACAAACGCTTATTTTTACAGTTGATTTTCGGGCAATTTTAGATTGTTGACCTGTCCCACCGAGTAAAACTGTTGTTTTTATTCAGCCCAATTTTACAATCGAATAAGAAACGTTAGCTAAGTTCAAGAGTCTAATAAACAGCGCTGAATTCGAACCGTTTCCTTTCGTACATAAATTTCAATTAAAAAAAAATAACCGCACGTCTCGTATTTTATACTTTATAGGAAGTGCACGAATTATTCGTTGAATTCGAGAGAACCTGTGTAAGGTCAAGGCGCTCGATTATGGTGTTTTATTGTTATTATTTTACCACATTCAATCGATAGCGCACCGGCCGGGTTTTCTTTGACAACCGTCCCCGTCGAAAATGTCGATATTATTATTAAATATTAACCGGGGTTTTCCTCGAAAATTACACCGACGATATATTTATTTCGCGAATTCCTCGTACGGGTTTTTCGCCGCTGCGAATTATAATAGCTCGAGAATTTTCAGCCGTGTTAATATTTTCGAAATTCTTCAAAATTTCCGAGCGCCCGATGAATTCCTCGAATGAGTTGTGATTTTTTTTCTCCACGTTCTCTCCGTATCGAAAAATTGTTATTTCGATGGCAATTTTTTGTATACAATTCTATAGTGACTTATTATTATAGAATTTTTAAAAATTGGCGCACCCTGTAAATGGGATTGAACGTCCAATTATAGGGATTTTTTATGCATCCACCCTGTATACGAGTAATTAGAATGCACACTGTAAATAGGTTACTTTGAAAGTACAATTATTAGGAATTTTGATACTTCCACCCTGTGTGCAGATAATTTAGCTACTCTCTATAAACGGGTAACTTTGAAAGTGCAATTACAGAGCCTTTTTTTTAATACTTTCACCCTGTGCGCAGGTAATTGGATAGCACGCGGTTATTAATTGAGCAGGTAATTTAATTACGAGACGATAATCGCTCAACTAAACTCAACTTGCCCGGGAATCCTTCTCTAAAGGCATTGTAAATCGCTTCCATTATGTTTTTTTTTTTTTCGCCGTTTTGTACTCGCTAAACCATCCATTCGTTGTTTCCATCCCGATACAAAAAAAATCGCGCGTAAAAAATCGGCAAGACGCCAAGATCGAAGTATTAACCTTCACCTCCGGCCTAGACTTTGTTTTCGCTCGAATATTTTCGCGAATCGCCTACAGGGAGAGAACAAATAATGTTCCGCACAATACAATTGCGGCTCATTCCGCGGTTATTCCTACTTCTTTGGGTCACTGCACCGTTTGCTCGTTAAAGGATTCAAAGAAGTAGGAATGACGAATCGTCGAGGGAGAGATGATGATTAAAAAACGACGCTACATTTTTAATATGTAATGAAAAAATTTATTGTGTGATAAATTTGGTGGTGACAGTGCGAGCTATAAATTAAAGGATTGTTTGCACGTAGAGTGTGCCAGAGAATGCAGAAGTGCAGGATGTGAATGCTCGAGTTGCAGTGAAAAAATGACTGAATTATATTTCTGGGAAATATATGTTTGCGTGGAATCTGCCCGGCTACGAAGACATCGATTTTTACACGGTAAATTCGATGATATAACACGCTAAATATTGCGTACAATGTAACAATTCACGAAAGTGTTTAATAAATTAAGCAGGTTTTTGATTGATGAATTGACGTCCAATTAAACTAGCGTTAAACGTAAATTAATGATTAGATGATTAAAAATAACCGGGATTCGATGGAGACTGTGGATTATTTTATCCCTAAGCGACTTTTATGTTCCTTTAGCGATATATTGGAAATATCAGATGTTACAGATACCTCCGGTTACATATAGGAATGTCTCTTTTGATTTATTCCTGTTTTACGTTTTCCTTTATTCTTTTCGAACAGCAAAAATTGGATTGCTGCGCTTAGAGCACTCCGGGAAATATTTACTATTTTTTACAGCGGCGCAGTACACTTGGAATAATTAGAAAACATGTACAATTGTGATGGATTATTTCTTTATTTAACACTGATTTTTCCAAGGAGATCCTAGGAGATACTCTGTATACTTTATATTTTATTATTTTTCCATGTAATTCGTGCGAATCGGAACTTTTCTGATGACTTCTTGCAATAATTGGATCCATTGTACATTGTTTCGAAATCGGTTCAATGTTGTGATCATTAGACGTGGAAGTGTGCCGTTGTTTCTGACCTTTCGTACACCTCACATTATTGCTAAATTGCCTACTAACAGGGTTACATAAAAAATTAATTAGATCATTAACCGTTTATTATAATTTGTTTGTAGTTAGAGAGATAATGGACGGTTTTTTTAAACCTACTTATTTGCGTATTTGCACGGTTTAAATGCGGTTTTATGGTCGTGTTTTCGCTTGATATAGTGAAGTAATTACTTATTATCAATTATAGCCAAATAAAGTAGACTTGAAGAATTTCTAATAGTTGCTTTTATTTTGGGAAATTTTCAATTATAAAAGTCGATAATGATAGTTGTTAAAATAGTTTCATTGTGAGATACTAACGGTAGAATAATTACGCATTGCAATGTTTTATAGATTCCCAAATAATTGAATGATAAAATGCACTTGTTATAAAAAAATCGTAGCAAATATCATTAAGATTCATTGGAGTTACCAAAAAAATGGCATTTTGGATATAGCTAAATAGGGTCGAATCCAATTAACTTTAACCCCAGAATATGCGGTATAATTTATGACCCATCTTTTCGTTACACCCTGTATATTAAGAAAGAATCGATTATGCATGGGATCAATCGAAATGGCGGTTCCGAAGAGCCCGGACATGGGCCGAAAAACCGCCTGCAGGTCAATTACCCGCCCGGCCCGAACTCTATCCGGGACACTTATTTTCGCCGCACGTAATTCCAAATAAATTATTAAACCGCTGAAATCGCGCCGATGGAAAACCGAACGCGAGAAGGGGCCCGTGTTGTATATACGTGTAACATAAGTGTGCATATCGAGTCCTTTTTGCCTATGTTATTTGCTAAAAATAGACGGCCGACGGTCGTGCCGTGGAATACCAACTAAGCAAGTCCCTTTTTCGATTGAAAAATCGAACATGCAATTTTATCATGAAAAGTTAAATAATAAAATCGGTTTATTATTTGTCCACGTTTTTGTATACCGACCGGCGGAAATTCGCTTATTTTATTCGCCCGTTCTAACGGACGTGGGTAAATTTGACAAAAAAAATTTATTAGCCAATAATAAAGATATCCTGTCACTTGATGGTTCATGTTGGCAATTTTGACAGTACGAAGTTGGCATAAGCACTGTTCTACTCTAAATCTGCACTACTCTACTTTACTCTAAATCTACACTACGTCATTGCTTTACTCTGAATCTACATACACTCTACTTAATTTTCATTGAATCTACTCTGCTCTATATTACTCTACTTTACGTTTTCATGAATCTACTCTATTTTACTCTTCTTTGATTGTACTTTACTCTGAATCAACTAAAATTTGAATCTACTGCACTCTGAGTCTATTCTACTCTGAACCAACTCTATTCCACTCTGAACCAACTCTATTCCACTCTGAATCAACTCTATTCTTCTCTGAATCTACTCTATTCTACTCTGAATCAACTCTATTCCACTCTGTTCCAACTCTATTCTACTTTACTCTCCTCGGAATCTACTTTAATTTAAATCTACCTACATTACTCCACTCTGAATCTTCACTAGGTACTCTACTTTACGTTTTCCTGAATCTACTTCACTCTGAATTTACTCCACTCTGAATCTACTTCATTCTACTTTGAATCGACTCTATTGTTTATCCTCTAGACCTACATATGCCGATTCTGGACTGTACCGTTAGGGAAATTAAATCAGAGATTCGTATTTTTTAAGTGGCCTCTTACGTGAAATTTCTACGTTAAATCTCATATTTCCTATATACATTCCTTTTTTAAATAAAAGCTTTCTGTTCGTTGTTATTTTAAATTGAAATAAATCACTTTATGCGTTTGACCCATTTCACTATATTGTAGCTCCGCTCTTTCGATTTAGATTACATTTTACTATAAATATGATTAGGTTTGTGTATGTATGTATACGTGCGGTATAAGCCGTTAAAACGTGCGTTCTATTTTATAAAGCTCACGTCAAACATATGCAATTTTGAAATAATAATTACGGAACGTAAATCGAACTGGAAAAACGGGAGTTTTAGAAAGAAAACTGCGCATATTTCGCGTTTCTTTGTTGTCTAAAAACGCGCGATAATATCGTGTTGTTAAGCCAGTGTGTCTGGTGTTTTAATAATTTATCATATAACAACACATTGCTATCTCTAATTATTGCGTTTTGGATTATTTTTCGTGTACACATTAACTTTGCATATCGTCGTCTCCGTATAACCGATAACGAAAACTCCACGCTCGGTATACGTTTACATTGCATTTTTTTTAAATCTGCAGTTGGTGTGTAAACGTTGTTTTCAGCAGCATTTTGGCATTTTTCAACCTCCAAACGACATTCCATTTTTTATATTCGAATATTTGCGATGCGAATTATTCATCGTGACATTTTAATGATTGCAAATTTTGTATTTATTTTCAATTTTTGTGCATTCTGAATCAGGTATTTTTTGGCAAGCTTTCCGCCCGGTTATTAATAACGGAATTAAAACAAAAATAAAAGCCTATTTAAAAAAATCATTATCGAGGTTTTTGGGCTTTGATGTAGCCGTCATATAAAATCAACGGTGGTGGTATATTCGGTGCAAAAATATATTTATTACCCGATAGGTTAAAAAAGGGTATTTTGAATCTATAGGTAAATTGGGTGAAAAATAACGCTTATTTTGTAACTGTTGTTACTGCACCTTTATACCGAAGAATTGATTCCCACCTCTATTAAACTTCTGTCATACGATATGTCACTAATGTCAATTTTGGCAGTTTTTGTTTGTGTATCATCGAACGCATCTTAAAGTCCCACTTATAAAAATTAATAATTCATATCGAATTAAAAGGACCTTTAAATCTTCACGTCCTATTACCCACCTATAAGATAAAAATCTATAATTATTTTCGCGCCCAATTTACATCCATTCAAAATCAGGCGATGTACAAAATCGAGCATCAATTCAAATAACAAAATACCTTCAAATCGATTAATTCACACGGGATTTTTCAAAAAATTTCAGCCAGCTCCGTTGAACATAACAACATATAGAAAATCATGCGGCGCTCGGTCGCATTTCGGAGGCGTTAATAACAAACAACGAGCGCTAAATTATTAACCAGATAGTCGAGATTAATAAACGGGAGTTCAACGAACAGACGTCGCGAGGGGGCGCAAGGGAGCGCAGAAGGTGCATGCGGTAATAGGGGTCTACAAACTTTCGGCGGCTCCACCGGAGTCTCCGGGCGGTTACGTCGACCTCCCGGACCCGGCGAATAAATAAATCGGAATTCGCGCGTTTTTTGTCCAATCATCCGGCGATTCGGTTATCTCGCTTTCCGGTCGACTAATCGTTGGAATATTTCGATAATTGAATCGTCACCGAAATCATTTTTGCTCGCTAGTTATTTATTTTTTTTTTCGCTTTACTTGAGGTTTTCGAGCGATTAAAAATGCTGCTGGTAATTTATTTGCGGAGTGATTTCCCGTTAAGTGCATTTTTAGAGTTGGTTTTTAATTTTTTTCCGAGCGCCCAACGGCTACGTTTTCTCATCATGGAAATGGCGGAGCAGCCGCCACAGCGTCAGGGGAATATTTCCCGTTTTCCACGGTTTCCACGTTTTCCCTTTTTTTATCTTAATTCGACGGTTCATCGTCCCTGAAAACGGTCTTTTTTGTCTACCGCCATTTCCATCGATACAACCCGTCTGGGGCCTTTCGATTCCCAACCCTTTTTAATGCTCCATCTACAGGGTGGCTTAATATTCGGAAATTTGAAGAATCTTTATTTTAATTGTGTTATCTATACCTAACCAAATGTAGCTTGGCAGTTGGAATTTTTATGTAGTTAGGAGAAGGCGCTTTAGGAAAATTCCTTACATATTAAGAAAAAGATACAAACTTATACATTGATTCCTTAATTATTTATCAAATTAACATCCACAAAGAAGGCTACTGTAGTACTCAATAATTAATTTAAAACCACCATATTCATATTTTCCAAACTTTGACAAGTGTGTTTGAGTAACATTATACAAACCCGGAAAAAGTTAAGGTAAAAACAAGTTTTCCAATTACCAAATTTTCCAAATATTTGCGCATCTAATTCAATTCCACGTGCCAAGCTACATTCGTCGAGGTACGCACGAATAATAGAAATTCATAATTTACCTAAACTCTTAAAATATTCAGAAACGCCGGTTTAGCAGTCGCCGGAGATATTCGAATTGCGTATGATATATTCCGGCGTTCTAATTTCGCAAATCCAGGAAATATCGCCGATGCAGCGGAGATTGCGATAAACGTTCGAATTAGAATAAATAAATACGGGCGTCCTTGGGGGTCCCCCCCCCCCGCTTTTTCGAACCGAAATCCGAGCGAATACGAGCGCATTGGGCAAGCGTTCGTTTAGAAACAGCTGATGCGATAACAACAATAATAAAAACATTATTGAAACGAAAATAACAAAGCGTTTCGCAGGTGATTAGTGCGTGCGTGTGCTCGATTGAATTTTGTGGAAGGTACAATCAAAAATTTATCGAAATTAAACGGTTTGTTTGGTCGCGGGTTATTAAACTTTTGAAAGAGATCGCTCACTTTTTTGGGGTGTTTTTCATAAGGTAAATTTTTACAGGCGTTTTTACATTTTTTTGTATTCACTTATACGTAATTTTGAGATTGCTTTTTTCTATGTAGATGTGTTTTTTTGAGTAACTTTATCGCTCTTTTTTGATAAGCTTGAATTGCGTATTTGCAATTGCAAAATGATGTTTTTACTTTTACATATTCGAGAATTTTATTTCTCCGACAACGTCATTTGAAAGTTTATTTAGAAAAAAGAGCCTTTCTAATATCAATACTTGCTTCCTTCGGTTATCTTATTGGCCCGAATTTTGAACACATCGTTCCGTTAATTGATTCTATGTTGTATATTATTTGAGCTGTTAAATAGATAAATAAATTTTGTATCAAACTCGACTGCGCAATGTCTATTTGTATAATTAAAACCGGTATGTAATTGGTTCTTGTGTAAATTGTAAATGATTTTCTGAATGAATACAATATACAACTTTGTAAAAAAATATGTTAAATACATTTCGCCATAATTTATACATTACACAGTAATTAGCATAACAACAGTTTTGTATCTACGTCAATTCTAACTACGTGTTTATTTACATGCTTATTTTCTCCCTTAAAAACTGCATTGAATGTATTTTTTAACATTTCCCTTCATTCTCTCCAACCTAATTACATTTTTTTGCATCTTCCCACGCTTCTCGCTTGATTAGGCTTTTTTCCTATCACTTTGTATAAATTATGAAATTTATTTTGTTTATTAACACAAACATTTGCAGGTTGTTTTGGTGCTAGCATCATGTGGTAATGTGTTTAAAGGGTAGGTGTTTTCTATAAATTTTTATGACTTGCAGCTTGTTAAACAAGAATACCAATAAATAAATAGAGCGATTATTGTTTGATACCAAGATTGGTGTTCTTGTGCAATTTACAGCGTAAAAAAGGAATACAAAAAACTTGATTAAATATTTACACAATAGAATATTCAGACGGTGTGTAAGACAATGTTGATAAACACAAAAAAAATTTGCTTTAATTAGTAACAATCGGTTCAAGGAGAAATTATTTTTGTAAATACACTTTGTTTGTTCATTATGCACGGGCCGAATTATAATTTTACATTCAAATTAATCCTCGAGGCGTTACACAATTGGGGAAATATACTTTATAGTCGAGTTCGAAAACAGTTTTATCGTGACACAGATAATTACAATATCAACTAGAATACGATAAGGACATTTATTTGCCCAAACATTTTTCTACATAATGCGATTAATTTTTTTTATATGCAGCAGAAAAACATATTCAATAAAATTACACATGTAATTTTGTTTCGAACTAATCCCGAAACAGTGTAAACTTTTCGTTAGCGCAATCAGCATGTGAGGAAAATAAATGTGAATGAAAGCCAATTTGCGTTAAATATACTACGCGTGAAAATTTATTTTTAACCAACGATTTGTTTACAACGCTTGTTTTTGCGAGTGTTTTCAATTTTTTGTGAAAAATAATGCGTATATATGAAAGCAATTAATAATCGTCGATTATCACTTAATTTAATTAACAAATAATACATCAATACCTAAGAGGGGGGGAGGCGGCCTTTCGCTTTGTTTGCCAACAGCCAAACGCAAAGTTTAAGAGGCTTCATTGATAAGTCGCTGTTGGGGAATTTAAATCGAGGAAAAAAAGACGTGTTTAATTAATTCCAGGTGTGACAAATCCGCATGGCCTGCCGTCGCAGCCAATACCACAAGCAGCACCAGCAGCAGTGGCAGCCAAGTCAACATGGTCAAGACGTTCCAGGCCTATTTACCTCAATGCCATCGCACGTATTCGTGCATCCATTGCCGGGCTCATTTAGCCAATCACGATGAACTCATTTCTAAGGTAAACTTCTCTTTCAAATTAAAAAAAAATCAATTTCGGTGCCGGTCTGTATGCGGTCTACCTTATCGCGTCTGGTTTGGTATGCGGTCTACCCAAATTAATTATACACAAAGTATAAAACAGCAAGATTTGGAAAATTTACTATTCATTAAGCAAGAGAAAAAACTACCGGTATTATTTATAGAACAGTGTGTGTGGGTAATTCAATTTATCGAGAATTTATCGAGAATCGAAATAATACAGGGTGACTTTTTTTTCAATAATTAGTACAGGGATCTCGAAAACTGTAGGAGATATTATAGAAAAAAATTGAATGAAGCTGCAAATGAGTTTTGCGAGTTTCAGTTTTGCAAAATATGGGCGACGAAATATGTAGACCGCAAATGTTAGGGTAGACCGCACTCTAGACCGGCACTTCAAAATCTTTTGGGGTGTATTTCCATTATTTGTTACACACAGAAAGCTGCATAAATACCAATTTACATATAAACGTATAGTGTAGCGAGAGCATTTATCGGGCTTGTATGTTTATCATTCTTTGCTATGGTTTCGTTAATTTGCGTTCATCAATTCGGGTTTATTGACCTTAATCAAACACCTCGGATATTACAATATTAAAACCCGCACACTTTTGACCTACTGGAAGCGCCGCTATAATAATTCGAGATTAATCTCGAAAATTGCCTTCATCGGCTATAAAACATCTCAAGAGCGGTTTTTAATGAGCGACCGTCGTATTTAATTCGGTATTTTATAAATTAAACATTTTGATGTAACAATAAAATTAGGAGTTTTTTTTTAATTCTACGCGATTTATCAAACAGAAATGTATTATACATTTCGTTTGAAATTAAAAAAAAATACAATTTTCGGTGTAAAAAAAAGTATGCCACATTGCATCCCTGGTGGGGATCGAACCCACGACCTTTGGATTAGAAGTCCAACGCGCTATCCGCTGCGCTACAGGGACTGATGCTTATAATTTCTGCCATGCTATAGATAAAGCGGAACAAGTTATGTTTGAAGGAAATTTCGAAATAGAATATTTTAAAAATTTCGCATTGATTTTATTTGAATACATGTTATTGTAAAGCATATTAGATAAAATATTTTGGTTTATCAGTTAAATGTAATGCATATTGTTGATTGAATTTGGCAAATGTACGTTTTCGCATCAATTTTAAATTGTTTCTTTTTCAATTGATAATTTACTCGGCCTACTAATAATAAAGATGAAATTTAGTAAAAAGTAGTAAATTTTTGAGAAGGTCGTTCATTTATTTTTTAACAATAATTTTATTGTCTTACAAAATATAATGAAAGAGAAAACATTAATATAGGGCATTACTATTATAAGTATCTAACAATTAAATTATTATTTATACATTCAGCCTTGTGCAGTATCGTTATTGCTCGTATTATGTAATTGAAACTATTTGTAAATATTTCCAAGGCGATTCCTAATTGCATTCAACGAACTCGCTTACTTACCAGACGCAAATGCAACAATATATGCACCCTGTATATGGGTATGTGCAAATTTGCCTGCAACAACTCTCATTTTAGTAATCTTTCTTTGTTCAACTCATAGAAATGACCATATTGCAAACTGTAATGCACCAAGTTGTATATGGGTGCAACAAAGACACTGATAAAGGAACAAGATAGAGTGATATTGTGTCATTGCAACTTTTCACTCTGACAACTGTCATTTAAGTAATCTTTCTTTGTTTAACTCATAGAAATGATCATATTGCAAACTGAAATGAAGCAAGATGTATGTATTGACTATTTATTATCCATCAAGCGGCCTTTATTTAAACGAATCCCGCTCTATTGTTGTCGCTTTTTAACTCGAACGCGAATTAAAATTTCAAATTCGCCCTACAGGCAAACGTTGATGGCCGATTGCAATCGATTGCGATTCACGGAAATTCGTTTTTTCCCTGTAATTGCGACGCGTTATTTATTTGTTAATTGCTTTAACAAATTTTAATTGCATACACGAAATAACTAATTGATGATTAATACGTATACAAAGTATTCGAAGTAATAATTAAAACAGTCTGAATATTAGGGGGCTAATAATGCCTGAATTGTTTAATTAACTTTTCGATTTCGCTAAATATACATGACTTTATTTTTTAGCGTTTTTTTCATTAAAACGAAAAAAGAACTTTAAAAAACAGAAAGAATAAAAAAGTTTTATAATGAAATTACCTATGAAATGGACTAATAATTTATTGAATCATCCAACAGGTAAATCATCCAACAGGCATCATCCCCAGATGAACCCTTTAAATAAACCAATTGATCTCTTCCTAACTATCGATTAATGCTCTTGGTACAATTAAAACGTATATGAAATTGTGTTGTTTTAAATTTGTTTTACTGCCTTATTATTTTTTTTTTAATTAGTAACTCCATTTTGAAGGCCTCTAACTTCTGAGGAATGTAACTTTCTATTAACTTAAGTATTAAATAACATATTTTGGGGCTCCCCTACACTCCCCTTCTCTGTATCGGTTCTAATTAGGCGGGACACCCTGTAAAATCGAATTATTTATGCAGCTCTCGGTAGAAGGTCAATATAGTGAATCGAAACTGGTGTGTAGTAAATACATAGATGAGAGTACGTAGGAAAATGCATATTGTGTGTTTGCGTATTCGCCGTACATTTTGTGAAGTAAAATATGACCTAGTTATATCAGGAAGTAACTCGATATTATGCAATGTAAGTGGATTATAGATATGACAAAAGAAGCGCGAATGTATAGTGTACATGCGAATGCGCACGAACGCTCATTAATGCCTATAAAAGTGCCTCTTTGTATTGGACGATTTTTTAGTTTGTTCATTAAAAAAATTGATTGACATCTAATTTTTGTTTTGTTTCAGTCGTTCCAAGGTAGCCAAGGTCGAGCTTATCTATTTAATTCGGTGTAAGTACTTGTGTGTAAAGACCACAGAAAGAACTGCAATCGAATAAATCGATACGTTTCTAAAGGTCACTTGATTACAGTACGATGTCCTTTGACAGCTATTTACCCAAAAATTGACAGATCTGACAGCTATACAACCTACTCTGGTAAAAACATTACATATGTGTACCCATAATTTCGGTTTCTTTGAAAGTTTACAAGTAGTTAGGTATTCTTTAAAAGTAGTTAGATCTGACAGGTCGATGTCAGTTTGACAGCCACACAGCGTACTCTAATAAAAATTATATGTGTATAAATTCGAATTTTCGGACATTTGAAAACACGTTCGTGATCTTGACAGGTTGATTCTGATAGACCACTCTGATATTCAAACAAACATGAGTGTATAAAGTCGTTTTCTAATGTCTTGAAAGATCTGCAGGACAGCTATACAGCCTACTCGAAAAAAATATGTAAGTGAATTAATTAGGTCGTTTTAAAACGTGAAAAGTTGACAGGTCTGACAGGACGATGACAATTTGACAGCCACATAGCCTACTCAGATACAAACAAACTCGTATAAGTTAGGTGGTTTTCTAATGGCGTCGATTTTAATTAATTAATAATTAATCTTCTAGCGTGAACGTAGGTTGCGGTCCCGCCGAAGAACGAGTCCTTCTAACGGGTCTCCATGCAGTCGCCGATATTTACTGCGAATGCTGCAAAACCACCTTAGGTTGGAAATATGTAAGTATATTCGAATTGTATTTTATTTTCTTCTACGTTTTCCCGCAAGAATACCGACTTTTCTTAATTTATCGGAAGGGTTTCACAGTAATATGGAGTTTCAACTCGACAATACATTCGTAGTAGTGCTTGATGTAATTGATTTCTGTTAGAAAAACCCTTCTGTAGAAAAATCTGTTCATTTAATATAAAAATTGGGGGTAATAATTAATAGTTGAATCAGTAAGAGTGCGCAACTACTTCTGCGCCTATAAAGAATCGAGACGTTTTGAACTGTTTCGACACGCGCTGTTGCCGAGTATTTATTGTTTTATTGGTTTTAAGAGAAAGTTAGAAAAGGTAAATTATTCGATTGAAAAGCAATTGGAAATTAAATCGATTACTCCAAATTACAACATTTTCATTAATAACGAATAAATATTTGAATTAATTAATTAACGCAATTTCATTAATTGAAGTTTATTTACGTTTCATTTGGCATTTATTTGCTAATTATAAATTATCAATGTGAATGCAATTAAAAAATCTAATTAATTACTAGCAATCTAATATGATATAAAATAGCCTAACCTAACCTAAAACTCAATAATGAAGAATGTAAACATTAAACATTTGGCAACAGCGCTATCAACACGCCTTGACTCGTTACATGCGCAGTAGAAGTTGCGCACTCTTACGTGTTCTAAAATTTCCAAAGTTGGTAAATTCTATATTAATCTATCTGATTTTGATGTGCAGGAACACGCCTTCGAATCTAGCCAGAAATACAAGGAAGGCAAATTCATAATCGAACTAGCTCACATGATCAAAGAGAATGGCTGGGACTGACAGTACTAGAACGTCCCGACGCCGAACGACGCCGACGCCGGTTTCGCGTCTTCGATTGAGAAAAGACAAACTGACGATGTCTTACGGACTATCATTAACGTTGAACAATAATTTCAATTTTTTGGACTGGACCTAGCTAGCTGGCCGGCCAAACGAAAATTTAACGGACAAAAGACTAGCCCGGTTCGAACTAGTACAGAAAAAAAAAATAATCGAAAAATAAAATGAAACTCGTGTTTTTCGCTATAATATCTCTCGTTTTAGATAACAGTGGTGCGTAAACGTATTTGAATGTCGTGAAATTAATCATGTAATGACCGTTGTAATCGCTTTTGATAGTAAGGCACTCTCTATTTCTTCAATCTCGAGACAGTCTCTTCACCCACCCTTACATCTCTATCTCCACTTTTTAGGGAACAATGTGCAATGTGCAATCGTTTAAGTTATATACGAAAACCTTAAAGCTCTTTACAAAGCATTCTGTGTTAGAAATGAAAACTGTATCTGTGGTAACGCATCTGAGATAAAATAAAAAAAAAATTGTATAAAAAAAAGAATGTATGCATCTCCTATCGCCGGAGCGAGGGTGTCTCGAACGTCTCGGGGCCCGTCTTATCGAATGTCCCATCGCATTGACTCGATTTGTTATTCGCTAAGGCGAGTCGAACGGGGGCCTCGTTCCGGCGACGGGACCTTTTTCAGTGCCGCGGGCATTCGTCAAATTAAGAGACTTTCTAATACGCGGCAAATCGGTAATGCCGCGCGTATAAAAAGAACTGACATTATATTGTCATGTAATTTGGTTTTTTTTACTATTTCTATCATTGGTTTTCGAGTTAAAAGCTTCGATAACGATGCACGCTGATCGGGGATGGCGATTCATCGATTGATCGATTGTTCTGTTACCGATCCGGCATCTTTTAGCGCCGACTCGATTAAAAATAGTACAGGGTGTCCCGAGTAAGAACTGGCGCAAGCAGGGGAGTGTAGGAGGCTAAAATTTGCTGTTTAATACAGCTTAACTTAATAGAAAGTTGCATTTCAAACTTAAAACAGCTAAATTTAGGAGAGATCTTAAAATATTATATTTTGGGTTCATCTACAAGCCCTTGATTTGTCTCGGTTCTTAAGCAGGACACCCTGTATATTTTTTTTTCTTCGAAAATATGATCTCATCAAATATGCCAACATAACGTTTACATATCAGATTAATTCGATCATTATTGGTCTGATGTGTAAATTTCGTGTTATTTTATATTTTCTTATTTTTATTTAGTTTATGTTTGTCCTCTTATCAGTTTTATGATGAGAATAATCGCTTTTGGAATTAAATGTGTATTTTTATCTTATTGGAAGTTAACAAGTATTGATCGAAATAGTATATCGCTCGCGGTGGAATGAACGATAACTTTACAGAAATTAGTTAATAACGTGTTCAATGGTGGAGTTTCGTTCGTTCGCATTGCATAAATATCGTAGGATGTGTAAATGTTACTTGCTATGCATATTATTCATATTTCGGGGTAAAAACATTCCGCAATGGTCGTTTTGCCGTTTGTTTTTACAATTAGAGGTGTTTTTTATCAATACTTTTAACATGTATCAATATTTAATCTATTTAGTAATACTATTTGAATGTTCTTCGGATAATAAAATGGTCAATAATAACTATAATCATTGGGAATTATTGGACATTGAATTGTAATCCTACTGTTTAGTATCCATTATAAAGTCCCGTCTAATAATAATATCTTCTACGAATTTATTTGTGGTTTCTAGATGGATTATAATACACACATACTATTTTAATTTTTGTGATAGTTTATTTGTGATAATTCGTTTTTAGTAAAAAAATTGCATATTAAGAAAATGGCTCAACTTGACAAGTCGTATTTTTTGTGTGTAACAAGAAAGAGATGGACAAAAATAATATATTTTGAAATAGTCGAAAAGAGGCAAAATTATATTTTTCTACTAATGAACTGAGAATGTTATGTCGAAGAAGAGCTTTTATTGGGTTTATCGATAGTACATTTTGTATTAATATTATTTATTATTAACAGTTTTATGTTAACTTTTTGTATCATAAGAGTCGCGAAATGTTCTGTTCGAACGTATCATTTTTTGTGATTCTTCGTTACGAATAGTATGTAATATGCAATTTGTGGAATATTTAAATTGTTAGTTTTTCTATACATTTAAAATATGTTTACTTTTAACTATGAAAACCAAGTTTAGTGAGTAAGATCATGCGGTCAAACACACATCGTTCTTCATTCATACTGCCAGTAGATTATAGATGTTTGTCATTATTTACAACAATCGACGTTTTCATTTAACCGAAATTTTTACTAATTTCTCGATAAAACGTTAGGTGAACGTCGATTGATCGAACCATATTCATATTCATTGTAGCTCTTAAAATGTATTGATTTCAGTTAGGTAAAATACATAGATTAATAGCTGTCCCACGTTACTGGATTATATTAATGAGTTTAAGACTTTTTTTGTTAATAAAACTCATGCGAAATTTACATAATAAACGTAAGTAAACGAATATTTTTTTTATTTTACCTTTTGTATCTCGATCACTTTAATTTCCAAAAAGTGAAATAGGTTTTAAAAAAATATCACTAGTTTTTTTTTCTATAAATTTATTACGAATTTGACCATAGAAAAAATAAATTTGTTTCAACAGAATCTGAGGTATAAACAACAGTGGAATGATTACTACATGTAAATGCACAATTTAACAAAAAAAACTTGTACTTGCAATTTGTAATATCAATATTTTCACATGAATAATTATTTCGATTATATCAAATTTTTAATGAGCGCAATTTATTTACCGGAGCTTGAAATAATATTAAATGGTACAGCTTCAAACTCCGGTAGAAACATACCCTTAAAAATAATTGAGAATTATATCGCTGAATTTTACATAAGAAAATCGGCAACGAACTATCATGTATAAATAAAAAAATATTGTATAAAATGACTAGTAAATAAGACCGGATATTGACGGGAATCCCACGAGATTCTAGAACTACAAAAATCAAATATAAAGACAAAAATAGTATTTGAAAACAGGTACTTTATAAATGACAAACATATCAAAATGAACTTTAAACAAACCTATAATAATTAACTGATACCCGAAATTTACGCACATGAAGGCATTTGAATTATTTAATCGCATTAAAAATTTGATATAATTGACTTTTCGGCTTCGGATTACTTCTCTAAAAATACAAAAAGTTTTCCAACAATGACTCGATTCCAAAATACAAACAAACCAAAAAAACCGTCTCAAAAATAGATCTCTTAATTTCGTTCAATGCGCGATAGAAACTTTTTGATCTTGCAAGTGGGACATATACAGGGCTACCAATAACCCCGCATTTCCACCTTTCCCTATCAAGACATTAATATCATTTGCTAATTTTCTAATATCTATATTTTTGCGTTTTATTTTGTAAATATCTACAAGTCAGACTGCGACAATTTCTCAACCGCAAAAAAACTCGCGATTTTTTACAGTACGAAGAAACCGTTCACAAGCCGACGTTTTCATCCATGTTTTTGTTTTGTTAATCTTCCGCCACTTTCCAGTTCAACCTTTTACCTGTTTCGTAGAGCTCGGCCAACGCCTCGCCCACTTTATTCTGCTCCTCGAGCTGCTTGTACTTCTTGTACAGCTGAAGGGCGGCGCGCGCGTCCTCCACGGAATCGTGAGTCTCCGATTGGATTTTTATACCTAAAAACACAACAATCGATAATTGATAATGTCATCTACATAATTCTGAAGTTTACCTAGGAAATGCCAGGCGAGAAACCGGAGGGACACCATCCGGTGATGGGCTAGGTAGAATAATTGCACCGTGTCGATTACTTGCTCGGGAGGCACCACTAAATTGATAACTCTGGAAAACATAGCAAGGTTTGTATAATAAATTTTTGATGTATTATTGTAGTTTAACTGACCTAAAATCGTTTTTGAGACCGTGCCCGACGAAAATCACCCCTATATCGATCAAATATCTCAACTTCTTGTAAGTGGACTTCAACGTAGTCAAATGCTTCGAGCTGAAATTCGCGTCCAAATCGCCGGGTTTAATTCCCGAAAATTTCGTTAAATAATCAACGACTTGCTCTTGCGTGGATATGTAATCGTCTATAAACGGCGTACCTTCCAGATTCCCGGACCTAAAACCCACAAAATCCCAATGAAAAAAACAACCCAAGACACCGGATTATTATTAAATTTACCCGCGAATGCACGTTATCCTCGCCACTGACATCTGCGAAGGCTTTATAGTCGACATTTTCCCGTCGCTCCTCAGCTCGGCCTCCTCCTGATTCAACGTCACAAATTCCGCGTCCATCGCCACCAAATCGCCCGGTTTCAAAACCTCGTTATCGTGCAAAGGCGTGAAAGACGATCCCCTCGAATTGGCCCCACCCGTTATCGACGTGTCCTCCGAAAGAACCTCCTAGCAAAACAAACAAAACGCTACAATTTTATACTCCCTTCGCCACCAAGACACAGTAATAACTCCATTTATGAAGCCTCTTGACTTCCTTGACTTGAAATCCTACCCTGGTTAAACGTTGCTTGACTTCGGAGACGTCGTCGAGCGCCGCGTGCGACGAGTAGTACAACACGCACGGTACTTTCCAGTCCAAACTGAACCACGTGGCCTCGTGCGACGATACCGGGCTGATGCTGAAATCGTTGAACAGGTACCATTCTCTGTCTTTCAAGTGCGCGTCGGGCACTCGCACCAGCGCCACCAAATTCCGTTTTTCGGCGAGCGATTGATCGTTGATGTAGCACACGACGGCTGTGAGATCGTATTTTTTCGCTTGGACGTCGCTTCCGTCCGGTACGGGAGGATTCTACGATGTAATCGAAACGGTTATACAGTTAGAACCAAAAGTCCGTCGGAGCCCTCTTTAACTTTTGAATGGTAAGAGCTTTTGTCGCGCAATTTGGGGTGTTTATATTCGAGTAAAAATACTATTTTTTAACGTAAAAATGACAGTTCAAACTTTCAAAATGACAGTTAGGCGCCATTTTGAATCTTTTTTTCTTATGGAAAGGGGGGTCAAGTAACACCTCGTTTTAAAGGTAATTTCATTCTTAAGTCAACCCCCAAATTTGAAAACATTTTAATAACGCGTATTCATGCGAAGAATAATTTAGTTTTAACCCCCGGGCATATTGATACATTTAAGAATTAATTCTGAACGTACTATAAAATGTGTCAATTAATTGTTGCTATGGTTTCTTGGCATTTATTTGTCAAATTTAAAGTTGTTGAAAGTGACAATGGCTCGTCCTTTAAACGAAAAAACTGTCACTTTCATCAACTTTAAATTTGACAAATAAATGTCAGAGCCAAGAAACCATAACAACAATTATTTGAAACATTTTATAGAACGTTCAGAATTAATTCTTAAATCTGTAAGGTCATTCTTAAATTGGTCTTCACGTGAATACGCGTTATTAAAATGTTTTCAAATTTGGGGGTTGACTTAAGGATGAAATTACCTTTAAAACGAGGTGTCACTTCCTGTGACCCCCCTTTCCATAAGAAAAAAAGATTAAAAATGGCGTCTAACTGTCATTTTGAAAGTTTCAACTGTCATTTTTACGTCAAAAAATTGTATTTTTACTCGAACACCCCAAATTGCGCGACAAAAGCTCTTACCATTCAAAAGTAAAAGGGGGGTCGACGGACTTTTGGTCCTCACTGTATAGTATGTTTAGATGCAGAATTGAACCTAGGTTCAAACCGAATTGAGTTTGTACCCTATATACAGAAAAATTAACCCCAATTTCCTTCTAACCATCTCGTACACCTCAGCAGTCCTAAACGAAAGGACCCTGTTGTCATACTAATGTCATCTATGCGCCGTAACAACAACACTCGTACGTACTTCTTTGTCCTCTTCGATTTTCCTGATGTCCAATTCGTCCTTCTTCAGTATCAATTGCACTTTGTGAGGCAGCCAGTTGTTGCTGCAGTAGGGATTCTTCGACGGTGGGGCCGGCGCGGCGTTGTCGAAGCTGTGCCTGAACCGGCAGCCGGGCCTCGAGCAATGGTCGCCGTACCGGCAGGGCTTCGACGAGCCCAGCACGGGCGGCGTGGGAGTCGAGGCTCTGTTGTTGACCTCCATGTTGGATACCTTGGCGACGACTTTGTCCATTTGCGTTTGCCAGAACTGCTTGTGTTGGGTGTTGTGCAGGCCGGTGTTGATCGATAGGATGTTCGGAAGCGACTGGAAAATTGCGTACATGTAATCGTAGGGTAGTTTAGTGGAGATTTTCGTACTTGTATGAGCCGGTGTTGGGACGTAGGGGAGAATTTGGAGCAGTTTTCGCACCACGCCGGGGTGGTTTGTTGGGGACAGAGGGATCTCTTTAGGATTTCGCAGAAACTCCATTCGTCTTTGTCCAGTTCGAGCGACGGGTAATTCAGGTTGCAAGCCAGTAGGGTGGATTCTTTTCTTACCTAAAATATCAACGATTATTTACGAATTTTTTTAGATCGTATAATTACTTACTTCGTTGTTGCATTTAAGGCATTTGTTTAATTGCAATTGCTTGGTGCCGAATAGTTTGCTAATATCCGATATTTCTTCTCTTTGTTCATCGTCTAGTTTTATTTCTACGTCTCCTATACAATAAAGAAACTTAAATAAGCAAAAAAAATACATTTTTATAACAAGAAAAGGTCATTTTAAAGTAATACTAAAAATTAAATATAGTGCATCAATTGATGTAGTTTGATGAAAGGAACAAATCAAAAAGTTTTCATTTTTCTTTAAAGTTACTTTACTATACAGGGTGTTCCCAAACATCGTGTACATCCGAAAAGGGTGATTCCTTGGCTTATTTTAAGACTAAAAGTTCATATAAACATGGGTCCGCAAACGCTTCGTTAACGATCTACAGGGTGTTGAAATTTCAAGTTTTTTTTTGTTTTTTTTTAGAGCTCCTGCAGTTTTTGAGATACGAAGGTAACGAAGCGTTTGCGGATCTATGTTTATATGAACTTTTAGTCATAAAATAAGCCAAGGAATCGCCCCCTTTCGGATGTACACGATGTTTAGGAACACCCTATAGAGTACACTATGTAAACTTTTCATCAAAAATTGAAAACAACAATTTTCTTCCTTTAGTTAACACTATCTAGGGACAGAGTGTATAACATACCTGACGCCTTTTTGTCTTTGTACAACTCCCCGGAAATGCTGGGAAAATCGGTCTCTTTATAGATAAACAACCGCTTATTAACCTTCCTGTCTTCCTTCTTTTTAGTCTCCGACAATTCCACGTGCATTTGGTGCAAGATAAATCTGTTCCAACTCTAAAAATTGTCTATAAAATCATATGTGTAAACATACTTTTCGTTTTATTAGAATCTCGAAATTCCAATAAAAGGCGAATCATGCGAAATTGCAGCGCATCGTAATACCTGAATCAGAGCGGACAATTCGATTTTCTGCTTGGCATCGGGGTGCAAATCGCTCAGAATCAAGCTCAGAGCCGACGCCTCGGGCACCGTCCGGAACGCCCGCAGGAAATTCCCCGGCTGGCACGGCTGGTTCTGCGACGACGTGCTCAGCATGTGGAACAGAAAACCCAATTCGCACGACAGGCAGAACTCTTTCGAGCACAAATGCGACAGCAGCGCCGATCTTAGAGATAGCGTGTAGTACAACACCTACAAATTACATTACATTTTATGGTAAATGGCGATTGAATTTGCGAAAGTGGCGCCACCTGTAGCATGCTGTTGCAGTAGGAATTTGGCAACGTAGCCTCCAATCCGGAGAAACCAGTTTTGTTATAGTGATCGAACTGAAACTCATCCGTGCCTAATTTGTTGTATTTGACATCGATTTTACGGTACCTCTTGGGTATTGCGATAAACGTGCCGTTCTCCTCGTGCTTGGGGCTCTTGTTCGAATGCGAATTGTTATTCGAATAGCCGTTCTGCGAGAAATCGTACGGGACCTAAAACGAACAAACGTAACAAATACGAAATTAATTATTACATTAACAATATATCTACTTAACTCGACTGAAACTACAATTAGGGCGGAAGAATTAAGAAACTAACAGTGAAAAATGGAAATTAAACAACTTTTATTGTAACATTCAAATAAAACTTTTGTAAAACCAAAAATTAACTCGATTAAATAAACCGATAATGAAAAAAAATAAATAAACTAAACTACTCGTGAACTAAATAAACGAAACGATTATCCTACAAATAATAAACTGGTTTTAATTTATCAACTCTCACTTGATTTCGCCTCGTCGTTTTCGGATTTCGAGAATACCCAATCGGACCTTGCATCTTCATCGACGACAATATTTCAGGATCGATTCCTGCTGGTTTTCTACACAACAAAAAAAAAAGCAACACAATCACTCCAAACTCATTTCAACCACCACCATCGCTCTACCTGTAGAGTTTCTGTGTCAGATGCGCGGGCCAGTCGGAGGCCAGCGGTATCTCCGGCGGTACGATCGGCATGGGAATCACCGACAGCGGCGTATTGAAATCGTTGATGCCGAAACTGGGATAGATGCTCGGCGTGTCGGGCATTTCCGACGGTCTCGAATACGTATTGACGACGTGATCGGTCGCTTTCGAATGCGAAAACACGTGAATGTGCCCCGAGTTATCACCGCACGCCATTATTTGGCTGCTCGACGATATGTCGAACGTCAAACACATCGCGCCTACAACATCGAGGCGTTTTAGTAACTGCATCACCCGGCGCGTAAAAGGTCAAAATTTTACCTGGATTCTCCATTTGGAAGAGGCACAATTTGGGTTCCGCCAACGCGATGGTATCCAACAGCTGAATTTGTCCCATTACGGACACCACGGCTAATCGAGAGGATGCGATAGAAGGGATGAATTTGAGAAAGAACGGATCTAATACGGTCTGCATAGGAGATACCGCTCTCAGCATTCTTAAATCGTACACAATCAAATATCGATCTACAGCCAACACGGTGTGTCTGCAACAAAATTTTTACTCGAATTACTCGTTCGTTTAAACAAGACAATCGTGTACCTGTTACTAAATCCGCAAGTAATCAATAGATTCCCTTGTACATCGAAATCGCTCAAGCTACCGCTGTGAGTATCGATTCGATGCTCTACTTTCAACGTATTCGGATCTCGAAGGTCTATCCTGCCCAGGGGATTCCCCGCGCAAACGAACCGACTGTGCGGCCTCAACATCACGCAGCCATCTCCGACTTCCGTCTAGAAATATTCCCAATTTTAGCGTACATTACACAGGGTGTTTATTCACTTTAAAGGGTAAATCTTTGAGTATCCACACTCTATCTCCTAAACGAAACGTTCATATGAACTTCCCATCTCGCGATTACTCAAAGATTTACCCGTACAAGTAGTTAATAAACACTCTGTATAGATATAAATGCACACTGTACCACGACGGTTTCTTTGCCTACGCTCAGATTGAAATCGATCAGCTTGTGCTGATGGCTGCCGAGCAAGAACCGGCTCGGAGACATTTGCAATATGCACTGCATCTCGTTCATGTTGGCCGAACTGGAAAACCAGCATGACTTTAGGCGAGAGATATCAATCAAAGTGACTGATCGACTTACGTGTGGGTGTAGACGGGTATCCCTCGGCGGATTTGGTATCGTAAGGTGCTGGCCGTGAGGCCGAGGATTCCCTCGTTTAGCGTTAGAATTTGCCTCACTTCTTCTGTCGGGTGTATTTGAAACGAAGTGTATTTTGATAGGCCCGGTGCTATGTAGGATGTAACGTGACCCTGGTGAAGATTTTACATTTAAACGTAATAAAACTGTAATGTGTATACAGCCAGTTGTTCTAAAGTCAATCGAATATAAATAGTTGTATCGTACATTCAATTGACTTACGATACAGCGTTTTATTGTTGTGATTTATAATAAAACAATTATTATTACGAAACAATTAAACATGTGTACGTGGTAAATGGTACTAATAAAAGCTTTGGTAAGCATAATAATCGATTCTTACGCCCTGGTTGCCCATCCATAAGAGCTCTTCGTGTTTATCGAATGTAAGGGCAGAAACTCCGAATCGGTCTCCTCCGTCGACGAAAATGCAGTGGCTTTGTAGATACTCGTCTTCCATTCCCATTAATCCCGCATTTTCCGGAGTGCCCACTACGGCTAGCTGAAGAAATAACGTTCGTTTAAATCTTGCGATTTTTTTGTTGCGTCCGAAACTTACCCCGGTATTGTCGAAGTACATGATTAAATGTGTATTCGATCGTTAGATGGAAATAAAGCAAAGATGCCGCATGGTTATTTTTCAACGGCTGAAACTAAAATCATTTTCGTGAACACAATTTAAATACTATAAAAAGCAACAGATGGAATATATTCAATGTAATTTCTTGTACTCGCTAAGAGGTTGACGGTTAACTGACAGTCGGAAACTTTTTGACATTCGCGATTTGCTAATGTCAAATGTCGAACAGTGTTTGTCTAAAAATAGGATAGTGGTTTCGCTGTTGCCAGATTTCGTCAATATTAATTCTTCTTTTTTATATAGAGTTGTAGTTAGTTGTAATATAGGGTGATCCAAAAAACTTAATATTTATTTCAAGATTTCACAAAAATGCCTTCAAAAACCTTTTCGAAATAAATGAAACAATCTAACAGTATGTTGAAACAAAATACTAATTTTTATGAACAATGTTTATTTATACATTATAAAATTTTGAATAGGATAAAAGTACACAGTTAAGTGCAAATTTTTGTTTTGGGTCCAACAAAGACAATTTCTACTAGTCTCATATAAATAAAAAAAAAAGAGTGATATTTTAGTATTGCAATTTTTTCACTCTAACAACTGTTATTTTAATAATTTTTCTTTCTTCAACTTAAAGAATTAACCAAATTGCAAGCAAATTTGCACTTACCTATATACATTTTAAACCTTTTCTTCATTAAAAAATACCAATAGTTTATCTTCAAGAAAACCTCTGAATGTTTTTAGTTTTCATCTCAACCATCCTTTCATTTTTAGATATTTTTACTTTTATAGCTTTTATCGCCAATAAAATATTTAAATGCCCTTCTACCGGTGATCCTTGGAGATATGCAAGCAGGTGTTTAAAGTTTACAGAATGATTATCAAAAAAAAATTGCATATCGATCTGCTTAATGCTCAAACACCACATACTTGCATTTTATCGGTTTTGATATCGCTCTCGTAACTCATCGCTCGCGAAACGATTAACGAAAAATTTTCAGTCTTCAGTGGTTTTTCGCAACTGCAAGTGCAATCTGGTGATTTTAATTTTCTATTTTTATACTTATTGGAAAATCTATTAGGTAGGTTGACTACTTTTTTTTATCGTAAATGGTGCATTATGTGTGCTTTGAACTTTTTTAAATTGCAATATGTGATAAGTATCTAATATTACATAAAATTGTAAATAGAGGATGGTAAAAATAGGAAGTGTTTATAATGCAATGATTTTAGAATGAAAATCTTTGTTTAATGTTATTTGGGAGGTGCAAATAAGAAGCCTTCAGAAAGTCACGTAGGCAAAGTTTATCCCATAAAAATGGAGTAACGCACACCTTTTTGATGTTTTATTGAATAACTAGTGAATTTAACATCGGGAATTCATTAACTCGTTTTTATAAAAAGCAAAGTGTTTAAAATACCTCAAGGGTAAGTGGTAAAAAAAATAAAAATGAGCATAATTTTAGTAATATTTCTTCAAAATTATCAATATAATTTGTGATGCATATCATTGCAATAATGGACACATATTTACTAATTCGCGTTTGGAAAATGCGCAGAAATTTAGGAAAAATAACAAAATGCATTTTAATCTTCAACATGTGCACCTACTTGATGACATAATCGTTTATTTATTTTTCATTTATACAACCAATAGAACGCATCAAAGGTAACGCGATTATTATGCGGTTAGAAAACTTCCCGGTTGCTTAATCATATTCACCGTTTAAATGCATAAAATCGTTATGCAAAGAAAACATTTACAATAAATACTTTTTAAATTCCCAACCGCATACTATCACTTATGCTAAATTTTGATATTTTTAAAAACTATTTTGAAGCCCCCTATATGTCACATAAGTCAAAACCATATGTCAAAATGTCAAATTGACAGCTCGTCCATATCAATAAGTCCCGGTGAAAAATTCTCATCAATCTTAAATAAAAGCGTAAAGTACCGAAATAAAAAATGGAAATTTTGCAGAAAATGTCGGCGGAAGTCGCGGGAAAACTCCCTAAACCCCAAATGCGGGGACTCCTTCACAGGCAAATCAAGAGGAACCTCGTCATTGCCGGTATCGCCTGCTTCATCGGCGGGGCCTACATGAGATTCGTATACGGGGCTAGAAACAAGAAGGCTTACGCGGATTTCTACTTGTAAGTTACCTACTTGCTCACATTTCGATATAATTATTTCAAACGATCGAGCCATTTTCAGGAATTTCGACGCTGAAAAAACGTTTCACGAGATGAGAAGGAAGGGCGTGTTCAATTCCTGCGACACAGATGACGATGATGAATAGTTGCATTGCATTTTGTAGATAGATAAGCGACGGTTGGTCTAATAAATATTGTAGGATTTAAAAAAATAATTAGTTTTCGCTAACTTCCTTTATGTTACAAGGATACAACTGTTAATAGAAAGAAGAATTGGGTGAACGTCACGTTGCCAAATTGTAGTAGACTCCTCGCTTTTAGGAAATTTTTTATAGCGTATTCTTGGAGTTTCCAAACTGGTGTATTTATTTTAACAAATTTTTATAAAATTAGGAATTTCGAAACGCACAAAATAAGTACGAGTTACTTTAAGACTAATTTTAAATTGTAACACGAATATTAACTAAGTTCGTTTTATCTAACAACCAACACGAGGAGAAGTTTGGCAACTTAACAACTCCGCATTTGACATATTTCTGACATCAAGTCATCAACTCACTTGATAAAAAAAAAAAAAGAAAAATTGCATCTAGTTAAAAGACCACTTGATTAATACCAAATAATCGTAAGTATTTTTTCATTTACACGCATACTAGATACTCCAAAACAACGTTTTCATACAAACCAACCACAGCATTTTTGATTGCAAATAATTAACCTTTTTTATTTTCGTTATGTAATGTTTTGTAGGTAAAATGGCTGGAGGAGAAGTAAGCAAAGTGTCGAAGCCCCAACTTCGAGGCCTCCTGGCCAGTCAAATTAAAAAGAACGTCATCATAGCAGTCGCCCTTTCGGCCGTCGGTGCAGTTATATATAAAACGATGGTTAATGATAATAGGAAAAAGGCTTACGCAGAATACTTCAAGTACTTATGTTATTTTGATAGTAACTATGAGGATTGCTATATCAACGCGAATCTCCTCATATTTGTGTGCATTTGATTAATTTATTTCTATTTTGTAGGAACTTCGATATCGAACAGAGGTTTAATGAAATGCGGAACAAGGGTCTCTTCGATTCCTGCGAACCGGATAATTAAATTGATAATCTGGCTTAGACATTATTATAGTATTTATGTAAGGGGAAAAATTAAAATATTGAGTTTTAATTGAATTTGTCTTTGTATTCACAACATGTGTAAGTATTCATAAAAAACTCCATCATGAAGGCGCCTCCATATTTCTTTTCGATTCGGTACGAAAAAAATATATTAGTTTGAGTTAATTGGTGAATTTTATGTTTCATAGAATCAGAAATATCGTAAAAATTGATTTAATTACTTACGTAAACACGCTGGACAATCTGGGCTCATACATTTTGTTTTTCAAAATATATTGGATTAGGAATATAATTTATTTGAATTTTGCGTACAGAGAAATTAGAGTTAGCCATGCTTTTTATAACAAATATTAATTTACCGATTTTTATTTATTCAATTAATATACGAAAAAAAATATAATTTCTGCCTTGTTTTTAATTTTACCTCCGTTCGTCAAAAACACCATTCGAACTAAAAATTCGTTGATTTGTAAACCTCCCGTGTACGCAATCAGATTTTTATACCTAAAAAAGTATAATATTTGTATGAGTAAGAAAAAGAAGAAAGACGATCTAATCAAAGGAAGTCAGTTCGGAGTACGTAAACAAACGTAGTTACATGTCAGTTTGTAAATGTCAAAAATTTATTTCCGTAATGGTTCGATTTCGTGTTAACCTTGTGCGCATTCAGTTTACGCATGACGAATGGCGTCAAGTTGTTATTGTTGAAAGCGTTTAATTATTTGTAATAAGATTATGAGTGCTTATACAATCCTTTTACATAAAATCGTACATTATAGTGACCATATAGTTTAATTAGACAAGTGCTTAGCAAGACTTATTCATTGGATTCTTCATTTGAGTGTCAAAAGTATGTCACATAAAATGGGGTATATAATGTTTCTTGGCCGTAAGCAAATCAATTTCCGTAATAAATATTACAACTTATGTATGAGAGGACAGTTGCAAATTCCGCGAGCGCATTCTATATAACGTCAATTGTATATTTCGTTCGAATTTGTGTTGCAAATGAATCTGTGAAGTGTAAAATTTCCATTAGAACACATGGAATAACACTCCCCCGTCAAAGGAACAAGATGGCTGCGATCATATCCAGCTTCTTATTTTGCGATATTGGTGCCGTTTAATTGCTCGAAATGATAGAATCGCCGCGCAATTGGGTCCGTACGTGCGGTTTATAACGAATTAGATAGTATTTCGAATCGATTTGCATCAATAAACGGTCCATTACTATCCGTCGCTATAGGTAAATACAATGCACTAATGCGACGATTCTTGTTTTAGGTGCCTGCAAAGTACTTTGGATGGGTCTCGTTCAGCATGTGAATGGACGCGGGAGCGATCACGGCTCACCATGCCGTTGTTAAATGGCAGCAAACAGCGACGGTTATAAAGAACTATCGACGATATTAACCTGTGAAGGGGACCTGTCAGATCCCAGGTTCCCTACACAGTTGAACTGTTTGGTGAATAGTTTGAATACTATTTTGGGTGAATTAGTGAAAGTACACAAACTGGAGCCCTGGAACTCAGTGCGGGTAACGCTGTCCATTCCTAGGGAAGCAGCGTTACGCCTTAGACAACTCGCCAACGAGGGCTCCCAACAACTCAGGGCCCTAGGTATACTAAGTGTTCAAGTTGAAGGGGATCAAGTTATTTCGTTGAGAATAGCTACGGGTTCTGAGCCGCAGGAAATTATACTCAGGACTTCTCAAGGTAAGTTCATTTTTTATTTAATCTAATTTTATACGTTTCGAGTCGCAGAATTGTCCGAGAATCATTTTACGATTAATTTTTGTGTTTGTTAGGACAAATCAGTCAGTTTTGAATGCTAAACGTTAGAAATAAATAATAAATTCACTTATTTTACATAAACTAATTGATTAAATAATTAGGTTACATAATTGTTGTAAAAATGTTAATTAAAAATTGTAAAACAAATCAGTGATGAATCGAAAACGTCACTTTTAAACTGAATTAAACATTTGTGAGAAATTAATGAAGTAACTATAGGGATTTTTCAATGAATTATCAGTGTTACCACAAACTCCCTAGATTTACAGGGCATACTTTGATTTAAAAAAAAAGTTGAAATTGATAACGCATGGCCTCCCACGACTTTCTTAAACTGTCCATATGTAGAAAACTACTTTAGGTTATTTAAAAAAAAGGTACAGGAATAGTTTGAATGCATCGAAAAAGGTTAGATTTTGAGTTTCTTTAAAATTTGAATTATATTTAAATTTTTATTTGCAGTTAAATTTTATACATTGACATAAAATTATGGATGTATGTTTAAAATAATATTACATGCATATTTATTACGGAATATTTCTAAAAGTCGGTAAAAAATACACTATGACATTAAAAATAAAAGCAAAAAGGAATAAGTTATAGAAGAAAATTTTTATGTATTTGGAATCTAAATATATTTTTAATGAAATATACATATTGTTAAATGAAACTTGGGATTCATGTACACTTACTATTTCTGCGGATACTCTTCCAAATTTTCGTCTAAAATGTTTTTCATATTATCCTTGAAATTGAAAATTTTTAATGGACTTCAGTTTTTATTGAAAACATCCATGATTGATAATCATTGAGTACATGCTACTAATTTCAAAGAAAAGATAAGCTATGCTATTGAAACATTTACTATTGATCTAAATAAATAATAAAAATATCCCAATCATTATCTAGAGTGTTCTCTATTAAATTGTTATTATATCCTACTAATGTTAGTTAAGAACTGTTACTATCGTGTTTGTATATTGAATGCATTTATGAATGAATATGTCAAAATATTTATGTTCCTTATTTAATCAATGTTATTATGTTAAACATAAACATCTAGTAGTTTTTTGCAAATCACGATCAAACCATAGCATTAATGAATACATTAGCATTCGGAAAATCGTTAATTCGATTTGAATTTCAAAATGAACGCGACTTGAAGTGAAAAAATCGATTAAAAAATATGTAAGTATTTAATTACATAGAAAAAAATCGTTTCCTTCCAGATGGTAGTAACAGTAATAACAATGCTAGCCAATCGGATCTCGGCACGTTTCTGCAGACCAATGCGACATCGGTATCGGCTAGCAACAACATGCAAGTGCAATTCAAATCGCCCAACGTGGTGTGCCCGCCCGACACGGTGGTGCCCAAAGTGGGCGCGAACACGGTGCCGCCCAACAACGTTGCCAGTACTAACAAGCCTTTCGCCGGTCCGTTTCCCTTTACCAGCATGAATCAGGTGAGAATTTCCATCGATTACCCCCTTAGATTATTCGTTACTTACGTTACGTTTCGTTTTCGGCAGGCTATCCACAGCAACCGCGACGCACCGTTCAATTCCCTACCGCCCCCTTATCCCTCCAAACATCCACCCGTCACGATATCGAGCCCGCTGCTCGTTAATCTGTTGCAAAACGACGGCGGCAAAGAGTCCGCTTCGGGCGTCGTCAAAACGACGGCCATCGCCCGGACCTCGACCGAAGCGTCGTCGGCGTCGGCGGCGCCGGAGGCGGCGAAATCTATCCCTTCGACTCAGGCTAACAGCTCTTCAATATCACCAAGCGCCTTAGCAACTAATACTTCCATTAGGCAGAATAGCACCGTAATGACAAGTACAACCGGTGCGGTAAACAAGACTCCGCCGCCACCGCCGCAATACCACAGAACGCTTTCGAATCCCGGAAAGGTACGTTGTCGAAATGTCGTTGAAACGTGTTCGGTTGTAAAGGTGTATTTGTTTGTTTTTTTTAGGTGAAACAAGCTGGGCTACAGAACGTCAACAACACCATATCTTCGCCTCTATCGAACAGCTCGTTCGCCCAAATGCCCCGTACAACACAATCAACAGCCGTGCCTATTCAACACAACAATATGTATCAACAGCAACAACAACAACAACAACAGTTGGGAACAGCTGCTCTGTTGAAGAACGCCGCGGGTCAACCGAACGTTGGCCCGAAGCATTTGCTATCTCAAAAACCCGTTACCTCAGCCAACGCATTCGCCAAGGGCGCCGCGCCGGCGCCGACGCCGAAGCCGGTTCCCAACGTATTGAACAATACTCATCAGAAATTGGCGCAGCCCAACGTGACGATGGCGAAACCGTCGGCCGTCTATTTACCGCAGCAAGTGAAGGCCAACTTTCTGCATTCGTCGACGTCGATCGTGTCGCAGAACCCGAACCCGCCCGCGTCCCACCAGCCGTTCAACAACGTAGCTTTAAGAGGCATGCCCTCGCCGCCGCCGTACTCCGTCGCCGTGTCGTCGCGACAATGGGACGCGCTGGTCAACAGCAACAACTCCCTCATGGATCTGACGCCGACGCTGACCGATCTGAAGCCGGACGATCTCGACGCGCTGTTGCCGACGCTCGAAGGCGAGCTGACGCGCAGCCCGCTGCCCGATCTGCCCGAGGACTTTCTGGCCGATCACGCGGCGGCCATGATGCCGGCCGAGCCGCCGGCGGCGGCGACGGCGGTCGACGACCATCGGAAATTTCTCATCAATCCTCTGACGGGTGAACTGGAACCGCAGTCGAGCGGCGAGAGCGACACCGAAGAGTTGAAGGACGTCTTCACGGGCCTACCCTCGCCGACGAACCTCTCGGACGAGGACACCTGTTCGACGACTCGACCCGACACGACGACCGATCAGAGCGATAGCGAAACGCGTTCCAGTGACACGGCGGCGGCCGCCGTCGCGGCGGCCGGTAAGCCGCAGCGGCTAAAAAACTCGAAGGCCAGAGAGAGGGGCAGAGATTCGCCGGCGCTCAAGCCGGAGAAGATCAAGCTGAGGTTGAAGCTGGAGAAATCGGAGCCGATCAATGCCGCTTACAAAGTGGACGTTAGCTTCGTGAATCAACAGCCGAAGAAAGGTACGGCGTCGCTGATGACGCCCGGCGAGGAGCTCAGAGTGCCACCGTTGCACATATCGCTTAGAGGTAGAAATTCCGCCGTTATTAAGAACAAGAATAAACTTAATCCTGATGGTACCCCAGTGAAATTAAAGGTATATTTCGCGTACATACTAATTAATATGTATAGATTAATTGTTATATTGTCGTATAGGTTAGAAAGAACCAAGACTATCAGAAGATGAAGAAGAACGAAGTAGGTGGCATTGCGGGAGCGACGGAGGAAAGCGAAAACGTTAATTCGTTGATGATGGACGTGTCGAATTCTTCGATGCTCGCCGCGAGACTCGCTACGATCGAGCAGAAGAAGAATAAAAAATTGAAAGCTATTCATGAACATAAGGTAAATAGAAATACATACATATTCCAAAAGATTTACCCTTACCATTCTATAGAGCTAGTCTTTTATTATACACTAGCGACTGGTTTCATGAAAAGATACTAAAGGATAGTTTAACTGTAAAGGATTTTTTGGGTGTAATTAATTTCGTAATGAACCTAAAGGGTTCTTCAGAGCTAAAGTGGCATTTAAAGGTAAAGTGTCGATTTTTTGGACATTAATGGGGTAAAGTGTCCTTTAACTATAACACAAGCTTTATTTTTATGTATGTGAATGAAAGTTTGTACTGCCATGTTGTAAGCTTTTTGTCAGTTTAGTGGGATGAATAATTTCGAAAGTTAAAGCTCTTTTGATGAATAAGAATTAATTTATAGTAGAAGACCAAAAATTTATAGGAAGAGAAGGAACTGTTTTTAAAAATATTTGAACTAGACTTTTACCAACATTTTCGACTTAAAAAAGAAGCAGTTTTGCATATCTTGTATGAAATAGAAGAGCAAATCATTGTGTATCATTATTTGTAGTTTTACATTCTGTTTTAATTTCTTAAAGCAAACATAATTCATCTCCTCTACTAAACTACTATCCTTCGAAATTTCGATCTATCTCCAAAAAATTTGTAATCAAAAACAATCTCAGATAGGCTCAAATGTTCCAAAATGTACCGAATTAGTTCAATTGTACCGTTACTAAAATAATCTTTATAAATCAACCTTTTTCTTAAAAGAAACCTTTTACATTTATTATGAAATCATTTGACGTTAGGAATAAAATTGAAGCACACTTTATTTTAAACCTTCCTTTTGTTAAAGGACACTTCAACCGCCTTTATCACGAAATCGACCGCGAATATTCTCGTTAAAAAAAACGAAAGAAATTTAAACGTTGCGAATTGTTGTTTCAGGATGTATTTGCTAGTCTGACCCAAGAGAGTGATCTGAAGTCGAAATTTGTGATACACAACCACTACAAAGACAAACAGAAGGAGCGGCGCGGCAGCGATTCGGAATTGGTGAAAACGAAGAAATTCCTCGACGGCTCGGCCGCCGCCGACGACAAGAAGAGACGGTTGAGCCAATCGGAGCAAATCGACGACGACCAGCCGGTGTTGGGATCGACGAACGTCGGCACCATCGCCGGTTTGCCGCAGAAAAATAGAAAAGACAAAGTAAGCAAAATCACTACCTGCAATTTACCTGTAACTAGGCCACCACATTGTATATTTTGAACGTATACGAAGGCGAGGAAGAAAAGATCTCGGCCTGACAATGAACGATCGCGATTTTCAATTGGAAAAATACATTATTCTTCTTATTAAGTCAACAGCTTCTCAACAATTTTTAAATGATTCTGGAGCTTTCTAAATGGTTCTAGACTGTTTTAAATCCTTCTAGAGCGTTCCAAATGGCTTTAGCCAGACAGTCTTAAATGCTTCTGGAGAGTTCTAAATGTTTCTGGAGCTTTCTAAATGGTTCTAAACAGTTCTAAATGGTTCTGGAGTGTTCTAAATGGTTTTAGATACAGTTTAGTAACAGTTTCTGGATCGCTTATGGAGCAATCTAAATGACTATGAAGCGTTTTAAATGGTTCTGAAGCCTTTTAAATGATTTTGAAGCGTTTTAAATGGTTCTAGGCAGTTTTAAAAGCTTGTGGAGCGTTCTTAATGGTTCTAGATAATTCTAAATGTTTCTGGAGCATTCTAAATGGTTATAGATGGTTCCAAATGATTCTAGAACGTTCTATATGGTTCTAGACAGTTCTAGAATTAATTATAAATGTCTCAAAGAGAAACCAAGAATTTTCGCCGATGGAAGCGCCCTCTGTGTATCAGGCCGAAAACTGTTCACCCTACCTTCGTTATAGGCCGGCTGATCGCTAAGGCCGCCATTTAGATGCATAAATTCGATATTTAGGTATAATTCTGGTTCATTATTTCGCAGGTGAAAATCAAAGATGTGTTCAAGAAGGACGCCAACAAAAACAACAAGATTTTCAGCAAGAATTTCGCGGAGAAATTGCAGGCGAAGACCGTCACGTTGCCGACGGCCGGCGAAATGAACATGGAGGCGAAATTCAAGCAAGGTTTGCTCGAAGGTACCGGCGAAAAGGGCATCTCGAGGCCGCCGCACAGGACGGAAATCGTCAATCATCTCAGCACCGAAACGTTGCCTACCATCGAAACATCATCAGAGGTGAGTTACCATTTTTTTAAACTATATTATACCTCAACCAATGTAGCTTGGCAGATGGTGGTTCATTGCAAATTGTAGAGATGGGATAGGGTAGGTAATTGACATTGATAGCAGGAAGTTTATACCGCTCGACATTTCGTAGGTAGTGAAAGACTCGGTTTTTTTTTTAATATCGTCCATCACACTTTCCCGTTTAAGATACTCATGTGATTTTCAAGTGCCAAGCTACGTTTGGTGAGGTAAAGGGTGGGTTAAATGTTAAATGTTAAACCATTTAAGAGATATTTTGATATATTATTATTTGATATTGTATCTAAATTATCGCGCCTATAGTTGTGAAAAATTTATATTGTATTGCTCATTTGGTGCAGAATCGAGGGCCTTTTTTAAATATTCTTCCCATATATTTTTTACTAATCAAGATTGCACGATGGATTGTGCCTAAGATGCCACCTACGATGTCTTTATTAACAGATCAATAAATGTTCTTCAAGTACTACACCGAGCGTAATAAAAAGTGACTAAAAAAATTATAAAAATTCTTAATATTCATACTAGAAGTTTGAAATGAACTACTGGTACTCGTGACCCGTCAAAATAGCCCCAGAGGCAAAATCGTCCAATATTTCGGGCCATTTTGACGAGGGCCCGGTACTTGGTTGATTACTCGTTAATTCTAAAACTTGGGTTAATCAGATCGCGAAGGAATCGGTTCCGGCGACGGAGAAATCCCCCGAGCCGGACAAGTGCAACACGCCGAACAACCGGAAATCCATCGACGGCGTCGACAAGCCGTCGACGGTGTCCGTCGGAAACGGCAACGGCAACCGATCGCCCAATTCGGGCGGCAACCAGGGCGAGGACAGCGGCATCGAGAGCATGGACGCGCTGAGCGAGAAATCGCCCAATCAGGCCAGCCAAAGTCCGCACGCCGACATTTTACCTCCCAAGACCCAAGTGCCTAACATGCTGGACATTGAGGCGCAATTGGCCAAGATGGAAGGACTCAACGGAGACAGCGATAGATTGGACGGTAAATATATAAAGGATATACTCGAATAGGAAGTTAATTGGAATTTTGTTCGATGCAGGTATAGGTAATTTGAGCGAAAATAAATGCGAACAGGACGGCGCCGCGAAGGATGGTATCAAGCAGGACGTCGACGCCTCTACTCTTCCTAATAATAAGCAATCTGTCGAAACCAATCATACGGTTCAAAAGGTGAGTTGAATTTGAGTTTATTTGAGAATTGAAATCGCCCGTATTCAACTCTTTGCACGCTGGAATACATAAAATACATGACTCGTTAACAATCGTTTTACCAACCCAATCAAATCGGTAATGTAATCAAATTGTAAACATTACGATTGTACAAATTGAATTTCTACGCCGCTGTAGGACGTGGGCCTCCCCTAAACCTTTCCACGAACTTCTGTCTCTTCTTCAATGCACTAATTTTGGTACTAATCAAGTCCCACCCATTGTCATTTTAGCGTCATTATCCGCTCTATGATATTTGTTATTCCTGTTTCGAATTGTCTATCTCAAGGTAACTCCCCAGTATTCTTCTCTCGATTGCTGTTTGAGTTACTCGCATCCTTTCGGCCCATTTCTATCTGTTAGACAGTTAGATTGATCGTTTCTAGACTACAATCTGTATTTACAGGCGAAAAAAGAAGAAGACGACTTGGAACCGTTGCCGGTGCGCGTCACGCCGGCCCTCTACACGTACTCGAATCCGGACAAGTCGCGCGCCGTCAGTCCGGCCCTCTCCGACGACGACGTCGCCGCCGCCGCCGTCAACAGCGCGCCGTCGGGCAACAAGCAGAACAAGAGCCTGCTGGAGCAGCTGCTGATCGAGATACCCAACGAGCAGTCGTTGCCGAGCTCGCCCAGTCCGGCGACGCGCTCGTCGATGCGCACCAGGGCGCTGTCGAAGCTCAACAGTCCCGAATTGAATTCGCCGGTGGCGACGAAGGCGCAACCGAAGGGCGCGCCGGCCGCCAAGAGGAAGCGCAACGAGTCGGACAGCTCGAATCAGAGTTTGGACGAGACGAAGAAGAAATCGAGGCGGGTCGCCGCCGCCGGCGATGCCAATCAAAACGCCGATGTCTTGGTTAGTTTTGTTTGGTTTATTGTATGAAATAATTGGGCGTTTTTGCACGAAGATATAATGTATGAGTCCCAATAGTGCGGTGAATAAACGTATTTTAGAAATGCTAAGTATAACATGAGTAAATGATCTTTACCGCACTATTGGGATACCATGTATAAAGTTTAGTTTGAAGAGCTCTTTTAGGTGCAAAAACCCATCCTTACTTCATCGTTTTGTCAAACTTTATTGTCCAAAACTGCTCGTAGATTAACGCGAACGTATGTATTGTGTTTGTAGGTGAAGAAACCGAACGATTCGTCGGCGAAGGCCAACAATTTGAAGAAACACCTAAAGGCGCAAGCGGACGGATCGTCCGACAGCGACGAGCCGATATCGGAGAAGGTGCGAAAGACGGCGTTGAACGCGCAGGCGAAGTCGAAGCCGGGCAAGACCGGCGGGCCGGGCAACGTTGCGAATAACAACGCCGGATCGACGACGATGGGCGGCGGTACGGCTTCGTCGAAGGGCGGCGGCGGCGTGGTGGTGAGCACCAGACGATCGGTGCGCAGCAACATGCCGGCGCAGAACACTCGAAGCAAAGGAGAGAATAACAAAGTGTCTGATAAATCGGAATCGGAGGCGTTAAGGCGAAAAACTCGAAGTACTGGTGAGTAGTTTGCATAACATATGTCAAAGTTCGTCCGCTGCATAGACCTATTAACTATGGACGCGGTTTAGACAAAGAGGTAGTGTTGTCGATGAATGAGAGAGATGCAGCTAGTTTGGACAAATGGTAATGAGAGATTGGACAATGCATTAGCCAATAGTAAGAAAGAAAAAGACCACGTGAGTTACGTTTTCAGAAATGCAAGGTAGTTGGGGTAGAGGAGGGTAGATTATGGTAGAATAGGGTTGAGGATTTATAATTTTTTTACCGAGCAAAATGCATTTTTCAGCTGAGCCTAAATTCCCACACATTTGCAAATACAGTTCTTATTTTGTATTGTTATTTGGAACCTCCTACCTATTAGCCTGTACAGATTTCGCAATTTAAGACCTAGCTGTTTTCTCTTGTAAAAAATATGTTTCTTCCAGGTCATTCTTCTGTCCAAGTGAATACCAAGATAAAAACAATATTTAAATATTAAGCGTATAAATAATTTAACAGATTAATCGCCTTTTTCCACACACCCTGTATATATTTTATATATTTTTTGGTCCCGCCTACTTTTAGCCCAAACTAGCTCCATCTCTCACGGACCTCTCTCTCTATCATTGGGAACGCTGAATAACCTCAAAATAACGATTGTGCCGCGTCCATACTTAATAGGTCTATGGTCCGCTGCAAGCATTAGAATTAGAATATCAATCAATATTACTGTTCAGTTTAAAATCGATATAAAGTGACTCATCCGTCAATGTTAAATCAATGAAATATGGTGCAGGAGTCATGTCAAATATCAACGGCGCGGTATGAGTATTAAATATATCTACTCATAAATAGCATTAAATTTAAATAAAGGTGGAGAAAAAGATGTGGAATCTGGATGGTACAATTGAGACTACTTTAGAACCTGTTAAAATTAATCCCAATGAATCTGAACGTGGGTATTCAGATTTTGATGATTCGCTAGATGAGGATGCCTACTCGAGGAATTACTGCTCGTAATTCACATGTTAATCGATCTTACTTTTTTAAATCGATTTGCTGATAGAATAGAAACACTGAAATTGCTATTTGAACAACAAAATAAGCTCTTTTTAGAGGGCAATTCAATATTATTGAAAATTAATTAAATTTATTTTATTTGAATTTAATGCTATTTATGAGTATATTTAATATTCATACCGCGCCGCTAATATTTGAATTTGACATGACTCCTGCACCATTTTTCATAACATTGACACTTTATATCGATTTGAAGCTGTACTGTATAATATAGGAAGGAACAGAAACTTGTTTATCGGTTGCCGGCCGATGATAGAATTCGCTTCGCTTCGTCCACTAGCGAATAGCGTGGATATTTCGTATGCTCTCTTTATTCCTTACATAGCAAAAGTTCAATTAGCTATCTCATTATTCTCATTGTATGCTTGCAGCGGATGAATTCGGACGATCTGTATAATAATTTGTTAATACGCCCGATTTATTGAATTTCGTCGTTGTTGTTGTAGTTTCTGATGTCGAAAATAAACGTAAAAAAGAGGTAAAGTGACAGTATGGCAGCGGCTGCTGGGAAGGCAGCCACCTTGCCGATTTCCAACCAGAGCAACAGCAACAGCACCATCCTTCGGAGCAGCAGCATCAGAATCAAGTAAACGTATACCAGTTTTCACCGTACAATCAGTACGTGCGCGATATATCGACGTCGACTTCGTCATCGTCTAGCACGTCTTCAGGGACGTCTTTGTCGTCTTCGGACAGCCAAGGGGAAGAGGAGGAGGAGGAAGAAGAAGACGACATATACAGTACCAACGGAGAGGAGTCTTCGTTATCGGAATAGTGATGGGAATAAATACAAACTCCTCTCCGCTAACTGTACAGATTGTGATATGCTATTGGGGTAGGCGAAGTTTTTGATATTTTTTACTTATTATATAATAATATATAAATGTTTGAGAATCGAAGAAAACGCTCAAAATACAATTGAATGAATGCATTTTTTTGATTACTCGTAACGTACCTCTCTCTCAAAATTGAACGATGTATAAGCTTTTCTTTTGGGTCAAGTATATTTAAGTGACTAATTAGTAATAATTAAAAAATTCGCCTAATATACCCCTTTACCTATTAATAGAAATTGTACATAGATAGCAAATTTATAACTGTATATATATTATATACAAAAAAAGTGCATAGTTCTTACACGAGACAAGCAGAGAAGTGTACATTGTAAATGTGTTATTTTCCATACAAGCTACGGCATAAAAATAATATATATTATAATTATACAACTATTTTACTTTTGTTTACTGCGATTTTACGTAGGGCGACACGAAATGTGTACGCGTGCGCTTACACGGTTTGTTCAATTTAACAATAATTTAATATCGGGATTAATAAATCTACGGCAAAAATATTAACCAAACTCTAAATGTTTCCGAATTGTTGTATTAAAAATATACAATTCTTATGCATTTATTAAAAAATATATATTTTCACATAAAATGTATAAAACACTAAATTCCCAAAGTATACGTAATTTTCCATTATGCTAACTATTATCCAGCTTAATTTGATTAGGCACAATTGAATTCTAAAATTTATTTGATGTAACTGAATCCCGGATGTACTGGAATCAAAAATACCTAATTTTTCGTTTATATTGGACAAACGAGGTAGCGTACAGTTGTTATCGACATTGTTTATGTTTAGCTTAGTTGTACTTTATTGTAATTTGTTTTATTTATATACCACGGAGCCTTGTAGAAAAAAAATGTTTCTTGTTTCTTTACGTAAAATTACAAACGACTTGTAATGTTCTTAATTGTAGATTTGTGGAAAGGTTGATGATTATAAACTATACATTGTTAAATAGAAATACCTTAATATTTATTTACAGATTTTTTTTTATTTTTTTTTCTTTTAATAATTGATTCGCGTTGCTTTGTTTGTGTTGCAATTTTTCCAGTGACAGCGTAAATGTTTTTTGAATAAATAGCCTGTGTTACAAAAATTTACTAGTTTGTTGACATTGTCGAGTGAATAATAATAACGTAATAACACATAATCGAAAAGGACAAGAAAAAGAACGAACCCCAATAAAGTACCACGTCCCGAGTAAATACCATTCAGAATAAATGCAAATCAAAATATATATTGGAATAGAAATGTGATCACAGTTGCTAGTTACCAAATCAGTGTGGCTTCTCCTTAAACTAATCGAACAAATAGGGGCAATCTAACGCTGCGGCTCCGGCGATTACTCCACCTTCGTTCGAAGTTGATACTTTGCTTCGAATCATGTGGCCCGCCTGTTCATTCACTACGATCTTTTGGCCATCGCTAAATAGATTAGATCAATTAAAATTCACCTCAACGTGCAATAACTTCACATGCTTACCTAATGAGTATTCCGTAAATGCCGATCTCGGATATCAATTCAGTTAGAACGGGTTGTGAACCGGGCAAGATCATGTAGCCCTTTGACACAGGCGGGAAAATCCTCTCCATGAGAATGTAAGATAATCGTTCTTTCGAATTGTTTATCTTAAGCATCAGGTCTTTGATGTCGCTACCGTATATGTTATATCCGCCTCCTTCTCTTTGCGGCTTCAATACGAAGCTGAAAAAGGTTTAAATTTCAGCTAAAATGGATTAATTGATTGTAAGTAATTCACTTTTCCGGATTATCCAACGCCATTTGTACGGCCCTGTCACCGTGTTCGTCGAATTCAAGTCCGTATATGTTCATAAACACTTCCCTAACGGCCTTAATCTTCTTGGTCTCCGTCAAGAATCTCTCCAAAACGCCCGATTTCGTGAGTTCCTGCTGAACTTTCTTCTGTCCAATCAAATGGAATTTTATATCGGGGCATTTAATCGCGACCGACCTGAAACGTTAAAATACAAAAAACATTCAATACAAACGTAATCGAATAACTCGCAAATATGCGCGCACCTCTCGATCAACAGCCTGGCATCCCATTCTTTATCTGTCGGGAAATTACTCGGGGCATATCCATCGCGAAAATATGCCACGGCTATCACGCAATTATCGCTAGAAAAGAATGTAACGATTCGAAATTAGCAACGAAAAAGAGAAAAAAAAAAACGAACAAACCTACATTACTAACTCCCGGTTATCTTTCAACGATCCGTTCGTGTGTATTTCGAGGAACGTCCGTCTGATCACTCTAATCGTTGGATTCAATTTCTTAATCTCGAATTCGATCAAACGCTGATCGCTGATGTTGTGGACCGGATTCTCCACGATAAACATTATGCAAGCGTTTTGATCTTTATACAATCTCCACGCGTCTATCAGACCTTGAGCCAAACCGACCAAAGACCTATTATTAGGTATCTAAAATTTACTGCTGTTAGAAAAGCTTTCGATGCCCTTTCGTGCTCGACTTCTTACGTTTTTTAGTTTATCCGTGCATCCCAATTCCCCCAGCACGTATCTAGAAAATCGAAATATTCGTTTACAATTAATTCGGTTTATTGGATTCGGAAAAGTACTTATTCAAATCGGTCATAAAGGTGGAGAGGCTCGCAAAACTCGCGGATATCGTGTTGAATTCCACCTGCTTAAAATTATTGTTCATCGTGTTTTGCATCAAATAATCCGATCGTAAGTGCATCATCGCAATTTTCTAAACAGAAAAAAAAATCGAATCCATTACGAGGCGCTTTTCGTGAAGTACCTGTTTGATGTTGCGGCGGGAAACTAATCAAATAAATATTAAACCATCGAAATCTCGAGTGCACTCAACGAAACCATTAATTCAATTTGAATGTTAAACGAATGATTCAAACTTATGATATTGCATAAAAAAACTTCTCTTCTAATGATAATTGTGCAATGGGATGATGAGAGTGCATTAAAGGCGAACTCTTACCTGCGCTACTCCTTCTTCTTCGACTTGCTCGTAGATCTTATACAATCTGCCGCTGAACTCATCGGCTTCGATTATATCCCTGTAGCAGGCTTTAATGAATTCCCTATCGTTGGCTATTTTGTGCAGCAGTTCTTGCAGGATAGTCTGGAGCTCTACCACTTTGTTGAACTCTCTACTGGGTATGCTGGTGGGTGTGAGAATAAACGGGGCTATTTGCACGATATCTTCGCTGAAATTCACCTTCGATCTCATGGAAATCCCGTGCATTATGGCCCAATCTTTGCACTTGTTCACTAGGACTTTCAGGTCTTTTTCGTTGTCCGGCAAAGGCACCGCCGTTGGTAATTCTCCCGATATTTTGGACATTTTTCACGTCTTCTCTTGGCAAACAGTTCTACTTTGAATTTGAATAATAATAACCGCACGAAAAGTCGATAATGAATTACAGCGCGAAAAATCGATAAGATAACGACGTTGTAAATTAAAATTTCGAACCAGATAAAATATCACTGTGTATTTAGAAAGAATAAATAATAAAAAAATATGCAAATAATTTTTGATAAAATTTTGACTCACATGATTAGCTGTCACTGTCATCTGTCAACGTTCTTAACACAAACTCTTCTTTTTATTGACAGTTGTCTTGACCTATCGACGACTTTTACACACCATGTTATTCAGTTGCAGATGGTGAAATAAAATTCAAAGTACTGATAAAAATTAATTCAAAATTAACAAGCGTATAAATAATCAATAAGGAGGCGGTTAATTAAAGTACTTAAAACTCCCACAATCTTACTGAATAATGCTACTTACAAAAAACTATTGTTGCCAAACAGGTTTTTTATTATAATAGTTTCAAATCGCTTGAATAAATTTATATACCGAAGAAGAACAACAGTTATATCGCAAACGATTCGTTAATTATAGCAACTGAATTATCTCAATCGGTTTTCCCAAATTAAAAATTCAAAATCACTAACCCGTAGCAACACAAACAAGTTTTGCTGCTTTTGTGCCTGTTCGTTTTTATTTTCTATACCAGTTTCCGTGAGACAGAGGTGCCGTTAACACGTATTTTAAAACGAAAATATCAATCCCCAAAATGCTGAAGGAAATATGCTTTGTGTTGATATTCCACGCAGCAGTACTGCAAAGCGCCCCATCGGGGGATTCCCACGATATCAAGAAAATTCTGATCATCGGCGGTACAGGCCAAGCCGGTTCAGGCATGGTAAGAGAAGCCCTATCTAGAGGTAAGTACGCAAAATTTCATTTTAAACAAGTATTTATTATTAATCGTTTATCGCAGGTCTGCATGTAAGAGTGATGTCCAGACACGCCAGCAAGGTACCTGAAGACATCAGAAACAAAGTAAAAATCATCACAGGGGATGTACAAAACTACCAAGATGTAGAAAGTGCAGTAAAAGGAGTAGACGCAGTCATTGTAGCTATCAGCACGAATAATTATGAAGACACTTCCAAGTATTTAATCTAGCTATTTAAACCCACCTATATCTACTTATAACCTATTCTCTAACCCTTAGCTACATGACCAGAGGTCTCCAGAACGTCCTCAAGGCGATGAAAGCAGCAAACGTCCCCCTAATCAACGCGCTGCTATCAGATTTCGTGTTGATGAAAACTGAAGACATTCCGGCGCTGTACAGGAACGCAGTAAAAGACCAGCACGCCATGTATGATGCTCTGAAATCCTCTGGATTGACCTACATAGCCAGCTGCCCGGCTGATTTTACTCGTAAATATCCACAACACCTGATCTTGTCCAGTATCTGATTAGTTCATTTAATGTTCCAGACAGTCCTGCTGATGGTTACATAGCCCGAAACGATGTTTTGCCAGATGCAACTGGCGATGCGAATGTAATTTCCCTCAACCAATTGTCCAAGTACTTTATCGATGTTCTGTCGCAGCCTGTGCATTACGGACATCTAGTCAGTGTGGTCAATAAAGGCGAAGTTAAGAAAGATTGAATTGTGTAGATGTTTGTAAAACGAGTTTTATAATTTCCTGTAATATTTCAAGTTGAATAAAATACGTTGAAAAAGCAAATTTGGTATGCTGTAATTACTTCCGTAAAGTGAGTTTTTAATGGAATGATATGGAGGACCCATTAATTCACTTAAATTGCACCTAATTAAAGTACAATTAAATCAAGTATTATAAGATTCATTAAATTATTCTTACAATTCTAATTCATGTACCTACGAATAAATTTAATAGAAAAAACACTTATTTGTTCATGTTTATAAATAATTTTTTTACTAAATTTTAATTGACTAGATACTGCATCAATTAAATCATAATTTATAGCGGAATTGAACCATTTGGTGCTTATTTAAATTTGTTTACAACTGGAATAACTAGTTTTTTTTTGGGAAATTCGATTGACCTTATGCAAAATTAGAATTTCAGTTGCACGTAAATCTATCAGATATCTGGTAAGACTCGACGTTTTACATCGAACTAATCTATTTCTAGATATTCGAGGAATGTTTTCTTGCAGAAATATATCTGCAGCGAAAATAAACAATGAGTAATTTTCGGCGTAAATTTCCTGCTATCCTAGACCGAGCGTTACCGGAGAAATTACTCACGAAAACTTTTCAATAGGTAATTAATTCAAATCGTTTATTTTGAAATTAATCATCGTACGTACACACGTGATGTTTCTTCGATGTTCACGCTAAAAATCGCTTTAAAAAATCACAACTATTAATACAAAATGTAGTTATTAAATAGACTTTGGAAAGGCTACCAAAAGCACCGTCATTTCCACTGAAAAAAAAACGATAAAACTCAACGGCAATGAAAACCCTGCAACGACAATTTACGGGAGTAAGAAATAATTAACGATTCGAGGAAAGTCTGTGCCACTGTACAGTATTTTATCAAAACGATCGACTCCTCGCTGTAATAATTTATGGAAAATGCATCCGTCGCACGACATGATTCATAATAAATGAAGTACCATACATTGTGCTACGATATCGTTTACGGTATTCCGGCTAATTGGCTGCAATTAATCGGTGCACCGGGAACTCCCCCACCGAAATAATATTCCCTTTTCGGGTCGCACTTTAATCAGGGGAACGATATTTGAAAAATAACGCTTATTTTGTAACAGTCGTTATTGCATCTCTGTACCAAAAAATCGAATCCCACCTCTATTATAAATCTGTCATACGAAATGTCACTAATGTCAATTTTGATAGTTTTAGCTTATGTATCATCGAACGCACTTTCAAGTCCCGATTATTCGTTTACAATGCGAAAAAAATAGCAATTTATCGTATCGATGAGTAGAATTGGGTAGAATAAAGTAAAATAGAGTAGAGTAATCAGAAGAACGATATATTTGAAATATTATGCTTATTTTATAACAGTCGTTACAGCACCTTTATACCAAAAAATTGATTCACACCTCTATTATACTTCTCTAACACAAAAATGTCATGAATTCCAACTTTGACAGTTTTTTAATGTATCATCGAACGCATCTTAATTTCCCGCTTATTCGCGTACAATGCGACTTTCGATACCGGATTAAATTGATGTGAATCCGGTGCAGAGTGAATTGTAAAACCTCTGGATATCGAATTATTCATTCACAAAACCGGATCCAGACTGCAGCCAGACGCGTTGCCCTATATTTTACGCGGATGCATCTAGCTTTCCAGGAAAGTTTGATCTAATTTGGGCAACATTAGTCGGGATAACGTCATGCGAATTTCGCGGAAACGACCAGCATTTCGATTGATTTAAAGCGCCGCGAACAATAATAAATTTTCGAGCGTAATTCGGTGGAATGGACGTGTTATAAAAGCCTGTACGTGCCCGGAATTTCATACAAGACCTACATACTTATTGCGAGAATTCTGAATTGCTCATTACATATTAAGCAATTTTTTTCCAAAATATTTCTTACTATTGCATTCGTGCCTTTTATTGGATAAGTACGAAATTGGAAAATTAATGTAATTAATTCCGGTTCGCAGAAAACCTTTTTTAGCGCAGATTAGAACGTATTTTCTTCAATTAAATTGCAATTACAATAAGCTAAAACGTTCCGAGAAACGAATTTCAATTAAACCGATCGCGGATTGGCCTCGTATTTTTTTTTTCATTGAGTAAACGGTAGCGGATAGTTTTCCCGTCTAATTATTTTAATACCCACACAATAAATTATCGAACGAGTGTATTTATCACAATATAATATTATACTGTGGTATTATACACAAATGATCGATTGGAAAATGTCTCACTAAAATGTATACGTGTATTTATTAACGTGTCTCTTCTTCTCCGGCGAAAAACCAATTTAAAAATAATTCCGCTTAAGTGTGTGCGCAGCTAAGGAAAAAAACTAATGGTACTTCCCAAACTATTATAATCCAATCAGTTCTGGTATATGAAACGACCAAGCGCACCGGCGAAAATTCCCAGAAACCGCGATTGGATTAATTTTTGGAATTGCCTCCATTCGAATTTTCACGTGTTATTAACAAAGCGATTTTGAAATTTTGATTGGTCTATAATTGGATATAATTTATTGGTGGAATATTTGAGCTATAAATTCGGCTTAAAGATTCCACTACGGTTCGCAAAAAAATATAACAATTCGAAATAATTAATTCAGGTGCTTACTTTATGAATGGTGTAAAAATTTTCATATGTTGTTATTAAGAAGTTTATAGATAATTTCTTTGGGCAAATATATTTGAATAATTTTGTGGTGGAATATTTGGGCTAAATTTGGCTTAAACATTCCACCACTGTTCGCAAAAAATTAACAGTTCAACAGGTTTAGCTACTTTATTACGTGTGGATAATAATAATTATTAAAAAATCTTGATATTTATAGGTGCAAAAATTTTTGTGTGGCAGAGATTTTGAAATTTCGAATAGTCAATAATTGGCTAATTTACTGGTGGAATATTTTATATATATTTTATATATATAATATTTATAAGCTGTCAAAATTCTCATGTGTTATTAAAATCAAGATTTTAAAATTTTTATTTGTCAATAATTTGCTGATTTATTGGTGGGAATATTTAAGCTAAATTTGGCTTAATTATTCCACCACAGTTCGCAGAAATATTTTAACAGTTCAACAGGTATGTTTCGATAATATAATGTATAAAATCTTGATACTAGGTGTAAACGGGGTTGCCTATAACATAGTTTTCCATATAGTGACGTAAGTATTTTCCTGGAAAATGAAGATTTTATTTAATTTTTGTTGTTTCTTTTTTCTTTTAATAGCGCTAATGTACTTTCCGATACGATCGGCTCGTGAATAAAACACGGCGATTCGGTTATAGAATTCTCGGAAGTTTCGTAAGGGTCGTTTTTACCCTCTATAACTATAACATCGTCACGACACAGTCCCACTAAATATAGCCCCGAAATCGGTTCCTAATAATAAATATGTATTCGTTTTTGGATAATGATGAATGGAATTTACCGATCGTCAGTTGTATTTCCCGGTAATGTCGTTTTATTAGATTCGTTTGTACGAAAAACGAGTTCTTTTTTATCGCCATTTGAAAACATATTTTCGTCCGCGGTTCGCAGAAATATCATTTTAATTCAATCTCTAAATACAATCTAATTTCCCGCTAAGTTAAAAAAACCTCCATAATTAGCTTCTTCGCCAGCCAAATTACTTAATAATGCGAAATTAATGTTACCGGTTAATTAAATTGTTTACTCCTCAATTGTATTAAAAAAGTAGGTACATGAATGTAAATTGTTTTAAGTATAAAAAACTAATCTATGAAACTCTCGATATTTTGGGGCTACTTTTAGTCTTCCCGGAAAAGCTATAAAAAGCGCCCGAGCCCTCTTAATTTAGCGTTTTTTCGCCCGGGGGTGTAGCTTTCTAAATTTACGACTTTTAGTGAAAATGTCGGGGATATTTAATGAATTCCGAGAAGGGAGCCGACGTTGACGAGTTATCACGAATTGACCCACTAACTCAAATAGCGTGGAGCCACTATTCAAACACCGTGCGCCCGAAACCGAACAAAAAAGGTCGAATTATGTTTACAAAATTAGGTATTGTATTTAATTATTCCATTCAACAAGCAAATTTTTATTGTTAATCATGCTTATAAATCACGCAATCTGTGAAACTGTCGAACTGTCAAATCAAATGTCAAAAGAAATGTCTAAATTACATTCAGTGACATATTGACAGTTCGCAAAGATTCACTTGTTTTGTGATAAATTAAGGGATTATAAGAGTGAACAATTTGAACAATTTGATGTAATAATAATAAAATAAATCATGTCTAGTCTAAATGAAATTTAAATTCTTTTGCGCTTTTCACTTTGTGAAAAGGTCGAACTGTCAAACGAACTGTCAGATCAAACGTCAAATGAACAGTCAAAATGACAGTTACTGACATTATTGACAGTTCGCAAGATTTGCTAGTTTACGGATTATTATATTTAATTTTGGAATATTGAATAATTTTTTTCAAAAAATTATTCGAGTCTAGTCAAAATGAAATTTCTATTTTTCTATTTCGGCGCGTCTCGCCATGGTTTCTAGACTTGCATATTTAATGACAAATCCAGATATTATTTTATTGACGTAACTGCGACAAACTGTGTCGCGGATTTTTCTTGGCAATACATTAGAGAAATTTTCGAAAAAATAAGCGGGAGCACGTCACGTCTGACGGTCGACTGTCCAGCTTCCTGTATCATAAATATAAACAATTTGCCGCAAAAATACAAGCTTTTACCGAGAATTTTATATTTAACCGCCGGGAAACGAATGGAAATTGTTGCTGAAAGATTCCCTAATTAGGCTAATTATTGTGAATGAACGAGAACCCATTCATAATTTTTACTCTAATTACTTTTAAAGGTCGCCTTTTATTGTTACTCACAAATCCAAATTTCGATAAAACAGTGAGTCAGAAGGTGTTAAAAATTAATTACTAACGGAAAATATAGATTTGCTAGATTAGATATTCATATTTGATTTATGAACAATATATGGAACGAAATTTTTATTAATTTTTTCCTACGCTTGGTCCATCTATTATTCAATATTCACCAATATCGATTCGTCCAGACTTTGGGCTATATTTAGATCCAGACAGACTTCCGAAAAGCGAATAATTCATTTTACTGGCTAGCTAGAAACAAAATATTTTGCTAACAAAATCGAATTCCTCTAAACACAAATTATTATTTGCCAAAGCATAAATAGTTTAAGGTTAAGCTTGGATTATTTCGTCTGGATAATTTTGCCTACTATATTTATTAATTACCTGCTTAAATTAAATTAAATTAAATTTTTTCATGTTTTTCCACGTTAAAAAATTTCTCTCTACTTTAACTGGAATATTTTATAAAAATTTGTAGTAAAAATGGTATCAGTTTAATAAGTTTCTCAGGTTTTTCCCTAACAGAACTTAATAATGCAATATCTGCTTCTATAATAATAGTTTTAATTTTTCCACGTTAGAAAATTTCTCTCTAATCGGAAGATTTTCTATAAATTTGTCATCTAATTAAATTAATAATTCTATCAGTTTAATATAAATTTTCTAAGGTTTTTACTGGCACAACATATTCTACTTCTGTACTTTTAGTTTTAATTTTTCTGTCAACTCTTTAAATCTTCTCTCTTGCTGTAAGATTTTTTATAATTTTGTCATCTAATTGTACCTATTATAACTTTACTAATTTAATAAAGTTTCCCCTTTTTGTCTGGCAATACTTATCCTATACTTTTATAATTAAATAGTTTTAATTTTCCCACATTAGAAAAAAATATCTAATTACTTTAATTGAAGAAATTTCCACAATTTTTAGTCATCTAATTGCATGAATAATAATTTCACGAGTTGAATTAATTGTTCCCTGGCAAAACTTTGATGTTTCTACAAGTTTTCCTGCAAACCCATCGGTCATGACTCAATTTCTTTTGCGCAAAAATCACCGATAAAATTTAATGAAAACCACGGTAATTCAATATCTACCCGATAATTTAAAGTATAGGTATCGAAAAACGTTATTATGCGAATGCACGACGATTAATGTGCAAGCGGCATTAGATATTCGACCACTAACGTTCGTATTATTTTGATTATTTCTCGGTATTACTGATCAATATACTTATTTAGATAGAAAATAATTCTGTTGACGAGTTCTCGGTATTTTATGTTTAAAATGCGGGCAGTTATTTTAGACTATTATTATTATCATTATTGAGTAAACATGCACGCATGTCGAGTTTTATGCGCGACTTTTTTACTACTTCTATAATCGTTTCGTCACCGAATCGCCGATTCAATAATAAAAATAATAAATATTCGTTATTTTTGTTATTTTCTATTGTAACATCATTGTGTTGTAATCTGCTATTAGGATCTTCGTGTGTGTGTGGCTGGCTCGCAACGAAATTCCCATTTTTCCGCCGTAATTACGCCGGTAATAATAAAATTTTTGTGTTCTCACATTAGCGTTCTCGCAACTGATTTGAATGGAATATAAGAAGCCCGAACACGTGTGTGTGCGTATGTGCGCATTTCGAAACTCTGCTCGGAAAACATAAAATCAGTTTTATACATCTTTTGTAAAAATACAATGGCGCTATTTATTCCTTTCTGGAAAATCGGCTTCTTAGTACGAGATAAAAGCGAAATAAAACCGAAATCGCGCGTTTTCCGCGAAACACTTAAATCATAAATGTGTATTCATATCGATTTTATTGCACAATTTTTTTTTATTAGGTGCAAAATCCGCGCTTTACTCGTATTATAGGCAGTTTTATGCGTTTCCAAGACATCTGAATCGACAACGCTATTACTTATAAACCGCTTTATTAACCGCAACGTAATGCATGAATTTTAAAACTCGATTAAACATCTCCGTTGCAGTTGTATGTAGCGAGATAGAATTTGCAGCGGTTTACTAACACATGGGGCAGATGATTTTTCGATTATACAGCCAGCCCGACGCTGTCTAAAGCGCGCCATAGACCCGATAAACACCTGGTGTGTGTGAATGTGAATAATACTAGGTAAACCGATTTCTGGGAATCCAACCATCGGACCATACACATTTCGAAAGGATATTTTCGGATTTATAAATACGCCGTATGCGAGTGTTAATCGCGAAACGAGCCCCCCGCAGGAGCGATTTCTTCTCGTCCTTATTACGTTTCCGAGAAACGCTAATTATTTCGATTTTTTTTTTCTTTCGTTCGCAGCTTGCGGTCGTCGCATCCTTATCCGTTCCACTACATACCTATTTTTAGTTTCACTTTCTCGAAGGCGATCGTTTCTCGAAAATCGGGCCCGCAACGCGGCGACGCAACGGCAGAAATAAAGAAAATCGTCGAAATTACATAGGAGGTAGGCAGTCATTATGCGATATTACTAGGTATTGAAGAGAAACTGTGTTCGCGCGAATGAAAGTTCAGTTACATTCGAAATGTTTACCATATTTAGATTGCACTCGATCAGAGCCTACCAAACTGTTTGGAAGGCTAACTGTTTACTCTGCAAGTACGAGTCCTAAGTCTAAGGGTTTGGTTTATTTACGCGCTGATAAATTTATCTGTTAGATAATATCGGTATTTTGAATAAGAAGATTCTTCGTGCAAAGATAATATCATCCTATTGATATTATTATCTCTTTAAACTCTTATCTATACGTAAAGTGCAAATTTGTACGCAATATAGTCTATGGGTGCAACAAAGACAACTTCTATTGGCATCAAATAAAGGAAAAAGAAAGGGTGATATTGTGGGATTGCAATTTTTTCATTCTAACCACTGTTATTTATAATCTTTCTTTGTTCAACTCATATATGTAAAATTGATCGTATATTGCAAACAAATTTACATTTACTTACCCATATACAGGTAGATGCAAAATTGTTTGCAATATAGGTTAATGTGTGCAACAAAGACAACTTCTGTGTCAACAGAAAAGAAAAAGAAAGAGTGTTATTGTGGGATTGCAACTTTCTTACTCTAACCACTGTCAATTGAATAATCTTTCCTTGTTCGACTCATAGAATTCAATAGAATTCAATAGAATTCCATATAGGCTGTGGGTGCAACAAAGACAACTTCCATTAGTCTCATATGAGAAGGAAAGTGTGACATTGAGGGATTGCAACTTTCTCACTTTAACCATGTCATTAATTGAATAATCTTTCTTTGTTCAACTCATAGAACTTACCTTATTGCAAACAAACCTGCACTTTAGCATTTACCCATATATCATTATCATAATTTAAGTGTTGTAAGGGCCATTGTATGATCAATCTTACCGTAATCCTTTTTATGGACATTCTATACTTCTAGGTCCTAGATGATTAAACTTACAGGATATTTGAAAAAAATTAAGAGAAAGGAAAAAAAAGTTACTTACATCGGCAGCCATCTTGTCTTTTCCCAATCCCAATCTGACTTTTAAAGAAAGTAAATAAATTGGCCTTCTGGATCCTACACAATCTACCATTTAATAAAAAATGTACACACAACATTTCTTTTATAGCATAGCTATTACATATATAAACCAGTAGGTAATTTTCAACTAACTGTATGTTATAAAACACTTTTATGTTATAAATAATAATAAATAATATGGCTAATTACTCAACATTAGTATTACAAAGTTAGTGACATTGACAGTTCAATGACAGATTAGAAATCGTTCCAACTTCATACCATCGATTTCCGGTGCAACAATTAGGAAGTAGATTTGTAAAAATTCAGTGGGTGCTTATACATTTTTAGAATCGCTGCTTTTTATATAGTGGGCCTAACTCGGGCTACGTAGTACATATATATATGTATACATATGCCTTCCGAGAACATAGGATTCCCGGTACTACTCAACTCAACAGAGCCTTCCCCCACCCAACCGCCTTCTTAACGTGAAATGAAAACACGTTCTATCATTCCCAGAAAGTTTACAATGCGCTTCGTCTCTCTCTTCGACGCGCCGCCGGCGCATCGCTCTCGCTCGCTCTCCCACCGTAGCGTCACTACACTACACACGATCTAGCTGGCTGGAGTGGCCGGTTTTCGACCAATTTCATTCGTTATTCGTTCGTTACCCGACTAGCACACAGACGACAAATCGATAAATCGAGCGTACATATCCGTATAACCTCACAAAAACCTACGATTATTTACGATTATTCGCCGTGTAGAAGTCATGTGCGGCTGTTGCTCGTTTCGGACTAGTGTTGCATTGTGAATTAGTGCTCGTTTTCGTTTGGGATTAAGTGCCCTTAGATATCCGCCCGAATGAAAATGTGGTGTGTACTATACGCTAGTAGTAGTCGCCGTCTCCTCAATTTCGCATAGAAGGTGAGTTGAAAACGCTCCATTCATTTAAATCAACCGACCTACATTCGCGATAATTCGCTCATCGGCTATTTCCTGTGTAGGAGAAATTGTTGAATGAAATTAAATTCGGTTTTTGTTCGGGAATTGTTTCGATTGAGAATCGATTCTTTTAGTGCCTTTTTAGTAGGCGTTGATTAAGTTGTAAATTGTTGATTTCCTTCGCATTCGATTTTGATCGATTAATTTTAATGACATTTGTTCAAAATAATTAGGATTCGTGCATTTCAGTTTGCAATATGATCATTTCTATGAGTCGAACAAGGAAAGATTACTATAATGACAGTTGTCAAAGTGAAAAGTTGTCAATGACACAATATCACTCTTTCTTTTTCATTTGTAAGTGTCTAATGGAAATCTTTATCGCACCCATAGCGTACATAACCTATATTGAACCAACCTGTATAAAGAACTTGGAAATTCAATACACATATTTTTATTCGTTAAATATCGGTTTGGATCGAAGACCTTGTAATACTTTTAGTTAATTAGTAATTCGTGCGCTCGAAATTCGCCTTATCTCGTCGCTGGAAAGCCATTGTTAAGTTCACCGAATTCAACAAAGTATCTTTTCTAACGCAGTAAAAAAATACACACACACACACACACCGGCCATCAGTACCGAGAAATCGGAGATAATGAATTCCGTTGAAAAATCCCGAGACCGCCTCGCTTCTTCCACGGCACACGCGATACCCAGGGTCGTTTACATTTCCAAAGGTTTCCTCGGCGCTTTTCGATTTTCCCGTTAGAAGCGAGATTGGCGATCTCGATCTGCATACTTTCACTCGCAGCCGTTTATCTAACGGTACGAATTCAGAGCGAATGGAAATACCATTATTTACTTAACAAAATATACAAGATTAGTTTCATTGTTTGTAAAATCCTTGGAGGAGCATTAGCGTTTAGAAAAAAATGCGTATTATCTTATTACCCCGTTGCTGGGTTTATAATTCGAAGAAACGATTAATCGACGGTAGCGAAAAAAGCGCCATTAAGAAAACTCGTCTAGACGTGTTAAATGTTAAGATAGGTCGTAGGAATAGGTTTCCCGGAATGTTGAGATAAATCGGCAACGCCGCGCGTTAAATTTGCATAATGCGATTTTTACGTAGATTTCGTCATTACGTTCGCGGAATTTCTCGAATGGAAATCACGGATCGTAGTAATAAGCGCAATTATAGGCGAAGAATGAATGGATTTTTATCTAACGCGATAAGCGAATTTCTGACCGGAGAAAATTTCCGTCTGTCGGTTTCCCAGTAGGCGAATTATATTGTACTAATTACACGTTAGAAATAACTCATTTTCATTGAATAAATTCATTTATGCGCGCGAGAAAACTGTAATAACCGGTTTCCTGTCGATTGCGAAAGGTATTTGACGTTTTGAGAAACCATTTTTTTATTAGCATTTCGTTTATTAATCTATCGAAGATAATGTATCTTGTATATCTTGATGTACGGTAAAATAGATAAAAATGATTCACGGAAATTGTATCTAGAGATTAAATAGGCACCTCAAATCTTTTCAATTTATATATTTAGAAGTTTAAGCAGATAACTTTTTTGTATTATGCTAAATAAGATAAGTTTTTTTAGAATTGCCACTTGAATATTATCTAATCGAATATTTTGTTATTCGATTTTTTTATCGATTTTAAAGAATTTCACAAGAACTCGAGGGCACATTTCAACAAAAAATAGGTAGGTACTAAAATAAATGCCTTTAGAGTAAGAGCGTTTTCACACGTTGCAATATATTGCAACAATAAATCGCAATAAGTTGCTGCAATATTGCATTACATTTAAAATACAAGCATATGAAGACTACTGGATCGCAGACGTGTGAAAACTACGCTTATATTTTAACTGTAATGCAATATTGCAGCAATTAATTGTTGCAATATATTGCATATATCTCATCGTGTGAAAACGCTCTTAGTGTATGAAAGATTCCAGAAATAATTAGTAACGGTAATGAACCGTATTAACTATGCAGTAATAGCGCAAATATGACCTTAAAAAAATAAAAAAAAAAATAAACTCGCGCACGAAAAACCGGCGACCTTCTCGCCATTGTTGCACGGCGATGATATAATTAGCAATAACAGCGAATTTACAGTTAATTTACGGCGTTCGTTTCGACCATTTAAATTCGCTAAAAACTCGAAACGATTTCGGGCGACATCTCCTGAGCTAATCGTGGTCGAGGCGCACCTGCGGCTCGTCCTTCTTCGCATCGCCGGTACCGGGAAAATCGGATTTTAAGAAGTATAAGATGCCAGGTACGAGAAAAATGCCATTCGAGTCGGACGGGACGATTTCGCAACGCCACAGGGCCGCATTCAGGCGGCTTTTGGTGCTCTTAATTCGTTGAATTGTGCACAGATGGGTGTGTTAATTGAGGAAGAAGATGTTTAGTTGTACATACAATAGCAGGAAATATTATGTAATGTATAAAATTGTTTGCAATGTAGGCTATGGGTGCAATAAAGACAACTTCCTTTAGTCTCATATGTTGTCACTGTTATTTTAATTATCTTTCTTTATTCGATTTACTGAACATGTTTTGGTACTTCTTTATTGGCTCATTTTAACGTTTCTTTACTTCAGAGACACCCTGTATATCAGGTTCCAAATTTTAATACAAGTTTATTTTTTAACAAAACCATTGATGTATAAAGAATGTATAAAGATGTATTGTTTTTCTATAAAACAAGAAAAAACATATAGAAAAAAAATTATTTATTTAAAAATTCGTGCGATTTTAATAACAATCTTTATATCGAAAAAAAAAACGGAGGTTGTTTCAATCACTTATCGGTTACATTAGTTAGTTGTTTTTCCACGAAACGACATGATATCGCGATAACTAATATATTCCGACGAATTCTCGCAATTTTCAATATATTTTTTTATTGTTCGTTATCTGAAAACAGGTTGTTCAAATAATCGACTACCAGGAAGGTAAATAAATTCTCGAAAATAAAAAAAAAGACTAATTCGCCCGCCTGGCTAATCGCTCGGATTTTTATCGAAAACCAAAAATTTCGATCGATCGAAAAATAACAAACAAGCGCTGGCATTTAATCGGGCCCGACATTGCTCGGGATAAAACAAACTCGCAGATTAGAAAACTATTACGAGCCGGTATCCTGTACACATCCAATTCGAAACTATTTTAATCGACGGAAATGTCTCGCTATAAAGGAAAAAACAATACAACAGAATTTACCACGGCGAAATTTCAATTAAAATTATTCTCGATCAAACTTTAAACAGAGTTATAAATTGCGGTATTTTGTAATAACAGTCGTTACTGCACCTCTATACCAAAAAATTGATTCCCACCTCTATTAAACTTGTGTTATACGAAATGTCATTAACGTCAATTGTTGGTAGTTTATGTATCATCGAACGCATCTTAAAATCGCGTGCAATGCACAAAATAATTCAGGTAAATTCGGTGGGGAATTCCGGGTATACAATTTTTCGCGCAGGTACCTCGTATACCGGGAATTAATGCCCGACGACCGGTCGCAAAATTTCGCACGTCCGCACAAAAGGCATATATAGGTAGAAAATAGCGCCCCATTTCGACCGGTCTATCGGGCCGTTTCCTACGAAAAAGATGAAGAAAGATACGCGTTGAATAGGCCTCTCCGCCATGGTTCCGAGAAGTCTGATTGCGAGTTATTCGCGGAAAGCGCATTATACCGTTCGCTCTGCGAAGAACCCGAGAGGTAGTACCTTCGTGGGACCCGCACGGATTCCTATGCACAATTCGGAGCTCCTAGAAGCCTTTTGTGTCGACGGAAGAGGGCACCGAAACCAAAGGCGTACTCGATACTTCTGTAAAAATTTATTATTAATTTTTATAAGGATGATAAATTGGGCCCAGAAATATTTCTAATTATGCTTTATGATTGCCTGGATGCTTATGAGCGAGGAGCCTGCCAAATCAGGAAATAGAGTTAGTTTTAGAGTAGAGTAAATTTGAGTAAATATTGAAAAAATTTACTTCTATAAGCGCCGGATTTGGTGTTATAACAGTACCTGGGATCTAAATTAAGTCCGCTTCGGAACATATTCTAATTGAATGCGGTAATACAGGATGATGAATAATGAATGTCTCCGGCCTTTAAATCTCGTCCTACGTTGTACTTGCGGTCGACCGGCGAGGAATGTAAATCATTCAAACGGACGGGTTTGTTTAATAATCGCGGCGAATCGAGCAAACCGGCGCTCCTACAATGGAAATTTTGTTCGAAAAAAATTTTCATTTAATAAGAAATTCCTTTACTCTACGACCAATTACTAACTTTTCGCATTATACGCGATTTAGTAGGACTTTAAGGTGCGTTCGATGATACATAAGCTAAAACTATCAAAATTGACATTAGTGACATTTCGTATGACAGAAGTTTAATAGAGGTGGGAATCGATTTGTTGGTATAGAGGTGCAGTAACGACCGTTACAAAATAAGCGTTATTTTTCGGTTTGGATTCCGCTAAAAGAATACGGTTAAAGTACGACCCAAAACGGGACTATCGTGAGATTATACAGCGTACCAATTAGTGGAACTATCAAAGTACATACTTATCGCAATAATTGATAACCCGAATTTTTTAATTAGCCCGGCAAGTCGAGCCATTAGCGTTTACCGGTAACGACATGGAAAACATTCCATTATTTGCGCGCTAATGCGATTTTGAGCGCCGGAAATCTACCGGCGAAGATTCGATTTTTCTCGCATCGCAACAGCCGTTGCACGGCCATCGGGTAATTAGTTCAATGACACATTACGTTTTATTTATTTTATTATTTTTTTATTATCCTAACCGGAAACACGACTTTCTAGAAATCGGTGTGGAAATAAATTACATCGCAGTCGACAATGGACACGTATGTGTAACCACTTTCCGCGTTATTTTACCTACTATTTTATTATTTATTCCGCTCGTTTCCTGCTGTTTACCATTTACAGTTTTTACCTGAACACCGGCAACTTTAGAAAACTGTTTTATTATTTCGTTCGGTAACTGAGCGGGATGAATACAAAAAAAAAGATTTTTACCACACGTATATAATTGAACGGAAGTAAATTGAGCGCCAAAGGAGTATATCTAGATTTTAAATTATGGGTAAATTGTGGGCGAAGTTGTCAGAAAATAATCACAAATAATTCTTTTGATGATTGAGAAGAATTTTTATTTACAATAGTATTTTCTTGCACATATTCTCTTTCAATATACTCTACTCCTATTCTGCTCTTATTCTACCCCAATCTGCTCCTTATTTACTTCTCTATCTACTCTACTATACGATAAATGACTATATTTGTATTGTATGCAAATAAGTGGGATTTTAAGATGCATTTGATGATATATAAACAAAACCTGTCAAAATTAACATTAATGACATTTGTATGACAGAAGTTTAATAGAGGTGGGAAACAAATTTTATGCTATAAAAATGCAGTAAAATAATATTTTGACCACACGCAAAATCCCCCAATTTTAGAAACTAATAAACTTAATAGAAAATAACCTAACAAAAATAATCCACTCGGAGAATAAAAATAAATTCGACTGGCATAATTCCGGACGGCAACGTTTGCGTTGGTCTGGGTCTAGAGCGCCGTCTGAAATAGAAGGCGTCGCGACGGCCGATTCGCGCGAAAATAGATCCCCCCCGAAATCGATTCGGGGAACGTTTTATTCCGCGCTAAATATAGACTTCGGGGAGTCGATCGTAATAATCCCGTCGCGTGAGATTATCGGAAAACGCCGCGCGTCGAGAAACCTATTCAGCCTATTTTGCGATCGGGAATTCGAAGCGCAGAACGCCGAACGGAAGAAGATTTATGGGGGGATCACGGAGAGTTGTAGTTATTAGTTGTAGTTGTTCAATTGGCGTTTTGAAAGTGAACTTTATGTGTTAACTTCTGGTTTTTTTCGACTCTTCGAAATTAGTCCTGAATCTGCAAAGTTTATAAAATTTGAAGGTGTTTAATTTATTCAAGATAAATCGGAGGTAACAATATTTAATTACAGCACTAGGTTACTTAGTACAATTCGTATTTTAGAAAATTTCTACTCTGCACTTGTAGATTTTATACAAAATAGAGCAGATATTATCTATCACACTATACAAATTTCAGATTTTAAGACAAAAAAAAAACAATTTTTTTGAAAAACAGAATAACTTTTCTTTTTAATTACAACACTACAACACTAGCAGATTTCTACTCTGCACTTGTAGATTTTATACAAAATAGAGCAGCTGTTCTATCATCTATATACAGTGTGTCGCTGGATAAAGTTGAGAAGAGGAAATTTTTAAGTTTACGAAGAAACATGTAAGAAACAGTCCAACAAATTCCAGATTTTTAGACAAAAAAAAACGTTTTTATTGACAAACAGAATAACTTTTCTTTTTAATTACAACACTACAACACTACCAGATTTCTACTCTGCACTTGTAGATTTAATACAAATTAGACAAACTTTTCTTCATAAAATTACAAACAATTAATTCCCTCTCATCAACTCCATCTAGTAATCACAGTGTATTCATGTATATTTTTCATTTCATAGACTTTCAGGAGCTAGCTCAAGCGAATGCCATTCGCAGCTGTGGGTTTATTAGATTTAACGCGTTCTCGCTTCCACGTGCGAGTGGGCGTAGAAATCCATTTCCTTAAAAAATGTACTCGTTATACGCGACTATTTCCATTGAAAATCCACCGTCGCATTTACATAGCTGTACTGCCATCGATGCAATGCAAACGATTCGGTTTCCGAGTAGATGAACTCCGCGCATAATATAATCGGAAATTGTCCAAGTACCGTTCGTTAATGTTAAAGTTTATTTAACCGCATCGAATTGCTCGCGGGGTATATGGGCGATTAAAAAGTTCGAAACTTAGAAGGTATTTGTAACAACCGTCGATAATCGGCCAATTAAAATTGTAACCAAGGTTCGTCGGCGCGTCACACTACATTCCCCGAACTTAAATTACAATGTTTATTTTTTTTTATTATTGATTATCCATTGTGTTTCGATCGCGATGAACGACATCTGATAAAGCAAGGTGTTTTCCTATATAGTCCGTGGCCCCTACGTGGAATATGCATAATTACTAATTACGAATACTCGCCGATTGCGACGCTTCTGGGAATCTTTTTAATGAATGCAGAAAAAAAACGGTTAATTAAATTAATTTACTAGAATTGTTTATGTGTACACCAATGCATATCTAATTGCAAATATATGAATATTATTTTGTTTAACAGTTTTAACAAAAAATTTCATTCAATACTCCTTATTCACCGTTTTTCATGGTCTTGTTCTTAATGAGACTTTGGCTACCCACCATTTAGCATAAAAAATGTTTTATTCAAACTATAAATATATAGAAAATATAAAAATATACTTAAATCAGCGATGATTTTGTTGTTAACATCATGCCTCATGTGTCTTCGGTAAATGCATTTCTCCATTTTCTCCTCGAAATGTCGAAAAATAATTTTTGAAGTTTTGACAGCTCGAACTGTCGTTTCACACAACCGCGATTTATATGTAACGCGACTCTGATTGGCTGAGATAAGCTGGTCAACATTTTTTATGGTCTTGTTCTCAATGAGCTTTTGGTCACTCACCATTTTTTGTAATCTAGTTTTTAAAGAGCCTTTGTGGTGTTTAGTTGTTCTTAATGAGCCCTTGTGTATGCCCACCATTTTTGTGGTCTTGTTCTCAATGATCATTTGATCACTCACCATGTTTTATGTTCTTATTCCCAATGAGTGTTTGGTCTCTCTCACTATTATTATACATATGAAGGCTACAGCGAAAAAACGACAATAGTCCATATCTTTGCAAAACTAAGTTCACAGTTTATTTTTGTAGCATTTTGTAGTTACTATCAGATAATGAAATCGTTAATTGGTAAAGAAACAACGGCTAAAAGATACCTTGAAGTTTACTTTCTAACGAGTAAGTAAACTTATATTTTAATGTTTCTCGAAAATCTTTTGGATGGACTATTGTCGTTCTTCCGCTGTACCCTTCATATGGTTTTGTCCCTAATGAATATTTGATAACTAAAGATAAAATTTTTTTGTTTTAGTAATTTACCATTGGGCATGGCATTAGCGTGCAATGTTAGGCTGTAGCGCGGTATGTCCCAACTGCAAGCACGAGTTCCAGTGCTGTACGCCAACGCCATCATGTTGCAGCAACGCTCGGAGGTCCTTACATGCCCTCAGCGGCGGCGGCCTGGTGACGGCCCTCGCCCCGACGAGCCCCTCGCCGCAGGTGTCGCCCAGCGCGCCGCTCGCCTTCATCCTGCCGCCGTTCGCGACGCCCGTCCAACGGGCGCCGGCGCCGCCGGCCGCCGACAGGCCCGACACCGAGCTCCAAAGGCTGTCGGACACCGTTCGGGCTCTGCGCCAATCCGGCTGGTACTATGAGGACTGCACGTACCAGCGCAGCCACGAGCTGCTGAAAGGCGCCGCCGTCGGCACGTTCCTGGTGCGCAACTCGTCCGATCCGCAGTTCTTGTTCTCGCTGAGCGTGCAGGCCGAGCGCGGCCCCGCCTCCGTGCGCCTGTTCTACACGAACGGCTACTTCCGGTTGGACGCGCAGCCGCACTTGCAGGCGGCCATGCCGATGTTTCCGAGCGTCGTCGAGCTGGTGCAGCACTACGTGCGACAGTCGCGGTTGTGCAGGAACAATCCCCAGGTGTGGGTCGACCAGCAGGGTAAATGGTACTCTTCCATCGTGCTCGACAAGCCGCTGAGGAAGAAAGCGGAGCCGTGCAGCTTGAAGCATTTGGCTAGGATGGCCATTCACAAGGCCGTCCAATCGTCGCCGAAGCCGAGGCTGATGCTGTTGCCGCCTCCGCACACCCAGCTGGAGCTGCCCTATTCGTTGATTTCGTATCTATCGGAGTACCCTTATTCCCTCTAAAGATGGATTCGGCCCTCTCACCCTCCCTTTCTGTATCGTACCTCTATGAGTTACCAGAACGAAAAAAATGTCTCGGCAACTGGGTGCGATAGTAAATTCCTATGTCCATGTTTAGTTGGGCCAAAGACTGGTTGGTACCTATACATACCGACATCAGGGAACACCAATAAAGTATTCTAAAAGGAGCGCCGATGTGGGAAAAATAACCGAGGCGCTTAGAGTTAGTTAGGATAACAAATTGTTAAAATTAAAATGATGTTCTGTTTGTTAGTCTTCGAAATCAGCTAGAGTGTTAGTTATTAATGTCGGTAATCGTTGTTGAGCTTTTACACAAACGAGAATAAATTGTGTATTTGCGTAGATTTTTAAATATGTGCGTGTACCTACAAAAATATCTTTCTTTTATTAACTTAGACTTGTACCTGATTTATGTGTATTAAAACCGCGATACCAATAGTTGGTTTAATTAAATGGAACAATGTTTGATTATTGAGAGAGAGAAAAAAAAACAAGACGGCAGATCTTCCATTTATTTGCTTGTTTTTGATTCTTTGTTATCCATCTTATCGCGTGTTTTTTTGCAGCGCGGAAGTTTATCGAAAAATTGTGGAAGGTCTTTATCAAGTTTTAAAAGACCTCGGTAAATAAAATGTATTTATAAATTATAATAATAGAATATTTATTTTCTTATGTCTAAATTATGTGTACTTAATAAATAACGTTTGATTTGAAATGTTAGTATTTGTTAAATTAGGTTCTTATTGTTTGATGGAAAATGATTTGTAGAATATTCACAGTTAAATTAAAATTGTATGCGCATAGTCTTATTTGTTTGGTGCAATTTATACGTATTTAGATGTTAAATAAATTGTACCAAAAATAAGTTTAAATTAACGAGACATGTTCTTGGTTACATAATTTATTATTGTAGAATCTCTGTATTTATAATATCGCAAATTATCAGTACGTATTTCTAATATTACTTACCAAAGACATATTTACTTATTTATCAATTATTTTAATTGTAATTATAATATTTAGCATCACTTTATTATCTATGTCATACAGTTCTGCCAAAAATGGAATACTCTTAACTAAAAATATTCATTGTTCTCGAGTATATTTCAAACGAATGCGAGTACTTACAAACATCCAATGTAGAACAAACATTTTGAATAAAATTCTATTGTATTATTTGTTAATAACGCAGACATATGTATTAAAAAAACGTAGATTGTTAAGATTACGGACAATGGCGAACCAGAGTTGATTAACAAACAGAAATTTCGGCAAAAAAAAGATTAATTTGTAATCACGAATGTATTTATAAATTGTAAACGATTTTTATATGATTTGAATGGAAACCGCGTGTTTGATTTAGTCTAAATGTATTTATTTCTCTAGAACAATTATATTATTTATTACTATTAAAATTTGTTTCATTTACTATAAAATAATATAACATTATACTCCATTCGCCATCAGGCGATAGTATTATCTAGGATCAGAAAAGGATAGCCTATTATTACACTACCTGTATACAGAGTGGTACTATCGAAGTAAAATAAACATAAGTTTTAGGCAATGTTAGCTTTATGAATATTTATTATATTAAATCGACGAGTTACTCGTCCTGTCTTCCGCATACAAATGTGTCCTGATGGCGAACGGAGTATAATTAGCTAGATAAACACTCCAAAACTAACAATCGATTTTTTAACACTCATAAAAGTATTACTAGTAATCTAATTGTTTGCATTAGATTACCCGAAACGTCGCCAACGCCTGATTCGTTCATAGAACCTTATCCGAAGCGCCAGTTCCCCGAAAAAACAGTTCCAGATTTAATTGCGATAACCTTTTTTCGAGCAACAAAATTAATACGAAAACGAACAAATATAATTCGTTCCGAGAACGTCAATTGGCCGATAAATTTAATCTCGAACGTTACAAAACAAACGTACAAATAAAAAATCCGTATTTCGACTGCTCACTATTTATAACGCGGGGTCACGTATTATTGAGTAATGGCATTGACGATACGACTATTTTCCTAGTTCGAAAAATTTGTTTATCCGAATCTGTGATCTTTGAATTAATCGTTAAGGATCAGCGTTCGATTTGCGAGAAAAATTTTATTGTGTGTATAAAACGAATTTAAACGGAACGTATCAATGAAATAAACCAAAAATGCAGTAATTGCGTAAGTTAAGAAACGCTCAATCTTTGATCTTTCGCCCATCTACGTACAACATTTGCAATTTGTTCGGACTGATTCGACGTGGTGTTTCTCAAAAGCTGCAATACATCGCCCAGCATATCCAGCGGGAATTTCTTAGCTATAACCCCCTAAAAAACCAAAAAAATCAATCGATTATTAGTACAAAAACGATTCTATTTAAACTCAAAGTCTAACAGAATCTTCCTTGTCTTGGAAAAATTGAACTTTCACAAATTTATTTGCTTCAGATGCGGTTGGACATTTATTTTAAACGTTCCAAGAAATGATAAGATACACTAAAAATATTTTTCGAAAAATTAATCCGTACACCTACTGTCGCAACGCTACTTTAAAATAAACAATTTTCCCAGAAACTAAAAATGTTATCAAATATTTTCCAATGTTGTTACTGTTTGCTTCATTATTACGAGACCATCATACATTTTGATAACCCTCAATACAGTACTTTTTTGGAGAACGAATAACCCGAGTACCTCAAAACTTTTTACAAGGATACAAGTCAATACAGGGTGGAAAGAAAAACTGAAATACCCAAACATGAATCACTCCTACAACAGCGCCCCTTTTTCCTTCCCAAAACTCTACATACCTACTCTCTTTTACACCTATCTACCCTAGTACCCTACCCTAGGCCCCTATCTGTTCCCTTCTACCACTCTCTACTTCCTCCCACCCAACCTTACCCTCTGTCCTACTCTACCCTACCTGTCAAGCATCTATTATTTTTACTTAATTCAATGCCCATTCATTTAATTATTGAACGTCTTTTATTTTAACCAAACAATTATTTTCTGGTCATGCATTTAGATAATCTGCTATTCGTCTTACAATAATCCTTTTATATTTTTTCACTGCTGTTACCATTTGCCTTATTCTTGCGAGGCCACAAATTTTGATAAATGTCAATATAGTACTCTTTTGGAGACTGAATAATCCAAGTTTCTAAGACCTCTAGACCTACATTTTAGAAGGAAAAAAGTCGATACAGGGCGGAAAGAAAAATTCAACTACTCCAAACCTGAAACACTCCGACGACAGCGCCCCGTTTGCCCTCCCAAAACTCCGGATTCGGCTCGATCTTGTCCAGCATATCGAACGCCTTCGCCGCGTACCAAAACTCCCCCATTCTGTAGCAATCGTTGGCGATCAACAGCAACAGATTGAACCCCTCGGCGGTGCCCTCCAATTTGCCATACAACTCCCACGCCTGCTGCGGTTTCTTGTTCATCACGAAGCACCGCGCCAAATTCGACACGTACACGTAATCGTTCTTGATCCTGTGATCGTCGATCAGCAGGAAAATCTCCTCGGCCTCTTTGAATTGATTGCAGGCCGTCTTGGCCTGTCCGAAGTTGAAGTTGAACGTGTTATCTGGAATTAGTACGAGTTAACCGTCGACTGTCGATGTAGAAGTACTCTATATGGAGGCTGATTAGCCTAAGTAGCTGAGGGCTCAAGATGATGGATGGAGAAAAGAGTACGTTGCGCATTCTTGATCTATTCCACGGTCCTATATTTCAAAGGTCTGGAAATATGGATCGAAAAAGTGTTCCGTTATTTGAGGATAAAAGAGGGTTCCTAAAATGGCCGCTAGGAGGCGATGTTGTAAAGGACCACTGTTTTTTGCGTACGAATTATGTAGATTTAGCATTAAGAAAGGTTTTATTCAAACTAAAAATAGATACAAAATATAAAAATATACTTAAATCAGCGATGATTTTGTTGTTAACATTATGCCTCACATATCTTCGGTTAATGTATTTCTCCATTTTCCCCTCGAAATGTCAAAAAATAATTTTTGAAGTTTTGACAGCTCGAACTGTCGTTTCACACAACCGCGATTTTTATGTATCGCGACGCTGATTGGCTGAGATAAGTTGGTCCTCCGATCGTTCGCCACGGTGCGGCGCAAAAGTGAAGCTCAAAAAGTCCTCAAATAACGGGACACATTCTCTAATAGGGATATTCCAGACCTTAGAAATATAGGGCCGTGCTCTATTCGAACTATAACGTTACCCTAATCTAGTAACATATTTACCGGAATGAAGGTAGCTCTTTATCGAAGTGAGATAGACCAAAACCTCTTCGAATTGATTGGCGAGGAAAAACGTGGCGGCCATGCATTGTCTGCCGTGTATCGTATCGCATTCGCTGGTAGAACTGCCTACTAGATGAAAGCACTCTTCGGCTACTTTGATATGCTCCAACTGTTAGAAAATAAAATAGTTTACTAAATCGTGTGGTTATAGTTTTGTAGAAATTGTACCGAATTGATTTCTTGTCCTAGGGCAGCGTTGACGACGCCTTTCAAAATGTACTCCTGAGGCACGGCCGGCTGGATGTCTCTTATCAAATCGAAGGCTTCCCTCGTGTCGTTGTTTCTGAGGTAGTGGATGACGAGGTTCAATCGGGCTTCGGGTACCACATCGACAAGTCCGGGAAACACCTCCGGAAAGCCAAATTTTAATCATTAGAGTTGCTTTTTTACGCCGAACAATCGTTTAAAAAGTCTCTTTCATTGTGAATTTTACATTGTTGTTATGGAGTAACTAAGAAGATTCTTCCAAATTGACAGTTATACATTGTTGTTATGGAGTAACTAAGGAGATTCTTCCAAATTGACAGTTATACATTGTTGTTATGGAGTAACTAAGGAGATTCTTTCAAATTGACAGTTTTACATTGTTGTTATGGAGTAACTAGGGACATTGTTTACTTTAAAGTGCGGTCGTATATTATAAGGTCTGGAAACTCTGGTGGAAGGAGTGTTAAGTTGATCCTTCGATCGTACGCCACAGTGCGGTGCTCAAGTGAACTATCCTAAACATCCTAGTTAGCGGGACTCCCCCACTACCACAAAATACGTTTAGTTTCTAGACCTTATAATACACGACCGTGCTTTAAAGAGATTCTCTAAAGTCTAAACGATTGATTAGTGTTAAAATGGAGCGTTAAATAAGAGCCATTAAGCTTCTGTAATCGGATTGTCTTGGAGCCGATTTTATAATAAAGCGTTAAAGTATCTTTAACAAAAGGAAGCTTTAAGATAAAGTGCCATTTAAGCTTGTTTTTAAATGGTTTCATAAGACAGGTAAAAGATTCCTTTAGGAAAACGTTATCAATCAATTACACATAATAAAGCATCCTTTAACATTAAAGTACCCTTTATATATCTTTATGAAATAGTCCAGTTACTTGCATAGCGCCTTCACCATCTCTGAACACCACCAAATTGTGCTTGAGCAAGTCGTAACCGAATCCAACATGGCTGCCTTGATCTGCTATGGATTTCAATTCGTTCTCTGCCGCCGTTCCATTATACAAGCGAAACGTATTACAAGCCTAAAATACAATATTTACATAACATCATAACTACCTATTAATAGTTCATTCGCAGAGGATATGCCGATTTCGCATACCTTTAAGTTGGTAGCAATGACGGAATCGGGATATTTATTCAAGTAAATCCCCAGCACTTCTTGCGAGACATCGTAGTAGTCCAGCTTGTAGTAACAAAGCCCCAAGTAAACGTTAAGGGCTATGTTCTCTCTGTAAAAAAACATGATTATTAATGTTTGGTACATTTGAAATTGATTTAAATTTACCTGTTTTGCAACAGTAATCGCTTATAAATATCGATGGCTTCCTGGTAATGGGCTCGTAGATAATGTATGGCTGCTAGACTCAGTTGGTCTTCCAAGATGTCCTGCAAATGCTCGTGGTATTCCATTAAAGTGGATTCGTCCTTTAGTTTGTGAGCTAGGTGGAAGTTTAGTCTGGATTTCAGGCCGCTCGGGGGTGCTTTTTGTAATAGACTTTTCGATTCCTCGTACATTCCTAAAATGGATACATTAGTGTAAAAATGGTTGCATAACTAAAATTCCTTCAGTTAGTATAAAGGTGGCTGCATAACTAGTAGTTAACGCACCTAAATAGAATAAACAGCATGCCGTGTTCACTAAGGCGTTTTCTATTTCTGCGTTAAGTTTTTGAAGATTTTGGTAAATTTGTAGGGCCTTTTTGTAATCGCCCCTGTGGAATGCACAAAATGCCAGCCATTCATCGATGATGTTCTTCTTGTTTTCGGATACGTGCTTGAACTGAAACCAGCGTAATTTAATTATAATTCATTTACAATTACTAATTATGCGAATTTATTTACAAACCTCGAGTAGAGTAACTGCTCCTGCGTAATCACGTTTCTCGAGATATTCTTCGAATTGCGAGTTTTTCGATGAGGATTTCCCATGGTCTTTTTTAGAGTCGCTGTTAGTTTGTAGCGCCGGTTTGGCTCTGCTTAAAATCTGCAATAATAAATAACAATAAAATCTTGTAAAATCTCGTAAAAATTCGAAACTTACCATTATTTCAGGATTTGTTGCGAGTCGTCAGAAATCTCGTTACCATGGCGTTATATCGCTTACAATTTATAACTAACATTCTAGCTATGAATATATGGAAGTTTTTTCAACTTAAATGCTTGTTAAAATAGATTGTCGCGTAAGAAATTGTATTTTGAAAATTATTTGTTGAAGAGATACAAATTTCAAACATTTATGTCAAATTAGTGGCCTACGTTTCTTCGGACTTCGGAAATACATCGACACAATTTGACATTTGACACATTCAAATATTTAAACAAATAAAAAAGCAGACAAAATTAGGTTATAAACACAAAATTTTTAAATTTGCGATTAAAAAATTTAAAATAAAATGTTGGATAATATAAAGCACATAATACTCGTTTTATCGGGAAAAGGCGGCGTTGGAAAATCCACTGTCAGTACTCAATTGAGCCTAGCATTACGAGAAGGGGGTTACAAGGTTTGTATGTTTACCATCATATTACCTATTTACTAATATAGTATTTTCTAGGTGGGTTTATTAGATATCGATCTATGCGGTCCAAGCGTGCCCTATCTTTTACAACTCGAGGGTAAAGATGTACATCAATCGGAAGCTGGGTAAGTACGGGGAGCACAATCGAAAGTCTTCAACTATTACAATTAAATTACCTAATTAAGGGAGTTCGTAATATGATTTTTATTTATTAGATGGATACCAATTTACCTCGATAAGGAACAACAGTTAGCAGTAATGTCCATCGGATTTCTCCTAAATAACAGAAACAGTTCGGTGGTGTGGAGAGGACCGAAGAAGACTTCGATGGTAAAGCAGTTTCTAACAGACGTTTGTTGGGGTGATTTGGATTATCTGATAATAGATACTCCGCCTGGTACAGCTTGTAGAAATATTTACTTGCTAATTTATTGGTAATCGAATTATTTCAGGTACATCCGATGAGCACATAACAGTGATGGAGAACTTGAAGGAGATAAAATGCGATGGGGCCGTTATCGTGACGACCCCACAGCAGGTTTCTATAGAAGATGTTAGGAAAGAAATAACGTTTTGTAAGAAAACCGGCATTGCAATAATAGGACTCGTAGAGAATATGAGTGGGTGGGTTATTTTAGAAATTATTACATACCGGGTTTATTGATTGTTATTGGAATTTTTAGCTTCGTCTGTCCGCATTGCTCGGATTGCACGAATATTTTCAGCAAAGGTGGAGGAGAATCCCTAGCGGAAATTTTGAAAATCCCATTATTGGGGACTTTACCAATCGATCCCAAAGTCGGACAATTGCTAGGAAAGTGCTGCACTAAAGAATACCCGGATTCTCCATTATCGAAAGAATTTCAAAGTATTGTTAACAAAATTGTTGAAATATAATATATATTTTGGTAATTGTAATTTTTCGTAAGTTTTAATTGAAATTTGATGAATATTTGTAGGCACAACAAATGAAAAATTAACAAATACCATATACATTTTTTTAAATTTTTATTCAAATTTTATTACAAAGGTAAAATAAATTAAGGAACAGAGTAATGAGTTTTACAATTTTTATTATCCCATAGTATTAGCCTAATAATATAATAATAGTCTTATTCTGCACATGTAATAAATTACAAAAATTAAGATAGTAATACTTTGGCCTAGGGTGCATATTTATGGTCACTCGATCCCATATTACAAACACGGCAGTTCGTACACCCAAAAAGGGCATGTAAAGAGAAATAGAGAATAAATGTAAGCAAAAAAAAAAACAAATTAGAAGCACTTCCTGTGAACGATAGATGGGCCGGACTCGTCGTATTCCTGCTTGGAGATCCACATCTGCTGGAAGGTGGACAAAGAGGCCAAAATCGATCCACCGATCCATACGGAGTATTTCCTCTCCGGCGGAGCGATGATCTTGATCTTCATCGTGCTGGGAGCCAAGGCGGTGATTTCCTTTTGCATCCTATCGGCGATACCGGGGTACATCGTGGTACCACCAGACAGTACGGTGTTGGCGTACAAGTCCTTACGGATGTCCACGTCGCACTTCATGATCGAATTGTAAGTGGTCTCGTGGATGCCGGCGGCTTCCATGCCCAAGAACGACGGCTGGAAGAGCGCCTCCGGACAACGGAATCTCTCGTTACCGATGGTGATCACCTGGCCGTCGGGTAGTTCGTAGCTCTTCTCCAAAGAGCTCGAGCTGGCCGCCGTGGCCATTTCCTGTTCAAAGTCCAACGCTACGTAGCAGAGCTTCTCTTTGATGTCACGTACGATTTCTCTTTCGGCTGTCGTGGTGAAAGAGTATCCACGTTCAGTCAAAATCTTCATGAGGTAGTCGGTCAAATCTCTGCCGGCCAAGTCCAAACGCAGGATGGCGTGAGGAAGGGCGTAACCTTCGTAGATGGGTACAGTGTGGGACACACCGTCTCCAGAGTCCAATACGATACCGGTGGTACGACCGGAAGCGTACAGGGACAGCACGGCTTGGATGGCCACGTACATGGCCGGAGTGTTGAAGGTTTCAAACATAATCTGAGTCATCTTCTCCCTGTTGGCCTTCGGGTTGAGCGGGGCCTCCGTCAAGAGTACGGGGTGCTCTTCGGGCGCCACACGCAGCTCGTTGTAGAAGGTGTGATGCCAGATCTTCTCCATGTCGTCCCAGTTGGTGACGATACCGTGCTCGATGGGGTATTTCAACGTGAGGATGCCTCTCTTGCTCTGGGCCTCGTCACCTACGTACGAGTCCTTTTGGCCCATGCCGACCATGACGCCCTGGTGCCGGGGGCGGCCCACGATCGACGGGAATACGGCCCTGGGGGCGTCGTCCCCGGCGAAACCGGCCTTGCACATACCGGATCCATTGTCTACGACTAAAGCGGCGACTTCTTCTTCACACATTTTGAATTAGTACTGAAAAATTTATAGAAAAAAAAAATTACTATCGAGCTTATTAAATGCGCGTGGAATCGGTACGAAATGAAACCGGTATTTCGTAGGTAGGCCGTGGGCGCTTCGAGCCGGCTTTGTAAATTAACCGCTTTTAAGAATGGACTTTAACTAGTAAGGGATACGCCCTAATACCGGCAAACGGATTTCACATGACACCCGAGATAATTTTTTTTTCTAGTTACGGAGAAAACCACGTTGCACGACCACACCTATTTCCGTTAATCGCGATTTCCAAACCAATTTCCACTGAGGGATCGAACGAAAAAAAATAAAAAACGGGTAAAACCGATGCACTTACTTTGAAAAATCTAGTAGGCTATTAGGGAAGTTTCAACAAAAATTGATGCACAGCTGAATATCAAACGAGCTGTACTCACAGTAGGCTAACACTGAAGGCTCTATGACTATTATACTGTGACCAGACTTTTCAACCGTATATATGATTATTCGCCCCTCCACGAACGAAAATCGCCGTGTCTGCGCCAATAGCGAGCAACATTACCATTTAAGGCAATGTATTGCATCGATTTTTCTCCCGTTTCCCCCCCGCGCCGGCCCCCTCGGCGGCCCCACGAACTGACACACTTCTCTCCGTGTACAATTTTCGGAATATAAGAAGCGCCGATGACGTTTCGCCGGAGCCAGAAAAGGACGACGATACCGGCCTCATAATTGCATTTTAACGTTTTTAATACCAAAAAAAATATGCAGTTAGCAATATCCGAGATACGAGCCGCGAAGGTTCGGGAGAAGCGTCAATGGGAGTTTAAAAATAAAGTCGGCGTCGATTCGAGTTTACTATTTACTACGACCACTTGCCCGACGGTCGGAAATAGATCGGGACGCTCTATTAACAGGTGCTACGCCCCGACGTTTGCGGGAATCTCGCCGTTTTTTCCATTTCAACGATCGCGCGTTTGCGTTTCGGGATGAATGGCGAGCCGAGCGCATGAATAAAATACGAATTCGATGAAGATTCAAATAAAAACTTACCGTTTTAACGAGACACGTCACAAAACAACGAAGAACTTTACGGAGCGAGAACGACCGGAATGAAATGAAGAGTCGCCGGTGTCGGCGGTGCGGTGGCAGTGTCGCTTCACTTGCGCGCCGGGAGGGTGAATCCTTGCGGAAAATTCAAATTTTCCAACCGTCCGAATCGATTTCCGTCGGTCGATATCGATGCATCTAAAACTGTTGACGTTTTTGACGGATATTTCGGCCGTCGGAAACGCGCGTTTGTTTAGAAACAAGAGAAATTTGCGGGTTGAGGGCGGCGGCCGCCCCTCGTCCCGACGCCGGAATGGACTCGTCCGACCCCCACCAGCGCGTTCGTCCGCCGACGTTACCATATATGGGCATAAAGCGGTGCGAGGCGTCCCATTGGTCGGGGCCGACACGGCGGTTTTCGGCCTAACCTAACTGGAAACTCGAAGGTTCGAAGGCCCGGCGGCACGACTCGTGCCGAAGGGTGCCGAAGGACCGTTGGACTTGCCGTTTGCCGTTGATGTTGGTCGTTGTCGTTGCTTTGCTTTGTTGTTGTTGTCTTCGTTTTTTAACGGTCGTCGATTCATCTTTTCTAGTTATCCGCTCTGGCCTTGATCGGCGACCTTGAAAATCTTATGTCACTAATCTATGTAGCCTTTTCGAGTATTTTTTTTACATGTTCCTCGAGTCTATGTCGCGTGATATACTCGTATGTATCACAAGGCGAATAACATTCGGTGTAATTGCACTAAGTAATGTACTATAATCATTTATAACTTCGAATATACTCGTCCAATCTTCTTCAATTCCCCTTTTTCCTTTAACTGAATAACACAATAGACAGTAACCATTTTTTAACTTTAAAACTACTTATTCCAGAAACCCAATTCATTCTCTATTCAAGAGTAAGGTGTAAAGTTCTCGGCCTAATTAAAGACCGCGATTTTCAATTGAAAAATTACATTATTCTTAGGTAAATCGAAGTCCTTAGTTCGATAGACAGTTCTAAATGGTTCTGGAGCGTTCTAAATGGTTCTGAAGTGTTCTAAATGGATTTACATGCTAAATTCATCAAACGGCTGTTAAAAAAACACCCAATGCTCATTCTGAGAACTCTTAAATATGGGTTCTGAACGGTTCTGGAGCAATTTAAATGGTTCTGGACACTTCTAAATGATTCTAGACAGTTCTAAATAATTATGGAGTGTTCTAGTTTATTCTAGCAGTTCTAAACGATTCTGAAGTGTTCTAATTGATTATAGACAGTTCTAAATGATTCAGGCCGAGAACTTTTCACCGTGCCCTCGTATACAGCAAATTTGGCTAATTAACCAATCATCTTTATCAAAAATTAACTACTCAAGAGGCAACAATCGAGTTAAATGGTTGATAAATAATTTCATTTAACCTCTGCGTATTGGTATGGTGATGTAAATTAACTCTCGAGTCAATGTCTTTGGCTCGTTTTGATCGCTTAATAAGGCGAAGAAAGCAAAGCATTAACTGATTTAAGAAAGAGTGTCATTGAAAGTGCGAAATTTGGCAATGATGTGTAGGTAAAAATTTTCGAAAAAAATACCAACGTTATCCAAGCAGAAGCTTAATTATTAGATAAGCAACAAACTTGGTAAATTTTAATTAAAGTCCACAGTCTTATCGTATATTTGCGCGTGCTATAATTAGAAAATAAGTACAGGAAGAACGAAAAATTGGAGGTTTAAAGAAGGTTAATTTTCCCTTTCATCGAGCCAGTTTAAACCAAATATAGGTAGACTAAAATTGTCCATATTGGGACGATTTTAATTATCTACTGTTCGCTTTCGGTCGATCAAAGACAGTTGTATGGTGGTTTATTTTTAGTAAACCAGTTTCGCTAACGGCTAAATATCGAGAACGAGCCGATAATCTCTCGGCGGTTCGTTATGCTTTTTAACGGACCATCAGAAATACAGAAATGTCCACCGATTATAACCAAATACACCATCTCTATATGTTTTTACAATTTTAAATCTTTATGGCCGCCTAATTTGTATGCCAGCCATCGCACCTACCACGTACAAGGCCGTGGTTTATTCATGGAAATTTATAGGAATGTATACAAAGGATATCCACCTATTATTATTTGTGGAAATAGTCCATGGGCGATATGATATCATCGCTTGCGCTCGTACTATATTTGCTCGGGAATCGTACAAAAGAGTACCCGAAACAGGTAGATTTTAATCGATATATGATCGATAAAGTTTGGTAAGAGATTAAAGGAAACCACCTACTTATTACCGCACCTTTTTGGTTTGTGGAATAATCGAATATTACAAAATTTTTGTGGTATTTATCTGCGTATTTTCCATACCTATTCATCTACCTTAATAGAAAATCAAAACGTTATTTATGTATCTAGTGTGTATCAGACAAAATATTACACGAAAATAGATGTTTGAAAAAAATATCAGTTTGTTTTATTAGTCATCAATACAAACGAGAATTTATGGTATATTTTTTGGAAATTTTCAGAATTTTATTTAGTAATATACAGGGTGGACCTAAACATCGTGTACATCCGAAAGGGGGTGATTGCTTGGCTTATTTTATGACTAAAAGTTTATATAAACGTATATATACAGGGTGTTCAAATTTCAATTTTTTTTTGTTTTTTTTTTAGCTCCTGCACTTTTTGAGATATTTAGCTCAATTTTTAAATCTAGATTGCTTTATAGGGCACACATTATTGGGTATATCAAATATGGTTATTTTTTCAGGGGTCATGTACACTTTTTTCCCCCCGACCTTTTTTGCTGTGCGCCGCTGGTAGATTCTAAAATACAAAATTAATTGTCTGTTTTGTTTAGAAACTTTTTTTATTTTTAAACTTTTTTGGTTTCTGTGACCATTATCGAGAAAAAAATTAAAAATGATTTTCTGTACAAATGATTTATCTTACAAAACAAAAACCCTAAATATTAATTATTAAATTACATTATAATAAATGTTGAAAGTGTCCTCCTCCTACTCAAATTACACTCTATGCCCTATATCCTATACCTAATTTGAGTTAAATATCTCAAAAAGTGCAGGAGCTTCAAAAAAGAAACAAAAAAAAACTTGAAATTTGAACAACCTGTAGATCGGTAACGAAGCGTTTGCGGATCCACGTTTACATGAACTTTTAGTCATAAAATAAGCCAAGGAATCACCCCCTTTCGGATGTACACGATGTTTAGGAACACCCTGTATAATTTCTGCTTTTCTTCCATATGACTTAGCATAAAAATCTTTTACAATCGATTGGCAGGGTGAATTTTAAACAGCAATAAATGAATAAAAATAGTGTTAACATGGCAGAAGATCTTGTTAATTAAACACGTACTACTTTTTTTTTCGAAATAAATTAAAACTCGAACGTGGAAGGAAATGGTTGAAAGACGGCGAAATCCGCGACCATGAAACGGCGTGAATTTCAGGTAATTAAATAGGAGCAAGCATCCTCTGCAATTACGCCATTTTGTACACATATGTACGTTCCCATGGTTCGATAATAATCGCTTCACCCTCGTATATAACTCCTTATAAGTATAACTTCACGTATTCTAGAGACAATAATCGGAGAAATTGGAGATTTCTTTGGGAAAATAGGAATTTGGAATAGATATGCAAATACGTCGCGGATTCAGATAGACTAGAATGGGTAAAACACTTTCGTTTCGAGATCGCATTACTTAGATATGAACAATAAATTAAGTGTTATGAACAAGAATTTCTAATTTTTTACTTCCTTTCTATAATGGTCTCTCGACTCATCTCGTGGATTTTTATTCGTTTTGTTCGTCTAGTTCTAGTAGGTGAAGATTTATCGACCAACGAATTGTTTCTTGCAGTTTACAAACGACTCAAACATCTCAAAAGCATTTAAAAAATCTCAAAAGTCAAAAGTCTCAAACTCCAAAATACTCAAATGTCAACTTTCTCAAATGTCAAACTTTTCAAACGTCAAACTTCTCAAACGCTAAACTTCTGAAACGTCAAACTACCGAAAAGTCAGACTTCTCGATCGTCAAAATACTCAAACTTCAAATTATTGAAACGTCAAACTTCTCAAACAGCTAACTACTAATACGCCAAAATTCGATCTGAAACGATGTCAAACCTCTGAAACGTTAAAATTTTTAAACGTCAAACTATTGAAACGTCAAACTTGTTGAACATCAAACTACTGAAATGGCAAACTTCCTTAACGTCAAACCTACGAAACATCAAACTTCCCAATCTTCAAATTATTGAAACATCAAACTTCTCAAACATCAAACTACTGAAACGTCACAATTCGATCTGAAACGACGTTAAACCTTTGATGAAACGTTAAACATCTCAAACGTCAAACTTCTCAAACGTCAATTTACTTAAAGGTCAAACTACTGAAACATCAAACTTCTCAAAAGTCAAACTGCTAAAACGTCAAACCTACGTAACGTCAAACTGCTCAAACGTCAAACTTCTCAAACGTCAAAATTCTCGATCCAAAACTGATCCAATCGATCTAAAACGTCAAACAGGTTTAAACTGCATAAAAAAGAAGGCAGTGAGGTAATGATTCATTGACTTTATTGCGAAATAGAGATTACTAGGAAGACCGAATGAATGGGAAATTAAGTTATAGGGACAAATCTCCCGGCCCTTCCTCAACGAACCCTCCTCAAATAGTTTCCGCGAAATGACTCACGACTATATCCAATGATAATGATATGAGTCAAACCTCTCAACCTCTCGTTCACTTTGTGACTCATTATTCGGATACTCTCTTGATTTTATTAATTTTCCAGTTCTATTGCGTATTTTCGCGGCGTGCGTAAACGGTTATTCATCAATAACTATTATCGATCATTTTCGATTCTAATGGGATTTTTTTAGTCACCCGCGTAAGAGGTCGGGAAGATGATGCCTTATGGATTCGTTGAACTCGAAATCCGGTAGTAAAGGAACATTATAATAATTGTTATTTATCGATTTCTCGATTCGAATCGATTGTCGCTCAGAGGCGATTTGGCTCGATTTTCGAATCGCGTTTATCTGGAAACCGGCTATTTTTAAACCGTAAATAAACTATACCGAAACGATAAAACGCTGCGCGATAATTTCCAATCACCTTTCGAATTAAGTAAATGTTCTCTTCGAGTCGCATAATTTTTTTTTCAGCTAGCGCGAATAGAAAATAAATATTTAATTTCGTATCGGATTTTTCGGGCGAACGAGATTAGAAACAACCGCCGAAAAATATGCGCGATAAGAGCGCTCGCCATGCGAAAGGTGAAAGTGCATTAATTATTGAAATCCACATAAATATTTTAATGTAATCAACGGAATTTTCGTTTGTTATTAATTACCCCACGAATTACAAACTTTTACCTTGAATAAATCCGTTTAAGCGCGCTCCAATGTCAAGGCGATTTGTACTAAAATTTGTTTACAAACAAATTCGATATCGTAATTAATTTGCTAGAGTTTCGTGTAAAGTAGGAAAAATTTATGGAATGGCAATTTGGAAATTGAATATTTCTTGTGTTCGAATAACAATCTCATCCACGGCCGCAGAACAGATGTCAAAAGTAATTATCATCGGATAGAACAGTTAATGGCACGATATTCAAGGAAAAGTCGCGTTATAACTTGCATTTCTCGACGTCTACCATATTAATAACGAGGTAACGAATAATAATTGATGAACTTGTATGTATTCTATGTCAATGTCAAAATGTTAGGGGAAAAGGTGGCACCACTGAATATTATAAGTTGCCTTCCTGTTAATGCTACAGTTGAACAGTTGGAGTAATTGATAATTTTGATGAATGGTTTGTAACAAAAAATCAAAACAATTATTTTATTAATCATTGGAGTTATTAAATGTTTGTATACGTAGTGGCTGTCAATGTCAAAATGTTAAGGGAAAAGATGGTACCACTGGAAATAATATTGCCTTATTCTTGTTAATTCTAGTAAAGTTTGCAATAGGAGAAATTGATAATTTTAATGAATTATTTACAACAAACAAATCAAAACAAATATTTTTTTAATTCTAGTAAGGTTTGCAAGAGGAGAAATTTGATGAATTATTTTTACCTTTCAAAAAATTAACTTGTTTTTCGACGAATCGTTTGATAAGACACGTTATATCAGAAATATCTTTCAAATTCGAAAAAACCAACAAACGTATCAGAACACTTATTTTATTAATCATCGGAATTATTAGATATCTTCAAGTACGCTTGGGAAATTTGCGAAATTCTACATCGCGTTTGTGCAATGTGTTTTTCGAAATTTATCGAATTTTTCGTCGCTGAAATCAACAATTTTCTTTTTCTATACACCGAAATTTATCTACCGAGTGACTCAGAATAACTCTACCTATGCGCGCCTCTCTCGCGTCAGTTCAACGATCAGAATCCTGTTTTTCTAAAGGAAGATGACGCCGTTGTAACCCGATAAGATAGCGATAATCATTGTTATTCCTTCCGTTGCTCGTTATTTTTATAACAACTTTAACTGCTCGTTCTTCGCCCGGTTTTTCAACGCGATTAGCACATGTCACATTCGTGGTCATAACACTCATAACATAATAAATATGCTGTATTTTCTTTACTTGCCACTCGCATAACAAACGAGTGAAATTTATTTATAAATTTGTTACTATACATAAGAAAAATATCAATTCATGTTTCATACATTGTGTACAGTTGTATACTTATTTTAATGGGTGATTATTCTTGATAAAAGTAAAACCATTACATCTCTGTATATGTATTGAAAACCAAGCTTCTAATGACAAATCAGCTCAATAATCACGCATTAAACTTACATAACATTAATGAACACACCCTGTATATCCACTAAAAGTTAACATAAAAAAAGGGATTGGTGAGCTGTAAGTATTGTTTGGGCCGCCCTGTATTATTGATGTGGCAATCGATTTTCGGTCGAGTGATTTTTAATGCAAATTAATCCCACCTACATCGAGGTGAATATTTGGCAATTTTCCAAACGGTCCGAAAGGATTGGTGGGTGTATAAGTATTATGTAATTCGATTCGATTCACCTGTATTATCGGTCTTATTGTTATATTTAATTACAATTATTTATTCGTTGTATAGCCAAAATTTAGTTAATTTTCTAATAAGGTTCCTGTTTGTAGTTTTGGATATAATTTAATTTAACGACTTTCAAACTACAAAGCGTTAATTAAGCGACTTGGTAAATTAATTAATGTACGCTTAACCGAATGTATATTTTTTGTTTAATTCGAGATCGTAATTAATTTACCAAGAAGCAAGAAGCTTCGTTATAACCGTAAATAATGCAAATTCTCCGCGATGCAATGCCAAGAAAAATTCTATGTTTTTCTATATTTGAATACTTTCACCGAATGACTCCGACTTGACCGATCGCGATCGAATCTCACTCGACAGAACCGGCTAAGAAATTTGTCTTTTTTTCTAAACTCGAGTTCATATATCACACAGGGCGTTTGATTGTAAATTGAATTAGCATAATTTTTGTGAGGAAAATGCTAAAATAATTTTCTTTCTTCGACATTCGCTGTCAATCTGTCATTCGCTGTCAATTTGCAAATCTGTCAATATGTTAATTTGAAACTATATATTTTTGACTTTTTGTTACAATCAAATTATCATTGAAATAAAAGTGTAGTAACATAAGATGATATGATAACAAAATGATTAAATTGAATTAGGATAATTTTCCGAGGAAAATGCTAGAATAATTTTCTTTCTTCGTCATTCGCTGTCAATCTGTGTAAATCTGTCATTCGCTGTCAATCTGTGCAAATCTGTCATTCGCCGTCAATTTGCAAATATGTCAATATGAATTTGACATATCAACCCAGAAACACTACTTTTTACTTTTTGTTAGCATGAAATTATCATTGAAATAAAATGTAGTAACATAAAATGATTAGTAACAATTTCATAAAAAAAACAGTCCTGTAAATCCGAGCGAGCGTTTTCAGACAGACAAATTTGGATCTAGATTCGTTTTTCTATTTATGGCAGTCCTAACCGAACAAGCAGAACCATATTTTACACGGTTAAGGTAAAAAAATCGCCTTTTTCTTACTGCTAAGCGTTCTCTGACCAAATAAGAGCAAGCGCTGCATAAGCGAGCATTCGGAGAATATATGGAGAGTTTGTTTTACGTGCATGTTGATCAATATGCATTTTTCCAATAGTACCTATCGATAATCGCTATTTAAATTTTAGTGAAATTTCCCAATCGTCCTGTAAGGCTCGAGATGAGAGAAAATGCTGTCGATGAACTTGTAGAGCAGAAGTAATATCCAAAATGGATTAAATGTATTGCTTTCACTATTAGGCAATTTTATATTATTGACATAATCTGGAGGATTAGGAGATTTTTTTTTAAATCATTTAATCGCTGGTTTAAACATTTATTTTTTTGTACTTGTATAGGGATTATTTCCATATAGCACTTATTCTCTAATAATAAACCATTGTAAGTAATTTTTATAGATGATGATAGTAGATTAAATTGTTTTAAATTTTAAATTATTAGCCATGTTTAAGATAGTCTTCATATTATAATAATAAAATGTAATAGTAATAGTATCTAAGCTGTCAATAATAATTTCAATAGTACTTATGAATGAAATTGGTGAACAAAGTTAATAATCTTGAAAACTAATTGAGGTAGATAAAACCGGTTCAATATATTTTGTAGAAAAAAGTTTCTACATTTTTTAAAGAATAAATTTCTTTCAAAAATTGCTTAATTTTCGAGATGTTTCGATTTTTATTGAGTGGTACATAATATCGAAATTACTAATTCTTCAACTCTTTCTTCAAATTAATTCAATAAAAAATCGCAATTATTTCAAAAATTAATTGAAATAGACATACTCGGTTTGTTTTATATTATAGAATAAGTGTTTCTCTCCATTTTTTAAAGAATACAATTTTTTCCAAAGTTGCTTAATTTTGGAGATATTTGAGTTTTTTTACAGTATTATAAATTCACTAATTTTAGCGAGTCAATGAAAAATCGTAATTATTTCGAAAACTATTTAAGGTAGATACACGCAGTTTAATTTATATTATAATTAAAACGTTTCTCTACAATTTTTAAAGAATAAAAAGTTCACGATTTTGCTTAATTTTTGAGATATTTTGACTTTTTCTATGGAGCGGATCGAAATTACTAATTTTAGCATAATTGAATGAAACCTACCAATTATCTCGAATACTAATTAAGATAGTCACACCTGGCTTATTTCATTTAGTAGAAAAAGCGTTGCTCTGCAAATTATTTTCAATAAAATTTTTTGAAAATTACTTAACATTCGAGATATTTTAGAGTATTACAAATTTACTACTTTTAGTGCAACTTAATGAAAAATCGCAATTATCTCTAAAACCAGTCAAGATAGATAAACGCGATATGTTTCATTTTGTAGAAAAAACGTTTCTCTGCAATTTTTAAGGAATCAAAAATTTTCAAAAATTGTTTAATTTTCGAGATATTTCGACTTTTTACAGCATATCAAAACTAGTAATATTAATTACAATTCAATGAAAAAACTCCCAATTATCTCGAAAACTAATCAACCCTGCTTGTTTCATTTCGTACAAAAACCACTTCTCTACAACTCTCGACCGACAAACATTTCGAAAATCGCCCAAATTCCGAGATTCTTGGCATCTTTCCAGGCGCTTCCGGTATTTCCTAAACGCACCGATCTGACCTTCCTCCGGTCTGAATAATGAATAAAAAGCACCGTTTTCGTGCGAAACCAGATGAATGAACTTGAATGTAACAAAATAATAAAATGCGCGTGATTCATTAAGCCGTAACGAGATGCGGCAAATCAGGGCCACGGTCACCTCCAGCCCGAAACTTCGCCATTACCAAACATGGAGGTGCATTTCGTCTAGAACAAAATGACCTACCTCTAATGGTATGGAACGAGCAAGTTGCATTGGAGAACGTCTAATGGCATTTCTTTGGGTGTTTTTTAATTGTTTCACGGTTAGTTTGTTTTATTTAAGGAGCGTGTACGAGCCATGGTCTGGTTAGCCCGGCTCATTTTCGATTCGGACTTTTATAGGTTCTTTGAACGAATTTATTTCGGTTTTCTAAATTAAAGCGAACGTGCGAATTTGTAAATGATGTAATGAATTTGCATAAAAAAAACGATAGATAACGATTATCGTCATTGTTTTATATATGAATTGTTACTTGTTACAAGTGAGTAAGGCATAACTTAATATGATAAAATCAGATAAATTCATCCATCATATTTGTAGATTATTTACGTGGAAATATGTATGAATTTGTGTTTTTTACAATTTACCCAATTCCTCCTGTTAATCATAGATTTGTTATTTCGACTGAATCACTAACTAATCTTCCAAATTTTTAAAATTTATAGATATATATTTTTTTTCTAATGAAACAAACTTTCATAAGTGTACCTAATTTAAATTATTTAAAAACATTATTTTGTAATTCTCATCCATGCTATAAACATTTCTAGATAAGATGTCGCAATTGTCTAAATGGAATCATTATCTTAGATTGTAATCAGTATTAAAACAATACTTTTTAATTTGCATATCATCTTACATTAATAATTCTTGAGTATCTCGTGATATCAGAGATGTATTGCAACTACCTGCGTCAATTAAGATAATTCAAAGGAAACACAGTTTTTATAAATTAATAACATTTAAACGTTAAACGAATTCTTTCAAACGAATTCTTCTAAGTCAGATAAACAAAATTGTCAGTCGTAAATTCAACTTTTTTTCAACGGAAAACATGTTTTTTCACATTATCTATTAGATAGAACACGAATATTTAAATCCTTCATTTAATAATAAATTTATGTGATTCTTTTTAAAATTTTTAGATAATATATAATTTGCGGTTGTAATTACTTAATATCAACCTCAATCACAATTAAATCTTCACAATATGTAAAATACCAAGGCTTTTTTAGGAAGTGGTAAGGAATATGGACCGGAATTTTATCTACATATGTACGTACTACATTTTTGTGGAATTATGTGGAATTATGTACATATATGGAAATTCCCAATATTCTGCACAATACCTAATTCAAAATTATTTCTGTGTTTCAAAAGACTCTCTCTCATTATCTAAAGACAATATTTAACCGAGTATACTATAATTTAACAAACGAATGTGCTCGAGAAAGTTTTTCTCAAAATACGGTTCCCATGTAGGTATTTTTAATTGATGAAAGCGAATTATTTTAAAATAAATGAAATTAACAGAAAGTGAAATATAACCCTGTTATTATACAAGGGGATTCCCTCCACAATGTTTCATATCTTCTGATCTTCTTCGAGAAAATTTCTAACTTAGATACACCCTGTATAAGCAATACGAGATGATTTCACTTATTAGTTTTTAAAAATATGTTAATTATATTCCCCAATTCGTATTTACCATATGGCTATTCGTATTGTAACAAAATAAAGTCAACACATCTGTTAGATTTTTATTTTTAAACTAACGTTATTTAAAAAAAGTCGTCTTCTAACAAAATTACTTAAATATAGGCAATACAAAATACGCAACAAAAACAGTGCATTATGTTCTTCGAAGTTGGCAATAGTGTGAGTGACAAACGACGTTTGACGCATGACAAACTTCCCGTTTCCTGTGGTTATGTCTGCGTTTGGGGCGGCTTAGCGTGTCGACGATTTCATTTATAAATTAACAACGAAATTGTGCAGTTTATAACACAATTTGTTACTTTTTAAACTAATTCAAGATGTCTTACAACACTAGAGGTGGTTACGGTTTGTTATTTTGCAATATATACAACGAGTATTGTTAATTTTATCGATTTTTGCAGCCGCTGCTCAAAGACCACAAACGCCCAGTATTGGGGGCATCGGCCAACGCAGGCCTCCCAACGTTGCAAATAACTTCGTATCCGGTGGACAAGTAAGTTGATACAACAACCTACAATTTATTCACTTAAATGCTGTATTTAAATCCACATTCAAGGGGCGAATTTCAGTAAGATTTCTCATATAAAAACACCCCCTTTTCAACATTTTTTTACGGCACAAACGGGCAGGTCCGAGAAAGTCCGAAGCGCAAAGAAGGCCATGCAAAGTCCTTCGAACAAGTTCTTCGACCGATCCTGTTGTGCGCCTTATCCTAAACTCTACAAAGAAACTAATTGGGTATTTTTTCTGCGGATGCACAGGTCCAACATTCGGATTTTATAAACGCAATGCAGAGCCGTGGTAGTTGCACTTATATAGGCATTTGATTTTTTTTAATGTTTACTAAGTACAGATTACGAGTCAAGTAAAATACTGGCGGTATACGAGGAGCGTGTAATATTTAGCTTAACCTTTTAAATCATGCATCGTATTGTTTCGTAAGTTGTTATGATTGCTTGCGAATGGTGCGGTATATGTTTTGAACGGTACAGCTAATTTTATACGGATTTTACCACTCGTAACCTTTGGTTAGCAAACAATTAATTAGGTATCTTGACTGTTATTTTTGTTTTGTACCACACTACAATTGTTTAAACTTCTTTTTAAACTCCTATTATGAATTATCATCTGGATCGATGCTCTCGAGCATCGATCAAATCTTCCGCACCGATCGTAACTCATAAAAAAAAACAAGTAGAGTCAAGATACGAACTAAATGAAAATGCGTCGTTGTCTCTAACGCCACGATGTGCGCACGCGCATCTGGGTTAAAGGCGCCCCTATATCGGTGCTTCGCACCTTTCGAGGGTTTTTCTTTCACGCAAATTAAAACCTGCTCAACGTAGCTGAAGTCCTCGGGGATGTCCCCGCAACCTCAACAACCGCAACAACAACAACAACAGCTGAACAAGCCGCAACAGCAGCTCTATCAACAGTGTACGGGCATACAGTTTCGCAACCAATCGCAGCCCCAGCAGGTACGGATTGTCTCGCAAAACCCGTTTAAACGCTACTAATAGGGAACTGTTTCAGCAACAACCTCAAGTTCAGCAAGTTCAACAGAAAGCCGTGTCGACTCCATCGAAACAGGAGTCGTTGAAGATGGAAATGGCCGATATGGAAACGCCCCAGCAAGTGTCCCAGCAGATTAGCCAAGCGATCGATGTGAACGATGTCACCGATGGGACGGGGTTGATCGGGGCCAAACAGAGAAAGTTTTTTTGGCAAGGTAGTTGTACCCTTAGATATTCTAAACGATTCGTTTGTACGATCATCGTGATGACAAATCACTGCGCAAATATGATAAACACCTAATAGAAATATTGTAATATTCGAAGGTGTTTATGTGAATTGACCTAATCTGAATTGTTTCGTACGATTCGACTTATATAGTCGATGTGTTTTAATATTAATCGTGGCGTTTTTAGATAAGATATCGAAGAAGGAGAAGTCTCGAAGGCGCAATTTGAGATTGAATAAGAGATTACAACCGAAAAACGCCGTGATGATTCTAAACGAATTGGTGAAGAACGTGAATTATGTAATAGAAGAATTGCCGGTGAAAGTCAACGATAATCAATTCAAAGTGACGGTTTCGTACGAGGGAGTCGAGCACGTGGGATACGGTAAGCGTTTGCGATTATCGAGGATGCGGCCTTTTACGCCACATGGAGTCAGCAAGGTTTTTTAGTAGATGAATAACCCAGCGTTACGCCTGTGGCAGATTGACTTTCGTCGATTTGGTACCGGAGGGCCGTTCTGGTCGTTCGGTTCCCTTAAAATCTTCGAAACGGAGCTTCGTAAAGAGTCGGCTTTTTATATACTCGTTTGGAAAGTCGTAGTTTTGAAGCTTACAGCTTTTTTATCGAGAGATCTTGTTGTATTTTCTATTGTGTAGTATCCGTATAAAGTTCATGTATTGTGGTTTTTAGGTCACAGTAAAATTCAGGCGAAAAACTACGCGGCCGAAGCGGCTTTGAAGCACTACGTGAAGGCCAACAGATTGACGGATATGAAGAAAGCTGAAGAAGAGGAAAAAATGGATGTCGAACAAGATGAAGCGAACCAATCGCCGTTGCCTTGGCAACATATAGCTTCTTTTGCTTTGTATAAATTATTCTGTTCGTGGGGCGAAGATCCCAACATTGTCAAGGTACAGATTGAGTCCTTCATGTGTGAATAAGTGCAAATTTGTTTGCGGTACGGTCAGTATTTGAAAAATAACTGTTATTTTGTAACAGTCGTTATTGTAACTCTATGCCAAAAAAATCGGTTCCCACCTCTATTAAAATTCTGTCGTGCGAAATGTCATTAATGGCTGTCAATCTTGGCAACTGTTATTTTGTAACAGTCGTTATTGCACCTCTATACCAAAATATGAGTTCCGCCTCTATTGAACTTCACTCGGACAAAATGTCATTAATGTCAATTTTGACAGTTTTTGTTTATGCATCCTCGAACGCATTTTAAAGTTCCACCAATTCGGGTATGATGCTAAAATTTCGTTATTTATCATAGAGAAGATTAGAATAGAGAATAGAGTAACGAAAAGAACAATATTTGAAAAATAACGGTTATTTTGTAACGGTCGTTACTGCACCTCCACCAAAAAAATCCTACCTCTATTAAACTTCTGTCATACGAAATGTCACTTTTTGATACTTCATTATGTACCATCGAACGCGTCTTAAAGTCCTACTTATTACAATCCTAAAAAATAATTTGTCTTTGGGGGTGAGTAGAGTTGTGGGATATTGCGAACAAATTTGAACTTACCTCTGTATCTGTTTTCTTCGCGTATTACATTCTTATTAATAATTTATTTGTAGAATCCAACGCAAAACTCTCCGGTATTGAATAAACCGCCCGAGAACCGACCGGCCAGGAAGATGCCGGAGAATCCCGAAAGCATAAATCCATTGATGTTGGTGAATCAAATGCTCCCTCACGCGGAATTTGCGGAAATCGGTAAAACCGGAGCACCCCCGAATATTATGTTTTCGTTTACATGTACTGTGGATGGAGAATCATTCGTCGGGACTGGTGGGTGTTTGTGTTTTTTGCGTATGTTTATGAATTTTCGTTAAATTTCGGAATTTAATTGCAGGTCCGAATAAGAAAGCTGCTAAGAAAATGGCTGCCTTCGGAGCGTGTAGTAAAGTTTTAGGCGTGGAGTATCCCAAAGAAGTGTATGCCGGTGTTGTAGTTTAATTAATTTATTTTATAAAATTAATTTTGTTTATTTTTTTGAATACTTTATTGTGTTTTTTATATTGATCTGTTAAACTGATACAAAAGTAGTTAGATAGTTTTACATGGTTCACCGCGTATGGTTTTTACTCTTCATTTTATAATTAATAAGAGCAAGAGAAAAAAATGTAATTATTATTTAATAATTTATTAGAATCTTTTTATTATTTAATAACGTTTGTAAAGTTATAATGAAAGTCTACTAATTAATAGTATCAAATATTTCATTGTAATTACAAAAAAAAACTTTTATAATTCAAACAAATTATAACTGATAAACTTAAGAGATGAAACAATAAAGCGAATTTGATGGATTTTTAATTTTGTGTGTTACTTTAAACTTAAATCGAACCAGATTTCTCTCGGAATTGTGACCCTAAGTGAACTTCAACTGATCAGGTGATATCCGAAAGATGATCGCCCGTGTAAAAAAAACGGGCATTTATCGGCCTACGTTTAACTGTTAGCCGGCGAATATTATAACGAGCCCGTCAAATTTAATAGCTTAATTACGGCGATTATGCAAATATTTTCTATTAATTTCTGCGCCGCTTTCGCCCGAAAACGGCGAAATGTATCTTTAGGATTCTCGGTAATGATACGTTATGAAATCCACGACCCATATCCTCGATGTAATACAGGATGGCCCGCAAAAGAACAACACAGTCAACTTTTGAATTATCGAAGATTTTAAGTAACTTTGTTAGTGTAAAAACAAATATCAATGCACATCACTACTGTCGTTATACTTGCCAAGCATTGTGACAAACTTCTAAAAATAAATACACTAAATAGATTAAGCTTAATGCCTGCAGAATTTAATTTAATATTAACAAAGGATGATAGAAAATGTTAAAAAGCAGAATTAAATCATCAAAAAAATATATATTGTCAAAATTCAACGTTTTTATTTAAAATTCCTATACATATAAATATTTTTACTTGCACTGTTAAAAATATATTTCAGATGATAAAGAAATTTGATAATTAATTATAGTGAGCCCCTGAATACGTCCGCATCAGTTTAGAAACGTGAAACGTGGAACAAGTACCCCTAATTTTCAATTTGTTCTTGTAATTTTGGCATTTGACAATTTTAGAAAATTCCTAGATTTTCTAAACTTTATAATACTTCGGCAACACTGCCTACTTGTGACGTAGTAAATCATAGGTGACGTGCATTGGTATTTGTTTTGCACCAACTGTATTTTTTTTTTTTTAATTTATAACTCCACTTTGAAGTCCTATAACTTCCCTGATATGTAACTTTGTCTGTGTATTAACTTAAGTTTTAAACAAAATATTTTGGGCTCTCCTAAACGCCCCTGCTACGCTTGTCGGTTCATACCCGTGACACCCTGTATAAACTCCCATGCGGAGCCAATTTTTTACCAACGAAATTTAATTTAATCTAAACAAAATCCGCGATTTTTCTCATCGATTTACAAGCCAGTTGCGTCACGGTTTGTTTTTTCAAAACGATGCAAAAAAATCGCTTATTATTCCAATAAATTTCCAAATCGCGCTATAAAACAGGAACACAAACATTTTAATGTTTGAATTGGAAAGACGCAAGCGAGTTTGCATTAAAAAAAACCCGTATTATCTGTATAATCCTTGAACTTTTCTATTCTTATGCACGAGCGAGACAATATTTATTTTCCACCACGGCTCTCGGAATTGTTTCACACACATTTTGTTTTCTAATTAACAAAATCACGCCATTAACATTCGAATATTACGATTTAGTCCTTCAGCATATCTCGTTTTTCCTCCTATTAGCATTTTAAATTACGATTACGGCACGAAAGAGCATTTTATATTACACATTTTATTAAACTCGTCGCATTCAGCAAGATCCGTAAAAATAGCCACATTCTCGATTTCATCCCCTAAGCCTCCTCGCTTTCCTACAACCCTGGTAGAAATCGTGGGGTGACGCAACAGAGGGTTGGCACAGAAGGGAAGTTCCTTCGGCTTCACCCCGCCTACCTGTCTCTATAATTCAACCTCCGGCCGGATTTACTGTCCGAATCGAGTGGACTATTTTATTTTCTATTAGTTCATGAATTACATAAAGAACTGATTTTCATGAGCGCCCACTTAGAGACCTACCGGGGACTCGGGTTTATTAAATTAAAACGCATAAACAACTCGCTTTTATGGCGCTTTGTAAACATGGATGCCCGACAATAGGACGTAAGAATGTGTGGTTTTTTTTAGTATGGAACAGTTTCGGAATATAAATTAGATGGAAATGGTAACAAATTGACGATTTTCCAGCCTAATGAATTCCGAATGGACCTTCGGTTTTATACATTCTGTAAAATTTACATCGATATGCAGATTTTTTTTAACAGAATTAAGGCGCGTTTGGTTCAATTTATCATGAATATCCTCGAAGGAAAATTGCAGAATCACGATGGATTTTAATTTGCTATTAACAGAACAGAACTAGCGATTTGAATGACAATAAAATATTATGTTATAGCTAAATAGAATCAGGTGTGTTATTCAAATCTCGCTTTCGAACTGATATTACCAGGAAATTAATTTTTTCCATTGTCTAACATTGTATTTTTTTTCTAATCCTTGATGCTAATTCGACACAAAATCCTCGATTATCTCGCATCACATCAAACGCTATTTGACAGTCGAATATTAATTTTTGCAATAATTTAATACACCTAATACATTATGTAAAAATATACATATAAAATCGATTAAATCCTGCTCATTTACATATAATTTTGCCCTATCCAAACATCTCCAATCAATGGTTCACCCAATGTCTCTTCCAACTTTATTATCATCGCAGCAATAACTCTGGAAATACAGGGTGTTAATTAATTGAGTGGCGATACTTTAGGATGTGAATATTTGGATGATTTTAAGAAGAAAAGTTTATATCGATATATGTTCTAAATCTCTTAGTATTCGAGCTACAGGGTGTTACAGTTTTAGAAAAAAACAATAATTTTTCTATCATAATTTTCTTACTACTCCAGATATTTTTATGAAATTTTGTACACACTTTTTAATTATTAAGGAGCTATTTTTGAGGCAAAATAATTTTTAAAATTTTTACCAGTGATGTCCGTATGGGGTTTGAACTGAATATGTTTGAAGAAAAAATGGTACACCACTGCTTTTTCCAAAAACTAAAATTATTTTTAAAATCCTCATTTAATTTGGAACAAATTCGGTCCGAAGACTTACTTTCGTACGACGCACCATTTTCGCGTAAAAAAATAAAAACCAAAACAATTTTTTCCCAAGTTCATGAGACTGCTTTTGATATTTTGTTCAAATTTGATAGGCGCTCAGCAAGAATAGAAACACTTTTTTTGGGATAAAAATTAATTTTCTACTATTATCAGTGACGTCCACGTTCGAAATTTCATAAAAATATCTGCAGTAATAAGAAAATTATGATAGAAAAGTTATTTTTTTATCTAAAACTCTTAACACACTGTAGCTCGAAAACTAAGAGGTTTAGGACATATATTGATATAAACATTTCTTCTTAAAATCACCCAAATAATCACATCCTCTTGCATCAGCACTAAATTAATTAACACCCTGTATAGCATGTACTTTAAAAATGACCTATAAACCCATTAATATCCCTCAAAAAACCCACATCAAATAACCCCATCCAGCCAATTCCAAGGAGGCCTCCAAACCATCACCGGCACTCATCCAACGAATGAAACGCGATCTCGCCCACGGCGCCGGAACCGTCCCGCGTCCAGACCGTTCCCGCTCCTGGGTCCCTGCTCTTCCCGGCTCCCGAAAAACAACCAGAAAACCGCGGACGGGGGCCGGCGCGCCGCGCGGGGGGGCGCCAGATCGGCCCGGCCTCCTGGTTAAAAGTTTCGAAAAGCACGAAAGCGCGTCCTGATAGGCGACGGACGGAGCGCCGGAGCGGCAGTGTCGTCGCGTTCCGCCGGTGATATAGACGTCCGAGGACGAGAGAAGCGAAAATAGGCGCCCGGAGTCCGGAGTTTTTTTCGTTTCGAACGCGTGCGGTTTTTCGGGGGCTGGGAAATTCGGAGAAATACCGTGGGGTTGGAGGATTTGGGTTTAGTGGGTTATTGTGGTGCTGTTTGGAGGTAAGCTTTGTTTTCTTAAAATTGTTTTATTGTTTGTAATATATCTGGTACTTTGTTGCTAAGTTAGGTAAGATCTACTGAGAGTTGAAAGGAAAAAAATTGATCACGAAAATGAAATTTTCGAAAGTGGTAGATTTATTTATCTAGTTTGATTCCCTACTTTTTTCTCATCAAAAATCACCAACAATGCCCCACAGCTTTATTATTATCTAATTAATTCATTAAAAATTTTTGGGGCACCCGTTATAACACTTGATGGAGGATTTGGATTTAGTGGGTTTTTGTGGTGCTGTTTGGAGGTAAGCTTTGTTTTTATAAAATTGTTTTATTGTTTGCAATAAAATTTGGTACTTTGTTGCTAAGTTAGATAAGAACTACTAAGAGTTGAAAGAAAAAAAATCGATCATGAAGATGATATTTTCGAAAGTGGTAGATTTATTTATCTAGTTTGACTCCCTACTTTTTTCTCATCAAAAATCACCAACAATGCCCCACAGCTTTATTATCATCTAATTATTTCATTAATATTTTTTGGGACACCCGTTATAACGCTTGAAAGAAAAGAAAAAGAATCCAGTTATCCAATTTTTATAAACGACTCACTATTTTTCCCTGTGTAAAATCACCAATCAGTGAATCACTTAATCAACGCTGCAACTTTATTATTACATCATTAAAATATTGTATTTTTGCATTTAACAAAATTTGATAATTTTTTTTGGGACACCCGTTATAACGTTCGAAACAAAAGAAAACAAATTACCTTGTTCTGATCTAGTTTGCTTTCTACCTTTCTCCATCCAAAATCACCAATAATAATTATAAAAAATTTAACAAAAATTTTTGAGACATTTCTTATAACTTTTAAAAGAAAAGATAAAAATTCAATCTTCTTATTCTGATCTAGTTAGCCAATTTTCATAAAAAACTCCAACCATTGAATCACTCAATCAACGCTGCAACTTTATTATTACATCATTAAAATGTTGTATTTTTGCATTTAATAAAAATTCATTAAAATTTTTGGGACACCCGTTATACAACGTTCGAAAGAAAAGAAAACAAATTATCTTGTTCTGATCTAGTTTGCTCATTTTCTACCTTTCCCCATCCAAAATCACCAATAAAACTAATTCTAAAAAAATTATCAAAAATTTTTGGGACACCCGGTATACCATTTGAACCGCTCAGCATTCAAATAACTCCCATTCCGTGACAAATTATTATCAAAAAACGAAACCATCTCCTTAGATGCACGTTTTACATGTTGACCTATATTATATTTTTTTTCTAACTAACTTCAGATCGCTTAATTGGCCTTAAGACAAGACGAAATATCAATTATTTCGATCGCATACCAATTAAAATAAAAACGCTCGTGCATTGCGGCAATCGTTCAAGACGAGATGCGTCAATTAGCCAGTCGATCTGCTCCGAAAAGGGGGCGGAATTCAACGAAATCATTTTTCTAAATACACAAACTTAATAGTTCCTAAACTTCAGCCCTAAATTAAATTGTTTATTGTATACAGCAAATCTACCTACATCAGCGCCTGTATAGTTCATTCGCTGAACTTACTCCGGTTATTAGATTTAAAATTTACAGTGAATTGAATGAAACGCTAGTGTTTATTGTAGAATTATAGTAGATCAATTTATGGGTTATTTTAATCAACCCATTTAGTGCAATTGATTAGGATTCTGGAAGAAACTGCCCAATTTACTACCCCTATTTTAATCCATAAGTAACTTCAGCGAATAGACTATTAACAAGTAGGTAGTATATTTCGAAAACGTTTATGTAACATACACAATTCCTCATTAAACGCCATAAAAAAAGGTCCGAAATTACCTAACGACCCGTTTTATTAGACCTCCTATCGCCTAAACAAACGATCATATTCGAACTCGGCGCGCTTTTTTTTGACATTTCGACGAAATTCCAGAAATGTAAGAGGCCGGCCCGTGACGATGTGAATTCCTCGAGCAGCCGACAGCGCCGGAATCCCCCCCGATCCGCGGTGAATGCGGCGCGTCACGGGGCAGCGCCCCAGGTGTACCGGCCGCCTCCTGGTGGCGGTGCTGCTGGCGCTGAGGAGCGCCGCCGCGGCCGAAACGTCGGAGATCAGGGACTTCGTCGAGACGAACGTGCTGCCCGATGGCGAGGTCGAGACGAGGGTGTTCTACAAGGGCGTCGTCGCCAAGGAGACCAGGGTGGGCTCGGGGTGAGTAGGTTTTAAATTATTATAAAAAAATTGTAAGATTGTGGATGAAATTTGAATAAATTACTCAATTTTTGTACATTTAATAACTTTTTTGTAAGGTAGACTGGGGCAAATCGGTTATAAAATTTGAATAGTTCAAATTAAAGCCTAAAATGTGGCTTTATTTTTTCTCTTATTAGAAATGCTGATACCACATTAAATTCACAACCTCCTAAACTAAAAAATCGAGGTATTAAAAAGTTTTTTTGAAAAAGGAAGAAAATGATTTTACATATTTTTTTAAATGTTGACAGTATGTTACATTTACCCCATGGTACGGGGTAAATGTAACAAACGGTTCTAAAGTGCAATACAATTACATAGAAAAACATATGGGCAATTGTAAATACATATTTGGTTCCTTTAAAATTTGATATGCTGTTTATTTATTTATTTCAAAAAATAACAGAGCTACAAAATAATAAAGAAAAAATAAGAAACAAACCCTGTCTAATGCACAAAAGAACTATAAAAATGATAATAAACATTAACATAATAGGTAAAAATATTACATTTACCCCATTTTTCAGTTGCCCCAGTCTACCTTATAATAAATTACTGGATTTTTCTCAGGTTTATTATGCATAAAGTTTATTTGTGTTTATTTTATAAAGAAATTAAAAGTAGGGGGAAACCTAACAAATTTTTGAAATTAAATTTAAATTATCAATTAAACTATTTACAAATTCAAATTCAAACCTTTTTTTGTAATAAATTACTCGATTCTTCTCATGTTCATTTAATTCAACAAATAAATAAACAAATTAAAAGTAGGGAGAACTCAAACATATTTTTGAAATTGATATTAAAAACTTAAATTATAAATTAATATTTTATTTATGACAATAATTTGTCACGGAATCGGAAGTTAATAAAACAGATACCGAGTGATCCAAACGCGATACAGGGTGTCCTAAAAAATTTCAACGAATTAAACCGATTTTTTATTGAAGATAAAAATACATTTTAACGCACTAATATAATAAAATAAATAACTACACGGTTGATTGAATTTCTTTTTGTAATAGAAGACGTTTATGTGCTACTTTTACGATACTTCTAAATTACAGAGCGACGGTTATATTTTATTTTTTTCTTCAAATATATTTCGTCAAATTTAATTGAAACTATACAACTATAAAGAACGGAAAAATATAGTCGTGTACTTCGGACTTAACGACATCGAATGAATCATTCGTTTAAAACATAGTTGAGAATATATGGCTCGATAAATTGAACCTTAACCTTATATGGTAGAAAATTTTCAAGCCGGTCCTGTGTCGTTTGTATCGTAAAAGCGCAGGACCGGCTTAAGGCGAGCCAGAATAAACCCATTAAAGGTAGGGAGAAATAGGTATAATATATTTTTAAAAGTTTTTAATTTAAATTGTTGATTAAACTATTTAGAAATTTGAACTATTTTTGTATAATAAATTACTGATGGATTTTTCTGTTCATTAGATTAAATAAATGAATAAAATAATTAAATGTAAGAAGAAACCTATTTTTAAAATCAATATTTGAACATAAATTATTATTAATTAACCTATTTAAAATAGAAATTTGAACCTTTTTTATAATAAATTACAAGATTTTTCTCTTCTTTATTGTAGATTAACTAAATTAATAAACAAATTAAAAGTAGGGAGAAACCTAACATATTTTTGAAACTTCTACTAGATACTAATTAACCTACTTAGAAATTAAAATTTGCACTATTTTTTGAACAATAAATCCCATACTCATTAAATCCAATAAATTCATAAAAAAATAAAAATCAAAGGAAATAACACACATTTTATATCATAAAATTATCCATTGATAATACATTATAGCATCGAAATGACGCAATATACGCACTAATGAAACAACCATAAATCAAAATCCCTTGCACAATTAGCATTACAATAACAATTAGATAAGCGACATATTATTAAACGCTTCCTTATCAAATCCTTAATGCCGTTACCTTAAAAAATGGAACCGCGCATATAACATAAACTGAACTCCTTATTTCTCGTTGAAATAATTCGTAACAATCGCCCGACGACAATCTAAATAGATCAAAATGTAATCGCTTGATGGATTGTTTTCTTGCGTTGATATATTGTTTATACGAACGAACTGAATGGGCATATACAGATAGAGTTTATCTCTAAACCGCGGTTTTTGTTTACATTGACTATTAATAATCGCTCGAAAATTCGTCGCTCGGGACGAATGGAAAAGGATCCACGAACGGGCGAAGAGAAAGCGGGTCAATGGGGAAAAGTTCGAAAATACACAATCTATCTATCTATCAATCTGCGAGCACTTTATTAAAGTCACAGAATTTGAGCTCAAAAAGTATATGTAATGTTTGCTTTAGGTTACCTATGGTTTGTTATGAGTTATGAGAAAAAAGGATGTAAATTGGGTAAGAAAGGGAATGTAGATTTTAATCTTGAATGTAAATTGGCCACAAAAGAATTTGTAGGTAGGTAAATTGGGCGCCAAAAGGAATTGTGGATAGGTAAATTGGACGCAAAAGAATTTGTAGATAGGTAAATTGGGCGCCAAAGGAATTGTGGATAGGTAAATTGGGCGTCAAAGGAATTGTGGATAGGTAAATTGGGCGCAAATTGGATTGCAGATTTTAATCCGATAGGTACATTGGGAGCGGACATTTATAGATTTATAGACAAAGTAATTCTTATATCTAATTCTACTCCTACTGTTACTTCTACTTCTGTTGCTATCTCTACTTCTAATTCTAGTCCTAACATTCACCTCACTTCATGTTATATACATATAGGATGTCCAATAAAGAGACTTCCTGCATAAGAAAGTTGGAAAGTTCAACTCTTAACAGGATCTTAAAGTATACTTTTTTAACATTTCAAATAATAAATGGAATAAATTTGCGCCCAATTTACCACCGCCGGTTTCGTTTTAGAGACGTATATATTTTTCACTATAAATTAGAGTTTATTAACGCATCACCATATTCGCTTCTCATGGTCCATTGTGACTTTGAAAGCTTTTGTTACCGTCCAACGCCGTGTAATCGCGTCTTATCCGATATCGAAAGCTCCACACGTCAAATCTGACACTCGATCCTTCCCTAAACACGTTTACACAGTAACATTACATCGAAATACAAAAAATTTACACTCACAGAACCTCTCTTAATACAACTTACTGGACGCCTTTATGGCAAACATTCGCACACTATTCGAGAAATATATTTATTTTTATTCGACTTACTCGACTCCTTTGTGGCTCCTGTGCTTTCACTTTCCTAGCAGATAATACTGTCATTGGCGATTGTCGAGTTAACAGTTAATTTTATTATCATATTGTGTTGGTTTTTGCGAACGTTTCCTCGTGCTTTATGTCGAACGCCGGGCGGTGTCGAGAAGCCCTTTTTATCCACCGCGGGTAAACCTAGTCGAGCATAAATAAACTGGCTCTTTTAACGTCGGAATTACCAGTGTCATAAGGACATAAATCGTGCGGGATTAGTACAAAAAATTCTCTCGATTAAATATTACGTGCGTAGGATATAACAGTACAAAAAAAATACAATCGAATTTACTATTTACTATTCGTTTATTATTACTACTTATTAGCTGTTTGTATTTCGAACCTCGCCTACGCCTCGTACCGTAAATCGGAGCCTCGTGAACGAGGATTTACTGTGAGATTTCATTAAAATCGAAATTCATCACCTAGTCCAGGCTAGTCCATTACAGGCATTCCGATAGGCTCGGTTTTTTTAGGTGCGCCAATGCGCCATTTAGTTCTGGTCGCATGGTAGAAATATACTATAAAATATACGCCTTTAGAAGTGGGTTTTCCAGCGAAAATAAATCAATTAAACTCGACTTAGTTGTTTGACATGCGCCATTTACAACGACAACGTATTGTTATTCAAATGTCATACCGGCGAATAAGGGCCGCAGAAGAAGCCTTGAACGAAAGCATGTAGAATATTATAGGCAACGTTGTAGGTAATTGTGTTAGATAAATTTTTAGTTATACTCCGTTCGGTATCAGGAGGTTGGAATTTTGGGTGCAAAATTCTAAAACATTAAGGTTTTTATCATTTTGGGGAATGGTAATGTTAATTTTATTTTAGGTGTGCCACTCATCTGTGTACGTTTTATCTAATTTTATTTCATTATTTTTGTTATTTTATTTATCAAATTATTGAATCAATAGTGCCTGCTTGCCAGATATTTGTAGAATTTACCGCTTGAAGAAGGTTTTATGACTATTCTCCTGATAGCGAAAGGAGTATAACGTTATTTTTAGAGGTGGAAGTGCGAGAAAAAATGCGAAATTTTTATATTTTCGGTACATAAAATGAATGTTTCGCTATGGATGTACTACTTCAAAAAGGTTTTATTATGATCTTCTTATAGCGAACAAAGTATAAAATTTTTTAAAATGTCTCAAAACTTCCCACACTGTATAATATTCTCAGTTTTTTCTCTATATATTCATAGTTTTTTCGTTGTATTTTTAATTCTCTGGGCCTTTAATTCATTTTCTGGATGTACTGCATGCTTAAAAAACGGTTTATTACTATCTCTTGATGGCGAACGGAGTATTATTTGAACATAAGATATGGTGTAGTATGCGAAAAAAATTGAGAAACTTGAGAAACTAAAAAATAAACGTTTTACCATTGATTTACACCTTCAAGAAGGTAAAAATCTCTAAAAACGTCCCACCCGGTATAATCTTTCCACTTATTTTCGTCCATATATTTCTCCTTTTTTCGTTCTATATTTCATTCTCTGGACCTTTAGTTTATTTGCTGAATTTACTGTTTCAAGAAGGTTTTACAGGTCCTGATGGCGAACGGAGTATAACTTGAATTGTAGACATGGTTGTATGAGAAAAAATTACTAAATTTCTATATTTTCGGTACAAAAATATAAAATGAACGTTTTACCATTGATTTACTCCTTCAATAAGGTTTTATTACTTGAAGGCGAACGGAGTATAGAGTGTTAGTTTGAACAGAAAGTGGATCACAATTTGTCTCGAATGATTTACAATAAACATCACTAAAAGTAGTTTAATCTCCTCTTTAATAAGCAAATATTACCATTTTTTGATAGTTATTTATGGAAATTCAATTGCATAATATCGACTCAATTGAAATCAATTTGTATTTTAAATAAATAAACGCTAAGAATTTCCTGTTAAAATTATAATAATAAAATAATAATTAGATAATCCTATAAAACACTCGATATTTCATCTTCATCCCTAAATCGTATTTTGTTTTATTTACCGAGATAAATCTATATTTACAATGTAATAAATCTCATCGTTATCTCTCCCCGCTGAAATTGATCGTTCAACCGCGACAAAACGGCCGTCTTAAATAGAGAAAACTGGACTTTTCCGCGTAGTTCATAAATATTTCATAAACGCATAAATTCGCAATAAACATAGTTATGTAGCGGTGCATTTCGACGAATGCGAACTATTAATTTCACCTTATGCCAGCCGGTACGCGCGATTTTTCTACGACCACGATAATTTCGCATGTACTCGTAGATTTCATTAAAATTACACTTCTCTTAGAACCGGCGAAATTGGTTGATTAATTGCCGCCCTAAATAAGAACCTCCGACTTCCATTTACGGAGTACACACTTGCACCTTTTAGTATATAGTATAGTCAAAAAGTAAACCTATAAAAATTAATTTCGAATAAATATTCATGCGCGTAATACGCTTGTGTAGAAATTGGTCCGGCGACTTTAGCGCTGGCGTAATTATTTTCTCTTCAAAACACGTTTCCCAACGCACCGGCTACCGTAATATAACATTGAAATTTATCGCTATCAACTTGATGATTTATAATAAAACAAAGTGCGCGGAAAAGTTCATTTTGTTTATCCGATTTTTGCGACTCCATCAAGAATATTTATACCTAATTTCTAAGATTGAGTTATACGATTAAAGTTAGTGTTATACTCCGTTCGGCGTCAAGAGATGGTAATAAAATTTCGTGTGATTTTAATTTAGTATACAAATTCATCTCTTAGGCAATCGAATTTCCATAAATAACTATCAAAAAATGGTAATATTTGCTTATTAAATCGGCGATTAAACTACTTTAAGTGATGTTTATTGTAAATCATCCGAGACAAATTGTGATCCACTTTCTGTTCAAACTAACACTCTATACTCCGTTCGCCATCAAGAAGATAGTAATAAAACCTTCTTGAAGGAGTACATCAATGGTAAAACGTTAATTTAATATTTTTGTATTGAAAATATAGAAGTTTCGCAATTTTTTTCGCATATTACCATGGCTAACAACTCAAGTTATACTCCGTTCGCCATCAAGACCTGTAAAACCTTCTTGAAACAGTAAATTCAGCAAATAAGTTAAAGGTCCAGAGAATGAAAGATAGAACGAAAAAAGTATAGGAATATATAGACAAAAATAAGTGGAAAGATTATACAGGGTGGGACGTTTTTATATGCGAAGTTATACTCCGTTCGCCATCAGGAGATAGTAATAAACTGTTCTTTAAGCATGCAGAATATCCAGCAAATGAATTAAAGGCCCGGAGAAAGAACGATACAACGAAAAAAGGAGGAAATGTAGGGAAAAAACTGAAAATATTGTACAGGATGGGATGTTTTAAGAGATTTTAGAGATTTTTATACTATGTTTGCTAAAAGAAAACATATTTTAAGTAGGTAGTAAATCCAGAACGAAAAATAGAGGAATATATAGACGAAAATAAGTGGAAAGATTATACAGGGTGGGATGTTTCTTTAGGGATTTTTATCCCAGAAGTATGAATGTATTATATTTTCAAGTCACTTTATCTGGAATTAGAATAGAGTCGCCTTTTATTATTCCCCCTGTAGATATACAAAAAGGTACAACTAAAGTAAAATAATCATTACTCTATTACACAATGATAAAAGCCCTAAAGTTTTGGAACTTTATATTTTTTTCGTCGAATCACACGTCTAATCTTTTGCATAGAAAATGACTATCTCCTGATGGCGAACGGAGTATAATTATACAGTAAACACCGTGGAATTTAAACATTTCCAACACCTGTTTCAATCGGAATCGTCACCTAAATACTCTCAGGTCAGGAACCAGTTCACAATTTGATTTTAATCGATTCGCCTACCTTTTTACGACCGAATCTATTATTACGCCATTACTTCCAAACAAATCCTTATCTGGATTACAATTTTTTTACTCATCCCATTAATTTTTAGATATTTTTAAACACACCTCACAAGTAGCTCAGATTATTTTAATTAAATCTACAACTATAGAAATCCTGAATTATCGAAATATTACAGCGTTGCCACGCCGTAACTTATATCCGAACAAACGAGAATTTGGTGTCAATTGATGAAAGTATTCGAACAGTAAAAGAGAATAGTACGGTGTTTATTCTATTTCCTCGTGGATTTTCAATTATGGAAATCATCGCGGAGAGAGAGAGGAATAAACGGCGGAGGAATGCGCACTCACCGAGCACCAGGTAGGCGAAAAACTAATAGAGCTCGAGCACCATTAAAATACCAGTTTTGTTTAAATAATTCCGCGCAACAACGCCGACTTGAAACTTATTATACCTACCCCGACGAAATAGCCCAAGACAAAACTGTCCCATCAAAATCTCTCAAAGACAAAATCGTCCAAGAAAAAAACACCCCGAATTACCCAAGTACAAAATCGCCCAAAGACAAAATCGCCCAAGACAAAGCAACCCCGAAAGACAAAATTGAAGATACAGCTTTGTCTTAATACAATTTTATCTTTGGGCCATTTAATCAATGGGCTATCTTGTCAGGTCTACTTTGTCCTGTGCTATTTTGCCGGACCGCGAAAACATATACAGAGCGGCATTAAAATTTAATAAGCCGCGCGCACCCCATTCTCGCGTTATTACCATACCATTGGGCCTTAACGGGGGCGAGGGTGTCATAGTCGAAGGATCAAAAACGAAGTGACTATGAGTCATTGGAAGTCATCATTCGATTATCATCCGGAATCCGATACGATTCGCGTCGTTCTCGAACCGAAAGAGGATCATTATAATTAATTTTCGCGCGGTTTTTGTCGAGGCACGAGGGCAGAAAGGGAATTTGTTATCGATGTTGCTCTCTTACAGTCAATGGTGGAGGGCGATACGGGGAACTGATTTTAAATTCGTTTTCATATACTTACCACGCTGCTAAAAGTACATATGATTCTACTTAAATTATCGTTTATACACTACTATTTTAGATAATTTATTGTTACAAATTATTATCGGTTTTTGTATAAGAGAATCGGAGTTCTCGTTGCCTCCTTCCATGGGAATCGAATCGAACTGAATAGATAACCGAGTGTGAAAATGAACTCGAGCGAACAATACAAAAACGGGCGAAGGAATTGATTTTAATGTCGTCGAAGGAGCGAAGGAATCGGTTATCTCATAAATTCGTTTCGCGCCGAGACAATTCCGCGTTTCAGGTCGAAAATTTCGCGCGTATACACAATTCCCGTCCGAAGCCTCGTTTACTTCGCTATTTGCATTCGCGATTACGCCGCCCGCGCCTTGTTTGGTTTCTAACCCAAAGCAAATTATCGGGAATCGTCAGCTGAGACGCGGTGTATTTTTTTTTCCTTGTTTGCGTACGGTCAAGTGTATCTAAAAAATTAGATTGCGCTGTCGCGCCACCGGGGGCATCCCCGAATAACACGGCTCTTTGTGTAAACAGCCGATTTGTAAGAGGCCGAGTCGAGAAGTAAGGAGATTTGTGTAAGTGGATTAGAAACCGCTTCGGCGGGGCGCCCGCGACTTTCGGCGGGCCCCACAATGGGATTTCCGTGTCCGCTTGTATTTTCGAACTTTCGGATAGTTTATCCGCTAAAGCGCGAGGAATAACAGCAGAAAGATTCGTGGAAATGCCGTCGTAGTTGCGAGCGTTTTGTGGAATATAAAAAAGCGGGACATTTATGGGGTCGTCGATTATGTTGAATGAAATGGACTTTCTCTCCGCGCGCCGGCGATTAGTTTTTCGAATGGAAATTATCCCATAGGTGCGTATAATGGGCGAGATCCGGTTACAGATTGCTTTTACGGGCGCCGCGGCCGTGAAAAAGCTTTCGACGGTTCGATATTCGACCAATTGTCGCTTATCGCTAACGATTGTCCCGCGGAAATACCTTCGAAAAAAGATATGCTTTCTATTCTATTATTATAATTTGTAAATTGATTGTTAATTTAATCTCGCTTTGAAAGTGTAATTTGACAGTGATTGGTTTTTTTTTTCAATTATTCAATTATTGATTGTCAATTGAATCACTCAAAAAGAGTACTTTGATAATGATTGATCAATCAAAAGTTCGTTTTTTCTTACTTATTTTATTTTGACAATTTTGATCAATTGAACTACAGTGTAAAAGAGTAATTAGACATTGATAGATCAATCTAAAGCTTGTTTTATTTCAATTATCCTCTTTACTAAATTGATCAATAAAACTTCGCTGTAACAGAGTCATTTGATAGTGATTGAGCAATCAAAAGCTTGATTTATTTCAATTATCCTATTTACTAAATTGATCAATAAAACTTTGCTGTAACAGAGTCATTTGATAGTGATTGATCAATCAAAAGTTTGATGTTATCAATTGATCAATTAAACTTCTCTAAAAGAGTCATTTGACAGTGATTTGACAGATCATAAGTTTGATTCTTTTCAATTATCGTACATTCAATAAATTTATCAATTAAACTACACTGTACAAAAGTAATTTGACTGTGATTGATTAATCAAAAGTTTGATTTTATTCTACTCTATTTTATCAAATGATCAATTACCTAAACTTCTCTCTAAAAGATTAATTTGACAGCGATTGACCACAAGCAAAAGTTTGAATTTTCTCGAAATTCTTCAACAATACATTCGTACAAACTCGAGATTCCTCCACTTCAGCTGACAAAATTTATACCTGCTCCTTTTCCAGCGTCATTTCCATAATTTTTTTTCTAAAAGCCACTGTTTAACTTATTTCTACAGCTGTCGAGAATCCGAACGTTGAATAATATTGTATGTAAATACCCAAATAGTTTAGTTTACTAGAAGGAAAAAAAAATAAAGTTTCAACCATCTAACGGGACAGGAATACCGAATGAGATGTTTGTTTTAGTTGACAGATTTCTAGAGGGGTGCCTAATATTTTATATAGCAACGCTCCCTTGTATACCCGAAGATTTTTTCGAGGTGTCATTATATTATAACTCGTAGGTATATTAATTCGAATCGGATTCCGGCTAATCGCAGATTGAAAGGGTCCGGGGCGGCGCCGGAACACCCCTTCGAAAAACCGCTTCTCTCGAACCCGTACAACTTAATAACACGTTACAAGTTATCGGTATTTATCCGTTCAAAGAGCAGCTTTGAAGTTTTAAGTTTGTTTGAATTAAGACGTATCCTTTTCGATGTTGCTTGTAATGACTTGCAGGATTTCCGAACAGCCGTGTGCTCGAATGTTGTTATTTACCGATACGTGGGTCGTATGTATCGTTATGAAATAGGGATGGTCGTTGTTTACTTGAAAATGGGATTTTACAGGCAAATAAAACTTCGATCCGACCCCGTAAGTTCGAGAAGAAAAGCTACGTCTCGATGAGGGTGCGAATGGCTCGAGTGTAGGGACGATTTGGGTTAGGAAGACGACGTGCATATAAGAGTGTATCGCATTGAGGCCTTTTGACTGTTAGTAAAAGCCCGGCTTAAGTGGGCAGGGCCCCTTTTGATGGCTGGCACTCGAACGGCATTGTTTCAAATGGGGCAATAAAACGGAGCTTCGTGTGTGTCTGTACACGCACACGGGGACAATGAATGTACGCGCTTGGAACTTTTCGCTGGAGTAGGGAATATAGTGCGAATTAGGAATATTTGTGATTTCTTGTTGGTAACCAAAATAGAACAAAAAATCTATTACCTTATATGGGTGCTGCGCTAATCCCACGACTTTAAGATGCGTTCGATGGTACATCAACAAAACTGTTAAAATTGACATTATTGACATTTGTATGACAGAAGTTTAATAGAGGTGGGCAGTAGATGTGGTGTAGAGGTACAGTAACGACTGTTATAAAATAAGCGTTATTTTTCATATATCGTTTTCCTGATTACTCTATTTTATTCTACTCTAGTCACAATTGTATTCTACACAATTCTACTGTTCTCTACGATCAATTACTAAATTGTTTTCGCATTGAACGCGACTAAGTAATACTTTAAAAGATGCGTTCGATGATACACAAACACTAACTGTCAAGATTGACAGGATTAATGACATTTGGTATGACAGAAGTTTAATAGAGGTGGGAATAATTTCTTGGTATAGAGGTGCAGTAACGACTGTTATACATAATTTCTTATCGCGTGTATATTTTACCTCGAATTTTCCGCCCTCGTTCGCGTAATCCGAAAAACAATGAACCAGCGGGGGTTGGGGGTTTCTAAGAGGAGCCATAAGTCCGTCGAGAACGGCTTTTCAAAGCCCTCGATTTGCCCGGCGAGTCGTAAAAAGAACGGAAGACAGCTTCCTGGATCCTTCGTTTTTCGCTTAAAAGGATCGAACCGGTAACGAACGAATACATTTTATGTAATGTAACAAATCGATCTTTGATACATTAAAATATTCTCTTTGTATCACATTGCAACTATAACTGTATAATTGCATTACGACCCCCCTTTGCGCAAATTACTTCCGTGTAATGTAACAGCTAAAAAGGGGTGGGTTTTTTTTTAAATAGGTTTTCGACAACCCCCAAAGAGCAGGTTTGAATGACCGCTATTGTCTCGGAGGAGATTCCTTACAATTTACCGAGTTCTTTTAGAGTACTCGGAGAAATTATCCCCACGCATTACCGCAGAAATTCCACTGTATTTAGGAGGGAGACGTTAATAGAGCCCCGATTTACCTGGTAAATAGCATTCCAAAATTAGATATCCCAGAAGGGTAAATGTTAAAAAAAAAGTAGATAGAAATTATTCGGTAATTTTTACTTAAAATTTACACAATTCGAATTTACAGAGATTACCTAGGGGTAATCTCTGTTGATTGATTACCTAGGGGTTTTTAATGTTGAAGTTAAAAAATTGAAGTAAAGTTGAAGTAAAAAATAAAGCTAGGATTATAAGCAAACTGCCTTTTTTTCACATTTTTCATATTTTGCATTTTTAAATATTTTCCATATTTCGCATTTTCTGAATCTAACTAAATGAGATTCCAAAATTTCTCTTTATCTGAGACTGTCAATTTAATAGGAAAAAGAAATAAAGAGGTTGATACAGAAAAATAGAAAAAAATGAAATGTTAGAAGTTTAATGAGAGTCAAAAATTTGAAATTTTCATACAAAAATGATCAAGTTAAAATTTTCATAAAAAAATGAGCAAATTGATACAAAGTTTTTAACGCTTTGGCAATGACGATTCTTCAGCATATTCTATCCAAATTTTTTCTCATCAAACAACTTTCGTCTTCATCACAGTGGCCTCTGGCTCTGCAGCAATCCACCCACCAACGAAAATCCCGAATTTACATAATACCTGCGAGTGTATTTTTACTCTCCTGTTTATTTTATTGTCGAGCGCCAGTTTTCGGATTTCGTTATCCACGAGCGCTCAATCAAAATGTGTACACTAAACGCCGTTAACGAGCCGTTAACTCATATACGAGCTATCGAAACTACTGTTTGTAATAAATTACAATTACGATAGCGATCCGGATACAAAAAAAAAATCCCACTTGTGTTGTAAACAAAATCACCTACAATAGAACGAATATTCGGAGAACGCCTTGGAATTTTTCTCTACTCCTTCGATTACCATTTTTCCTATTTTATTTTTGCCTATTTATCGACGTCTGGCAAAAACTCGTTCGAGTGACACTTATTAAAGACGTGTCTCTGCCTCTTCGACCGACCGGTTATTTAATGAGCTCCAACTTTTTTTCTCCAAACGCACTTTTCCTATTACCGATAACGATTGCATCGGATGAAATAAAACTCACATCTCCATCATCGCCGTTTAATCTCGCCAAATCCCTCGCCGAACTCAAAATATTTACCTCTCCATCCATGCAGTCCATTTCATCAACTAATTTATTTTTTATACAAACTCCACGCCAAAACGGGACGTCCTGTATACCGCTTAGAAAATATTCCTTTCGTCGAATATCGCAAAAGTTATCTAACCATTTCGAAAACGCGAATTATCAATGTACAAACTAATAATTTCAGTGAATCGTTAATCAAATTACAGTTAACAGAACATAAATGATACAGCCTTCGAGATGTTTATTCAAAACCCACCTATAATCAGCAGGAGAAAGAAAATGTTATCGATAGTTATCGAAAAAATTTCCAACTGCACAAATTCCTTCCCAAAGAAAACGATTATCATTACGATGATGCGATGATACGATGATAATTATGATGATGTGATTATGATAGGATGTTGATATGATGGTGTGATGATGATGACTTGATGATTTGATCACATTATCATACAATCTTATATTTTTTAATAGACCACAAAACCATTAAGATATCTTCTCATTTAAGCTCTTAAAAATCGAATGTAGAGATGATCCCATTAGAACCCTATTCAGACGTGGCTCAGAATTATCTCATACGCAGTACCCACTTCAAGAAAGACCTCTTATAGAGAATTTCTGTTTGTTCCAGATCGAACGTGGGCCTCAGGTTCCGCGAGCTGACCCAGGCCGATCGGCTGATCCAGCTGATCGTCGACGACGACGGTCGATTGATCGACTGCGATTTCGGCCGCGACGACGGCCGATCGGCCTCGTTCCTATCTAGTTTCAGGCGCGATCTGGGCGACTTGGTGGCCGCCTCGAACGGCACGGTGGAGTCGTTGGACGGGAAACGGCTGCCCGGCGAATTCGGCTGGATGGACTTCGGCCGATTGAAGGCCGATTGCAAGAGGCGGCATCGCGAGATGAAGGAGCGGATGCAGGAGCGAAGGTAAGGCGGGTTTGGATTGGTGTAATATCGGCAGGAAATGGCTGTGTGTAAGCGAACGCGGCGAACAATAGGTTTGTTTTCCTCATCGCTGGTGCTTATCTATCGAACGGCGCGAAAAATATCCGCATAAATTATAATTAATGCTTAGTTTTGTGCATTAACAGTGCGTTGGGTTTTTAATCAATCAACGTGTACAGTTACAATGCAGTCAATTATGGATGATTAATGATTGTTTGGTGCATTTTTGCTTGTCGATGCAATATTTTTACCTGCATACGAGAGAAGATAATCTTCTTGTAGTTTTATTCCCATACATGCAGGTGCTAAAATCCTCTGAAACTCCTCTATATTTATAAATTTCTCAATTAAAATCTTGCAGTAGATGTTTATGTTTCTTTCAATATTCCTGGACTTTTATTCCTATAATTCCTATGAGAAGCACCTCCACCATCATTACTTCCCTTTTCAATATTGATCAAATTCACAATAAAAATCTTGCAGTAGATCTTGATATTTCCTCCAATATTCTTCCTGGACTTTCAATCCCACAATTCCTATGAAAGGCTTCTCCACCATCATTACCATATCCTCTTTTACATTGATAAATTTCTCAATGAAAATCTTGCTGTAGATCTTGATATTTCCTCCAATATTCTTCCTGGATTTTTAATTCCATAATTCCTATGGAAGGCTTCTCCTCCATCATTACTATATCATCTTTTACATTGATAAATTTCTCAATGAAAATCTTGCAGTAGATCTTGATATTTCCTCCAATATTCTTCCTGGATTTTTAATTCCATAATTCCTATGGAAGGCTTCTCCTCCATCATTACTATATCATCTTTTACATTGATAAATTTCTCAATGAAAATCTTGCAGTAGATCTTGATATTTCCTCCAATATTCTTCCTGGATTTTCAATCCCAGAATTCCTATGAAAGGCTTCTCCACCATCATTACTATATCCTCTTTTACATTGATAAATTTATCAATGAAAATCTTGCAGTAGATCTTGATATTTCCTCCAATATTCTTCCTGGACTTTCAATCCCACAATTCCTATGAAAGGCTTCTCCACTATCATTACCATATCCTCTTTTACATTGATAAATTTCTCAATAAAAATCTTGTAGTAGATCTTGATATTTCCTCCAATATTCTTCCTGGACTTTCATTCCTATAATTCCTATGAAAGGCTTCTCCACCATCATTACTATATCCTCTTTTACATTGATAAATTTATCAATGAAAATCTTGCAGTAGATCTTTATGTTTCTTCTAATATTCCTCTTGGACTTTCATTCCTACAATTCCTATGAGAAGCACCTCCACCATCATCACTTCCCTCTTCTACAATCAACAAATTCAATGAAAATCTTGCAGAAGTTCTTGATATTTCTCTCAATTATCTTCCTGGACTTTTATACACCATTTCTTCCACCATCCATCGATAAATTTCTCATCGAAAACGTCCAATGCAGGTCGAAACGCGACGTGGGCGACATCTTCCGAGTGCCGGGGACGAAATGGTGCGGTAAAGGCTACTCGGCGGACAAGTACACCCGATTGGGCGGCTTCTCCAAGACCGACCGCTGTTGCAGGAAGCACGACCTGCGCTGCCCCTTCTGGATCGGCGGCTTCGAGACCAAGTACGGCCTGTTCAACTGGCGATTCAACACTCTGATGCACTGCAACTGCGACGATCGGTCAGTATACAACCCGTTAATTACCATTTCCTATTATAATGAGCGTTCCCGCTGCGACGGGACCTCCTAGATCGAGAGCGTGATGAAATTTTTGGTTAATAACTTTACACGGAGAAATTAATTGCGCTATATTTATATCGACTAATTCCGGATTAGAGTCGTTTTTCAGAGTCGATTCTCGTTAGTGATTATTGCTATTTCTAATGCCTGAATATTAGCATACGAAAGCTGTGCTATCTGATAAGCGATTGAAATTGAAATGGTCCGTGGATTGTAGAGGATCGCTCTTTTATAAATTACTTAATGACTAATCAGATAATAACGGGTTTATGAGCGTATATAAACGTGCTTAATATTGAAATTAATTTACTCTTACAAAAGAGATAATTCATCTGATGTCATGAAGATTGCAATTATTTACATTATTTTTTTTATGAAGTATAGCTATGCAGAATATTCTCACCTTATTTCTCCACAAAGAACTTCCCGGGTATAGCTGAGGGAAGATTTTTTTTACAGCCCAGTCGATGATATTTCGCCCCCTATAAATAACATCGAAAACATCGATTTTGAAGTGGCCATTGTCTCAAGGGGTCGATTTTTACGCCGGAGAGATATCTAATATTTCTCCTACTCAGCACAATTGAAGCTTCCTCCTCGACCGTCCTTTAAAAACTTGAATAATTAACTTATAAATTTTAGAGCTATCTAACGAATTATATAATTTTTATATAACGAATAGAGTAGTGTAAAATGTGAGTTTCGCGTGTTTGCGACACATATTTTCCTCGGGAAATGAACGAAAAAAAAAAAACCTTGTCGAGGGGTGGAGCCATTCGCTCCGTCCTCCTAGCAGGGGGAGCCGTCTCCGGCTCGCGAGGAGGCGGCGAAGAAATGACCCGAACGCGTATTATCAATTACTCGGTGTATCTTCACGCTCGGGCGCGCCTATTCTGATTCTCTGCGCCTGTCGATCGTCCTCTTTTCTCCTGTTTATTCGGGCAGGTCCTGCACGCGGTTCCCGCGTAGCCCACTGTCTCCGATATGCCGGCGTTATTGTTTCGAAATTCGATACTTTACGGTCGCAATTGGCCGTTTCTAATGGTGTATATGTCGCAGTTTCACCGGTATTGCCTATTGTTGTAATTGTATATAGTAAAATATAAGGTTTTTTTTGCATTATTGTTGAGCTATAGGTAATGTGAGATCAAAGGAATCGATTTAGTGTGTAGTTGATGATAAAAAAGTAATAATAATAGAGAAAGTGCGCTATATATGGACCACCATAAGCAGTTTTCTCAATAAAAAGTCGAATTTTAAATTTCTATTAGCTTTATTTACATTGAACAATTCCTTTAACCATTTAGTTAAGAAAAACTCATAATAAAATTGCCCAAAAATACAAAATTAACATTTTCTAAAGTATATCATTTTTATGAACTTTCAGAAAGTGAACAATAATATGGACCAATTCCAGATTTTTCCATTTCTAGAATATAATTGACTAATTCATCATCCAATTCACTCAGTAATGTTGATTGTCTCCCAAGTTTTTGGGTGGTGATATCATTAAGTGATTTGTTTTGGGTGTATCTTTTGGAAACATTCAAAAAGCCCATTTTCTTGTCTCGTGCATTTTTAATTGCCTCCGCCATTGCGTTTTTTATCCCATGCTTGTCTGGTCTTCTCTATTGTTTTAGAAGCCATTCCAGAACTTAAAAATTAATTTTTAGCCACTCCATATTTAAAACGTGCCATTGGTCCATATTGTGACACTTACTCATTTTGAGATTATTTTTTTTTCAGAAAATTGGATTATTTAGAATATTAAAACTTACTACAATTAATTGCAACATGACTCACCTTCCTCGTGGTCTTCCTATGTGATCCATCACATAAAATAATATTTTTTGGATTAAGAAACATATAAGACCAGTTCAAATTTGACGCACTCACTCTATAGTAAAATATCAGTTTTTTGTATTAATATTGAGCTATAGGTAACCTGAGATCATAGGAATCGACTTAGAGTAGTTGTTGATCAAAAAATAATAATACTCCGTCCTGGAGAAGTATCCAAATTCACTTAATTGAAAAAAAAAAGAATTATTTAATGAGTTAAAATCTTCCATAATCTCTACTAACTGCTCCTCAAGAACTAAGAAACGCACACTCCCTATTCCCTGTATAATGCTTATATTTTTTTTGGGCGAACTTCAAAGATCCAGGCCACCGGTTTAATTAACGAGTAGCCACCCGGTGTCAAATAAATCGCTTTAGTATCCGCCAGAGAGCTTGTTACGCCGTTTCTGGTCGACTTGGCACGATCACTGTCAATTAGTATCGACTTTATTTCTTATAACAATCGCTTTGTGTCTTGTGTGTTGTTTTTTTTTCGCCGTTTCGATTGCCTCAATCCTTCGGCCGGGCGGGCGATTAGCGCCGATTTCACGGAATTCGGAAAAGTCGGGATTTTCCAGCGACGCCGCCAGCTCGTTAGGGCGATTTTCCGTCGCAATTAGACGCGATAATGAACGGAGTACCGGACAATGCGATCGGATTTGCTTCGCGCTCTTCGCTGTTATTGTTATTGTAAGCAGCTGGAGTGGGTCGATTTGGCACGGAACATTATTATCTTTCGTTAGGTTTATTTTTCGTTGTATTCGTTGCCTACGGGACCGGGATTTATGCGCTTAGAGACAGGCGTTTGTCGAAAGTTTTATGGGGCGCTTGATTTGGTGCCCAAAGTCGGCGTTTTTACTGCCGATCCCGGTGTTTTATGACCGCGTACCTGCAGTAGGTAGTACCTACCACCGAGAAAATGCCGCTTTGTACCCAACAAAAATTAGAATTCGTGAATTCGTTGAATAATTGCACCCTACATCCCCCTTTTAACGCTGTGTTAGTGTTATACTCTGCGCCTAGTAAGTCTACAGCTATTTGTAATGGTCTGTAAGTGATATTTTGCGAAGCGAATGCATCCATACAATGTAGAGGAATTTTTCGATTTATGTACAGGTTTTATGTTTAATCAGTATCATTAAATTGACGAATGTAAATAATAAATAAGAGTAACGTGAGTTCTCACAGTATAATTTTTCACGAACGAGGGCTTGATAGAGGCGATTAGAGAGCAGTAAAGATTGCAATTAATTGAAGAATCTGGTTATTTTATCTAAATGTCAGTTGTACCTACCGGGTTAAATATATAATTCCGGTTTTTATAATATACTTGGCGGATTTAATTAAGTGCCTATGAAATGTTAAAGGATTGTATCTTGTGGAAAAATCTTGTTTTTTTTTGTTAAAGTTCAAATATTTGACTTCCTTTCTATGCAGTGCTCGCAATATTTTTTTAACAACATTTATCAACATTTTTTTAATATTTCTTGTAATTCCAACAAAGCGTAATATTTAACAGTTTAACTACACACTTATCGTCTCAGTGTATAATTTCTTTACGAAACTTTTCTCGGTGTATAGAAAAACCATTAAGCCAACACCTAATTCAATCATTTTATAACGATCGATAAATTATTAAAAAATATGAAACTATAAATCAATTATTAATATCTTTTCGATTGACGGTCTCAATTTTTGAAGGCCTTCTTGGAATCGCATCCATAAAAAATGTTTATTAATAGCTCCACCGAATTGCACATTCCGAATAAATAATATTTTCTTGCAACATATTTTGCGAATATTTTGCGAATCTCTCGATTCTTATCGATTTCACGCACTGACCTTTCGATTGCGCGTCGAGAAAAATCGAATTGTTTTTACATCGTATCGATTTCACAATCGACCTTTCTGTCACTCCGGGCCCGACCCATTCGATGTTCGTATTTAAAGATCTTTAATAACGCATCGGCCGATCGAGAAATTTTTAATTGGAACGAAAATTGGATCCTCTTTTGGACGATTTATGTGGGATAATGAATTTTCCGAAGAGCGCCGATGCTATCGATTCGGATTTTAAACGCTCGATACTCGACTAATTTGCTTCGAAATATGGTGGATAATTTCGAGTTTGTTACGGGACACCCTGTAGTGTTGAATTTACGTTTATTATACTTGAATATTAATAAAAAAAAGCGTTAGTTCTAATTAAAAATCGATTCGTTTGACGTTCGTTTCCTGCGTTAATTTCGTATCCAAAAATAATTATCTCCTATAAGACATCTATTGGAATTTCTCGCCTTTCGATAATTGAATCCTCACTCACGGGTCCAACGCGTCATTGTTTATCCGGCGACATTTAAATTCGAAATTAATCCCATCGGGGACAACGCGACATTTATTAAAATCGGATAATATCTATCCGTTTTCGGAGTAAAAAATCGACCTTTCAGTACCTGCTGCGGTGAAATACCCGCTCTCCTCATACCTGCCTCCGACGGAACTCCTTTATCTGCCCCGGCTCATCTTTCTCCACAGCGATTTAATTACCAGCACGACAAAAAGAAACGCCACTCCGCCTTCGATCGACCGGAAAATTCGACTCGAAATGTCGCATATACAATATGTCCCGTATAATCAGGCTACGACGTCATAGGCTTGTTAGTTTGAACACGATATACCTACAGTTAGTGCAAAACAAATATCAATGCAAGTTACTACTTTTGTCGTACTTGTCAAGCATTTGGCCAACTTTTAAAAATTAATACACGAAATATACTGCTCCACAAAAGTCAAGGAAGTTCACAAATATTGAGATTAATTTAAAAGCTGCAGGTTTTTTGATCGCCAAATTTAGTAGGCGTTGTAGAGGTAGGGACAAAAAATCCACTCAGTTATGATAGAACACATTTAATTTCGCATATTTGAAAATTTGGTGATCAAAAAGTGTGTAACTTTTAAAATAATCGCAAAATTTGCCAGCTTCCTTAACTTTTGTGGAGCAGTTTAGCTTATGCTATATGCAGAATTTAATTCAATATTAACAAAGGATGATAGAAAATTTTAAAAAGCAGAATTAAATCATCCAAAAATATATATATTGTCAAAATTCAATGTTTGTATATTAAATAATTATTGTTTTAATATAGTAGGTTGGTAGGCACTGACTGTCAAGTTGCACAGTTGCCGTTGTCATTCAATCGGTACTTTTAATTTTCAATTTCTTCTATTATTCTAGTTTAGTAGACTCCACTACTAAAGGCTATTCAACTGAATAATCAAGAAATAAGAATTTTTTGCATAGTTATCTTTTCCACATGTTAGAAATGACACAATTTGAGCTCTATAAATAATTCAGATGCAGAAGTTTTCTCAGAAATTTCACTATGTACTCTTTTAAGGGTCAATTGTACACTAAATTTTTTACTCGCACTGTTAAATATATTTCAAATGATAAAAGAATTTAATAATGAATTATAGTTACCCCTAATTTTCAATTTATTCTTGTCATTTCGCCATTTGACAATTTTGGAAAATTCTTAGATTTTGTAAACTCTATAAAAGCTCGGCAACACTGCCTACTTGTGACGTAGTAAATTTGTTTTGCACCAACTGTGAAATGTCGCATATACTATGTCTAATATAACTAGGCTGTGGCGTCATAGACGTGTTAGATTGAAGGCGATGTATGTAGGTGATGGAAGCGAGTTTGTTTATGAACTATAGTCTTGTAATAATAATTGCTTAGTGCTTTTGGAATAAGCTCGAAAAACATTGGGCCATTAAAAGCGATAACGCGTGGTTAGTTAGTTAGAACGGACTAAGTGGCTGGGTAAACATACGAAAGAGTCATTAATTTTTTTCGCTTTTTCAACGCCTCGTTAACACCTCGACGAATTACCGTTATTACAACACGTCGATTATCCGTGACTTCTGTTAGAAAACGTACGACATTTTTTCGTACGCGACTCCCCGAAATGTTTACGTTTTTTTACCCCTTTTCATCGATAATAAATATCTCTCTTTCGGCTCCCCGTTAACGTCACCGCGACTAAACGAAATTTTTTCCGTAGGTGTCCCAGACCTCGCGCTTTCTATTTTCTTTATTCGGGCGCGCGTCCACAAACGACTACACGTGTTTCCTAGTGAAAAACATACATACACAACACAACACACACACACACAGTTCGTTAGTTTGTACGCATTGATTCCTTTTATACGCCAGTATATCTTCCAGATGAACCTGATATCGGTGATTTAGTATTCGGGCATTATAAAGAAACGCGACGTTAACAGGACAGGATTTACGAATCCTGCTATTTAATTGAAATGTAAATGCAAATGAGAGTTGTTTGTGTTATTATTTTTACACAATAATAAAGACTTTCCATCTAGTTACTAGTAATTGGTAATTAATGTAGTTACTTTATTTGTAATTGCAATTGTAGTTTGGAATCTAAAACTAATTTGGAATTGTATAAGTTCTTATAGGGTAATGTATTGAAGGAAATGTAAATTGTAATCATTTAATTGCATTTTATAATTATTACTTTTATAATTGCTTTGAATTTTACAAAATATATCCTGCAAACTGCAAACTGCAAACACTCTCTGTTAATTATCGGGAAACAGCTTAAAAAACACTTAAAAGCGCTCAAAAATATCGCTACAAAACAGCTCAAACTGCGATTCAAAACTTCTCTATAAAACCACCTCGAAAACCACTCTAAACCCGCTTCAAAGTCGCTCTAAAAACGCTCAAAAATGGCAAAAAACAGTATGTAGCGGTATCATTGGGCTAATTCGGTGCATTTTTAAAGATTTATATGGTGTTTGAGCTTGTTTGATGATGGCAATCGGTTTAAAAGTGTTACAAAAGTGCTTCAAACCGATCTTTCAATTTCCATTTCTTTTGAATTAATTCTCTTTAAAACCGTTTCAAAACTGATTTAAACATCGCTCTTTCAATGGCTTTAAACCGCCCTAAAAAAGTCGGTTCTAAAACAGTTTTAAAACTGATTCAAAATCGCCCTTTCTAAGGCTTTAAACCCGCTCTAAAACCGTTTCAAAACTGATTTAAAATAGCTCTTTCAACCGCTTTAAAACCGCTCTAAAACAGTTTCAAAACTGATTTAAAATCGCACTTTCAAACAATTTAAAACCGCCCTAAAATCGTTGCAAATCTGATTCAAATTCGCTCTTTCAACAGCTTTAAAACGTCCCTAAAAACCCTCTAAAATCGCTTTACAACTGATTCAAAATCGCTCTTTCATTTGCTTCAAAACCTCCCTAAAAACCGCTATAAAATCGTTTCAAATCTGATTCAAAATCGCTCTTTTAACTGCTTCAAAAAACCTCCCCGAAAACCTCTCTAAAACCTTTATCTATACTCCTAATTCATACTACATACTATTTCCAGATACCCCTGTTCTTGTCGAACCTCCAAAACCTCCACATATTACTTTTATAATTGCCTTAAATTTTTCAAAATATATCCTGCAAACTACAAACACTCCTGTTAAATATCTGGAAACTGCTCAAAATACACTTAAAAGCGCAAAAATATCGCTACAAAACAGCTCAAACTGCGCTTCATAACTTAAACCACCACATAAAACCACCTAGAAACCACTCTAAACCCGCTTCAAAATCGCTCTAAAAAGCGCAATAATGACTCAAAAACAACTCTAAAAACGGCCCAAAACCTTTCTAAAAACATGATTAGCAGCAGGAACAAAAAATTGTGGAAATTTTGAGTCCGCTCCTGTTAAATATAGATCACACAATAAGCAAGTGCGGTGGCTTGTCGACCCTCAGCCCTCGCAGGATTCCGGATGGCCTGCTGGACCGGAAATACACGATAAAAATGGCACAATGCGAATAGGCGATTAGTTTTACCGGGACATCTTTATACACTCTATTATCTCCGGATTTTTTTTTTAGCGAATATTGTTGCGCCAGAAATTCGTGAAATTTCGTATCGAAAATACAGTTATCGTGCGTGTCCTTTGCAAACGCGCGTAAAACCATCTACGTACGAGCAATAATGATATCCAATCGAGTTTTACGGCGCTTCACACTCTATAAAAAACACGTTGCATCGTAAACTCCGGATTATCTTTATTTATTTTCGATTTTACAACTCTACTTGCCGGGTTCCACAGCTGCCGTGCCCGCTATATCTTCTTACAAAAATGTGAAATTCCCTCCCATAATCGAAAAATTTTCCTTCAAAAGTTTGCACTATTTAACCCAAGTTTAGTATGCAAAAATGGAACATTTTAGAGCATACAATTTGTTATAAATTCATTAAAATTGGGCCTCTCTACCCTCTAATCTTTACTCTCTACTCTTTACTTTCTAATCCCCAATAGGGTGTCCCAAAAAACAGAGACCTCCTGTATAAGAATGTTGGAGAGTTCAACTGTTAATTGTTTTTGAAAAATGAAGAAAAAATTCTTGCAGGAAATCGAATAAACCGTTGATTTTAATGAGTTTTTAATTATTCGCCAAGCCGGCGATTTTAAAAAAAGAAGTTTTCCCGTTTGAAAACGATTCAACGAAGCCGCGCATTCCAAAAAAATTGTAACTCCAGTTCGAATTACTACACACAATAAATCTTTCAACGGATATTCTTATCAATTAATTGTAGCTTTATCGATAATTTTATTCGAGTTCTGTTCATAAATAAAGAGAGTTGAGAGGGTTGCTGGATAATTCCTTTGAATGAAATACTCTCTTATACAGGGTGTTAATTAATTGAATGCCGATAATTCAGGACGTGAATATTTGGGTGATTTTAACTAAGAAGTTTAGGACATAGATTGATATAAACTTTTCTTCTTAAATTCATCCAAATATTCACATCCTGTAGTATCTCAGGTCACTGAAAAAAAAATGTTGTGAAATCACAGTGTAGAAAATTATATTCTGTTTTTATCCACGTAGACTCAATTACTCCAAATTATACCTCAAATTTACAACAATTTTATCTAATTTCTAATAAAATTCTCAACATATTTTCCCTAAATTATCGTCATTCAATTAATTAACACCCTATATTCTGCCATTTTGCCTATATCATATAGTTCTATAATTATTTAATTTAATTTTTTTGATGTAATTGTGACTAATTGTTTCATGGTATAGTTTCAGGGCGTGCTTGAAGAGAGCGGGCACCGGCGACGCGAACATGGTGGGAAAATTGTTCTTCAACGTGGTGCAGACGAAGTGCTTCGTCTTGAAGCCGAAGAAGTCGTGCGTGAGGCACTCCTGGTGGGGCAAGTGCGAGAAGACGAAGGTCGTGAAGCAAGCCGTTTTGAGGGATAACGTACCGTTTTAATTAATCGATTAATTGGAATATTGTCGCGGAGTATAATCGGAATTTTTTTGTGCCAAATCCGCGTTTCTTGATCATCGAAATTTGGTGATTTTATGGGTGAATTGATTGGGATATTAACTACAAAAAATATGTATTTTAAAACTAACTAGATTTTTTTCTCTCTCGATTATTGTGGATTTATTGGAAAATGTTATAGGTATATAAACTTCTGGGTAATTTATATTGTAGTCTGAACTCGCAATAGTGCGCAACTTCTACTGAGCATTCAAAGAATAGAGCGCTGTTGTCAAATGTTTAAATCATTTCCAACTTTTGATCCGAAATCGATTAAATTATAATTGACTTGTACCCGTTTAATTGTAGAAAAGGAACGATTGGAAGATATTCGCCTTTTTTGTAACATTTAATTTGTAAATTACGATTTTGTATGTATATGTATGTATGTAGATATATTTGCGGTATTAAATACTTAAAAAAATTGTTTGATTCGAATGAAAATCTATGAAATGAAACCATTAGTAATAAGAATAAATGTATTTGTCATATCTAAATTTGCCAATTCGGACGAGTAGTTATTTCACAAGAAATTGTTTACAAAACTACTTAAATACTTGCTCAAGACAATAGAAATGAATGAATGAAATATTTTAGATTCTTTTATTATCAAGAAGTAGTCTAAAATATTTGATCCAATAAACTTTACCATTGTAAATACCTTAATTCCAAAATATCTAACTATAAACTATTGGTATAGAAATGTGATCTATTAATAAGTAATAATAAAATAAAAGCTTTTTTTCTCAAAGTGCTTACGTTTTTTATTTATAATCTTCAATAAACTTCCTGTAAATTCCCCAAAATTTCAAAATAAGATTCCTGTATTTTCGACAATTCCTCCATCTTCCGGTAAGAATCTTAAAAACTTTTGACATTGACATAAAAGCATTGGTGTTAATCGCGTGAACTACAGAAAAGTCATTTGTCATTATTGTCAACGTGGTTGAATCAAATTGAATGTACACATTTTTATTTGTTTCTTTTTATTTAGTGAGAAGAACAATTAAAATAGACTAATTAATTGCCTTAAAGTGTAGTGATCGATTCGATAATTCGTGCGTACAATTCAGTAGCTGTCATGTTTGAGTTTAATCAGGTAAATTGATCGTTCGGAGTAAATTCAGCATTTGTCTCGTGGATTCTAACCTATTTTTTTTTCTGTCACTCCAGTTTAAATTTGAAAATATAGGGTATGCTACGAAACTATATAAAAATTTTAATAAATGTTTCTATCACTTTTTTAACAAAATATCTAAAATTCATAACTTTAAGGTAGGTAGCGGGCGATTCGAAGAAAACGAAAAAAAAACTCGACTTACTCGTTCTGTTTCAGTTACTGGTTATTTTATGGCGGAACTATGACAGGCTCAATGAAGAGAAAACTGCGTTTAGAAAATAAAAAGAGAAAAATGGCTGCTTTAATGGATATAGTTAAATTAAACGAATTCGATAGAGTACAGAAAAACAAACATGACAAAATAGATAATACTGTTATTATGAATCCTATGAAAGAACCCGTTCCTAAGAAGTTGAAAACAGAAAACCACGAACTGTAAGTTACCAGAAATAATATTACCCCATCTCTCTAATAACATCAAAAATGTAGCTACATTACTTGCAGGAACGAGAACAATTTGAAGCAAGAACCACTCCCGCCGCCTCTGATTGGCGAACTGGGCCCCTCCGGCAAGCCCAGGCTGGACGGTGACGAATTCAAAGAGCTGAAGAAGATGCTGAGAGAAAAGACCCAGAAGCACCGGAACGCGCCGCAGCTTCGGCTGAGGGAATTGGGCGCGAACGCCAGCTTAAATATCGACATTAACGATCGAGTAAGGGTCTATGGTAGATAACGAGGCATTAAAGTATCCTTTAAGGAAAGGAAGCTTTAAGATAAAGTGTACTTTAACGTTATTTCTATTGTCAATTGCTTTAGTAATAGATGTAATAGATTCTTTTAGGTAAAGGTTGCTTTAAAGATGCTTTTGATTTAGCTATAAAAGTGTTTTAAAGTGTTACAAAAGTGCTTCAAGCCTTTTCATTTCTTTCGAATCAATTCTTTTAAACCGTTGTAAAACCGCCCTAAAAATGTCGCTTCTAAAACTGATTCCAAATCGCCCGTTCAAACTCTTTAAAACCGTCCCAAAACAGTTTCAGATCTGATTCAAATTCGCTCTTTCAACGTCCGAAAAACGTCCCTAAAAACCGCTCTAAAATCGCTTTAAAACTAATTCAAAAATGCTCTTTCATTTGATTCAAAACCTCCCTAAAAACCGCTCTCAGTTCGAATTAAAACTGTTTCAAAATCGCTCTTTCAAACCGCTCTATAATCGTTTCAAATCTGATTCAAAATCGCCCTTTCAAACGCTTTAAAACCGTCCCCAAAACAGATTCAAAATCGACTTTCAAAAGGCTTTAAAACCGCTCTAAAACCGTTTCAAAACTGATTCAAATTCGCTCTTTCAACCGCTTTAAGGTCGCTCTAAAACCGTTTCAAACCTGATATAAAATTGCTCTTTCAAAACGCTTTAAAATCGCTCTAAAACCGTTGCAAATCTTATTCAAATTCGCCCTTTCAACTGCTTTAAAATGTCCCTGAAACCCGCTCTAAAATCGCTTTACAACTGATTCAAAATCGCTCTTTCGAACGCTTTAAAACCGCTCTAAAATCGTTGGAAATTGATTCAAATTCGCTCTTTCAACTGCTTCAAAACCACCCTAAAAACCCTCTCAGATCGCATTAAAACTGTTTCAAAATCGCTCTTTCAAACCGCTCTAAAATCGTTTTAAATCTGATCCAAGAACTCCCTTTCAAACGCTTTAAAACCGCTCTAAAAACAGTTTCAAAACTGATTCAAAATCGCTCTTTCAAACCGCTCTAAAATCTTTTCAAATCTGATTCAAATTTGCTCTTTTAACCTGCTTTAAAACCTTTATCTGCACTCCTAATTCAAACTACATACTATTTCCAGATACCCCTGTTCTTATCGGACCTCCAACACCTCCTCATGTACTCCCAAATCGGAGTACACGCGCCCTACTCGCCAGCCAGATGGTGCGCCTTGGACAAATACAACAGGCTGATCAACACGAATCTGATCATCGTCGAGAACGTGTCCCTCTACCACTTCACCGCCCACGAGAGCATGTTCCCCTTCCTCAGCTCCTACTTCGAGCACAAAGTGGAAATGATCACTCCCAGCTCCTACAACAGCGACATCATCAAAGACCTCTCCATGGTGCCCCTCACCGGCACGCAAATGAAGAAGTTCCAGAACAATTTCGGCACGTTGGAGAAGGCCGTGCTGAACAGCAGCGAAGTGTTCGACACCGTCAGGAATTTCTTTCCCATCGAAGAGTCCGAGGTGCCGGAAACGGCGCCGATCGGTAGGAATTTACCGGTCAGCGACCGGTTCTCGAGGACCGAACTGTTGCTGTCCGGCTGGCAGATGGTCGAGGAGAACTTCCCGTTGCCCATAAAGGGTTTGATGGAGAGAAAATACTTGGGGTACGTGTTGACTAAAGATAAATACAAGCACGTCACGCCGTCCAGTCCGATGTATGCTTTAGATTGCGAAATGTGCAGGACGTCTACAGGTAATACAAACATCCATAATTCATAAAATATACTAGTTTACAATGTTTTGTGTAAATAACATTCGAATTCGCGTATTAATGACCAACAACAGTCTCCTAGAACACCATTTAGAACTGTCTAGAACCCTTTAGAATGCTCCAGAAACATTTAGAACGCTCCAGAATCATTTGAAACTGTCTAAAACTATTTTGAATGCTCTAAATTCATTTAGAATTGTCTAGAACCATTTAGAACGCTCCAGTATCATTTAGAACGTTCCAGAATTATTTAGAACGGTATAGAACCATTTAGAACGCTTCAAATTCATTTAAAATTGTCCAGAACCATTTAGAACGCTACAGAATCATGTAGAACTCTCTAAAACCATTTAGAACGCTCCGGAAACGTTAAGAACGTTCCAGAACCATTAAGAACGCTACATAAACATTTTGAACTGTCTAGAACCATTTAGAACGCTTCTAAACCATTTGGAACGCTCCTAAATCGTTTTAGGACTGTCTACAATCATTTAGAAGTGACTAGAACCATTTAGAACGCCCCAAAATCATATATTATGTATTAAAAAAGTCGATTTTATGTAACGCAATAAAAAAAAGTACTTGTTATTTTGTAGGTGATTTGGAATTGACCAGGATATCGTGCGTGAACGAGAAACTGGAAGTGTTCTACGACACGCTGGTGAAGCCCGACAACGAAATCATCGATTACCTGACCAAATGGTCGGGTATCAACAAGAAAATGATGCAGAACGTCTCGAAGAAACTGAAAGACGTGCAAAACGACCTCCGGAAACTGTTTCCGGAAGACGTCATCTTGGTCGGGCAGTCTCTATCCAACGATTTGCACGCGCTCAAAATGATGCATCCCTATATTATCGATACAAGGTATATAACGCTATTTATGCTTTTGAATTGTTTAGCACTCTTACTTGACTCGATATACAATAACATCGAAGCTCGATACACACACAAATCCTGATTATTTTTTATTTGTTTTAGTGTAATATACAATATAACTGGAGACAGAGCCAGGAAATCGAAATTGCAAACGTTGGCGCGGGAATTTTTGAAGGAGAAAATCCAGATCAGCCATCACGGGCATTGCTCGAGCGAGGACAGTCTGGCCTGCATGAAATTGGTTCAGCTTAGATTAAGGAAGCACCTCTATTACGGGGACGCCGTAATGGGGGGCGTCAAGAACGACTTGAGGACATACCCCGAAATGGGTACTTCGCAATTCGCCACTAGTATGTTAAGGCAATGCGTTAAGATGGATAAGAAAGCGAACGTAACAGGTACTCTTAGACTTATTATCGATGTGTTAATCGATTATAATTGGATTTAATTTTAGGTGTCGATGAAACGAGCTTGAAGTACAAATTTTACGTGGATAAAGGCGACGATAAGGACATGGCGAGCATAAATTGTTGTTCGAAGAAATCGAACAAAGAGGCGATTCGAGCTTACTGTGATTCGTTGAAGAATTATTCGTTGAACATCGCGCATTTGCGGGTGGCCGATAATCAGTTAGATTGTTCTAATTGTAAGATATTTAAGAATTTAGATAAATGGATTAGGGAGATATACGAGCACAGTACAAGTCCGAGTTTGCTGATGGTGTTGTTCGGTGGACAAAAACAGGCCAACGGGGTGTGTTTCTTACAAGTGAAAAAGGATTTATTGTGAACATAAACATATGTATAAATGTATTGTTAATTTCAATTTATAAACTTTTTATATGTTCCAGTCGGGTTTGTTAATTTTGTCATCTATTCTGTTAAAATAAACCTTTTACATTTACCTACGTTTCGCCTTATTTATGTAGCTTATTATTAAGTAAAAAAGAGTACACTAGGTGACCTACAATTTCAGTGCTTCTTGTAATTTTTTTCTGGCTAATGCCACTCGATCCTCTTGTCTCTTGATGTCGTCTTCTGAAATATTAACAGCATGTACCAGCGGTTGTTTTGGATCCAAAAATACCCCAGGATTTTTTTCTAGAAGAGATTTTGTACTCGTTTGGCCCGTAACGGGTTGAGAGGAAACATGCAATGCAGTCGCAACACTTTGTATAATTGTATCTTCAGTTACATTAGGCCCTACCGGTTTTAAACCTGTAAACATAAATAATCAGAAACTGATAATAATCATGTATTAAAGCGTATACCTTTAGGAAGCTCCATAGCTTCAAACTCGAACCCATCGATATCACAAGCCCTCAATCCTTCCAGTCTTTTCTCCCATATTAATTGCTTCGGTTTCTCCTGGTTGCCGTTTTTATAGTCGTTTTTCACTTTGCTTTCCTGCAGTTTGTAAACGGTCACCGGCTGCTTGAAAATACTGGCTGTTTGCCTTATAGGGGGCACAAGAGACCCATCGTTCCGAACGCCTCTGCTGTAATATAAATCCACTTTACCCACAGTTAAACCCGTTTTACGTAGAACGTCGTCTCTTTGCCATCGTTTCGGCACTTGTGCACATTCGTATTTAGTTTTCTCGATAGTAATACTAGCCATTTCAATTTTTGTTTATTATCCGCAAGCAAGTTCAATAATCGCACATGTCAATCAATTGTCAATGTCAATAAATTTCCACTTTTAGTGGTCTTTTACTGTTTTTGAATTTGTTAGAAAAAGAAGAAATATTGACATTGAGACATTGACAGTTGCTGTCAAAAGTTTGTTATTGTTGATTTTGGACAATTCCGAATGAAATTATGTCTGTAAACGATAAATTCGTTTTGAAATCGACAAATGCCGATTTTAATTTGCGACAGAAGAATGTATTCGATCAATTAAATGCGCTCGAGAGCGGCAGAAATCAGACGAGCCCGAGTAATGACGTCGAAATGGACACAGACGAGCCCGATGGGCACGAGGCGCACACCCCGAGACAGCAAAGATCCATAACGAAGCGATTGAGAGGAAAGGAGAGCATATTTAAAAAACCCCAAAATCCGGTGCCTAAGAACTACATCAACCGAATACCCGATTTCAAGAAGAACCCGCACAAGTGGACGAGGTATTCGCTGGATGATGTAGAAGAGGTCTCTGACAGAAGTAACACGAAAGCGGCGTTGTCTTTTCTCGAAGAACTGAATCACAGGAAGCTAACGGAACCCGCCGAAGACGAGGAAGCGACCGATTTAACTAAAAAGATTGTTTTCAAAAAACAAACCAGACCCATCGAGACTGTTTCGAGGATATCGAAAGAGGAACCGGAAAAATTAACGGGAGGCTTTAAGAGCTCCAAAGTTTTAATGCCCGAATACGTCGTAGGGCAGAAAGTTAAAAAGGACAAGAAGAAGAAAACTATCATGTTAGGAAAAGAGTTAAAATTAGATCATCTTTACGAAGATGAGTAGTGCTTGAGATTAGTCATTTTGTACATTATTTTTTAGATTTGCTCTTAGATATATATTGAAGTTAACATTGTTATTTTTAAACAAGAAGCAGAGATAATTGATTCTACACTTCTACGTAGCGCAATCAAGTCATTAATTCTTTTCGTGCATCGTTTTATTGTTCGTTTAGAGACATCAGAACGGTGTAGTACGAAAACGAGCTTCTGATAAGCTGAAAATTAATCTCTCACAGCTTAAATTGATACCATTATAACCGACAAGGTATACCTGTAAATACAATTGCATCGATAAATCGAAAATTAAAATTCTCAAAGTCAAAGGTTTTTGAGTTTTCCCTAAAAACAAACACATCGTGGTCTTGGTAGATTTCGAGCTCTCCATTCTCAACGCCTCGTATACAGCCGTAGGCAATCGATTGCTCTAAAAAAATTAATAATTATCCTTGGAGTATACAGGGTGTCCACTATAAGAACTGACATAAAGGGTGTTGATTAATTGAGTGCCGCTACTTCAAGATGTGAATATTTGGATGATTTTAAGAAAAAAAGTTTATATCAATATATGTCCTAAAGTTTTCTCAATTTTTGAGCTACAGGGTGTTAGAGTTTTAGAAAAAAAAAATAACTTTACTATCGTAATTTTCTTATTACTCCAGATATTTTTATGTAATTTTGTACACACTTTGTAATTATTAAGGAGCATTTTTTGAGGCAAAAGATTAAAAAAAAAATTTACCAGTGATGTCTGTACGAGGTTTGAACTGAATACTTTTGAAGAAAAAATGGTACGCCACTGCTTTTTATAAAAACCAAAATTATGTTTAAAATCCTCATTTATTTTGGAGCAAATTCGGCCCGAAGATTTACTTGCTATTGCAACACCCTGTTGCTCGAAAACTAAGAGGTTTAGGACACAAATTGATACAAAGTTTTTTTCTTAAAATCATCCAAATATTCACATCCTGAAGTATCGGCACTCAATTAATTAACACCCTGTAGATATCAGGTATCTTAAACCTTTTCTGTGACCTCCGAAGCACACCAACAGAACAGATACATTTGCAGGAATATGTTTAATTGATAAGAGAGCGTCCTGAAAAACTCCATACTCATCGGCTCAGCCTGAAATATAGTACATTAAATTAACAAGTCTTTTACCACGAGAATGTGCTAAAATTAAAATTTCACACTCACCAAAGACAATTTAAACATTGTGGTGCAACAAGAAATCAAACTCGTGAAATACTGCTCTAAAATAATAAGAGAAAAGCGCTTCTCTATATTCCTCACGAGCCTGCAATAGAACAAAAATTCACGCTCAAACAAATTTCCAAAAATCTACTCTAACACCTCTATTCCCTTTTCAATACGACACCCTATATAATTGTACCACATGTAGTAAATTTCAACTCGATATCCCGTTTTATTTATACACAAAATTGTTACCCGCGTACTTGCGAATTTCCTCGTGGTGCTTGATACATTTCACCAGTTCCCTTTCATAATCCGACTCGTCTCGCAGCGATTGTAAACCCACCAGATTCTCGTAAAGAATGTCGCATTCGCCGGAGCAAACCGACATAATGCCGGCCACGAACGTATCAAAACAGAACGGTATGACTTATCAGATAAACCAGCAAAAAACTCTGGTAAACGTACATGAACTGGTAAACCGGTGTTGAATAAATGTAGAAAGGGTAGCAATCCACTAACGGCACTTCTCTGGTACCTAACAGATTTACAAAATTACAAAAATTCGATAAAGAGAAGGTAAATTAACGACCTAGTTCCATTCTATTCGTCAAAGGAGTGACTAATATGCAAGCGCAGAAGAAGTAATTCCCCGCCAGCATGCACTTGAACAGCTTGTCCCAAAAACCCATCGTTCTCTCGAATTTCCTTCGCTGGGATTCGCTGGGTCGCATGAGTGCCTCGTCCATGGTATGAAGCATCTCTCTGATAGCTCCACCATCTTTTATCAGCACGTAGTCTTTGAAAACCACCACGATCGAAGCGATGGATACGTAGAACTCGTCGGCGAAGGCCACCACGTCGTTCCTGGCCTTGTACATGTACACCACGTGGCAGAACTGGGGAGCTATTATGAACAAGGCCACCACCAAGATGGCGTAGACGACGGTGAGAATCAGGGAGTTTGCTATGAAGCGCTTGTTGGTCCAGATTCCGAAGGCGTTGAAGAGGTACCGGTGGGTATCGAAGTACCTGCTGGGTCTGAGATAATTCGATTTATTTTAGTGCGGTACTGCTCGTATTGAATTACTTACCTATCGGGTGAAGACATTTTTGCAGAATAAGCGACCACCAGAAGCTTATTGTTTCCAGTAATAACTTGTGTAAAATATTCATCAGGAAAGCGCATCGTGCATTTTGGATCAAAAGGCTCGCAATTAGAGTAATAAATACAAATTGATTCTTAAATTAATCCAATTTGCGCATTTATTAAATTATTTATTAGGTCGCTTATCGAGCTTGCAGTAACCGAAGCTGGTGCATATTTTCTGGGATATTCTCGCAGATTAAATGTATCAAAGCGAATCGGTAGTTTTTTTTATCCGGATGCCGGAGAAAAATTCCGGAAAATTCGTGACGGCGAAAGGGTTCTGTCGCCGGTGACGGGGAGCAGGATTTAGTGGCCGTTTGTCTTCTTGATAAACGGCCTGGACGATACCGGCGCGGGGGGGAGCGATCTTTACTCGAATTCCCGTTATCTAAATTCGTGTTTTACACCTTTGCGCTCCAGATAAGTAAATCCCGGGCTCCTGCCGAACCGGGATTAATCGGGAAATTAGCCCAAGATGGCCGGATGATTGCGGGAAATGTGCATGACAAAGTTACCAGCACCGGCCTCCGTACGTTTAAGCACTCCCGTCAATTAACGATTTATAACCCGGAATGCAAAGTGGCCTTTTAAGCATATTAACACTTAATATGTTAACGAGAGCTCTAAATATATGCGGTAATGCAAGGCGCGTAGGGAGAGAAATGGACCCTTATTATCCAAAGTAGGCGAATGCATGTGTGCGTGTGACCTTACCCTAGTAATTTAAATGGTCGCCCGAGGATAATTTACATATATAGTTCAAAGGAAATCTCTCTTGTGCCAGAGGATGCTTTCACAAGGAACTTTCTTATAATTTAAGGGATGTTCTTAATTATGCAAGAATAACTGTTATCATAGGATGCTAATAATATCTGTCAGAAATAGAATAATTTGACATTTGACATTTGCATTAAGTTTTGAATAATCTAGCTATCGTTATAATTAGTGCTTATTTGCATTAAAAAGAGGTAAAATACTTTTAATTATAAATCATAAAAGCAGTATTTTTGAGCGAACGAATCGTTAATTTGTAAAAAGAAATCCATCAGTTTCGAAATTACTGTTATTCTTATCTATAAAAAGAAAAATAATTTGACATTTGACAGATGCATCATAAACTTTCGAATAATCAAATTGTTGCTATAATTAGTGAACTTATTTGCAATTAAATAAACTAATTTTAAATCTAATATAGTATTTCTGCGAACGAATCGTTTATTTAGAAAAAGAAATCCAGTTTCGACAATTTATAAGTATAATAATAACGGCGTTTTACGGGCGATTCCAGCGTACGTTTCTCACCCGCTCGCGCCCCCCGGGAATCGGGTTCAATCTGCGGGTCAGGCCGGCGGGCCCCCGGGGGTGTCCTCGGGGTCGCGTTGTTAAAGCACTTTGCGCAACTTTCCCGTGCCGTCCATCATATTTTATTTTCCACCTGAAGTTCGCTTTACTATCGCGACGTGACCGGAAAACTCCGGAAAGAACTCCCTTAAAAACCGGCCTTCCAATCCGAAAGCTCAAACACGACGCTCTCGACTCGACTTACTTTTTTTGTTGTTTTATATCACATTCGCAACTTCCTGTATTAGGGCTGTTTTAGTTAAGTTTTTCGATTTGTAACATATTCGCCTTTAAAACTCTTTTTGGTTTCCTTATCAGCGGTTTCATCGAAGCTTTTAAACGAAGTGTGAACGGAAGTCTAGAATGTTAGGAATACGGAGGAAATTCGGCAACGTCGCCTCACCTCTTCAGGTGCTCGTCGGCTCCGAAAATCGCGAAACTCGAAGCGAAGAAAACCGCGACAACCCCTTTTTCGGCGCTCCTTCGACCGTCTCCGAGGTCGATCGGATCGCGAATGCGCCGAGCCGTTCGTCTCCGCAACGTTGCCACGTCTTCAATAAACTCCACTGACCTGGGTATTTTTTCAATGCGCCTTCTTCTGGAAGTTTATAGTTCTATATCAATAATCTGGAATCGATTAATCAGGTAAGAAATTAAGGTGATAAGAGACTTGATTTTGAAAGTGTTACTTTGGTTTTGATTTTTCCTGATTTAGAAACTAAATAAGATTATTTTGTTTTTGTTCAATTATTTATTCGAATAGTAGATAATTCTGTAATTTCGATATAAATATGTAGAAAAATGTAGTTTTATTCATTGAAAATGGATTTACGCACTTAAATTAATAAGTATTAAGTGATAAGAGATTATTAGTAAAACGTAGAACAATAAAGATTATTAAGATACTCGAAATAATAGTAAAATAATAGATGATACTGCATTTTATCGGGTATTATATTCAAAATTTCATCGATAAATATAGTTAAGTGCATATTTGTACGTCAAATTATAGTCTATGGCCCCAACCACATATTATCATATACTACTCTTTGTTCAACTCATTTAATTGACCATATTGCAAACTGAAATAAACCAATGTGTATTGGCTATGGGTGCAACAAAGACAACTCCATTAGACACTTATAAAGGAAAAAGAAAAAGTGATATTTTCACTCTAATAACTGTCATTTTAGTAATCTTTCTTTGTTCAACTCATATAGAAATAACCATATTGCAAACTGAAATGAACCAATGTGCAACAAAGACAACTTCCATTAGACACTTATAAAGGAAAAAGAAAGAGTGATATTGTGTCATTGCAACTTTTCACTTTGACAACTGTCATTTTAGTAATCTTTCCTTGTTCAACTCATAGAATTGACCACATTGCAAACAAATCTGCACCTACCCTACTCATATATTAAGATAATAAAACGGATATGTATAAAATTGTAACAAATATTAAAAAAAAAGTGGGAAAAACGCGAATATAATTACCACGCTTTACATTATAAGTTTTTCTACGTTTATTAAGATAACTTCGAGAGCACGCTGAATACATATAACAATTTTTTTAGGGAAAAACTCGAAGAAAACCCGGCAACCCCGCTTAACCCGTGAAACGCACGTCGCTTCCCACTTCCCATCCGAGCATCCGAGCAATACACACAGTACACAAACACACACACGCGCGCACGCACGTCCCCAAAGCGTGTCGCTGCCGCATAACCGCGTAGTCCGAGTCCGCCGCGCGACCACTCCGGATGTACGCGCCGAAGACGATGCCGGGCAACATCGTCGCCGAGTGGCTGCGGTCGCTGCGGCTCGCCCAATACGCCGACAGCTTCATCGACAACGGCTACGACGACCTGGAGATCTGCAAGCAGGTCGGCGATCCCGATCTGGACGCCATCGGCGTGCTGAACGCCTCGCACCGCGCCAGGCTGTTGCAGTCGGTGCGAACGCTGCGCGAAGAAGGCGCCGCCTCGGTGTACTTCACGCTGGAGGAGAGTGCCGCGTTGCATGACGAGTGTTTCTGTGAGGATGTGAGTGCCGGCGAGAAGGAGGCGGCGACGGCGACGGCGACGGTCGGGCGTCGCGGGAACTCGTCGCCGGGGGCGTCGTCGTCGACGGAGAGCGGCCAGGAGGTGGCCAAGTATCTCGATGAGTACGAAGAGGGTAAGGCGGAGCTGGTGAAGATACCCAGGGTGCAGTTGAAGGTTTTGCTCAAGGAGAAACTCGGACAGGACGGGATCAGGTTGAGCTGTTTACCCTATTCCACGCAGGTGAGGGTTGGTTTTTTTTTAACACGTGGTGTTTATGCACCTGTTTATGCAAGTTTATTGAACAACGGAAGTTGTAAAGTTTTAGACAATACTGAATCTAAGACGGTTTACCATACCTTGTTCATGTATTAAATCTGTGTATAAATTACTTAAAACTTTTCCTACTACTTTACTTTACTACAACATAATACGTTGAATAGGCACTACTAAATATAGAGTGGTTGACTAGCCATATCCATATGTTGCAAGTGTATATTAAAACTATACCTTATACTACAACTTAAGCGTTGAATAGACACTACTAAATATAGAGTGGTTGACTAGCCATATTCATAAGCTAAAAGTGTCTACAAAAACTTTACCTTGCTACAACTTAGGAGGTTGAGTAGACACTACTAAATGTAGAGTGGTTGACTAGCCATATTCGTATGTTGAAAGTGTCTACTAAAACTTTATCTTACTTTACTACAACTTAAGAGGTTGAATGGATATTAACCCTGTAGTGCGGTTGATTAGCCATAACCAAACGGTTTCATTTATCAAAAGTTTAAAAGGTACGTAAATTACTTAAAACTTTACCTACTTTTCAGGATAATAAACTTGTGTAAACAAGGCGATAATTTAACATTTTCTCATCAGTATTTTTATATTACGAAGCCGATAAAATAACGATTCTTAATTAGTAATTCATATTCATTATTCGTTTCCTTATTACTAATTGGATTTTTAACCTACATTTTTAAATTACACTCGCATAATCAACAATTACTAACTATTGTACGGATATTTATTTATTTTCTCGTCATTATACAAACACTCCTAATTACATTAATGCAATAAACTATTCTTTCAATTGAACCATTACCTTTTATAACGCATCTGATTACCAGAATTTCTTGTATAGCACTATCGTGAAATCGATATCCCATTTTTCCGTTCAATCGGATCGAAATTCGACAGGAATGCCATTCGAAAACAAAATAATGAACCGATCAAGCGCGGAACGTGATTTATCTATCTCCTACTAAACGCTTTTATATTCTCTCACAGTCATAAAATTCGATAAATACGAACGCCATTAATCAGTACGTACGGATATGTAGTTTACATCCACGGTTGTCTTGTCTTCTGCACAACGACATTTCTCATGCCAATGCCACTCGAAAATAATGAAAATTTTTGCGATAAACAGGAAAGATATAAACAGATATGAAATATTTGGAACTCCGTATTGAATCCTGAATTTTGAAGAATGAATCCTGAAGAAAAACCCTATCCTATAGCTTCTAATCTCTACTCTCAACTCAAATTTACTCTCAACTCTAATCTACTCTCTACTCTCAACTGAAATATATTCTCAATTCTCTATAGAATCTAGTCTCTACTCTCGATTCAAATCTACTTTCAACTTAAATCTACTCTCAACTCAAATTCGCTCTCAACTCTAATGTATCCTCTACTCTCAACTGAAATCTATTCTCAATTCTCTATAGAATCTTGTCTCTAATGTCTACACTAGTCTCTACTCTCGATTCAAATCTACTTTCAACTTAATCTACTCTCAACTCTAATCTACTCCCAACTCTTGACAATCTAGAGTCCACCCTCTATTCTCTACACTCTAGTCTCTATTCTCGACTCAAATCTACTGTCAACCAACTCAACTTAGATCTACTCTCGACTCAAAATAAATTCTACTCTTAACTCAAATTTACTCTCAACTCAAATGCATTCTTAATTCACTATTCTATACAATCTATATAATCTTGTTTCTACTCTCTTCACTCTATATAGTCTTCACTGTAGATTCAAATCTACTCTCAACTTAGATCTGCTCTCAACTCAAATCTGCTCTCGACTCAAATCTACTATTAACTCTCTACAATCTAGTCTCTACTCTCTACACTAATCTACTCTCTTGGGAGATTAATGTAATAAAGTATACGACGCAACAAGGGATTATTATTATTGGTGCGGAATTCCTATTTTACTCTTACTATTAAATTCTACTCTTAACTCAAATTTACTCTCAACTCAAATGCATTCTTAATTCACTATTCTATACAATCTATATAATCTTGTTTCTACTCTCTTCACTCTAGTCTTCACTGTAGATTCAAATCTACTCTCAACTTAGATCTGCTCTCAACTCAAATCTGCTCTCGACTCAAATCTACTCTTAACTCTTTACCATCTAGTCTCTACTCTCTACACTAATCTACTCTCTTGAGAGATTAATGTAATAAAGTATACGACGCAACCAGGGATTATTATTATTGGTGCGGAATTCCTATTTTACTCGACCCTGCGACGCGTAAATTAAGTTTTATTAATCTACCTGTCGACGGGCCGTTCTTCTTTTAACCGCACTGTACCCGTACAAAAGCCGATCCACGCACACAAACACACACACACACACACACGAGCGGCGCGTCTCGGTCGAGTGATTGATTCCCCATCATCGAAGGAAGAAGAAAATCACGGCCGTCGAGCGCCGACGGGTTTATATATATTTTTGTTGTGTTTGTAAAACGCAAATGAAGGGCGTATGTGCGCCCGAGATGTTCGAAAATCGCGACAAAAGGCCCGTCGTTTGATTGATAGCGCATCTGATCCTGTGCGTTCGTTGTTTTCCGAACGAATGAAAGATAATATTCGGTGGGAGATTCGTTGTTTTTAATGTGGTTCTCGTCGAGGGGGAGTAATTTTCGATTTACGTTCGAACATTTTTTCCGCGTTCGAAGTGTTTTTGTTTCGGGAATAACGTTGTTGTTTATCGTTTCGGTGAAAATCATTTTATATAAAGGAAAATAGTGAATTACTGGTGAAAAATAACCCATAAAAAACTATTATGGTACCATACAGGTTTCTTGTGTATTAAAGCGCGAAAATTGAGCTAATTGGAGCAATTTCATAAAATTACACGTACGCCTAATTTATTATGTACATACATACGTACAGTTTGTTTACAGTGTAATTTTATACGGAAACGGGGGAAAAAGTACAATATTTTCCTAACTGTCGCCTTTTTACAGGCGATATTTCGTTCGGCATGTATCGCAGAAATGGCGGAATTATTTAGGAAACGGAGCGTTTTGAATTATTCACGTCGTTTTTATTATTTTTATTGACTCTCCCCGTTTTATGTGTACCTCACATACGGGCAACACGGGGTTTTCGCCGTATACCATACTTAACCGGAATATTTATCAGCGGATAAACAGACTAAAAAAAATACTAAAGGATTCCGAATTGCCTGCGTATATTTTCGAATCGATATTTTTCACACGTAAATTCCGTTTTTTTTTGTCGAGTTATCGGCTTGAAAGCCCGTTATTTTTTCAACGCAAAAATACCTATACTTAGATCCCGAACATTAAAAATAGAGAAATATGGAACTTTTAAATAATTTTATTCGCTCGACAGGAAACAATGTCGCAATTTGGAACGGTTATTTTCGGTATAAACATTATTATCGCGACGATTCCCAATACCATTTCGCTCCGAATGCACATAATCAGTCGCGATTCGGCCCAACGTTATTAACATTAATATCGCACTGGGTTCTAATTAGGCCATTTCGATGGCGTGTTTGTTTTTATTATCTCAATGTTACGCATCCACAGTAATTATTTCAACTTTTTCAATTGCTCTGGTTATTACCCTGCATATAATGCATCCAATATTTGTCCCTCATAACGTCATAACGAGATTAAAATGAACGTTCTATGCTTTTTTACGTTTTTTTGTACTGTAAATATCACATTTACAGTAGTAAAATCAAGTAGATTAATACCCTACAAAAATCGCATATTGTACAACCAATATTTGTACTTCGTGACGTCATCACGAGATTACCATGAATACTCTATACGTTCCGTAGTATTTTTGTACGTTCACAGTAATTTTCGCATATAGTACATCCAATATTTGTACTTCGTGACGTCATGAGGAGATTAACGCGAACGAGCTATATATCCGTTTTATCGGATCCTTTTTTTTTTGTTGTAAATACACCGGAATCGAATCGTCCAATTATCAACGGACCTGCTTCGATAGAAAGAGGCGGCTTAACGGGATCACGAGACCTATATATTTTTTTTTTTTGGTGCGCTTCGAAACGGAACATCTGTCTCGAATCGCAGACGTTTCGGCTTTTATGTTGCGATGTCGAAATTAACGTTTGTTTTTCGAAATGCGTTACGAATTTGTCTCGACGCCTTCGTTACGAGCGGGAAGATTTGTTAGGTGGAAACGGAGAGAATCGGATCGATTGGGATGTAGAAAAAATACGTTTTGCAACAAGTTTAGTGGAATTGCGTGATATTAATGGAAATAGTTGAGATAGTGATGCGTTGTTTGTTTTATTTTGTAGAAAAAATGATTCTCTATAATTTTTGTGGAATGAAAATTTTTCGAAAAATGGTTCATTTTTGAGATATTTTAGTTTTTTAGGAGTTGCATGAATATTACTAATTTTATTGCAATTCGATTAAAAATCGCCATTATTTCGAACACAAATCGAGATGGAAACATCCTGGTTACTTCATTTTGTACAAAAAACGTTTATCTTCACTTTTTGAAGAATCGAAAATTTTCGAAAACCGCTTATTTTTAAAACTAAATTGAGTTTTTAATGGAATTCTTAAATATCACTAATTTTTACTGAAATTCGATTAAAAATCGCCATTATCTCGAACACTAATCGAGATAGAAACATCCTGGTTACTTGATTTTGTACAAAAAACGTTTATCTTCATTTTTTGAAGAATCGAAAATTTTCGAAAACCGCTTAATTGTAGAGCTATTTTGATTCATTATGGTTGTCCCTAAAATCATTAATTTTTACTGCAATGCTATCAAAAATCACAATTAACTCGAAAACAAATCGAGATAGAAACGTTCTGTTTGTTTTATTTTTCACAAAAAACGTTTAACTTCATTTTTTGAAGAATCCAAAATTTTCGAAAACCTCTTAATTTTAGAGCTATTTTGAGTTTTTTATGGATTTCTCCATAATCACTAAATTTTATTGCAAATCGATCAAAAATCGCCATTATCTCGAACACAAATCGAGATAGAAACACCCTGGTTACTTTATTTTACACAAAAAACGTTTATCTTCATTTTTTGAAGAATCGAAAATTTTCGAAAACCGCTTAATTTTAAAGCTATTTTTATTTTTTTTATGGATTCCTCCAAAATCACTAATTCTATTGCCAATCGATCAAAAATCGCCATTATCTCGAAAACAAAACGGGATAGAAACCTCCTGTTTATTGTATTTTACAAAAAAATCTTCCTCAACAATTAAGAAAACCTACAATACTTTCCCTCCACGATATTCTCGACTATACACCTCCAAACACCCGGCATAATCTCCGCTCCATGCTGCCTATATCCCGCGGGAATTATCAGGTAATCGGTCCATTTTTTTCGGGATTAAACGAGCGGGTGCGTGCACACACACACACACACAGCGATCGACAGCCAATTTACCCGGCGCGATTGTATTTTTTCGGAGGCGATAACGCGCCCTGTCAGTTCAAAGCGCCGTCTGATTTGCGGCTTTATTGTTATGTAAATAAAATCGCTAGACGTCGAGGGGTTAAGAAATCGGATTTCATCTCCCGCACAGAAGAGAAAAAAAAAGAGAGAAGAAATTGCATTAAAATCGTACTTCCGTCGAAGCGGCATTTAACGTACTATTCAACCGCTAATTACAGCGCAATAAAACGTTACACGAATCGCCCTCCAGGTCAGGAATAATAACGATTCCTCTCTAATACCACGCCATTCGAGGAATCCGCACGCAATCTCCCGAGATATTTGCCGTGCATTTGCATAACGCGACGGGGAGAAAAAATCCAATTAAAACCGAAGAGAATTAATAACCCCGAAGGAAGCGGGCGGATCCAGCCTTGACGGATTCGCGGTCGCCATCAACGTCAGAAGTTCCCCGGCAACTATTTACTACCTCGACTTCTACTGACTTATAAATGTAGTTCGTGTATTGTTTAACTGTTATCTTACGCCGCGCGCCGGCGAACTTCAACAACTCTAATTTAATATTGAATTTATAACGAACGGGCTTTGAGCAATGGCGGCGAGATGTGTACCTGGTGTGTTGCTTGTATAAGATGAACGTGGAAAAATAGATGAGCGAATCCGCTCGAATCCTTTGAAAACGCTCTTCGCGACTTTTTAATGGAGTACCTAAATATTTAACGCGGGAGGTTTTCGTTTTCGAACCAACAAATTGTCTCTTCGAATTTTTTGCTCGTTGGTCTAGGTTTTTGCGGAACTGAATTAACTTGTTTTTTGCGGGGTAATTCCGCCTCTTCGGTTTCTCGTCGCAAACTCCTGTGATTACTCCCGAGTCCTGCTCATAAATTACGTTAGGGAGTAGTCTAATTCTAATTTCTATACACCAACATCCAGGTTTCATCATAACTTTTGATAGGCACGTACGTAATAAAGCACAATTAGCGCGAGGCTGCTCGTTCGAATTTTGCGCGAGAATTTCCAGTAAATTTCGTTGGTGTAACTAACTATAACCTACGTTTTTGTATGTAATTTTCGAAATTTTTTGGGTTTTTTGTGGATTTTATTAAAGTTAGTAAATTTGAGGTGCAAATCAATAAAAAAATGCATTTATCTGGAAAACTAATCGAGATAGGAACATACTGGTTGTTCTGTTTTGTGGAAAAAATGTTTCTTTACATTTTTTGAGGAATCGGAAATTTTCGAAAATCGCTTACTTTTTGAGATATTTTGAATTTTTATGGATTGCATTAAAATTAGTAATTTTAGTGCATTAGATCATAAATTGCAATTATCTCGACAACTAATTGAGATAGAAACCTTCTTTTTATGTTATTTTGTAGAAAGAACATTTCGGTATAATTTTTGTAGAATGTAAAATTATAGAGAAAAGGCTAAATTTCGAGATATTTTGAGTTTTTTTAGGTTGTAGGTACAGAAATTAGTAATTTTGAAGCATTCAATCAAATATCGTAATTATCTCGAAAATTAGTCGAGGTAGGAACATCCTGGTTATTTTATTTTGTAGAAAAAATGTTTTTCTATGATTTTTGTAGAATGGAAAATGTTTGAAAAAAGGTTAAATTTTTAGATATTTTGAGTTTTTTGGATATACGGAACTTAGTCAATTTATTAGTGCAATTCAATCAAAAATCGATCAAAATTCGCAATTATCTCGAAATCTAATCTAGATAGAACCCTCTGGTATTTTACACAAAAAACCTTCCCCCACAATTTTTGAAATAACGAAATTTTCCAAAAATCCTTTAATATTCCAAATTTTAAATAATAAACAATTTTCACACTAAAATACATACAAACTCCACAAGTTTCTTCCTACTCATAAAACAAGACATCAATATTTAACCTCGATCAAAAATATCTTCCTTTATACTATATAACATCCATTTCACAATTAATTAGCGGCAAAACGAGCGATTTTTTTATCAATATCTGGCAATTTAGGGGGGTTTCTCTACAGATTTCTTGCCGCTCGAATGATTTAGCAGCGCCCCCTGCTTTAGTGCACCCTCCATCAGTAATTATGGTATGTTTTCGTAGGGGTTTTTTACGCGCGCACCCCTTGGAGGGTTAATGCGTGTGCATTATGGTACATAATTTGGTAATCGGAAAACGGTGATTTTAGAGCAATACCGACGGGAAGGGAGTAACATAAGGGATGTTACTCGATGTTAATTCGTAATTAGATGTGCGTTAAATGCGTAGGAGGGATGAAACACGAGAATACAAGAACACCAGAATATATGTGTGTGTGTATGTAATAACTGTTAAATCAAGTTTTTTTTTTATTCGGGCCATAAATTTCGATTTTTTATGATCCTGAATAGGCGCGTAAAAAGTATAAAAAATTTATTATTCGATGTTTTTAGTGATTCAAAAGCGTATTTTTATTAGTGCTTTTCTGTTGATTAATTTACGTGAAATATTATTTATCGGCGCTCATAAATCCACCGTAACCGGTATAAAATCGAACTTACTCCTCGTTTATTTAATTAAACCCGACCCTGTCTATCGCCACTCGATTTTCGATCTATCGCGACACGAACTAATCAAATTTGTCACGAGTTAAATACTATTTTTACGCAAAAGCCTCTTTAGTGAACTAATACCACATCTGCGATTCCGTCTGGATTATTTTACGCGAAGATGAAAGGCTTTTCGATCGCGGGGTGGTCCGAAAAAAATCATCGATCGCAATCCCTCTCGTGGAACAACACAAACATTTTTATTCAAAGAGTAAACTCCACTAATGGCTTTTCGTACACCGCATTCGAGTTTTAGTGACAATTAAAGCGTCTAATTAAATTTTACTGTTAACGGTGATGCCCGTACAGATGATGCACGGAACACCATACAACATACTCTTCTACCCGAACCTTATGCGTTCGTTCGGAAGTTGAAAAATGACTATCTTCATCTGGGTGGTCTTCTTCTTCGGCCAGCGGCGTACTCTTGCGCGTAAACACCGCAATTATTGTACCAAAATTATCAATCGACGCGGGTATTTATTAGAGTAAATTTCGTAGCGCCCACGCTTCCGATTAATTATTCAAGTGGTGGGCAACGCCCCCGCCTGATTACAGTCCGCTAAACGGCGCGTCGATCGACCGAAAGATATTAAAAAAAATATACTACCTGTTTATTAGCCGCTAATTAACGAGAACACATCGCGTCCGAGCGATTTAAAGTAGCCGTAAATAATGTTAAAGGCGATGTAATTAGCATAAAAATCCATACGAATGAAAAATATTATGATGCTATAGTGATGAAAAAATGTGTGCTAGTGTACAGGGTGTTTGAGAATATGTGGGGAGTTTGTTATACAAAAATATTGTGGGAATGTAGGTACCTAAATAGTGCCCCTTAAAATCTTGTTTTTTATCAACGATATATTTAAATTGTATGGACTAATTTAATAGCCGTTTAATGTAATGGGTATTAGATAAGATTTCTTAAAATGAGCGTTAATATAATGCCAGTTTTTAGAGCAGTTTTGGGCGCAATTTTAGAGAGATTTGGGGCAATTTTATAGGACTGTTTTTGGGGTGGTTTTGGAGGAGTTCTGCATTGTATATTTAGAACTGTTTTCGAGCCGTTCTAAAGCGATTTGGGAGCGTTTTTAGAGAGCATTTTCAGGAGGTTTATGGAGTGATTTTTGGAAGCTTTTTGTGGCAATTTGATGATTAAATTTAGGGCGGTTTTAGGGCGGTTTTAGAACAGTTCTGAAGCGTAGTTAGAGCGGTTTCCGAGCCTTTTTGAAGCGGCTTCTTAGCATTTTTAGAGCAATATCAGGAGGTTTTTGGAACGATTTTAGAAAACTTTTTGTGACGATTTTATAACTCTTTTTGGGGTCGTTTATACAGCGGTTTTAGAACAGTTCTGAAGCGTAGTTAGAACGGTTTTCGACCCTTTTTAGAAGCGGTTTATGATCGTTTTTAGAGAGCATTGTTAGTACGTTTTTGGGGCGATTTTAGAAAGCTTTTCGTGACGATTTTATAACTCTTTTTGTTGTCGTTTTAGAGCGGTTTTAGAACAGTTCTGAAGCATAGTTAGAAGGGTTTCCGAGCCTTTTTGAAGTGGTTTGTGATCGTTTTTAGAGAGCATTGTTTTATGACGATTTCATTACTGTTTTTGGGGTGATTTTGGAGCGATTTTAGAACAATTCTGAAGCGTATTTAGACTATTTTTGAGCCGTTTTGAAGCGAGGTTTGTGTGCATTTTTAGAGAGGTTTTTGTTGCAATTTTACAACTGTTTTTGGGGTGATTTTAGATCAGTTTTATAGCTGTTCTGAAACATATTAAGAACTCACAGTACTATTTAACTACAATTATTACAAACATCATAAACTAGAGCAATTGTAACTACTTATTATTTTTTTAAAGTACATTTACCCAGCTCTGATGTTATAATACGATGATAAAACAATCATATTTTTCTATTCCATACAACGAACCTAAATCCAATTTTTTCTCTTACAATAATAAATATTCAACCACAACCAAATAAACTATAATTTCCCCATTTAAAACCGGCTTATATTTTATCGCAACAACTTTTACGGAATTACCTATAATGTGGTTTTTCCTTTTATATTATCCCCTAGAATAGCAGCGTTATCTCATTAAATGTAATGCACACGTCCGAGCAGAACCCGTACAGCGTACGGCTTCGCCCCCCCCCGGCAGAAATGCACACTTTACACTTAAACCCGCTTCCCGTTGTCCGACACCTATCCCGAAAATCGATAGCGTCGCGAAGGCGCGATTTCCCGGCGAATTTTTCGCGCCCGACTTTCGGCAATTAGCGCCCGAAGAAAACACCGAATCTATTATAAATCCATCTGTGACGAGGGTGAGCCGTCTGGATTAGACGGCGAACTTTCCGGACGGCCGCTAATTGTTAAATCGATGCGACGAGTATTGGAAGTATAAATTCCTCCCGGCGCTTCAACAGTTGGCGCGAAAAGAAAACCCTATACGGGGTGGTAATTAATGAGTTCGACAAACTTCAGGGGGTGGTTCTGCATGAAAAAGTAATGATATTTTGCTATATAAATATATGTCCGCAAATGCTTCGTTTTCGAGATACAGGTTGTTAAAGTTTCTTCACTTTGGAAATGAAAAATGCACGTCAAGATGTTTTATTTTTTCATTCAAAAACAGCGGTCCGTACGAAAAAATCACAAGAGAGTTTTTTTGTCACAAATTGAACGAGGAATTCATTCATAATTGAATTTTCAATAAAAATGCTTCAGTGGCGTACCAATATTATTTTTTCTTAAAAAAAATGTATTATTAACCGTATGCGCGTCAATGATGAACATAAATTTTTTTATTTTATATCAAAAAATGCGCAATAGTTACCTCTCAAAACCCACCAAATTTCATTCGAATATCTCCTCTGGTTCCAGAGAAATAAATAAATCTTCGGTTTGTAAGAAGAAACTTTAACACCCCGTATCTCAAAAAAGGAAGCATTTGCGGATATATGTTTATATAGCAAAATATCATTATTTTTTCACGCAGAACCACCCCCTGAAGTTCATCGCACTTATGAATTAACACCCTGTATACATATAGCGTTAAAATTTATGAATCACTTTTTTGTTACACCCTGTACGTATAAGTTGACTTGCAAATCATATTCGCGATGTTCGAGATGATAAATCAGTTCGGAACACGTCGGGAATACAGTCCTTGTAATCCGGGCTTCGAAAGAGGGCTTTGCGCTGGATTTACATACGGAAAAATCGCGAAAAAAGGGGCGAAAGTAAGGTGAAAAAAGGTGAATTGTTATACGGAATCCTCGGTTGTTATTAACAAACGCGTTTCGGGCGTAATTTCCTTTCGCTACATCGTCGACATATCGATCCGTTTTGTTTGTTCTGGCAGCGTTTTCGTTTCGTTCGGATCGATGAATGGATGTAAATCGGGCGCAAAGGGGATTATTTATTTTAATTCTGCAGGGTGTTAATTAATAAGTGCGATAAACTTCAGGGGGTGATTCTGATTCTGCATGAAAAAATAATGATATTTTGCTATACAAACTTATGTCCGAAAATGCTTCGTTTTCGAGATATGGGGTGTTAAAGTTTCTTCTTAAAAACCGAAGATTTATTTATTTTTCTGGAACCAGGCGAGATATTCAAATGACATTTGGTGGGTTTTGAGAGGTAACTATTACGCATTTTTTGACATAAAATTAAAAATTTTATGTTCATCATTGCCGCGTATACGGGTAATAATACAGTTTTTTAAAGAAAAAATTAATATTGGTACGCCACTGAGGCATTTTTATTGAAAATTCAATTATGAATGAATTCCTCGTTCAATTTGTGACAAAAAACTCTCTTGTGTTTTTTTCGTACGAACCGCTGTTTTCGAGTAAAAAAATAAAACATCTTGACGTTTCATTTCCTCATTACACGTTATCTACTAGTAAAGAAACTTTAACACCCTGTATCTCGAAAACGAAGCATTTACGCACATATGTTTATACAGCAAAATATCATTATTTTTTCATCCACAATCACTCCCTAATTTGCCACACTTTTTAATCAACACCCTGTATAAGTAAATTGGGCGAGTAGAATGAAATGTCCTTTTAACCTGACAGGTAAATTGGGCGCCGAGTCCCAAAGGACTAATTCCTCACCAAACCCCATCCAATTCAGCTCTCTATTCTCCACTGTATACCGAGTGGACTCGATAACACGCGTATATAGAAAAATATATTTATTCCCGATCGTCCGCCGAGCATTCTACAAGTTCTCAAACGGTCGCGAAATGCCGTCAACCTTCACCTGGACACGCCGCTCAGTCGAGACCGGCCAACAAACGCTCCGCAAAAAAGCAAAAGAAACCGAGCGAAGGCGAACGCGAATCATTCAGAGCGAGCGGCCTCTTCGCCGAGGGTTAAATTCCCGCTCCCGGTAAATTAATTAGAAAATACGGCGCTCCGCGTCGCGCGACCGACGCCGGTCAAAACGGTCATAAACGCGATAAATATATTTTTTTACGACGCTTTTTCGTCGGAGCGCCCGCGGGGCCTCTACGATGACCGACGTCAGCTAAAACGCGGCCCCGAAACTCGGATTTCCGTGGGGTGTTTCGGTGAAATGAGCAATTTAGGGGGGTTGGATGTAGTAATATGGCCGGTCGTATTCTTCCTCTTTAATAACGTTTACGTTTCGATTTATGCCGGCCTCGCAGCGATTTTTCCACCGGAATTTATATCGCTTCTACCGCTTGTTATATCGCTCTATTTAGGCCTCTTATTGCGCTGCTAAACGGTCACTAATTCGAGTTCAAAGGAACTTCTTTCTTAATTCTACCAATATTACATTTTGATGAGAGAATTGTGTACGTTATTTTGCGTGAGTTACGGATCATCTTGTATATATCCCCGTTAAGTAATCACCTTATCCCTTCAGCTGGGTTTCATCCAGAACGCTTCGATGTATTGTAGCTTATGGCCTGTATTAAACAAGCTCGAAACTCGTACAGTCGTATATGAAAAATCGCGGTGATTCCGGCTAACTGGCGTGACGGTAGCGCATTAATCTCGACTTCGGAAAGTACTCGTCGTAATTAGCGGTGAAAAATGTTCACGAGTTAAATAGAAATCGCCCGGTATTCGCCGGTATGGAACTGATTATGAACTCGAGAACTCTCCGTCTCATTGTGCCTGATGGGCTTTAGGGTTTTTTTTCCCACAATCCCGGGACAATTAGAGGTTAAAGCCTGCGGCTTCCTTCCGTTTCGCATCACTTGCGTTTTCAACGGATTTTTGGAGCTGCTATTGCGTTCTTAATTATACTCCGTTCGCCATCAGGATGTATAGGAAATCAATAATGCCTATGTACCAACTGTTTTATTAGTATCTCCTGATGGCGAGCGGAGTATATTTCAAACAGAAAAGCTGGTGTATGTCCTTTATTTGTTGTATTAAAGCGTGAAATTTCCTCAACCAATTCTGGATTGTTACACATACATTATACATAATGCGGATTTATACTGGCATTTTCTAAATGAATATTTTAATTAACTTTTCCTTTTAAGTAGCCTTAGCGTGGCGTGTACAGGCGGATTACGCGGCTTTATTCGCCTCGTTATAAATTCATAAACGCGATATCGTAAATTTTTAGTCTTCCACGTTAAATACGTGTACGTAATAAGGAGAAACGCAATGCGAGTTTCGGATAATTTTCTTTTTATTTTCGGCCTTCTTGTTGTGAAAAATGATCCGATGGTATAGAATGACACGCATCTTAATGGTCTTTTTTCCCGCAGAACGAGCGTTCGTTTCGAATTAATTATTTGTAGAAGAAGTGACTGACTCGTTAAAAATTTCAACGGTCGCCGAGTTTCACGTTTTATTACGGAAAATGGGGGACGTATAAAAGCGATTAGCGGCAGCACTAAATTTACAATGTTTTTATATTTTTTTATACCGCTCGTAACGTAATTACAACTTTCCCTAATACTACCTAAACTACACATTTTTCCGGAATTATTACATATTAACAATAAAACGTCCTCGTCTCTATTAAACTCCGCGGAATCGCCGTCGCGCTATTGTAAAAGTTAATGCTACAGTTGGCTCGTTATTTCTGCAAGTTTATTAGCGGAGGCATTTGCGGGCGCGCCCGAAACTCCAAAATAACGTTAAAAGCTCGAGAGAAACAGAAATTTCAGCATTACGAGCCGGGCGAACGAAGCGACTATCTGGGTCAAGCCGATGTATTAAAACCATCTACAAACCGCCTCACTTTTCCAGCGCTAATTGAAAACTATCAAACGAAAAACGGGGAATAAATCGGATCGGTTACTTATCGAACGCGCCTCGTAGGTTAATTACTGCGCGCTCCTCGTAGGTTAATTATGGCGCGCTCCTCGTAGATCGATGTGTTTTTTCGCGCATATTTCGGAATTGGCGTTTTGTTTGCCCTTCGAAATCGATACGAAAAGAAGGTATTTTCTCGGCGGAAAACGTATCGGGAAACGCGTTGAATTATTCATCGCCCTTAAAACGAAATGCCACCGAGTGATTGTGACTAATGAAACGGGCATTACCATAATCAACAGTATATCTGGAATCTAACGTTCCGCTATTTACAGCCGAACATCAACTTCCACTTGCCATAATCACTCGCTTATTTATTATTATTATTGGTATTATTGTTGTTATTGGACGCGCGTTGGCCATTAGCGCGCAATTATTTGCGCTCGATTCGAGGCATTATTTTAATGCCCGGAAACGTGTTTATGGTTAATTAATAAATTGCGATAGCTGCAAGCTTTATGTGGACAATACCAACAGCATTTGCTAATAAATTTAGCTACAGTAGGTACGCTATTTTTCGAAATCTCTCCTATCGCTTCCGAGGAAATTCGTACAATAGAAACATTAGAAACCCAGCGATTTTGCGTGTATTTTATTTGTGTTTCGAAGAAAAGAGTAAACAAAGCAAACAGATAGTCGATCGTGCGGGTAGTTGCGATAAAACAGAGACCGAGGAAAAGTGCAAGCTTTGACAAAAACTTGTCGTTTAAGCGAGTCTTGTAAATGTTTCTCTTCCACGGTGCTCTCTCACGGTGAAAAAAAATACACCAGCTTGCTCGTTCTTTATTTATCTCCGGTTTGTGTACTTAGTTCGCAATGACTTATCTCGAATTAAACGAACCGCCCGATGCTTGATTAAATTTACATCTCTAAAGTTTCACTCTGAAGAGCGAAATCGACGAATCGAGTTCTCGAATGGATTTCATAACTCGACTCACAATTTTTAAATTTGAGGTTTTCTTTATAAAGAAACCTATTATTTTACCCGTTTCTTGGGTAAATATAAACTGGTCAAATCGGTATAATGGTAATTACAACAGATTACAACACATACAAATGGTACAAATCATTATTAATGTTAATTAAATTAGACTGAATTCATAAATGGATATTTATTGCACAAATAGATCATTTCATACCATACTCCAGTTTAAAAGTTATAAAAAATAGTCCATTCATTTAGAGCAATTGACCCGAATTCTGCGAGAAACTGACCATTTATATACGATCATTAGCAATTAACTGAAACCCGCCCAATTTCAGTGAATATTGTTACTCAATGTCTATAAAATTGCGTTCAAATTATTTATTGTGCTGTTTAACAACAAATAAAATAAGTACCTATTCAATTACCCAAATTACATTTAATTCGGCGTTTTTCATTACACCGGTAATTACATAAATTAAACCGCAAAAGTCAATAAACACGCTATAATTCTAAATTTATTCAGAATCGATCTTTATGTATTTAATTTAAAGTTCGAATGAAAATACTCCAGCTTCGAATAAAAACGCTAATGCATTCACAGCGAATTAGAATATACCGGCACCTACGCTAATCCGACTGTTAATGAACAAGCGAATTACTTTACATAAATCACTTCGACTTTGAGCGCTCAAAGATTATCTCTATAAATGTTTATAAACTCGAAATGTGCTCAAACCTGAACCGTACGTAATCTCTATTAGTTAACTCCGATAATTGGAGTTTCGTTTGATTAGCTTCAATCTGCATAAATCAAAGTCGGCGTTAATTAAACTAATTTTAATTAGCCGGCAAATTCGCGGGAAAATAAACGCTCAGAAACGGCGTAGAAGCTGGAAAAATGTTTGAATTGCAAGCGAACGGTTGCAGAATTATAATCCGTTCGCGATCGAGGAAAATCTTCTTGAAGCAGCAAATCCAATGATAATGAAAGAAACAACGAAAAAAGGTGATAAAAAAAGGGGAAATATTATACAAGGTGGGGCATTTTTTATAGATTTTGAGTCAACTGTTTTGCATAAAAAATTCGGTTACATTACAATCTCCTGATGGCGAACGGAGTATAATTGCGTTTTATTTTAATAGCAAATCGGAGAGTAGTTACAATGCAATTTCGCGATATTTGCTTTGTGGAAATGCGCGCCCGCGTACATTAACTGTTATTAGATTTGTTTTCATTAAGAATGCTAATCGATGAAACGGATGATTAATTACGCCGGGATTTTAATGCATTCGTACGTGCATTCTCTGATACATTGTACATACATTCTTTCCTCTCTTATCGCAAACTATGTAAAATTAATTTAGTAATGACGTCACGCCTGGTTTAATACGATCCGACTGTAGATACCAGCTAAAGTTCTCTTTGGGTTTAAGTAGATACACGACGAAATTAAAAATTGCAGGTATCGTTTCTTCGATATAATAAAGTCGCATAACGGCCTCCGACTGTATTTTTAATAAGCCCACAGGGCCGAGCGACTTGTCTTGGAGCGCTGAACTTATTAAGGAGTGCTCCTCAAATTTTAATAACTAAACGAAATCCGACCGGGCGAGCTCGGCGGGAGAGAGAGACGAGAAAAAAATTGAGATTTAAATTCAAAATGCGACCCACTTTTCCTCCCTCGGATACACTCGCAGTACTTAATATAATAGAAATTAGTAGATGCAATTCGTCGCGGATCAATCGATACGAACGTACATTTTCCACAATGCTAACCGCGCTCTTTACGACGAATCCGAACGCGGAAAAAACTCGCAATAATCCGGAGTTTAATAAACTCTTTACAAGCGAATCCTCGTCAGCCTTTCCTCCGGTCATAAATATGCAAATAGGCAGTGGCTGAACGTTCCGGCTCACTGACGTCTCGATATTTTTGCCGGGGCGTCATCGGCGAGCAGAACGTGAAGTCCGGGATTTAATAACGAGTCCTGGCAAACGGGATTTCGGGGTCTTAGTCGAAAACGAAACGGGGAAATGATAATAACGCCAACGTAAATAGAATTCCGGTCCGCAGTTGATGGGACGCCGGCCGGCGCTGTGCAAATGGAAAATTCATTAACTTTAAATCAAGATTATGATAGCGTAAGTTTTCCGTAATCTTCTCGATTCCAATTTCAATTGATTCGCATACACAAAAGTGCAAATTTGCGTGTATGGGTGCAACAAAGACGAAACTTCCCTTAGTCTCATATCAGAGAAAAAGAAAATCTTTCATCATCTCTCATCTCTCATCTCTCATCTCTCATCTCTCATCTCTCATCTCTCATCTCTCATCTCTCATCTCTCATCTCTCATCTCTCATCTCTCATCTCTCATCTCTCATCTCTCATCTCTCATCTCTCATCTCTCATCTCTCATCTCTCATCTCTCATCTCTCATCTCTCATCTCTCATCTCTCATCTCTCATCTCTCATCTCTCATCTCTCATCTCTCATCTCTCATCTCTCATCTCTCATCTCTCATCTCTCATCTCTCATCTCTCATCTCTCATCTCTCATCTCTCATCTCTCATCTCTCATCTCTCATCTCTCATCTCTCATCTCTCATCTCTCATCTCTCATCTCTCATCTCTCATCTCTCATCTCTCATCTCTCATCTCTCATCTCTCATCTCTCATCTCTCATCTCTCATCTCTCATCTCTCATCTCTCATCTCTCATCTCTCATCTCTCATCTCTCATCTCTCATCTCTCATCTCTCATCTCTCATCTCTCATCTCTCATCTCTCATCTCTCATCTCTCATCTCTCATCTCTCATCTCTCATCTCTCATCTCTCATCTCTCATCTCTCATCTCTCATCTCTCATCTCTCATCTCTCATCTCTCATCTGCTTTCAAAATTGAAGTAAATTCCAACCCGATAACTCAATATTATTCTCTGTTTTATTTAAACACAAAATCGTTAACTCTTTATTGAAAAACCATTTATTCATATGCAGGTGTGTTTGTTAGAGACTCGTGAATAACGAAAACAATCCGGTGAGTAAGTGAGTGATTGTTTTGAAATTACTAAACATATATCCTTCTAATCGATTAGTCAATATACAGTAAAATTTCCTGCTACAATTTTCTGTTATCTGCGTTTCGAAATGCGTGCGGCACGTCGAGCGCCGTTATAAGAAGAAGAAACGGCAAGAGAAGTTTATTGCGGAAACTTAATCGGAAAACTTAAAGTTCCTCTTCAGCCGTGGAAGTTCCTCTTCGGCTCGAATTACGGTGTACAGTGGAAACTTCGCTCCGACGATACGCGGCGAGATATCATTCGAATTTATATGAAAAGAAAGAAGAAAGCGAGCTTAAGTCGCCGAAACGCGAACGTAATTCAACGGCGAAAAGACGGGCGATTTTCCCTTCGTTATTAATTAAATTTCTTCGAAGGAGGAGCAGACGAGAAGATTTAGAGATAAATTAGTTTTTGGAGTTGCGATCTTTTTGCGATGTTTAAAGTTAAAATGTACAAACAAGTAAGCCTTTGTAAGGGTAATTTTTCGTTTGTTAATTAAACGATGTTTAAAATGGCTAAATTAAATATACAAAGTGTACAGGGTACATAGATGAAGCATTTATTATACTCCGTTCGCCATTAGGAGATAGTAAAAAAAATTTAAAGCAGTAGATATCTAAATGTGTGGTAAAATGCTTATTTTATGTTGGTCTACCCAAAAAATACAGAAATTTTGCTATTTTTTTCTCATACAACCAGTTCTACAAATCAAGTTATACTCCATTCGCCATCAGAAGATGGCGTTTCTATTACACCAATAGCAAAAACCTTAATATTTTGAACTTTTACAATTTTTTTCATTGATCCACCAGCGCTGTCTTTAGCATACAAAATTACCTGATGTCGAACGGAGTATAATTACATACAAATTTTTTCACGAATCTAGGAAATTATGTCGAACCGAAGAAAAAGAAATTACTAGTCATTTTATTAAAGCAGCAGCTGCGTAAAGATGCAGGTGCTTATAACACACATTTGCATTTTAAGAAGTAATTAAATATCCGTGTCATTAAAAAGGCAGTAAATATAAATGAAACCTCGCTGACAGACAATAGTGGAGTATGCATTTTGAACGAGGACGATTTTGAATGGGCATTCGATGGCGAAAACAGTCCATCAAAGGTCGGGGCGGCAGGATAAATTGGCCCGCAGACGGGATAAGTAAGATTTATGGCTTCTGGCCGGCTTTATTACGTATCCCGTAAATAAGTCCAGCTATTCGGGGAAAATTGCATTTCGATTCGGACGAAATTAAAAATAATCCATATCACCCGAACCGGGGACGGATTGTAAATTGGGCGCTAAAGGGATTATAGATTTTAATCCTATAGGTAAATTGGGCGCGAATATTTTAAACAGACAAAATTGGGCGTAGAAATAACCACAAATAATTCTTATGGTGATTGGGAATTTTTATTTGGAACACATTGTAGAATTCCAATGCACCTACTCCGAATCCCCCTCTGAATTTACTCTACTCTACTCCACTCTAACTTTCTCTCTATTCTAAAAAAAATGATGCATTCAAATCTTCAAGTTTCCCCCTTCCGAAAACGGACTTAAATTAGTTAAATTTCCACAACGTCCCGCTCCATCTCTTTATATTCCAAACATATTTTGATCCAAAACTAACTCCATCGTTACAGAGTCAACAGAACAGAGCGCCGGAATATAATGAAAATGTATTAGCCCCGGAGAAAACGGGGATTGATTTAAGAACGGGCGCGTCGTGTGTGTGCCCTGGAAATTTCAATTCTAACATGTTATATAATAATAGAGTATAAGTAAAATTTAAATTAAAGTTATCGGATTTTTTCGAGTTATTTGTTTGACGCGAGCAGAGTAATAGTCGCGTTTAAGTTGCAGCAAAAATTAATTATAAATCGCGCCAAACTGGAAACTTGGGCAATAAATACGGCTCGCAGGAGAGAAAAAGGAAAAGAGACTGAATATGCTATCGCGAGTAATCCGGCATTCCTCGAGATGGAACTTTATGCTCGAACAGACGACTGAATAGACGTTGCGAAGTTTTTCCATAAATTTCAATTGGCCGAAACATCTACACAAAGTCCCGTTCGGCCGCTCTCCCGACGTTTATCTATTTTTATTTCTGCTTTATTAATGCCCTTGTTCGAAGATAAAAGCGGGCGATTCAACAAGTTTTCGCCTCGCTTACACAAAGAACGAGGTAATTAATGCATGCAATATATCGCCGAGTTACTGTTATTTATAACAATTCTATCTATACCCACCTGTATTCCTACTAAACGCGCGGTTGTTGAGTAAATAGGAGGTTTTCCATGTGCGAATTTTCCGTCGATGACACTCGCAAGGAGAATTTAACGAATAAGCGACTTCGTGCGGCCCCGCCGGCCATTTACCATAATCCATATGGCGCTAATTATATGTAAATTGGCCATTAGTATGGGACAAGACCCAATTTACGTGCATTAAACCCGGGAATCGTGAGACCGTTTGTGCGGCCGCCGGGACAGATTCCAATACGGTCTAAATATTCTAAATTTCACTCATATTAACCAACTTAATAAAATCTCGAATATTCCATCGACTTCAAAATAACACTACTTGCGATTGCAATTGCAAATTCGCGGTTAAATCAAACAAGACGAGTCCGCGTGACGTTCGTAGATAGCGCCCGAGCATTTCCATAAATCGCCATTAATGGCGTATTAATGGCCGGGCAAAGTGGTGAGGAATATTATACGCGGGGTAGTTCGAAACATTCGGCGTAATAATTCGTTTCTTCTGCAAACCGTATCGACGTCGGCGCAATTATTACCGGATGATTTATCGTCGAGATTTTAATTAGTCGGCGATAATCGAAATCGCCCGATTAATTAGAAATTCGGTCGGACGTCAGTGGACTAGCAGTATCAATTTGTATTATAAACATACGCTGGGGAAATATGGCATGAGCGGAGAATGATGTTTACGGGACGCTCTTGATTGGATTTCGGGGGCGTCAAATGAGATCAATACGGTTGCTTATTCGTAAATACATAATTTTGATTAAATTAAATAAATTATTTTACGAGTATAAGGGTTATTAATACGTTATTTTATGTAGTGATTAGAGTACTTATTGCAGTATATGTTGTAATATCTCCAAGACTAGGATTAGGAAGTTAGCTATTTTTTTATCGTTGATTTCATTAAAACAGAAAAAAAAATTGATGGTTCCATTTAGGTTGGTTCCATTGGTTCTAAATTTGATATTTTAGGAGTTTAACTTTGTAGAATGTTTATACTCACCTTGTATACAGTAAAGAGTTTTCCTATAAATGTGCAAGTACTTTGACATTGCTAATACTCATCCTACAGAAACCTTTCTAAGGAATTTTAAAAATCACTAACCATTTAGCTCTACAATACTCCGCTCTATTGATCGTGACTCACCCTGTATGTAGCAATAAGTTTTAATTTAACACAAAACTGTACCAGTATGTTGTGTGTGTATGTGTATGTTTATGTCGTGCTTTCAACCGAAAATCAATATTTTTATCTGACACCGTAATATTCGAAAACCACTTGTGTGAAACTGATTACTTTATGGATTATGGCTCTATTTAATCCGTCAGTCATGTTGCACCCGTTCGATGTTTACCCCGCCATCGGGCGTGCACTTGTGCATTATTTTCCACTGTACGTGCTGCTAATATCACCGTTTTATAATTCCCAACTCCCTTTGAAATGCTCCAATATATGCTCACATAGAGCATCCAAGTTAACTTACGCGTGACGTCATATGCAACAATATAGTCTGTCTATCTATCTGCTCTCAATCTACTTCGAATTATGAATCTACATCACCATTTTATCATTCCTATCTCCCGTTTGATATACGCCAATAAACTCATATAGTGCGTTCAGGTTAACCTACGCGTGACGTCACACGCAATAATACAGCATTTTTCATTACAATCTTGTTCCGTGCGCCAAGAAATACGGACGAGTGTTTGCTCGAAACGATCCATCAACTTCAAATGGAAATATTCGAATGAGGGGTGAGAAATCAGCGGCGTCGCCGATGGGATATCGGGAATTCGGGGTGAAATTATAGCGAGTAATATTCGCGTGGCGGCGCTGCCTGATTAACAACCATATCGTGTATCATGGCGTAGATTTTCCCGGGCGATTAGTCGAAATCAATTCATTATAATGTCGGTTAATTGATCAAAGTAGTTTTTCGTGTTCCTCGCGCTTAACGAGGGTGCGATCTCGAGCGGAGATTCCGCGAAGGGTAGGAATTCGTTATTAATTCCCGACTAAATTACCGATATGTTATTTTCCTCTAGCTACTTTCCGACTGAGAAATATGGCCGGTTCGGTTGAAAAACACGCACGAAAAACTCGCATAGTCGCCGCCGTTAATTAGGACGGTTATTCGGTGCGTTTTCCGACGAAACGGCCGCTTAATTTAAACTTTTCAATGGCCGAGCGTACGTATACGCCGGTACACAGAAAACTAAAACTGTTCTTTTAGTTTAATCTCCGCACAATCGCGAAAGTTTCGTTCTAATTACATACCAGCAGCGACTGTTAATTAGCATTCGGGATTCCCCCGCTTTTTGATAAAAGCGCAACGGCATTAAATCTTTTATTTACACGAGCTTTGGAAATCGAAAGCTCTTCTCTACCGCGCCTTTTGTATACAAATATTAGTAATTAGTACGTTTTATTTACATTATCCTATATACAGGGTATTACTTAATTGAGAGTCGATACTTCAGGATGTGAATATTTGGATGATTTTAAGAAGAAAAGTTTCTATTAATATATGTCCTATAAATCTGTTAGGTTTCGAGCTAGTTACAATTAAAAAAAACTTTTTTAGAGTAGATTTAGTGGAGTTTCAGAGTAGAAAATCAGAGTAGACTCAGAGTAAAGTGCAATAAATACAGGGCGTTAATTAATAGGGTGCCGATACTTCAGGATGTGAACATTTGGAACATTTTAAGAAGAAAAGTTTATATTAATGTATTTAGGACATCTCTTAGTTTTCGAGTCACAGGGTGTTACATTGTAGTTTTAGAAAAAAATTAACTTCAATCATAATTTTTTTATTACCTATTTCAGATATTTTTATGAAATTTTGTACACTTTTTTTGTACACTTACATCTACAAGAAGCATTTTTTGAGGCAAAAGATTTTAAAAAAATTACCAGTTATATCCGTACGGGGTTTGAACTAAATATGTTTGAAGAAAAAATGGTACGCCACTGCTTTTTCTATAAACCAAAATTACTTTTAAAATCCTCATTTATTTAGGAGAAAATTCGATCTGAAGACTTACTTTCATACGAAGCACCATTTTCGCTTAAAAAAATAAAAACCAAAACAATTTTTTCCCAACTTCATTGAGACTGTTTTTGATATTTTGTTGAAATTTGGTAGTTTGGGTACAAAAATTAATTTTCTACCATTACCAGTGACGAAATTTCATAAAAATATCTGGAGTATTAAAAAAATTAGAATTAGAAAAGTTTGTTTTTCTAAAATTGCAACACCCTATAGCTCGAAAACTAAGAGGTTTAGGACACATATTAATATAAACTTTTCTTAAAATGTTCCAAATATTTACATCCTGAAATATCGACACTCAATTAATTAACACCCTGTACTTATTGCAGTCTATACTCCACTCCGAATCTACTCTGATTCTACTCTGAATCTACACCAAATCTACTCTATTTCATAAGCTTTCGTTCACATCAAGTACTTCCCAAATCGGGATTATTATTTTGTATTATAAATCCGCATATCTCGCTGATTGACTAAACGATTGTTTTGATCCAGAACAGCGGCGCGCGCATCGCGCATATTTCGATATATTTCACCTTAATCGTTCGCGTATGTAGTTTAACGAAGTAATTAGATGAGACTTCGGTTTCGGTTCCCACGAGGGTAGCCCCGACTAAAATGGTAATCCTCGCGTGTTCGGTTTGCGGAGCAAGTCGATGGAATTATTGTCTTGGTCGCCGAAACGGCTCGATAAAATCTAATTAGCAAAAGGAAATTGTGCAGGTTTAGTATTTATCCGGGCCGACGTGAATAATTCAACCGAATCCGGAGTTCCTTGATTGCGAAACGGCTCCGGGAAGATGACGGCGATTAATTAAATAATTAGCGGGTTTTCCGGATTATTAGGCGGAGTTTCGGTGTTGACAACGAACGAAAAAATGCATGTACAATACATTATAATTTAGCGGTAATTGCACCGCGATTTTCAATCGCGATTTTCTCCTCGACTAGTTGAGCACTAATATTAAAAAGTGTGCTCTAAATTAGCACTAAAATAGCAGTAACTTGTAATGTATAAATTTTCAATTTTTTTATATAGGGGGGGTGCTTCATTCACATAGATAAAAAAATCCCTAACCATGGGCCGGGCGCTATGCCTGTATGTTTACGCGGACGTAATAATGGTGTCAATTAGTCGTCGGTGAAGGGCACTTAACTTCGCTTGCAACGTCCACTCGATCTGCGATCGGAGCCCCGGTGGAGTTCGTATATTAATTCGGATATCGGCTCGAAAGGCTCTTCGCGAAATTGGTCGGTGACCTTAGTCGGTGCGGAGCGCGACAGGTAGATAACGAGGGGTTTATTGAACTTTTCATCGAACGGAATTATCTCGGAAACTAATCGAGATAGGATTGTGACGGTTGGTGTGTTGTGTAGTGAGAAGGGTTTGCTGTGATTTTTGTAGAGTGGGAAATTTTCGAAAGTCGCGGAATTTTTGGGATATTTTGAGTTTTCAATGGATGTATCGAATTTTACTGCAATTCGATTAGAAATCGTAATTATCTCAAAAATTAATCGAGATACCAACGCTCTAGTTATTCTATTTTGTAGAGAAAACGTTTCTCTGTAAGTTATGTAGAATGGAATCTTTTCGAAAATTAGTTGCTTTTCGAGATATTTTCGGTTTTTTTGGATTGCAATAATTTTAGTAATTTTAGTGCAAATCGATCGAAAATTGCAGATATCTCGAAAACTACTGAAGATAGTAACACTTGGTTTGTTTTATTTTGCAGAGAAAACGTACCTATCTAATTTTCGTAGAATGAAAAATTCTCTAAAATCGCTTAATTTTCAAAATATTTTGATTTTTTTCTGAATTGCATCAATTTTAGTAATTTTGTTGCAATTCGATTGAAAATCGCAGTTATCTCGGAAAATGCTGAAGGTAGAAACCCTCGGTTTATGTTATTTTGTAGAGAATACGTAACTCTCTAATTTTCGTAGAATGAAAAATATTCTAAAATCGCTTAATTTTCGAAAAATTTTGAGATTTTTTCCCCATTGCATCAATTTTTGTAATTTTGGTGCAATTCGATCGAAAATTGCAGTTATCTCGAAAACAGCTGAAGAGAGAAACACTCGGTTTGTCTTATTTTGTAGAAAAATCATTTCTCTACAACTTATGTAGAACGCAATTTTTTCCAAAAACTCCCAATTTCAGAGATATTTTAAATTTTTATGGATTGCACCTAATTTACTAATTTTCCTGCATTCGCTCTAAAAATCGCATTTATCTCTAAAACTAATCGACATACAAACATCCTGTTTATACCATTTCATACAAAAAACATTTCTCTACAACTTTTAAATAACAACAAATTTTCGAAAATCGCCCAATTTTCTAGATATCACAAAAAAACCAGTTCCCCATCAGAACCGCACTCCACATCGATCCAATCCATTCCGATATACACGTCCATATCGTCCAGTGGAAATTACCCGCGTCGTTACGAAATTTATTTACGCTTCCGCGACGAGAGCGACGTTTCGCAATCTCGTTTCGCGAACAAATAAAATCGCAACAAAACGAAACGAATACAAACCCGATTGCCGTTGCAGCTTATAATTCGATCGCGAAAAACGCCATCGCAGCCCGATCGCCTTTCCCGTATCGCGATTGATCAAAACCCCGGCAATTTCCGCGAATTCAATTCCGACATTATACGGCGAAAACTAAATAAAATCCAAACACACGGATCTATACTTATCGTTTTTTGCGCACCTCTAGAAATAAATAATAACGTAAAAAAATGCGATGAAACATTTCGCGTCCGCTCCTGGTTTTGAGCGTGAAATAAGTTCTTTTGAGGCGACTGGAGCCCATATACGTATATATCGAACATTACATTGGGACGTTTGAGAAGCGATATACCTGACTGAAATGGAAATGCGGCGGATTAGAAATCAAGGTGAGATCGAGGGAAGCGAATTTCCCGCCGGAAAAAAGGAATCGAGAGGAGCATAAAGGGCGCCATAAAGTTCGAAGGGTCATCGTTTACGATCTCATTAAACAACTCCGCGCGATGGAAACTTCGCAACTTTTCCCCGCCGCCCCTTTTTGCTCGGCCGGTTCCGCACAAGTTTTTCGGTTTTTCGGAAACCTTTCAGAAACTTTCCACAATGGCGGGTTTTGCAAAAACACATCGGCGGCGGATTGAATGCAACCGTTCGCTTTTTCCGCTTCGATAACCGCGGATTTTTTTTTATCCAAACGTTTCATTTCGTGCTTTTCTTTCGGCGCGAAATTTCCAATTACCCGCAAGTTTCAGCGCGAAAGGAAGCGCTTTTTCTTACATACCATTTTCAGCGTCCGAAAGATTGATAACGCCGATAAGAAGAACTTCTTTTCGCTAAACATACAGCGCCTCTATTCACGGAAATAAACCGCAAGGAAACGAAAACTTCAAGCTTCTCTAACGTTTTTTTTAATTAACACCTCATCGCTAATTGCGCGCCGAAAAATCGATGCAGACTTCGCCCGAAGTGTATACCTGAAGAGATAGAAAAAAAAATAAAAGCGAACTCCCCGAAGAAATGAATATTGAAAGAGGATATTTGAGTTGGCAAATTGGACTAACTCCCCGAATTAATTCGACCAAACTGATACACGTTTCCGTCTTTGAATTTTTAAAGCGACGTCCGGGCCTTTCGGAAGATTACCGAAGAGCGGTTTTCAGCCAGCCGATACAGGGCCGTATCGAAAAAATCACTCCCTTATAAGATCTACCGAATTATAACGTAAAATATTGATAGGTGCATTTTGAACGCAATTATCTCGAAAACTAATTGTGGTAGTAACGTCTGGCTTATTTTATCTTGTAGAAAAAATATTTCTCTTCGTTTTTTGTAGAATAGGAAATTTTCGAAAATTGGTTAGTTTTCGAGATATTTTGGGTTTTTTTAAGGATTACACTGATATTAGTAATTTTAGTGAGATGTGATGAAAAATCGCAATTATCTCGAAAAATAATTGAGGTAGGAATGTACGGCTTATTTTATTTTGAAGAAAAAACATTTTTCTTTAATTTTTGAAGAATGAAATTTTTTCGAAAATCGCGTAATTTTCGAAATATTTTGAGGTATTTTGGAAGGTATAGAAATTAATCATTTAAGTGCAATTCCACCAAAAATCGTAATTATCTCGAAAACTACTCGACATAAAAACATCCTGTTTATTCCATTTTGTAGAAAAAACATTTCTCTACACCTTTTAATTAACAACAAATTTTCAAAAACCGCCTAATTTCCGAGATATTTTGAATTTTCATTAAATACTTCAAAATTAATCATTTTATATTTTACCGGTAGATTACCGAATAAAATTTGCGAAAATCCGGTCCTGCTTGGGTAGTCGGATAAGTTTCTTTTAAGTTTCCCGAAATGCGGGTGGACTTCTCGGAATTTCCATGCATATTTAATCCCGCGTGCACCGCAAATAATTTCCAACCCACTCTCAGATAAAATTTTTTACTTTATTTCCCGCTCGACGACCGACTTTTCCCGTGCAATTTTTATATCGCGAGTTATAAATTAATATCGTCCGGGAGATTTCGAGCTTTAGCGAGTTCGCCTAGTCGCCGGAAGTTTATTGGCGATCCCCTCACGTAGCGAGATGTGTAATTCAAATCGCATCTCCACTTAGAAACCCGCTCGATAATTCAGCCGGTGATTTTGAACTGGTTCAATATTTACAGGAGGCAGAAAAAAAACTTTTCGTGCCGGTTTTTCTTATTAACGCCGCGTAATTAAAGCTCGAAAATCGATGCCGGAAGCGCGTCGGGTTTCCCGGCTCGATGTGGAAATAAGGAATAATTCACTCCGGATCCCCCTCCTGAATATAGTACTGATCCGAGTTTTCCGAAACAATGATGTCGTATCTGAGAGACAACACATTTTCTCCGAGCCAAATCGACTGAATAGACGCCAATAACCCTTCACAGATACTCCTCTTAATAACTCCATAAATATCCTTTTGTCGGGACGCCGAGTCGCATTGTGTAGAAAGGGAAAAGTTTGAGTTGTTTATGGATTATGTTCCTAAAGATTACTCGATTTATTTCTGATTAATTCATTCTCGATATTTGCTTTGTATAGACCAAACTGATGTTTGAAGTTTCATGTTAAAAATGAATACAAAACAATTCTTGTTTGCTATTTTCACCAAAAATTAATGCTCTTATTTATTTTTTCTAGGTAAGTCTCGCTTGATTCGATCGCCTTGTTTTAGGGTAAGTAGTATAATACAATACGTCAATTATGGGACCGGTTCTAATGGAGAAAATAGACATAAATAAATAGAAAAAAGTGGGCTCTTAATGTCTTGACGTTTCCTTTCTCCTGCCACTTTCTTAGACAAACTCCCGCGGGAAATCGAATCTCTCCGAACGTTCCCATTTGTAACCGTCAATCTACTAGCATTTCCCTTATTCCACTGCTTTTAACGCGAATTTTCTTAACGAAAATATCACGCAATTATGTATGGGGAAGTTTCGGCGAAAAGTCGAAGTCTTTCGGAGCGCCGTAAACCGTTTTATTGGCCAATAAAATCGTATGTATTTGTGTATATACGCGGATACTCGGAAATTCAAACGAGATCCGCCGAAGAAACTTATCGAATTGCTTCGCGAAAGTTCCCAGACGGTTATAGGAAATTTTTGCCGATGGCCGTTTTGAACGTAATAAGTTCCCGGGGATGCTAAAGCGAATCGTAAAAAACTTTACTACAATCCCAACCGGAGCTGCGTCTCGTTGAAAAATTAATTTTTCTTATTAAACTGTGCAAAAACTTGTATTACATAAATATATCTATACTGATACTCCGTTTTGTCTGCAAATTTTGTCTGCAAAAGACAGCGCGAGGTGGATTTACAGCTTCAAGAATATTTCATTACTATTTCTTTTTATTTTAATGTTAAATTCTTGAATGATTTTTTTGATTAGCTGCTTCACGAAGGTTTTATTTCTATCTCCTGATGATAGCGAACAGAGTATACTTAAAAAACGCCCCCACCCTTTATAATATTTTCCTATATATTCCTTCTTTTTTGTTTCTATATTTCATTCTCCGAACCTTCCATTTATTTCCTGGATTTACTCCTTCAAGAACCTTGTATCACCAACTCCCGATAACGAACAGACTTATAACCTAATACAACAAAAAAAAAATAAGCAATTAACACACTTAACAAGATAATAATGAACGGGCAAACAGCGAACCCGGTTATTTATGAACTCCTGCTGGTTCGCGCGATTCCCGGTTTCCGATGATTTATCCGCCGAATCGGGATAAGTTATGGCCGATCCCGTCTGGACACGGCTTATTGATTCCCCGCGAATTTCAATGTTTATCGGTCCGCTACACACGCCAGTTAATTAACCAACATTTCCCGTCATAAACCCGAATAATACACACGCACTCTCGAGTCGCAAACTCGCCACTCGTGAAACATCCCATCGCTTTACAATCGCTTTGTTATTTGTTATTAATACACTCGTACGTTTCTTTTTACATTATCTTCCCGGGCGTACATAAAACAACTCGGTATAGGTAGTTGGGAAACTATTCCGGCGCTAACAAGGCTCGTGATTAATAGGTATTTCTTGCGAGTTTTTATTACTTTCTGGAACGAACTAGTCGGTTTTCATCATTTACGCCGCCGCTCGAAATTTCCCCCGTCTGTTTTATTAAGCGGGCGCGGAACGCGCGTCGTTGTTGATGGATTAAACTCGGCGAAACAGTCGGGCTCTCCCGCGAATCGAACCCCCGGATAAATGCATATACAGCGTGGAAAAGCCAGATGGAATAACTCCATAATTAAACTTGATTACACCATTTTTCGATAGATAATGAAGAGACCTTTCAAACGATGTATCACAAGACCATGCACACCTCCCATTAAAAAAATATATAGGTTGTAACTGTCAATCGAAGGGGTTGAAGGTATGATTTACATTTTAACTTTAAATATTATCAATTTATTATTTAAATTTAACGTGTTTCGTGATATTCTATAAATATAAAGATACAGTAACAATGAATTTATTCCATTTGGTTCTTCCACACTGTATATAGGGTAGCGCGAGAAAAAAAACCGTTCGAATAAAAATCGCTTTGTCAAAGTTATCCACTTAACCGCGAAAAACCGGCGCCGGAATTTAATTCCGAATTTTTACCGCTCGAGCCCCGATGAAACGCGGTAGAATTGATAAAAAAAAAAACATATCTGGCCGGAGCCCCCCCGCCCGTACAACAATCATCATTTCCATTAAGCTTAATGGAAGTTACACTCGAGTAATTGGATTTTTCTATTGGTATTGCAAATCTGGATAAGTACAGGGTGTCCACTTTTCGATACTTTTGCCCTGTATCTCAGTTAATACTGAAGATAGAAGGATGCGGTTTTCACATTCCTGTCATACTTTTTTATGAAACAAACGATGCCACATTCAAAAGTATCATAGCTAACTTAGATTTTCTTATACAGGGCAAAATTGAAAATACGCCCTATTCAGGCACTTTCTGTATCTCGCTTATTATTCATCCTATCGTTATAAAAAAAACCGCTCTATATAGAGTTTTTTACGCTGATTTTAAATATCTATTCGGATTTTTTGTAAAACTTTTAGTGTTAATGTTATAATATAAACATACCTTTTTTTTAATGGGACACCCTATATATTAGTTGACCAATCGATTCCTTTTTTTATGGGCATTTCAAAAATGTATATATGTTAACATTTAAAATTTAACCCTAGCGAAATATTCGAAATTTTCGCCTTTTATACATTTATTATAAGTAGGCGGGTTATATTTGGCGTAAAATTTTGTATTAAATGGTATAAACAGGTAGGCTGTGAGATAGGCTTTGATAATTTCTATCATTAAATATATATTTCAAATAGAAAAAACAATAAAAAATCTTACTTAATACCTATATAAATTACAAATACTGTTGAAAATGATGACCATTGGCTTGAATACAATATTGACACAATTTTGAAATTTTTCGTAAAGCATTTAAAATTATGATAGGATGATCTTGCAAATATTGAAAAGCTTCTTCTGTCGAATTACGAAGCTCTTCTACTGTCCTATGTCGATGTTTGTAAACTCTATTTTTTAAAAAAGCCGACAAAAAGAAATCAAGAATTGATAAATCTGGAGACCTCGGGGGCCACCTTACGGGACCAAAAGAAGCTTTTCAACATTTGCAAGATCATCCTATCATAATTTTAAATGCTTTACGAAGAATTTCAAAATTGTGTCAATATTGTATTCAAGCCAATGGTCATCATTTTCAACAGTATTTGTAATTTATATAGGTATTAAGTAAGATTTTTTATTGTTTTTTCTATTTGAAATATATATTTAATGATAGAAATTATCAAAGCCTATCTCACGGCCTACCTGTTAATACCATTTAATATAAAATTTTACGCCAAATATAACCCGCCTACTTATAATAAATGTATAAAAGGCGAAAATTTCGAATATTTCGCTAGGGTTAAATTTTAAATGTTAACATATATACATTTTTGAAATGCCCATAAAAAAAGGAATCGATTGGTCAACTAATATATAGGGTGTCCCATTAAAAAAAAGGTATGTTTATATTATAACATAAACACTAAAAGTTTTACAAAAAATCCGAATAGATATTTAAAATCAGCGTAAAAAACTCTATAAAGAGCGGTTTTTTTTATAACGATAGGATGAATAATAAGCGAGATACAGAAAGTGCCTGAATAGGGCGTATTTTCAATTTTGCCCTGTATAAGAAAATCTAAGTTAGCTATGATACTTTTGAATGTGGCATCGTTTGTTTTATAAAAAAGTATGACAGGAATGTGAAAACCGCATCCTTCTATCTTCAGTATTAACTGAGATACCGGGCAAAAGTATCGAAAAGTGGACACCCTGTACAGGAACGTCGGCTAACCTCGCTTATTCGACGCTATCGAAATCGATTGGAAATATTGCCCGGAATTGCTATTTAGTAGGGAAATTTCCGCGAAAAGTGTAATGTCTGTAGTAAGCTCGGATAATGGAGAAACGACTCGAGAAGTAGCCTGGAAAATGGGAATGTATAGAAACGATTCTGAGCTGTAACTCTGAGGATAGTTGTTATTTCGTTTTTCCGAAACTGTTCTAAATAAATTGATCAAATTTAGTACATTATTGCACTGTAATAAGCTCCAGGTAATGAAGAAATTAGTCTATAAATAGTCTGGAATTTGATATTCTAGTATTTCCATCATGTTTATACAGCACAGGGCGACAACCTGTACGTCCCTTGACCAGTTCCCGTTTGTTTCACGTGGCACTTTTCCCAAGCACGCCGTCTATATTGATTTGTAGAGGTCTCTGTACCGTCGGGACGCCTCAGATTGAAGTCGGGATTATTTTTAGGCCCTTTCGAATTTTCCCTCGCCCGCCGAAAATGCCCTTATTTTGCACTGCACGATAACTGGCGGGTTTCGGTTTGGAGCAACGCGAAATGAGGAATGAAAAGTAACGGCAGAAAGAATACATACACACAACGTCTAGTTTTTATATATTGGAAAAGGCGGGCTTTTCCGACGAATCTCCCCAATATCTATTACGTATCCAGCGAAAAATTCCGGAGCCGAGCAAAAACACGGGTCGATTTTCATTACGTTTATATACGTTACTTTCTGTATTCATCCGGCGGGGCCCCTCTGAAAGGCCCAATTTATTTTCCAATATCCAATATTTCCAAATACCATCGAATTCGTTACGAACACTCCCATAATTTATAATAATTAGCAGAGCTTCAGTTTGCAAGGGACGTATATAAAAATCGGTTGTGTTAATAGTGTACAACATGAATAATGCATCGCGGAAAAGTTGGGAAGTGTTGCTTCGGAAAAACCTCGCTCCGGAGGAAACTCCGCCGGAATACCCAATTAGTAAGATTAGCCGGAATCAATCCTAAGTGGACCCCGAAAAAGTATTAGCCGCGAACCCGAAGCTCGCCTTCTTTTACATTCCCGACTCGTCCTTCTCTTTTTCCGGACGCCCGCCACGCGCGCTCTTCTGGCGAAACACAACCCGGAAACAAATCAAAGTGAAATAGAGTCGCGCTATTCCTTTCCGATTTGATGCCGCTAAAGGTGGAGAGAATAGCCGAACGTCGAGTAACCGAACAAATTGCGGTTTGGGGGGGGTTTCTTTCTCCGGATCGATCCCCGCGAAGCTCCCACCGCGCCCGGCCTATATTTAGTCCGGCGGCGGCGGAAACGCCGCCGTCCGACCGCGATAAAACATTCGGAATAGTGATAAGTGGCTTTCTCTCCGACTGGCTTACGCTCCTTTTGTTATACACCCGGGCCGGGGGGGCGCTCAAGGTGTTCGACAAGGGTTTTTAAGGGGTAACTGGAAATCAATTTTAAAAGTTTTCGAAACGGGGCCGCGCGGTCCTTTTTTATCGCTTTCTTCGGCCGCCCCGGCGAGATTTATTTCGGTCGAGGAAACTTCCAATACACGCTACTTGGAGTTGTTAAGAACATAACTAAGTTTGTTAGGGCTGGTTGGAATTTGATTCCACATAAAAATGGACTTATCCTCTTCGAATTTACACTGTTTATCCGCGATATTGATGAACACGGCCGCCCCCGCGTCTCCCAACAAACTCGAACCGTCTTCCATTAATTAATCGAGTCCGGGGGAAATTTTCTTCCCCGCGTGGAAGGCCCGGAATATCATATTCGTCGTGCGATTAAATGTAAATTCGAAAAGTTCGAATTCGGCCGCGTTTCGGGGGAGCCTAGAATTGCCTAGCGGACTATTTTCCAGGTCAAATATTGGAAAACGCCTGGTCTGGTTTCGTTCGAATTGGCCGCATTGGCGTACGTTTAATTACGCCGAAATTAATTCTATGCGCTAATTCCATCTCAATTACGGCGCAATGATAATGCCCGTTGTGAAATATATAAATCTGTTTATTGTTGCGGCCGCATCGCGAAGGTGTAATTAAAGTTTAATTGGCCGCAACAAGACCGGATTATTATTCGGTATTTCCAGTTTCGATCTTGAACTTTTTAAACTGTTTCGCAGAAAACGAGTTGGGGAAAAGTTTACATTTGACCGAGGTTTAATAAAAAGCTCCCTCCGAATTCATTCGGAATTGCGTTTGGCCTATTATGCTCGAGATTAGACAGGGGCGGACTCGCCCCCCACCGAAAAAAAATCACCTGAATGTAAATCGAACTGATGAATATTATAAACATCTCGCATTATCGCGTCGCGCCCTCAACAGGTAGTCGATTAAATTTGAATACAATGCCGGGCGCGCTGGGAAAAAATCCGAATTAAAATTAAAGGCGAACCGTCCACAAAAGTCAATATTTTATTTCTTCTACTTGGAAAATATGTTAATACTTATGCAAAGGAGAGGAGACCGGCGTAATGTGAGGTCCCTAGTAATCTCGTACTCGATTCGATGCGAACGCGAGACTTTAAAAACCGTTAAAATTCAGGGGGCGGTTTTTCCCGTTTTTCCTCTGATGTCGGTACACCGGTTATTTTTTTACGGGCGTTCGTGTTTCGCAAGAGAGGAAAACGATTAGGGGTTTTTTTCGGGTCGAAAACGCAATTAGGTAGGAACTGTTAAAAGTGGCGTAGAAACCGACGTAACGACGAAACTTTTTCCGACATTAAGTATTCACTCTTTTCATTAGGAAAGAAAAGCGCTCGTTCGACTCGGAAAATTCGCGCGGAATTGCGTCGGAAAAACGCTCTTTTCGCCGTCGGATATTAGACCGTAATATAATAATTTCTTGCGTTTAACCAAGCTGGAAAATGTATTATTATACAGTGTACTTACCTCATCAAATGTAGCTTGATAGTTCAAGGGAAGAATAACATGTTACAGGATAGTTTTATGAATGCATGAATGTAACTTCTTAAAAATTCCAATTACCAAGCTACATTTAGTGAGATAGGATTCTATTCTATCGACTGCGCCATATTCAAACGTTCCCGGTATGGCGGAGGCGTGATTTTTTTTATCCTACTGACTGCGCCACGTTCAATCTCCACACATAAACGGTGTTTCTAACAATACTTAATCCGCTACAGCGCTCGCTTAACACCGAATTTATTCCGAACGTGTACCGAAAACAACGACATGACAGCGTTTCTTTTTTTTCATTTCGGCCTTCGATCGATGAAAAAAGCCAATTTTCCTTTGGCCAGATTTCGAATTCTATACCGAATCGGATTCCGTTATTTAACCTTTTCGAGCGTGTTATTGCGCTCCTTTTAACAAAAGCTACCGGGATCGATTCCCGTTTTTTTCTCCCCGGCGCTTCCTTTCTCCGGAAAATTTTTCGACGATGCCCCCGGACGGAAATTGGGCCCGCCGTGCTCGTCTTGTTCCATATTTTTCGCGTACAGGAACAATTCCATCATCACGATCCACAAGAAACCGTCCCTCCTTGTAGTCTATTACTTGTACACTAAGAAAACTATTAACGCAGATAATAATTTGAAGAATATCATCGGGGTAATCGCGGCGCGATTTTCCTCCAGCGTGGAATCGCATTATCGTCCACGGTTTAAGTCGATTAGAAATAGATTACGGGGGCTCGGATGAATGGAATCGACGATCAAAGGAAAAACGATTTCTCCCTATATATGCCTTCAAAACGAGGGGGTTGAAATATCAATGGGAACTTCGGTTGATGCAATAAAGTGAGGGAGGTATTAGAAGATGTTGGGGTAGTTTAATGTAAACAAATACCGTCTGGGAGACGGTTTAAAATTCGAGTGTCGATGGGAGGAAAAACCGGCGGAGCGGCGTCAGCGAAAAGCGGAGCTTATCCGCTGGAAAAGTGTCAGCGTTTCCGCTTCCGTCCATAAATAACGGTGGAATTCCGGATTTAGTTGTAACGCTGTCCGGACCCGCTTCATTATTATTTCTAACGTAATTCCTAATGGTCGATAAATAAAAGAAAACGCCCGTAAATAAGGTTTATATTTTTTGCGTCCCGCTCCAGCCGGGATTCCCGTCGGAATAATCGAACGCGATTTTTGCCGTTCGAGGGGCGGCATTTCTTGGCGCGGAAAGCCGTCGGGGGGCGGCAGATGGTTGGCGTTTTTTCAATTAACTTTCGCGATTAAATTCGACGTCAATCATTCGCTGACTGGCGACGCGTCTGGTACTTAAAATAGCCGGGGTAAAAAAAAAAGTTAATCGAATCGGTGTTTGTATTATACATTTTAAAAATTCTATCGCGTCCAATCTCAATTGCGGACCGTTAATTTTACAATTTTCTTCGTAAATACATAAAATTTTTAATCGCTCGATTAGAAAACGAATTCCATTTAGTCTTCTAATAAACTCATTACGGCTCGGAAGAATTTCCTTAATATAATAATCTTATAAAAGAATAATACAGCCGGGTTAAATTGGATTTTGTATTTTCGAGAAACCCAACGATTCGGAGCAAAAAAATCGCCCTAATCCGATTTTTATGAGACCTCCGCAATTACAATTAATTGAACACAATCAAATTTCATGTCTCGCAATCACCGGTCCCGTCTTAACCGCCATTGCACGACAGACACGCGTCTCGTCCCGTCCCCGGAAACTTCATAACGTATATATCGAGGAATCCCTCTCGCTTTTCCTCGGCGATATCGCGTCGAGCATTCCACCCCGGAATCCCGGATTCCCGGCTTTTAACTTTCGTCACTGTCGCCCCGCTTCGACGCCCGCGTTTTTGTTTATTATTTCCACTGCATATCCGGACGAGGAATAAACTTTTTCGGCTGGCAGGTCGCAGAACGTTCGAGTTTTTTCTCTCCGGCGTGTTCGCTTAATCAAAACGCCATTTCGAGATTAATCCGCTTTTAATCGAATTAAGGAAACTCCTAATAGAGAAATTCGACTCGAATGCGCCGGTAATTAAAAACAAGTCCGGGGACCCGGCTGAGTTTCACTAACAACTCCACTTTAATTTCTCTAAATGCCAATGAAAACTTTCGAATGACGGTGGAAAAAATTGCCGGGAGAAAACGGGGAATGGGCGAAATAAAAGAGTAGACGCGACGTTGTAAACACCTCATTTAATGCGAAAATGCAGTTTGCAGTTAAACGGAGCGCTTGTTTTTAACCCCCTTTTTCGAATAATTCACAATAAAAGTCCGGGGAATTTATTTGTACGTAGGTAAGTGGCTTTCAATCTAATTGAAAAATATCCTTTATTTTTTTTTTATTAAAAATTTACAACGATTTTTAAAATACTTATTATTAAGAAAACACCTTGGAAATGGTAGAATATTGTTGCATGTGAAGTGCAATTAGAAACGACACCTAAAGGAAACTATTTTAGTCACGAAGAGGAATAAATATTATGAATATTTTCTCATAAAAATTATTTAAATTAACCGGCAATGTATTGTAACTTTTGCTCGAAGTATTTATGTGTTTACCGGCTTTTAATCCACCGTTATGTTTGTGTATAACAAACAAAAACATCCCAACTAAATTTATAAAGGCTACGTAACGTAAAGTAAAAAAAAAATCATCGATTGCGCCATAAAATAAATAATTAAAGAGCTTCGAATTAAAAGCGCACTTATGGCATAATGGCGCGTGTTTGATGAACCATTACTTCGAGAGTTATTTTCGAAAGTCCATCGAGCGTTCAAGAGGTTTATTTACTCGCTTATTAATAGTCAATTAAATATAACTTTGTTACGTAACTCCGAGATTGACGATGGAAAATTCGTTAATCGAGTACCAGGATTCCCCTCTAATTCGGGTCAAGACGGGAAATGATGGGATATTTTCGAAAGAACCCGTCGCCGCGCTTCTCCCGAACAATCAGTCTTTGGAAATCCTCCTCCCGAGATCGACTTCTCCTAAATAAATCGACGGAACGGCCGGGAAATCTAGGAATAACTTCCTCCGTTCGATGGGTTCGTCTTTTTCGCTGGCGTAACGAGGACTCGGGCGCGAGACAAATAGGAAAAATCGCTAAAACAATCGTCGGGAAATTTTTCATTCGGTTACCATACACCTTTAAAGCGCTGCATCCGAGAGGATTTTCTATTACTCCGGTTGAAGGAGGATCTTTATATTGGGAGGAAAGAAAAGCGCGGAACAAATTGTCCCTATTAAATTGAGAGGAATTGATTTTTAAGTCAATAAATTATGTCTTTAAGCAGTTACATAAATGAATTGTTACATATCTTAAATAATATATCGTAGGTATATTTAAAAATGCTATTCGGATGTATGTTTTTTGTATCTTACACAAAAAAATCGAAATATCATGAGTTTTAAGCAGTTTTGAAGAATTTTCGATTATATAAAAATTGTAGAGAAACGTTTGTTCTACAAAAAAAAATGCCCAGGATGTTTCTATCTTGATTGGCTTTCGAGATAATAGCGGTTTTTGATCGAATTGCACTAAAATTAGTAATTTTAATGCGAATCATAAAACACTTAAAATATCTCGAAATTTAGCAGAGTTTCGAAAATTTTTCATTCTATAAAAATTAAAGAGACATATTTTTTCTACATAATGAAATTTCAGGATGTTTTTATCTCGATTCGTTTTTAAGATAACTGCGATTTTTGATCAATAAAACAACTAATTTCGATTCAACCTTTGAAAACCTAAAATAACTCAAAAATTAAGCGATTATCGAAAATTTTCTATTCTCAAAAACTTGTAGAGAAACATTTTTTCCACGAAATCAAATGAACAGCACATTTTTACCTCGATTAGTTTTCGAGATAATTGCGATTTTTGATCAAATTGCACTAAACGACTAATTTTGAATCATCTATTAAAAACCCAAAATAACTCAAAAATTAAGCGATTATCGAAAATTTTCCATTCTTAAAAATCTGTAGAGAAACATTTTTTCTACAAAATCAAATAAACACCACATTTCTATCTCGATTAGTTTTCGAGATAATTGCGATTTTTCATCACATCGCACTACTTTCAACACAACACCCATTAAAACTCAAAATACCTCACAAATGAACCAACTTTCAAAATTTCTGCATTCTACAAAACTTGTAGAGAAACAATTTTTCCACATAATCCTAAATTTTCAATTCCTCCACGCCCGCACGACTTCCTATATCCCTCGCAGTACATTATGGCAGCCGAATTGTTTGTCGGACGAGAGTAAATTAACGCCAGAGCGTCGGGTCCTTTGTTCCGCCGTTTTAATGCCAAAATGCGATAATTAACGATGCCGAAGGACGAGGAGACTTGGGCGTTTTCGCATGCCTTGCTCTTCATGAACCCACCAGCCCAGTCACTTACATAGCCCGGGACTGATGTACATGTACGAGTAGAAAACTCGGCGGCTATTAAGAATAGAATTTATCGGGAAATTCTACCGTAAAGATTATAAGACTTGGGAGTTTTGTATCAGTTGCATTTGAGGTAATTAGTTTTGTTGTTATCGTTACGGGAGTATCGGAAGCGGGATGAATTTATTCGGCGATGCCTGGGCTATATGTGTTTCTGTTATTTCTGGATGTGGATTTACGATATTACGGTGTGTTTTTTGATTTGTCGCCAGTCGGGGATTATGCCCGTTGTCTGTGTTCGCAACGTCTGTTGCATTTCGTCGGGTTTCGATGAAATATTCGCTCGGAAAGCGGCGATTTTCGGCGACATGTCTAATCTTTTATAGTCCGCTCGCGAGCGAATCTGATTCGTGAAAATGCCTAATTAGAAATGGGAGTTTTTATTATCGGATATTTTCCGATAGTCTTATTTAATTTCGGAGCGTAGGTAGTGGAGAAGCGCAGTAAAAAATATAATAAAAATCCCCGAGCGCAAAAATATATAACTCGATTAAATTTTATCGTCCGAGAAATTTCGTACGAGCCGGAATTTTCGCAATTTAGAGCTACATCTGTATTAGAGGCGCTTTCGGTTTGTTTTATTTTTTCTCATTTAACGTCCACTCGACCTTTAACTATTCCGAAAATATTACAAAAATATGCACGGTGTTTTTATCTCGAGATTATTATTTGCGATGTATATTATAGATCCCTAAAAAATCGAAATATCTCGAAAATTAGCGGATTATCGAAAATTTTCTATTCTGAAAAAGTTGTAGAGAAAAGATTTTTCTACAAAATAAAACAAGCCGAGTGTTTTTATCTTGATTGGTTTTCGAGATAATTGCATTTTTTAATTGAATTGGACAAAAATTACTAATTTTGATTCAATCCGTAAAAAGGTCGAAATATCTCAAAATTTAAGCAATTTTCAAAAATTTCGATTCTTCAAAAAATATAAAAATATGTTTTTTTTACAAAATGAAACTATGACGAAGTTTCTATCTCGATTAGTTTTCGAGATAATAGCAATTTTTCATCAACTCGCTCTAAAATGACTAATTTCGATACGTCCATTAAAAACTCAAAATATCTCGAAAATTAAGCAAATTTCGAAAATTCTACATTCTACAAAATATGTAGCCAAACGTTCCTTCTACAAAATAAAACAAACAGTACCTCCCTATCTCAACCAATTATCAAGAAAACATCGATTTTTCATCATCTTTAAATTCCATAAATACTAAAACAATTAACACTGCAATTCGCATTAAAACGAAATTACCAGCGCGCTTACGCACGTTATCCATCACGCGAAACGACGCCCGAACACGGGCGCAAGGCGTCGCGACGCCGGATGCGAACCGGCACATCTGCGAGCGCCCTTTTTCGGCGCCCGCCCGAGAGCGAAACCGTGTTAAACCGGCCTGTTTGCATTTCCAAACTGCCGTTCCCGATGTTACCGAAAATTATCCGGACGGCATTTTATGTATACTCCGATAAATAGAAGCAATAGCGACGAAATCGATACACGCGAGCGCTCTTTTCCCGCCTAATCCCGCCGATCAGGAAGCTCTTTACCAGAAGAAACTAATCGAGAAGCTACAGGGTGTCCTTGACAAAAGGCCGATTCTGGAATTCCCGGCGTATAACGAGGAGTTCTCGCTAATCAACGATCAAAGTTTTCGATGCGGGCAATCCATCAAACCTTTCCTCATTAAGTCCACGCGTGTCTGTCCGTCCGTCCGGGGGACTCGAGGCAGGTGTGCACGAATCTCGAATTACACCGTCGGGCTTAAGACAGATGAAATATAAGTTAATCCTGCGAAGGGTATAAAGCAAATTGCGTTCGAGAGATATCCCACTTCCATTTGGATAAGCGAGATTGCGATTGCTCTAATTATACCTCGACGAATCTAGCTTGGCAGCCGGAATTTTCGAGAAACTGGAGTACAATTTAAAAAAGGAAGCGAGAGATTAATTGATAGTTATTGATCTAAAACGGTAGAAATCGCAAGATTTCCAATGGTGTACCTACTCCCTCTTTAAATTCTTTAAATCTAATCCAATTTTGACCTGCCAAGCTACGTTTACCGAGGTACACCCAATTAGAATAATTCGAATTGCATTTTTATAGTTCATTCGCTTCACGAGTTTACGGCGTACAAATTAATTAGCGCGCCGCCTAATCGTAAGATATATTATAAATGAATAACGATGGGCGTTTTGAGTAAGGGGGAGCGGCAATTAAAACCGCGTAACTTCCGAATCGAGGGCGATAATAAAGAGTTATAATTCGGCGAATTATCGCTCGGGAAATTCACTGCGGGTTTTACGATTCCGCGCGACTCTATTTTAATCGGGGGCGAGCATTTTTAGGAGCGACCTTTCCCCCTTTTGCTATGCAGGTTCCGGGACCTTTGTTCCCGATGTGAACCTAACTTCATTAATTAGAATAGTCGCGGTAACTTTTAACGCCGCATTAGTAACTTTGCAATAAAGAATGTAATAAAATTTTGTTGTAGTAAACAAAGTTGTTTGTTACCTTCCGCAATTGCACTGTGATAAATTAACCTTATATGTCAATAAGTACGCGGAGAAAAACAACTATTTCCCGGTTGAAAATATTATCGATAACAATTTTTTTTTTGTATTCTAAAGCACAACACCGGCGGTAAGTTGTTTTTCACTTTTCCACTTCGTATATAGCCGTCGAATCGCATTAATATTTGCTCTTCGGGAGCCGAATAACCTACAGAGCGGGGGCCTCGTCATATCCAAGTAATCTGCGCTATTCTAATTTTCCGCGGCGTTGCCTCCCGAAGAATTTCACCCTCGAGAAACTCCGAGGAAAAGTGGATAATACGCACCCTATATAAGAGGGCGAGATGATAATTATTTATTACAACGTTTTCGGTGGGGTTTTTCGAGCGCCTCATCGCCCTGTATATACCGCGTTTTCGCCTCAATAGACGCCGAATTCCATGGAGGTATCACAGCGAGAGGAGCTCTTGTCTTTGTGGAGCGCCCCGCCGGGGGCTAATCCCGCTTGATGCGTCGCGACGAGTGACTTTCAGGTGCCAACGGGTTGAGGCGTCTTTCCCTCTTCGCTCGCGTGTTTAGTATTTAGTATGCAGTTTGAAAGTTCTGGTATCAAAGCGGCGGAATTGGATGCTGCATGTATAGGCTCCCGGCAGTCGTGGATTACAATTAACTGGTTGAAATGAACTGGGTTTTTTTTGAAAAATCTTCTTCCTAGATCTTCTTAGATTAAGTGGTAGAAATCAACCGACTTTTTCTTTTGAAGAATCGAATTTACCGAGGAAAATTCGGTGTCGAACAATCGCGTCCTAACCTTCGACAAACATTTCTCGGGTCGAATCGATAACGAGCTAGTCGAATTCGAGCCGAAAATAAGTTATACCGTCGCGATCCGGCGAAATCGCGGGACTTCTCGAAAAAGGTCACGTCTTATCCGGCCCTTTTTGCTTCTCGCGAGTTCCACCGGGTTTTATGTCGAGCAATAAGGAAGTTCGAATTCGTCGAGCGCACCTTTGCAGTTTAAGCAGTTAATTTCGCTAATAAAATCCCTTTCCAGCGTGTTTTCTTCTGTTGTATTATACAAATTGATTCACCTCGAACCTTCATAAAGAATTCGTCCCTCCCGTCGTTTCTTTCGTGTATTATACTCTCCCGGAATCGTCCCGCTTCTGTTCGGACCCTTTCGCGTAGATTATGCGAGGTTTATTGGAGATTTACATAAAATATGTCGGTTATTTTGCGTCCGCCGCCGTCGCTTTTGCGGTGATATAAACATTTCAATGAACATAAAAATGTCTTGAAAGAAAATCAGCGTTAAACGGCTTTAGTGACCATTACGGGCGAATTTATGGCCGCCTACAGGACCGGACCGCTTCTAATATTTACCAACAATATTGGTTTATACGAAGGGGTAGCCAAAAAGATGAGTCATAAATCAATATGCTAGGCGAATAAAAGGATCAAAAGAAGCTATTTGACTCTTCTTACGTTCTTTTATTCAAAATGAATATACGAGGGTATGGTGAAATGAAATGTTATCGGACATTGACGGTAAAACAGCAAAAATTTCTTTGGGACATTTATAATTAATTCTAGAAGTTTCTAGAATAATTTAGAACGTTCCAGAATCATATGGAACTGTTCAGAACCATTTAGAACCCTTCAGAAATATTTAGAACGCTCCAGAATCGCTTAGAACTGTCTAGAACCATTTAGAACATTCCAGAATCATTTGAAACTGTCTAGAACCATTTAGAACGTTCCAGAATCATTTAGAACTGTCTGGAACCATTTAGAACGTTCTAGAACCATTTAGAACTGTTTAGAACCATTTAGAACGCTCCATCAGAACCAATTAGGACTATCTATAAACATTTAGAACGCTCCAGAATCATTTAGAAATGTTTAGAACCATTTAAAACGTTCTAGAATCATTTGGAACTGTTTAGAACCATTTAGATCGCTCCAGAACATTTAGAACGCTCCATCAGAACCAATTAGAACTATCTATAACCATTAAGAACGCTCCAGAATCATTTAGAACTATCTAGAACTAAAGATTTTGACTTAATAAGAAGACTAATGTAATTTTTTCAACTGAAAATCTCGGTCGTTCATTGCCAAGCCGAGATCTTTTCACCTTACCCTCGTAGCTAAATATGCCAAAATTTTGACCACAGGATAGGAATTTTAACCCCACCTTTTTGCTACACCCTGTATTATAACTTTATTTGATTCGGCGCTTTTTTATACGCATTATTTTCATATTTTAATGAACTTCTTAGCCTTTTATTGCCTCGATTTTCGAAGTTCTCTTAGAAGATTTTCGCCTCGAGTCCGGTCCTGTGGAGTTGTAAAATCAGGGAAAATTGAACGTTGACATATAAAGACATTATTGCTATTGCATATTGCGGGAAATACATCACGTACAAAGCCGGGGTCATGTCGTTCCGATATTTAGGATAATGGCGTGTTTATTGGATACTTCTAGTTACATCGTAATTTTACGAGCGCGGAATTAAACGCGCAACGCAAAGTCCGCGAACCTAAATAATTTAGATAAAAATCCTCCGCGGGGATTTTTAATATATGCCGTCGGCGAGATAAAGGCCCCGGGGAGGCCGGGGGAGCGGGTGCATGTGACAGAAAATGAAACATCCGGCGCGGCGCTGTCGAACGGGTCGGAAAATTCGAATCTCTCGCGCCGTTAAGGGCGCATAATGAAGTCGAAATTGTCGTTTTAATAATGGAAGAGCGAGCCGCCGCCTCCCGGCGAACGGAACGTAAGGAGCCCTGAATTATGCAAGATGACGGTTATCTTATTCGAGTGGGAGATTCCATCTTTTGAGCGGAAAATTGCATCTAACTTATCCATAATGCAAATTCGTCGAAACGGATTCTTTTCTTTGTTTCGCTCCTATTCTCTTTTTTTTCGGTACATTTGTACATCGTTATTTATACGAAATTTATACGCTTTAAGACGGCTCTAACTCTCTTAGGGCTTATCGCGACCGCCTCTAACAAGAGTCGAGCGAAAATCGACAAAGCCCTTTCGCCTATCGTCCTTTTCAAAGCGATCTTTCCGCGATGATCGTCTCGTCACAAAGCCGACGGAGCCCTTTGTGCCCCCGGGCCCTTTGCGTGCCGCCGCCGCCGCCGCCGCCCCGGTTCGCTCTAACATGTAAGATTTTCGTTCGCAATCCCTCCAAATTGGAGATAAATAGCCCGACGGATTTCCTCGATAATCATAATTAGCTCGAGGATTATTGACCTACCAGGATTAACGACCCTTAATTTTATTATTTCTTAATTAATACTCCTACGCTATTCTACAATACTCTACTATGAATACAATCTGAATCCACTCTGAATCTCTTCTGTTTCTACACTGAATCTACACTGAATTTACAAGAAATCTAATTGAACCTACTCTACTAAAAGGGATTATTATTAGGGAATTTCGGTGCTTGATGGAATATTATTAGTGATAATAATGAGAGTTTGAGTCGTGACCAAAGAAAAATTCTTTTATGTACAGCCGATGGGCGTCGGGACGCGTGCCGTCGGGACGGCGCCCTTTTGGGGGGCCCGCAGGATTGGGGCACAATCGGTTTTTATGAAGTGCGATTAATCGAACAGGGATAAGACGAAATGAACGCATTCCTTGCGAAACAATGCGCCGAAAGGAAAACGTTTTAAAAGGGGGAAGAAACACCCCTCTCGTACGGCACAAAGGGATGCTTCGCCTCCCCCGATACTATTGAAGTTTCATCGAAAATTCGGCCATATCGATGCCTTCGGAATACGTTTTCACATTGCCGTTTTATATACTTATACAGAATTATCAAATAAAGCCGGTCACGGCGTCGCGACGCTTATTTAGGCTTACAGTTGGTGCAAAACAAATATCAATAGTGTACATAGTGAAACTTCTGAGAAAACTTCTGAATCTGAATTATTTAGAGCTCAAATTGTGTCATTTCTAACATGTAGAAACGATAACTACACAAAAAAATTCTTATTGATTATTAGGCTGAATAGCCTTTGAGTAGTTCAGGCTAGTCAACCAGAAAAAAGAAGAAGAAATTGAAAATTAAAAGTACCGAAGCAGATGAAGAAGATTCAACTCGTTCGCTAGAATTGGTCATATACAGGGTGGCCCAGAACTCATGCCCAACCGGGAAATGCTTTATGAATTTGGCAGTTTTTGTTAACCTTGAAAATGAAAAGGAAATAGAATACTTCAATAATGCCAAATTGGTATATATAGCTAATTCACGTCATTTTCGTGGATTTGATTTCCTACTGGGATTGGTCAATTTTAAACCTCTTTATTTACCAAAGGAATAACTTTTTCATGTTTTTGGCTGCAGTTTTGGCATCTTCATTGTCGCTTCCAATGGGCATTTCCAAATTCCAGGTGGGGCGTGAGTTTTGGGCCACCCTTTATTTCGCACAAATCAGCACTTATCGTGCAAATACCGCGAGAAAATGAATTAATGGGAAAGAAATTCACCCGTCTTCCGATTCCCGGCGCTCTTTGGCGGGTCTCAGGACGTACGGAAGTCGTTCCTGCGGGACGCATCCGATGCGACGCGATCCGGGAGTTGCCTAAATACCGCACCAAGGAAGCTCCATACGCCGATCGGGTTTTGTATATTAATAGGGTAGGAAATTGGGGATGAGAGCCGCGCTAATTGATCCGGGAACTCCCTAGTTTCATGTGCGGTTTATCGCATTGCAAGTACCGGAAGATTCGTTCCGGGGGATTTTTCCGGGCGGCGTAAAAATCGAGAGCGGGAATTCCTTTACAGTCGAATTAACGTTGGGAACGTCGCGACTAAATAAACGAGCACAATCGGCTTATTGTCGAGGGTCCCCGGAACTAGGACGAACTAATTGTTTTAATTAGAGATTTTCTTAAAAGCTTCTTTTGTCTGGAGGCGCTAAATGTTTAGAGTAAATACGAACGCGCTTTCGGCATTACCGTTATTAGAACGAATCGGAAACTATTAACGCCCATTAAAGTGCTCGCGCTAATCGGGTTCTTTTTAATTGCATTATCGCCTACGATATTATCGAAATAATTTGTAAATCATGTAATGAATAAGTTCATTTTTTTTGTTAGTATTTGTATAATTAAAAACGCTGAAATAGGTACAATATTTCACTAAACTGGATCCCCCCTTAGTATAAGACTTACCACCCCTAATTAATTTTTAAAATTAGGAAGGTAGCCTTGTGACAGCTCATTTAAAAGGTATTTTCAATTTCTATTAGGTACTGTTTTTTTAATTGTGTTCTATAGCCTATAATGGCAATAAACTTGAATTAAGGTAGACTGGGACAAATGTAAAAATGGGGTAAATGTAATATTTTTACCTATTATGTTAATGTTTTTATTATTTTTATAGTTCTTTTGTGCATTAGACAGGGTTTGTTTCTTATTTTTTCTTTATTATTTTATAGCTCTGTTATTTTTTGAAATAAATAAATAAACAGCATATCAAATTTTAGAGGAACCAAATATGTATTTACAATTGTCCCATATATGTTTTTCTATATAATTGTACTGCACTTTAGAACCGGTTTTTACATTTACCCCGTACCATGGGGTAAATATAACATTGTCAACATTTTAAAAAATATGTAAAATCGTTTTCTTCCTTTTTCAAAAAAACTTTTAAATACCTCGATTCTTTAGTTTAGGAAGTTGTGAATTTAATGTGGTATCAGCATTTCTAATAAGAGAAAAAATAAAGCCACATTTTAGGATTTAATTTGAACTATTCAAATTTTACAACCGATTTGCCCCAGTCTACCTTATCTATTTTTGTACAGAATTTAGTAAATTAAATTATGCCAGGGACAAACTGTATATAAACCGATTTGAAGGAACATCGAGTGCAACTATAAACCAGCGCACTTTCAACGCGAAACTCTCGCTCTTTCGCGTGTGTATGTGTGCATGAATACAATAACAATTTCCCAGATAAAACTTTGGTTGTAAAATTCGAATTTTCCCTTCGAACGGCCCGAGTGATTTGTTGTTTTATAAAGTTCCTCTATGCGAGAAAATGGAAAATATAAAGAGAGTGGAAAAGTTTCGCTTAATAAACGGGGGCGAAATGACGTCGGTCGGTGGAAGGGGCGATTGGATGTTCGCCATTAAAGATTCAATATTAGATATTTTACGGAGCCCTAAACGCGGGGGGTGATCGAATAAAATTCAATGCGAGTTATAGTTTAAGAAATAAAGTGTTTCGGGACGCACTGTATACTCCAAGTAAAACGGTAGGGTTTACACATATCGTAGGTAATAGATAAAAATTAGTGGGTACTTTTTCGTATAAGTGAATGAAATATGCTCGAGTCTGGCGGAGAAACTATCGGAAACGAGGCAATAGCTCGGAAAGTCCAATATCCGCCGGGTCGAGTCCATAAACGGGATATTTATAGCGATAGCCCCCCCATAGATGCTTAAATGCTTCGACGCTTCCATAGATAAAAACGCTGATGTATAATGCCCAACTTGCTACTCGAGCCCGACGAATTTTATCAACCCGTTTTCTACGGCGAGAAACGCGCCCGAAATCGGGCATTTCCCATCTAGATAATGTTCATTAAAATAAATGAAACGCCACGCCGGGTGACGGTTTGATTAATGCCTAGTTTCCCCCATTTTTTTTTTCTGATACATCTCCGGCGATAAGGTTTATATATGAAGCGGTTGAATGTCTTTACACCTGTATCTGTTTATTTATTAATTATACACGTGTGTACTGGGTGAGCCAAGTTTAGAAAGCGTTAGATATTGGATAAAATTAGGAAGTGGACGCTAAATTAGCACTATAATTACACTAAATATTAATGTATCAATTTTTTTGTGGGTGATGGGTTCTCATATGAGAATCGAACGTTATGGGATGCGAATAATCGTAGAAACCTGCCTCATGTTAACGACGAAGGCGCTCTTTTTTAATCAATCGTGCAATATTTTTTTTTCGTATAGGATGCTGAAGGAATACGTGCGAACGATGGGGCGAAGCGTAAGCGAGGATATCGGGACACGTGAAAACACGAACGATTTGAATGAATAATCCGGTAAACGGCGCGTGACAAAAGGGCCGTCTTATTTTCGCATAAAAAATGGTGGATCGGGTCACGCGGGGCCATAAAACGCGTCGGGGATTTTGACGAGGTATTTTGTCAATGCGATCATCCCCTTTTTAACTTAACGCGAATAACGTCGAAAAAAAAAATAAACGTTCTCGTATTAATCTAAAATCAGTCAGTCAGCTACGTTTAACGTATTACAGTCGTTCGATTTCGAGTTATCGTGTGTTTTCTTCTAAATTGTATAACATTGTATATACGCTGTTGTCAAAACATTTTCCCATCTCATCCATAATTCTCCTATAAATTCATCGTATCGCCTTCGGGGCGTTTTCTTAATAGAAACAATAAAACCGCGCGCACTCTTCCGATCATATTTTACCGCCTCGGTTTACATAACATTGATAAAATAAGCCGTCGAAAAACGACGGCGACGCCGACGCCGGTACGACGTCTCCTCTTTTTCGCCCTCGGAGCGATTTCGCGTTTAGAAGGCGCATTTATTGTGGCGATTCCGATGCGGAGCGCGCGGGGAAGGATGGAATTCCGTCGGGGATGGAAATGGAAAGGAGGAATAAGAAAAAAAAAACGAAAAATCCGAATCACGATCGGATTTATATCGAGTAATTTGTATCGGAGTTTAGCGAGTCGAAACCTTTATTGCGTCACGTTTTATTTTCCAATAACTGTTATCGCTTATTGCTCCTCTATTAGCCGAGATGCCTGACTTTTGAACCTGGGCGACGTGTTAAAAGGGAACTGCGGACTTTCTAATTTTCACTCATTTCACCGATTAATTGATTGCTTGTTATCCGGTAAATTATTCCGTTGTAAAACAGTTTGAATCTAGCTCAAAAAATTACTGCTAAACTGAATCTACTCTGAATTTACCCTGAAGATCCTCTGTATCTACCCTGAATCTACTCTAAATCTCCTCTAAGTCAACTCTAAATCAACTCTGAATCTCCTCTGAATTTACTCTGAATCTCCTCTGTATCTACCCTGAATCTACTCTGAATCTACTCTCAATTTCCTCTAAACCTTCTCAAAATCTACTCTGAATCTGCTCTGAAACTACTCTTAACCTTCCCTGAATCTCCTCTAAATCTATGATCTGAAGCTACACTTAACCTTCTCTAAATCTACTCTGAATCTTCTTTGAATCTAAGCTCTGAAACTACTTTAAACTTTCTCTAAATCTATACTCTGAATCTTCTCTGAATCTATGCTCTGAAGCTACACTTAACCTTTTCTAAATCTACTCTGAATTTTCTCTGAATCTATGCTCTGAAACTACTTTTAACTTTCTCTAAATTTACTCTGAATCTTCTCTGAATCTATGCTCTGAAACTACTTTTAACTTTCTCTAAATCTACTCTAAATCTTCTCTAAATCTATGCTCTGGATCGACCCTGAATCTCTTCTGTATCTACCCTGAATCTCTTCTGTATCTACCCTGAATCTACTCTGAATCTCCTCTAAATCTATGCTCCGGAGCTACTCTCAACCTTCTCTAAATCTACTCTAAATCTTCTCTAAATCTATACTCTGAAACTACTCTAAACCTTCTCTAAATCTACTCTGAATCTTCTCTGAATCTATACTCTGAAACTACTCTTAACCTTCTCTAAATCTACTCTGAATCTTCTCTAATCTATGCTCTGAAGCTACTCTTAATCTTCTCTAAATCTACTCTGAATCTCCTCGAAATTTACTCTGAATCTACTCTTATCTACAGTGGATCTACTTAAAAAGTGGTTAAACTGTTTAATTAGCATAGGAAATCGAGAAATCGAGAAATCAACGGCATTGTGAGGCGAGTTATGGGGGCTTCCCGCCGCCTCCTAATCATCGAAAACGGAGTAAATGCACTTTCCGAAACGAGATAACTTTCCGGCGACGGGAGTACGTGTGCGGAGTAGGTGGAATAAGGAGTTTCGGAAGTTATATTAGGCGAATTCGGATGACATGATACCCGGCTCGGAGCCGGTCTGATCTTCGAATAAGGAAAAGAGACCGGGCGTATATTTTAATTTGCCCGGGAATTCCGCGAAGATTATAATAAAGATTGCGGTGATTAAGAGAGTCGAAAACTGGAAAACTCGGAAGCGCCTCACTCCTTCGGCCTCCTTCCGACTGGCCCCCGCGCCGCCGCCGGGGAGATTATTAATATCTAAATGCGTTTACCAGACCGAATAATTGCTTTTCTTATCTGGGTTTCCCACAGCGTGCGCATTATTTATTCTCCACTCTTTTCGGGAGTATTTGCATACAAGCCACCTTTCCCTCGACTAACATCAATTCACCAATTTCATTTCCTATATCCCTCTGTTATTTATATCCCCTACTTTTAGTTAACTTTCCACCTTAGTCAATATAGTGACATCATTATTTGCTATAAGTAAATAAAACGTAATTAATTGTACCTCATCCGATGTAGCTCGGCAATAGAAAATTTGATCAAATGATCAAATTCGTCGTTTATAACGTGTGTGTATTTAGCACAGTTTCTTTAGGCTTGGCCCCTTTTGAGGGGCCCCGAAATCTGCGCTTGACGTGGAAACGCCGCACAACTGGCGACTTATCAGTTGGTAGAATAATGGCGGACAAAAGGATTCATTAAAGATGTTCCGGCAGTTTAACCCTTTTCAATCGGGCGCCCGCATTTCCATCGCGTACACGCCGGCCCCGAAGGGCAGCCGGGTTTCGATGAAGGCCCTTTATCATCTGCGATGGTGATTCCGTCCGATTGTCGGGTCGAAATATTGATGTACAGGCGTTTTTTCGGCGCGTAAACGCGAGCCCTTTTGCGATATTTTAGCGTTGTAATCTTTCCAAAAGGGATTACGGAAAGGCGCGTAATAAATTATCGGTTTTCGATGGGGCCGCGCTAACGACCAATTTCGCCCGTACAAACGCCTCGAATTAGAAGTTATTTCGCGTACTCTTAACTTTAACGGTGAAAAATCTACGGCGATATTTTCGAATAAAAACGCGTATCATAAGCAAGCACCTTGTATATATACGTATATAATACCTCTTTTTATCGCGTTTCCGGAGATAATGGTGGTAACTTTTCAACTGTACGCCCTTAACCTAACAGATTGGGGGTGAGTTTACATCATCAATTTTCCTTTATCTGCGCCGCCTCGCAGACTCCTTCGCATTTAGCGTGCGTTTTATTGCAACAACCGCGCCCGGTCGGAATGAAACAATAAGAAAATGCACGGTAGCGCATTTACTCGTTAAGATTTTTGTTCGTTCAACAATACGGTGAAACAAAGAAAATCCTGATGGTGAGGTTGTTTGCGTTAGGCGTGCGTCCAAACAGAAACGACTAAATTGTATCTCTATAATCGCATTATTTGCGTTTACTTTATAGACTCGCTTTGCGAAAAGGCGCTTAAAGCTCGAGCCCGATTGTGTACGTGGCATCCGAAAGCTCTTTGAACGTTCCCTCTGCCGTTTCCCCGGCCGTTATGCCGCGATTTTAATACATCCCCGTCCCTGGGAAAATTAACTGCAATTATCAATAAACATAACATTTTATTTATCGATCAAAAAAGAACAATTCTAAATAGGGAATATATACACACACTCAAAAATGTTTTGCATATTACATATGAAGTTGAAATGCCACTGACCATTTATTATTTGAATTATTTGTTAAATTGTTTTTATCTTATTATGATTTCTCATGCATTGAAACACCTGTCTTTAAATTTTCACTTTTGTACATCCAAAATCCTTCCAACTGCTGCGAAAAATAATTTTTTTGATTTCAACTTTGACACTCTGCATCTTTTTTAATTTACGGACCACCCTGTATATACACTTTCAAAAATGTTTTGCATACAAGAATAAGCATTTAATACAACGAATTATTTGTAAAATTACTCATCAAAATTAGTTTCCAAATGGCATAAACATCATTTAAAATTAACAATAAAAACAATTTAACAAAAGATATTTTAAATAATAAATGGGCAGTGGCATTTCAACTTTATAACATGCAAAACATTTGTGAGTGTGTGTATATGCTATAGAAAATTGCATTGGATGAGTATAAGGGGAAGAAACATCGACAAAGTTCACGAAAAGGGGAGCTTTTTTAGAATATATTTTACACTATAAATCAAACATCCAAGTCTATTTGCATTAATTTTTTCATTTGGTTCTCGCGCGTCTAACGTATCTTGCTATTCCCGCCGATCCGTACGTAAATGGTCGATGAATGGAGCGAAATTATTATTGAATAATTTACTCAACTATTTTATAATTGACGGGCGAGTTGTCCCCTAGCTCGTTGACATGCCGGGTTCTAGTCTGATTTCAATTAACTACATACACGTTCGCCCGTTATCGTCGCATCGAGAATTTCATTTTACTTTGATTAAAATTCTTCAATTCCGAACGTCAACGGACAACATCTGGCGATCGATCGGACGTTTTTTTTAATACACGCACTGATAATAATCGTCGCACGCGCGCGATTTTTTATTCAGCGACATCTTAAAAGTTTACTCGCCAGTAAAGTGGAAGTTATATTTGGGGGATTCACCCACGTGTGCGCGTTGTAAGGTGTAAAAATGCCACGGGTATACAAACATACAACAGGTCCCGACCACTATCTCATACGCCGGTGACACTTTCCCACTGAAATATAAATTTTTTCCTCTCGGTAGGCGCGTAAATAATCCCGCCGGCGCAGCACCGGACTCGATCGTTTTCTACCGGGCCGATCCGAGCCTCGTTTTCGTGAAAAAAGTTACCGTTTTCGGCATTGACATTGCGTTTTGCTCGAAACAACATGCACGAATAAAGCGAGGCCGTAAAAAAAAGTTTATTTTATTTATCGAATGCGGTTCTGGGGAGAGGAAAATACGGGCCGGAGCGTCTCGGAGGCGCCGTAAAAACACGTGCAATCCCACTTCTGTATTAACATACGAAACTCGATAATAAAACTCGCAGTCGGCGGCGCGGAAGAGGAGAAAAAGAGAAACAATCGCCTCCTGGTGCGACCAAAAACTATTCACCTTTAAGTTGATAACGATACAGAAAGTTTCGTTATACATCTCGATAATTTTGGGACAAACTGTATAGTGTACAATATGCAGTCGAATTGTCGGGCGAAAATCGCGTTTTTTTTTTGTGCAAGCGAAATGTGCGGGAGGTGCATTATCGGCCCGGGGGATGTAAAACGAAATAATTTTCTGCGGCAATACGCCCCGATCCGTCTAGTTAGCGAAAAATTCGGAATATATAGGAACCGATGGTGATTTGCATAAAAACTGAATTCGGAATTTTCATCTCTCCGGCGATGCAGATATTCCGCGCCGTTTTCGATTGAAATGCGAGGCGGCGCGCGCGATGGGCGGCGGAATAAAAAAAAAACACGTTGGAGCCCCGGCCCGTCCGAAAGGGGTGCAAGTTTGCCGATTTCGAAATCGAATTTCTGCCCTAAACGCAGCCCATTATACAGGGTGATTCTGAAATAAGTGGTCAAACTTTGGGAGCAAATAGGGAATCTCAAAATATTATGAAAACTTAAATGTCATTTTTTCGAATGGTCCTTGGTTAATATTATACAGGGTGTTAAAGATGGATTCTCGAAGAGGTATTTTTATTAATAATTTCATTAATAGTAAAGGTATAACGATGAAATTTGGTACACATACTAAGCAAATGAAATGCCTTACGGCACCATACCATCGGGTTAAAAAAGTTATCCAGGGGTGGGTTAAAATAGGGGGGTCGTGGGGTAATTCTAACCTAACATTTGTATTTTAACCTTTTCTAATGATTTGTTTAAATAATATGAAAAAATGAAGATTTTTACATAAAAAAGGTATACATAATTTTCCGTAAAGTGAACCGTTTATACAAAAAATTACTTTTAAAATTCTGGTGCACGTTAAAATTCTCATTATTAAACTATCGTCATCATTCAAAATCAAGTAGGAAGGTATTCTGTCAAAAACTTGACAGTTAGTGACGTTTCAGAAAAACACTTAATCGAGAAAACCATGAAAACCAAGCTACTTATTTCAGAATCACCCTGTATTCACATTATTATAAATTTTAGTTGCCCCGCTCGCCCGCGTTACTTCAAATTTTTCGTTGGTTTTTTTATCATTTACGAAACAATTTTTTGGTGGTAGGTACCTCAAACCGTTTGTATATAAAGCGAAATTCTTTTGTATAGCGAAATTTCATTAAATTTTTAAGACGATAATGGAGCACCTAACCAATCGAGGAACTTCCTCCGGAGGAAACGCAAATTGACGGACGTGTCGACGAGCCAACGCGTAATTGCGTTATCTGCTCTTTTTTTTTTCTTCTCTCGCAATTTTTGCGTTCGCAAATTGGAAGAGAGGCGGGAGAATAATGGCGACATTTCGAGCGCCTATACAAACAAGTCGAAATCGAATCTATAACGAGTTATTTCGCGAATAATTTTTCCCCTACCGCTCGAAATACCCAATCTAAATTCCACTACACATATCTACATTAACTTTAAATATACCCGAACAAATTTCTCTGTGGTAATAATGAAGCTCGCTTACGGTACCTAATTAACAGATAAATTTCTTCGCTTTCTTCCTATGATATAAAGATAAATAGAGGCAACAAAAAAACGTTGATATATAAATTAAAAGGGCGCTCCGCGGCCGGCGAAACTAATCTAAAACAGGCATTATCCAGTAGGCAAATTGTAGAAGTTTAAAATCCCAACGTACTGAACTTGTTGAATAAATAATATCGCGACTCGTTTGTTAATTAGAAGCCCCCGTGATGCACGGCATGCGAACTTTCCCGGTTTTCCGACGAAACTTCCACATTTGTTTACATTTTCCTCTACGCCCCAAACAGGTTAATCGTAATTGCGCTATTTTTTTAAATAAATATATTTCCTTCCTCTACTACTCTACCTCTACTCAACCCATGCTTTAACCTTCCACTATCTTTTTTTTACCCTTCCTCTACCCTTTTTTACGCTTTTTCTACTCTTCCTCCACCCTTTCTTTAATTGTTGAATACATAATATAGCGCCTCGTTCGTTAATTAGAAGCCCCGATGCGAACTTTTCCCCAGTTTTCCCACGAAACTTCTATACATTCGTTTAGATTTTCCTCTACACCCCAAACAGGTTAATCGTAATTGCGCTATTTTTTTAAATAAATATATTTCCTTCCTCACTATTCTACCTCTACTAAACTCCTGCTTTAACCTTCCACTATCTATTTTTTTACCTTTCCTCTACCCTTTTTTACGCTTTTTCTACTCTTCCTCTACTACTCTACCTCTACTCAACTCCTGCTTTAACCTTCCACTATCTTTTTTTTAAACTTCCACTATTTTTTTTTTACCCTTCCTCTACCCTTTTTTACGCTTTTTCTACTCTTCCTCCACCCTTTCTTTACTTGTTGAATAAATAATATGGCGCCTCGTTCGTTAATTAGAAGTCCTGATGCGAACTTTTCCCCAGTTTTCCCACGAAACTTCTACATTCGTTTACATTTTCCTCTACCGTACAAGTTAAACGCCGCGGTGCAATATTTTTTCAAATAAATACATTTCCCGCGGACCGGGAATTACGCCCTCCGACGATTTTATTGCGGGGCGCGTCCTCGCCGATTGAAAACCCGGAAAAATCGCGTCGACACCGAAACAATCCGGCGCTCTTAATCGCGTTTCTGATGCGAATTAAAACCGGCTCGGACCGGCTCGGAAACATGTCGGGAAAAGCGCAACGTCGAAAAAAAAACCCAGTGTACATGCAGATATTTAATGTATGCAACTGTTACCTGTATTCTCTATTAACCCATTTTTTTTGTTGCGAAACTCTACGCCGGTGTGAGAGGCACTTGTGAGAGTGAATTCGATCTTAAAGTTTAATTTGTTATACAATTTTTCGCGCTCTGTGTATTCGCAATTTATCGTCTTTAAGTTGTTAACTTAACCCTTCATTTTACCCTTTCTTTATCTTGCTCTACTCGATATAATCACCTTTAAGTTACACTCGAATTCGGAATACATCCGCCCGCTACTGGCGCATAAAACGTACGTCCCGAATAATATAATATGTAAAACAAGCCTGGAAAAAACAATAAAAAGGAATTTAAAGTGGATTCTGCTTCCGTCACAATTCCAACATCGCCGGAACGAAGGACGATGTAATGGGAGGGGCCGCGCGGTCTGGTTATATATATTCCTCTTTTTTTCCGTGTGTTCTCCCTACTTTTGCAGGGAGATCTTTTTGCGCGTATGTGCGATGGTAAAGGGGTTTTCGGGTCGAATGGGGTTCGAAATGGGTCTCGGGAAAAAAGCACCGGGCCGGGGAGGAATTCGACGGTGTGAATTCGTTTAATTCGGGGTTGTTTCTTGTAGGAAATTGGCGTACACAAGGCGAATTGCGTGTTAGGGAATTATTTCCGAATGTAACCGAGGTTGGTTTATTTTGTAGGAAAATAATTTTTTTCCACCATAAATTAATGCTCTTATTTTTTTTCTAGGTAAGTCTCGCTTCGTTCCGTCGCCCACTTTCAGGGTAAGCGTACAAAAATTCCGTAAAAAATCGCCTATACAAAAGAAACCTGCGCTCATATGCACCGCACACAAACCGGCAATAAAACACTTCCAGCGCCATTTCTCAAAACGAATACAACACGAAACCGACCGGGAAACCCAAGTAGGCGATACTTCACCGCCGAAAATGCCCTCCAGCGACAATACAACCGATCCATTCCACCAGAAATTATCACCCATTTCTTATTTTTCCGTCCTAAAAACCCTTATTAGACTCACCCACCTTACGACGTCACGACTGTACTATTTCGAGCGTGCTATACGCGAAGATTTCAGAATTGTCTGGAAGACGAACGTCGGATGTCTGGTCTTCAACGAACGGGAAATCCACCAGACTTCGCGTAGGTTACAGCAGGTATTTCGAGTCGAGCGAACTCTACGCGAACTGACGCTAATTCGAAGCCGTCGACAGGCTATCAGGTGCCCGCCCGAGACGGTATCAATTCCTTCAGAGGCTCCCAGGCAACGCGGTAGGCCCTAATGAAAGGGGGAAAAATTGTATGAAGTCCGGTGTTTTTTAGAGATTTTTAGTTTAGTTTTTATAACCCGTTTCTTGAGGAAAACTTTAAGTCTCCTGATCGCGAACGGAGTATAATATTACCTCGTAGGAGACGCTATAATGGTTAGGCAACTATCGAACGAGTTTCCTAAACAAATCGAGAAAGAAGGAGCGCAAGTCATTAATCAGGCGAAAAGTTTAATTTATCGGCTTTACTTAGGTAATTTACGCGGAGTTGCCGTTTCATTAATCAAAAACGATTTATTAATAGGCCGGTGTGTGAGCGCGCCGCGACCGGTCCGGCGCAATCTGGCGCGAATTCGAAGCGTCGCGACGCCCGTGCAATTACGGTACGACAAGGGGGATGTCGAGCGTACGTCGGATGTTAGCAAAAATGTATTCGCGAATTAAACCTTCGGTTACCGGCGGTTTTCTTTTCGTTGTTTTTTTTTTTACTCGGTTTGGTTCGCGAGGAGAATTGGGGAAGTATCTGGAACGGGCGCGATGTCGATAAATTTCCATTCGCAGAAGGGGGAAAAAAGGACGTTTGTGTAGCGAAGAACCGAACTGCCATTTCGCATATTTGATTAAACAAGGAGGAACATAAATTTTCCGACCAACGTACGAGATAAAAGTCGCGAGAATTTCCGAGCAATTTGATACAATTGTTTCGAATAACCGAAATTCCGTTGGTTCATTTAAAACTAGGAGAAATAAACATACTGTGAATGCTGCATAGTTTAGGATTTTAATGCGTTGACTGCCCCACTGGTTCTATGAGGGGCTTCAAATTTGAACCTTTGTAGTGGCTTCAGAGAACATATTCAATACAAATTCAACAATTGTTAAAATCTACCTTCGATATTTCATAAATAACTCCATTAAACAAACCACTGTTCCTCATTGTTATTCATAAAAACAGAATATTCCACGGCGGTAAAAGTGTCAAATCTCTACCGCAGCGTAAAAAAATTCAAGTTAAATTAACTATGCTGTTCACCGAATCGATTGATTAAATTAATAATCACCGATTCCTACTCGGGTTTCATTCGCCTGTACAGGGTGTACATTTCGCTTGATATACGAGAGAGAAAAAATAGTAGGTACATTTGCGTTAATTTATGCGAAATAAGAAGCAAGTAAATTCGCAGGTCGCGAGTCAACCCTTTCCGTTTTCATCAGGTTTTCGCGCCATTACGGGGGGCCCTCTTGTCCCCGTTTCCCATTTGTGCGTTTTACGACATTCTGAAAGCACATACACGAATAATCCATTACGTCTTAGGCGAGCCGGTTATAAAGTTAAATTTGCATGCGGAACACCCGCAACCCCTATATATATATACGTAAGGGCATACACACGGCTTGTGCCGAATATATTGCGCATTGTTTCGGCATATTTCGAATTAAATATTATGTTTTGTTTGTCGTTTGCGCCGTAACCGTCGCGCGTTAAGTTATACTCTGTTCCATCATCAGGAGATGGTTATGGAACCTTCTTGAAGCTGTAAATTTATGAAGAAGCGTTCATTTTGTGTACAGAAAATATAGAAATTTTGCAATTTTGTCTCATACCTACTCATTTTATCTATACAAGTTAATTTATACTCCGTTTGCCATCAGGAGGTAGAGGAAGTGCGCCATATAAGCACCATTAAAGCACTTTTCTCAATAAAATGTCGAATTTTAGTTTTTTATCAGCTTTATTTATATTAAACAATTCCTTAACCATTTAGTAAGAAAAATTCATAATAAAATTCTGCAAAAAACTAAATCTTTGAAATAAATAACATTTTCTAAAGTATATCATTTTTATGAACTTTCAGAAAGTGAACATAATATGGACCATATCCAAATTTTTCATTTTTTTGGAATATAAATTGACTAATTCATCTTCCAATTCACTCGGTAATGTTGATTGTCTTCCAAGTTTTTGGATGGTGATATTATTAAGTGATTTGTTTTGGGTGTATGTTTTGGATGTGAGAGAATAGAGAATATTGTTTTAGAAGCCATTCTAGAACATAAAAATTAATTTTTAGCCACTCCATATTTAAAACGTGCCACTGGTCCATATTGTGATACTTACTCATTTTGAGATTATTTTTTTTTTCAGAAAATTGGAATATTATAGAATATTAAAACTTAATACAATTAATTGCAACATGACTCACCTTCCTCGTGGTCTTATCCACTTTCACATAAAATAGTATTTTTTGGATTAAAAAACTTCCAAAATTCGCTAGAAAATTAGATCGCGCGTTGCAGAAAACTAAAAAAAGACTATTGTAAATATATTCGTGCATCCTGGATCATTGCAAGCAACATATGGGTCAAGGGAGGAGTAATACTTGTGATGATCATTTACTCGATATAAAGAACGTTCTTCTTAAAACCGTTCTTATTTGGCTCCCTTAACACTCTATTAATAAAACCTTCTCGAAGCAAACGATAGCGAACGGACTATACCTACATAATTCCACTACTTTGTATTCAAATTCGCAAATTCACAATTAAACTTTTGCAACAAACATTTCCGCGAATTCCTCCTTCCCTCTGTATAACAACATACATCCCGGAATTCAGCCATTCATCGGCGTATCATCATCGGCCGGAACGAATCGGCTGTAAATTGAGGCTATACACAGGATGATGTGCTTTCGATTTCGATTCCGATCCGATGCCCGGGGATGCGGTTCGTTTGAACAAGACACCTATCCCGCCTTTGATTAATTCCGCTTTGGGTACATCGAGTACGCACTTACACCCCCCTGTAATTAACTCAGCGCACGTACACAATGATATTTATTACGAGTACAAGCCAATATTAACACCTTAAACATCCTAAAAATGTTATAGAGGATTACGAACGAATTTGCACTTACCTTTATAAAAGAAACTAGCTGTTCGCCAGTCCTTTTTGTTATATTATTTTTATCTTTCTTCCATTTCGACCGAACGTCTACGGCCGACGTTTATGTGATGAATTACATATCCCAGAAAAGCAATTTATTTTAAATTTCCCCCGAAATGAATTCGCCGTACCTGTCCGGAGCGCGCGGTCCGTCACGAAGCCCGTCAAAAAATTTAATTTAGAGGAAAAGCGCAATGCACAAAACGCCAGTCCGAATGTCCCTCGCACGGCGCAAAAAAACCGGGTTAATGTTTGTGATATCTATCGCACGGAATTAGCAAAATTTCCATCGCAGCACGCGCCGCACGACAATCCCATATCCCAAATACTACAAGAATTTCGACAGACTATAAAGTTGCGGGTGTAGTTGACTGACTCATTCGAGAAGAGATTTGCCGCATTTTCCGAAGAAACTAGGCAAAATAACTTACTAGCAAATACTATTAGAGTAAATGCGCCAAATATGGACCGGTCTTATAATATTGAACACCGACATTTTAAGAAGAACTCTCTTTATATCGAGTAAATGATCATCATACACTAAGCATCACTTCTCTCTTGATCCATCTGTCTCTTGCAGTGATCCAGGATGCACGAATGTATTTACTACAGCCTTTTTTAGTTTTTTGCGATCTAATTTTCGATCTAATTTTCTAGCGATTTTTTTAATCCAAAAAATACTGTTTTATGTGAAAGTGGATAAGACCACGAGGAAGGTGAGTCATGTTGCAATTAATTGTATTAAGTTTTAATATTCTAAAATATTCTAATTATCTGAAAAAAAAATATAATCTCAAAATGAGTAACTATCACAATATGGACCAATGGCACGTTTTAAATATGGGGTGGCTAAAATTTAATTTTTATGTTCTAGAATGGCTTCTAAAACAATAGAGAAGACCAGACAAGCATGGGATAAAAAACGCAATGGCGGAGGCAATTAAAAATGTAAGAGAGAAGAAAATGGTATTTTTGAATGTTTCCAAAACATACACCCAAAACAAATCACTTAATGATATCACCATCCAAAAACTTGGGAGATAATCAACATTACCGAGTGAATTGGAAGATGATTTAGTCAATTATAGTCTAGAAATGGTAAAATCTGAATGTGGTCCATATCATGTTCACTTTTTGAAAGTTCATAAAAATAATATACTTTAGAAAATGTTATTTATTTCAAAGATTTAGTTTTTTGCAGAATTTTATTATGAATTTTTCTAACTAAATGGTTAAGGAATTGTTTAATATACATAAAGCTGATTAAAATTTAAAATTCGACTTTTTATTGAAAAAAGTGCTTATGATGGACCATATACGGCGCACTTACTCTACTATAAAATAAGAATATCGATATACTATAAAGTTGGGGATGTCGTTGACTGACTCATTCGAGAAGATTCGAGAAGAAACTCGTCGAAATAACTTTTAATTAACGGCACGTATCCGCGTCGCGGCCGGGCCGGGACTATACGTACAGAGTGTTGCGCATAATTAGGTAATTAAGGAGCACAAGACCTTATAAACCGCTACTTACGTTGTGCAATATAAATTTGCGCTTAGTGCTCGCTGTTTCGCTTCGAAGCCGCCGGGAAATCCTCTTTAAATTAAACCATTAGATTGAATTACGGCCCGGCGGCCGGAGGAACGGTTAACTTGTAACAATTCCATTTTTGATACGCCGCGGAGTACTGCAAAATAGTTGGAAAATTGGCGATTATTCAATTTGCTATCGGACGGCGGTGGTGTATACGCGAATGTAGCGGGTAGTTACATAAATTTCGCTTTGCAACCAACATTTTTCCGCCGTATAAACGTAAATATGCGTCCCTCAAGATCGAGTTAGAGTTTAATATTTTGAGAGAAAACACCGGGGATGGTTATTATGCTGAGGCCAGGCGCAGGCGACGGCAGCTCGCATTTTCGTTTTGTAAACACGCCCGTTTTACGATGCATTTCGGGTATTTTTAGCGGGAATTTAACGACTGGAAAAATACCCGGTACGTACAGCGCTTATTTCATTTTCATCAGAACCGGCGATGGCGACTCGGATGCGTCTTCATCTATTAATTTTCCCCGACTCTACGTGACTTCTTTACGAGATCTCGACGAACTGCGATAGAGAGATTAATATTGTTTCGTGTATTCTCCCAGTATTGAATTTTAGCTGATAAATCTGCGAATGAAAGTCCAACATTTGGGCTCGCGAAAAGGCAGTAAAGTTATCTAGTAGCTTCTACCGGGAAGATAAAAATCTACTCTATTTTGTTATGCTCATGCAACTCATACTCATACTCATACTCATACTCATACTCATACTCATACTCATACTCATACTCATACTCATACTCATACTCATACTCATACTCATACTCATACTCATACTCATACTCATACTCATACTCATACTCATACTCATACTCATACTCATACTCATACTCATACTCATACTCATACTCATACTCATACTCATACTCATACTCATACTCATACTCATACTCATACTCATACTCATACTCATACTCATACTCATACTCATACTCATACTCATACTCATACTCATACTCATACTCATACTCATACTCATACTCATACTCATACTCATACTCATACTCATACTCATACTCATACTCATACTCATACTCATACTCATACTCATACTCATACTCATACTCATACTCATACTCATACTCATACTCATACTCATACTCATACTCATACTCATACTCATACTCATACTCATACTCATACTCATACTCATACTCATACTCATACTCATACTCATACTCATACTCATACTCATACTCATACTCATACTCATACTCATACTCATACTCATACTCATACTCATACTCATACTCATACTCATACTCATACTCATACTCATACTCATACAACTCGTTTAACTCCACTGGCGGTATAATTATTATCTAATCGCATCGTTGGGAAGAGAAAAATCGCCATCGGTTGTAAATTACCGGAGGTAATGGCTAATTTTTCGCGTCCGATTCCACCCGCCCGGTGTTTTTACGACGGACGATTCGAGGCGACAATCGCCGTTCCCGTACACTTAACCGCTTTCTATCAGGTGGAATAAAATTCAGGGCGTCGTAGTCCGTAAAGATTCCGTTTTATTATTATTATTTTTTCTTGTCCTCTCGTCCCTCCGACCGTTTCCCGCCGTTGGCCCGACAATAAACTCCGCTTTTCTTGCGCCGCGCTCTTTTCCGAAACGTTACGCCCGCTCGCCGGATAAAATTCAAATTTAATGTCTCCGCGGAGGGTTAAAAACGGCGACACAATAGGGAGAAACGAAAGGTGGTCTAATGTGCTCCCGATGGACGCGGACACGGTCTCCTTGTTTCCCGTTCGAATATTAAAACCTACGGCGAATTCTATTGGGATACGCTGTACTGTAGATATAGTACTCGCTCTGTTTGGTTTAATTTTTAATAAAATCATAAGCGGGTTGCCATCTTTCGCGTCTGGGAGATGAAGAGAAAAAATGCGAAAATGACATTAATGACATATTGTATGACAGAAGTTTAATAGAGGTGGGAGTCAATTGTTTGGTATAGAGGTGCAGTAACGACTGTTACAAAATAAGCGTTATTTTTCAGTGTGGAATTCCGGTGAACCCAAGAAGGGTTTATTATTTCAGTGGAGAATTCCCGTGCACTGATAATTTTGACCTCCTTTTCACCCTAATGTATTCACAACAACCGACTAATGCACTTCACTGTAAGTACAACAAATCTCTTCGCCTACCCCAAGAAGACTATTATAAAGCCGCCTTCCATTTTAATCCTCGAATATATCCGGCGCGATATGCGGGAAAAACTGACAACTTATTGCGTATCGTTAGGAATTTGTAGTGCGTTCGAAGGAAATTGGCAAAAATATCGCGGAATTCAATCGACTTTCGCGCGCCCCCGCTCAGAATTCCTGGACGATTCCGGGCGAGGGGAAGCCGCCGAAGGGGCGTCTGCAAATACATCCAAGGGTGAGTCAACTGCGGCCTGGCAAATTGGGTTTTCTCTTTGTGATAAGGTGGACGCGCCGCGAATTCTAATACCGGATGTCGAGGGGAATCCGGCGCGATTTTTGCCCGAAATCTTGGACGAACTTTCGAATTAGATACGCAGCGAGTGGAGAGGAAACGGGGATTTCCATTGCCGGCCGTAATGCGGCCGTTTTACGGTTTTCCGATGACGGCGATCCGGGTAAACTGTTCGCCGAATAAGTCCGAAACTGCCGCATAAGTATCGCCCGAAATGGCGCTCTAAAAGTACCGGGATGACCCGATTTCCGAGCGGAAAATGCCTCACGAGATTCCGGTCGGCCGCAAATTGCACTCGCACACATACACGTGTACCCGCGCCCTTTGCACCGGCTTAATTTCGTTCGCAATTAAATTTTCTATGCGGTTTATTTACCGGCGATAAATCGCCTAAACTGCTCGTAGGAAAGCTAGTTTCGCGGAACGTATACATACACAACCTACTCATTTTCCAGCCGAAAAATCCGCCTGGCGAAAACATCACGGGGATAATTCGCCCGGAGCCGGAACTGGTGGAAGGGATTCCGCCGTTAAGTCGCATCCAGTTAAAATTCGTAGTAAATAAATAAAGGCCGAAAGTGAACGCACTACGATTCCTTTTGTGAGCGAATCCGGTAGTTAATGTTTAATTTAAACGGGGGGGATGAAAGGTGGGGCGAGACGCGGCGCCCCGACGCTCCTCGGGGCGCCTAACGAAGGAAATAAATCAGACCCGGCCAGCCCCGTATCCCTTTAAATTTTATCTCCTAAAAACGTGGCAAATTCTGAACGAATCTCGAGCATTTCTTGAGAAAACTCCACATCCACATTATCTCAAGATATCTCGGTATATCTAGATTACTGTATCTTAAGATATTTGTCCATTTAGGTCTACATATCTAGAAAACATACCTTAAAAGATCACTTATGTAGGTAAAGATCGTTTATGTAGGTCTACATATCTAGAGAAAATAGCTTAAGATCTCTATTTATCTAGGTCATCTAGAAAAAATATCCTAAGATCTTCATCTTATCTATAAGTATCACTATATCTTAAAATCCCTGCCTATTTATGTCTCTATATCTAGCAAAATCTATGTAAACTTTAATCTTTAAACTTCTAAAGAGAAGTGGTAGAAGAAAATAAAGTTATACAGGGTGGGATCCGGCCCGATTGGACCAAATTCGAGTGCGATCCTGCTCGCTGGGTATACAGTAGGTATTAATTAAACGGGAAAAAGGGGATTAAATTTCGGACTGGAGACCTTAATTGGTCTAAGTTCTAGGTGGCGCTCCGTCGCGAAATAAAGAGTATGAATAATTTTCCGGCGGGAGTGCCGGGAGTTCCGTTTAAATGGATGTTGCTAATTTCGGCGAGACGGGCGATTTTCTCTTTGTGTGTTTTTTTTCAGTCGGGGGGGGCGAAAAGTAAACCGAACGGAGCGAAATTTCCCGGGCTGCGGGAGAATTCGTTCGAGGCTAGTTCCTTCATTAATCTGTTTCGCGTTTAATTGAATCGCTAAATTAGGGGCCGGCTCGATTGTAGTCGGAAAATGGCGGAGTTACCTTTTGGGAATGATTTTTTTTTTATTCGGAATCTGTTCGGGGGAGCGGAAAAAATGGAGGATGTCTCGAGGCGGGTCACGTTTAAGCGACGTTATATATTTTTTATTTAATAAAATCCGGAGCGCAAACAACGAGAAATTAACTCCTAAGAAAGAAAATTACGGGCACTTTGGAGTGGAGGAGAAAAAACGAAAATGACGGACTCTTTGATGTAACAACGGCGCGTTTTTCTCCGTTAATTTGCGCGTTTTTCAGCGTATTTAATACCCGGCTCGGATTTTCCAAAAGAATTTTTTTGCATAATTTGAGTAGGTAATTTTTGTTTTGTTTATTTTGAATATTTTGAGTAAAAAATAAACTGAAAGAAGTTAATAACAGAAATGAGGGTTGGATATTTTTGGTATTAAAAATTTGGTTTCAAAAATTTGAAATTTTTCATAAAAAAATTGATACAAATTTCATAAAAATAGAGAAAAAAAGAGTGAAAATTGGAAACTTTCATTAAAAAGTTATAAAATTCCATACAAGTAGCAAAAATGAGACTAAAAAAATTGAAATTTTCATAAAAAAATTGATAGAAATTTTATAAAAATAGAGAAATAGGAACTAAACAATTGGAAACTTTTATAAAAATGAACAAGTTGATGCACGTTTTATAAAAATAGCGAAATATGTGATTAAAAATTTGAAATTTTTATAAAAAATAGGTAAATTTAATAAAAATAGCGAAAAATGGGATTGAAAATTTTGAAATTTTCATAAAAAAATGAAAAAATTGATGTAAATTTCATAAAAATAGCGAAAAACACAGTGAATGAAAGTGAAACTGTACCAATTTTCATTAAATTAATGATCAAATTGATACAAATTTAATAAAAAAGAGTAAAATAAGATTTAAAAATTTAAAATTTTCATAAAAATATGAGTGAAATATTGAAAAATAAAGAAAAATGGGGAAAAAAAATGTGTAATTTTTATAAAAGAATGAGCAAATTGATGCAAATTATATAGAAATAATTATAAATGGGTTTAAAAAACTGGTAATTTTCATAAAAAATTAGCAAATTGATTCAAATATTATAAAAATAACGAAACATAGGATTAAAAAATTGGTAATTTTCATAGAAAAATAAGCGAATTGATGCAAATTTAATAAAGATATCGAAAAATTAGATTAAAAAACCTAAAACTTTTATAAAAAAAATGAGCAAAGGGAGTACCTACCTACCTGCATAAACCTTTTGCATATTCTCAGCATATTTCTTAGCATATAAAAAATGTCTTGCTTAATTATCTACTTATAAATGCCTTTATACTCATTAGTATTATAATAAAATCAATGTTTCTTTCATTCGTCGACAATAAGCCGAACAAACACGTCCGATGGATCTCCTTAATGGCGCAACAGCTGCTTATCCTGGCTCCAAAAATCATTTTTTCCCGCCTTGTTTACGCACGTAATAAAGAGGATTCCAGGGAAACGCCAGGGACGTCTTCCTCTTATTACGGCCTGTCGGGCGCGATGAATTTATCTCGCTGGAGGATAATGGAAAAGCGGGCGGGGAAAACGCGAAATTGCCCTCATAATTTCGCTAAATAACAATTTCTATTTCGCTGAACGTTAATGGGATGTTACACGGGGGGGCCGAAGGAATATTTCGGCGTGGAATTTGAATTCGGTGATACGAAGTGTAACGAACAACGATCGGAATATACAGGGTGTATGAAAAAGATGGAGCGTCAATTAAGTGCAAAAATTTGGACCTACTCGAAAAATTACCCATCTTTTTGTTGTACCCTGTAGTTTGAAAAGTTCTTGGAAAATTCAGGAAAATTCGATTTTCGCTGCGTCCCTCTTTCATCCGCTTAATTAGGCTCCGCAAATATCGGCGCTCGCTTTGATTTTTATTCGATTACTACCTACGTTTTGTGACGTTAAATTTCATCTCCCAGCATGCTCCTATTGTGAATACCCGTCCATATTTTCCGCACAGAAAGCGCTTAAAAACAGAACGAAGATGGCCGCCGTCGTCCGGTAAGCGTCTTAAAAACCGCAATGGATTTCCGGAAAATAATTTCACTTGCAAATTTCGATGGCACAAAAGACCGTCCGCCGATAATCCATCTTTTGTGGACAATTTATACGGAACATTTCTGGCGAACTTTCGCATGAAAGGGCGGAAATAAAACGGATTTCGCCGGCCTTTGAGGGCCCCTTGGACTTTTCGCGTTCCGTCCGAACGGAAAAGCGCATTTAAAGCGATTCGTTGTGACGTTACGAAACATAAAAATATACATGTATCAAATTAGCATATTACGAGGGATGTTTCCAAAGTTCCCGAAATGTTTCTTTGAGATATTACTGAGCGATGTTCCGCTGGATAGACAAGACTCGTCTGGTCATCGACAAGTTCTGCGTAATTTAATTAGAGCCCGATTCCCGGAACTTTGGATACGTCCCTCGTATTATCGAACGGACGCTCTTTTATTACCGGACCGGTCGCGTTGAATTTTAAAGTGGAAAGCGTTTCGAAATGGCCCCCTGCACTGCCGACCAATTATCATCGGTCGCGTTTCGAAATGCAGTCATTTTTTGTAACGATGAACGACGAATTATTCGTAATTTATAAACAAAACGGAATGGACGCCGTATTGCTTTTTACAAAACGGTAAAGCACTAAAAAAATTCCATTTGGACGTTCCTGAATTAATATATGGAAATCGTAGTTTTGTGGTCAAATTTGTTATTGAGGGAATGCTGAAGGAATAGAATTTTTCTATGAGAATGAATTGTAAATTGTTATTGTAGATTTTAGTGATATAGGTAAATTTGATGCAGAAAATACTACAAAAATTTGTTTTTTTTTGTGCTCTTCTTTTTATTTGATTTTTTTGTTTTTTTTCGTGTTAACGACTAATGTTAGTATTCATAAAATACATTAAAATAGATTAAGATTAAGCTTAATACCTGCAGAATTTAATTTATTATTTAACAAGGGATGATTGAAAACGTTAAAAAGCAGAATTAAATGATCCAAAAAATATGTATTGTCAAAATTCAACGTTTGTGTATAAAATTATTATTATTTTCTTATAGTAGGTTGGTAGACACTGACTGTCAAGTTGCATAGTTGCCATTGTCATCCGATCGGTACTTTTAATTTTCAATTTCTTCTTATTTTTTCCAGTTTACTAGCCTCAACTACTAAAGGCTATTTAGCCAAATAATCAAGAAATAAGAATTTTTTGCGTAGTTATCTTTTCCACATGTTAGAAATGACACAATTTGAGCTCTAAGTGATTCAAATTCAGAAGTTTTCTCAGAAATTTCACTATGTACTCTTTTAAGGGTCAATTGTACACTAAATTTTTTACTCGCACTGTTAAATATATTTCAGATGATAAAGGAATTTTATGATTAATTAAAGTGAGCCCCTGAGTACGTCCCGCGTTTAGAAACGTGAAACAGTTACCCCTAATTTTCAATTTGTTCATGTCATTTTCCCATTTGACAATTTTAGAAACTTCTTAGATTTTGTAAACTCCATAAAACTTCGGCAACACTGTCTACTTGTGACGCAGTAAATCATAGGTGCCGTGCATTGATATTTGTTTTGCACCGACTGTATACCGGTATAATCTGCCGTTCGTTAGATAATAGAGTAATATTTTTCTAACGAACTAACGGCGACGGTTTCGGGGCGAAACTGCTCCTTTCCCGGGCGCAATAAAATCACACAATAGCGGACCATCTGCGCAATTATCCGCGATGCGATAATAGCGAGCGCCGTTTCGCGCCAGATGTCAAAACGTTATTAAACGAGGTAAATACCGGATTATAACTATTTAAAGATATAATAATGCGAGCCAACTACTGCGCCGGCGACGCCCTGCGGAAATTAAACCGAAGAATATTAGGTCCGTAAAATATAGGAATGGAACGTTACCGAAACCCGATATAGAGCTGTATCTACTAAGTAAGTTAATTAGAAACCGAAATGTTATCTTAACAATCGCGACGAATTTAGGGGGATGAAACTACTACTATAGAACTTACACCGCTCAATACATTTTAGCTAAAATTTAGCAGATTTGGGGATTTTTATTTTGATCTCAACACACACCCTTCGGTCGCTTAGACACTACCTAATAACACACCCTGTTAGTATTAACTCGCACCGGCTCTTGTCCCTAGCGAAACCGTCCCCCCAGGATTCCCCGAAGGCTGTTTGGTTCCCCGCGTCCCGACGCCGACGCCTCTTAGGCGTAGGCGCTTTGGATAGATCAGTACGTGCGGTCGGCTGCGAGAACCGCCGTCCGTCGGTGTAATTTGACTAATAATGTACAAATAGGAGGATGTCGGGCTGCGACAGCCCGTGGGCTGCACGGATTTACATGCTGTATATACAGGGTGGCTCACCATCAACTCAAACTAGCAGTGTATTGGAAACTGCTTAGGTGATTTAATGTGGCAGTTTTGTAATTTGCAAACTTTAATTTACTAACCCATACAGGGTGTTAATTAAATGAGTGCTGATGCTTCAGGATGTGAATATTTGGGTGATTTTAAGAAGAGAAGTTTATATGAATATTTGTCCTAAAACTCTTAGTTTTCGAGCTACAGGGTATTACAGTTTTAGAAAAAAAACTTTCTGTCATAATTTTCTTATTACTCCAGATATTTTTATGAAATTTCGGACGTGGACGTCACTGGTAATAGTACAAAATTCATTTTTGTCCCCAAAAAAAGTGTTTCCATGCATGGGGAGCACCTACCAAATTTCAACGAAATATTAAAAGCAATCTCAATGAACTTGGGAGAAAAGTGTTTTGGTTTTTATTTTTTTATGCGAAAATGATGCGTCTTACTAAAGTAAGTCTTCAGACCGAATTTACTCCAAAATAAATGAGGATTTTAAAAATAATTTTGGTTTTTAGAAAAAGCAGTGGAGTGCCATTTTTTCTCCAAATATATTCAGTTCAAATCCCGTGCGGACGTCACTGGTAAAAATTTAAAAAAATCTATTTTCTCAAAAAATGCTCCTTAATGTTTAAAAAGTGCGTACAAAATTTCATAAAAATATCTGGAGTAATAGGAAAATTATGATAAAAAAGTTTTTTTCTTCTTGAAATTACCCTGTAGCTCCAAAATTAAGAGGTTTAGGACATATATTGATATAAACTTTTCTTCTTAAAATCCCCCAAGTATTCACAATTAATTAATTAACACTATGTATAGACCATATTGCGTATAAATTTGCACTTATCTGTATTATCATCCAGATAGTTATGCAACCAGTTCTACTCTTGCTTATTACACAACGTACTTTAATCTTGCCGGTTTTAATGGATTAAAAGTTCCAATGTTGCAGGGATTTTTTTTATATTGTTTATAGAAACGCGCGGTATCATATCCGATGAGAGTAAGTTAATTTTATTGAAAAAGTTTCCCGGCTAGCGAGTTTCGCCGGAGTCGGGGAAAAGGAGCGAACAAACAATTTGCGGAAACGGGACGGAGGCGAAATTTGCATAACAAGTAATTTTCGAATCGCATTCCTCCATTTAAGTTTCGACAGTTAGAGACCGAAGGAAACGAAACTAGCCATCAGTTATCGCTCGGGGGAAATTTCCGCGTGTATTTTGTATTTTATTCGGAAATATCCTCGTAGAGGACGAATCCTGCCCGTCTTTTATTTCGTTCTATACGGTTAATTTGGGAAACAATTTCGGCTGTAAAGGGTGGAATAATTCGGCGAAAGGGTCGGAAAAAACGGATTGCGTACAATTCACTGACGCGTTATTACCGCGCATTCTAATTAACAATCGCCGGAAAAAATATATATACAAGGGAAAACGGATGAAAAGCCGCGCCGAAAATTGCGCCGCGCCGCCCGGAAATTTCGATGCGAGACGACGCGAATGACCGGCGAAAAACATTGAAAGAATCGGCGCAAAAAAGCGGTAAATATAGTTTTTAATTTGCATATAACATTCGACAGTCAATTTGTAGTGTGTTTCGGACTTTTTGGCGTTTTTATTACGCGCTAATAAAAAAACCGTTGAAGCCGCATTAGGCGTGGTGAAAAATTGGTTTTTCGCTACACAAAAAAATATTACTGTACTCTCTCGTAAATTTGTCAAATTTTTGTATACCCCATCAAATGTAGCTTGACAGTGGAAAATTGCTTTAAATAAGCACAAAGGGAAAAATAGATAGACCAAAGTTAAAGAGGGAGTTTCTTACTAAAAAAGTAATATTACCTCATCAAACGTAGCTTGGCAATTGTAAATTGCATTAGATGGGTATAAAAAGGGGAAGAAACATGGACAATTAAAGACTATTAAAAATAGAGAGTCTCTTTTCCAAAGACACTAAAAAGTTACTGAAAGAGTAATTATACCTCATCGAATGTAGCTTGGCAGTTAAAAAATTGATAAGATGTGCAAATAGAGGAAAACGTGAACAAAGTTAAAGAGGGAGCATTTCTCAAATATTTTACAATTTGAGAAATGCCGGATGGTACAATTTGATGCAGTAGCGGCGATTAAATTATTTCCTTTAATTTTCCAAGGTTTTCCCAGATAAACTACACCACTAGGTAATATATTACATTTTTAGTAAGAGACTCCTCTTTCTTTAATTTTGATCTATCTATTTTCCCCTTTGTGCTCATTGAAGAAGATCTTTACTCATCAATCTCTCTTAACTTACCTTCTGCTATCTTCAAATTTTCTTACTTTACATCCAATACCACTAAAATTCCAACTGCCAAGCTACATTTGCTGAGGTACAATAGCCACGAACTTTTCCACTAGCGCTAGAATCGGCTTTGAATTACTACCCGGCCGAATTTACCTTTTGAGAGAAGAGCTTTTGATGATATTTTTTTAATGCCTACGGAAAAAAATGCGGAAAACTTTCATCATTTTTACGCAGCGGGAAGACGGATGGCGGCGCTTAATAATTGATGTTTCGGGAAAAACAACGCGAAAGCAGGCGCACTAAAGACATACCCCCCGGCGTCCATAAATAACCGTCGAAGAATTATTTTTTCAACCGCGTCCGATCCAGCGCCGAATCCGCCGTCGTTTGCTCGCGAAAAGCGCCAACGAATTTCATTTTCCCATCGTCGTACTTCCAGTGCCGGTTTTAATTAGGAAAGACCTCCGGAACCGGCTCTGGCGCGCGATTTTCTTAGGTCTGTCGTGCAATTTAAATATGGTAATGGCGCCGGTCCATGAATAACTGAACGGCTCCGCCGGGGAGATTAGGTTTAAGCGGCAGTTTCGGCCTAAAATTCCGGTTTAATTAATTTTTAATCTCGCGCCCTTCGACCGCCGCATAAGACGCACCTACACGCAAAAAAATTGACAATTTTCCCCGCTCGTGCAGCTGCTGTTTGGTTTTACTGGAGGCCATCCGTACGCGTATGTTCGTTGCTGCGATAACGCGCCATTGCGGGAGCCCCGAGGGGTAAATATTTAAATTGCACTCTATCTATTGGAAAAAATCCAACTGGAAACCTCGTTAATTTTCGATTTTCACCAGCATGATGCGACCTGTAGGCTATATAAACAAATTGTTCTGTTCTATATATCCACAATAAACCGATACAAAGAGCCTTAATTTTTAGCGTCACATCGACGCATCGATTTTGAACCGCCCTGTATAGTATATGAGGGATATCGTTTGTAAGGACCTCGGGCGAAAGGATGCAGGTGTTTTTTTTTGTTATTTCCCTTTAATCGCGCCGGACGAAAATTATTCCCGCGGGACAATTTTTTTAAGAAATTTAATTAGCGTCGCATTGTGGCGGGAAACGGGCAACGAAAACAAACGGGACGTTCGGATGGCGATGAAAAGAAGACTGATGAAAAAACGAAAAATGCGCCTATCCGCGTTAATGTAAATGTAAATGTAAATGTATTGAAATCCTCTCTGTGTAGCGCCCGCTCGGCGGGCAGAGGAAGTTCCGCCGGATTTCCAGATAACTAATGTAAATACAAATTTGGATTTCGGATTCGAATGAAAGCCACTTTTCGCCGCCCCGTTCGGCGGTCTTATATGGGGGGAATGCATTATAAATATTGGAACGGAACGTTTCGCATCGATGCCAACGTCGGCGTATTAAATCCTCCAATAGGGCCTGTTTTTCTACAAACTTCCCGAAAAAATGCTAAAACTTTTATTCGTTAAAATGTCCCGTTAAAACTTAATCGTAAAAATGGCAGTGAATGTGAATATTAACAGCCGATACTTCTGTACATTTAATATTGCCTTCCAACGTTTCCTCTTGCTTCTCTACGCTATCTTTACACCGCTTTCGAGTTTCTTCCTTATTTACTACTTTATTATTATCTTCTTGAAAACTCCTACAAAACGGGGTTGTAATTTAGTATCAACAGTATAGTGTAATTACCTGAACAATTCCTCCTCATCGAACGACAACACCAACTCCTCCGTGTCCTGTTCGATCGCGTCCAAATTCAACAAAGGCGAGCACTCGTTAAGAAGATAATCATCACCGGCATCGTCCAACATCACCGGCACTTCCAGGTCCTCCTCTTCCGCTTTGTTTTCCTCAGCCGCGGGCGCGCTGAACTTCACCTTCTTCTTCCTACCTTTCGCGGCTCTACTTCTGCTCCCTCTGCGCGGCCGCTTCCTCTCCTGCAACGTGGAATTCATCGCGCACTCGTTGCTTATGGACTCGGCGAATTGGCAGTACCGCTTCGGCAGCTTGCATATGCACCGAGTTCGCTTGGGTATCCTCTTCGGCAGCGCCGCGAGCGCGCCGTTTTCCTCGGGCAGCCTCTCCAACATCACCACCGGATCGAGCCGGCCCGTTTGCGTGGAAACATCGCTCGTGGATTTCCTGCGAGGCATGTCAAATCGAGCTGACGTCGCTTTTGACAAAATCCTAACCCTTCAACAAGCAGCTTAGTGGACACTAAAGAGGAGCGCACGTCAGTCGGACGTCTAATAATACGAATCCGGCCGTGAGTGCGGCTGGTGAATCAACAATCGGGCGGTATGTCGAAGGTGTCGAGGCAGCCGCCGGAGGGCGGGAGGAGCCCGAAGCCGGGCAAGTCGATCCTGAAGCCGGGCCCGTTGTCCTACAAGCGGAAGGTGCTCGAGCAGCTGCTGCTCGAGAGCGGCGCCGCCACCGACGAGGCGGAGAGGGAGCCTTCGACAGGTATTTAAGCGGGGTGGTTCGATCGCGTTGATTTATTGTTGTTTCGTTTGAAGAGAAAATCGACGACGGCGATGGAAAGAAGGTGGACCAGCAGAGCAATGAGGCGCGCAAACGGATCAAAATCAAATCGGACGGGTCCGTTACTATTATATCCTGCGATAATAGAAGCGAAGGCGACGGGGATAGGTTAGAGGAGGATGGCAGGAGCGGCAGTTCCGATGATAAAATCATTTTAGTTAAAGCCCATACGGTTCACATTCACAATCATTTTTACAGGAAGTCCTAAAAAGCGTCTATATCGAGTTCAGTTTAGTTAGGTATTTGTTGTGTAAAATAGAGCTTTTTTTTGTGGAAATGTGTTCTATAATTAAACGTTTTGATTCTTTTAGTGCATTTTGTTGTTAACTGCAAATAAAAAAATGTTTTTTAACATACAAAATTAAAGATTAGTGCTGTAGTTATGCGCCTTACAGATGTACTTAGGTCCTGAGCTGGACAAATAATATTCGTTGTCTTTGCTAACAGGCTGTGTTGCGTTTCGTCGCGGGAATTAAATTCCGGCGGCGGATTTCGGCGTTTCTTCTTCGTCCTGTTCGCTCGCATTTTATTTATTTTTTTTCGTTTTTCAGGCGCGTTTTGTTTCGCAAAGCGACGGCCAACCGGTTTTAGTATAATTCACTTCCTAATTATATTCATTACGCCGTTTCATCGGCTCGGATCTAATTATGTTTACGACATCGGATCGTTTTATTTTTAGTTCTCGTATAACAAAAAGGGTGGAAGATTGTCGTGTAAATTTTTGTATTTTTTGGGTGCGTTATGATGCGAGTTTATGACGATAATTTGGGAAGCCGTTTTATTTATCGAAATCCATTTTTTTCGCCGTCGAATATGTTGTATTTGTTCGATTGGATTTATTTGAATATGCGAAACGTTGATTTTTATCACTGTTTGATTGCGAGAATTGGAAAAAAAAATGATTTCGTTCAAATATTTCGCGTGCGCAAATGAACGTTTCGAGCGCACAAAGGAATCCCGACTTGTTGCGGGCGGTAAAATTCGAAAATTTGTCAAAACGCGCCGAATGGAGCATTCATTAAAACGCCAGTAATTAACGTTTCACTTACTATGCAGAACGTCCCGGGGAATTACCCGCGTGCGTCGAAGGGTAGCAAAACAAATAAACTCCCTCCCTAATTTTTTTCGCATCGGGATTGTAACCGGGCAATTTTCGAGAGACGAGTGGCGGTTGATTAGCACTCGATTTCTCCCTTTATTCTTCCAACCCTTCCGCTTATTTACCATTCACGACTCAACCCTTTCCTTCCACCATTCAACCCTTCGACTGACCGTACCCGCGTCCCCGAAAAACAAGGTCAACCCTTATTCTTTCTACTTCTTAGCCTCATGGTAAAAGGGCATACAGCTATTATAAAGCGCCGCGACGCCCTAACCCAGCTCTCTTCTGTATAACTACAGAGCCATTCTTCGTTCTAGTTCTTGGCCTTTTGGTAACGTTCATATACAGCTAATATAACTCCCTTAGTTGCTGCTATCTAACTATGCCGTTTAATTATATCGTCGATTGTAAAGCGACAGATCAAACGGCGTTCGACGTCTCCAGAAAGGCGTAGCGTCACGTCCCGACGCCGCGACGGACCGCAAGCACTTTCCCGGAAACTTAACAGGGCGGCGGTTTTAATGCCGGTAGTGCAGCCGTGCATCGTCTGCGAGTGTATTAGTTTGACCGCAGTCGCGGCTCGTTTCCATAGGGAAACGTCACGTTTTATATCCTGCAGGAGATGCATGCGATTTTCGTCGGTACGAGCGTTTTGTGGCGGCAAAAAAGCCGAGGAGGACGAGAAGAAAAATCGGCTTTTAGAGAGAAGTTTAAAGCGCCGCGGGGGCGAGAAAGCCGCGGCGAGTTTTTCTCGACTCGCGCCCGGGAAAGGCGTAATATCTCAAATTGCTTTCGCGAAAAGTTCGCGCCGAACCGAAATTTAAAAGCTTTCACGAGTTAATGCTATTTATTATGTGTTGTTTTTCTCCGCGCATTCGTCTTGTTGATGACGCCGAATCGGACACGAATCGACTGCTACTTGCAGAAATCCGGATTTTTTACGGCTTCGGAGATTCGAGTTTTTCGTTGATTAAAGTTCGCGCGACTTCGCGCCGGCGAGATTCGAGAGGAAATATAATTTGCCTACCGTGAAAATACGTCTTTCGTAGCGAATTGTGCGCTCTTTGCGAGAGTCTTATTGTCTACGATCCCAATTTGTTAGCGAGCGTTTGCGTTCAATTTGCGAGCGAAAAGGCGCAGAGGCGCTCTAAGGGGGACTCATTTGTACCTATAACTCATCAAACGTAGCTTGGCAGCTGCATTTTTTTTTTAAATTGCGCTGTAGTTTAATTTAAAGTAGGGCGAGGATAGGTTAAGAGAGTTTAATTGACACTAATCGATCGAAGAGTAAAGATCGCAAGATTTCCAGTGGCTTATATATAGTTTGATTCGGCTCTATCTTTCTTGAACTTTGTCCATCTTTCTTCCCTCTTTGCGCCTCGAATGCAATTTTCAACTGTCAAGCCACATTTGATGTGGTAGAATTATGTAGCAATAATGCATACAGAGTGGCTCATTAAAAAACGCTTTTTTTGTACACCTTATACAGAATTTTAAAAATTTATTTTACCATGGAAAAAAACCTTCACTAAATCAGAAATCGTGTATAAAAAAGACAATTTTGCACCGCCCTTTAAGCACCCTTCTACGCATCTAATGCACTTTACAACTGCCAAGCTACATTCGATATATCTACTATACAAATACCTAATAAAGAGTGTATTCAACAAGTTGATATAAAATAAATGTGTGCATAAAATTGACGTTTCTTATTTGAAGAAATAACACATAAAATTATTGGTGAGGTCCCGGTCCGTACCTGATCGTCCGTCAGGCGAGAAATAACTCGTCCGTCTGATTTGTTCACGTGGGATAATCCCGATATAAATAAGGATTCCGTTCGCCCGGAGATGACAGAGTGTGATCCTTTCGGATGCTTGTAGGTGCACGTCTAGCGCGCCCCGATCCCGGAATTTCGACGCGTCGAAAAATAAATAAAAAGTGAAAAAAAAAATCATCGGGCTCCCGTTGATTGACGTAATTTCGTTTTAAACTACCTCACACGTAAATATTGCTATGTATTGTAAACGAAAGAAAAATTGCAACACGTTCGCGGAGGGGCCTTCTCGCATTCGAAGCGTCTCCGGGAAGTATCTGAGAGGCACGTGCCTCTCCAGAAACACGAACTGACTCCCTAATTTCCAGACATTCGGTAACAAGGAATCGCGCGTCTTTCCGTACCGGCCTATTATCCCAGCTCTTGCTTATTATCCAGACAAGTAAATTTTAAACAATACACCCAACTGTATCCCATTATACCTAGTGTGTATATTCCATATAGTTATTATCGTTCTTCGGTAACTAACTTTACTAATGAACCCCGGCCCGGGAGTTTTTTTTGATAACACAAAAAGAAGCGTCTGGAGGCATTAAGCGAGGAAAAAAAAAGGCTCGTCCTCGTCATCCAGACTTATCGTTGTGGGGTTTTGAAACGGAATTTCCGCGGTTTTTAAGGGCGTCATTAGGCTTTCGGGCGACTCTTAACCTGCGAGAATTCGACGTGACTCCGTTTTAATTAATCGCCGGGAAAGTTCGGATTCGTTATTTGAGCGTAGAAAGCGGCGCGAAATTGATTTTTTTATGCACGGTTCCCGGGGTTTTTCTCATTTCGTACAGAGTGTACCAAATTTTAATGTGACACTCTGTATATGTATTTATATCTAATCAAAAGTAGCTTGGCAGTTGCAAATTGAATCGAGGCGCACTTGTATAAATTTTCTGCCGAAAATCCTCTCGCGGTGCGTTGGGAAATCGAAAATTCCTGTCGCAGGATCGGCCGGTAGTTTGCGTAGTTCCCCGCCATTCCGGAGCGGTTTTTCCTGCCGTATTTTCGACGTCGAAGGCGCCGAAAAAACGGGGGGAATTCGTCGGACTAAAAGGCTTTCTGGATAAATAAAGCTTTCCGCCCCAGGTGCCCGAACGTTCGGAATTTTTCAGGTTAATGTTTATCTCGTGCGGATTGTTTCTTTTGTTGATCTCTCTCCTGATTTCACCTTTCGTCCCTAATACGTTAAAATTCCAGGCGGGAACTGGATGATATTTTATTGCATTCGAGAATAAAACGCCCTATTAGAGCGCCTGTGTATAATTTTAAATTAAATCCAAACTATTTAGAAACTCGTTTTTTAAATAAAATTCCCGTCGACGCGTCAAAGGAATATCTGAAACTTCGCGATTTTTCCGCGCTTCTCTCGCGTTCCCGGCAAATTAAATACCGGCGTTTTTTCTATAAAAAAGTCCACAAGTCGATATCGGAAGTCGCGCGAACTTTATTTTCGCAGCGAAAAAGTGTCGAGGAAGTTTGCAGTTCAATCTTGCAGTGTTGTTAAATTCGCCAACTTTTATTAAACTGTTTTCGATAGACGAACGCGAGCAAAAAAAATTCGCTAGAGCCGGATTTAAAGTTCGCCCCGATTTTAAAGATTTTATTAGAGATTTTCAACTTTTGCGATTGAAAGATTTTTGTTGCTTTATTAGCCGCAATTAATTAAGCGTGCTGGTAATAACGTGAACTCGAATAGGGGAGGGTTGTCGGTTCAAAAAGCGCGTAGAAAAAAAAAACAAATCTTTATTCGAGTGTGCTTTATAAAATGTATATAAAAGGGCGCGAATTTGTGCCGCATGGAGCGATTCACAAACGCGAAAAGGGCCATTATTAGGTCCATTATAACGTGCATGTGCGGTTTCAGGTAATGTGCGTCGTAATTGAATGGATTTCGAATATAAAACAAATCGAGTTTTAATTATTCAGCTTCGTTGCCATATTTCTTTGACCGGCCGGATTGCGGGATCGTTAAAACGCGGCCGTTTTCCGATCGTTTGTGCGGTTTAATGGAAATTACGGTTCGTTTTCGGCGTGAAAAATCACCAGAGAAATTGAAAGGGATAAATATTTCGACCGTTCGTTTAGATACTCTATTCTGCTCTGAATCTACTATGAATTTACTCTGAATCTACACTGAATTTGCACCGAATCTACTCTGAATCTATACTGAATCTACTATAATTCAACTCTGAATATACTCTACTCTGAATCTACACTGAACTTGCACCGAATCTACTCTGAATCTATACTGAATCTACTCTAATTTAACTCTGAACCTACTCTGAATTCTCTCGGTTTTGAATCTACTCTATTCTGAATCTTAGTCTGATTCTAGTTTGAATCTACTCTGATTCCACTCTAAATCCTACTCTACTGGGAATCTACACTGAATTTGCACCGAATCTACTCTGAATCTATACTGAATCTACTCTAATTTCACTATGAATATACTCTACTCTGAATCTACACTGAACTTGCACCGAATCTACTCTGAATCTATACTGAATCTACTCTAATTCAACTCTGAACCTACTCTGAATTTTCTCTGTTTTGAATCTACTCTATTCTGAATCTTAGTCTGATTCTAGTTTGAATCTACTCTGATTCCTCTCTAAATCCTACTCTACTGGGAATCTACACTGAACTTGCACCGAGTCTACTCTGAATCTATACTGAATCTACTCTAATTCAACTCTAATTCAACTCTGAATCTACTCTGAATTTTCTCTATTTTAAATCTACTCTATTCTGAATCTACTCTACTATGAATCTACTCTGCTCTGAATCTATAGTCTGATTCTATTTTGAATCTACTCTGATTGCACTCTGAATCCTACTCTACTCGTAATCTACACTGAATTTTCACAGAATCTATCTTGAAACTATACTGAATCTATTATATAATTCACCTCTGAATATACTCTGAATTTTCTCTACTCTGAATCTAGTGTGATTCTATTTTGATTCTACTCTGATTGCACTCTGAATCCTACTCTACTCGTAATCTACATTGAATTTTTACAGAATCTACTATATAATTCAACTATGAATCTACTCTACTCTAAATCTATTCTGAACCTACTGCACCTACTGAAAATAATGAACTACTTATATTACACTTTGGAACTTTCACAAAGCACATCAGAAATTCGCGTTGTCTCGTCGCAATTGCACCAGACAGATTCGCTTTTTCAATTTGCTTTACTTGTATCACGCCGTGACTTCGCGAATTGGTATGGTATGCATAGTGCATGCACGCGTCCGGAATTTCCTTCGCTGCTCGTCCTTTGATCGCGATCTGTGTTTTTTTCCCCGATAGATAAATAATTCATTCGAACGTACTTAAATCGGCGACGATCGCGCGGCCTAATTTTCGTTGTGAAGGCGAGGAATCCGGGCCGAGGGCCATGCATATTTCAAACATCTGGCATCTGTTCGAACCTCGCTGGTGAAATATCCGCCGGCGAGGGACCCGAAAACGGCCGTTTTTCCGGTCCTTCCGACTTTTATCGGGTTAATTTTCCGGGCAAGAGGCACCGCAAATAAAAGCGAAGGCAAAAAAATCATTCCGATAATAAGAAAACTGTAAAACGCCCGGTCCGGAATCAGCTTTGTTAATAAATTTATTGCGCCGGCAATCGAGGATTCGGATCTCCGCGAGAGCCGGCCGGGATTTATTCGGGACTTTTTCGGGCCAAAGTGGCCTTCCGGACCTTCTCTCTTTTTTTTTTCTATTTGCGCGATCCAGATTTGCGATACTCTCGAGTTTATTTGAGCGCCTTCGAGGGTAAGTCCGACCGAAATTTAAACGAATTCTCCTCCTCCATATACAATCCTCATTTCCTATTAAAAAAACTCACCTATACGATGTAAAAATTCAATTCGCTATTCGGTACAATTTTTAGGGCGATCCTTAATAAATTTTCTCGATTTTTCGTTTCGACCGTCCTGTATTTTCCCGTATTTTCCGATACGTGTGCACCGACACGAATCCGATGCATAAAATTGCCGGGGTTTTTTTTCTCTCCCCCATATCCTCCAACTCCCCGAAGATCCGCTGTACAATGTTCGTCGGATTCTGTCGGGGGTTCTCCATTGCCCTTTATGCATTATGTAGACGTATCCATACCAGAACCGGACTCGCCGAATTCCCATCAAATTTAATGACACATCGATTTGAACTCATTCCATAATGAATTCTATCGTTTATTCCTGAATTAAGAATTGTACGATAAATTTGTGCATTTTTTTCGCATTGTACGCGAATTAGTGGGACTTTAAGATGCGTTCGATGATACATAACCAAAAACTGTCAAAATTGACATTAATGACGTTTAGTATGACAGAAGTTTAATAGAGGTGGGAATCAATTTTTTGGTATAGAGGTGCAGTAACGACTGTTACATAAAGCGTTATTTTTGAAATATCGAACTCTTTAAAACTCTATAACTTTGTTCTACTCATTTCTACTCTACTGTACGATAAATTAATAATATTTTTTTGCATTGTACTCGAGCAGTTGGGACTTTAAGATGCGTTCGATGCTACATAACCTTGCTACACATAACCTGCTACATAACCAAAAACTTTAATCAAAATTGACATTAATGACATTTCGTATGACAAAAGTTTGATAGAGGTGGGAATTATTTTTTTGGTTAGAGGTGCAGAAACGACTGTTACAAAAAGCGTTATTTTTGAAATATCGAACTCTTGATACTCTACTTAGTTCTACTACATTCTACTACATTCTACTATATTCACTACTCTATTCTACGATAAATTACTAATATTTTTTGCATTGTATGCGGACTTTAAGATGGATTTTAAAATTGACATTAATGACATTTCGCATGACAAAAAATTTAATAGAGTTGGGAAGCGATTATTCGGTATAGAGGTGCAGTAACGACTGTTGCAAAATAAGCGTTATTTCTGCGCCCAATTTAACTCCGCCGACCGATTTATTGATTAATCGATTATCAATTACAAGAGCAGTGTTGATATTTTCGGTATTGCGGCGGTTGGATTGGAAAATTCGCTTTTATCGGTACAAGAAAACAAGCGGGGGACGTGTGTTTTTGCGGGAGTGCTTTCGAAATAAATCCGACGACTGTGCGGAATCCAGTAGAAATATCCCGCAATATCTGAAGGATATTTACGAAAATCCGGGCTTAGCGAAAAGGAAACACTCAAATACATATCGAAGGGCCGCGCATTTGTGGGCTGTATAAAGTATAAAGGGGATGAACTAACTCGATTTGAAGATCCGCCAGTCGGAGATTTACCATTCGAATTTAACTAGAGTTTTACGGGGGAAAACTTTCCTTTCGATTATGTAGCGATTTTTCATTAAAATCGTCGTTCTATTCCGGCGGTTTTTACTTTGAAATAAACGAGGAATTTCGAGGAGATGTTCGAGATATATCCGTTATGGTTTACTCGTATACGGTTCCTTCTTTTCTTTTGCGCCGTTTAGTTAAGTTATTGCGGCTCGTAAACCGTTGGAAACTCATTCGAAATAATAATCTCCATGTTTATTAGGGATGAGGGAGCAGCCGCGCTGAATATAAGCCGGATGTATTTTTCCTGCGGCTCTACCGTATTTTTCTGCATTGCTAACTTTTGTTTATTTACGTTCCGGTTAAAAATTATATTATGCCCTTTATCTGGTGATTAAACGAAAACAGCTTTGTATCGAATTATATTAGAGGAAACTTTAATTCTCGCTGTGTATATAAGAAAAAATAAGGAGCAATCTTGCATTCCTCCGGAACAATATTGAGACATTAACGAGTACGCCATTTGCATACAAAGGACGATTTCTTTCGGGCGAAAAGGCAAATTCAAAGACAATAGAACTTTTGTAATTTCACTACGCGACGAGATGTCTCTATAAAATTCCATCGAATTTTTCACACTGCAAAAGGTATAGTTGTAGACATAACGTAATGTCTCCAGCTATATCTTTTGCAGTGTACACAGGCAATATATCACGGTGCTAAATCTGGCCGGTAGTATGGTCGATTTACGACAAAAAAATCTAGCAGAGTCGTGTAGAGCAATAGAGAAAGTTGCCTTGGTACTCGGAAATTCAATAACGTGGAACTTTACAGTCCGGTTTACGAGCACGTATAAAATTTCGGCATTGTAACGAGGAGGTAACGGAATTCGAGTTTACGTTTCTAATAGAATTTCCGATTTCGATGCCGGCTGGCTGCAAGCGCGACCGATACGAGGCCAATACGGCATATGCAGGCAATAAGTTTTCGAGCGGATGTAAAATAATTTCGCGTGCATTATGCGGGTTAACTAGACTATAAGTACGTTTATAAACTGCCGGATAACTTCGGCGGAGTAGGTAAATTATGCAAAACGCCGGGCGTTCTTTAGACTCGCGGAAAGTTGGCGTTTTATCCGCGAAAACGATACGGACCGGGAAAGTTTGCCGATGTAGATACATGGAAGAGGCTCGTTAACGCACGAACTAGCGTATAAAATTCGCTCCGATAAGTCACAAAGAAGCCGGCGTTACGGGAAGTTTTCCGCCCTCGCGCCTCGCCAATTAATTCTCTCTAAATTCTCCCCGAGCCGAATTTTACCCTCCTTATACAAGGTGTCCTCTGTTTTCTTGTCAATGCGACTTTTTCCAGCAATCTTCAGTGTGCAACTTTCGCTGTTCGAGGCTCAATAAAACCCATTCATTGTCCGGTCGATTCATCACTGTTGCGCGAACGCCGATACGTTTTCCTCCGAAAGTAGTCGATAAATTTCCTTCCCATGAGATAGATACATGGGGAAACGAACGAGACAGCTTTATAAACGCGAATATCGGTTTTTTTTCGCCGGCCATTGTAGCCAATTTTATCTCGTTTCGAACGCTCTCCAAGCGAATTAAATTAAATCCCCTACGACCGCCAAATGGGCGATCGAAAAATAATAAGTTTAAAATCAATAAAAAATATCATTTTTTGGCTTTTTTCCAGGACGGCGACAGGGGCTACTTGGAAGGGCTGGCGTCCAGATACGCCGATTTGTTCAGCACGCACTACGTGGACGTTCTCGGCCATTTGGAGGACCTGAGGAGGATCGAATGGAGCGAAACGTCGCCCAAAGAACGCAAACCCAGCACGCCCGATACGCCGCCCAGCCCCATTGGGAGATCGACGCCCTCTTCCGGGCATTCCGGACCGCTCACTTCCTCCATTTCGCAACCCATTTACGTACCTGGAAAGTATTCGGTAAGGATTTTACAAGTTTCTACAAGTTTTACAAGTAGCTGGAGATGTTATACTATTAAGGGAGTCGATGAAATATGAACAAAGTCCCTGCTGTAGTTTTCCTTACGGAGCGAATGCGGATAACGTAATGGATATAACGAGTTTTTCGCGGACAATGAGTTTCCTCCAATAAAGTGCGCATTTACAACTGGAACCGTTTAAGGATCGCCCGTAAAAATGGCCGTTTTCTCGTAAACCTCGCGGGTTAATTTACCGTTAACGACTACCGCGGCACTTCGTTACTGTTTCGGAAAAAGATTTTCGCAAAGATGTCACGAGTCGACGATATAACCGACGATATAACCGACCGGTTATGCTCCCTGGGTAAGGCATTTGTCGATGAAATCGTTCCTAATAGTTCAGTTCGATTTAAAATCATTGTGGAATTCAGTTGAATTGTATTCGAGCAAAATTCTATTCTTATATTCTCGCTTTCTTCTTTCCTTCATCTTCTGTTTATTGAATATACCAATTCTTGATCATCTACTTCCTTCAGTCAGTGGCCATTAGTAGTTAAAAATAAATTCCAGCATTTCCGGCTACTTTTTTCCTGTCCCAAATTCTTCCATTCCCCACACCAGAATATCATCGATTTAATCGTCGCATATTCCTCGAATTGGATCCGAACTCCGGACCATTCGATTCGACTCACAAAGACCAATTCCCATCGACTATTATCGAAGACGGAGTACGCCGATCTCTCTGGGGGGACGCCCGTTCGGCGAAATAATTTACTTTGTAGCATTAACGAACTGAAGGAATGCATCTAATGAGTTTCGACTAGACGATAAATTCGCTCCTTAAAGATGCAGGTCAACGATAAAACGGCTCTCGTCGAGAGAGAATCGATGGGAATCCGGGAAAGAGCCGTATATAATACCGTCAATTATTTTCGTTGTTTACAGCCGTCGAGCTGCCTGAGCGACAAGGAAGAGGACGAAATCTACGGTTTCGGCTACGGCGTGTTCGCATCGCAGATAGCCAGGCAACAGCAACAGAGGCTGCTGGGCCAGCAGCAGAACCAGCAGCAAACCGCCAGCCATCAACCTTTGTTGGTTCACCAGCATCACAATTATCAAACGTAAGTATCTGTACTACATCAAAGTAGATTGCTAGTTGAGACCAAACAAGAACACTTTACCTCATCAAGTGTAGCTTGGCAGTTAGATGGATTAGATGTGCAATAAGCTATACATTCTTAAAATTTCCAGCTGGCAAGCTGGATTCGATGAGGTGTACATGGAATTAATCCGGGATTAAAAATGATGGTGTATATCTTGTTTAATCCGAATAGGTTTATACGTACAATCGCGATTCATTACCGTATACCGTACAGATACGAATTCAATGTTTTGATAACGAAATATCCCGGGTAGAATTGAATGTATATTATTATGCAACATATTATTGTATGGCGGATTCGAATTAATATCGAACTGGCTGAATATACAAGCGACAGACGTTAATTATCACGTTCCGGGCATGCAACCCAAATTCCATTATCGATACATCTTGGCGAATTTGCCGGTTCTTTCGCCCCCGAACGTGAACTTTCCGCGCTAATTAGGAGAACAATAGCGTATGGGAGAGAAGCATGAAAAAAAAATCTAATTTATCAATTGCGGTGGAGCATGTGTAGAGGCCCCGGACGGATGGATATCTATCCCCCTTTCTGCCGAAACTTTTCTAATTCGAAATTGAATTTCTCAAGTTTTAGCGGGATAATCTCGTTTCAAAAACGCCGCGAATTCGCGATCGATCCGGCCGAACGGAACGTGGTCTGGAAATAATGAAGTTCCGATTCGTATCAACGTGTACATAGGGAAAAGTACTGGAAAAACCGGGCGGTTTCCCGTTCCCCGTTAGTCATCGACTTACGAGGGCCGTAACACATCTTACAAAAATCGAAATTATCTTGTATATGCTACAGGATATATCTGAATTAGTTAGGCCCATCTATAATATCTGTAGAGGCTTTGTTGTCCAATCCGTAACTCAGTTATTGTAATAGTATCCCGGCTATTAATTATATATGGATTATAGCGATTTCCATCACGTTGTTACGCATAATGATAATCACGTTCTCTATACTATAAATGTATCTGCGCGTTCCATCTTTGTCTCTCTATAAAACGGAGAGTAATTTCGATTAATTCCAATTATAACGCTTGTATAGGACTACAAACATAATACACTCGCTAATGTTGATGTATGCTTTAATTGGACGCGGAATATAATCGAGCAACTTTCGAAATAATCGAGCCACTGATTGATTTTTCGTTCGATTTTTCCAGGTGCTTGAGCCCGAGATCGGCGTACTTCTACGAATTTCCCCCGAACGGTAAGTCAATTTACAATTAATTTTTCGATTTATTATGATACGAAACTCGAGAGAAGCTGTTTCTTTTTTAAGACTTTTGTAGACTTTTGGTCTTTTAATATAAAGAAATCATTCTTCATCGGACTGGAATTTTTATAGAATCAAAATTATTCTCACAAAACTGACAGATTATACAGGGTAATTCTGAAATAAGTGGTCAAACTTTGGGAGCAAATAGAGAATCTCAAAATATTATGAAAACTTAAATGTCATTTTTTCGAATGATCCTTGGTTATTAGTATACAGGGTGTTAAAGATGGATTCTCGAAGAGGTATTTTTATTAATAATTAGTGAAGGTATAATGATGAAATTTGGTACACATACTAAGCAAATGAAATGCCTTACGGCACCATACCATCGGGTTAAAAAAGTTATCCAGGGGTGGGTTAAAATAGGGGGGTTGTGGGGTAATTTTAACCTAACTTTTTTATTTTAACCTTTTCTAATGATTTGTTTAAATAATATGAAAAAATGAAGTTTCCTACATAAAAAGGTATACTTGATGATTTTCCGTAAAGTGAACCGTTTATACAAAAAAATACTTTTAAAATTCCGGTGCACGTTAAAATTCTCATTATTAAACTATCGTCATCATTAAAAATCAAGTAGGAAGGCATTCTGTCAAAAACTTGACAGTCAGTGACGTTTCTGAGAAAAACTTAATCGAAAAAACCATAAAAACCAAGTTTTTCATACTCGCTCCAAAAGTTTGACCACTTATTTCAGAATCACCCTGCACAACTATGGAGTACATTATTTCACTTAACAATTTTACATTGTTTTTACGGAGTAACTAGGGACATTGTTTACGTTCACGATAATTCTTTTAACGATTGATTAGCGTTAGAAACGTGCACTGAATACGGACAGAAGTATCCTTTTAATGTGTCTCTTTATGAAATCGGCCGTTATACTTAGTTAATTAACAATAGTACAGAATAGATAACGAGTTTATTCAGTTTTCGAAAAGCAATGGGAAAGGTAACAGCGCGTCGTGGAAACGGAAAACCGGATTTTCCGGCGTCGGGGCGATTCGACTTTACGGCCCGACGTGACCATACGCTCGAAATAAGGATACGGGACGTGGTGTTTCGCTTATCGCTCGTAAAAAACGCGGAAATTGCGCCGTTATGCAGTCGCTTCGACTGCTCGAAAATTACCGCTAGCGACTTAGTTGTTTTGAATAACGAACGCGGTAAATAGAGAGGCATCTGGGAAAGGAAATTCGCTGGTGTTTATTTTGAATTATCCCGCCGTAATCTCTGATGTAGTTCCATCAGCAGTAGGGAAATTCGTCGGGAAGATTTATGCAAGAGTTTGGATTTGCGAATAAGGTTTATCAAAACGCGTGTTTATTCCGGAATAATTAGGCGCAATTAATTCATTTTATTTGAATTAAGTACCTACTCCCTTTTTTCTATCAATGTGAATCCTAATAATAATAATAATTAAATAAGGCTGAAATATATAGGGCTATTTTTGTTCTTTTTTAAGTTGAAATTAGTAATTTAAAATTTTTAACACATTAGTATGAGATATACCACCCCTATTTTTTTAAATTCGAAGGATAGGCTTTTGTGACATCTTATTTAAATTTTTCATCTTATTTCAATCTTCATTTGAGGTGCTAATTTTTTTATTTTGTTGCCTAGTTTCGAATATACACTAACATTAGAAATTTAACTTGAATAATTTATTTTTGTTAACACACTTTAGTAAATTAAATGCACATACTGTTGTGCAAAACAAATATGAATGCACGTCACTACTGTCGTCATATTTGCCAAGCATTGTGACCAACTTTTAAAAATAAATACACAAAATAGATTAAGCTTAATACCTGCAGAATTTAATTTAATATTAACAAGGGATGATAGAAAATGTTAAAAAGTAGAATTAAATCATCCAAAAAAAAGTATATTGTCAAAATTCAAAGTTTGTATATAAAATAATAGTTATTTTTTATAGTAGGTTGGTAGACACTGACTGTCAAGTTGTGGTAAATTGTAGACACGGTCCTATATTTCTAAGGTCTGGAAACATGGGTCAAAAAAGTGTCCCGTTATTTGAGGATGAAACAGGGTTCCTAAAACGACCACGGTTTTTTGCGTACGAATTATATAGAATTAGCATTAAGATAGGTTTTATTCAAACTAAAAATAGATACAAAACATAAAAATATACTTAAATCAGCGATGATTTTGTTGTAAACATCATGCCTCACGTATCTTCGGTTAATGTATTTCTCCATTTTCTCCTCGAGATGTCAAATTAATAATTTTTGAAGTTTTGACAGCTCGAACTGTCGTTTCACACAACCGCGATTTATATGTAGCGTGACGCTGATTGGCTGAGATAAGTTGCATTGATATTTGTTTAGCACCAACTGTAGGTTAAAGTGCAAAGGGGTTAATTTACTTCTTTATCTACCAATTTCATCGAGTCCGTGTACAATTTTTTTCATTCCTTTCTAAAACTCCATAATTGCTCGGCTGTTTGCGGTAATAAAATAAATTCTTATTTATTATCGCCGTTTTTCACCATCCCGGACGAAAGGTGTTCGCGTTAAAGTAGGCGATGCGAATGCGTGCTGAAACGTCATTATTTTTCTTAATATTTTCCTCGAATGTATTTTTCCTCGCATTGTTTTCCGCGTTTCCTAAATTACCATCGTAATTTACTCGAATGTATTTCGTACCGTCGTTTCGCATTATGCGCGAAAATGGTACGTTTTCCCTGCTCTAATACGGACAAATAGGGACGGAAGATGGAGGATTTAATATACAGGGCGTTCCTAATTAGACTGAATGAAGAAATTTTCTTGTAACCATAGGCGTACGCTAGAAATATTTGGAGTAAATTTGTTGGGAGATAATTTCTAATGCGCTTACAAATGATGGAAACGTTTTGAAGTGTTTCGATAGCGCTGTTGCCAACTTTTTATGGTTTTATTTGATTTAAGGGAATGTTCGAACATTCGATTGAATTAATTGATAATGAAATTGATTACTCCTAATAACAATACATTAGGTAATTATAGCGAGTGAATATTTGAATCAAATATTTAATGTAATTTTATAAAATGAAGTTTATTTACGTTTAGTTTGGCATTTATTAGCTAATAGAAGTAAATTATCAATTTGATGTAATTAAAAATGCATATTAATGACACGAATGGCATACATAACCTAACATAATGTAAAACTCAATAACGAAGAATATAAATAACAAACATTTGGCAACAGCGCTGTAGAAACGGTTCAAATGTTTATGCGCAGTAGAAGTTGCGCACTCTTACGCCTTGAAACTAGAACATATACCACATTCAGTAGTAGAAAAGGGATGAAAAAACGATACCCCTTATTACTAAAGCATGTAAATTCGAAACTTGTACACGTTGTATAGGTGGTGTTATTAGCACGCTAACTCTCCGCCATTTTATGTACGCAAATCCCGAATCGGGCCATTTCCACACGTACGTTATTGCGGTAAAACTATAAAAGATGAACTACTATATCCGTTTATGACCGACGTACACGTTTCTCAATTAATCCTCCGCCCGTTTATTAACTCGAATTGCACCGAAAATTCGCCTTAATCCTACCGTGACGTCACATTCAATTATCCCTGAACGTACTATACCTAATTTCGCGTATACTACATTCAATATCGCGCCGTGATTACGTCACGTCTTTCAGTAATTCGTTGATATACTTACTACCAAAAGAGGAAGAAAGTTTTATTTTGTGTATACGTATAGTATGTTTTATTGTAGCGCCGGGTGACGTCATACTACATTCAATATCGTGGGGTGATTACGTCATGCCTTTCAGTAATTCGTTGATATATACAGTGAGGACCAAAAGTCCGTCGCCCCCCACTTAACTTTTAAATGATAAGAGCTTTTGTTGCGCAATTTGGGGTGTTTATATTGGATTAAAAATGCAGTTTTTTCGTTTAAAGGACGAGCCATTGTCAATTTCATCAACTTTAAATTTGACAAATAAATGTCAGAGCCAAGAAACCACAGCAACAATTAATTGACACATTTTATAGTACGTTCAGAATGAATTTTTAAATGTATCAATATGGCCGGGGGTTAAAACTAAATTGGTCTTCACGTGAATACGCGTTATTAAAATGTTTTCAAATTTGGGGGTTGACTTAAGAATTAAATTACCTTTAAAACGAGGTGTCACACATAAATGGCGCCTAACTGTAATTTTGAAAGTTTCAACTGTCATTTTTACGTCAAAAAATAGTATTTTTACTCCAATATAAACACCCCAAATTGCGCGACAAAAGCTCTTACCATTCAAAAGTTAAAGGGGGGGGCGACGGACTTTTGGTCCTCACTGTATACTACCAAAAGAGGAAGAAAGTTAAGTATATTTTGTATATCTATACATATAGTATGTTTCATAGTAGCGCAGCGTGACGTCACGGAAGCGTTGGAATGAATCCTGTGGAATTTGGAATTTCGGGGACGTTTTAAACAGTGGGTCGCGCCCTCGAATAGTTACAAAGTCGGAATTCAGGTAAATAATATTAACGGGAACACTCCAGTCAATTAGGCGTCGTTGCCGAGCCGAATTTCAAGGTCGTTTAATCGAATTAGCAGCGCCGGCAAGGCAGGGCCCGCTCGCTAATATAATTTCCAAATTGGCTACCGGGCTTGCATACGGAATTTCTTAATGGATTATATACGGGGCATTGGCGGGAAAGGAGGCGGCGGAGACGTTTGTTGCCGCTTTCTTTCGCCCGCTCCTGAATATTTCACGAGCCGGATAAATGGCTCGTGATATTAGATGAAAGTTTCGGGCGATCGAAATTGAAAAGTCGCCCGCCCCCCGATCGGATCTCTATACTGTTATTGTTGGAGGAATTTTTTTGGTGCGCGTTGATTAAACGTCGGGGGATTAATTAACAACTATTAAAGAATTTTCCGATGCGGGCGGAAATTGTAGAAGATGAAGTTTTTAATTCGGAAACTTCTTAATTAGCCCAATCAATTTCGATTCTCTCGCTGCGATGGGAAAAAAGCAACGCGCTGTTTGGAGGAGCCGTCGATTAAATTTGAGGAGTTTTCGATTTTTTTTTAATTAAATTTTAATATCCGATAATTAAGGAGGAAGAATGCGGCGATTTCGGAACTTTTACGTATACTCTCTAATAGATAAAAAAAGTTGGATTTAATTAGAAAGTTTCTTAAAAAATGTAACTCTTTATTTTACCTCTTTCATCTTTCTTTTTGAGGTCTCGACTACTTCGGTTATTCAGTCCCCAATGTTTTTTTGACAAGTGATGTTTAGGATTCAATAAAGAAAAATGGAATTTTTGACACTTTATTATATTTTGAAGTTAGGGCAAGTAGCATAGGATTAAAAAAGTAAATGCATCGCGAGCCGTGTCTCTGATTCCGTTATCTGTTTATTTAAGAAAATAAAAGAGCCGAGAATTCTTTATTTTACCTCTTTTTAAGGCCTCGACTGCATCGGCTATTCGGTCCAAAACATTTTTTAACAATTGACAAGTGACATTTTGGATTTTATAATAAAAAAAATCGTATTTTTGACTACTTATTCGCGCCTATGCGCTCAAGTTAGGGACATTTTAATGGAATATAATGAAGTGGACGGGACAAGGAGCAGAGGATTAAAGAGAATGAATGTATTGCGAGCGGTGTCTCTGGTCCCGTTATCCGTTTATTTAAGAGAGTAAAAGAGCGAGATTTACGGCCGGCCCGCCAGGAAATTAATGCATTAAGGATGATATAATGTAGCGTACGAAAGAAGAAAAAAAATCGATTTAGATAAAAATAGAATTTTTTGATATATTGGCTTGAATTAGAGTGTATTTGTCGTTATAATTCAATTGGACATTGTCGTTTGAGCGAGGAAGATTAAAACGATACTTGCGTCGAGCGCGACGAATGAAATATTCAATAATCACCCGATTAAATCGAATTTCTCTATTAAAAACGGACGGTTTTCGAATTAAAACGCGGCACATTTAAGTTTCTTTTATTTATTAACGGCCGAGCGCACATTAATAATGGCTCGATTAAAATTTTCCCCCATTGAAATATCTACATTTTCCGGAGCGTAAATTATCCCAATGCAATAATTAAAATGCCGAAAATATTTTATTAATTTTCATTTATTTTATCGCGAAGCGCGCAATAGCGCCCGTCCGATGAATATTTCAGGGCTTTCGGTCGATTTGATGAAATTCGAATATGGAATTATATAAAGTTTTATTTTTACCCGAAAATTATTTTCATATTTTATACCTGTATTAATAATGTCGTTATACAGGGTGTAACAAAGGTGTAATATAAAATTATACCCACATATTCTGGCGTCAAAATGAGATACCAATTTACTTATAAGCATATAGGGGATTTACATGTGATCGACTTGTGAGTTTTTGAGTTTTTAGTTTAGTTTATAATATCTATCCCAAAATATTCTTGAATTGTATTACTTATAAGGGAATTTATGTGTGTTCGAATTTTGAGTTTTTGAGGTTTTAGTTTAGTTTTTAATATCTATAACAAAATATTCTTGAATTCTACTACTTATAAGGGAATTTATATGGGATCGAATTTTGAGTTTTTGAGGTTTTAGTTTAGTTTTTAATATCTATAACAAAATATTCTTGAATTCTACTACTTATAAGGGAATTTATATGTGATCGAATTTTGAGTTTTTAAGTTTTTATTTTAGTTTATAATCTACCCCAAAATATTCTTGAATTCTACTACTTATAAGGAAATTTATATGTGATCGAATTTTGAGTTTTTGAGGTTTTAGTTTAGTTTTTAAAATCTATCCCAAAATATTCTTGAATTCTACTACTTATAAGGAAATTTATATGTGATCGAATTTTTTTTTGAATTTTTGAGGTTTTAGTTTAGTTTTTAATATCTTTCATAAATATTCTTGAATTCTACTACTTATAAGGGAATTTATATGTGATCGAATTTTGAGTTTTGGAGGTTTTAATTTTGTTTTTAATATCTATAACAAAATATTCTTGAATTCTACTACTTATAAGAGAATTAACATGATGTGATCGAATTTTGAGTTTTTAAGGTTTTAGTTTAGTTTTTAATATCTATAACAAAATATTCTTGAATTCTACTACTTATAAGAGAAATAACATGATGTGATCGAGTTTTGAGTTTTTGAGGTTTTAGTTTAGATTATAATGTCTTCCCCAAAATATTCTTGAATTCTCCTATTTATCGGGGATTAACAAGTGATGGAATTTTGAGTAATTTTTCTATCTTTTCAGACCAAAACTACACGAACACGAGCAAGAAACGGACGACATTCTCGCGATTCCTGCGCGGCCTGAAGACGTCCCATCGCAAAGAAAAGCACGGGGCCAGCTCCCCGAGGCACGGCCGCGCCGCCGCCGCCGCCAGGGGCGTCCCGCAGCGGGTAAGTCGCCGAAAATCGCCCCCTTTCCCGCGACGCTTCGCCCACCCCCGGTCCCGTTAATTAAACAGCGGAAAATAATCAAAAGCAGGTTTTTCGTTTTAACGCAATTAAATTCGCTCAGACGCTACCCCCGAGATATATTATATTCGCGCTCTCTGCCGCGATGAGTCCGGGGCGCCCCGTTTCGCCGGTAAATTGAGCGAGAATTTTTTAAGTGCTTGTCAATTTGCATTGCTCCAAAGTAAATTAATTAAGCTCAAAGGGCAGACGAGCGGGGGATTTTCGGTCATTTTTCGAACCGGGGCCCCTTCTACCGGCTCACGAGCGGGTGGAATTTGTGCCTGTGAAACCCATAAAAAGCTTGTTAGTCGTTATCCGGAATAGATTTATATTTTTTCAACACGTAATAGTCGAGTCCGGTGATAAAATGTAAGTGTAGCGTGCGGGTTTCTTTTTCCCTCGCCAGCGGTCTTTATTACCCGGTGATTTATTTACCCGCTAATGTCATAATTAGTTCTGTTAAAGGGGTCAGTATCGCCATTTAATCTGCTGTTTGCGGGAATTTATCGCCGGTCCGATTCGAATTAGAGAATTTTATTTTAAAACAATTCACCCGTCCGGTACAATTTATTTTCCTCGGAAATCCTGTAGATACTTTACTATACAGAGTGTCCCGTTTCGCGCCACCCTGTATACGATGCACTGTACGAATTTAATTCGTTTAAAACGTAGCGCGACGCTAAAAAATGTTTTACAATAATTATCCCGTTTCGAATGCGGAACGAGAAAAAAAGCGGGATTTTTAAGCGAGTTTCCGAGGCGACCGAAAAAAAAAATTCGTAATCCTCTAGCCGTGTCATCAACCTCCATCTATCTTTTTTTTCGCAGCGCGACTTTGAAGGTCGAAACAAAGGATTGCAGAGGAAAAAAATAAGTCGGAAAAGCGAGCGATACTTTAGCTCGCCTTTCATTAACGTCTTGTGAGCTTTGCATTTTTCGAAGGTTTTTTTTTTTGAAGTGAATTTTTCTCTAATTGCTCGAAGGTAAGCCGGGCTTTTGTGCGTGTCCGTTCGAGACGGATTAACTGTCTCGTTCGTACAGGCGACTATTAGGAAGAGTGCTCGTGGATTTCCTAGGAAAATTCGTCGATATTTCGCTATGCTAGAGAGCGGGTTTTCGCGATGGTATGGGATAGAAGAGGGTTTTTAATTGCGCCTTGAATAATGCATTCCAGCGAAATTGGATGGTACGTTTCAATTAAGGGAGTTGGTAACTCTTGATAACCTTCTATATACAGCAAAAATAGTACTTTGTTTTTCTAATGAAATTATAATCACGTGGGAATCGATATGTTTCGTTCGGGAAATTCCAGTAGTTTAAAAAGGGCGCAATAAAAAAATATTCTCCAACCGGGAATATATGGACCTTGTTATGGGCCATAAGACTGAGTTTCTCCGCGTCGAATTCTTTATTCTCCGTCGCTTTCATAAATTGTTTTTGTCTACGTGAAATTTTTACGGGTTTACTAGAGGAAATAAAAAAGTTACAACCTTCTCACATACATAACACGATAAATAAACGTTCCCTTTCTTTTCGGGCTCCTTCCGTTTAATATCCAATTCCAGTTTACATGTACCTACAGACATCCGAACAACTCTTTAATATACATTGTATTATTTTATGCATAACTGCGTAATAAATTCGTCCGGTGTAGAGTGCATAAATTTCTCGAATCGGGCATCTTTATTTATGATGATTTTCCAGTCCGATTGGCCCGCGTCTGCGGTAATAAGCCTCAAAAAAAATTCGCCGGGATTAAAAACTCGGCGACACGAGAACGCCGACCATTGTCGATTATAACTTGGATATTTTAATCATTTCGAGGCGGCCCTTTTGGTGCATCTTAACGAGCCGAGTGTACACCAAATGCGCGTCCCAATTTTCGATGAATGTGAATTTAATTCACCATTTAAATCAAGCCGAGTCGAAATTTTGGTGGAGGAACTGGGCGCATCCACCGAAAAATTAAAATTTGTGTAAAGTGTATTAAATTAAAAATTCTCTTTGAAGTTTCAATGATAGTTTCTTCGGTTACGACTGTCTTTGTCATTTGGTGGGAGTTTTGTAAGGGAGTATTACCATTTAAATCGACTTGATAATGCAACACGGAAGTTGCAATTTTGGTGGAGGAAAAAGGCGCATCCCCCAAAAAATGTTTGTAAATACGAAAAATTTGATTCTGGAATGCAATACAATGAGGTACATTAGATGAAAAATTCCCTATACTTTCTTCGATTCTGAGTATCTTTAATGTTTAGAGTTTCTAAGGGAATCCTATTGCCCTTTAAATCGAGCTAATAGTGCTCCAAGCGAGTTGCAATTTTGGTGGAGAAATCCAGCGCATCCGCCAAAAATTTAAAATTTCTCTACGTTAAAATTTTGATTCACAAATGCAACACAGTAAAGTAGATTAGATTAGATAATGGCGGTCTTTGTCTAAGGATTTTCCTGTACAATTCACGCGTTATAGCACCGCAAGTAAAAAAATCCAGTCGGGTGTAATGGTCTGTATTTTCTCGGGGTCCCATTAAGGGATATACGGCGGCGAAAGTTATTTAAACGCCGTAAACAGCCGATGCGGCGCGTGGGTTTGTTTCGCCCGAACTAACTAACGTTAAAGGGGTTAAGGTGGCAACTTTCCGGATAAATTCCGGGCCGAATGCGTTTAGCGTAAATGCGGTCGATTTGCATAAGATAATGACGCGCCGTAAGGAGCCCGTTCTCCGGATTACGCCGGATTTTTCACCCGCGCGGCATTAGTTCCGCGTATAAGCGCCTATATACACCGTTCCCATTTCACACTCGTCCGAATCGCATTATCAGAAAGTCGCCCAGACAGCTCCATATCGATGGACACAGTCGCAGATACAGAAAGGAAAATAAACGAGCCTTTCGATCTCGACGTGATTTATGAAATGCGCCCGTCCGCCCGGAAAACCCTTCATACACGTCGATTCGTATGATAAATTTTTGCGCCGCCAGCGCGCGGTTTAGTTTACTCAAAAATACCTCGGGCGCGCGTTTTCTCCGACAAGACGCAAGAATGTTTCGGCTTAATTAATTCCTCCGCGCCGCCCGGACGAAAGACTTAAAAGGATTGTTGCCGCGTCTTTGTATTCAGACGGGCATACTTCTCAGGCAGTTTCGATAAAGGCGGAAGGACAGGGGAATTTACATCGCAGAATGCGGCGCAACTTTAAGATGACAGCCACAACAAGTTCAGGACGGGCTTGAAACTTGAAACGCTTAGATACGCCGCGTTGTGTGTATTTATTTACATCCCGTCCCGTCTGAAATGTGCTCCGGAAACTTCGAAACGCTGGTGAAATCGAGCCGTAAACAAGTCTGTTTTCTTTTAAGCGAAAGGGGTAGTTTTTGGGTATAGTCGAAAACTGATTCCATAAGCTGTTTTACAGGGGAGATAAGCAATCGGGTAAATAACACGCGCGACAGTTCCGGATCGGATCGGGTCTGGAGTGGCCGGTAAGCGGAAAAGGAAGAGGCCAATGACGCTCCACTCGAGACTGGCCGAGACAATGGAGTCGTGCGGGAAATATGTAGAAGAGGGAACGACGATAAATTCTTGTTAGTTTGGAGATTTCGTGGTTATTTTTTGTACGGTAGATTGGTCGGGCCTACAGCCACTCGACTGGAGATATATAATAGTCGTGGGGGATTCGCCGAAAATTCAAATTTAATTCGAAAGAGTGGAATATTAATTAGAGTATTTTCCAAGAGCTGGTTTTACCTGCGCGAAATTCCTCTTCCCTTTGACGAAGCGACGGGAGAAAAAAAATAGGTCGAATAGTCAAAGGAGCTGAAATTTTCAGTAGACGTGAAAAAACTGGAGTTTGTACGACGAGAATTTTATTTACCAATTAACGTGTAATTGCATCGCAACACCGAATATAATACAGCTCTACTCCGCGAATAATATTATAAATTAAAAATTACCTCACTATACAATTTGGAGAAAAATAGTAATTTTTCTCTAACACATTAGGCCGTTCGTTTATTAAACGAATCGAATGAAATACCTTCCCCCCGGGGGCCCGATCTCGATCTAAATTAAAACTTTTATTACCTCGTCGGATGGAGGAAGTAGAATTTCATGCAAATGCCCGGCGATTAATCACCGGAAACAAATTTTTAGTCTTCTTTTTAATCTGTTCGCGATAAGACGCAGGAATAGCCGGAGAAATTCGGCAGAAACTGAGGCCGTCTTGAATAGTAATCACTAAATCCAGCGGCGCCCTATCATTTCTTTACCTTAACAATATATTCATCTATACTTTGCTTAGATACTGCTCATTGTTATTCTCAAATCAGTGATGTATACATATAGAGAGATAAATATTTAGGGAAGTAAAGTTATGAAATTTGTGTTCACTAATAATTGCGATACTAAGGAGAAATGGGGTAGTTTTAAATCGTATAGGGCGAATATGGGAAAAGGGTTTTCGTGTACGCCGCTGGTTAAATGGAATGACAGCGACGAGGGTGGGTTAAAATTACTCAGAACTCGCTTGTTATTTCACCGAAAAGGGGCAAAATAGGGACATTTACATATTTTATTGCACACCACTTATGTTATCGCGGAATTTCCTGCAGTCCTTTCCCGCAGGACCGGATTGTTTAGACGCCTAAATCGATAAATGTACAGGGCGAAACAAACTCCCGAATTCACCCCTTATTTCCAACCAACACGGCCCTTTTTTATCATATAAAACTCCGGTCATCTCGAATATATACGCAGTGTATCTGGTTCTGACAACTCCCCCGCATCATCGCCACCATCATCATCATCATCCCCCTATTTTTTTTCCTGTCGTGCCGTAGATACAGCGGAAGGGCCGAAATTACGGATTCGGGCAGCGTCTTTGACAGTAATGCAATTTTATTTACCGTGCACTATATACGTCTCCTTGCGACGTCGGGGCGTCGAGTTCAGATGTCGCCCGTCGGAAAGGAAATTTGAATTAAAAGTATACCCTCGACGTCTCGACGAGGACGGGGGATTTCCCGATCGCGCCCGCCCGATTTTCATGCGGATTTCATTCGACGAGTTGGAAACGGGAATATCGAATTTCGACGAATCGATTTGTTCAAGCGGATAAAAACGGTTAATTAGCGGTGGTAATTCATTATTGGGTTTTTGTAAAATATGATTATAGTGCGTTCGACATCAGGAGATAGTAGGAGGAAAAATAGAGAAAATATTGTGCAGGGTGGAACATTTCTTTAGGGATTTTAGAGATTTTTATACTCTGTTCGTATTCAGGAGATGGTAATAAAACTTTCTTGAAGCAGTGAATCCAAAAAATAAATAGAAGAACCGACAAAGGAATGGTACAAGGAAATAGGACTCTTCCCAAGTTTTCTTACTCTTCCCTACTCTTCCCTACTCTTTCCTACTCTTTCCTACTCTTCCCTACTCTTCCCTACTCTTCCCTACTCTTCCCTACTCTTCCCTACTCTTCCCTACTATTCCCTACTATTCCCTACTCTTCCCTACTCTTCCCTACTCTTCCCTACTCTTCCCTACTCTTCCCTACTCTTCCCTACTCTTCCCTACTCTTCCCTACTCTTCCCTACTCTTCCCTACTCTTCCCTACTCTTCCCTACTCTTCCCTACTCTTCCCTACTCTTCACCCTTCACCCGTGCTGTCTATTGCACTCAAAACTACTCCTCTCCTAATGCCGAACAGAGTATAACAGGTTATTTCTGCATTCAAGTCTGAATTAGTTTTCGAGATAATCGCCTCTACAAATTCCATCAGTAGATATCTACTTCCAGTCGCTGTTGTTTATAAAATATATAAGTGAATCTGGATAATTCCAGGTCGATACTCCGGATAGCGTCCTCCAAAGCGGTCTGGGCCTGACCGATTTGGGCCAGCACGCCGTCCTCCGGTCCATGGTTGATCCCAGGGATTACGACAGGCTCAGGAATCTCCAGCTCAACGGCGGCACGCCGAACACCTTCGAGGAAACCATTTATAAGGTAATTTAAATGCTCTGATATTCCTCAAACGTCGCTGTAATATTAGATACTCTAACGCTGCTTAAATATTGCTGTAATATTGGTCTAATATCTTTCTAATGGTTGCTTTAATATAGCTTAAATATTGCTTAAACGTTGCTCAAGAGATGTATTTTGTAAAACTCGCAATCGGATGTGTACAATTCGTTTAAGTATTTCAGGAAAATATTTTCTTTTATTTGATGGTCGGGGATTTACCCGTCCCGAAGGTAAACACCATATTGATCTCTCCAGGAGTATTTTTCCAAGCATTAACCCAGTTTCGCGTTTTCCTCGGAACGCCGATTACGATTTTCCCGTTCGGAAAAAATAAGGAAAAATGACCGGCGCGCCGGCCAAATTGATTTATTCCGATTTTGCGGTTTCTTTATTAAGCCGATTCGGAGGCGGGCGGGCGGCGGTGGGAAATCTGTGGAATGATTCATATTTCAGATTTTATTTCTGTATTTTTTCGAAAAAAAAGCACATATACTCTACTCTGAATCTACTCTAAATTTTTTGCACTTTACCCTTTTTAAGTCTATTCTGGATTTACACTGAATCTGTTCTGGATCAACTCTGGTTCCACTCTAAACCTACTCTAAATCTTCCCTGAATCTTTTCTACTTAACCATCCTCTAAATCTACTTTGAATCTTCTCCACTTTACCCTCTCTAAGTCTACTCTGAATTTACACTGAATCTGCTCTGGATCAACTCAGATTCCACTCTAAACCTACTCTAAATCTACCCTGAATTTTCTCTACTTAACCATCCTCTAAATCTACTCTAAATCTTCTCCATTTTACCCTATTCTAAATCTATTCTGAATCTTCTCCACTTTACCCTCTTTAAGTCAACTCAGAATTTACACTGAATCTGCTCTTAATCAACTCTGATTCCACTCTACACCTACTCTAAATCTACCTACACAACATTTTAAAATTTCCAAGTACCTCTAACGGGCCATTAGAAGTGACTCGCCCTGTATAAATCCCCGCGGAATCGGCGGAGGTAGCCGCTTGGGAGAAAGCAAACCGGATAAGCAAACACGGTTGCGTGTTAAGGCCGGCCGGAGTTTTCCGAAGGCGGAGGGAAAAAGGTCTCGGGGCCGATAAAGTTTACGGGGGCGCCGAGAGGGCCGCGATAGAATACGACCGCCTCGGGAATTTTAAGTGACCGTCTGAAAGATGACCGCCGTCCGGGCGGGCGGAAAGGAGAAGCGTAAATACGGCCGCCTTCGGAGGTGATCAACGTTGATGAGCCGATTCCGGGGGCCCCCGGCGGCGAGGCGGGGGGATTGGCCGGGGATCGATCACTTGCGGACGGATTTTTCCGGCGCCGATCTGCGGAGGAATCTGCGGGATTTGGGTTCATAAAAATGAAACTTTGTTCGAAGGTTGAAAGTTGTACCAACTAAAAAAACAGTAGAGTAGGGTAGGGTACAAATAGAAGTAGAGAAGATTGAGAGTAGGGTAAAATGGAGTAGATTCAGAGTACATTTAGAGGATGGTTAAGTAGAGAAGATTTAGGGAAGATTTAGAGTAGGTTTAGAGTGGAACCAGAGTTGATCCAGAACAGATTCAGTGTAAATCCAGAGTAGACTTAGAGAGGGTAAAGTGGAGAAGATTCAGAATAAATTTAGAACAGGGTAAAATGGAGAAGATTCAGAGTAGATTTAGAGTAGGTTTAGAGTGGAATCAGAGTTGATCCAGAGCAGATTCAGTGTAAATTCAGAGTAGACTTAGAGAGGATAAAGTGAAGAAGATTCAGAGTAGATTTAGAGGATGGTTAAGTATAGAAGATTCAGGGTACCTACAAGTATCAGTTGGTACCTTCTATTCAAATGGAAATGATTCGTTCGCGAGATTAAATATTTAATTAGAAGTTTACCGAGTAAACGCGTTACCTCTTGGTATTTTCTGGCGAAAGAATCGAGGGTTAAGGCTTCCCTCGGGCTAGCTAAATCAAGATTCGGGGCGGATGCGATGGGATTTTTCCGCGTTTTATTACCTCGACCGGTCGTAGCTTTTACGATACCGGCAGGAGAATGATACGAACGATCCTGTCCCTTCCGAAAATCGCGTTTATTTCCGATATAGATAGATAGATAAATTTCACGGTCCCCCCGTAACAAACTTTTCCGCTACAAATAATTACCGTTGCAGTTGAAGCTCCAAGAAGCGCTGAGGAAGCGCGAGAAGTTCAGCAAAGAGCACGAGGAGATTCTGAGGGACATCAAACAGGGTCTGCTCCAGCTAGGTAAAGAAGGCATCCGGGGTCCTCTATCCGGTGGTAAGTTCGTGCTCGTTAAAAAAAAAACGAATTTTTCGAATCCGAAAATCTTCCAGACGACACTTACATGTACGACGAAGACGCCAGGATGCTGGCCCCGGTCCAATCGCACTACGCCGACCCGCTCAACCGTCCCGCCCATTGGTACGACGAGCCGCCCTACGAGAGCGACCCCGAGGACTTCCTGATGGGCTGCAACGACGGCCCCACGGCCACCATCCAAAACGGCCGCGTGTGCTTCACGCTCAACGCCAGGCAGGACGCGCGCGCCGAGGGCGTCATCTCGCTGCGCAGCGCCGGCGACATTTCGCTGCCGCAGGGGCCCCGCAGGGGCCTCATCCTGCCGTCGCAGGCCGGCCGCCCGGCCGCCATCATACCGCTCAGATCGCCCAGGGACGCGGAGAGCGCCGACTACGCCGGCTCCGACGTCCAGAGCGTCGGCTCGCGCCTGTCGGCGCTCTCGATGGACGCCGGCCGGTCCGAGCACTACAGTACTACGCAGTACTACGCGCAGCTGGAGGGCAAGATCCGCCATTTCAGGAAGATCGGCGGCTACGCCAGGAGCGAGGACGGCCTGTCGCCGGGCCAAAGCTCCGACTACGAAGAGCAAGACGATTACAGCAACTGCAGCCAACAAATCGCCACCGTACACGTGGTAAATACTGAGTTTCTTTTCGTTCGGACACCTCTTCTATCCCCTAGAATGCCTTAATTCCTAAATGTATACCAATTCTTCCCGAAATCCATGCTAATGATACTAAGAAGAATGATCTGTTGCAGTCGAGCGACGGCCGATCGGCCGGAGCGTCCGGCCTGGCGGGGAAGGTCCGCGGGCTGCGGGAGGACGTGCAACGGAAGATATCGCGCCTGAAGCTCGACGAGCAGCAGCGGTCGATGGAGCAGCCGTTCCAGTGCTCGGCCAGCTCGGTGGAGAGCCTGCCGAGCGGCTCGGGATCGAGCACGCAGGCGCTGGTGCGGGCCGGCAGCAACCACAGCTCGATATCGAACGGCGACGAGCCGGACGCCAGCCCGACGGAGCAGATCGTCGGCAGGGCCAGGGCGCTGGTCGACCACGTGCCGAGTCCCTACGACGCGGACGCGTTGAAATTTAAGGTGCGTTGAGGCGGATTCGTTGCGCGGGAGATTCGGAATGTACCGTTTGGATTTGTAGGCTGGTGATATTATAGATGTAGTGTCGATGAATCCGAGCGGCCAATGGAGGGGCGTCTGCAGGGGCAGGAAGGGCACGTTCAAGTTCATCAACGTCGAATTGCTGTCGGAGCGGTCGGTGAAGTCGAAAAGGGACGGCAAGTGGCACAGGAACATCAAGGGCAAGCCGATGTCCGTGGAGGATCTCCTGATGAAGATCGGCCTGCACGATTACATATCGGTTTTCATACTGAACGGCTACGAGGACTTGGAGCTGTTCAAGGAACTGGAGCCCAGCGATTTGGACTATTTGGGCATCGTCAATACGGATCACAGGGCTAAATTGCTCACCGCCGTGCAAATGCTGCACGAATTGGATTGTAAGTATCAATTTTTTCCTCTACTAGAACCAGCAGTAATAATCTCCTCTTCTGGTCGACCATTGGAGGTATCCTCGAGTTCGATATGGTATCTAATGAGCGCGGTTTTCGTTACTGTTTGTATTTGCAGCGGGTAGCGAAGGCGACGTGGCCGGTTCGAGCAGCGAATGCGACGAACACCGGCGCCTCGACGCCGGCCCTGGCGGCGGCGGCGGCTCGCCGTTCGGCCGGCGGCAGTTCCCGCGCGACTCCGGCTGCTACGAGGCCGGCGCCAAGCCGGCCAGGCAGCGGCAGCGCCAGCGCGAATCGTACGCGAGCGACGGCGACAAGAACAACCTCGACTCGGTGGTCGAGCAGTGCAACAACGAGATCATGGCGCGCGTCAAGCAGGCGCAGAAGAACCTCATCAATCTGAAGGAGGAGCTCGCCTACCAGCCGAACATACCGAACTCGGCGAGCGTCGAGCTGCAGCTGTTGCAGCAGAAGAAGCCGAAGGACTCGTACGTCGGCGTGCACGGGCAGACGTCGCTGATCGATCCTTGCAGGAAGAGCGCCGGCCGGCCGCTGAGCGGCGGATGCGCGCGCAAGAACCTCGACGACGCCGCCGATGAGAAGTACATACAAAGTACGTTCACTCATTCTTCTGCTGGACTTGTTGCTAGACGATTTTTTTTGTGGTGTTTTAGGTGGAACGACGAGCAACGATTTAGGCCTAGAAGCAGGTAGCGCGAACGTGCTGGGCAGGAGCTGCCTGAGCGAGAAGTCGAGCGATTCCGGCGTGAGCAGCAGCTCGATATCGTCGGCGAATACCAAAGAAACGCGACCCGTCCTTGTGAATAGCGCCCAGCAGCATTTCATCGACAACGCCGCCGCCCACGGTAGCTTTAAGAAGATGTAGCCCCACCGGAGGCCGCTCTACCAGACCCTGTTCAAGAAATAGCGGGCCGGTTTTATTGTGAATTATGACGTCCGTTTGATTTGGTTTGGCGAACGAACTTTTCAATTATCGAATCGTTGTAAGAAACTCGAGCAATAATATCAAATGTGAAATCGATGAAATTATTTTTTACTAAAACTTTTACTCGATGTTCTCTCCTCTGCTCCGGTGAAATTTTTCGTTTTGCACCGATTTTTTTTTGGGAATTTCTGTGCCAACAATCACTTTAAAAACTGCCAATCAAAACGCATTTTTAATTAGCTTTAGTGATGATTTTCAATAAAAAAAGGCCTCGGTGGTCTTTTCTTTCAACTGCTTTCATACTTTGATACGTTTTTTAATCTAGAGAATCGAGATTTAGATAATACATCTTATGGACTGTTGTAATAAAAGCAATTTTTTAATACATAAATATATCGTCTACTAAATGTTACTTCTAAACGTGATAGCAAAATTTAACGAAAGTAAATTTTGTTCATTCTCATTGTATTTAGAAAAAAAATATATATGTAAATAGATTCGAATAAAGCAACTGTAAATGTTGTAAATAAACGAAACCCTTATCAAAACTGCAACTAGTCCATTACGATTTTTTTTATTTTGTAAATAAGATGCTTTACTGGTAGTTGCAAGATTTTTTATTTATTTTTACTATTGACTGGTTATGTGTATTTCTTCATACGCATATCATTTGTTATATGTTATTATGTAATTAGAAAGTGTTATATGTCAGTCAATAAAATAGGCAAATTTATTAAATAATTTCTTTCATTTCGAATTTCTGAACTCCCCTACAACTTCATCCTTGAATAAAAAATAATTGGAAAAACTAATTAAATTATAACAATCAAATATTATTACTTTATTAACGATTTAGTCGAGTAAGAAAAAAAATATTAAAAATTTACTTAAAAGCAATAAACAATAAATAATACTATGTACAATCTGAAACGATCATTAATAAAAACAAATCAATAATAATAAAGGTTTGTTAATTTTACCAGACTTTAAATTCCATCGGTCTTCGATTGTCCTTTCATCAGCCTTTCCTCATCATCATCGATGACGATTACTTCGTTGGTGTTCTTGGGTTTTTTTGGGGTATTTCGCGCCCATTGCAATATGAAACTGGACCGTTTTTTGGCATCTTTTTCCTTATCCTTTTTCGCGCTTTTCGTCACAATTTTGTTATCTTTCGGGGGAGTAAATTTCAGTTCTTTGCGAGTTTTAGTCTTGGGCGTTTCGTCTTTTGCTGGAGATTCTTCCTTTTCTTCAATAGGCTTAGTTTCTTCCCGTGTTAATGTAGCTGCTGCAGGTGATAGGCGATTCGTTTCTGTTGTAGCTTTGTTGTTTGTATTAATTGTTGTAGGTTTTATCCGTTTGGGTGTTAAAACGTTGATGTCTTTTCTAGGGGTTGCTTCGAGAGGTTCTTTAGTTATTACCGGTGATGCTGTAGGTGTTACGTTGACTGCGGTAGGAGAATTTTTTAGTTCTTTAGATTCGTTTAATTTTAATGTAAAATTAGTATCTTTATCATCAACTCTAGTAGGTTTAATTCGCCTGGGCGTTAGAACGTTTACTGCCGGTTTCTGTGATGAATTTGTTTCTATTACAGCTTTATTTTTATCTTTATCCTCGTCAATTTGTGTCGGTTTTATTCGTTTAGGCGTGAGAACGTTAATACCTTTTCTAGGGGTTATTTTGAGAGTTTCGTCTTTCGATTTATCATCATCAATTCGATCGCTAGGCGAAATTTTGGGATCTTTCGACTCGTTTTTGTTGTCACCATCAATTTTGATCGGTTTAATACGCCTCGGTATTAAAATATTTACTGGTTTTTGTGTTTCTTTCTGTGTATCTATTATTGCATCATTTTTATCTTCACTATTGCCTATTTTTGTTGGTTTTATACGCCTAGGTGTGAGCACGTTGATACCTTTTTTAGGAGTCTTTTGTAATTTTTCTTTATCTACTTTAATCGTCTCCGTGGATTCTACATTAGATTTATTACTATCATCATCATCTTGAATTTCTACGACTTCATCCGTTTCCTCTTTTTTCGCTTGCTTAGTATTCTGCGCCCATTGCAAAAGAAAACTGGGCCGCTTCTTCGCCTCTTTCTCTTTAGAATCCTTTTGTACAGCCACCTCTACACTAGATTTATAACTTTCATCGATATTTTCATCGTTGTCACTCGCTATCGTAACACTAGTTTCCTCTTCGCTAATCGGTTTCACGTATTCCCGTCCCAATTCCTCGGGACTAAACGATATCAAAGAGCAAAACCCGTCAGTAGAAGAAGCGATGAGCAACAATCCATCGCTCGACCAAGACAGATCCGTTATACGAGTGTAATGAATGTTGCTCAGTTTAGCGAACGGTTTCACTTGTTGAGTATCGTAGAGGATTATATCGTGGTCGGTGCTGATGGCGAATATCATTCTATACGGAAGCTTTATCACCGGTTCGGGGCCTTTTTCGTGGAGATGAAACAGCAACGGGCAACACCTCACCACCGTGCTGCTTTGTTTATCGAGCGGGAGAACAGCAACAGGCCTAAAAAAAATCTAACTTTAATACCGATGTTCGATGTTTAACGTACTAACGTACTCTGTTAGATTATCTAAGGTGAAAAGGAGAGTACAGTTCAAATAGTTTTTGCAATTGTCCGCTTGCAAGTGCCCCGAAGGGACGATGAGAAGTGACCCGTCAGGCGTGAACTGCAGTCGCCTGAAGAACGATTTGAAGGTGTCGTCGTGGAAATATTTGCATTCTTTCTCGTGCAGGAAATGCTCGTCTGGCACGGGCACGAAACCCTTGTAAATTCTCTTCTTCACCTGCTTGCCCGATTTATCGAAGATTCTGCAGATCCGGTCGGTGCTTATTGTCGCCAAAAGTTGATCTTTCGGGTCCCAAGCTACTCCCTATAACGAACAAAAATACACTTTATGTATAGCATTGTATAATCGAATAGGTATACCTGAACGAATCCTTTGTGATCGCTTAATATAATATCAGATCTGCCTTTCGTTAAGTCCCAAATGATTGCTGTATTATCAACAGAGCCTGTCAACAGCTTGGAATTGTCTACAGACCAGCACAAATCGTAAATATCTTCTTTATGACCTCTTAAAATCTGAAATAATAATAATACAGTTCTTACACGATTAATTTATGTATTCGAGGTACTTTAAACACGATCCATGTTTCTTTATCATCGCTATCGTCTTCCAATAGAGGAATATTGTCGGTTTTTAACTGCCATATGATTATGTTCGCATCGTCATCTGCAGATGCTAGGTATTGCCCCGAATACGACCACCTGACTGAATTCACTGATTTTTGGTGTCTCTTTAAATCCGATACAACTTCTTGTTTCACCGAACCGTTTTCCAACAGGACCATTTGCCATATCTGAAACACCGATTCGATAACACAATTACACGAATGATAATGATTTAATTTACCAAAATATGGCTATCTCCGCCGCTGGAAGCGAGTTTGTAATTATTATCGGACACCGGGTGTATATCGACGCTGAGCACCGGTTCCCTATTGTGCCAGGATATTTCGGGAATAGTGCACCTCATTGTGTTATAGAAAACGCGATAATACGCTGTTTGTTAGTCGATATTAATTTAGGAAATTATTATAATTAAAAACAAAATAAAAGCGAAACAATAAATGGAAAAACTCGCGCCAAATATGACAAGTGACATCGACAGGTGACTTTTAAGGATTACTTCGTTTTATTTTGGTCTTTTTCTAGGTGGTTATTCGTGAGAGGATCGTCTTTTTAGGATTTATTGTATGACAGGTGACGTTGTGTCAGTGAAATGTCAGTGAAATAAAATAAAGGCGTTTTTAATTTTGTTTAATTATTGTTAATTTAACAATAAATGATAATTCAAAGAAAAATTAAAGTGGATAAAGATATAAATTCAAAAAAGTGACTTAACTGACATCTAGTGACGTTGAATTTCAGATTGAATTTCTAGTAATTTCTAAGGAAGGAATTATTTTTTGTAGTTTGTAATTTAAAAGATTTTTAGGTGGAAAAAAGTGTTGATTCGATGACAATGTAATTAGTTTAAAGTGTTTTTTCGTAGGTAAAGCGTAAGTAACAAAAACTAGTTAGTATTAGCCACCTGTTGTCGAGTAGGTAAAGTAGCCCGTCGAAAGTGTCTCTCGTAGGAATCGAACGAAAATCGCGCGGATTCGGCGATGCCGGCGCAGATGTCGTAGCAGTGTGGGAATCTAAAATACGGAACTTGATTTTTCATTCGGCCATAGCAGAAAATGGCGAACCCGAGGATTTTCGTGTGAACGAATGTGCTTGCAATTAGTGCGTGTACAGTGAATTTTCATCGGTAAAATCGAGACAATTTCAACGTCGATAGTTCTATTGAAATGCCAACATGCAGAATGTGTCGCAAGAATCGCCAACGGATAATCCTAAAATAGATAAAGTCAGTGTTCTCCACGAACTAGGGAACTCGTCGTCTACTCCCCAATCGACTACGTCCAATTCAAGTCCGGCTAAATCGGAAACGGAAACGTATTCGGAGCATCGCAGATACATGTCGGAAACGTCGGAAGAAGAGGAAGACAGCGTATCGGAGGTACGATTATAATTTCATTAATTTCTCTGTTGTTTTTCGCGTTAAAATTCCGCCTCGAGGCCCAAGTATCAATGAACTTCCATTTGCCAGAGACATCTCGCGGCAGGAATTTTCGAGTTTCTACATTGCTCGCCCTAGAATATCGAATTTTACGTGAATTTCCTCGGATTTTCCAGCGGAAAAATCGCCTAATTTTCATTATGTAAGTATCGGGTGAATTGCGTTTCGAAAATCGAGTGCGCCGCATCGCTATGCAAACGGTGATGATTCCATTTCCATTCCGTTTCTATCGTTCCAATCCATTTTCAAATGACTAATAGCTTTCGTTTAGTTAGACCGTCGTAAAAATCTAGTTAGCTGACCGTCGTGTACACGTCGACTTGATCCTTTTTTGTTGCAACATAATATACATTTTTTTCTTTCCTTCATATATTTCATTTTTTTTTTTAATTGTAACGTACACACGCCGCCTTACTCGCTGTTGTAGTTACTCCACTTGATCTACATTCACTTCCTCTTTTCGTTTTTATTTATTTCTAATTCGTTTTCGGTTGATTAGAGGCGCATTTATTGTTGCTCGTCCCGAAAGCTCCTGTACAATTTCGCATTTCGAAGTAGCTCGTGAAGTGGCAAGTTTTTTAACTCGATTCTGACCTTCAATCGCCAGTAAATAAAGTAAATGAACTAGTGTAATCAACAAAGACGACGAAATATAAATAACATTTCCGAAATCGAGAGGTTACGATTAAAAGGCCACTTCGTTTATACAGCCACCCCCTACTTAATCGATGGCATATTCGATGCAATAGTGACTTCGAAATCCCTAACTGCATATGAGTTGATGTTTATCGAATTTGGAGTAAATGCACTTTGTATTATGTGCATTTTCCATTACATTTTAAAAGACAATACTCTAATATTAGTAATAATTAATTTATGTCAAACCATTATCATCGAGAAAATTGACGTGGAATGAATAATGTAAAACCGATTCGATTAAAATAACTATTCAGTAAACAATAGTGAAAGTATACTAAATTTATTGCTACATATTATTCCCAAGAAAATAAAATTAATAACAGCATAATTCAATGCTAATACGAATGTTTGTTTGAAATCGCTCGGTAGTGGAAAATCGGGAGTTACATTCGTATTTTTAACGTAAATCTCCGACGAACTTTAACCGACTTTGTCCTTTAGTTGACACAAGAAGAATGAAAAAAGCCCACATCTCAATGTCAACGACCTTGTGCACTTCCTTATTTTGTTATTCTCCATGTGGGTTACCTAAAGTTTAAGTAGATAAAATGTTAATTTCGCATTAACGGCCCCAATTTTCATTCTCACCGTACTCGATTAAAAATTACTTATCGATATACACTATTTACTGGAATTTCTAGATTTTAGATGATTTTTTTGGATTAAATTAGCTCTAATTTAATTAATGTCGCAGCGGAAATATTAACTTCCAAAATGCCCGCTTAATTTGATTCAATAAAAATGCAGTAAATAAAAATTCATAAAGGTTATATATTCATAAATACTCAATATTGAACCAGTTGGGGAGTTGCAACAGAAACAGTCGAGCGTATCAATTAATAACCAGCAAAAATTTTTATCGGCCTCGGAAAGACAATAAATCGAAGGTATAAAATGATAATAAACATTTTTTAATAAGCGCTAATCGGTTCTAGAAGAGCGCCATTAATTCGGAATGTTATCTAGCCCGGTTGCTTTTCTCTTTTTCTATTCGGACGCGATAAAAGCGCTGGCGGAAATGAACGTTTGACAGCGCAATTAGCGCCTTTTGCGGGACGCGCGCTCGCGCTCTCCTACATGTGCAATTTCCGAAAAAAAAAAAATAACTCGTTTTTTCGATGTAATTTGTTTTATGCCAAATGAATTGTAAAAACATTCAAATGCGCCCGGGCGACGTTCGATTCGTCTACGAAAACAATATTAGCAATTGAAATTTTCGGTTTTTTTTAATACGACCAAATATAAATAGAATTTTTCCCGCTCGTCTTCCGAGCGTTTTTCGAAAATTCCCCGGCTTATTTTTAAATGACTCGTACCTAGGCGCCTACGCGATGTCGTAAAGGCGAAAAACAACACTGACCTTTCCGCGGACGAGACAATCGGAGGAAAATAATAAATACATAAAAAAATAAGTTCTTCTTGTAGATGTTATAGATCGTAACGAGTTACCGATTTCGAATCGTTGCCGCGTCGCGTTTATTGTTATTATTAGAAGTAATAATATTGACCAAAAAGTCGGTCAGATCCTCGGCGGATTTCTATTTCGAATCGAGTTTCTTTTCTACCGCTAATGCGACTCGATTCGCCCCCCTTTTATGCACTAAATAAATCACATTTGCGGTTGGTGCACCATGAAAATTCGAAATGCCCGCTATCCACGATGTAACTAAGGGATCGCTTGTAACAATGTTTCCAAAATGCTTAGCAAAGTTAATTAATTCGTCGGTATTTTCTTTTAGGTGGAGTCATTTATGATCGACCAGGAATTCGAGGACGATCCCCAGGTGGAGGCGGCCAAGTTCCTGCTCAATCCGGACGAAGACCGAGCCGTCGATCCCGAAACGCAGGCGCGTCTCGAGCAGCTCTTACAAGCAGCTGGTAAATCTTCGTTTTTTCCAAATGCCCTAAGCTTCATCAATCGATTCATCGATCGATCAGAACCGTATCTGGATCGATTTATCACCACCGTTTAAACAAAGAGACAGTAGAATGGTTGACAAGACTGTAGCAGTTTGCTGACGTCAGGAACAGATTGAGCTATCCTTGGTAGTTTAGATGCCTTGATGATGGGCTAATTCTACTGTCTGTTTTTTTTGCTCGATAGTGGTACTTTCGGATATTAAATATCGAATGGAATTAAACACATTAGTAAATTAATTTCTGAGAAACTTATGTAAGTTGTAAACAGGGTTAATTATAACGTAATTCGCTAATGGGATTTTTAAGATTACGCACGAGTTTGATGGAACTAATTTTGTAAATGCACTTTAAGTGGTCCTGCGAGTAATTTGTTGTAACTGAAGAATATCCTCTGCTTAGTTTGTGTTGGAATAATTGATCAAAACTTTTCGGATTATGTTATTCTGGTAAATTTCCGAATTTAACGCTAGACACGATTTTGAACATTGTTTATTTTCTTTTTGCCACACCTCGTAGTTTGTAATCTAAAAATAGCTGATTTTTAAATTTAGCAACACCTTTATATTTAGCACCGATATGTTCAAGGAATGATTTCCAGGTAAACCTGGAATATTCAATTCCTAGGCATATTTTTTTGCATAAATTATACATTGTAGTAATGACCTTTTAAAGCGGTAGAGATTTCTCGTTTCTGCCACACCGCGAAGGCGATTGAATTGTTACAAAAAAAAAGGCAAGGTGAAAACAATTCGATGTGGCAAATAAGGAGATATCTTAGGTAAAAAAATATTTTTTATTTCGTTATTGTTCATCATCGATTAAATTTTTACGATTAATTCTGAATCATTTAATTGTTAGATTCTGATAGTTGTCGCCGAATAGTGCCGGCGGTGAAGCGGATTAATTTTTGCGAAAATCGCGAAGGTAGCGAAAAAATTGTGAGTAATCCACGAAAAATTACACCTAATTGTTTGCATCGCGAGATTAAAAACTCATTTCGCTGCCGTCGTTTCGCAACGGGAAATTCGAAAAATTTATTTACAACTAATTTTCACGATTCGGTTACTTTTTCCGACTTGCATACGATAACGTTGTTTTCGATTTTTCGAACGCGACAATGTCGAAAACAAATCGAAACTATTCAGCGTGCGGTCGGTTAATTTGCAAAGCTAAAACGAGGCCTCGCCGAAACGCCGGGGTAATTTGTAATCCGTTTAAAATTCCCTTCTCATTCGTCTATGTCGAATAATCGTAAAAACTGCGTCTTTTTTTTTAGGTATAGGACAACTAGCAGCCAAAGATGGTAAACACCTAGGCGATCCCGAAGTACTTCGCCGTCTCACGTCGAGTGTCAGTTGCGCATTAGACGAAGCAGCGGCCGCTTTGACGCGCATGCGCTCCGATAATCCGCCCAATCGATCGAGCAACGGTGGCGGCAACGGCGGCGCCTCCTCCACCGCCACCGGCGGTTCCGCGGGACCGGCACAGCAACAACAACAGGTAAACTTCTATTCGAACGTTTTAAACGCATACCGCGCGACAATTCTCGTAACGATACCTTTTTTCTTCGTGCAGTTAGAAATGTTGATTGTTTTCCCAGTGTATGCATTTAAATGTCAATAAATTTTTCGCAAGTGTCAATGTCAATCTGATAAATTGGTGTGTGCTTGACAGGTGACATATTCGAGTAAAAAAAGTGTAAATTTTCAACTAATGCACACAATTCTTTTAAAAAACAACTATTTTATTATGAAAACAACGAATCGTTACTTTATAATAATGAATGAGGGTATTAAAGCACCCAACGTTCGTGATTTGCGATTAACGCGAAGTGCAAATTGATTGATAGTACGAATAATTTCAGCAACAAGCCCAGGCGCCGGAGAAGACTTCCCTAGTGGAGGCTTGTACGGACGGTGATGTCGGTACGGTGAGGAAACTCCTAACCGAAGGTCGATCGGTGCACGAAACATCAGAGGAAGGCGAAAGTTTGCTTTCATTGGCTTGCAGCGCCGGTTACTTCGAGCTTGCCCAGGTAGATTGAGCTACTACCAAACATTTCATCCTATTAACTTCTCACCATCGAAATTCGTTTTGCAGGTACTGTTAGCCATGCACGCGAACGTCGAAGACAGAGGTATGAAGGGCGAATGTACGCCATTGATGGAAGCAGCTTCTGCCGGCCACCTGGACATCGTAAGGCTGCTAGTCGCCCACGGGGCGGACGTCAACGCCCAATCGACATCAGGTAAAACTATTATTAGAACGCCCTTTATATCGGAATTTTCTCTAAACCGCCACCGTTTCAGGCAACACCCCGCTGATGTACGGTTGCGCCGGCGGTCACACGGAGGTGGTGAAATTCCTCCTCGAGCACGACGCCAACGTCGAGGATCACAACGAAAACGGGCACACGCCGCTGATGGAGGCGGCGAGCGCCGGCCACGTCGGCCTGGCCAAGATCCTGCTCAGCCACGGCGCCGGCATCAACACGCACTCGAACGAGTTCAAAGAGTCCGCGCTGACGTTGGCCTGCTACAAGGGCCACCTGGACATGGTGAGGTTCCTGCTGGAGGCCGGCGCCGATCAAGAACACAAAACCGACGAGATGCACACCGCTCTGATGGAGGCCTCGATGGACGGACACGTCGAGGTTCGTTTCTATCCCGATCTATTCGCTAGGATTCGGTTTTTATTGGTGTTGTTTTCTATGCAGGTGGCGAGGTTGCTGCTGGACTCGGGCGCTCAGGTGAACATGCCGACCGACAGCTTCGAATCGCCGTTGACGTTGGCCGCTTGCGGCGGTCACGTGGATCTGGCCATGTTGCTGATCGAACGTGGAGCCAACATCGAAGAGGTCAACGACGAGGGTTACACGCCGTTGATGGAGGCGGCGCGCGAAGGGCACGAAGAGATGGTGCATTTGCTGCTCGGGCAAGGTAAATAGCATAAATAATATTCGATTATTTTGCGTATCTATCGTCCCGCGAAATGCCTTTTGTACAGGTGTACTATATCGGCCAGTAGACGTGTTTCGACAATCGAAATATTTTTAATCGTACGTGGATGAATCACGCGCATCGTTTGAATTTCTAGATAGACGAACTGGCTGCGCACAATTTCGCGTTTTTTTTTTTCGACGCTGCGTCTTGTAAAATCTCGAATTAAAAATTGGCGGTTGTCCAATGTATCCGATTGTGTGTTGGTTTATTTTTAATCGAGATCGCCGGATAACCTAAAATATAATCGATAAATACGCCACGGAACAAGACTTGCTATTTGTATACAAATAAATATAGTTTTGAATGATTTTTTTATTTCAATTTACTGACTAATGATACGTCATGTATCGTGCAGGTGTTGTATTTTTCGATCTGTCCTGTATGGTTTATTAATTTGTAAACCTTGGGTTTGTTAGTAGCATTCTTTCGGTGCACTCTGGTGCAACTCTCGATTCGAATTTACGTTAAATGTCATATGTCAGTTTTTCGTTTAAAAAGAAGCTCCCAAATAATCTTAATTATTAAAAAAATTGTTTTATAAACGCCATATTATAGGTGGGTTTCGGGAGAATTTTTACATCGTTGTAGGACTCAACGTTGTTAACGTTCTAGCGTTGGAATTTTTGATTTTGGTGCTATTTATAATGATACGATTTAAAAAAAAACAGCTATTTAATTGATTGATTTTGAAGATCCGGTGGCATTTCCAGGTGCGAATATAAACGCTCAAACTGACGAAACTCAAGAAACCGCTCTAACGTTGGCCTGTTGCGGAGGATTCACAGAAGTAGCCGATATCCTCCTGAAAGGAGGAGCCGACATCGAACTGGGTGCCTCTACGCCTCTGATGGAAGCCGCCCAAGAGGGTCATCTTGATTTAGTTAGGTGCGTACTAAAAAAAAACGCGATAATAAATCCGCGATTCTACATCGACGCTTTGTAGGTTCCTGCTCGAAAACGGGGCGAACGTCCACGCTCAAACCCAAACGGGAGACACGGCTTTGACGTACGCCTGCGAGAACGGTCACACGGACGTGGCCGATTTGCTGTTGCAATACGGCGCCGATCTCGAACACGAATCCGAAGGCGGCAGAACGCCATTGATGAAGTCCTGTCGCGCCGGCCATCTATGCACCGTGCAATTTCTCATCTCCAAAGGAGCCAACGTCAGGTAATATACCTTACATGCGTACCTATCGGATTACCTGTTTCTTCCTACGCTTTCCCATTAATCCCTTAATCCATACAGGTATCTTTCCTCTTCTATTCCTCCCTGAATACTAAGAACAAATCGATTTGTAGACGCCAAACCACCAACAACGATCACACGCCGCTGTCGTTGGCCTGCGCCGGCGGTCACCTGCCGGTGGTCGAGCTGCTGCTCAGCCACAACGCCGATCCGAATCACAAGCTGAAGGACAACTCGACGATGTTGATCGAAGCGGCGAAGGGCGGTCACACGAACGTCGTGCAGCTGCTGTTGGACTATCCGCATTCGATGCAACCGATGATGTTGAACCAGCACCAGCAAGGCGCCACGGCGGCCACGAATCTGTCGATGTTACCGGGCCAGGTGGGCAGCAGGGAATCGCCACTGCCGTCCGGCACGATGGCGTCGAGTTTGCCCGCCCAGCCTATTAATTTCTTCCAATCGCCCACGGGTTAGTCGAACGAACGATGAAATCGACTGATGTGATTGTGTAATTTGATTAATTTGTAGCCGTTTTGCAAGAGGTTCCCGACGCGGTGCGTATAGTCCAACAAGAAGACGGCACGAGTCCCTCTATAGACGTGAATAAGCAACAAGTCCAGCAGCAGTCCAATAGGAATACGGATCAGCAGAAGGTATCCATCGGTCGAAAGTTGTTGCCGAAAAGTAGATCGACGGGCGCTGTTTTCGACAGTAATCTCACTTCGGCCGAAGCCCAACAGGTACGAAACTCATATCTAGTTAAAAACCGTTTCTTACTGTTACGTTTTTGATTTATTTTTAGGTGAGAACACAACCCCTCGAACTCGAAGACGACGTTATTATGGCGAACGCGGCTACCGTAGACTTTCTTAACAAAGACGATCCGAACGCCACGCTGATAGATTTCATAAAGAATAGGAAGAATCCGCAATTCAACGGGAACGGAGAGGAGGGTTCGAGCCAGAAACAACAGATTCTCGAAGATTTACACGTGAGTATTGAGCATCGTTTCGAAAGGAATTCGAAATTAATCGATCGATATTTGAATGCAGCGAGTGGAGAGAGATTTTCATGGTAAAATATTTCAATACGGACTAGCGCAAGAACAATGCCCTTCGTCTACCAACAATGCACTGCCTCACGTATTAAACTTTGACATAGCGATGCAACAACAAAAGCAGCAAGGTACGTAATTGCATATTTATTTATTTTTTTCCACCGAGCATAATGTAGCTTTACTATTAGGATAAGTATTTTACACTCTAGTGTCATTGAAACAATTAGTATCGGTGTGTTTCTATTCGCCGTAACAAATGCACGCTTATTTATGTCGCATGCGAAACGGAACTCCTTAAAGCTAATTAACCTAAAATTAACCGAAACTTGACGGTTTTCGAATCATCAATCATATAATTTGCAAAAAATGTCACGTGAAAAAACTCCAGTTTAATCAAGAATATTTACGAAACAACGTAATAGTTGCACGACAAAAAGAAAGACCAGTTAAACAGTTTGGAATGGAAGTTAACTGTCTAGCTACATCGCATTCCGACGACCTAAGAGCAGACGTGGAGTTTCGGGAAATCCTTTGCGCGATCAAGCGGCTCGTTTTGAACGTAAATTGCCCCCGCAGCCTGGCGTTGTGCCGTCGCTGGTTGGAGAAATTGAGCGCCGACGCCGGCGACAAGTCGACGAGAAACCGCTATCTGATAGAACTGGCCAAGCAGATCAAAGAGAACAAACTATCGCCGCCTTTCGACCAGGAACCCCGTCCGGGCGATTTGCGATCCTTCCCCGAAGATTACTACGAAGCCATCGAAGACAACGGCGATTACATTTACCATTCGAACCGGGAGGAATCTGAAAAGAAGTTCTCGGACGACAGCAACACGTCCTGGTGCGATCTCACCGACGACAGCAGCACGTCTATAATACGTTCCACCGGCGCCGGTGATGCTAAAATCAAATACCTCCAACGCAAACCGATCATGGACGGGTTTAATACCGACGATTTTGGCAGAAACAACGACAGGGAGGATAAGAAGCAACCGCTAAAAGAAACCAACTTCATACCGGCCGATTGGAAGGTGACCATCGAATCGTTGCAATTGAGGCTCACCGAAACGTTGAGCCAAAACAACGATTTCAAAAATCTAATCGCGAACCTCAACGCCAATTTGGCGTACGAAAAGGAGCTCAGGTTGCAATTGGAGACCAAGACGAACGTGCAGAAAGGTAGCGATTACGACGAGCTCAAAGCCCGCTTCGAACAATCGTTGCACCAAATCCAATTGAAAAGCGACAGCGAGCTGGCCGAAAAACGGAGCGAAATCGCCCGCTTGAACGGCGTCATTCGCTCGCAATGCGAAACGATGTCGAGCGAAATCGCCTCGCTCAAAGCCGAAATCGAACGGTTCCTCGGCGCCCGAAGCGACGGCGACAAAATGGCCGTGCTGAAGAAATGCCTGGCGAAGATGGACGGGCTGTTTCGCAAGTCGGAGGTCGCGTACGCCAAGAAAATCGCCGCGCTCGAGCGCGAAATGGGGCTGAAGGAGCGCTTCCATCGCATGCAAATGCTGACGCAACGCGCCGAAATATTGGCGAGGAGCAGCGTCGATCACCAGAAGCAGGTCGACCAGATGCTGGACAATCTGGAGGTCAAGTACGTGAAGATGATGGAGTTCCACGAGCAACAGGCCAGGGAGGCCAAGCGATCGGACGAGCAGAGGATCGAGTACTTGTGCGATTTGCTGAGGAGCCATAATGTACCGTACGATGTTTTATGATTTTGTCGTAATAAAATGCATGTCTTAAAAGTGGATTTTTGTTAAGAGGTTAACAAAGGTTTAAGGAGATCTTATTTCGTACGTTTTGCGTGGTAATTTTAATGTAGTAGTAGTAGTAGTAGAAGTTATTCAGATAGTTAGATGTTCAGAGAGGAAGGACTGTCAGCTTTTAGTACTAATACATTAGTATATTGCATGTTTTTTTTTAAGTTTTAATCCAAAGCTTATTGTACATTTATTTATGCATGTACCTAATAATCACTTCATCGTGAAGATAAGCGATCGATTGCGATAATTTCCTATAAGAAGAGCAATAAAAAATGTGTTCGTTTATATTTTCGATGAGGCGATTTCTCGGCGTAAGTGGTATCTCTGACGGGCTGCGTATGTGTATTATCAGGGCCGGGTACTGGCATGCTGTCGGGTACGCTCTTTCCCGGGCAAAATCTACAAGTCCACAATGCTTTCTACGCAGGATGCAGCACTCAAATCGCCGTCGCCGGAGCGTCGTCGTGCCTCCAAAGCAACACTGCCACCGCCAAGCCGCAAGCGGCGGCGACAGCGGCCGCCGAGCCGTCGTCGTCGTCGTCGTCGGCGGCGGAATCGTTCACGGCCGCCGCCGCCGCCTTCATACAGCAGAATCAAAACGTGCTGGCGAAGAACCAACCGTCGTATTTCACCGGCGGCCACGAATCGCCGCGCGTCGCCGCCGCTCCGTCGAATCCGGCGACGACCAACAGCGCCGCCACGTCGCCCGCTCAGGTGAAATTCCAAAGCGTCACCTCGCACGCCGACGTCAGTCAAGTCAGTATAGCGATTTTACGTTGTAATTATAACTAACTAACGGTCGATTCCGTATTGGCAGAATACCGCGATAATCGATCGACCCAAAGCGAAACCGGTCTCGAAGAAGGAAGGCAAGAATCTGCGGAAGCACCAACAACAACAACAGCAACAGGCGTTGGGGCAACAGCAACCGTTCCAGCCGAACGTGTACGCGCAACAGCCGAACCAGATATTCGGGCAGTTGCAATTGCAGGCGCCGCAGCAATTGCAAGTGCAAACGCAACAGTTCCAACAGCAGCAGCAGCAGCAACAGCAGCCGGACGGCAAGGGCCAGGAGCTGATGAGCGTGCAATGTTTGGATTTGGCGTCGTTCGGCGACGAAGATACGGTAATATTAAAGAACGACAACCACGAGAATATACTGACTGCTTCTATTTTACAACAGTTTCATAACACTTCTATACCGGCGCTGAGAGCTACGTTTGTCGGTTCACCGGTATGTTAATCGTACAATTAATCTTTTTCAGAAGGTAAATTGTTAATTTTTTTTTAGCAAAAGACTCGCCTCGAACTGTACGATCAACCCGACGAAGGTAACAAAGTCACCAAGTTGGAATTGACCGATACGAGTCTTCCTTCGGTAGAAGAAGTCGTCCAGCAATTGGAATCTTTTAATACGACGGAAGTCAACGAACAGAGCCTTTCGCAACACAACCTTCAAGTAAATTGTTTCGTATCAATCGAATTATTCATATATTTATGTAAATTTTCTCGCGTTAGGTTCAACCCTATCCCAGTGCTCTCGACGAATCCATGATAGCATCGTTAGCGGCGCAACAAGACCTGCCGACGCCCACGGATCTGACGCGGGTGGAATACTTCGCGGTACCCACGAACGGCGCCCAAGTCCCCGTACACGCCTTGTATCCTTACGAGCATTACCTCGGCGCCGGTTTGCCCAAGGATCAACTATTTCAAGCCGGCTTCCAGGCCGGTTACAGCCTTATGCAGCAGCAACTCGGTACGCTATATCGTCGCGCTGTTAGAATTTATTGTAACAATAATATTGCGTTGTTTTTAGCATGTCCGAATGCCAGCGGAACTGAAACATTAACAACCACGAATATCGTTTCGACGTCCGTAGGCCCGGTACCCGGAACGTCTAATCAACAATTCATGACGTCTCAACAGCAACAGCAACAACAACAGCCGGTGTGTACTCCGCCGCAGGGACCTTGCAGCCACATAACCAACGCCACCGTTGCTCTGCAACAAGCCCACCACTGCCAGATGCCTTGCAGCCAACACCAGGCGCAGCAGCAATCGAACCAAGTGCAGGCCGCCACGCAAACGGCGCAAGCCGTCCAAGGCGACGCCAAGAAGGCGGCGAAGGGCAACGCGGGCGTCGGCGACGGCATCAAGATCAAGAAGAGCCGCGTGCTGAGGCACCAGAACCAGGTGCAGAGTTCGGGCACGTTCCCGCCTAGTCAGAACTACCAGATCGATCACAATTCGGCGATCACCCAGTACAGCGCCGGCCAACAGCAATGTCCCAACAACGTCGTCGTGCCGCCCTGCATGGACGTCGACTCGGAGACGGAGAGCAACCACGATACGGCGCTGACGCTCGCCTGCGCCGGCGGCCACGAGGAGCTCGTCGAGCTGTTGATTAGCCGCGGCGCCGACATCGAGCACCGCGACAAGAAGGGTTTCACGCCGCTCATACTCGCCGCCACCGCCGGCCACGAGAAGGTCGTCGAGATCCTGTTGAATCACAACGCCGACATCGAAGCGCAATCGGAGAGAACTAAAGACACGCCGTTGAGCCTGGCCTGTTCCGGCGGCCGATACGAGGTGGTCGAATTGCTCCTCAACAGGAACGCTAACAAAGTAAGCGCGGATTATAACAACACATTGTCTTATCTAATTATGGTGTTTTTTTTTTTAGGAGCACAGAAACGTTTCCGATTATACTCCTCTCAGTCTGGCCGCTTCGGGCGGTTACGTGAACATCATCAAATTGCTGTTGAGCCACGGGGCCGAGATCAATTCGCGCACCGGCTCGAAATTGGGCATTTCTCCGCTGATGTTGGCCGCCATGAACGGTCACACGGCCGCCGTCAAGCTACTACTCGACATGGGCAGCGACATCAACGCGCAAATCGAAACCAACCGAAACACCGCTCTGACGTTGGCCTGTTTCCAAGGGAGGCACGAGGTCGTCAGTCTACTACTCGACAGAAAGGCCAACGTCGAACACAGAGCAAAGGTAACGTATCATCTACCTAGTTTTTTTAGTACTAGCTGTTTTATTGTGGAAATTCGTTTTCGTAGACTGGACTCACACCGCTCATGGAAGCCGCCAGCGGCGGTTACGTCGACGTGGGTAGAGTCCTGCTGGACAAGGGGGCCGACGTGAACGCCACGCCGGTGCCGTCGTCGCGCGACACCGCCCTCACGATCGCCGCCGACAAGGGGCACGTGCGCTTCGTCGAGTTGCTGCTGTGCCGCGGCGCCCAGGTCGAGGTCAAGAACAAGAAGGGCAACTCGCCGCTGTGGCTGGCCGCCAACGGCGGCCATCTGCCCGTCGTCGAGCTGCTCTACAACGTCAAGGCCGACATCGATTCGCAGGACAACCGCAAGGTGTCGTGCCTGATGGCGGCGTTCCGGAAGGGCCACGTCAAAGTGGTGAAGTGGATGGTGCACCACGTGACGCAGTTTCCCAGCGACCAGGAGATGCTCAGGTACAACGCGACCGTCAGCGATAAGGAGCTGTTGGAGAAGTGCCACGAGTGCGTCAAGATCATACGGGCCGCCAAAGAAACGCAAGCGGCGAAGGCCAACAAGAACGCTTCGATCCTATTGGAGGAATTGGAAACGGAGAAGACCCGCGAGGAGACCAAACGACTGGCGGCCGCCCGCAGGAGAGAGCGCAAGAAGAAGAAGAAGTTGGAGAAGAAAGAAGAGAGGAGGAAACTGTTGGAAGAGAACAAAAAGAACGAGAACTACGACGATAAGGAGGAGCAAAAAGAGAAGGGTATCGAAGAGGAGAAACCCGAAGAGGAAGAGAACGTTCCGGAAGTCAATCCCGCCATCCGTAACGCCGATTCGAACGACAAAGAAGAAGGCGACAGCGGCATAGACGCCAATAGCCAAGGCAGTTGTTCCAGCGCCGATCTGAAATCGAAGGATAAACGCAAGGAAAAGAAGAAGAAAAAGAGCAGCACGTTGAAGAACGAGTCCCACAATCGTTCGAAGGCCGGTTCGAGCAAAGCGGCCGAACACGAATCGCCGGAGAAGGGCGACAAGACGCCCGACAACAAAACCAAGCAGTACCTGTCGGTGCGGAAAACCATGAATTTCACGCAAACGAAATCGCCGGCCGAACGGGACGATTTCGAGGCCACCGGCAACGAGGTGTACGTGTCGACGAGGAAGAGCAAGTCGCTCAACGACGATCTGCCGCCCAAGAATTCCATCAGTCCCAAGCAGAACAACAAGCGCGAGGAGGGCTGGAAGGAGGTGGTGAGAAAATCGTCGGTGCAAACTCTCACGTCGTCCGAATCGGGCGTCAAGAAAGTCTCGGTGCCGCTCAATGCGATATCTCGCGTTATCGGCCGCGGCGGCAGCAACATCAACGCCATCAGAGGCGCCACCGGGGCGCACATCGAAGTCGAGAAACAAAGCAAAGGCCAAGGGGAGAGAATTATCACCATTAAGTATGTACATTTTTTTTCTGATAGATAATAGAGTTTGTTTTATTATTATTATACGTTGTAATTCTTTTTTGTAGGGGTTCACCGGAGGCTACGAAGCAAGCTCATAATCTCATCGCTACGTTAATTAAAGATCCGGACGTTGATATACTGTCTATGCTGCCTAAAACCAACAAAACCGTCAGCACCACGACGACTCTATGGGATAAAACCCAAATAGGCGTAAGTACGATTCCACGAAGGGGTTCGATCATAGAGAAATAAAATATAGAGTTGCAAAAGCATACGGATGCGCGTGAAAATAATGGAACAAATTGAATTTGACAGATTTGACATTTTGTCATGTCATTTAAGGTAGTCAAAAAGCAACATTTGTCGTTTTATTCGTTTTTAGCTTTTTTTCCATTATTTGAATCTTTATTACTTACTTTTCTTTTATATTATTGTGTTTTCATGTCATAAATGACGAATAATGATATTTTTTCCAAGAAAATTTGAAAAATAAAGTAGTAAGAGCGTATACTCTAATTCCAAAATAGTAGGCACTAAATTCTCGGAATTATATTAATTATGATTTAACATTTTTGATACCATTAGTGATAAAAAAGTTCATTAAGTTTGATTAATACCCTAAGTAGTGGACTTCCGTTATTTCTGGCAACACTGGTATCTGCCTTAAATGACAAGTGACAGTAAAATTCAATTTGTGCCATCTACGAATACACGCCTATCCCGCTCTATATTCTCCACGGGTTCGATTGAAATTTCCGTTTCATTGCAGACGAAGAAAAACGCCGGTAAAATAGCAGTGGTGAGTTCGAGTTCGAGCGTGGCGCACGCGCCGAAGGTGACCCAAACAGCCGCCGCCACGGCGGCCGCCGCCGCGGCGTCGTCCGCCGTATCGACGAGCCGATTCTCGACGACGACGACGGCCAAGCCGCGCAGCACCGTCGCCTACACGTCGCTGGTGCGCACGACGGCGCCGCGCCTCGTCGCCCAAGCCGAGAAGAACAACGCCGCCCAGGCGCAGAACCAGAACGTCCGCGCCGTTTCGCACGCTTCGAACCGGCCGACGGCGTCGTCGAAGGTCGTCGCGTCGTCGTCGGCGAACCAGACGTTCGCCGCCAAATTGACGGAGACCTCGTCGACCGGTCAATTGATGATCAACACGAACCAAGCCGGCAAGCCGAGGGCGTTGCCGGTGCCGCAGAGCGCCGTCGGGCCGGTGTCGCCGCAATTGCCGGCCGCCGCTTCGAATAACAACGGCAACGTGATGTCGTCGCCGAACAGGAACGCGAGACCGACGCCGACCGCCTCGGCGCCGCCCAACATGCAACATTTTCAGAGTCCCGGCAAGGTGACTCAATTGTTCGCCAGCAACAATCCACCGAACGTCAACGCCGCCTCGAACATCGAACCGATCGCGAATGCCATGAGAAGTTCAACGCCTAACGGAGCCTTACATTTAATTGTAACTAAACATTAAAAACGCCTTTATTTAATCGCACTGTACCGTTTATTAAATTGCAGAGCGCTGTGGTACAGCCGCCTCTGGTGCAACAAGAGGAAACGCCGAGCATTCAAGCGCCTCCCGAGTACTCGCTGTTCTACGCCGGCGGCGATCACTGGAACCGAAAGGAACAGGAATCTCAGAAGCCTGTGAATTTCGCCGCCGTCACCGGCGGCGGTAACGTGCAATCGGCCAACCAGCACAAGTTCATCGATCAGGAACCGCCGCCGCAGGTGGACGCCTCGAAGGCGCCCGGTTACAGGGGCACGGCCGTTTGTAGTCCGGTCTCTTCGAAGACGAGCAGCAACAGCACCACGCCGCCGAACATATCGGCCGGGAATTCGTATCAAACCGTAAGTAAATCGCGTTGTTTTTTCGATCGTTGGTTACTAATAGATGGCATTTCGTAGAGCTATCAAGAGCAAAACAAACCCGGACCGAACGCTCTACCGCCCATCGGTAGCAGCGTGACGCACAGCAGACCGCCACCGCCGGTATCGCAAACTAACCAGGATATATTCAGCGAATTGTTCAAACACGGCGGCAACAACATTCCAAATATGCTGAACGACGCTCATCTGTTGCAGTCTAATTTCAACGCCATGCCCAATTTGAACTTCTCGCAACCGCAACAGGTATATAAAAAAAAACGTGTTAACAGTTAACGTTAAGAGATTGTAACGTTTATTTGGATTGTAGCACCAACAGCAAACGGCCAGCATGTCGAGACTCAATCCGAAAGCGCCGGAATATTCGAGCTACAGCATGCAGCAGAACAAACCGACGCCGCACATGTTCAACGGCTACCAGAACAACATGTACATGCCGCCGAAGCAACAGCAACCCAATCAGCCGCCGCAGCAACAGCAGCAACAGCAGCAACCGAACATGGACGCCTACCATCGTTCGTCGGGCGTCGGTTTGAATTCGCCGGCGCAGAATCGAAACTTGTGGATGCAAATGCAGCCGCCGTTTACGCCGCAACAGAGCGAACAGCTGATCAGCGGCATAGCCGGCATGACGTTGCACAGCATCGCCAAGTTCACGGCGGCCGGTAACGAGGCGCTCGAAAACGGCGCCGAACTCGGTAAGTACCCCCCTATGATCCATTCGCTATTCACCACTGAACTTGCGCGGGGTTCGGGTTACGAAATTACGCTCGATTTCAATATTTGGTACTTCCAAATTTTACCTGGTTCTTGGGTAATGATGAACTGAACTTTTTATTTCTCATTGAGCATTAATGATGTTACTAAAACTTGTGGCTAGATAACTATAATTGAGTTATCAGTACCACCAGGTTCCTCTCGTTGAGATCTACAAAATGGTAAAATATAACGCTAGAAGTAAAGGCATTAAACAACTACTTATTAAAGCAATTTGGATCAAATTCACTATTTAAACAGTCATCCAACCTTAAAATAACTACCCTGTAAAATTTAACAAATTCTACATATCAATGATTGTAAATGTATGGCATCATTAACACGGTGCTTGTACAGTAACTGGTAAAGCGTTTGATGAATGCGCGATTAATTTGTTTACGTTTAAAACATCGCAGGCATCGTGAATAATTCGCCGAATATGTCGCCGAACATGCCTCCAGTGGCGCACATGTATCACCACGAGAATATGTACGGAATCGAGGATAGAAAGCCGCCGCAACCGATCGGTACCGGCCGCAAGGCGTACAGCAACCCCATGGAGAATTGGAGGTCCAACGAGAAGGCGGAGAAATGGACGTTGGGCGGCAACGCCGATTATTCCTTGAGGAATCCGCAAGCGTACGCCGACGATTTACCATCGATGGATTACACGGTGAGTGTTTGAGATTTCTTATGTATGTAAATGATGATGATGATGTGTGTTTGTACAGCGTCAAATGTCCACGTTGGAGGGTCCGCATCATTTCATGAACGGTCCGCAATATTTCAATCAGCCGCCGTTGAACGCGGTTCGCAACGATTTTATGCAAGATATCCCGAAGTTGGATCTTTCCTCTTGGGACAACGCTCCGAGGCCGATACCCGAACTTCAAGATAAACAGCATGTAAGTCGTTTTTAGCATTTTGCGTCCCTAGGTGGTGTTGAAGAGAGGGAAAAAAACGTTAGATTTAATTTTATGGAGAAAAGTTGTTCTATATAAAAAGTCCGGCTTGTCGAAGAAGTAAGTTTGTGAAGTGTTAAATCTGGTATCTGATGTACAGGGTGTTAATAAATTAAGAAAACGTGAAGTTGCTTCAAGCAAGAAGTATTATTACTTATGTTATAAAGAAATTTGTATTATTGGATATTAGAATTTTGATTCGAAATTTTGTCCTCTTTTGACACAATTTAACATGTCTTTATTTCAAAGACACCCTGTGTATCAGATTCAAGATTATACTACAACAAACTTATTGTTTCGACGAGCAATTTTTCGACTGTTTTTCTTGTTCTGAACACCATTCAGGGATACACTGTTTATACAGAGTGTTAATTAATTGAGCTCCGATACTTCAGGATGTAAATATTTGGATGATTTTAAGAAGAAAAGTTTATATCAATCTATGTCCTAAACCTCTTAGTTTTCGAGCTACAAGGTATTACCGTTTTAGAAAATAACTTTTTATTAAATTTAAGACGTGGACGTCACTGGTAATGGTAGAAAATTAATTTTTGTCAAAAAAAAAGTGTTTCCATGCATAGTGTGCGCCAACCAAATTTCAATGAAATATCAAAAGCAGTCTCAATGAACTTGGGAAAGAATTGTTTTGGTTTTAATTATTTTACGCGAAAATGGAGCATCGTACGAAAGTAAGTCTTCAGACCGAATTTACTCCAAAATAAATGAAGATTTCAAAAATAATTTTGGTTTTTAGAAAAAGTAGTGGCGTACCTTTTTTTTTTCAAACATATTCAGTTCAAACCCCGTGCGGACGTCACTGGTTAAAATTTAAAAAAATCTTTTGCCTCAAAAAAGCTCTATAATAATTAATAAAAATTTCTGGAATAACAAGAAAATTATGATAAAAGCTTTTTTCTTCTTGAAATCATCCAAATATTCCCATCCTGAAGTATCGGCACTCAATTATTTAACATCCTATATAGAGGATTGTACTAATATTTTATGAATTTTTTTGTTTTTGTTTAAGGGGTGGAACAAGTGGAATCAGTAACCATACCTAAACACGTGAACTATAAGCGTTATTTTAATAAAGTCCAAAAAACGTGCGAAATTTAGCTTCTCTATTTGTGATTTTTGGAATACCGAGTTTTTGCTGTAGAATCTAGACCTAGTTTTCTCTTTATATTTTTGTTTTTCTTTTTGTTTTTGGTACAATGGGATGGCGTTGACCCTTTATACAGGTCGAATCCTTAGAGCAAGAATGTATTTTTTATTTAATAATAGTCTTCACGTCTGTCGTTTCGACGCATTTGATGTATATAAAAAAAACATAATTAACTGAAAAACCCAGTTATTTGTAGCTACTTGCATGTTTTAATTATTTTTTTTTTCTTTTATAATCGCTTATAGTTTGGAATACTATTTGTAGCAGGAGAAGTTTATTCGAAATTGTGGAAAAAAAAGCCGCGCGGACCGCGACGGGAGAGCCGTTCGCCGTTCCGCGGCCGGTAAACATAGACATTAATTATAAAAAAAAATTATAATTCATATGTAAAATGTAGTAGTTGCGCAAAATAAAAAAAAATGGTTATGAGGGATTGGCGATTAAGGGACAACTATATACTTGTGATTCTTTGTTCTCTTATCGAATATATATTTTCTTTTTCCTACGCGGTTTTCGAGGCGGTGCTCGCGTACACGCCGATCGATGGATTTGTTGCGCCTGGCGCACGACCGAGCACCGCGCTCACGAGGGCGCGAGGAGGCCGCGACGCTCCCCGTCTCCTCCAGCCCCGAGATATGTAGGACTATTAACTATACGGAAACATTATGTAATATTTGCTTGTACATGAAGACTTAAATATATCTTTATGCACTGCGTTGGTTTTTTTTTTTGTGATTTAATAGGGCCCGGATTGTCCTCTTCTGTTGGCCGGTGCCGGCTTGGGCGGTACGACGGGCTTCGGAACGGGCGGCACCGGCGGCGGATTTTTCGGTATGGTGATGTTTTGGAGTTCTATCAGCTGTAATTTTAGGTCCATTTCCACCAGAGCGTCGAGTTCGTTGGTGTAGCGCGAGCTTCTTTTCGAGTTTCCTGAAGAGTATAATAACGTTTTTTTTTAATGATAATATGTCGATTAGTAAACGAACCTGTGATTATGTTGAAGGCGTCTATCCAAAACGAAGCGGTTTTTTCGTCTTCTGCGATGAAATTGATCTGGTTTTCGTTGTTTATGATGATTGAAAATACCAACGAAATGTCTTTACATCTGCGAATTTTATAATAATTGTGAATAAGGGCTGATTTCTTAATGAAGCGTTAACATATCTTTTAACAAAAGGAAGCTTTAAGGTAAAGTGTGCTTTAAGACTATATTCCATAATAAAGCATTAAAGTGTCCTTTAACAAAAGGAATCTTTAAGATACAGTGTGCTTTAAGGCCTGATTTCATAATAAAGCGTTAAAGTATCCGTTCACAAAAGGAAGCTTTAAGATAAAGCGTGCTTTAAGTGCAGATTTCATAATAAAGCGTTAAAGTATCCTTTCACAAAAGGAAGCTTTAAGATACAGTGTGCTTTAAGGCCTGATTTCATAATAAAGCGTTAAAGTATCCTTTCACAAAAGGAAGCTTTAAGATAAAGCGTATCAGTACTCACAAATTGGCGTGTTTACAATTAATTCCTGTGGATATGTGAGTAATATCGGCTGTTTTAATTGTATCCATCAATATCGTCGTTTTGGTTTTACCGTTTGTTATTATATTCGATATGTACAATTCCCTTTCGTTTTTGCTCAATTGAACGAATATCGTCCCGTTACGTTTCTGAAAACAGTGCATTATACAAGATGCAAAAGTTGTTAAAAAATTCTACCCACCTTATCAACGATTTTAGGAAAATACTCCCCTTTCTTCAACACATTCATCCTATTCTCTCTAAGAAAAGGCTCGTTTTGCCTTTGATAGGTCTCCTTCAACTGTTGAATACAAGGATGGTTGTTGATGAGTTGCCTCATTTCCTCGTCTTTCTCCATCTGCAAAAAAATCCAAACAACAATTAATCCTAATCGATTAAAATTTTAAACCGGCACCGCACCTGCCACTGCCTCAGCACAGCATCGAACGTCACCTCGCTCATGTCGTTCGTCAGGCTTTTGAAATTCACCGGCCTCCTAATCAGAACCATTTTAATTTGCTTCCTCAATGCGCGCATCAGCTGCAAAGGAATGTTTCGCTATCAGTACACTCATCCGTTTTTGCCGGTCTGACATTCGACGAATTACTTTCGGGTAATCCTCGATCGTGGAGACTTTCATTTCGCGCCGCGTCCGCGACAACAGCCACATGCACCGCGAGAACAGCTCCAGGAAGAAGGGCATTTTCGGCGACGTTTGGAACACTATCGGCTGGTAGGAGACGCTCTTCCCGTCCGGCGGGTCCACGCCGATGTGCAGGATCTCACCCAGCATTTTCACCACCCTTAAAATAGATTTTTTTATACAGAGCGAGTCACGCTCAACGGGAAGGAGATCGTAAGCAAGTAAGAGATTTTTAATGTATGTAAATGTATGGTCACTACAGATTGATTCATTTTAGTTTGCAATATAGGCTATGGGTGCGATAAAGACAACTTCCATTAGACACTTATGAAGGAAAGAGGAAGAGTACTATTGTGTCACTGCAACTTTTCACTCTAAAAACTGTTATTTATAATCTTTCTTTGTTCAACTCACAGAAATGACCATTTTGCAAACTGATATGAACCAATTATGTGTATAGGCTATGGGTGCAACAAAGACAACTTCCATTAGACACTTATAAAGGAAAAAGAAAGGGTGATATTTGTGTCATTGCAACTTTTCGCTCTAACAACTGTCATTTTAGTAATCTTTCTTTGTCCAACTTATAGAAATGACCAATTGCAGACTGAAATGAACCAATGTGTATAGGCTATGGGTGCAACAAAGACATCTTCCATTGGACACTTCTGAAGGAAAAAGAAAGTGATATTGTCTCATTGCGACAATTCACTCTAACAACTGTTATTTTAGTAATCTTTCTTTGTTCAACTCATAGAAATGACCATATTCCAAACTGAAATGCGCCAAGGTGTATACAGTTTGTCCCAATAAAATAAAAACCTCTTACCATTTACACTTAAGCGCATCCTGTATACACAAACGTAATTAACTTTAATTATTTATCTACATTCCTAGTTTTAGAGTACTTTATATCTTATCAGTGATTCATGTATTTACCTCTCGCTTGTTACGAATATACCGGGCTCGTACACTCTTTCCTCGATTTGCGATTGGCAAAAGTTCTTTTTGTGGTTGCTTTTGTAGTGTCCTACAATTAATCTATATTTACACATTCACTTGTAACATTCCATTCGCTTACTTAATGCTTCTAACGTTAGGTAACTAATACTACCGCTGTCGATGTCGTAATTGAAATTGGATAGCTGAGACCTGGGGCTGCACACGGTGGAAGATTTCCTCGAGTTCTGGCTTCTGTCGCTCGCGACCGACGCCAGGGACAATCTGAAATCCTCGATTAATTCGCGTTAAATTATTAAATTCCCTCACCTTTCGGCCTGCTGGAAGGTGAGCAAATTCTCGAAGGAACTCGTCCTCGTTTCGTTGCCGATTTCATCGAAATCCAACAGCACTGTTAACCGTCTCACATCGTTTTCGGGCAACTCGAATTCCTCCCGCTTAAACGTGCTGTTGTCGTTCAAATTCATCGCGGTGTTCAAGGCCTCTTCGTACAAACTAGCGAAATTATAATACATTATAATTATAATGCAGGGACACCCTGTATATGTGTTATCTACGCCCTACCTTAATATGTAAGTTTGTACGACGTACAGCTCGTGCTCTGTCTTCTTGTCCAAGTTGCCGGGGGCGATTACGAATTTGTAAATGTCCTCTCGGTTTTGGGCGAGGTTCATTTCCTTGATGAGGATCTTCTTCTGCTCGCCTTTGCAGCTTTTGATGATGGTGTTGATGAGGAGGAGGACGCCGTAGTGGAGTTTCTTGCCGTCTTCCAGCCGTATGTACGGGATCAAGCAGGTTATGGGGATGTCTTTGATGACCTGTAATGGTGTGTTAAAGTAGAGAGAAATGGGGTGGATGTTGTACTTGCGGTTTCTTTCCAAGGGAGGAAATCCTGGTTTTTGCTGGTTAGGATTTTCTGTAGAATCGATAGGGCGTACAGGACGTGGTCGACTGTGGTGTGTTTGTCGTGGTTTTTGACTATTCGGATGGTTTTTTGGAGTAATTCCACCGACATGTTTTCGGTTAAACCTTTTTGGAATAAATGGCATATTGTTGCTAATAGTGGTACGAGTTCCTTGTCTTTTAGGTCGTCGTTTTTTTCGTATACGTTCAATAAAACGTGGTGTTTTCCGCTTCTTACTGTAAACGGCGATTATTGTTAATTATTGGGCTGAATTTTGGTGGATTTTAATTACCTAGTTCGTCTATAAAAGCCGGATCGAAGGCTAATTTTGCTAGGGTATCGAACCCAAAAGACCTCGTTTCGGGCTGAGGATCATTGATGCAATTTACAATGTTATTCAATAAATGCTCAATGGAAAATACGATTTTTAAACAATCGTTGTGCTTGATGGTTTGGAAGTTCTTCTCCGTCAGGTATGTTTCTATCAATGAATTGTGTATGTCGATGATTTTGAGACCGTAAGCTTTAGATATTGGCTGGAAATCGGGAGTTTCGATCGATTATAATTGCTTGATTTTCTCGTTTTTCGAGCTTACCACGCCGCTGATATCGCACAATTCGATTATTATGTCCTGGAGGTCCTTGTTTTTGTCCAAATCGTACAGGAACTGCTCGGTACTGTCGAATTTCAGGACCGAAATTTTCGCTATATTCGAGGCGTTAGACATTGTTTTATTACACAATAAAGCGTATACACTCACTGAAAAATAAATATTGTCTAATTTGTAACAAATTAAAGCATCGTAAAAGTTTCCAACTGATAAAAGTAATGTGAGATAAGGTTTTATCATATTTTCAGGTGCGGTTTCTATTCGGCGATGAAATAATCACCATTATTTTCCCGTTTGTTTTATCAGTTTTATTCCATATAAATTATTAATTAGGTTGAAAAATGAGTCGATAATAAATCATATTTAAAAAAATGTTATTAGAATAGTGTATTTTTCGATTTCATTGTTAATTTGAAATTTTTCTAAGCAAAAAAAATTTTATTATAGAATCTTTTAAACATTTTGTAAACTTAAAATACAAATTTAAATTTCTAGTTCCAAAAAGACACAACAGATGTCACTAGAAGCGGTTACAGAAACCTGTAAATAGCACGTCAACTCGTCTCGTCAATGTCACCTGTCATTGTTCATTAGAAAATGTCACCTAGGTTATTTTGTTTTTAGCGAGTCTCGATTTTTCTAATTTTCCGGCGAAATGAACAGGAAAAGCGGCAGCATCGAACTGCTGGACTTGGACAACAACACGTTCAACAAATCCCTGCCGTTGGACGGCTTCAGGACCGACTCCAAATCGAATCTGTTGAACAAACAAGATGCTGTAAGTACCCAGTGACTAATTCCGTTCAATTAAAAACCACCGCATCTATTTTTAGACGAGTTGGGGCAAAACATCGCCCAGCAAGAGTTATTGTTCATCTAGTTCGACATCGACTGAAAACGTAGTGTCCACTTTAGAACGTAAAAAGGTGCGTTATTTATTACCCCAAATACCTTCGCTCGACTCTCGAGATATCTTTCGTAGGTTTCAAACGAAAGTGGAATTCCTAGTCGACCAGATGATCCCCCTTTACTGCCCGGCGAAAAAGTAACAGGCCAAGCTCGAGATGTTACCTACTTGTGCCCCTATCACGGGCCTGCGAGAGGAATACTCACCGTCACTAACTACAAATTATTCTTCAAGTCCGCTGACAAAGATACCCCCAATATCATCGAAGTACCTCTCGGAGTGGTAAATTTATTGATTGTTTAAATCGTACGATTCTATAATCCTCTCGTTTAGGTGTCGAGGATCGAGAAGGTAGGCGGTGCTTCGTCTAGAGGGGAAAATGCTTATGGTATAGAAGTATTCTGTAAAGATATGCGCAATCTGAGGTTCGCCCACAAGCAAGAGAACCATTCGAGGAGAAATGTATTCGAGAAATTGCAAACCTACGCTTTCCCTCTATCGCACAAGATGAACTTGTTTTCGTTCGAGTACTCCGAGACCTTCCCGGAGAACGGTTGGGCCGTTTACGAACCAATAGCTGAATTAAAACGAATGGTAACAAAACAGTTTCTATTATACAGTAATGTTTAACTAATATGTATACATTTTTAGGGTGTTAATAACGACATGTGGAAGATATCGAAGATAAACGAACACTACGAAATCTGCGATAGTTACCCCACCGTATGGGCCATTCCCTCACAAGTGACTGACGACGATATCAAGGCTGTGGCCAATTTTAGAAGTAGAGGCCGGATACCCGTCTTGAGCTGGATACATCCCGAATCGCAGGCCACCATCACCAGGTGTTCGCAGCCCCTCGTAGGCGTAAGTTGCACGTTCGAAGATTTTATACAAGGTGTTCCAAAATGACATGCTAATATTTAAGGGGATGATTCGTGGATCTATTTTAAGGAAAAAACTTCATATGAATCTATGTACTAAAGATCTTAACTTTTGAGATACATGGTGTTAAAGTTTTGAGAAAAAAAATCAATTTTTTGTAATAACTGTGATACTATTGTAGATATCTTTATGAAATTTGGCACACGTCTTCTATGAATCACAACAATCTATGAATCAAGATGGATTTTTTTTTGCACGAATAGTTTTATTATTTTTAGCAGTGGCGTCCGTACGGGTTTTGCATTGTATATTTTTGGATAAAAAGATGGTACGCCACTGCCTAATATTGAAATAAAAATTATTTTCAGAATCCTCAGTCAATTTAGAACAAATTTGATTTCCTGACTTTTTACGTACGACTTATCGTTTCGCATTAAAAATAATAAATGCATTCATTTGTACGCTTCCGCTACATTAGCCGCTGTGCTAAAATTAAAAAAATAATAAATTTTAGGTTTAGGACATATGTTCATATGAAGTTTTATTCTTAAAATGGGTCCAAGAATCACCCGCAAAAATATTAGCATGTCATTAGGCCATATTTATAAAAAGAAGCACATGTTTTTGCTTCAAAAAACGAAGGAATTGCTTCAAGGTATATGCGTAAAAAGAAGAGAATGAAGAGAGGTTTTGCTTCAAGGACCCTGCCGTTGCTTTAAACCCAAAGGTTTTATGCTTTTAAACTCTTTGTATAAGGTTTTAGAACCTCTGATTTTTTTTGCCTCTACCTTTTATTTCAAAGTAAACGCTTCATGTTTATAAATACAGACTATTATAGAACACCTTGTATACTCCAGCTTGAATTCCAGGTTAGCGGGAAGCGGTGCAAGGAGGACGAACGGTACGTGCAGCTAATAATGGACGCGAACGCTCAATCGCACAAATTGTTCATAATGGACGCCAGGCCGAGCGCGAACGCCATGGCGAACAAGGCAAAAGGCGGCGGATACGAATCAGAAGACGCCTATCAGAACGCCGAGCTGGTGTTTTTGGATATACACAACATACACGTGATGAGAGAGTCGCTGCGGAAGCTCAAGGAATTGTGTTATCCGAACATACACGAGGAGAAGTGGCTGTTTGGGCTGGAATCCACCTATTGGTTGAAGCACATCAAGTGCATCTTAGCGGGAGCTTTGAGAATAGTCGATAAAGTATATTACTCTTTAATTGTATTAGATGAGTTTATTATTGTATAATTTTATGTAGGTGGAGAGTCATAAAACGTCGGTTTTGGTTCATTGTTCGGACGGTTGGGATCGTACGGCTCAATTAACAGCTCTATCGATGCTGTTGCTCGATCCTTACTACAGAACGATCAAAGGTTTCGAAGTGTTGATAGAAAAGGAATGGTTATCGTTTGGGCATAAATTTCAACAGGTAATAAACGAATCCTTTAACGTGCTTTATTTAATGTAATTAAATGTATAGAGGATAGGCCACGGTGACGATCATCATTCCGACGCGGATCGATCTCCGGTGTTCCTGCAATTCGTGGATTGCGTATGGCAAATAACCCAGCAGTTTCCCAACGCCTTCGAATTCAACGATTATTTCCTGATCACCATTTTGGACCATTTGTACTCGTGTAGGTTCGGTACGTTCCTGTTCAACAGCGAACGGGAGAGGGTTCAAGAAAGTAGGTCTTCATTCGCAATGCACATTATCCTTAATAATACAGCAAATTAACTATTTTTGTAGAGGTTAAAGAGCAAACGGTATCGTTGTGGTCGTACACGAACAGCAATTTGAACTTCTGCAGAAACCCTTTGTACTGGGCGAATAATTTGCAGCAGAGAGTGTTGATACCGATCGCGAGTATTCGACATATCAAACTGTGGAAGGCCTATTATTGCAGGTGGAATCCCAGCATGAGGACACAAGTGAGTAAATTTACAATTTAGCTCTTTCGAAACTGATGCGATTGTCTTTTAACAGGACCCCGTCTATCAGAGAATAAGGGAATTGTTGATGTTGAAAGGGCAGTTGGAGCACACCGTGGAGGAATGCAAGAAGGAGCAACAGCAGAGGACGCAGCGAAGCAACGTTTCGCCCACATGATGCGCCATCATCGAAACCTACGTTTAATTTCAGTATTACAGCGGTCGATCGTACGGGCGGCCTCTTGTTATTCGGCAAACCAAAAAAAAACATATGGAGTTTATTTTTTCTTGAGATACTTCTATGAATCCGGCGACGGGTATTTAACTAGAGGATTGGCGGATTTGGAACCTTTAGTGAAATAAACGTTGTTGTTAAATTTGGATAACACGTTGGCAGAGATTATAAAGTTTCAAACCTAGGATGGATATTTTCTGAATAGTATTTCTATCGAAAAAAAGAAACATTCCTTTTTTATTTATTATCAATGCTATGCGATTAGTTAAGTTTTTTATAGGTAGACGAATCGACTTCCATTTATTCGTAATCTTTGCCAAAAAAAATTGCTTTGTTCTTACCGTGGTTTTCTAAGTGTTCAATTTATTTTTTTGTTTAATGAAAAAAGACTTGATAATTTTAAGACGCTAACAAAAGTTTATTTTACAGCAGAGTCGAGCTTTTCTAAGAATATTTATAATTATTTCGACGCGTATATTGTGCATAAATAAATAAAAAAAAATAAGAGTTTATCGAACATGTTTTGTCCTTCCGAATTTATCATAACACGCTCGGGCGGGTTCGCAATTTCTAATAAATTGCCGGGCACGCAGGGTGGGTAGAAATGGTTTCGCTTTTACAATTTCTAGTTGGGAAATATCCGTTTACATAAAAAAAATAAATCCATTTCTAATTTTCGTACGTTGACGATATTTCATTAACGCGTTTATCGCAAAGATAATTTCATTATTGAAATCGATACAGAGCGTGCCTACTTTTGTTTACGCATTAATTAATAAACTGCTCCACAAAAGTTAAGGAAGTTGCAAATTTTGCGATTATTCTAAAAGTTGCAGACTTTTTGATCACCAAATTTTCAAATATGCGAAATTAAATGTTTTCTCTCATATCTGAGTGGATTTTTTGCCCCTACTTCTACAACTCATAACTTCTGCAACTTTTAAATTAATCTCAATTTTTGTGAACTTCCTTAACTTTCGTGGAGCAGTATATTACACGGTGTCTCGCAAAGCGCGCGTTTCAACCACCGTAACCAGGTGAGTAGTTGGAGTTTTTTGCAGCGAAATTACCACAAGTTTGCGGGCGCGTTTCGGCCTTTTTCTCCGCATCGCCGAAGGTGGCAAAGAGCGCCGATAACCGCCGACGTTGGTGCTTAATTGGCCGAGCCGGCGGCGCCTCCTAGAAGGGGACCTTCAATAAGACTCGGCCCGCGCGTCGGGAGCGCTTTAGTGCTTCGACTTCTGCCGATCGGAGATAGTACCATTGGATACACTTCGCGGGTGAGTGAATTTCGATGTTATTTTTTTCTCATGCGGTCTAATTGAATGATTTAAATAACAAAACCTGGCGATCAGTTAGCACTTGCTCGCTACTATGTATCGCCCGGAATGAGAGGAGAGAAAAACACGGTGTGTTTGTGTTTTTTTTTTGATTCCTCGATCGTAGGAAAGGGTTTAATAAACTGCTCCAGAGACGTGCGCGCCGAAAATCGTGTAAAAAAATTCGCGGTCGGTAAGGAAATGGTGGGTATTTATGCGTCGAATTAGACCCAGTATTATTAACCGTTCTTGTTTGAGTTGTGGTTAGCACCGAAAAATTCGTTGGAAATGCAAACGCAGTTGTCTCTCGAATATTTATAAGTTGTAGGAAAAAAAGCAATTGCGCTTAGTCGTTGAAATTAAGTCGGTCAGACCGCGCGCGCCGGACTTACGATGGCGAAATAAATCGCATTTCCACATAGTTACTCGATTTATTTATTTTATTTGTTCAATTACAATATACCATTTGGGTATGTAGAATTTTTATCTAGTGTAAAAATCCTTTGGTATTCCTGATGATGCAAGTGCGGTTTGAAACAAAACCACAATCAATCATTCCTCGATAATTCCTACTTCTTTAGCCTCTCCGTTTGCGGGACACAAAGAAATAGCAAACATCATGGAATGATTATTAATTATTACTAATTACTGGTGAAGAAAAGTGATTTATTTATGTCTTCCTGCTTCCCCGAATATCGTCTTGATAAATCACAAGAGCAGACAAGACATGTGTATATTAACGCGTACGTGTGCATAACAGTGCTGTTAAGTTATTACATAATGTTAAATTATTTGTCGGCCAATTTATAACAGTTATTATATTATTTAATCTAAGTCATTTTCATGGGCAACAAATACGTTGAAGCACACGTCACATTCCTTTGGAGCTTTATACAGTGGCTTTTCATTGTTTTGTTACTCACAGATTTTTTTGTTGATGCTGGGAAAGCTTTACAGAAATAACGCATGTCTATTAAAAATTCCCCATGGAATTAATTTATACGCTTATGGAAATTTTTATCCCAGCCGCACGATATTTATCGGTTAATTATACAATATGTGAATTAATCGTATTGATGCGTTGTTGGGAAAAATTATAAGTGGCTTTTTTACGGACTAATCGATATAGAAGTTATTATTGTTACGATATTTTATGCCATTACAAAATATAAACAGGTTTTATTCGAGATTTTTAGAGATACATTTCAAGTTAATTTTATTTTTAACGATTTTTTTACGTATCCTCCGTATGGGTTATTTAATTAAAATTCTGAAAAATCCCATAAATAAGACCTAAAATACACAAACTCGCTACATTATTACTTTCCTGATTAACATTAGGGGGCATAAAATCCATAACTATAAATTTTCCGTTTATGTCATAGACTTTTATTTTTTTTACTAGAAAATCGTTTGGATCTCTCAAATATAATTCAGTTTATACAGAAATATTTAGAAATAATTTAAGCTCATTCTCTCAAACTGTCAATTATCAACCAATAGAAACACTCGTGCATACTTGATCATTTTGACGTTTTATGACTTGTCAAATTATCTGAACATAGCTTAAAGCTCATTTTGACGTTTTATCTGACTTGACAGGTCTGTCAAATTATGTGAACATAACTTTTAAAGATTGCTTTGACTTTTTACGGACTTAATTCCTGTGCGCAGAAAATGCTGCGATCTGGGTGCCTTCTTCTGCTGAGCGCTTGCCTCGCCAGCGCCTATCGATTACCCGACGACGTGAAACCGGAGCATTACAAATTGGAAATAATTTCCCACCTGGGCGAGAAGAACAACTTCGATTTCGACGGGAAAGTCTGGATACTGGTAAATACAAACATCAGACTACCATCTGAATATTAATCGTAGCCACATTCGCGCGAAATGTGTTTATCGGCCTTGCACGCGACGCCGATCGCCGGTGCATGAATATTTTTTTAATGCAATTTCTAAAGAGACATTGACCGGCGATGGGCGAGTGAAAAAAGTCGCCTTCACCTACTAAAGGCGAATTGCATTACGAATTTGTCGCAGGTGACCTGCCTTCGGCCGACGCGAAACATAACGCTGCATTCGAAGAACCTCGACGTTCGCAAAGAAGAGATTACGTTGAAAGATGTGTCAGGGCACAACGGTTCCAAACCGATGCCGATCGGCGCCGTCGAATTCCAAAACGAGAACGATTTCTTGGTGATACACGTCGACGAGCCGCTCAAGGAGCTCCGCCGGTACGAGGTGTTCATCGATTTCAAGGGGCGTCTCGACGACGGCCTGGCCGGGTTTTACAGGTCGGTGCAAATCGATTGCGCGGAGGAATCGATTAATCGATTTCCTAATGTTTCAGGAGTAGCTACTTCGACAAAAAGTCCAGAGAGAAGAAATGGCTGGGCGTCACGCAGTTCGAATCGACCAGCGCCCGCTTGGCTTTTCCCTGTTTCGACGAGCCCGAAATGAAGGCCACTTTCGACATAAGCATCGGAAGAAAGGAGGGCTACAGGGCTATTAGTAACATGCCTTTGTTCAAAACCGAACCGCTGTAAGTACATAATTTACCACCATTTTTCTATTTTTTGTTGTTGTCGTTTTTCGCAGGAAAGAAAAGGAAGGTTGGTTTTGGGATCGCTTTGATACCTCCGTGCCGATGTCGACTTATCTAGTAGCTTTCGTAATATCAGATTTCGACTTTAAAATCGGCCATCCCGTTGATAATAACAACGTAACGTTCAGAATTTGGGCCAGGAAAGACGCTTTGGATCAGGTAAAGCGCGCGCCTTGAAACTAGGCAACCCTATTTACGCGTACGTTAATGTTTTAGGTAGATTTCGCCGCGGAAGTTGGCCCCAAATGTCTGGCTTACTACGAGAAATTCTTCAACATCGATTACCCGTTGCCCAAGCAGGATATGGTGGCCATACCGGATTTCAGCGCCGGAGCGATGGAGAATTGGGGGTTGATCACTTATAGGGAAGCTTACCTTTTGTACGATCCCAAAATTTCGACAAAGACCAGCCAGCATCACGTGGCGAGCGTTATTGGTAAATCGAATTCGAATAGTACACTAATCAATTATGCTTTATTGAGAATTTTTGCAGCGCACGAATTGGCTCACCAATGGTTCGGTAATTTGGTAACGATGAAATGGTGGACGGACCTTTGGTTGAACGAAGGTTTCGCTACATACATGGCCAGCCTTGCCGTCGACCATCTATTTCCCCAATGGAATTCCTTGGAGGAAGAAGCGGCTGATAATATGCTGGGAGTGTTCTCGTTCGATTCCTTGAGGACCTCTCATCCGGTAAGCGATTTAATTAACGAACACTTACGATTTCTAATGATTAATGTTTTAGGTTTCGGTGCCGATCGGTAATCCCAAAGAAATCGACGAGATATTCGATACGATTTCGTACAAAAAGGGGTCGTCGATACTGCGAATGATGAATCTGTTCCTGGGCGAGGAGGTGGTGAGGACGGGCGTCAGTAACTATTTGAAGAAACACAAGTTCGGCAACGCGGAACAGGACGATTTGTGGGAATCCCTCACCGAAGAGGCGCACAAGAGGAACGTTTTACCCAGCAATTTGACGGTCAAACGCATCATGGACACGTGGACCGTTCAAACCGGTTATCCAGTTATCACAGTAACGCGCGATTACGCTATAGAAACCGCCGAAGTTAGCCAGGTAATATTCTCGCCTGTGTAGGCATCCAGTTCCTAATAGAAATTTTGCAGGAACGTTACTTGAGAGACATCATCCACACCAAGGACGACGCCAATCCTTGCTGGTGGGTGCCGCTGAGCTACTCGACGCAGTCGAAGCCGCATTTCAACGTGACCACACCCGAGCACTGGTTGTCCTGTCCCAGGCACAGTCAAATCATCGAAAATCTACCGGGCGAAACCGAGTGGGTGATTTTCAACAATCAAATGGCCGGCATCTACAAGGTGAACTACGACGAGAGGAACTGGAAGCTCATCACCGAGTTCCTGCAGGGTCCCGATTTCAAGAAGATCCCCACGTTGAACAGGGTGCAATTGCTCAGCGACGCCGCCGATTTGGCGTTCGTCGGTAATTTGAAGTACGAAGTGTTCTTCGAGATGCTCAAGTACTTGAAACAGGAGACCGAATACATGCCGTGGAAGGCCGCTTTGGAGAAGACCAACGTCATTACGAATCATTTGAAGAAATCGTCGACGTACGGTCAATACAAGGTGATCAAATCGCGGTGGGTTTTTTTAAATGCGATTTGTCGTTGAATGTCGTTTTATTTTAGGAGTACATGAAACATCTGTTGACGCCGATTTACGAGAAAATTGGAGGTTTAGAAGCTACAGTTACCAATCCCGAGAAACTCGATTCGATAAAACTGCAACAACTTATCGTCAGCAGGGCTTGTTTGTTCGGAGTATCTAATTGCATTATGCACGCCAAAAACTACTTCAGGATGCTGCAGGATAATCCCAATCAAAACGTGTAAGATTACATTTATAAATAATGAAGAGACGCAATTTGAATGTTTTTTTTTGTAGCATTCCGAAGGATTTACGCGGTACGGTATACTGTACAACATTAAAAGACGGCGGAGAATTGGAATGGGACTTCCTGTGGCAGAAATACCAAAATTCGAACGTGGCCACGGAGAAGACGTCCATTTTGAATTACCTCGGTTGCACGCAGGAAATTTGGTTGCTGAGCAGGTATTTGGAATGGTCGTTGAACGATACGACGATCAGAAGACAGGACACCGGAAGCGTTTTCGGATCTGTGGCAACTAACGACGTTGGATATTTCATAGCGAAGAACTTCTTCTATGAGAACGTCGATAAAATTTTCAAACAGTAAGCGTTTTAGTTGAGAAATTATTGGTTTCTTCATTGATAATGATTTTAGCGTGCAACCGCATAAGAGGAGGATTACGAGATTTTTGTCGTCTCTGGCGAATCAAATGACGGATCACAAGGACCAGGAAGAGGTAATATCTTTTATAGAAACGTAATAAAATTTTTGAAATGTTTGTTTCTTTTTTCAGTTTGAACACTTCATAGAGGCAAATCAAAAGAACTTCGCCGATGTCAAACAGGGAGTACAACAATCGTTGGAAACTGTGAAAATAAACGTTCAATGGCAACACACGCACGCCGATGAAATAGGTGATATTCTTAGAAGATATTCAAAAGAAATCGCATGAAAAAAACAGTACAATATGCAAGTGAAGATCGATTAAATAGTACCATTTTATCGTTAAAATAGTCATCGAATGATGTAATTAGATTTAGAATATATTTAAAATTTCTAGCGTTATATTTTGCTGAAAGTTTTTAAAAATCGCAGCTGAAAGTTTGTAAATTTTAATTTACAAAATAGCTTTTGGCTTTCTGAAGATAATTTGGTATGTTTTCTTCACTCGATTTAGTACAAATACAAATATAAAAAACAAAAACATTCTAATAAACAAAAATTAATTTTAATTATAAACTATTCACTTGCCCAATAAAATTTACTCAAGAAATACTGCAACAAAAGTGTGGGAAAAATCTCATAAGTTACTTCAAAAGTAAATTTTATTTTCCTAGCAATCGTTTATAATACCGGAACATTATTTCAAATTGGCAAATTTCATCAAAATATTTACAAACCAGCTGTCGAAAGTTTTGTTCAATTTATTGTTGTCACACTGTATTAAATTATAATGTACTTAATTCTGTAATTTTTATATTTATATAATTTATAAACATTGAAAGTAAATGTATTTACACGTTGTAATTAAAAATTAAACAAAACTGTACAATTAATCGAGTTCAAGGAATGTGAGGGGACAAAAATTAATACCTTCCAAAACACCCAGTCAAGACTATAACTTGACTAAATATTTAGCTCCATTAAAAAAATACTAATTACATTGTACGATCCTGAAAAAGCTACAAGCTTTGCAGCGATTCAATATGAGAGTTTTGATGGCACGAATAATTGGAATGATTATATTATAATAAAATTTACAATTTCCGGTCGAATTAATAGCCGATATACAGGATCAATACATATGTAACATATTTTATTTTACAGTAAATTCTGTGCATAAACGCCAATTAGTTTAGTGTTTTTTTTTCGTTAATCAAAACAGTAACGTTATAATATCCAAAATATTTGACATTTTCGTAGTATTAATTTCAGTGTGATTTCTAACGTTTCGAAAAAATAGGAAATTTGGTGCAACACTGATTTTTCATTAACAAGCTAATTCGAAATTTACTAACATTTAACATATACATGTTAAGCGAATTTTACGACCACTATGGTCAAAATTGTTTTTTTTTATATCTACATAAAAAAATAATATACACTGGCTAATAGGAAAAATTTCTAACAATTCATTTAAGAAACGTTTTGAGCGCTGCATTTGAGTAAAATCGATGTTATTTATCAAACAAAAAAAAGGAAACATTCGGAATTATTTACAATAGAAACTTAGGTCTATCACAATTTTTATGAACTTAATTTAAGCGCCGTTTCTTCGTTATATGTTTAATTTTCCCTATATAATAAGTATTTTGTGGTCAATATAATATTTTGATCACATCCCTTTTGATGATGAGAAAACATATTACGAATGCTAATATAGTTACTGCAAATTCCATAGAATTCAATTAAAAAAACGCATAAATAAATTTGATCACAGAAATTATTTTCCATCCTAAAAGTGGATGGAAATGTATAGTACGAAAATTAGAATTTTTAATATTATACAGTAACTATACAGGCAGTCAAAAAAACTACAATAAACTGTATACTTATTCATAAACAAGAAAAAAAAAACAATTACATACAATTAAAAATGATATATAAAAGAGAAGACAAAAATTAGAAATATAATACAAAATGTATAACGCAGTGCCAAACAGGCATCACAAAAAAATTATTTTCAAAGCTCACTTTGCAGTTTTTATTTAGAAAAACAAGCACAGTATTATTAGTATTTTATTCGTTTCGAACTAACTATCTAATTAGGTACATTCATTTAAATTTTTTTCATCATTAATTGTCAATATAAATATTCTGTGATATCACATTAAATCACTTTAAATAGACTTTTTGTACTAGCTAAAAAAACGTTAAACAATGTACCCTAGTATTTCGCATTAAGCGCCAACACAATTCAGGTATAAAAATTTCAATCCGGACAATTACAAAATTTGAGTAAATGAAAATTTCTGTGTATAAACAATAAACCAGCACGTTAAATAAGTATAAATTTAGTAAAGGGAAATTTTTATACCAATCTCATATTCCACATTTTATTATAAAATAAAAAAAAAACCTTACCATTAGTCACCGAGCGGGTCTGACATTTTGGCATAGAACAGCAAGTACGGCGTCGACGCTGAGTTCGGATTATTCCCCAATATTTTCACAAATTCCTGACTCGTTATAGACTTGATATTCTCGTCGTCGCACTCTAACCACGTATCGTGCGACGGATAATCGCTCAAACGGGTACTCTTCCTCGTACAACTATTTATAACGTTCTCTACGTTCTTGTTGATTTTCACGCCGCAACAATCGACGCTCTTGCACATCCTGATGCCGTTCACGACGCTCCTCGACGACAAACCGTTCCGCGATTCTATGAGCAAACTGCGCGGCTTGAGGTACTTCAGGATGTTCAGGGATTTCTCGCTGCTGCTCGCCGACAGGCTGCCTTTGGGCAGGTCTCTCGTGCAGTCCGAGTAGTCTTCGAGGTGATCCGAGGCTCTTACGTAGGCTATGTAGTGGCCCGAAGCCATCGTGCCGCCCAGGTGCATTATCACGCAGCATAGGGCGTATCGGTGCGGTCGAAGTTGGCGTTCTTCAATCTAAAATGTATTAAAATTTAAGTGATTAACGCGGTCTTGCACCAAACGCGAACTAAAGTAAAGAGTTTAGTTAATCTATAAGTTTTTGGGGTTTTTATTTGGACTATTTAATGTTGGTTACACTTAGTTGTCATTTGAGAGAAAAGAGACCACAGAACACAGAATTTAGGTTCTAAGTTCTACATTCTGTGAAAAAGACATTTTTAATGTTATATGTTATCGAGGTTTATTTGTATTTATTGTATATTATCAATCATCAGATATTATTTAGTTGTGATGGAAATTGAACAAATAAACATTGATTATGAAGATATTTTTGATGATGATTTGGAAATTTTAGAGATCCAGAATTAAACCGCCAACCCACCCCTCAAAGGAGGAGTGGCGGGTAACTTTAAAAATTTAAATAGAAACCCCTAATTTTTATTGAAAATTCGGAATCCTGGCATCAAAATTAGCAAGTTTTGTTCGAAACTTTTTCAAATTTATCAAGAAAAAAAGCTAAAATTTCGAAAATTATTTCAAATAGCCCTATAGTGACGCAAAAGTATAATTTATGATGGTCAAATTCCATAAAGAAACAACCTTATGAAAAAATCTACCCCCGACCATATTACAAAAAGATATTTTATTGCTAATTTTCCGTCTAATTAACTGGTTGCATAATACAGTAAAGTCTATTTTAAATTAAATCAAAAGTAAATCAACGTAAAGTAAATCAACTTCTCTCGTAACAGTGCATACGTGGTTGAAATTTGTCTGATAAGTTATGAAACACCCTGTATAAGTGGTGCAACATAAAAATTGAATATAACTTGAGTTTAGCATTGAACCACGTTTACACATTTAAATCCCATTGGTGCAAGAACCCGAAAATCGTATCTCAAAATCAAACCGAATTAGCGCTTACTTTACAACAACTTTCGCAGAAACACTCGTGCTCCAAGGGCGTGGGCAAGTACGTATTGACCTTCTGCACGCCGGACGTCGACGACGTGAATCTCTTCAATTGCAACACCATGATGTTGGGCAACTTCTCGAACAACACCTCGCGGCTGGCCTCGTTGTATCGGCAACAGTTCGAGCACAGGTATTTGTTCGAGTCGCACAGTTTCTCGGTGGTGACGCACGCCCGCCGGAATATGTTGACGGCGTCGTCGGCGTCGTGGCCGTCGTCGTAGCCCGGCGATATGGGCACGGGTATGTCGTAGAAGGGTTCCTTGCGCTCCGTCACGCACTCGCATTCGAGGCATTTCGTCCGCCTCAAGGTGATCCCTTCGAAGTCTTCCGTCACGAAATTGTAGTTCAATTTCTGTTTGGTCGAAGACACATTGGGGCTGGTTAATGGTACTTCGCCGTTGGATTGGTGGGCGCCGTTCACTTGTTCTTCCGATATCGATTCTTTCGTTTTGTCCTTCTTTTTCAGGCTTTTCTTCCACGAGTTCCGCACGCTCCACACTTTGTTGCTGTTCACCGTCGGCAGGGTTTCCGTTTCGTGAAGTATCTCGGGATTTTGTTGGACTTGTTGGGTTAAAATATCACAGGTTTCCCTAATGTTGTCGAGTAAATACACCAGAAGTTCGTGGGCATCCTAAAATTACAATCTCTTCATCAGTATATCCATGTTAATTAATAAATCGAAGAAAAAAAAAAAAGTAAGATTTACCTGCTGGTTATTTCCTTCGAATATGGAATTCGCGTCTCTGATAGCTTGTAATAACGCTACGGGCTTATCTGCTTCGTTCGATTCCTTAATTTCAAGGTTATGCATAGTCATAAATAACTCGTGTAATTTCTCGGTGACTATCTGGACTTTCGATTTGGGAATTAAATCGTTGGAACTACCCAACGACAGTAAATCCTTGCTGCTTGTGCTCCTCGAACTGGGACTGGTTATCGAGCCGATATTCCTACCTAAAGACGATGTTTTCGCTTTGTTCTGGTTCAATTTCGAACTGACTAGAGCCAAATCGCCGATGAGATGGTGCAGATTGTGCAAGAACGTCGGGGCGAACCTCAGCGTGTACAATACGCTGTTGAGGAAGCAGGTGTTTCCCATGTTTGATAATGTGGCGACGGGGGCGTTCTGAGATCCATCAACGTTGTTCTTGGCGTCGCTCCTGTAGCCGTTCAACATTTCGTTCAGGGCTATTCTTTTGACGGGTGTAACGGGGACAGATTCCTCTTCGAATTTCCTCTTGTGCTGCTCGCCACCGCCGCTCGCCAAGATTTTGTTGCCTTTATATTTAGCCTTACCTTGTGCTATTGGGTTGCGCAAAGGAATAATCACATCATCATCTAAAATTGTCATCTTCCTCTGTATTCCTGAAATGCGAAAATCGAATCAAAAATTTGCAATCGACATATTCGCCAAATAGGTAGGTCGCGTATTAGATATTAGGGGTACGTAGTTTACCTACATGTGTGTTCGATGTTAAAACCAATCCTAGTCACGATTTAACTGTTATCCATCAACTAATTTTTATCGTTTTTACTCTGTATTCGGTTAAAACTCCATGTAGTTTATTTTATTAACGAATTCACTGGAAACTTTTTCAACGAAGGTGGAAAGATGGGAAGACAATTGACGTTTGACATTGACTGACAAGAGAAATGACGAGCAGGCACGCAACCGTTATAAATTAAAAAAAACAATAAAATGATTCTTATCTAATTGTCCTTGTCTAATTAGAACTTATTGCAGTGACGTTCGTAATAGAGGGACAATTGATATTTTCAAAAATTAAAATATTTGTTTAAATTCAATACAATATCGTCTGGTTCAAAGAGTTATGTACAAATTAAACACGTTATAGAGAAAGAAAGAAAGGTATTGTCTATGTTTACATTTATCGCTAAAAAAACCGAACGGTGATGATAAAATTGACAGATTCACATAAGTTAAAAAAGAAAATTACATAAATTATTGCTATCGTTTTCTTGTTAGAACATAGCCAGTTGATTTTGAGCCTTACGATTCTGTATGAATTCAACGTTTTAATTAATTATCTTCTCATTTTTAAGGCCTCAGCTGTTACAGCTATTCGGCCTAATATTGTTTTACTAAAAATGACATTTGTCAATACTGTCAAGTAAAAACTTTGACACTGTCAATTAGTCATTTGTGTATTTAATATTTAATAATTGAAAATAGAAATAATTGGATAAAATGTCGATCGAAATTTTGCAATCGGATTGTAAAAGAGCCGTATCGAAATTGAGCTCGTTAACTAATAGCGAGTTAGATGACATTATGAATAATGATGAGAAAATACAAGATATCATCACTCAGTTAGATCAGGTAGGAATTACACGGATAAAAACGTAGTTATAAATAGGATAAAACGATTAGTTTATATCTTTACTTTCAGTCATATCTAAAAGAAATTGAAAACGAAAAAGAAAATGTCATTGTAAGTAACACCTCTATGGCGGAATACAATTTATCAAAAGAACCCGAACTAGTCGAAGGTCGTGAAAAAATTAAAGAATTATCCGAAATGGGCGAACAATTGACCAAAAGTATTGAAGATAAGTTGAAGGAATTAAGTAAGTAACTGATATGTGGTATAAATACTAATTGTTAATAAAAATTAATAATTTTTAGAGGAAAAAGGGGGTGACATGTCTCTAGAAACAGCCTTAGCATTGTTACAAACCGCTGCTAGCGAAATGGAAGAAGAATCCGAAAAGACGGCGAAAAAGTTGTTAGAAAAAGAAGTGGAAATAGACGATTTCCTCGACGAATTCCTGGAGAAACGTAGAATAATGCACATGAGATTAGTAAAAGCGGAAAAACTATCGAAAATCCTTCAAAGAGATCCATCGCTGAATAACATCCCTAATTACATAAACGCCCCTCCGGTCAGCATCAATTCCAACTTTTTCCCGGGTATTCCAACGAATCCACCATCGAATCTGCCATATCCTGTGGGACCTCCATCGGTACCTTACCCCACCGGCCCCTTAAATATGCCAATGCCACTTCCGCCTAGACCCAATTACTTTCAAAACTATTAGACCCATCATACGAAAATTTTAAGATAGTGCACATTTTTATACATAAGTTTATGCCATATGAATGCATTCAATAATAACGTAGGTTAGTTAAGTTTTTAGATTTTTATGTACGCAGTTAGGCAATTACTTTTAGATGGCCATAAAAGATTATCACAGAAAATGGAAAGTGGCTGAAAGCTTTTATTTCCCAAAATGGATGTATATTTTAAAAAATAAATAGAAAGGTGTGCCAATGTTGGGAATTTCATAAATGTTTATTCGGTATTTTTAAAGATTAAAAATCGTTTTGTATATACAAACGCAATTTTAATATAATGTGATAACCAATAATAATAATAAATCCCCGAGAAAAATAATTTACTGTACCATATAATAGATATTACAATTTAGTATTAGCGTTAAAAACTGTTATATCTATATGCACAATGGGTTTAAACTATTAATAAATCGTATTTTTTAACAAATTAACTACTTTACTATCAAATACCTTTTATAACACGAATTAATCATATCAACAGTAGTTTGAATTCTCGCTCTAAAAAAAACCAAAGGAAATAAATATTTTCTATTTTGTTGTAAACCTTGATAGGCTTATTACAAATTGCAATTGTACTCACCTCTGACGAATCACTCGAAAATTGCCCAAACAGAGAATTTTCTGTAAAAATACAAATTTTTAAAACGACTGAACTATTTAATAGTAAGAGGCCATTTAAAAATACATTTACTCCTCTGCACTATAAATAATAAATAACAGTGGTTAGAGTGAGAAATTTGCAATTGCAATCACAATCACGCAATATCATTCTTTCTTTTTCCTTTATACGAAACATACGATAGTTGTCTGTTACTTGTAAACAGGTTGATTCATTTTAGCTTGCAATGTATGCTATGGGTGTGATAAAGACAACTTTCATTAGACACTTATAAAGGAAAAAGAAAGAGTGACATTGTGTCATTGCAACTTTTCACTCTGACAACTGTCATTTTAATAATCTTTCTTTGTTCAACTCATAGATATGACCATACAATATTGCAAACTGAAATGAAACAATGTGTAGGAAATGAAATAATAAAATTTAAGGGCAAATTACCAAATTGCTTATGTTGCTTCTTGTTGGGGTCTTCTTCGTAGATTATCTCGAATTTACTGCTGACAGCTTCAAGGTCTGTGCTGAGCAGGTAATAAAGCTCTTTCGAAATTTTCTCCGCTTCCACGGCGAAGTCTTTATTGAACAGGGTCTTCCTGAATCGCTTTTTCTTTACGTTTTTCAACGAGGGGCAAAGGCCGTGAATGGTTTCCGCTTTTTCGGCGGTCTCATCGTCGATATCGCCATAACCGCAGTCGGCTATGTGACAAATATCGGCCGTTTTGAACAACAAGGATTTATTATTGCAAATGTTCGTTTTGTACGATTCGATAATGGTCGGTAGTTTTCGCAAACGACCGGAAAGCCGGTTCTTTCCGAAGTTCACCGTTACTTGGTTGTCGTTCAAGTCCAAGTCGATTTTCATGACCTTTTTCAGTTTCTCGGGTTTGGTGTGCAGGATTTCGCGGACCTTTTGGGCTTCTTCCTGCGAACGGGATTATTGAGGGCGGGTTATTGAGTGAAAACTGCTTACCGATGGTAGTCGCAGGATAAATTGCTCTTCTAAAACTACTTCGTTAGTTTCCTCCATTTTGAAAGTTCAAAATGATATTTGAATGTTGAATGGGAAGGAAACGGAAGAAGCGAGAATTAATGACGTACGTCAATGTCAATCACGAAATTTTAATCGAGTTTAATTAATTGGATGTTATGTAAGTAAGAGGCCATTACTCACTTAATTTTTATTTCCTGCTGGTCCATACAAAGTTTTAAACCAATGTGTTTTTTCTACTGTATATTTTTTTGAGTTCGTAAAAAACAAGAGTAAATTTGCAATACCGTTTATTAAAATATTGTTCATTCACACTAGTGGGCAAATAGAAGAAAACTAATACATACATTGGAAAAATCATTTCTTGTACAAATATCAGATCTGAAAATTGCGGAATTCCAGTAAAATTTAAAATTGAAACGCTTATTTACGTTGAGTTGCAAGAAACGACTGAGAAATCTTTATAAAAGTACAAAAATGTAAACTATTAAATTATTTAAATACGTTCTGCTAAAATAACTATAGATGCTTAAAATTTGAACACAATTGTTGCAAAATGACTTTTTTTTTGTACTTTGAATAATACCAATCTAGTACGAAACAAAAATAATTTACTTTTAATAAAATTTGAAATTAAAAAAAATGCTAAAATAAATCGAGACATCTATTCCAAGACTTTTAACATTAATTATTGAAGCTTATCAACTAAATTTAATAAAATATGATGTGAGGTGCTGAAAACTAAAAATAATATAAAAACAACACACAACTAAAACATATTAACAACAAATAAAAATAGATAATTTCTTATTCAAATAGGTGCTAACGTTTGAATATATCATAGTAAAACACTCTTACATTACACATTGAACGTTTCATTTAAATGGAAAACCATAAAAACAACATTTTTGATTAAAATTTAATTAAAAAAAAAAGAAATATTGGGGAGATTTAAACATTTTTATATGCCTGTAAATAATGAAAAAATACCTTGAATTTTAGGAAATCTTTTATGGTTTTTCATTTACAAATCCTACCATTTTATAAACTATTCAGAAAAGACCATTCAATATACTTTTCTAACTATATTTTTACCTAAAAGGCTCTCGGTGTAATTTATTTGGTAAATAGTTTTGAGGTGGGGAAATTATTTTTTAGAGGGAGTAGAAAAATACATCAATTTTGTAGGTCCATTTCTAAATTTGTTTTCGTTTTTTTGCTACTTTAAATTCATCTAATTTTTGGGGTAAATTTTATTAATTTTTACATTAATGGCAACAAAATTTTAATTTGAGTACATTACCAAATTTTAGGGTTATTACAATGCTCCGCAGTTTACTTATGGTAAACATTATAATAAGATAAGTACAAGATTACAAATTTGCGTTAGAATTAGAGCATTAATTTTTGTAAAATCTGCTCGACTGAAACAAAATAGGCGCCCTTATAACTACCTTATTATTCGAACCATCGATTATTTTAAATGCGTCTCACGAACGTGTACTTAATGATCTAATCATTTAACCTGAGATTTTTTAATAAAACTAAACGAATATAACACGATCATATCAGAAAGAAAAAAGCACAATTAAGCGCAAGCCTTTTATTACCGTATAAATAGAAACTTCGTTGAATTCCACAAAAATTCCAACGGCATTTCTACATCGATCGACCGCCGGCGTATTGTCGGAATTTATTTAACGGCCGTCGGTTTGGGCGTGTAAGAGGCTCCGGGAATTTTCGAGAGCGTCTTCGACAAATCGACGCCCGTCAAGGCGTTGAGAGCGGGCGGTATTTGCCCCACCAAACGGGTGATATCCGACGTGGTGTTATCCGGTCCCCCGATCAGGACGATTTCCTCGGTCTTCGCCAGAGGAGAAGCCACTTCGGCAGCAATCTGGAAACGATTACAATAAAATAAGTTCGAGTTATGATTAATTAATGGATAATAATGAATGATTCATATTTTATTTACAATGCGAATTACTGTTCTAGTTAGTTTAAGGGTAGTGTAGTGAAGAGTAGTATTTAAACCTGTAAATTGCGATCTACTCCGCTCTACTCGGATTCCGTTATGAATGACTCTACTCTGAAACTATTTTAAAGCTACTCTGAATCTGCACTAAATTTACTCTGAATCAACACTAAATTTACTCTGATTGCACTCTGAATCTATCGAATCTTCTCTATTCTACTTTGAATCTAATCTACTCTGAATTTCCTATACTCTGAATCTACTCTGAATCTACTCTGATTGCACTCTGAATCTATCGAATCTTCTCTATTCTACTTTGAATCTAATCTACTCTGAATTTCCTATACTCTGAATCTACTCTGAATCTATCGATTCTACTCTGATTCCACTATGAATTTACTATGAATCTACCGATTTTACTCTGAATCTACTCTGATTTACTCTGAATCTACTCTACTCTAAATCTATTATACTCTAAATATACTGAATATACTCTACTCTGAATCTACACTAAATCTACTCTAATTGCACTCCGAATCTATTGATTCTACCAATTTTACTCTGAATCTACTCTCCTCTGAATCTAATCTACTTTACTCTGAATTTTCTTTACTCTACACTGAATCTACTCTACTCTACTCCACTCTGACTCTACTCTACTCCGCTCTGTAATAAAGTATGTATTTACGTACCTTTGGTAATGCTTCGAGAACGAGAGACATAATGGCAGCTTCTCCGTACTGCTTGTAAACAGCGGCTTTGGATTTCATTCGTTCGGCTTCAGCCTTACCTACGCACGATATAGAAGAGGCTTCGGCGGTACCCATTAATTTCACCTTCTCGCTTTCGGCCTGCGCGTTTTTGACTTTCTGCGTTCTATACGACAGAAGTTATTAATGGGGTAAATTTAAATGTATTAGTCATAATCGTTACCGTTTTCCTTCGGCGATCACCTCGACTTTGTAACTCTCGGCCTCGGCGGGCAGGCGAACGGTCGCGTTCAATTCACCCTCTTTTCTCATCACCTCCTGCGCCTCGATTTCGATTTGTTTTTTCCTTTCGACCACTTCGATTTGGATCTCTTCGTTTCGGATGCGCTGGCGGATCTTCGCCGCCTGCAGTTCGTAGGCCAGTTGTGCTTGGGCTTTCTAAAAAAAAAAAAATCACAGTAAATCTTCTTTATTTCCGTAACTCTTGCTAGTCAGTTATTCGGCTAGCTTACTACTTTTACTGTTTTTTTTTTGAACGCGATATAACTTACGGCAGTGTTGATTTCCTGATCGAAATTAGCTTTTTGCAGTTTGAACATTCTCGAGTTATCTTCGATTTTCGTATCAGTCGAATACTTGATGTCCATGGCTTGTTTCTGGCATTCAGATTCCTACGAAGAAAATCGTTTAAAAACTCATAAAATGGGGAATTTAACTAAGGGCTTACCCGTATGCCGGCGTCTCTGTTGGCCTCGGCGACGCCGGCGTCGGCGTCTCTCTTCACCATGGCCGTCTGGGCCTTGCCCAGGGACGTGAGATACTGCACCTCGTCGTAGACGTCCTTAATGGTGAAAGAGAGAATTTCGATGCCCATCCGGCCGACGTCCGGGGCGGCGACTTCCCGCACCAACGCGGCGAATTGGTCCCTGTCGCGGTACACTTCTTCGACTGTAAGCGTTCCTGAAAGCCGCAGAAAATATGTTTAAATAAAAATAACCGGCAAACAAACCGACCTTTTGACTACGAAATAGGTAGCGCCTAGAGTAAACCCCGAACTCAAAAAATACATCCAAATCATTTCGTTGTAATTTTCCGGCAATCACAGATTTTTCTATTTCGTATCAACATAAACATTTGCACGATTTTTTTCCGCTCCGCGTGAGTGGTGGATATGAAAAATGCTGATCGACTAGATTCTCAAGTGCTTCTAATTTATTTAGCGGAGCACGTGTTTGTATCGGTCTCCCCCTTTGCACTGATGCCTCGCACAATACCGGGTATTAATACATTATTTGGTATTAAAATATTAACTACCATTTAAAAAATTCCTTACTACTGCTACAGGTCCGGACTGAATGAATCTCACGTCTATTTAAATGAAATTACTGGTAATAATATTAAAAACACTGCTTAAAAGCGTTTATTTGGGTAATGATAAAACTTTGAAAAAATCTGGTAGTTTCTTGATAACGTAAAAGTAATAAAATCTGATAAACAAATCGAATTCTCAGTCCTGTCCTGTTTTAATAAGCTCAAGTAGAGGACGTAAATATTCTGACGTCAATATTATTGAATTTTGTACTAGATCTAAAACATGATAAATTTAATTGAAGTTTAATTGTCAGGATTTAACGACTTACTTTTAAAAGTAATTACATCAAACATGAAATTGTAAACATTATCACGTTCATAATTGTCCACATTCGTAGGCAGTAAAAGTATTGTTTGGTATATTTAGCTAATTTAGACTAATTTGTAAGGTCTTAGCCAAGATCAAAATAATCAAAACTACTACATATGTACGTATGTAGCTATGTATAACTATTATCTCTGACAAACATTAATATTTCTCAAACAATTACTTATAAAAATTAAGTTTTTCCAACGAGAAATTCCATGAAAGTCAACGATTTTTTTTGACAGCTGACATTGATAGGATAAAAAAAATATTGAAAGAGTGACAGTCAAATCCGCAACACTAGATTACCGTTGAAAAATAAAAAAAATTCTGCAAATAAAAGCGGAACCTAACCAATATGGCCCAACAATAACAATAACTAAAATAATATAAATTTATGAAAGTCGAAACAAAGTCACGTAAATAACGTAAAATAATGATTATAAATTGATTTATGTTTCAATATTATTATTCAATAAAAATCAACCCTTCGATTTTTTTGACAGCTGACTTTGACAGAATAAAAAAAAAAACTACACCGCTAGATTACCATTGAAAAATAAACAAAACCCTTAAAATAAAATCATAAACCTACCCAATATCGCCCTCAAGTGTCCTTCCAACGTTTGCAAAATGGTCATCTTGATGTCCTTGACGGACTTGCCGAGGAACTGCTCGGAGGCGGTGTGCAACAGCTCGTCGGCCTTCATGATCTTGCATTGCGCGACGCCGGACACCGACAACGGTACGCCCTGCGACGTCTCGACGCTGATGCAGTGCGGATTCAGCGTCATCACCGACAGCGACAGGCGCTGGACGTCGGTGACGCACCACCAGGCCCACGACCATCCTCCCACCGTCGTGATGCGCTTCGTCGAGCCGCAACAACCACCTGAAAATTATGACACCTTGTCAAAAATTTATCGTTTTGTGAGTTTTTTTTAATACGTTTTTTCACAGTCTTGCATACAGGTCTGGAAACTCTGAGATTTTGTGGTTCATGAGGAATCCGCTTGGAACGCTAGTGTTGGGTAGGGTTAATTATAAATTTCTTGTAGCCTATCACTTCTATACGATGCACGAATATGTGGTACTGTTGTCAAATGAATTTAAAATTGTCGTGAATTAAATGGAAATTAAATGTGGAAGGCAACATGGCGGAATGAAGGAAAAGTGGCGTTATGTGCGTACGCTTAAACAACACTACCTGATACTAGCGCCCTCTGTCAAGAATCACATGATCCGCAAAACCCCAATTCCAGGAGTTTCCTGACTTCTTACATATACGACCGTGTTTTTTTTAACTTAATGCCTCCTTTGATTTCGAAATATTAATATGACATACATAAATGTCAAAATCAAAATGGCTTCGAATGGAAACGTCTTTAAAACGACCAGAATTGAGTTTATTGCTCACGAATTTCCATACAGCAACTAATTGATATGTGCTCGCTTAATTATTTCAAAAGTAGTACATCGAGTAGTACTTTCTTAAAGGAAACCATTCGAATACGTGACGATTGTAACGTATACGAAAACTCCAAATACAGGATAATTTCGTGAATATAATAGTATACAAAATAAGTACCGTTAGACATCGAATCACATCGTCCTGTATGTGAGTTTTAGATGGCACGAATCGAGTCGAGAGCTGTATAAAAAAGATTCTTCTCGTGCTCGACACAGAACGAGGAATTCCACCGAGTTCAAGAACGAGAATTTTCAATACTTGAACTTCGCTGACTCCGGTACTCGGATATAAGAAACAGCGTTCGATAAATACGTTCAGTGCCCGATTAAACTAGGACAACGAATACTGTTAGTTCTTCGTTGGTAAAATGTGTGTTAATTTAAAAAAACTCGCCTATTACATTATGTTGAAGTTGTGCGATTTTTAATGATAAACATTCAGAAGTAGAGGACCCGATACAACAAATAAAGGTTTGTAATTTTTTCTTTATATTGCACGTAGTAATTTCTAATAGGAATTCTTGGCACATAGTTTCGTTTCGTAAAGATTCGGATATGCAAAAATCGAGCATATACCGGGCGTTTCGCAAGCACATACTAATTTAACTCTGTTCTAAGAAATGAATTTCACTCGATACCCAAATCGATACTCAGCCAAGTTCGAAAGCGACATAAAAAAATTAGCGCGAGTTTTTCCAATTAATTCCCACGTAAAAAATGTCGATATTACGACAAATCCGTAAGTATTTTTTTTATTTAATTGCGATACCGAAATTAAATTAAATCGATTTTGTCGCGAAAATTTTATCCGACGCTTTTAAATCGCGCTATTCACACAAAAAAAAACCGCCGATTAATCTCCATTCCTTTTCTAAATTCTAACCATGTCGCTCCTGATTTCAGTGATGAGCGCTTTAGCCGGGAATTTGTACGGCTTGGGCGCCGAGGCGTTCAACAGCTTAGCCGTTTTCCTGCCGACGCTCGTCGCCGCCCTGGCCTACTTCCAATACGAACAATTAGACCCCGAGAGCCGGCCCATCAACGTCCCCAACGAGGAACTCCTCGACAAGTACGACTTTATCGTCGTCGGAGCCGGATCAGCAGGTAAATGTAACCCTGTGACGGGGTCAAGGGGCGCCAACCTTTGTCAGTACTCTCGTAGAAACTGTTGATGTATCAATAAAGAGTCTTCAAATCAATATTAATTACTTTAAAGGTGCTGTAGTGGCGAATCGATTGAGCGAAGTGGAAGACTGGAAAGTCCTGTTACTGGAAGCAGGAGGAGACGAAACGGAAATATCGGACATTCCAGTACTAGCGGCGTATTTGCAACTGTCCGCTTTAGATTGGAAGTACAAAAGCGAACCGCAAGGGCAAGCTTGCTTGGGTAAGTATCTCTTAACCACGAAACCACAGAAGAATCTAAAAACATTCTCAACAAATTCCAGCTATGAACAACGGCAGATGCAACTGGCCCAGAGGGAAGGTAATAGGCGGTTCCTCGGTACTGAACTACATGCTCTACCTGCGAGGCAACAAAAAGGACTACGACCAGTGGGAGTCGATGGGCAACCCCGGCTGGGGTTACCAAGACGCGTTGCATTACTTCAAAAAATCCGAGGACAACAAAAATCCCTACTTGGCCAAAACCGCCTACCACTCCACCGGCGGTTATCTGACGGTGTCCGAGGCCGCCTACCACACGCCTTTGGTGGCCGCTTTCTTGGAGGGCGGCAAGCAATTGGGCTACGAGAACAGGGACATCAACGGAGAACACCAAACGGGCTTCATGATGGCCCAGGGAACGGTGAGAAGAGGAACCAGGTGCTCCACGGGCAAGGCGTTTCTACGACCGATCAGGCTACGGCAAAATTTACACGTCGCCATGAACTCGCACGTTACCAAACTCCTAATAGATCCAATGACGAAAATCACGTTCGGCGTCGAGTTCCATCGAAACGATAAATTATACAGGTAGAGTCGCAAAACTCGATTTTACAGTAATATTCTTCATCTTTATCATCTCCATAACTCGCTTCCAAAATAAGTAGAATATATTTCCAGGATAAGAGCCAAAAAGGAAGTGATCCTGTCCGCGGGCTCGGTGAATTCGCCGCAAATATTGATGCTTTCCGGCATAGGTCCCAAGCAGGAATTGAACAAGCACAAAATCCCCGTCATCCAAGACCTGCAGGTCGGTCACAACTTGCAGGACCACATCGGTCTCGGAGGATTCACCTTCCTCATCAACAAACAGGACTCCATCACGCTAGACCGCATTTATTCAGCAGGTAACCTCTGTCCAATATTAAACTCTGACACTATTAAACTTGATGTACACATTTCCCAGGTCCTCTAATGCAGTACGTCATATTCGGAGGCGGGCCGTTGACGATAATGGGCGGCGTGGAAGGTTTGGCGTTCGTAAATACGAAATACGCCAACGCCACCGATGACTTCCCCGACATCGAATTCCACTTCGTGTCCGGCTCGACGCACTCCGACAGCGGGGCGCAGATCAAAAAAGCCCACGGTCTGACCGACAGCTTCTACGACAAGGTCTTCAAACCCATCGACAAAAAGGACGCCTGGAGCGTCATACCGATGCTGTTGAGGCCCAAGAGCAGAGGTGAATCGATTCGCTGAGTAAAATTATCGCTTATCGTTAATTGTCATTGCAGGCGTGATAAAATTGCGAAGCAACAACCCCTACGACGCCCCGTTGATTTACCCCAACTATTTCATGGTGGAAGATGACATGAAGACGCTCATAGAGGGCGCCAAGATCGGCATGGCGTTGAGTTTGACGCCGGCCTTCCAGTCTTACGGGAGCAAATTGGTGGAGTTTCCGGATTGCGCGCATTTCAAGAAATACAGCGATAAATTTTGGGAGTGTATGATCAGGCTCTATACGGTTACGATTTACCATCCAGTAGGTTAGTTGGAGTGTGATAAGTTTGAATTGAAACTCATTGTTTGGCGTGTTTAAGGTACTTGCAAAATGGGACCGTACTGGGACCAAAACGCCGTGGTGGATCCGCAGCTGAGAGTCTACGGTGTGAAAGGTCTACGCGTCATAGACGCGTCTATTATGCCGACGATGGTGAGCGGAAACACTAACGCTCCCACCATCATGATAGGTGAAAAAGGAGCGGATTTGGTCAAGGAATTTTGGACGAAAGCGGCGAAATACGGAAGAATCCTTCACGGTGCTTAGATGACTCCACAACCGAACTGTAAATACTTTATCCCAAAGAATTTTTATTTTATTTATTGTCTATACAAAGTAGTTTTGTTCACAATTGTATGCGTTAGTACAGCGCACATTTACTATGTAAATAGCAATTATGCATTATTTTATACGATCAATAAAATTCTAATAAATATCCGATATAAATTTCAATGCAATCCATTTCTGCCTAATTCAGCGAATTTTTTTCCGACAGAGATCAAAACCTTATCGAACTTTACTCAGTCGAACGAATATTACTCAGTCAGCCAACGAATTCCCGACAAAATGGATCCGCTTTCGCCGCAAATGCGCCTCCTGTCCATGACCAGGATGGCCCTAACCCTCGGTCCAGGTCTGGCGTTCCTCCTCTACCTACATTCCGGCACCATTTCGTCCAGACCCGACATTTTAGATCTGGATAACCGCGTCAGAGACATTCCAGTAACCCACATCAACAGAACGTACGATTTCGTGATAGTCGGGGGCGGCAGCGCCGGCGCCGTTCTAGCCAATAGGTAATTATCAATACGTTTTTGTAGCGATTTCCGGAAGCTAAATTTCAACGGAAATCCCTCGTAGGTTAAGCGAAAATCCCGCTTGGGAGGTGCTTCTGATAGAGGCAGGTCCGGACGAGACGACCTTAACAGACATGCCTCTGATGTTTCCCACGCTCCAGCTGAGCCCGTTGGACTGGCAGTACAAGACGGAGCCCGGAGAAAACTACTGCTTGGGGTTGAACGAGGGGCGATGTAACTGGCCGAGGGGCCGGGTGCTCGGGGGCTCGTCCGTATTGAACGCCATGATGTACGTTAGAGGAAACCGAAAGGATTACGACAGGTGTTTAATTTATAAATAGATAACACAAGGAGGAATATTAAGGTCTGTTTTTTTTAGGTGGAAGGAAATCGGTAATCCAGGTTGGAGTTACGAGGATGTGTTGCCGTATTTCAAAAAATCCGAGGATATAAGAATCAAGGAATTGACAAACGACGAATTCCACGGAACGGGTGGATATTTAACCGTGGAAAATTACAGGTAAATTTAGCGGGAAAAAAAAAATCGGAAAAAGGAAGGTCAAATCGGCCCCAACAGGTGGTAACAAGTTTTTTATTTCAACTGAAATCAGTCCGACTGTTTCTAGCATTATGTATACACATCAACATTAACTTTATTCGTCATCCTGTGAGACCCGTACCTTCCTCAACGCGTACACTACATTATCGCTATTTATACTTCTATAGCGTAAGCGTTCGTCCGCGAGATGTTAACTCTCTATTCGCTCAATAAAAACCCCTATTTTTATCAATAAACAGCCTACCTAACCAACACTGAATTTTTACGCCATTTTTAATACTACATTTCATAAAAATTAACAAAATAATGCAATAGCAAAACCCCATTTCGATTCGATTACAACATCTCGGCAACCAGTAATACACGATTTCCATCGAATACTCGCTATTTCCATGCGAATTTTCAACTCTCAGGTATCACTCGCCTCTAGCCAAGTATTTTTTGGACGCGGCCGAAGAAATGGGTTACGAAATTAGGGACATGAACGGACGATTTCAAACCGGATTCAACGTGCCCCAGGGCACTCTCAGAGACGGTCTCAGATGCAGCACCGCCAAGGCCTTCATACGCCCCGTTTTCAAGAGGGAAAACCTGCACATCACTCTTCATTCCACGGTAAACACCATCGAAATATTATCACCCGTGAGTTAATAATTCGTTTTAAGGTGAAAGAAATCTTAATCGACAAAGATCGAAAGCAAGCCAACGGAGTGGTACTAAGGAAATTCGGTACCACAGTGACAGTGCACTGTGAAAGGGAAGTTATCTTAAGCGCCGGTTCGCTGGTCTCCCCACAACTGCTCATGCTGGCCGGAATAGGCCCCGAGAAACACCTAAAAGACATCGGCATCGACGTGTTGGTCGATTCTCCCGGAGTGGGCTTCAATCTACAGGTAATTTTTACCCTTTAAACGGATGCAAAAGTTAGACCTCTAGTTGGTACTTAATACTGCAGGACCACGCCGCTGTAGGAGGCGCCACGTACGTGTTCGAAAGACCATCCGGCTTCTCCGACGAACCTCTAACGTTCCAGTTACCGCACATGTTCTCCACGGAAACCGTCAACAATTTCACGCAAAACGAGCGAGGACCCGTCTACTGGCTGCCCGTCTGCGAGGTAAACCGAACTCCGCAGCCCGAGCTGCTTAAACTAACCGATTTTCAAGGTGATGGGCTTCGTCTCGACCAAGTACCAGAACTCGAAGTTCGACTGGCCCGACGTGCAGCTGTTCCTCTCCACCGCCGCCGACAGCTCGGACGGTGGATTGTTCGGCAGACGAGCCGAGGGCTTGACCGACGAGCTGTTCAGCGCCGTTTACGAGCCCCTCATCTACAAGGAGGCCTTCAACGTGTACGCTTTGCTGATGCGACCCAAGAGCCGAGGCAGGATCATGCTCAAGGACAAAGACCCCTCGTCCAAAGTGCTCATTTACCCGAACTACTTCGACAATAAGGACGATTTGAAGGTTATAGTATGTTGACTTTATAAACCTACGTTAGCATCGACTTATTAAATATTGTGTGACAGATAGAAGGCGCGAAAATTGGTCATAAATTAATGATGACCAAAGCCATGCAAACGTTCAATGTCACATTCAATCCGTTCAGGATACCGGCCTGCAAACACCTGGAGCTCTTCACCGACGAGTACTGGGAGTGTCACGTGAAACAAATCACCCTGACCATTTACCACCCCGTGGGTACGGCGAAGATGGGGCCGGATAGCGATCCTAAAGCAGTGGTGGACGCGAGACTGAAAGTTAAAGGTACTTCTGTGTAGCGATATAGACTTGATCGAATGATTGGGTTTGATTGTTGGTTAGGTGTGGAGAATTTGAGGGTGGTTGACGCTTCGATTTTCCCTTACATACCCACCGGGAACACGAACGCGCCTACTATAATGGTTGCGGAAAAGGCGGCGGACATGATCAAGGAAGATTGGGGATTCGTGGGGACCACAGAATCGGAAACGAATAAGAGTAAGATATTTACTGGGGAAGCAGAAGAGTTTTTAGCGTCTGGAATATTTTATAATACAATTTTTTCAGGTAAATTACGGGAGGCTATTGAGGAAGTCGAGGAGAAACGAGCGATTTTGCGAAAGGTCGAAATCAAACAGCCGGATCTCGATTATTGGTAGAGGGAAAATAAAAAAATAGTTCAAAAGTCATACAAATAAAAAAATAACTCATTTGAATTATGCACTATGAACATAGCTGAAAAACAAATTAAAAAACTATTAATTAAGTAGCCTTGATTACTAATCTGATTAAGATAACGAAGTTATTTTTATTCCTTTTACAATACAAGGCGGTGTTTATTTAAATGTAATTAATTAGGCGTAACTAATCATTTTTTTTACAACGATCAACAAAGTTTAGTTCTCACGATTTAAGAGTAGGAAAAATAGGTTTTTATGAGCTACAGAAACCCCGGTATATAATCTATACTGCATGGTGTAAGAGAATACTGCAGACAATATAAAATTATTCGGTATGTAATGCTTGTTCATACACTTCAATCATATAAAATGAATCTTCTGTGATAATAAAATCTTATCCAACGCGGACTAAGTTTACTTTAAAGTCTTTTTTTCAAAACTAAACCAATGAAACAACTTCTATTCCATTCAGGTTTCGATAAGAAGGTCGACTGAATTGTGTTGTGTTGATCAAGATACCCATAAACAGAATACTCTGTACCGGTCCTTCTAAAATATATACAGTTCATTTTGTGCCAGTCTCTGCCAGTTGAAATCAACAATAAAACGTAAGTAACTTAATTTAACAAATAAAACTCAGTGACAATTTCGGAAATTAGGAATTTTTCAGTTGGTAAAATTATTGTTATTTTAGGAGGATTAGTGGTCACAATAATTGATTTTTTTATAAAATTGGGTAGAAATTTAGCCATTTTCTGAATCCTAAAAAATATTCGTTAATTCTTATTTTTTGTAAAAGTTTTTCGAGGACGAAAGAATGTAGGGGTGAAAATAGGGCGAAAAAGAAGGGAGAATATTTCAATCAAATAATAAATATACAAATAGTTTAATCGGTAAACAGTTAATAAATCATTTTAATATTGTTTTGACATTTTGCCATTAATTTTGCCTAATTTGCTCATTTAATTTGGCCAGACATATGTTATCCTATATTTTTCTGATAACCTAAGGATTGGAAAGATTCTGTTATAATTAATGCAGATTTAAGTTAATGACAAAGCACAAAAATAAATTATAATGATGATTATCAAATATAAAATAGAGACATTTCAAAACTATACTATTATCTACCATTTTTTTTACATAATTATCATTGTGATTACAATAATTTTTACTCCCCATTATCCTTAAATTCAGTTCAACAAATCTATTTCATTCCAAAAGAAACAAGCTCTTCTAAACTAACTATTTTTTTTTAGGTCATGACTGGCCTAAACCTAACCGATTCGTGTCCCGGACAGCTCGAAGGCTTTCCGGCGGCGCTTTTTTTCACGCTACTTAACAGCCTGATGGCGGCCAAATGCAGCCTCAGCAATCCCGGAAACTACCCGGAAGACTACGGGCCCCAATTGAGCGACAACGACGAATTCGATTTCATTGTAGTAGGCTCCGGCTCCGCCGGACCTCTCGTGGCTCACGCTCTCACCGAAAATCCCGATTGGAAGGTGCTTGTGATAGAAGCTGGAGGAATACCGTCGGCAGCCAGCGATGTAAATATTACTTCTTTAATTTTTTCTCGTGTAAAAAATAACTATAACATTTCACCAACCAGATACCGGCGTTGGCGTTCAGCGTTCAAAACACCAAGGACGATTGGGCGTACAGGACCCAACCGAACCCAAATTCCTGCCTAGGTTTAAAAAACAAACAATGCAGCTGGCCCAGGGGAAAAGTCTTGGGCGGCTCCAGTTGCTTAAACGCCATGCTGTACGTCAAAGGGAACAAAAGGGACTACGATAAATGGAGCGAATTGGGCAATCCCGGTTGGGACTGGGAGAACGTGCGAGGGTATTTCGAGCGATTGGAACGTTTGGAAGAGTCCGATTTCGACGAAACGCCGTTGGGAGTGCAAGGATTGATGTGGCTGACGAAAAAAAAATCGAGTACAATGAACAAAAGAAATGTAATCATTCATATGCCTAATTGAACGTTTCGTTTTCCAGAGGAACCGGTTAAGATGTCGATTCAACAGGCCTTCGAAGAATTGGGCGTGAAGTACAAAATAGAACAAGATCCGGAGGATCCCATTGGCACCGTAGACCTCGCTACGTGCATTCGAAAAGGAGAAAGGGCCAACACCGGCCGGCAGATATTAGGTAGCGTTAAAAACCGGACGAATTTGTACGTGGCCATGAATACGTTCGTCGAAAAATTGATAATAAACGACCGTAAGACCGAAGGAGTCCAAGTTCAAATCAACGGAAAGGTATTAAATTTAAAAGCGAAAAAGGAAGTCGTAGTATCCGCGGGAGCTATAAACTCACCACAATTGTTGATGCTATCCGGTATAGGACCTAAAGATCATCTACAAAACCTCGGCATCGAAGTCATAAAAGATTTACCGGTAGGAAAGCATTTACAGGACCATCTAATAACCCTAGTCGATGTGAAATTGTCTGAAAATTCTATCATATCGCCAAAGCACCCCGCCGACCCTCTATACGAGTATTTCCTCCATCGAGAAGGTTTAATAGGTAAACAACACCGTTTCTTCTCGTACAAACAAACGTAAAATTCTATCAATTCACAGCCGGCGTATCCTTCATAAATTTCGTCTCGTTCATCAACACGAAAAACGACTCGAAATGGCCCAATTTCCAGCACCACTTCCTACCGTCCATGGCCAACGATCAATTCATAGGACCCGCAATAGACAAAGGCGTCGCTTTCGACGACGACACGGTGAAAATCCGACGCGCATCCTGCCAAAACAATCCCTGCGTATCGATGGTACAGACGCTCCTCCAGCCGGAATCCACGGGAGTAATACTCCTAAACACCACCAACCCCACGGACCCTCCACTAATCTACAACGGCTACCTAACAGACGAGGCTGACCAAGACATGCAATCCATGCTGGAAGCCATCAGGTAGAAATCCCTTTTTCACAAACACGATTTTAACGAATGATTTACAGATTCACCGAAAGATTACTCGAAACCGAATCGTACCGAAAACACCGCCCGGAAATCATCCGCTACCACTCGCCGGAGTGCGACAAACTCGAGTTCAGATCGGACGAGTACTGGGAGTGCTTCACCAGGCACTTCGGCACCACCTTGTACCATCCCGCCAGCACCTGTCGAATGGGCCCCGACGAGCAGCGCTACGTGGTGGACGCCAGGCTGAGGGTGCACGGCGTCAAGAACTTGAGGGTGGCCGATGCCAGCGTGATGCCCGACGTCGTGAGCGGCAACACGCACGCGCCCTGCATGATGATCGGCCTCAAAGCCGGCGAGATGATAGCCGAGGATTGGGCGAGACCAAACGAGGAATTGTGAAAGAAAAAACACTACTAAAAACAAATTAGACTTAGAAATATTGTACCAAATGTATATTCCGCTTTAAAAATAAATTAATCTCTCATTTTAAAAGATAAGATAAATCCAAATTTAATCAACTGTTTAAACAAAAATAAAATATAAATCGACTACGAGCACAATCTTAAACCAATTCATTTGCAGTGTATACTCGTGTGTACGCGTTTCATCTATACATTCGATTCTAAACGATGGAAAGCTTCGGTATAACGGACCAATGTCCGGGTAACCTGCAGGCCCTCGATGCCAATTTGTTCATGACCCTGCTCAACGCTTTGATGCTATCGAAATGCAAGCTGAACGTCAAAGAAGCTTACCCGGAGAATTCCGCGCCGGAATTGAGCGACGGAGACGAGTTCGATTTTATAGTGATAGGATCAGGATCGGGTGGAGCTGCGGTGGCCAATAAACTGAGCGACAACAAAAACTCGACGGTTCTGGTACTAGAAGCCGGTGATTACCCGTCGGCTACTAGCGATGCAAGTAACATAAACATTTATAATAATAATTAGTATACGTGTATGGTCATTTTAATGCAGATACCAGGATTGGTGTTCAGCACGCAGAGAACATACGAAGATTGGCAGTACCACACTCAGCCTTCTAATACATCCTGCTTGGGTAACAAAGGTAGGATGTGCAGATGGCCGAGAGGAAAAGTCTTAGGTGGAAGTAGCAGCATCAACGCCATGTTGTATATTAAGGGAAACAACCGCGATTACGATCATTGGGCGGAATTGGGCAACGATGGATGGGATTGGGAAGGCGTTAAAGATTATTTCAAGGAAATTGAAAACTTGGATCCTTCGATACAAAGCGAGAATTTCGGTCGAGATGGGCTGTTGGATTTAACAAAATACGACTCAGGTAAGAACCGCAAACAAATTTTAACGTAATTAAATTGACAAACGTTTAAGGTGAGCCGATAAAATACGCCCTACACGAAGCCTACCGAGAGCTAGGTTACCCGATTTTGAGCGAAGAAAATCCGGAAAAGCCTCTCGGAATCCTCGACACGTACAACACCATCAAAAACGGAATCCGAGTGAACGCGGCCAAAGCCTTCTTAGGCAAGATCCGCCACAGAACCAACCTGGTCCTCTCGATAAATTCCTTCGTCCAAAAGATACTCGTCGACGCCGACACCAAAACCGCGTACGGCGTCGAAGCAAAAATCGGCGAAAGAGTGTTGCATTTAAAAGCGAAAAAGGAAGTCATACTATCGGGCGGTACCATCAACTCTCCCCAACTGCTAATGCTTTCGGGAATCGGACCGAAAGACCACCTGGAATCGTTAGGAATCCAACTCGTCAAAAACCTGCCGGTCGGGCGACACTTAGAAGACCACATTCTCGTAGAAATAACAGCCAAAGTCAACCCCGACGCCGCTCTATATCCGCATCCTTTAGACAATATCTACAATTACTTCATACACAACACCGGTATATTATCCACTGTTCACCTCATCAACACCCTAACGTTCATAAACACCAAAAACGATTCCCGATACCCCAACGTAGGTTTCCACCACGTGCTCTACCCTCAAAACGATATTTACATGATATCCACAATAGGCAGAATATACGAAGTGGACGATCGAATCATAGCGGATAGACTAGAAGCGATCAAAACCAACGCGCTCTTCAGCCTCGCCGTGACTTTACTCAACCCCAAATCCAAAGGAAGAGTACTGTTGAACTCCACCGATCCCCACGACCCGCCCATCATCCATTCCGGCTACCTAACAATCGAAGACGACATCGAAACTATGGTGGAAGGCGTGAGATTCGCCGAAGCCATTTACAAAACGGATCCCATGAGGAAATTCGATCCGAAACTACTAAAACTAACCCTTCCGGCATGCGATGGGTACCAGTACGATTCAGACGAGTACTGGAAGTGCGTCATCAGGCACCAAGCCGCTACCGTTTACCACTTGAGCGGTACCTGCAGGATGGGCCCCGTGGATGACGGCACGGCCGTCGTGGACTCCAGGTTGCGGGTGCACGGGGTGAGGAACTTGAGGGTGGTAGACGCCAGCGTTTTCCCGAAGATACCGAGCGCCAATACGCAGGCGGCCGCCATGATGGTCGGGCGCAAGGCGGCGGCGATGATCGCCGAGGATTGGGGTCTTAACAGTGGAAAAACCCACGATGAGTTGTAAAGTAGGGAGAATAGAAATTTTCGGTTCCGCGTTAATTCGGTAAATTAGGTAAATGCGAGCGAGATGTGACGAAACGTTATGTAATTTTATATAGATACGCCGTCGCGTTGAAGTGAAAGTATCGTTCGGATGCGACCATAAAATTACAATTTTTTTAGGATTATTTGTTGTATTAAAAGAATAATTATGAAACGTACGCGTAAGTGCAAATTTGTACCCAATGTGGTCTATGGGATCAACTAAGACAACTTCGATTAGTCTCATATGAAGGAAATAGAAAGGGTGATAATATGGGATTGTATCTTTCTTGCTCTAACTTCTGTTATTTTTAATCTTTTTTTGTTCATCGGTTTCGTTATTTTTCTTTGTTCAACTTGGCTCACGATAAGAATTTTGATAAATTCGACTCATAAAGGAGAAAAAGGTGCAATTATAATATTCGACAGACCTTTTAATGTCAACAAACACGTAATATGTTTCGCGATTTCGAAATTTCCTACTACAAAAATATTATTTAATTGTCGACTATTACTTAAGTATACTGATAGCTCAACTTAATGTAACACTGATAACCTTTTTTTAAGTGGAAGTTAAATCGTTATGGAAGAATGCAACAATTATTTTATTACTCCAATATTTACTTAATAAATAAAACCTATTAAATTGTAGCAATAAAACCTTAGGCACCGTTCACACGTTGTCGTCAAACTTTATTGAATTTACAAAACAAACAAAAAAAAACCAATCACCCAAAAAAACCTTCACAAATTAAATCCAAATCCTTCTTGTCTCACACACCAAAAAAAAAATAATAAATAAATCACCCCAATTACAATATAGTCGTCGTCGATCCGGTCTCTTCCAAAGTGTGCTGCGAGATGTAATCGCTATCCCATTTAGTCTTCAAAATCTCCCCCATCCTGAAACCGATCATGGCGTCGGCGGCCATCGTGTTCGATATCGGTATGAGATTCAGCACGCTGGAATCGGCCACGCGCAGACACCTCACCGACCTCACCTCCAGGTTCTCCTTCACCACGGCCATCTTCTCGCATTCGGCGCCCATCTGCGTCGAGCTGGACACGTCGTAGTTCGGCGACGCCATGTTGTAGATGTAGCACCTGACGTAGCCGAGCGTGCAGAACTTGTGATTGCGGCAATTCGGTATGTCCAAGTCGAGGAACTCCAGCTCGTCCTTCATCGAATCGGTCATGTTGGTGATGAAATCGAAGCCGGAGAGGAGCTTGTCGAAATCGACGTTGTCTCGGTCGGACATGAAGTTCGGGATGATTTTCGGATTGCCTGCGGAAAGAGGAGGATAACTGACGAGCTCGTCGGTGTACTCGAATTCGTCACCTAGATGGTAGGTATCGTTGAGGAAAACCTCCCCTCTGGATTCGGGATAGAGCAAACGCAGGTAGAATATGTAAAGGGCTCTCTCTTGGTTCGTCTTCAATATGACGTTCTTTATGCTTTTCTCGTATTTCGAATGTTCCATCCAATTGATCAAGCTTCTATCGTCGATTTTGAAGTACAAATGGCTCACGGCGATGTCGGGTACCGTGTAGCTCTTCGATTTAGTCGTTATATACGAGAAAAAATTGTTAATATTCGTATCTGTCAACGCACCGGTACGGTGGATAATATAATCGTAAGTATCCTTGATGCGATCCGTTTCTGTATAGAAATCTTGCGAACAAACGCTGCCTTGCGGGCGATACGCCACAAACATCGGAATCAGCAGGTGCATTTGGAGGTTCTTACCAACACCTGGAATATAACAACGCTACGCTTGGTGAATGCTCCGAGACTCCTTCTGTTCGAGGATACCTGGTAAATCGGCCACCACGCGTATCTTCTTCTCGTTCAAATAACCGCGAGGTCCGAGGCCGCTCAACATCATCAATTTAACGTTGTTGATGGGCCCCGCCGTCAGGATGACCTCCTTCCTGGCTTTGAGATAGAGGTTCCGGCCGCCGATGGTGACGTTGACGCCGGCCACTCGGAGATCGACCAGCTCGTTGACGACGATGCCCGTCACATCGCTTTTCAGCGACAGAAACAAATTCGGCCGGTTCTTGATCGGCGTGAGGAAGTTCTTGGCCATGTTCTGGCGCTCGCCGTTCCTGGTGGTGCTCAGGAAATCGGAGAAGCCCAACGCGTGCCGGTGCGACATGCTCAGCAAACCCACCTTTTTGTAAACGTTTTTCAAATAATCTGCAACATTCCCGTCTCACGTCTGGCGTCACTCAAACCCTTACGAACGTACTTTTCACGTCGGCGTAGCCGGTCATGTGCTCCAACGGAATGGGCCCGTCGATGCCGTAGGCTATATTGAACTCCTCGGTGCCTCTATAGTCTTCCAATTGCTCGAAAATGGTGTAGGTGGCGTTCGAGCCCCACGAACTGAACGACAGCCTGTCGTAGTCTTCGGTCAAACCTCTCACGTACACCATGTTGTTGATGCTGCTGGTACCGCCTAACACCTTGCCTCTCGGCAGCTCGCAATACCCGTCGGTGTAGGCGTTACACGCGTGCTTGTCTTTTTCGTTGACGAATTTCCAGTCCTCGTCGGTGCCGGTGAGCGATCGAAACAACTCCGGCACCTAAGAAGAATGCCTTTATTCGCTCAACGGTTTCACTATGTTTGGTGAATATACTAACTTCTGCTGAAGGGCTGGGGTATTCACCGGCTTCTAGTAGCAGCACCGACCACTTTCCGTTTTCGGTGAGCCTGTTGGCTAGGACGCAACCCGATCCGCCTGCGCCCACTATTATGAAATCGAAGGTGTCTTGTTTGCCCTAAGGATGGGACAAGGGGTGAACCGGCGCCCGGGGAGGCGGTAGAGGTACTTACTTTGCGAAGGCACTCGCTGTAATCGACGGGATAAATGTCGGGCAAGCCGATCATTTTCATGTTGAAGAATAGGGCGTTGATGAGCAGTACGAAATTGTGGACTAAAGGGCCACGCACCCCTCTCATGTCGTATTCTACCACCCCGTGCATTATATTTCGTTTGGTTTACAGAAATTTTGACACCTTTCTATGATAATGTTTCTATCGGATTTGTCGCTAGAGTCAGTCGTGGATTGTGACAATTTTATTGACATATTTAATGGATCTTTATACGATTAATTTTATTGGCAAATTTCGCGTAATTTTTTTACTGCAACTAATCGATTAGTATGTAGTTTAGTACAATTTAAACCGTATTTTTCCACACTTTAATGATGATTAATAGGGTAATTGGAAATTTACGTATGAAATAATAATTGCCAGGCTCGCGTAAGTTGGGCAGGATTAATTGGACCATCCTACTTTGCCGAATTGTCGGCGCGAAATTGATCTTCTATTAGGTAATGAATGGACTTTAAGTTTTAGTAACAGTTCGTACTTCTTAAGAGCCGCCGGTGCTCGAGCGGTCCGGTATTTTACTTTCACCGAACGCAATATCTCACAGGCGATTTTTTTTTCTTATTGGTCGTTTATTTGTTGGGTGTACGTGCATGTGGAATATTTCCTTATTGTCGCATTCAGTTCAGGTAAATGGACTAAATAATTTTAATATCTTACCGTTAAATGGGTCTTAGTGCGTAGGCTTACCTGTAAAAAATAAAATTGTTTAGTAAATTGATTTATTTAATTAGGGCAGCCTTTATATATTTTTTATATGCAGAAAAAATCATGTTATTAAACACTTCATAAAAATTTCGCTTAACTATGTTAGTATAAGATTTCTTAATGTTTTTGAAATTATGAAATATTAGGTATTTACATAACGTTTAGGCATTCGAGAAAACTCTCTTGTTGAAGATAAACTTCGAGTGAAATCATTTTTTGCTTATAAAATATATTTTCGAATATAGTTAATTTAATTGGCGTGTATGCAATACATATTCACTCGCATTTTTTAATCGTTTCTTGGTGTTATATAAGCCGACAAATAATTATTCCAGTGGAAATTTCGCAATGCCGGTTTGCGAAATTTCTTACCTTTTATCAAAAGTGTTTCGGACTTTCTGTGTCTGTATCAGAATGTGCAAATTCCATTCCATTAATTCACTCGATTCTCTAATGATAACTCGAAATTTCGCTCGTTTCGTATGACAATAATTTTTTCCAATCGTCGATTTTTGTTTATCCAATGGACCGAAAACCGTGTAAACAACCTTGGCAAAAGTTCGCATTCGATTCCGTTTAAACTATCACTTCTTTTTTATTATTATTACTATTGTTATTACCGTTAAATGCTCCGGTGGATTGGATGAAGGCCGTTATGGCGAAAATTCTACTTTCTATCTATTACTAACCAGGGAAAATTCAGCGTATTATAAAATTAATCTTAAATTATTTTTCAATACAGTAAATGCATATTACATAACGAATAAGATTCAAATAGCAGAAAGCGAATGTATGCCATCAAATCTAGCACACACAAGAATATCGATTAATAAATAACCTGTCTTATTTTTATGTAATATCTACAAAAAACACAAAACCAATACAAATTTAACTACAAAATAATACTTAAAAAAATGTTCTAACATCTATTGCAATAATCTATAATTATTACACGAGTGGAACATGATAAAATCGCATTCGCACTACTTTTATATGCTCGATCGAGATTGATTTCACATTTCGCAAAATTGAAATCGTTGAAAATATTCAAATAAATGCAAATAATACAAAATACAAATAAATTTCTTTTACAGTTTCAACTTTAATTATGATTCCCGAGCAAGCCCTACCAATGGTATCAAGGACTAACGAAAGGATAATGCTCATCACATCCTACTTGCACACGAAACTACAAGAAATCAAATTAATCATAAGACTATGTTAACAAACAAACACGCCATCGAACACCAAAATAAATAAACTAGTCAATATGTACATATTCACAAAGTGCCATTAAAACCAAACATGGCGGTAATCGCTATCAGCTCGATAGCAGCGGCGATCAAAGCTGGAGTGGCTATAATAGGAGCCGGTAAAATAGCCATTCTACCTTTCCTCATAGCGGCAATGACTTACTTCCACTACGATCAATACGACCCGGAGAACAGAAACCCCGACAGAAAAACCCTGGACCCTACCTACGATTTCATAATAGTAGGCGCCGGATCCGCAGGATCCGTACTGGCCAATAGGCTATCAGAAATATCCAACTGGAAAGTACTCCTGATGGAAGCAGGTGGTCAGGAAACCGACATCACAGACGTACCCATCATGAGCTTGTACTTGCACAAAAGCAAACTCGATTGGGGATACAAGTTAGTATTAAAATTATAAATCGAAACGAATTACTAAATTATTTACTTCCAGGACGGAACCTCAAGACACCGCGTGCCAGGCAATGATAGAGAAACGATGCAGTTGGACCAGAGGAAAGGTCCTAGGAGGCTCCAGCGTTCTCAACACCATGCTCTACATCAGAGGCAACCGAAGGGATTTCGACAGGTGGTCGGCCTACGGCAACGACGGCTGGTCCTACGAGGAGATCCTGCCCTATTTCAAGAAGAGCCAGGACCAGCGCAATCCCTACCTAGCGCGCGACAAACGACACCACGCCACCGGCGGTTATCAAACGGTGCAAGACAATCCGTACAACACCCCGCTGGGCATCGCTTTCCTCGAAGCCGGCCAGGAGATGGGCTACGACGTGCGCGACATCAACGGCGCCAAACAAACGGGCTTCGCTCTGTACCAGTTTACGATGCGTCGCGGCGCCCGTTGCAGCACCGCCAAGGCCTTCTTGCGACCCATTCGACTGCGGAAGAACCTGCACATATCCATGTACACGCACGTCACCAAAGTGCTCATCGATCCCGATACGAGGAGAGCCTACGGCGTGGAGTACATCAAAAACGGACAGAAGCAAACCGTGCTGGCCCGAAAAGAGGTCATACTATCAGCGGGCGCTATCAATTCGCCTCATTTGTTGATGCTCAGCGGAGTAGGACCTCGCAATCATTTAGAAGAGAAAGGAATCCGAGTCGTACACGATTCACCAGGAGTTGGTAAGTACATAATAATCACTAAATTTAACCCACTCGCTTCTACATGCTAATTCTTTAAGGACAAAACCTGCAAGATCACATAGCCTCGGTGGTGACGTTCCTAATCGACCACCCCATCAGCCTGGTGATCAATCGGCTGGTCAACAGCAACACGGCTCTGAGATACGCGGTGAAAGAGGACGGACCTCTCACGTCCTCCGTCGGCTTGGAAACCGTCGGTTTCATATCGACCAAATACGCCAATCAATCGGACGACTGGCCCGACATGGAGTTCATGCTCACCAGCACCACCACCGCCGCGGACGGCGGCACGCAGGTGAAGAGGGCGCACGGCCTCACCGACGAGTTCTACAAGGAGGTGTTCGGAGACATCAGCTACAGAGACACGTTCGGCATCTTCGCCATGATGCTGCGGCCGAAGAGCCGCGGCGAGATCAAGCTGAGGTCCAACGACCCGTTGGAGTACCCGCTGTTGTACCACAACTACCTCGACAACCGGCACGACGTGAACGTGTTGAGAGAGGGCACCAAGGCGGCGGTGGCCTTCGGACAGACGGAGGCTCTGAAGAGGTTCGGGGCGCGGTTGCACAACGTCCCGCCGCCCAATTGCAAGCACCTGGTGCCCTTCACCGACGAGTACTGGGAGTGCTACATCAGACAGTACACCCTGTCGATCTATCACTATTCCTGCACGGCTAAGATGGGGCCGGCTAGCGATCCTTGGGCCGTGGTGGATCCCCAATTGAGGGTGAGTATAGAATTTTTGGAGATGCTGGAGTATCTAATAATTTTTGGTGATTATTGCAGGTTTATGGCGTGGCTGGTTTGCGAGTTATCGACGCTTCTATAATGCCCTTCGTGACTAATGGTAACATCAACGCGCCCGTTATAATGATTGGCGAAAAGGGCGCTGATATGGTGAAGCAATATTGGTTGAACGAGCATGCAGGGCGCAGGAAAAGAGACGTTTATGTTAAATTTAACGCCAAATTAACTGTTGATAGAAATGGAAATGCTAGTGTAACGTAGTTTGTGGTGAATTTAACAATGGGTGATAATTGTGTTTAGTTTCATTGCATGAATTAATTTTTCTCCGAATGAACGAGTGTTGAAAAATGAACAAAGTGTAGAACGCGTTTTAGAAGAAATTATTGTGTTTTGAATCAATCGCTCATATAAAAAAATGCAGGGTTAATAAATGTTTTAAATGAATAATTGCTCACATAAACTTAAATAGTAATAGTTTTGTACAAATTATAATAATATTGTAAATAAAGGGAATTCTTTGTTATCTAATAAATTTATTACAATAAAGAATATGTTTTATTTCTTAAATTATAGCTATAAATTAATTCAGTGGGGTATAAAAAAAGAATTTGCTCGCATTAATCAAAAATATATACAAATTTAATGGAGTTTCAACAAAACTTTCCCATAAATCCTAGTTTTACAATGTTTGATAGACCGCGTCCAGACATTAAAATAATCAGAACACAAAAATGCACAATCCAACTAAAACGAAATAAATTAAGAAAAAAATTGAATCACTGTCGAATTTGGTCATTAGAAATTTCTCACTACGTTAGATATCTGCTGTAAAGTAAGTCAAGATCGTAAAATTTCTCTTCTGAGGCTACTAATTCTTCGAAAATAGTCTTTTTTATTGAAAATATCGATGAAATCCCATTTCAAGTGTACCTTTGTACGAGATATTTATGGCCAGTCCAATACGTGAACAGAAATTGAATGATATCTCTAAAAGTTTCTATATCACTAAAATAACAATAAATAATTAAAACCAATTAAAGTAAACGCATATCTACGCATATAAATATTAACTAATCTCGTTCAACTTGAACTAATGGCTGGTTACATAAAATAAGCAATAACAATGAAAAGGAGCGTTATGAAAAATACCATTTAAGAGCGGGAAATCGGCGCATTGACCTTAGCAATGAATTATGATCGGTTTACAAGATTTTTACCAATTAAACTCGAAACGCTTCGCGTTGGGATTTAACCTGCACTTTCACTTAATACGTGTTTAGCGTGAAGATTCGGATAAGATACGGTGATTATCGCCCATCTGAAAAACGGAAAACTAATCGGAAAAACTAGAAGAAACTCCGGATCGAATTTAAACTACCTGCACTAATCGGTAAGTAGCATAAAATTCCAATTTGATTTCCTATAGACGAACAGAAATAAATCGATATTTAATGTATCAAAATCGTGTCAATATAGGATCGAGGAAACGTTTGATAAATATTTATCGCTAAAAATTATGCTTGAGTAATGTTAATTAGTGGAAAGTAGTTACGTAAAAAAATAGGACTATCTTTGACTAATCAAAACCACGTATTACAATAGAAAATATTTCGAAATTTTAATGCTGTTAGCATTACAAATATGTCCAACAGATTTCTCCCAACTTCTATTTATTCACTATCTTACCGCTTTTATGGATTTTGTTCGGTTTTTTAATTATAGTACATCTCCTAGAAGTTACGTAATTTTCCAAGAAACCCATCTCCCCCCTTTAAAAGATATAAACAATTCCGGAAAAAAGCCTTTCTCCCTACTTTAACAAAATATAGAAAAACCATTCGCCCCACTTCGACCGATCTTCACCGGTCTCCTCTCCAATTCCGAATTCTTCAGCGCTCGGACTCAAGATCAACTTTCATTTTTGTCTGCGATATCGCGCCGGTGCCGCGTGGATTTCGTGAATTTTATTCCCGCGACGCCTACGGAAATTTCGCCTCGCTTCGCGGACATCTACGCCGAGGAATCCGCCGAGGAATCCCGCAGTGTTTCGCCCGCCCGCCAGTGAGAGCGCATCGCCGAAGCGATGCACCAGGAGTCGGTGTGAGTGAACCCGGTGAACGCGCGTACCACAAACCACCGTAGTTGAAGCGGTACAGTCGAGGATGCTCTGCGAGGATTATGCCTTCCTGCTTAAGGTTGTTATTAATTAATTAATCGATTATTTATCCGGATTGTTTAACGTGAATTTAAAGGTGAAATATTCCTGTAATTATACCGAATGTTATTTGTAGACGAATTAATGAAGTACCTATTTAAATCGGTAAAATATAGAGTTTGAATTGATTGTTGTGAAAGATAATAGATCCGGTCCTGTCCTACATCTTTTATAAACTTTCTCTGCGCCCAAAATAAGGTAGAGAAAGACAAAAATCAATTATCAATACATTCCTGTATAGCGTTTGTAGTACACGTGGAAAGTATTAGGTACGTTAGAAATTTTCCTCTCGTAATTACAATAAAAATTTGCGAAATATTTCGAAATTTAGGACGCTAAAACGTCTATTTTACGCAAGAACGTAATTTTAACGTAATTGATCAATTTCACAGTATATTTTGAAGGTTTTCTGTTTTTACTGTACACCTAATTTAATCATTAAACTATTTACCAAATCTAAATTACAAATAAATCTCGTTAACTTTAATTTCGAACCGCTCTTGTTTTCTCAAAACGAACCGCTATTAAACGTTACAAAATCATAATATGCGATTATTTAACAATTTTATTGTAATAACGATATTACTAATACACGGTACGAATACAACTTTCCACTAAGATTTCTTTTGCGCCGGTAGAATAAACGAGAATAATTAAAGTGAAAATCGATAAACTACTCTTTATATTAAGAAACAGAATAACATACTATAAAATACCAAGCAGTCAATAATAATCTATTTTTCTACATTTCTCACAGTCTCCCTCCGACTTTCCGTGAAAGGCAATGAACAGACCCGAACAGGGTCCAAAGAAGCTGAAACATTTCCATCACCCGGACAGTCGAATCAAATACAAAACAGACGTGATCGTCAGGCCGAAGCTCAAGGAACTCTTCGCCCAGTTGCCCATCTACAACACCACCCCGGCAGACAGATCCTCCGGCAAACCGTCGAATACAATCGAAGAGAAACCGCCCCATCCTAATTTCTTCTACTGCAAACCGCCCGAAGCCCCGGCGAAGCGCAGCAGGACCGACAGGACGAGCTTCGCCAGGAGCCAATTCGACTACATCAACAACCACCTGTGCATCAAGTCCTGCATCGGCGACAGGGAGGTGCTCAGGTTTCAGATGAAGAAGGTCAGCATCAGGAATTACACGCCCAAGATACTCAACCAGGAGATCAACATGGGCATGTGGATTTGACCATAATTTCCATAACAGTAAGTGGTGGAATTTTAACATCCAGACGATCCATTATCGAGGTTACCTAGAATGCTTTCTGGTTGAATTGTTTCTAGTGAATAATTACACGTTATCAGTTGATTTGAATTATTCATTAGGTAATTCTTCGCGTGAATGTCATCGTTGATAATTATTAAATTGGAAAGGATCGGAATGTTTTGTTTAGTAAGCCACTAATGCGTAAAGTTCGTAGCATGGGAAAATAACTAATTAGATTCGTCGTTACAGTTTTAATTTAATTAGCAGTTTAATGATGATTCATTCAATCTATTATATTATAAATCAGTTTTATCCTCGTTTCCTAAAAACTGTTCTACCATTGTTAATTGTTAGTTGATTAGATGATTTTTGTTCATTTAGATTTTCGGCGTAAAATGGCGATGTTATTGGGCCAAGTGGCGAATTTCGCCATCGGATTGTCCACGAATCCATTGACTTTCATCGGATTGGTGCCCGTTTTTGCGGCGGGATTAGCCTTCATGCGGTACATTTCCATCGATCCCGAACAACACCCAGTCAATATTCTAAATGTAAGTGCGCAATTTACCCACACAAAAAAAGAATCACACGGGAAAATAAAATTCAACACGATATTCATGTAAATAGTACTAAAATTATACAACGCATCCTCACTTTCACTAATCCTCGTTCGAAACAAATTGAATTACGCACGTACGCCGAAGCCTCACGATCAATATTCGAAATACAATTAACAAAACTATTGATGACTTAGAAAGTGTAGGCGAGTTATTACCGCAAACATTATTTTGAGGACACTAGGTATATGAAACTCCATTAATAATACATAATTTCACATATTGTTCGAGAAATTGATAGCTGAATTGACACTGACTGGACAACAACTGAACAACAACAAGCTAGACATTCCTGTGTTGAATGAGTAGATCAGTATATGATGAGAGTTCTGGATGACCATCGAGTTGGTGGCCTTAGAAAGACCTACTGGTAAAATTTGCAAGAACAAAAACATTCTTCTGTTATGTAGAGAAGAAACTTATCCCCTAACCCTAAAAGTTTTGATTAAAAATGCGTAATTAGCGTCGCCTAAACCTAGATCCATCTGAAACGTTTAAATTCCTATTACACTCGATTTTCTGTCGCCAAGGTTAGACCGGAGTACGACTTCGTGGTGATAGGGGGCGGCTCGGCGGGGGCGGTGGTGGCCTCCAGGCTGTCGGAGATATCCAACTGGACGGTGCTGTTGCTGGAGGCCGGCGGCGACGAGAACGAAATCTCCGACATACCGTCGCTGAGCGGCTACCTCCAAATGTCCCAAATGGACTGGATGTACCAGACGTCGCCGCCCGGCGATTCGCCCTACTGCCTGGCCATGCTCGGCGACAGGTGCAACTGGCCCAGGGGTAAGGTGCGTCCGATGTGGCATCGAAGCGACGTCGGTTTAATCGAATGCTTCAAATGTACAGGTGTTGGGCGGTTCGAGCGTACTCAACGCGATGGTCTACGTCAGAGGAAACCGACGGGACTACGATTATTGGGAGCTACAAGGAAACCCGGGTTGGTCCTACGAAAACGTGTTGCCATATTTCCTTAAATCGGAGGACAACAGGAACCCGTATTTAGCGAAAACTCCTTACCACCGAGAAGGTGGATACCTCACCGTGCAAGAATCCCCGTGGAGAACTCCCCTGTCAATCGCCTTCCTCCAAGCCGGCAGGGAACTCGGCTATCAAATCAGAGATTGCAACGGGGAGATACAGACCGGTTTTATGCTCACCCAAGGTATTTATTCAAAACATTCCATACATTTAACGATAATATAATAATTACTTTGTGCAGGAACGATCAGAAGAGGATCTAGATGTTCGACGGCCAAAGCGTTTCTCCGGCCGGTGCGCAACAGAAAGAACCTCCACGTAGCCATGTACTCGCAAGTGACGAAAATCAAAATCCACCCTAAAACTAAGCAAGCCTACGGGGTGAGATTCGTGCGAAACAATCGAGCGCAAACGGTGCGAGCGAAAAGAGAAGTCATAGTGAGCGCGGGGGCCATTGGTGGGCCCCAATTGCTCATGCTCTCGGGAGTAGGTGAGAGAATAACGTAAAACGAGTAATGAGAATTTGAAATATCGCTTGTTGTAGGACCGAAAGAGCATTTGGAATCCTTCGGTATACCGGTTTTGAGCGATTTGAAAGTCGGTCACAACCTACAGGACCACGTGGGATTGGGAGGACTAACATTCATCATCGACGACCCGATTACGTTTACCAAAAAACGTTACCAAACTCTGCAAGTCGCCATGCAGTACATTATGAACGAAAGAGGACCGATGTCGTCCATAGGAGGAATCGAAGGTACCAAACACATCCTTTAGTTACCACTTAATATTCTAGCGATTTCCCGCACAGGCCTGGCGTTCGTCAACACCAAGTACGCCCCGAAATCCGGCCTGTGGCCCGACATCCAATTCCACTTCGCCCCCAGCAGCATAAACTCCGATCCGGAGCAAATACGCAAGATCAGCGGCCTGCGCGACAGCGTCTACAACACCGTCTACAAGCCGTTGAAGAACTCCGAAACCTGGACCATCCTGCCGCTGTTGCTCCGGCCCAAGAGCACCGGCTGGGTGCGCCTGAAATCCAAAGACCCCAACGTCTATCCGGACATAAATCCCAATTATTTCACGCACAAAGAAGACGTGCGAACGCTTACGGAAGGCATCCGGATCGCCTTGAACGTTTCCGCGTCCAGCGCCTTCCAGAGATTCAATTCCCGACCGCACAAGATACCATTTCCCGGTGAGCTCGATACAAACCCATTTAATAAACACCAACCATAACGCTTCTTATGTACAGGTTGCAGGCAATACGCCTTCGATACGGACGAGTTTTGGGAATGCTCCATACGGCACTTCACGTTTACGATCTACCATCCGACCTCCACGTGTAAGATGGGGCCCAGGACTGACCCCGACGCCGTGGTGGATCACAGATTAAGGGTGTACGGAGTCGAACGATTGCGCGTCATCGACGCCTCCATAATGCCCACTATAGTCAGCGGGAACACCAACGCGCCCACCATTATGATCGGCGAAAAGGGCGCCGATATGATCAAGGAGGATTGGGGCGTCGAAATCGGGCGCTCTTGCGGCGGAACTTGCGCCAGTGGTGACGCGGATAATAGATGATTTGGACTTGTTGAAGGTGTGAATGCTAAGATTTAGGATGTACTCGAATGTACTTTGATTGTAACTGGCCTTTTAAATCTCACCCAATGTAGCTTTGCAATTGAAAGTCGCATTAGTGCAAACAGGGAAGAGACTTTTAATGCCTAAGAAATGTCAGATGGTACAAATTTCCAATGGAAATCTTACCACCTTATCATCGCTTCACTAAAATTTGTTATATTAGTGCATCAACTGCTAAAATATTCGAATTGCCAAGCTACATTGGTGAGGTATAAAAAGACTCTAATGAATTACATACTTGTTAATTTGGAGTACCTAATGGTATTTTATAAAAAACCGTTGTACAAAATAGGTGCTTTATTAAAGCCGCAACTTCAATAAAACTAGTCAATGCACAACGATTTTATAAGTAATTTTAATACGAAACCATTGTAAATTTTATTGTACATTTTAAATAAGTATCTATTTATTTTTTTTATACTTTTTTTTGTAGATACTGTAATATACATTTTATAATAAAAACGACCAATTTGAATATAAAAGCGTTTTAATCGCAGGTATTATTCAATAACAACAAAAATAAAATATTCTTACTTTCTCCGAATATTCGCGTCCGCGCTGCCTACGAAATTAAATCGTATTTCCGCAGGAATCGGATCGGATCTCGTTCCTTTTGTTCTTTGCAGATTAATAACCACGATTTCGTGTATAAGAAATCGAAAGGAAACGCCTTACGTAATTTTTTAACACATTCCAAATCAATGGCGCGACCGAATGGAACTAATCCAAATGTAGATACTCGAGGAATGCAGCTTAAAGAAGAATTAACCGGAAGTTTGTGCAAAGACATAAATTGTCGAGCAAAAAAATAATTTAATATAAACTTCATGTGAATGGCATTACTCGATTTTTCCGAGTCCGTGTGAGTTGAAACCGTTCCACCTTCGACCTCCATTCTTCCGCTTTCCTAATACCAATTACACTTCATTATCTCGTTTTTATTCTTCGATTTAATGCCTCACATGCAAAACGCATTACTTATCTAATACTTTCACTTGAGACGCGCGTACGATTTAATATTTCCAAAACGATATTCTAGAATATTACCGAAATATTAAAAAAACGCGGCAACGTATTTGTCAACCTACCTGTCAAATTCGTCGCGCGGCGTTGCCGATACTTCGAAATTTGACGAGTTTTCAATACTTTTTTTTGCAATCGGGTGAAAGTCGTGGACGTCGAGAAAAATTCGTCATCTCATTACCTATTAAGAAATAGGAATTTTAACAATATGCGTTAGGTAATTCGAAAAATTCATACGCCGAAAAGGTTGCGCTCATGTTTATGTACACACATAACGTCCATTTCCAGGTGAAAGTATTTAAAACAGTTCGATTGCTCTGGGTTTACGACGCCGATGTTGGCACGTATGCCGTTTTGCTTTTATGTAATCTTCTGGGGCCGGCATTCTTGAATGAAAAATTAAGGAAAAAAAATATCGCCGGGTTACATCACGCGTTGTTATTTCGCCTAAACGGTTTTCATTCGCTTATTAATCGCCCGTACGTGCAGAAGAAGGGCCGAAGAAGAAAGTTCCGCCGCACAGAAATCCAAATTAAATTAAATATTTGGCGTGTCGCTCGAGCGTGACCGTCGAAATCGATTTTCTCGAGTGTTTAATTTGACTCGATGTAAATATTTGGGTTTTTTTTTTTCGCAAACGGGACAATCCGTACATTGTTTTGTTATCTTCGGAGAGTTCTTGGAGTTTCACTAGAAAGCGCGCATTTTTTCGTAATCTTCAAATAGATTTTTTGAATACAATTTTTAGAGATAAAAAAATGAATTCCCATTCATCTAAAAGCGCAAATATTGTCGGGTTTACCGCAATTGCTCGCGGAAAAAAACGTCCCTCATTTACACCGGAAGGTCGTCGAATCCGATTTCGTTATTGTTAAAACTAACAACCAAAAAAAAAATCGAAATAACGACCGCTCATCAGCCGTATTTTCTTCCTCGGAAGGCATTGTTATCGCGCAATTTTCGCCGAGGACGTGCACTCGTGCGTATACACAATGCCCTGGCAATAATGAAAGTAAGAGTTTTCATCGACAGGTGGTAAATACCTACGTATACATGATCATTCGATCTCTAATACGATGCTTTACATACGCCTAAAGTCATAAAAACATACATCAATATGTATTCCAGAATTAACAACAATAACAACCCCTAAAGTAACATATTCAATCCGTTTGTAGTTTAAATAAAACCAATAAAAGTAGGGAGAAAACGCTTCGTTGATACAGACAAAATACCATTGAAATTGGGACATTGCATAACGGGCAGAAGAACTCCAACAGAACAAGAACACCCTGTATTTAAGAGCGGCGTGACGGCGTCTCCTCGTGCCATGAGGAAGTCTTTGCATTCTACCTTAGACTTGGTCCACTTTTACTTCGACTGAGATAATTTACGGCACTCGGTATTACTTCATTACGCGAGAGCTCGATAGGAAGAAAGCGATACTACCCGATCTGGATCGCGTTTTGCGATAAAAATTAATAAGAAACGAAGAATCGAAAGTCGACCTTCGAGTATTCGAATTCTTCGCGAAGACCTAAAACTTCACGAGTTCATTTTTATCATCCACTTTTCGACTGTTTGGAGTTCTTTAATGCACTTGATTTGATACAATCATTGGTTTGTATCTAAAAGTTTTTTATCAATGAAGGTTTGTGTCTATCTAATAATGATGCAGGTATTTGTGTATATTGCTCTGCTCGAGTAGCAATTTCTCGCATAAAAGCGACCATTCCCTTTCCTATGATGAATATTTCACGAACGCCAAAGATACCGGAAAGGAATACAAAACAAGAAGCGGTCGGATTCGCACCGCTCAAGAAATGTGACGTTCAGTTTGCCGTCTGCAAGCGACTAAAAAACTCTCACTCTCTATAGCACGATATTGCGTACCGATACTTTTGTACAGGTAGATAAGTCCTGGGGAGAAAAATTGTATATATTTTTTTAATTTGTTTTTTGTTTCTTTTTTTTTTTAGTTTTTATGCCGTAATTGGTGGTGTAAAAAGGTGAAGTGGTAAATTTTGTTGATTAGTGGAAATTTTGGAAAATTTATCTGGTTTTTACAAAGGACTTGGATATCGACCGGAGGGATAAAAGTGAGTACCAACCTGAATGTTTAGTTAAGTATATTTATTCGATAAGTAGAATTTTCATATATCCTTAAACTTTTTGGAAATTTTAAAATTCGTAGAAAAATTATTTACTTCTAAACCTCTTAGTTTTTTCGAAATTTAAATCTACTATCAACCTTTTGCAACCCCCAAAACCATTTAAACAAAAACTATACTACCCCAAAGAAATTTCTAAAGCATTACATTTTCCATTAGGTAGACTCTTTAATTTATATACCTACGTTCAAACTTAAATTCGTTTAAACTTTATTTTCCGCTATTATTGTTAGATAAATACAATTCCTATTATTTTCCCAAAAAACGTGATTTCTTAAGAAGCGTCTAATTGATAATTCAATATTATTCGAGATTTTCGAAGACCATACGAGGCGAATTATAAATAACATTACGTAAAAAATAATTTAAGCGGGCGATTTCTTTCTCGTAACCTCGTTAACACAAAAAAAGAAGTAAATTATATAATATGTTTGGCCGTCGAAGACTATTAAAGTGTGTCAACGAAATGTAATTACGTGAATGCATCTTCACAATGCAACAATCATCTTGTTATTAACTTTTATTTTACACCGATAAATCACTAAAATACCCTATTATAAGCAATCGTCGTATTTTAATTAAACTCGAGTACAAATTGCAAAATTTACTGCCGAAATTACGATTAAAAAATAATTCGTTTCGAATGAAACTGTAATAAAACTTAATACCCGGATGAAAGTTTTTTCGGAAATTAAAGGTCCATTACTTTTTTATTGCGAATAATTTTAGGCGTAATTCGCTTTCGTTCAAATACCAGATGTTAATAGCGATGAAATAAATCGATTATGTGCACTTAACGATATTCGAAAGCACGCATTTTTTCTAAAATCGAATTTTTCGCTCCAACATAAACAACTAAGACGCCCTGTATATGTTTCAAATGTAAATCGCTTCAATCAAGCAGGCGTTGCTGTCACCGAATGACATTGACAGTTCATTCGATCATCGATTGCAATAAAAACGAGGCCAAAACGAGTATCGTCGATTTCCGATGATCGGCATTCTCATTGAAAGACGCTCAAATGCAGAAATTACCGCCTAATTAAAATTCCTCGAATTAGTCGCATTACATAACACTTTCATCGGCTTTAATAACACAAGCCTACTTCCTTTTTCGGGCTTAAGAAGTAGGTGATAGGTGACGATTATTATCGATACTTCCGATAAAATCGATTCCGAATACAGCACGACAAATTTGACACGAACTCGTATTGTTAATGATAAATGTCAACTGTCAAAATTAATAAAAAAAGGTGACAGTTCGTTTTTTGATTTGATCAAATTACTATGACAACGGATTGCCTTGATATACATACAAATTATAATTACCTAATTTTCTCAATATTTTGAGGCGCCATTGAGGAGGACATCTTACCTGGAAGTAAAAAAAAAGAAACGCATTATTTTTACGCTCTAAAAACTCCTACTCTAATGTATTTTCGCACGAATTATATTAAATTATAAAGTAATTAGCATATTATAAACTCGGAGCATTGTTATGTAAAAATTTCGATCCCGGCCAACTTTGATCAAATCAATTAGCATATTTTCGTAACGATTAAGCAACTAGAAATTATTATCCGTTTGTTGTAGGTCGATAAAATGAATTTACAAATCGCAACGTCTTAGCCATGTTCCTTTTTCATCTTGCGAGCAAGATAAGGAAGGGTCACGTACGTCGAAGGATAAAAATGAAAATTCGTCCTCCGGATTAGTGCATTCGAAATAAAAAAAAAACCTAATATCGCAAATAGCACTTCTAGTCAAAAACGTGAGTATAGTACGTTCATTTTAACCTGGCGATGACGTCACGAACGTTTAATATCTCACGCACTAACGTTAACGTTTTCCAGCCAACTGTGATAAATCATTACCATCCGAATTCCACTTAATTACATTCGCAATGGTATTGGAAACGCTCCTGGTGCAAACGGCCCTAAAGACCGTGGGCATAGTGGGATCCACTTTGTGGTTGATACCGCTCATCCTGGCCGGATTGTCGTTCATCAATTACAACAGATACGATCCCGAAGCGCACGTGAACAACGCCCGCAACCTGTACAGGGACTACGATTTCATTGTGGTGGGCGGCGGATCGGCGGGCGCCGTCGTCGCCTCCAGGCTATCGGAAGTCCACAAATGGAAGGTAACCGAAAACCCGTCACATCGCGGTATCTTTTACTATACATTCGCCTCGTTCGCAGGTGCTTCTGCTGGAAGCCGGATTCGACGAGAACGAGATCAGCGACGTGCCCTCGCTGGCGGCCTATTTGCAACTGTCCAAAATGGATTGGGCCTATAAAACGGAATACACTGGCAGGGCCTGCTTGGGGATGAAGAACGGCCAGTGCAATTGGCCCAGGGGAAAGGTGCTGGGCGGTTCGAGCGTGCTCAACTACATGTTGTACGTGAGAGGAAATCGACACGATTACGATTTGTGGGAGCAATTAGGTAATATCGGTCAATGGTCAATGGTAAACGTCAAATGTCATAACTAACAAAAAAGTTGGTAGTTCGTGTATTGTTTTGATTTGATCAAATTACCATGATGGATAAACTGCTCCACAAAAGTTAAGGAAGTTCGCAAATTTTGCGATTATTTTAAAAGTTTTGATCACACTTTTTGATCACCAAATTTTTAAATATGCGAAATTATTTCTGAACTTCCTTAACTTTTGTGGAGCAGTATATTTAGGCATCAGAATTAGCCAAAAAAAGCATATGTTTTCTCTCTCTAGACCTAATAATTTCCGAGATATGGTCATTCAAAATTCGGTGTATTTTCCAAATTTACAAATTTTTAGCATATTTCCCTTGTTTAATTTCAAAAAATCGCCCTAGTATCATCCCAAATCATTTTCCAACGATACAGAAAAATATATGTACACCAAATTTTCCATTTTAGAACGGTGTAGATGAGGGGTTGGAAAAAGTTTTAAAATTTAGCAAATTCTATCTTGTTTAAAAAAGTATGCATGATCATGGTAAAAAAACCACCCCTTCCTAATCAAAATGGCTGAAAATACTATAAAAAAGTGCCAAAAACTGCATTTTTGGGCTGGGAAACTGTGCTAATATGCGAGTACCGTGTTGCAGGTAATCCGGGTTGGAACTACGAAAGCGCCCTCCACTATTTCAAAAAGTCCGAAGACAACAGAAACCCCTACTTAGCGAAGACCCCTTACCACTCGCAAGGTGGATTGCTGACGATACAAGAGTCGCCTTGGAGAACCCCCCTGGTGATAGCCTTTTTGGAAGCCGGATTGGAAATGGGGTACCCGGTGAGAGACATCAACGGCGCCGAACAGGCGGGTTTCATGGTAGCCCAAGGGACGATCAGAAGAGGTAACCTTTTTACAAAAGTTTTAGGCACAAATTTATTATACAATTGTTCAACAGGGTCGCGTTGCTCGACGGCCAAAGCCTTCCTCCGGCCTGTGAAACTTCGAAAAAACATGCACGTAGCTCTAAACGCGCACGTCACCAAAGTGCTCATAAACCCCACCAACATGCGAGCCTTCGGAGTCGAATTCGTTCGAAACGGTAATTCCCCAACAAACCGCGCCATCTACGAAATCTAACGCGCGTCCTTTTCAGGCAGAAAACAAATAGTAACCGCCAGAAGGGAAGTCATCCTCTCGGCGGGCGCCATAAACACGCCCCAGATACTGATGCTCTCCGGCATCGGACCCAAAAGCGAGCTCCGCAAGCACAATCTGCCGGTGCTGAAGGACCTGCCGGTGGGAGAGAACCTCCAAGACCACGTCGCCATGGGCGGGCTCACCTTCATGATCGACAAGCCGGTGTCGATCGTCCAAGATCGCCTCCAGGCCTTCCCCATGACCATGCAGTACGTGGCCCACGAGCGCGGACCCATGACCACCCTCGGAGGGGTGGAGGGACTCGCCTTCGTCAGCACATATCTAGGTAAAATAGGAAGTTCCCAAACTGGATTTGTTAGAATGCATTGGGCGATGGAGAAGCTCTCCAATTTCTAATCCTTGCTCAATATAATTATATGTTTTTTCTAAATGCGGTAATCCACAAGTATAATTTTATTAATTAAAAGTTTGCTAGCTTTAAAGGAGAATTTTCCATTTCCGTAGAGGAAACCGCAAATTCAAAACAATTCATTTGCGTGCAGGTAATAACAAACCGAGCTTGTAAACATCTATAAAAAAACTTGATATATGTGATCGTTATTTAAATTCGTGCATACAGAACATTTTTTTTAGTTTCTAATACCCCTAAATAAAACGAAGCACCTATACAGGGTACTATTACATTTGTACAGATACTCAAAAATGTTTTGCATATTATGTAGTTGAAATGCCACTGACAATTTATTATTTAAAATGTCTTTTGTTAAATTGTTTTTATTGTTACTTTTAAATGATGTTTATGCCTTTTGGTAACTAATTTTGATGAGAAATTTTAAAAATAATTCGTTGTATTATATGTTTATTCTTTTATGCAAAACATTTTTGAGAGTGTGTATACAGGGTGGTGCGTAAGTAATGGTTCAAAAGTGAAGAGGAAGATTCTGGGCCTCAAAATATTACGATCCGACCCAACTTGCTTTAGTAAAATATTGAAAATAAAAAAGATACAGAGTGTTAAAGTTAAAAAATGATTTTTTGCAGCAGTTTGAAGGATTTTGGATGTCCAGAAATGAAAATTTGAAGACAGGTGTTTCAATGCATGAGAAATCATAATATGATAACCCCAATTTAACAAAAGACATTTCAAATAATAAATAGCCAGTGGCATTTCAACTTCATATATAATAATATGCAAAACATTTTTGAGTGTGTATATTGGAAACTAAACAATATTCTACATGCTTACAATCAGTGGTAAAAAATAAGGGAAGTTCACGTTTACTCAAATTCCCCGTACCTAAATCTAATAGTCCATCGTGACACCCTGCATAATAACGAACAATGCACCCTGCATTGCGACGCCACAATCACGCCTAACGATCCGTTTCGCCGCAGGAAACCGCTCCTGGCCGGACATCCAGTTCCACATGGCGCCGGCCAGCATCAATTCCGACGCCGGGGCGCGCGTCCGGAAAGTCCTCGGCCTCACCGACGATCTGTACAACACCGTCTACAAACCCATCGCCAACAAGGACGTCTACACGCTGATGCCCCTGTTGCTACGACCGAAATCCCGGGGATGGGTCAGGCTGAAGAACGCCAACCCGTTCGCGCCCCCTTTAATCAACGCCAACTATTTCGACGATCCCGTCGACATCAAAACCTTAGTCGAAGGTATTTACGTAGAATCCAATCCGCATTACTGTGTATAATTAACATCCTGCGGGTATACGGTGAATTTAATTCGTACATTAATTTTTTTAGGTGCGAAAATAGCCATGAACATCAGCAAAACGCGGGCGTTCAGGAAATTCGGCAGCCGCTTGCACAGCATCCCGTTTCCCAATTGCAGGGAATTCGAATTCGCCAGCGACGCGTACTGGGAGTGCCATATCAGGACGATATCGATGACGGTGTACCACCCGGTGGGTACGTGCAAAATGGGACCGGCTTGGGACGATCGAGCGGTGGTCGATCCGAGATTGAGGGTGTACGGCGTCGGGGGTTTGAGGGTGGTGGACGCTTCGATAATGCCAACGATTCCCAGCGGCAACACCAACGCCCCGGCCATTATGGTGGGCGAAAAGGGCGCCGATTTGATCAAGGAGGATTGGCTGGGCGGCGGGTACGATTAGGTATCGCTTAGTTTGTATAATGGTTGTACATAAATTTTATTGTGTTTTAAATAAAATTGTTTTGTTTGAGTATAAAGTTCCTGATAGCTTCCATTAAATCGTTAAAATAGGCGTAAATACGAATAAATAAAACGCACGCAATGGCGATAAAAGGTAAAAAAAAAGAATCTGATCGATACGTGTGAATGTTCAGGTGCTGATAATTTCGTAATAGTTCAATCGTCTGTCCCAGTTACGTCCGGTCGGCCTTTAAAACTCCAAAGAAACCATAACGCAAATTATCCAGCATATTTATCGAAAACATTTCATACGTACATATTAGTAAAATAACCAGCGATGTAGGTACGCCAAATGAAACAAATGATCAACAATTAATCGCATCATTAATTTATATTTCACGCTAACTCATCAGGTTCTTAAAAAAAATCAACAAACATCACAAAAACTCCAGGACAATTAAAAAAAATGTTTTCATCAATTACGATCTTGACCTCAACAACAACTTTTCAGATCGTAATTTTAAACGCAAACTATTCTCGCTCATCACAAGGCATTCCTTTAGAATCGTTCCAATTTTTTCTTGGGCTAATCGGAGCACGCCGCTGCTTTTCGGATGTGATCATTACAATTCTATCGCAATGCGTGCATATCCAAGCGCTCGATTGTCGCGAGCTCGGAACCGCTTGCAATAATTGCGATTGTAATTAAAAAAAGCACATGTGTAAGGTAAGTTCGTATTTAGAAAGCGAACGCGCAAGGCCGCGCTCCTTCGGAGCAAACGTGCCATTTGAATTTTACAGTCGTATGTGCACAACAATGACCGTAATATTATTGTCAATTGTCAATGTTAAGCGAGATGATTCGCCGGGCGGTTTATTGTGCGACTAGAATTTCTATGCGCATTTAAACGACAAAGAATTAATGACGGTACATACGGAATTAGTTTTGAATTTTTTTTGGAGGAAGGAAAAATTTGAATAATCGATGAAATAGCAATCAATTAGCCCGGCATCTCCAGTCGTTTTACGCAAGTTTACGCGAAAATTATAATGCAAATTACTAATTAGATAAATTATAAATTATTGGCGGCAACGCAAATACCCTTCACGGAACAAGTTAAACTACTTTTTAGTATACATCAGTTGCAATATTAATTTTCCACTTCGAAAATTACCGTGCCAATTCGAAAGGAACCTCGGTCGCACAATATATTCTTGGAAACAACAACCGATAATAAGCGTTTAAACGTAACAAATAGATGTAATTAGTAAAAAAATATACTATACAACTCTTATTTAATATATTTTTAATGCGGCAATGGCCCCTTAATGAGGCGATTGTCAAGGTAAATGATCTCCAAAAATTGTTAAGAGTATGTTCGAACAAACAATGTTCACTTCATCCTTCATGAATTTTGATCGATTAAACTTTGTATTACTTACGCACTCGACATTGCAGTGATGTAATTGCTGTGGAAACTAAAATTCTGTGAATAAGATTGGGAATTTTCTAACGTACAAATTATGAACTGCGAAAATTGTTTGAGACAACAGTGCAATTAAAAAAATACGATTAATTGTTGATCGTTAAAAATGAGTTACAATTGGAATATTCGGGTCAATGATAGGTATTTACTAATGTCGTATGGTTATCTAATTTGTCCCGAAAATAGACTGTAACTGCAACTAATACAATCCTACTTAGTGCAGTCAAATAAACACACTACGAATATAATTATTAATCGTATAAAAAGAATTAGAATACAAAACTCATTTTTTAATATTCACACATATTTCTGTCGATCTCGTTTACCTTGATATTTAGGCGAAAAAAATACTAAATCAAATTTCAATGGGCCCGTCAAAGTGCCCAGCATCTCATTAGTAATTCTCAATAAACTTGCGGACCATGTAAAGCGCCAATAACCCCCGATATACACGCCAGGTATCGTAATTGACAGTAAATCATCAATCAGAATACACGAATGCCGGTTCGAGTGGGGGGCTAATATAAATTAATCGCCGAACAAAAACCTTCTCGACCGCGAATATAACCTCTGAATAAAAACAAAACCGAGACGGGTTGCAAGCGAGTAAAAAACGCATCTTGATATCAAAAAAAATATAATAAAAGGGCCCTAGATGGATGTGAGATTTTAGTTCATTAGTACCGATGTGATGTGAAAAATATATAAGAGAAAAATCGAAATTTAATAAATTTTTTGCCCAAAAAGGGGTTAAAAAGTAAGTATAAATTTTATGGATATTACTTTAATATTTCTTTTTAATTTCTATTAAAAATATTTAGTTTTTATTATCTATATTCACGCCAATTTTTAAAAGTTAATAATTTATCTTTTTTATCTTTTATCTTTTTTAATTTCTAATAATTCAGCAACACCAAAAATTCGAAATAAAAATAGGTTAAATATTTTATTAAATTATTTATGATATACATATTGAATTTGTAACTTTGGCCTTATTGCGAAAACATTCTAATTAGTTAATATCAGTATTACAAATAGTTAAATGAAAAGTGCAAGTGCGCGTAAAGACATTTCTGAAAAAAGCGTATCTTGTATGTAATAGTATGTTTGGAAATATCCTTAAATATGTGAAATGTCTCATTTTTTACCCATATTATTTTTAATAGATTGGGATTTAATAGATTATAATTATTACTGATAATTATATAACTTTTTTTAGTATAAATTAAAAACACAACCAATTAAAGGGATGTAAAAAATTGCTTAATTATAATTGTTTCAAAAATATTATAAAATATTTTTATAAGTCAGACTTACCTACCTACATATAAGAATGCGGTTTTTCGAATATTACATATTATTAACAAAAAATAAGGCAATAGCCAATAAACGGATTGAGAAAATAATTATCGATATTTGGCAATAATTTCAAACAATTTTTATTGTGGTACAAACACAATAATTATCAATTGCAAGAATTTAACAACAACCAACGTATTTCCTGATGATTTAAAATTAATAGTATCTATCTATTTTTGACACATTATAATGTTACGTAACAACATATTTTTAAAGTTGGATTAAAAAAACGTAAAAAACCGATTTAAATCATTTCAGGAAAATTACCTACCTAATTTATAAACTCCAAACGACCGTCACGTAAAGGTTACCCACCATTTGAATACCTACTTAATATTCAAGCTTAAGTAAATACACAAGCGCTATTTAAAGTTACAAATTCCCAATTATTTGTTAATTAAAATCCATCGAAACGACAATATTATAATGGACGCCCATTCGCCGTGTTCGCAGAAAAAATAACGTACACAACTCCTGCACGTTCCCAGCCATGTCGTCGCTACCGTCGATCTGGTTCCTGCTGCTCACCGTCATCACCGCCAGCCTGCAGCAAACCAACCTTTTGGACGGCGTCATCCGCGTGCTCGTCGACGGCGAGGACCAATTCCGGCGCGAGCCCAAGGACATGCCGCAGAGCAAACTGCTCAAGGAGTACGATTTCGTGATCGTCGGCGCCGGCACGGCCGGTTGCGTCCTGGCCAATCGGCTCAGCGAGAATCCCGACTGGACGGTGCTCCTCATCGAAGCAGGTATGCAGACAACATAATACTAAGCACCTCGCGAAGTACCAACGCTCGTGCCGTTTCAGGTCGCAACGAAAACTTCATGATGGACTTCCCGATATTGGCCAGCTACCTGCAATTCACCGACGCGAATTGGAAGTACAAAACGGTGCCCAGCAACAGGTACTGCTTGGGCCTGGACAACAACCAGTGCAATTGGCCCAGGGGCAAGGTCATCGGAGGATCCAGCGTGTTGAACTACATGATATACACCAGGGGCAATCGAAGGGACTACGATCACTGGGCCAAATTAGGAAATACTGGATGGTAATAGACAACTATTGTACACATAATAGTGAATTAATAAGCGTTGTATTGTAGGTCTTGGGATGAAGTTCTTCCGTACTTCAAAAAAGTGGAAACTTTCACCATAAAAGAGCACATGGACCCTCGTTGGCACAGTCAAAACGGTTTATTAACGGTCAGTTACTCCCCGGGAAAAACACCAATTGCCGATGCAATCATAAACGCCAGCATGCAAATCGGAATACCCAACGTGGATTATAACGCAGCTACGCAGGTACAACTCTTTAGAGATTTCACGGATCCTCGCTATAATCTAACGATTTCCAGATCGGCGTTTCCAGGCTGCAGACGTCGATGAAAGACGGAGTGCGCGACAGCTCCAGCAGGGCGTACTTACACCCGGCCTCAAAGAGAACGAATTTGCACGTGATAAAGGAAGCCATGGCGTCCAAAATACTGATAGATCCTTCGACTAAACGAGCCTACGGCGTGGAGTATTACAGAGGCGGCAAGAAGCAAATAATCAGGGCTAAGAAGGAGGTGATATCGTCGGCGGGCGCGATAAACTCCCCGCAATTGCTCATGCTGAGCGGCATCGGCCCCAAGAAGCACCTCACCTCGTTGGGCATCAAAGTCATCAGCAACCTCAAAGTGGGCTACAATCTCATGGACCACGTATCCACCGGAGGGATAACTTTTATGATAGACAAACCCTATTCTATTCTAGTCGAACGGATGTTCTCCAAGAAGAATCTAGACTCCTATTTGAACCACCACCAAGGCCCGTTAACGATAGCCGGCGGTTGCGAGGTACTTGTATTCCACGATTTCACCAATCCCGACGATCCGGACGGCTATCCAGAGATCGAGCTGCTCTACGAGGCCGGCTCCATAGTATCGGACAGAACGTTCCAGAAAAACTTCGGCATCACCGACGAGATCTACGACGTCGTTTACCGGCCCATCGAGCACCGCGACACCTTCATGGTGCTGCCGATGCTGATGCGGCCCAAGAGCAAGGGCAAGGTCATGCTCAAGAACGCCAACTACAAATCCAAGCCGCTCATTTATCCCAATTACTACGCCTACAAGGAGGACATGGACGTCATGCTGAAGGGCATTCGGCTGGCCTTGAACATATCCGAGCAGCCGGCCCTTCGCGCTATCGGCACCAAATTGCACGATATACCGATACCGCAGTGCAGCGGGCACTCGTTCGGTTCGGACGCGTACTACGAATGCATGGCCAGGCACTTCACGTTCACCATCTACCACCAGAGCGGCACGTGCAAAATGGGACCGGGCGGGGACCAGAAGGCCGTCGTCGATCCCCGGTTGAGGGTGTACGGGGTGAACAATCTGAGGGTCGTAGACGCTTCGATCATGCCCGAGATACCGGCGGCTCACACCAATGCACCCGTTTATATGATAGCGGAAAAGGGAGCCGATATGATCAAAGAAGACTGGGGAATGGAAATCTAATCTGTGATTTAATTTTATATTTATTTGATGTGTGTTTAGATAAGTAGGATAAATCTTTGCATTCGATTAAATACATAATAAATTCGATCATTTGTAGGTGTGTTTATAAAAGTTTGCAAAGGTTTAATAATGATTAAATGGTATTAACTGAATGGTTGTAATTTAAAAAAAATGGAAAATAGAATAAATATTCAAGTGTCCTGCAGTATTTTATTTACCTATAATAAAATTTCTAAGCAGTTGAAATAAAATTAGACAATTTCGGCGAATTTTATGCGATATACGAATAGAGAAAATCGTATCCGGATAATTTAGGTGAAATTAGTAAATACTTAAACTGTGATTAAATAAAAATAGGTAAAATAAATCTCAGACGGTCATTAGTCTAGCATTTTCAATTTAATAATAGAAAATCTAATTGATGAATTGATGTGAATATAAATAAATGAATATTGAACTATCTTTACAAGATTTCTTTGCATGAAACCATCTCATTGAAATTATCTACACTAGGCTAAAGTAGAATAGAATAGAGTAGAACAGAGAGTTTATTGAAAGAAAATACAGGGTCTTAATTAATTGAGTACCGATACTTCAGGATGTGAATATTTGGATGATTTTAAGAAGAAAAGTATTTATCAATATATGTCCTAAACCTTTTAGTTTTAGAGCTACAGGGTGTTTTAGAAAATTTTATAAAAAAATTTTAGAAAAAAAAATAACTTGTCTATCATAATTGTCTTATTACCTACTCCTACTATTTTTATGTAATTTTGTACACACTTTTTAATTATTAAGGAGTACTTTTTGAGCCAAAAGATTTTTTTTTAATTTTTAACCAGTGACGTCCGCACGGGGTTTGAACTGAACTATATTTGAGAAAAAAATGGTACGCCACTGTTTTTTTTTCTAAAAATTAAAATTATTTTTAAAATCTTCATTTATTTTGGAGCAAATTCGGTCTGAAGACTTACTTTCGTACGACGTACCATTCTCGCGTAAAAAAATAACCAAAACAATTTTTTCCCTAGTTCATTGAGATTGCTTTGGATATTTTGTTGAAATTTGGTAGGCGCCCAACATACATGGAAATACTTTTTTTGGGACAAAAATTAATTTTCTGCTATTGCCGGTGACGTCAAAGTCCGAAATTTCAGAAAAATATCTGGAGTATAATAATAAGAAAATTACGATAGAAAAGTTATTTTTTTAACTATAACACCCTGTACCTCAAAAATTAAGAGGTTTAGGACATATATTGATATAATCTTCTCTTCTTAAAATCATCCAAATATTCACATCCTGAAGTATATGCACTCAATTAATTAACACCCTGTATGTAAAAATACTCAATCAACAGAATTATATGTAGATATCTTCCAGGAATCTGCGCCCAATTTACCGGTCAGATTAAAAAAATACCTAAATAAAAATGAAAAATAAAAAAAATCCCTCACGAAAAAATCTACCAAAAAAGTAAGGTACCTAATATCGAAAAAACTAAAGACCATTTTATATTCACCAAATTCCAATATTATTTCGCTACAATAGCAAAATTCCTCAAAATCTCCGCATTCCTAAAACCGAGCAATTACCGATTACCGCCCGATAACGACAAAATAATCGAAGCCCAGCTTTCGAAAATGAAGCCATAAAATCGCCATTAATTTTTCGAAATATAAAGCCCGCAAATCCGAATGATTCTTCAGTCACAACTGATTGTTCGATTGTCGATACAACCAAAATGATGTACAAAACCGTAGCTGTTCTATTGGCTTGCCAATTGGTCCTCGTCCTGGCCAGACCAAGCGCCCTAGAGGAGAAGAACGCCGAAGGACAAGACGTCAAGGAGCTGATCGATGAATTAGGAGGACAAGGCCTTCCGAAAGAAACCGTAAGTGCATAATATTTAATCAATGTGCATCGCTAATTTACATATGTTACACCTATTCGACTTAATAGTTGTTTACAAGTATGTAAATGGATTTAGTCAAGGTACAAATCATTAAATTTTTAATTAATTTTAATGGTAGAATGGTAATTAATTAGATGTGTATATGATTAATAAGAACAAATTGGCGGTTTTTTGGTCGGATTAAAAAAATGTTTGTGCAATCTACAGAAACACGAAAAAGTCATCAAGAAAACCGTAATTACGACGGTGGAAGATGAAGAACCGACTCTCGCCAACGACGCGCAACTCAAAGAATTCATGAAAGACCCCACCTTCGTCAGTGAGCTCAAAGACTTCTTGTTGCAATTCCTCAAATTGTTCAACTCGCTCAACGGAAGCCGCAAATCCGGCTCGTCCAAAACAACCACCTCGACTATGGTAAATATTTTTAATAATTAAATCATTAGATACATCAAATAATAATGCTTGTAAATTCTATTAGATCAACGAAAACGATGTCGACTTGCAAACTGTCCTGAAGAACCCAGCTTTCTTCGACTTTTTGAGCAACATCTTCGGCGGATCTTCGGTAAGTACTAACACATTCCACCAAACATCAATCATAAATCCATTCGATATTTTAGACCAACCAACAGAGCGGTCTCTACGGAATCTTCTCCGACCTCTTCAACCGCAACCAACGCCCATCAACCAGCGTCCACACCGTCACCACCGAAGAACACATCAACGAGCACTCCAGACCCGTTGAAGTAGAGCCCGAAACTCACGTTACCATTACCCACATGGAAACCACCGGCAGCGAATCCTCTTTGGACGAACGCTCCCCCGACGAAATTCTCACCCACATCACTCACGAGGAGCGCCTTGAAATCCCAACTCCCGCCCCCACTCCGGCTGTAGTAGACAGATTCGAGGACACCCACGTCACCATCACCCACCTCGACGAGAACCGCCACTCCGGCGACGAGATCGCCCACGACACCACCGCCGAGGAACTCCTGCAGCAGCTGAGACGCCACAACAACGCCAAGACGACGGTGCACCGCGAGGAAATCGTCCGTCCGCCGGTGGCCCCGCACCGCGTCGTCAAAGAGGACTGGAGCGAGGTCCGTCCGGCTCCTTCCAAGAGGGTGGAGAGCAGCGAGGAGCTCGCCCAACAGGCCAAGAACGCCCAATTCCAATTCGCCACGCAAATCGACGACCGCATCAACGGCAACTTCCAGCAGAAGGCCGAGGTCAGACGCAACGGAGTCCTCTACGGTAAATACTCCTACGATGACGGTTACGTCTGGAGGACGGTCTATTACGAGGCCGACGGCAACGGCTTCAGAGTTACGAGGTAAATTTATTTTGTAGGTTTCTTCATAGGTTCTTGTATTAATAATTTGGTGTGAATTGCAGGGAAGAAACTCTACCCAGCCACATGAGCGAGAGGACTGGTGAGGCCAGCGTTCAGACTTTGATGGATGGTAATTTGATCGATTATCACATCACTGAGAGGGATTATCTTACCAAGAAGAACACTCCCGTTGGAAAAGCTTCCATATACTAAGAAGCCATAGAAATGGTTTAGAAAATTTAGAAATCGAATTGTACGGAAGTTTTTTATAAACAGAATAAAACTACTTAAAAAAAATTAAAGTGTTTGCTTCCTCCTGTCAATATTTACCATGAAATTAAGCTTATATAAAATACACAAGAAATATTTGTTGTGTTATAGGCAACACATTAAACATTTAAAAGCACCATAAAACATTGCATAAATTTCCATAGGAATTTCGATTGGAAAAAATGTAATTATACTTTACAACCAGTTGAACTCGAAATAAATACAGTTAGATTTTTTTACCAAATGTTGGCTAGCTGAAAGCTATGCTACTTTTCAACCGACACCCGTAAATATCACTACGAGGGGAAGGAAGAAAGTTAGATTGAAAAATCAAACTTTCAATAAATTTTTATTGACAAAATTAAGATATTAACATACTTATATCTAATTAACTATTCGAGTTTACGTCGCGAATTTAAGAAAATATGCCGGCATTTACGTTGGTATTGCGCGAATAACTGTACGAATTTTATATCGAACAAATCATCAAACAGGCACAGTACACCATAATTAAGGTTAATACATTACAGTGGCGTAACACAGAAAAAATTAGCACTATTCAAAATTTATCAAAACAACGAAAAATTCAATATGCCGGATGTGCCTTGCGATTAAATTTCTATGGAAATAAATCGGACAATAAGCATTAGTGTTCCAAACTACATGATTTTGATTCTATATGTCTTCGAAATCATTCAAATTATTCGAAAACCACCGGCACTGGATGAGTAACACTTATGCATTAAAGAAGATCCCGTTAATCCTGACTTGTTTTCTTTTCGCCTGCAATTAAGACTTGCGATGGTGTAACGGGCATTTCAGTATTTCCCGTGAGTTCAATATATGCACTTGCAATAAAGTGTATTCCTGCTGGTAAGTAGTACCTTTAGCTTTCTTTCGATTTCCTACTCTCTTATAAGTAGATTTTTTTGTTTTAAGTAGGTACTGTATATTCAAATTGCATTCAATGTGTTAAAAAACAATCATAACACTTTCAGAGTTCAAAAATGGCCGACGATTTGTGGATTTTATGGCTATTGCTAATAATAACGTTAACAAACGGCGTAAATTCGACCGGACCAGCAAATAACATTCGTAGTGCATCGAGAAAAGGCCGATTTCTATGGCCTTCCTACTACAAACACACCAACAAAGGATTATACGGCAAGTTAACAATAACACTTTTTCTACTGCTTTACTCTAATTAATATCGCTCGAACTATTTCCAGAAAATCAACATATAAACGACACCAGTTTCGATTTCGTAATAATCGGAGCGGGCGCTTCGGGTTCTGTATTGGCCAATAGGTTAACAGAAGTACCCGAATGGAAGGTACTTCTTCTTGAAATCGGCGACGAAGCCAATTCCCTAACCGACATCCCCTACATGGCGGAATTCTTCCAATTCACCGACTACAGCTGGGGATACTCCGCCGAACAGCAAAACACTTCCTGCAGAGGTACCACTCACCCTTAAAAAATCACTTGAGTACCCTTAAAAAAACTCATTTACATAGGTTGCATCGATGGTAAATTGAAATTACCTCGTGGCAGAGTACTAGGCGGTACCTCTGTAATCGACTACATGCAGTACTCCAGAGGAAACCCCGGCGACTACGAACAATGGCCGCACTGGTCTTACAAAAGTGTATTGCCGTTCTTCAAGAAATCCGAAGACGATTTCCTCGACGTCAGCGACGACGAGTACCACCAGAGAGGCGGCAGGTTGCCCGTCAGCGAGGTACCGTACAAATCCGAATCGGCGCACGCCTTCGTCCGGGCCGCCCAAGAAGCCGGGTACCCTCGAGTGGATTACAATGGTAAACGACAGATCGGCGTAAGATATTTCACTAGCCTATACTCAGGTACCACTTTAATGCAGTAATATAAATTTAGGTGTCTTATGTTCAAACTACCACCAAGGAAGGTAAGCGGTTCAGCGCCGAGAAGACGTTCCTGCGACCGGTACGCAGCAGGACGAATTTGAAAATTTCGAAAAACTCCAGAGTCGTGCAATTACTCATCAGTCCTGATACTAAGCAAGTTTATGGAGTGAGGTATATAAAGGACAGGCAGTACCGCGAGGTGCTGGTCAAAAAGGAAGTCATCGTGTGCGCGGGGCCTTTCAATTCGCCCCAATTGCTGATGCTCTCCGGTATCGGGCCTAAAGCCCATTTGGACAGCATGGGTAAGAAAAAATATTTTCTTGTACCGACTGTAAAACAACGAGATCGAAATCAAACGCTCGAATTTCCAGATATTCCGACGGTTAAGGATCTGCCTGTTGGTCAAAAATTGTACGATCACGTGTTATTCCCCGGATTGAATTTCCTATTGAACGAATCCGTCGTTCTGAACCAGGAGAAGGAAACCGGAAAATTGGATAATTACGTCGACATCAAAGAAGGAAAAGGGGCCTTTACAGTACCCATAGGTTTGCTGGTATTACTACTAATTTAGCTTTTAATAACTTCTTTATTTTCAGGTGGTTTAGAAGCGACTGTACATTTAAATACAAACGAAACATTAAGTGCTGATCCAAGAAGATCTGACATCGAATTGCTGTTCTTCAGCGGCGGTATCAGCAGTGATAAAAATTTAGTTTACAGAAAAGCTTTTGGAATATCCAAAACTGTATACCAAACTCTTTGGCAACCGCTAGAAAACAAACCGATACTACAAGTAAATATCACACATTACTTATCTACCAACATCTGATCAATACAATAATCTATTCGCAGATTCTACCGGTATTATTACAACCCAAATCATCCGGAAGCGTCGAATTGAAATCCAAAAATCCCTATCACTGGCCCCGGATATTTACCAATTACTTAACCGACCCTGCAGATCACGATATCAAGGCGCTGCTGAAGGGTATCAGACAAGCTCAGAAAATCGCAGCCAGTCCTTCTTTGCAAAAATACGGCGCCACACTCGTGCAAACTCCCATTCCAGGTAAATTTCACTAACTTAAAAATCCCTATACTTCCCGAAGAAGAATCCAATCCCCAATTTTCCTTGGTGGTTCCCCCACTGTACTAAGTTCCTCATCAATCAAACTACTAATCAAATTTCTCGATTTCCAGGTTGCGAAAATGCACCGTTCGATTCGGACGATTACTGGCTGTGCTCCTTGCGACAATTGTCCTCTTCCTTGGGCGATCAAATAGCCACCTGCCGGATGGGCGCCGTCGCCGACAAGGAGGCGGTGGTGGATACGAAATTGCGCGTCCAGGGCGTCCAGAATCTCCGAGTAGCGGACGCCAGCGTCGTCCCGACGCCGTTATCGGGCCGTGGGGTGACGGTGTCGTACATGATCGGCGAAAAGGCGGCGGATTTGATCAAGAGAACGTGGCGAAAGAAGGGCGTTTATTGATGAACCGACGAACCGCCCTCGTATGTAAACGTACGGGGTGCATTCGAATAGTAGTTTAATTTAATGTGGTTGTGAATATTTATTTATTTATTCATCATATTATTTATTTATTTATTAGAATCTATTGTCATATTTAATTTCCTGCTTATTATAACGCGAACTTGATCCATTTGTTTAATTACTTCCGAATCGATATAAATCGATTAGATAGGTGACTTGCAAGGTGCATGGTATTATAATTTATACAGACTGGACCCAATTTCTGCACTCTAAAATTTAACAAATTTAAGAAATTTAATGAAATTTGACGTAAAATTTATTAGCGCAATTTTTCGAAAACGCAAAGTTTTTTAAGGATTCGGATTTCTCAAATTCCTAAGTATTTTAAGTAATCTTAAGATTCCTAAATATTCTCAAAAAAATATATCCATTGTTTTTTTATACTCACCGGAAGACAATCCGCGTAATAATAAATAGCCTAGTAATTCAATGCTTATTACAATGCAAAAAAATAGTTAATAAACGATCTAATAGCGAATGGGTGGGTCTGGGTTGAATTATTTGCATAAACCTATAAATAAAATTTTTGCATTCCACACCCGCTTATTCGATGCCATTGAAGGCGACAACAAAGACGTTTTGAATGTGACACCATTAATTCAATAAGTGAAGCTACTATAAACACCATTAAAAGAAAAAGGTATGTACTTATGGGCTTATTAAAAAAATTGCATATTAATTTTTTAAATGTTTTTTTTAATTAATTAGCACGTAGAGGTAACACGATATATTTTTTAAACATGCCTTTATTCAAAATCAACCTTGAAAGAAATTAATGAAACGTAAAATACCACAATTCACTTTTACATATAAAAAATTCTTATTCAATAGAAAGTACTTTACACAAGAAATTAATTACTCAGAAGTATGACTTGGAATAAAAAAATCTTTACTTAGCTAATAGGATAATGGAAGATTTTTATGACTTGCGGTTAATATACCTAATGACCATTTGAATTACTACAGCCCGAAAAAAATGTCTACGATTTTCCTACTAACGCTGATTGCTGCGGCAACTTGCGCTCCTACCGACGAATTCGTCGAAAGTTTCGTCAAAGGCATCGAAGAAATGGAGAAAATCGCCGAAACCTACCAATACAAACAAGAAAACTTCGTACCCGAACACTACAATACTTCAGGTAATGTTGTAAAATGAAACTAACTTTCAACTAAAGTGTGAAATACGTACAAATTATTCTACAGAAACGAGCGAATACGATTTTATCATCGTCGGTTCCGGCCCTTCTGGCTCAGCCATCGCTAACAGATTATCTGAAACGCCGGAATGGAAAATCCTCCTCTTGGAAGCCGGTTACATAGAATCACCCGTTTCTCAAATACCGGCAATGGAAAAGTACCTACAACACACCCCTTACGATTGGAGCTTCAGAACAACCAGCCAGAAGCACTCGTGTTTAGGTAAGTTAAAGCGAGTTAATTCAATCGATAAACTACCAACTCGAATTTAAGCAATGGAAGATAGCAAATGCCCGTTGAAAAAAGCCAAAGCACTAGGCGGTACCACTGCAACCGACCAAATGATATACACCAGAGGCAATCGACAGGATTACGACAAATGGGCAGATCTCAACCTCAAAGGCTGGTGTTGGGACGACCTGCTACCTTATTTCATGAAAATCGAAGACGCCCATATTCCGGATTTGGACAGGAAATTACACAATCTCGGTAACCAACCCAACTAACTCCAATCGAACCTTATTAAATTAAATACTAAATTCAACAGGAGGTCACGTCCACTTAGAACGCTTCCAACATTCCACGCCATTGGGTAAACACGTTCTAGAAGCCGGTCACGAGCTGGGCATCAAAACCGTGGATTACAACGGCAAAGACCAAATCGGCGTATCCATACCGCAAGCCACCACGAAAGACGGTCGCCGAAACAGCGTGGCCCAAACTTACTTGGGACACGCCATCAAACGTCGCAACCTGGAAATCAGAACCGGCGCTTTGGCGACCAAAATTCTCGTATCGCCGCACACCAAAGAAGCCAACGGTGTCCAGTACCTCCAAGACGGTAAACTAATAAACGCCAAAGCTACCAAAGAAGTCATCGTATCCGCAGGCGCCGTCAACACGCCTAAATTACTGATGCTCTCCGGTAAGCTAATCGATAGTTCTCCGATTTGATGCATCTGATAACTGTCGCGTTATAGGAATCGGTCCGAAGGATGAGCTGGAAGCGCTCAAAATCGAACCCGTATGCGACTTGAAAGTGGGCCATCACCTCAAAGACCAACTCACTTTCTACGGATTAAATTTCATCGCCAATTCCACCGCAAAACACCCGACCGTCAGAGAATCGGTGGAGGAATTGCTGCACCATCACAACGGCCCTCTCACCACACCGGGCGCCGAAGCCGTAGCTTATTTAAAGACATCGGCTTCCAAAGAAAAACTAGACCTACCCGACGTCGAATTATTAGTAACAAGAGGTACAATTAAGCATCTTCATAACACGCAGTATTAATTGTATAATTTATAGGCGATCGAGTTAAAAAGGAAACCCACGAACACGACCGCTTCTCCATCGAAGTCACCCTGCTACACCCCAAGTCCACCGGTAAATTGAGCCTCCACGACGCCGATCCCCTTCACCACCCTCTCATAGACACCAACTCCCTCACGGACCCCGACGAAGAGGACCTGCACAGCATGGTGGCGGGCATAAAGGCCGCCTTGAAGCTAGCCGAAACGCATTCTCTGCAGAAATTGGGCGTCCGTCTCGACCACGATAAACTACCGGCGTGTAAACACATCGAAGACGATGAGTATTGGAGGTGCGCCGTGCGCCATTCGGCCGTGAACAGGGGCAATGTCGCCGGTACGGCTCGCATGGGCGGCGAGCATCAGGACAAAGAGGCCGTGGTGGATGGCCGGCTCAAAGTCATGGGAGTTCATCGATTGCGAGTGGCCGACGCCAGCGTCGTGCCGGTGACGATTTCCGGAAATTTGGTGGGACCGTCGATCGTCGTCGGAGAAAGGGCGGCGCATTTGATCAAGGAAGATTGGAAATGAACCCATGTTCGAACGTGTAATTAATGTAAATAGAGTTTCTTATGGTAGTTTTTGGGTTTTAGTTAAATGAAAATATTACTGTTATGTAGAAGAAATATCAAGGAAAACTGGTAATAAATTTCAACCGGTAATCTTTAATCAGAAATAAACATTTTAATAAGTAAACAGTAGATAATTATATTGAGTTTTAATCGTATTGAAATTCCAATTACTACATCAATTCCAAATAGGGAATCCCCAAATTCGTAAAATTAAAAGGAACCCATTCCTAGAAATAACACCAACAGTGTTTGTTAGTTGTAGCAAAATTTATACAAAATTTTAACGTGTTATTCCTGTATTTTAACAAGATTCATGAATTAATTAATTTTTTATACAAACACCAACAGAATTAATAACGGTTAGATACTATTTATATTTACCGGTCTTTTCCAACCAAATACAATAATTTGTTCAGTAACGTATAGTTAACAATAAAAACCCTACAAAAGTAACCGCGTATCGCCTAGTACTGCGTACTACCGCGTAGCACTTACGCATAATTAATATAAGAACGATATCAACAAATCCGAGAATAATTACTAGAATTAAGAAAAAAAGAGTAAACACGGAAAATCCCAATATTTTAAGCCAATCTCGATCTCGGGAGGATCCTATAAAACGAACATTAACACGATACATCGGAACCAGTTCGACCGGCGACCGCAGCAGATCCAGCAGAAGAGAAAAATGATGGCAGGGCTCCGTTCGGTTTTGTTTTTAATCGCGGCCGTTTTGGCGACGGGAATTTCCGCCGAATTTTCCCCCTTCGACATGGTCGACGAGTACGTCAGGCAATTCAAACTCGGCATGAACTCATTGTACAAATGGTCTGACGCCTACAAAACCAAACAGTATAATTTCGACAAAGGAGAGTTCAATACTACACTAGCTCTAGGCGGTAAGTAATTATTTCTATTATGTTATATAAAAGTAGCAAACTTTGCGAACTAGTGTGATAATTTAAGCTACATTTCAGCTGCGGAAGAGTACGATTTTATCATAGTAGGAGGCGGCACGGCCGGGTTAACTTTAGCCCACCGGTTATCCGAGGAGCCACGATGGAAAATCCTGGTGTTAGAAGCAGGCGGTTTGGAAACCCTGATTACTCAAGTGCCGGCCGTTCAACCTCAGCTACTCACCACCAGCTACACGTGGGGCTACAAAACCTGTCCGCAAAAGCACGCTTGTTTAGGTATGGAGGAGAGCAAATGTTGCGTGATAAAAGGCAAAGCTTTGGGAGGAGATTCCTCCATCAACGATTTGTTGTACACCAGAGGCCATCAGAGAGACTACGACATTTGGGCCGATACCGGCATGAAAGGTTGGTGTTGGGACAACGTTTTGCCCTACTTCAAGAAAATGGAAAACGCCTGCGTGAAGGACATGGACAGGAAATACCGCCATTACGGTAAACAAACGTCTATTCAATCACTAATATCAACTAAACGAATTTTCTTGAAGGTGGCCCTATTCATTTGGAGAATTTCGAACCCACCGAGCCGATTCTAGCCGAGAAATTCCTCGAGGCTGGCAAGCATTGCGGCCTCGAAAAAATCGATTACAACGGTAAAGAACACATCGGCCTCGCCATTCCACAGGTACAATACAACTAAAACAACTTCTAACTATTATTTATCTAAATTTACTCCATCCGCCAGGTCATTACCAAGCACGGTAAACGCTACAGCGTCGCCAAAGCCTACCTCAACCCCATCGTCGAACGCAACAACCTGGTGATACTGCCCTACAGCCACGTCACCGAAATCCTAATCAGTCACATTACGAAAGAAGCCAACGGCGTCACCTACATCAAAGACGATAAACTCCACATAGCCAAGGCCAAGAAAGAAATCATCCTATCCGCTGGAGCCATCAACACGCCGCAACTCCTCATGCTCTCCGGTAAACTCCCATCACCACTTAATAAACTTTAATTAATTCTAATTAATTCTCAGGAGTCGGTCCGCACCCGATCCTCCACAAAGTCGGCATCGACACCATATCCGATTTGTTCGTGGGCTTCAATCTCAAAGACCAAGTCTCTTTCATGGGATTGAACTTCCTCTACGAACCCCATCACCACGATGAAAAGACTCACGAAGAGGAGAACAACGAGGTACGTCCTCCGCACGAGGCGTTAGATTTCAGATTCGACGGGCCCAAGTTCATACCAAATTTGGGTCTCGAAGACGACGATAAAGTTGCTCATAATTTCTACAACGACGGGCAGCAATCTCAAAGAATCGAAAGGGACTATAAATATGAAGGAGAAGATGCGCATGAAAAGGTTTTTGTCAATAATTGTTGTTGTAATGTTTGGTAATTGTGGTTTTTTAGATAAAATGGTTGCACTCTCATTCGGATAACGAAATTATCGATTATCTGAAATACGGAACGGGTCCTTTAAGTTCGACGGGATTACAGCTGGTTGGGTTCATCAAAACCGAATTTTCCAGAGATAGAACCGATTACCCGGACATTCAAATCCTACTCAAAAAAACTCATCCCAAAGGAGGTAACCAAAATCGATTATTTCAGTTACTTGATTAATTCAACAATCATTATCTGTTAGGTTGCTACCACTTCAAGGGCTACAGTCTGAAGAAAGAGCTGCAAAACCTGCTGTGCAAGCCGCAGCAGGGCTTCCAAGTGGAAATCGTGCTGTTGCATCCGAAATCTAAAGGTACGATGAAACTGAACGACGTCGATCCCTACCATCATCCCTACATCAACCCCGAATTGCTCTCCGACGAGGACGAATTCGACGTGGGCACGCTAATGGCCGGCATAAAGAAAGTACTGAAGATCGTCGATTCGCCGTCCATGAAAAAGTTAGACGTGAAATTGGTGCACGAAAAGATACCCGAATGCGACCAGGCCATTTTCAACGACGAGTACTGGAAGTGCGCGATAAAGTAAGCTCATTCGTGCGACTCTAATTACCCCACAATGTTTATACAATCCTTATTTTTACAGGTACTTGTCTGTAGCGAGAGGACAAATCACCGGTACCGCTAAAATGGGTCTGCCCACCGAGAAAGAAGCCGTCGTGGATCAGGATCTCAAAGTATACGGGGTGCACAAATTAAGAGTGGCCGATGCCAGTGTAATTCCTGTCAGTATTACGGGAAATCTGATGGCGCCCGAGATCATGGTGGCGGAAAGGGCGGCCGACATTTTGAAAGAATGCTGGTCTATCAAAGTATAATTCCCCAACAAAATGATTTGTTTCTATATTAGTAAACACGTATTCGATTACATTACAATTCGATGTAATTAATGATAATTGGTAATAAATGTTTAAACATTAATTAAGTATGCCGTTGTTTATTTATTGACAGGGAATGCGAGGAGTGGTAAATAATCTCGAATTAGAGCAGTAAGTTATCAAACGAAAGCTTTCGATGTGATGTTAGTAGTGTAAACGCCACTCACACACGCCCCATTTAATTGAACAGATCTATTTATATCGACCCGAAATTAAGGTCGCGACCTCGTGAGATAAATTCGCATTTTTGTGTCAATTAAAAAAAATTACATAAATTGATACACACATAAAAAAAATGTTTAATAATCCTCATAATTGCGTAATATTTATGACACTATCAAAATACACATTCGAGTGTATTCATTCAAATCTAATTTGTATTCTGTAAATCTACAACTACATAATAGAAAAAAATTAGAAAACAAAAAGTGACCTTAGATAACTCGTATTTGAATACTATTCGTTCGTGAATATACAGGGTGTTCCTGGATCCCTATAATTATTACGATAAATTATTAGTGAAGCATGTCGGAGCAATATAATTATAGTTTATTATAGCAGACAATGAAAACAATAAAGCATCATCGAAAAACCGTTTTCCCTGGTAAACAACTGGGTATTTACAATGGAAAAACTAAATTCGTAATCAATTTCAATTAGAATAAGTTATTAATAGCATTTCGAACGCTTCAGCATTTAATGTGAAAACGGTTGTGGTATCAGGAGTTTAGAGATTTAATTGTACTGTTTGATTCAAGGTGAAAAAATCGTAAAAATAGATAATACCAGGTATGTGTAGTGTGTATAAATCAAACGAAAAGATGAAATGTCTACATTAGATAATGCAAAATTCCTATTCCTAACAGAACAGTGAAGAGCATCACTCGCTAAAATATCATTATAAACGAATAAAAGAAGAAATGGGAAAGTAGAGATTAATAAAAAGTGAAAGTACTACCTGGTAAAATCACAGTTAACCAAAACAAAAACATAACCTAACTTCCTTCAATTTCAAATCAAACTCAAATTACCAATTTATTACTTGTTTAACCTTGATTTTTAATCCATTAGTTTAAATTACATTGACAAAAAAGAAGATATCATTTCGAAAATGTTAGATTATGATAAAAAAGGGCGAGGCGTGCTTGTATTTAGAACATTTGATTATCCTCAATTAAAATCACACAATTGTTTGTTTACGAACATAATAAACTCGACACAATTAATAAACGACCGAGTGCTCGTCATAAATATTGACTGGCGAATGAAAATAAGACTCATTTAAGGGTTATAATATACAAAATCCCACTAACCTGAAACTATCAAGGCTTCGTTGGGTCCCACTGTGTGTATATTTCCCATTATATCCACTAATATTTCGGGTAGAAGCACAAAAATATCGAGCGAAACGCTAAATAATAACTAATTTTTTAAATAAAACACTAACACTAACCGTACGCGCAATCAACACCGCTTTTTCTAATTTTTCGGACGTCGTCGTCTTCCCCAAATTCGAAGAGGAGATAGACAGAATAAACAATTAGCCAATACAGAACGCTAAAAAAGAACGGAATGATTAACTGTATGACATTTATGACAGTTGACGTAAGAGTAAACTCATCTCCTCCATACGAGGTGCAAACGATATGTAGTAAAATAAACGAAATTCATAAGTTAAATGTTAAAATACCGTAATTTAGGCAAATTTGATGTAAACTTGAACAATACGTGTTGATTTTATCACTTAGTTGATTAAATTCATACTATAATCTACCTAATGAACTAAATAACTGTTAAGGAATATAACAGCTTACTCCTGTATATGAGGCATGCGTGTTTGATTTCTAAACTTTCTTGAATGTACTTCGCTGTAAGAGCAAATAAAATGCCTAATATATTTGGTAAAGTATTTTTTTAAGTAACACTAAGTTTGTATTTTTAGAATTTTGTTATTTTTTATCAAAATAATCGAATTTTCAAAGGCGTCATGTAATGTCCGACATACGTCATCGGCGTCGCGGAGCTGTCAAAGTTGTCAAACGCGAACGAAGCTAGACCTACGTCGATGATTAAGTCGCGTTGTTATTAAAAGTGTACATTTAAACCAAAATAAAATGTGAGTTGCTTGGATTTTTGGATATTTCTTTTGGTTTTTCGTAGTTTCTCTGGTCTATTAATTAACAGTACATCGATTTGCTTTATTAAAAAGCGGTTATTTAGAACCCACGAAGTAATTTGAAATATGTCAACATAACCTTTGTTTGAAGCATTACTTTTTCTGGGAAGAAATCATCTGTGCTTGGTTTTAAAGTGGATATTATTTTGCAGATGGGAGATACCAGTGAATTAGATAGGCAAATAGAGCAACTAAAGAGGTGCGAGATTATCAAAGAAAGCGAAGTAAAGGCTCTCTGCGCCAAAGCCAGGGAAATACTAGTAGAAGAAAGTAATGTTCAGAGAGTCGATTCGCCAGTTACAGTAAGTTTTCAACACTAAAAATCTAACGTTTTTTCTCAACGTACGCGTTATTTAGGTTTGTGGGGACATTCACGGCCAATTTTACGACTTAAAAGAACTATTTAAAGTAGGTGGAGATGTACCGGAAACGAATTATTTATTTATGGGAGACTTTGTAGATAGAGGATTCTATAGTGTGGAAACGTTTTTGTTACTATTAGCTCTTAAGGTAAGCCTACACTTACTCCATCAAATAAGCCTCGCACGTTAACAAATGTCCTCTTACAGGTTAGGTATCCAGATCGCATAACCCTCATCAGAGGCAACCACGAATCGCGCCAAATCACCCAAGTGTACGGCTTCTACGACGAGTGTTTGCGAAAGTACGGCTCGATAACCGTGTGGCGGTACTGCACGGAGATATTCGACTACCTGTCGCTATCGGCCATCATCGATGGGAAAATCTTTTGTGTTCACGGCGGTCTCTCGCCCTCCATACAGACCTTAGATCAAATTAGAGTTATCGATAGGAAGCAAGAGGTGCCCCACGATGGACCCATGTGCGATCTACTCTGGAGCGATCCCGAAGGTAACACATCATCGCCTCGATACGAGTAGATTTAATTGTTTTACATTTATTTTTTTGTTGTATAGACACTCAAGGATGGGGGGTATCGCCTAGAGGTGCGGGATATCTCTTCGGATCCGATGTAGTCGCCCAGTTTAATTCTAGTAACGATATAGACATGATTTGTAGGGCGCATCAGTTAGTGATGGAAGGCTACAAATGGCACTTTAATGAGACTGTTTTGACTGTGTGGTCCGCTCCTAACTATTGTTACAGGTAAATACGTTGTGAATGCTTCGATGGGAGTCTTGTTAATGTATAATTTAATTTGTAGATGCGGTAACGTGGCCGCTATACTAGAATTGAACGAACACTTGCAAAGAGACTTTACAATATTCGAAGCGGCGCCGCAGGAAACGAGAGGGATACCGTCGAAAAAACCGCAGGCCGATTATTTCCTGTAGAACTGTCTTGTAGTATTAACGTAAGATTCATCGTTTTTTTGTACTGGGGACTGTCCCACTGTTAATCTTTAAAAATACGAGGCAAGTTTCAAAACGGATCCGGTCCGGATTTTTAGTGGGACGGACCCGTATATTTATTTTAGATCATTGTCCCATCCAATAAATGTCATACAGTGTTTTACGAGATGGTATTTTATCTATTATATTATATCCATTAATTTTAAGATAATTTCTACAGGATGGAACACAACCACTTACAATATTTTATTTATAAAGCAATTGCGAGTAGTTCATTGTAGACGTACCTCTTTGCAAAACAGCGTTTTTTGATATTAATAATTTCTAAATTTCTAATAAAATTCATTTGTACCAAACAATAGATTTATTTTCATTCCGCTTTCATTGGTGATCGGCTTTGATCATATCGCTGACCTTCTCGCCTACCATGATGGCCGGGGCGTTGGTGTGCCCGCTCACCCAAGGGAATACGCTAGCATCGGCGACCCTGAGGTTCTTGACACCGTGCACTCTTAACCTATTATCCACCACGGCCATCTTGTCCTTCTTGGGGCCCATCTTGCAGGTCCCCATCGGATGGTACATGGTCACGCTGACGGTCTTCAGCGCGCACTCCCAGTACAGATCGCTGTCGAACTGGTAGGGATCGCAACCGAACACCGGTATCTCGCTCAGCCGGGCGCCGTTGCTCCTGAAGGCGGCGGTGTCCTCGAACTCGCGCACCCGCCGTATGGCGGCTATCATCCGCTTGACGTCCACGCCGTGTTTGTCCGAATAGTAATTCCCGTAGATCAACGGGGGATCGTGCGGATCGCCGGAGCGCAGTTTCACCTCGCCCGTCGACATCGGATGCAGCAGCATCGGAATCAAACACCACACCGGCGCGCCTTCCAGAGGTCGAAACGATCGATCGTACACATCGTCTGTCAACCTGAAAGCTTTAATTTACGTTTATTATAGACGATTGTATGGGTATTGTAACTACAACACCAACCTTCTTTCGTGAAGGTCTCGCGATCCGTTCCGATGTAGCCTCTCACGAACAAAATCTCTATATCCGGAGCGTCCGGTAGGTAGCTGGAGTAATTCGTCCTGATCAATCCCAGTCCCTCGACGCCGCCCAACGTGGAGAACGGACCTCGACCTTCCCTTATAAAATCGTCCAGCGACGTCAGGTAGGCCAAGGGGGTTTGGTTCCAATCGAAGTCCACTTTGTAGTTCAAGCCGTAGAAGCTGATGTGGTCCTTGAGGTTCCGCCCGACGCCCGGCAGGTGCTTGACCACCGGTACGCCGAGGTCCTTCAGGTGCTTTTGGGGACCTACGCCCGACAGCATCAGCAGCTGAGGCGAGTTTATCGCGCCTGCAAATTGTCTTGTTAGCTTATACATTAAGCAAATAGGTTTAAAAGTTAGTTGACCTGCGCATATGATGACTTCTTTCTTGGCTTTGATGGTGTAAACTATACCATCTTTTTCGTACATAACCCCAACGGCTTCCTTCTTTTTCTCGTCGATGAGGATTTTGGTGACCAAAGCGTCGATGACGATGTCCAAATTGTCCCTCTTAGAAACGGGCGATAAGAAGGCTCTTCCAGCGCTGAGCCTCCTGCCTCGTCTCGTGGTCGATTGGATCGGACTGACGCCGTATCTGTGCGTTGGAGCGTTGTAATCGATCGTAGGCAGACCGATCTCATCGCCTCCTGCCATCATGGCTCCTACCACGGCCGACTGGAAGGTGTCCTCGACGGTGAGAGGCCCCCCTTCGCCGTGGTACATCCACTCCGCGTAGCTCAAATCAGTCGCGTTTTCCGACTTCATGAAATAGGGCAAAACATCCTCGTACGACCATCCTGTTATTCACAATTAATTCCTTTTATCCATATAATTACTAGTAGTACATCACACCTGGATTTCCACGCTTAGCCAGTTCGTTGTAGTCGATCTCGTTGCCTCTTGAGTAGATCATGTAGTTCAGCACGGACGTACCTCCTAAGGCCTTGCCTCTGGGGAAGGGCATTCGGTGGTCCTCCAGGCCCCAGCAGGCGTTCTCCTGCGGCTCGGCCACGTAGCCCCAGTCGTACTGACCGCCTTGGAAGCCCACTGCCAGTAAAGGAATGTCTACGAAGGAAGTTTCCGGCTGGCCGGCTTCCAGCACCACCACAGACCAAGGCAGTTCCGATAGCCTGTTTGCTACTACTGAACCCGCCGAACCCGCTCCCACCACGATAAAGTCGTACTCAGTTTCTGAAAGATGATACTTATAGTACTAAAAACTTATAGATAAATGTGGTTGATGGACCTACTTGGGTCTTCTGTGGTATCCCACAGAAAGTCATCGAGCTGTTCCACGTTTTCCTCGTAAAATCTCACCAGACTATTGATAAAACTGGTCAGTGATATTACGGAATTGGCGGTAACATCTGAAATAAAGTCCCTCAACTCTTCGGGTATCCAGCTGAAGAAATTTCCAGGTGTTTCCTGGGAATCACTGAAAGTTACCAGGAATATGTTGAGCACCAGGATTACAGATAGTCGCAACATGGTTGGTTTGCACTGTGAATGTTTGAGTTACAAGTGCAGTTTAACGTCGAGTTATAAAGGCAATTTAAATTTCATCTGGATGAAACGTGATGTGGTTTTAATGCTTTAAAATTGCGAATGGTGATTTCCGTTGGTGCATTTTAGAAAATTTAAGCAATTTAAGTTGCTAATAAATATTTATTGGTTTATTTAAGACGAGTTTGTTATTATGATCATGGCTATTAGTTTGTAGTTCATGCAACATCCAAATTTGTACGATGAAAACTAAAAAATACATCCCTATTTTAAGCGATAATAAACGAAGTACTAACCTAGTCATTTTACAAGAGATTGCGTTACGAGGCAAAGCGGAATATAAGGTTTCAATATTACGCTTCATTGGCTTCCGTATCAATATCATTTCTAACGTATCGAATGAAAACTCCTTCCCTATCGGCTCCAGTGTACTAGTACAATTCAGCGTATCTACTCGAATTTCTATCACTCTAATGGCGTTGTAAAAAAACTCAAATATGAGTTACCCTACAGAACGAACGAGGCTTCTGGTCGATCCCAACCCGCCGGAATACATCTACAACGCGGCCATTTCCAGAGAACGCAAACGCCGAGTAAAACAGTTCCAGTGCTGCTTGTGCGCTTTATTTCTGTAAGCATTATTTCCACGTCTCACTATCCGCCCGAAACAACTATTACTTCGTTCCAGATCGCTCTTCTCCGTCGTGTTAATGCTCACTGTAGTCTACAGCATTCGGATAAAATCAGCGCCGAATCCGGAGGATAACAACACCACCGTAGAAGCCCCGGTTCTCGTGCTGCTCTCCTACAATTTCTCCCAAAAACAACCTAAAGAAGGACGATTAGAAAATACCACTTTAATAGCAGAATCCATTCAACGAGGGAGGAAGCGTTTGGAAGCTAAAGATGAAATCGAGAAGAGCGTTCCTTCATTGCTCGTCCAGAGTCCCAGTTACCGGCACCAGCGCGTCACCGCCACATCTGAGAGAGCCAGGAATTTATCCAGAGGGGGGTTCATCGAAGAGTACGCTTCGAAGTACTTGAATAGGTGAGTTGTATACGAAACTTGTATAGTACTTGCGATGTTTCGTACCTTCCAGGAATAAAACTAGTGGTGAACTGGTGGAAACGATTTGCCGAAAACACACCAACCTATTAGGGGATCATTGCAGGACGGAAATTCCGGAATGCAACGTGTTGCAGAGACACCGTACATTCGATGGTAGTTGCAACAATTTGGCTCATCCTGATAGCTTCGGTGTGGCTTATACGCCTTTCAGGAGGATCCTACCGCCGGAATATGAAGACGGTAAGTTATGTAACTAAATTAGCTAGTGTAAAGATTTTAACCGGTCGCAGGAATCAGCAAACCGAGACAATCCTCACTACCTTCGGCCCGGACTGTCAGCCTAGTGGTGCACCGGCCGTGCTCCAGAGACGACCCCAAATTCTCGGTGATGCTGGCCGTTTGGGGCCAGTTCCTCGACCACGACATCACCGCGACGGCTCTAAGTCAGAAATCCAACGGCAGTACGATCTCCTGTTGCGAGCCATCTACTACAGCCTCTCCGGAGTGCTTCCCGGTGATCATCGACCCCCAGGACCCGTTCAGCGAGTACAATGTCACCTGCATGGAGTTCGTCAGGTCCGCCCCGGCGGCCACTTGCTGCTTGGGGCCCAGGGAGCAGATGAACCAAGCCACGGCGTTCATCGACGGGTCCGTGGTGTACAGCTCCGACGAGAGCTTCGCCAGGAAGCTGCGGACGTTGGTCGGGGGCGAGATGAAGGTGTTCGTTACGCCGGAGGGCGGTACTTTGCTGCCGCTGTCCGACGATCCGGGCGATGGGTGTAATCGAGAGGAGGAGGAGAGCAGAGGACGGTATTGCTTTATGGCTGGTGAGAGTTGCGTAGTGGATGGAATGTAATTGGTAAAAATTTAATGGTTTAGGCGATGCGAGGGCGAACGAAAACCTCCATTTGGTCAGCATGCATTTGATATGGGTGCGACAACACAACAGGTTGGCAAAGAATTTATCGCGGTTAAATCCCCATTGGGACGACGAAAGGACATTCCAAGAAGCGAGGAAAATAACAGCGGCCCAAATGCAGCACATTACCTACAACGAGTTCCTACCGATTTTATTAGGTAAACAAAACACCCAGTTTATAGCTTGTAGCTCTGTTATAACTAGTTTCGCTTATTAGGCGAACGTTTGATGGATAAATTCGAGCTGTCGCCTTCGAAGAAAGGCTACTTCAGGAAGTACAACGACACTTTGGCGCCCAACATAGCGAATTGCTTCGCCACGGCGGCCTTTCGCTTCGCCCATTCGATCATACCGGGCCTGATGAAGTTGCTGGCCAACGACTCGTCGACGCCCGAGTACGTGCAAATGCACAAAATGCTGTTCAATCCGTTCGAATTGTACCAATCCGACATGCTGGACAAGACGCTGCGAGGCGCCATGAACGCCAGCATAGAGGCCAGCGATTCCTACTTCACCGACGAGGTGATTAATCGATTATACGCCAATTCTTTATCAATAATATGAGATTATGCTTGTTAGTTGAAGTCTCACATGTTCGAGAGATCCGTGGAGCAGGCCAAGCAGCCGAAACTGTGCGGGTTGGATTTGGTTTCGTTGAATATACAAAGGGGCAGAGACCACGGGCTGCCGGGGTACGTTAAGTGGAGGCGCCATTGCGGCTTCGAAAGAGTGCGCAATTTCGACGATCTCAAAGGAGTTTTCGATTCGAATTCGTTGCGTAACATAAAAGCGATTTACCGGTAAGCTAAAGATCCAAATGAAAACCTCTCATAAAAATTACATCCGATTGTTGTTGATTGACTTTCCAAGTCGTAAAAGACCGTAGTTGTTTGGTGGAGTTTTGACTTTTGACGAGAAAAAAAACCATTTTTTCATCTTCTATTTTCAATTTCAGGCCACAACTGCAATGCTATTCAGTCAGTTTGCAATTTTAGAGCAAAACTGAACTTTACGTTTGCAAATTCTTACTTTTAATTGGTTTTTGCAGGAAAGTAGAAGATGTAGATTTATACACGGGAGCCCTAAGTGAAATTCCGATGGAAAACAGCATACTGGGACCCACATTAACGTGCTTGCTGCTGGATCAATTTTACAGGATTAAACGCGGGGATAGATTTTGGTACGAAAATCCCGGAGTGTTCGAGAAGCGGCAACTGGATGAGTTGAGGAAAACCACATTAGCAGGCGTTATTTGCGATAACGCTGATAATCTGGATACCGTTCAAAGGAAAGTTATGGAAACCATTCGAAAGGGGAATCGATACGAGAATTGCTCGAGCTTGGGGAAACCTGATTTGAGGCATTGGAAGGAAAGTTTGGTACATCTGGAAATGTCCGGCGGTGAAAATTTGCATGTAACCTCTATTAATTCTACTGTGTAAGTGCAATGTTATTTATGCTGCATGGATAATAACATTTTTATATGATTATATTAAACGATTTTATGTAAAGTAAATAGTTTTAGTAAGTATTGGAAACTTTGTTAATTATAACATAATAATAATAAATGTAAAATATTAATAACATGGGAAAATAATAAGTAATTATAGACAATTTTTACCAGATAAGTGTTTAATTGACGCTTCTTGCTTCTTTCTTGTGTCTTTTTAAAGTGTACTTCGATTATTAAAAAACAAAGCTTATTTTTTTCAATTTTAAATTATTTTTTTAATAGAAAAATCCCGAATGGATTGTCTGTGAATCACACATTATTTCATGATTTGATTTCGTTACTCATAAAAATTGTATGAAAATTAACACATCGAGGCCCTTGACAAAGTACCATTACAGTCATATAAACTCTTTCAAAACCTGTCAAAAAAAGAAGACTGTTTATCCCATTAAACGCTATAACCTCACTTTCTCACACGCGTGATTGACTCAACACGTACTACAAAAACCAATTCAACTAAAGAAAAGTAAAGTAAAATGCTCAACACCTCAAAATAACAATGCCGGGCAGCAGTTCAGTGTTTCTACCATCCAGGGGACTGGGTTACGTGAGTAATCACGTTCCTCTGCAAGTGCGTTACATCAAAAGCAGAAAAGAGAATCTGATAGTCACATGTGTAGGGAAATCCTTTCACACGTACGGCATCTCCCACTTCGGTTTGCTCAGCGTAAGCCCATTGCATCCAGACGATATCAATTGCATGACTTCGGACGCTTACCACATTTACACTGCAGTGGGGAAAGTTATATACGCGTGGAGAAGAGGTACCGAATTAAAGCACACGTACAAAGGCCACCAGCACAACGTGCGTTTAATGATACCGTTCGGCGCTCATTTGGTCTCCGTAGACGAATCGAACAACGTGAAAATATGGGATATCAAAGCGGAGACGGTGTACACGGAGTTATTGTTCAATTCGGAGAATTTCAACGTAAGCGCCATATTGCACCCCAGCACGTACATCAACAAAATCCTGCTGGCCAGCGACACGGGCGGGATGCAACTGTGGAACATCAACAACGCCAAGTTGATTTACACCTTCAAAAAATTCAATGCCGGAGTTAGTTGTCTGGAACAGGCGCCGGCTATCGATGTGGCCGCAATCGGTCTGAGCACCGGTCGAATAATCCTGCACAATCTGAAATACGACGAGACCATAATGGAGTTTACGCAAGATTGGGGCTTGGTGACTTCGATATCTTTTCGAACCGATGGCAATCCGATTATGGCGACCGGTAGCGCTTGCGGGCACATCGTATTTTGGGATCTGGAGGAACGAAGGGTATCCAGCCAATTACAGTACGCTCACGATGGGCCTGTTACCGGTATGGTTTGCCTCCCGAACGAACCGTTAGTCATTACATCCTCGCCCGATAACACACTAAAATTATGGATATTCGATATGACCGATGGGGGCGCGAGGCTCCTGAGAATACGAGAGGGTCATTCAGCCACACCGTCCTACGTTCGTTTCCACGGCTCGAACGGGCACAACATTTTGAGCAGCGCCGGCGATTCTACGTTGAGGATATTCAACACTCAAACCGAACAATTCAACAAGAGCCTGGGCAAGGCTTCGTATAACAGGAAAATCAGCAAAAAAAGAGGCAGAGCCGTGGAGGATCCGCTCAAGATGCCTCCGATAGTGCAATTTACGTCGGAGGTAACGAGAGAAAAGGAGTGGGATAATATTGCGGCGGTGCACAGTGATATTGCTTTGGTGACGACCTGGTCGTACGATAAAATCAAAATGGGCGATTTGAAATTGTTGCCGGAAAGGTTCCACAAAAAGAATAAAGATGTTAATTTAGATGTTGTTGCTACTTGTTTAAGTCTAACTCATTGCGGTAATTTCGTTTTAGTCGGTTATAGTACAGGACATGTAGATAGGTAAAGCCCCAGTTAATTTTACTCAAATTAATAACTAAATATTCTACTAATTTCAGATTTAATATGCAGTCCGGGCACTGGAGAGATACTTATGGTAACCCATCAGCGCATAAAAATCAAATCCGAGGGACATCGAGCGATACTTTGAATCAAGTAGCAATCACGGGAGGCGGCAGTAAAATCAAATTTTGGAGATTCAAATGCAAAGGTAACGCAATTTTAAAATTATTACATTCATCACTAATGTAATAACAATTTTAGGAACATCGCCGATCGCTGTGATTCCTCTCGAAGAATCCATAAGTTTCTTCAGATCGCATCGAGAGAGTTCGATGTTGGCCATAGCCTTAGACGATTTTTCCGTCGACATTATGGATATTGATATGAAGCGAATAGTAAGGAAATTCTCTGGACACACGGCTCAACTTACGGACGCCACTTTCAGTCCGGATTCTCGCTGGCTAGTGACGTCTTCCATGGATTGCTCGATAAGAACTTGGGATATTCCTTCTGGACAGTTAATCGATGAATTCGCAACAGACGCCGCTTGCGTATCGTTGGATTTTTCTCCCACCGGTGAATCATTAGCAACGGCTCACGTGGATTATTTGGGCATTTTTCTATGGAGCAATAAAACGTTGTACGTTAAGATAACGTTGAAACCTCTAACGCCTAGTGAAAACCCACCGTTAATGGTACTGCCCGAATGTAGACAAGAAACCGTCGAAGAAGAAGAAGATGAAGAAATCAAAACTGAAGATGAAGAATTCATTTCACCTGCTCAAATCAGCCGAGATTTAATCACTCTCTCGGGTCTTGCGACGTCGAGATGGCAAAATCTACTCGATCTCGACGCGATTAAGCGGAGGAACAAACCCAAGGAGCCCCCGAGAGCGCCCAAAGCGGCGCCTTTCTTCCTTCCTACCGTATCGTCTCTAAACAACATACAATTCGATATACAACCGGAATCAGAGGACCAGAGTAAACTCATCGCTCCCGTTACTTTCGTCAATTTAACGGAATTCGGTAAACTGTTGCAACGCCGCAATTACGAAGTGGCTATGGAGAAATTGAAGACTTTGGGCCCTTCCATGATCGATTTCGAAATTAAATCTTTGTCGCCGGATAACGGAGGATCCGTCGAAGTTATGTTGGAGTTTATGAAGTGCTTGGAATTCGTTTTGAAATCTAACGGGGATTTCGAGTTGGCCGAAGCGTATTTGAGCGTGTTTTTGAAATGCCACGGGATTGTTTTGGCTCAAAACGAGTCGCTCAGGCAGTATTTACCGCACGTCATGAGCTGCCACAATGTTGCCTGGGAGAGGCTGCAAGAGAAGATTCTGTATTGTACTTGCGTTGTTCAAAATTTAAAAACTATGTAATATATGATATATTTCTTAGTTCGTTTTTATCATTTCGTCAATCCTTCATTTGTCAGTCTTTTACCAATTTTTTTTTGTGCAATTTTAGTTGCCTAGTAACTAGGTAGTTTGGCATATTCACAACTAATGTCAATTTTATTTTTTCCGTAAAAACATCCAAATTATGTCTTCGGTGTTTAGAAAATTAACCACTCGGTTGAAATCAAAAGAATTTCGGGATTATCTGTTGAGGTATTTTATTTTTATTCAATATATGTATTTTTTATAAAAATTTACATTTGGAATTATCCAAAATTTTACCAAGTAATAGACACATTACGTCAAATTTGACAAGTATGTCAAGTCAAATTATGTCACTTGTCAAATTTAACCTCAAATTGTCACGAATATCCTTCGTAATATCAAAGAGGTCATTGTTTTAAACCAAAAACATATTTAATAAAAATGGCATCGTTAGGAAAAAGAGCATTCGCCCACTTGCAATCTCGAGAATTTAGACAATATTTAAAGAGGTATTACGATTTTGAATTAATAATTAATATTTACAAACATTTTTTTTTATTTTAGCACCCATTTTTGGGGTCCTGTAGCTAATTGGGGCATTCCCATAGCCGCTATAGGCGATTTCAAAAAGGATCCCAAATTTATTAGCCCAATTATGACTGTAGGTAAGTCGAAAAGCATTAGTTTTTATTTTATTTATACATGCAAATTGTTCAAATTTATGCAAATAAAAACGTAATTACGTAAATTATTCATTGCGTGTGTATATGTATGTTTAATTTAGAATTTAAACTCGTCATTGAGAACGAGGAAATATTTTATCGGCGATTATGAGCACTTATTTGGAAGTACTTTTATCAATAAATTATATTTTTCTTTAGCTCTTTGCCTGTATTCCGCCATGTTTATGAGATTCGCCTGGAAAGTGGAGCCGAGAAATCTGCTCCTTTTTGCCTGCCATTTTACTAATGAAGGGGCTCAATTAGTTCAATTGACCAGGGCCATAATTTACAATTCCCAACAGCACCAAGAGAAATAATACATGTAGTACAACTGCAATGGGTTTATAGGTAGCTTCTATTTTGATACTAAAAAAAAGATTTAAATATTACCTTTTTTATACTAAGTAGGATAATTTGTTAAATATATTATAGCCGTATCTTTTTAGAAGTCGTGTAGACTCATTGCGAATTAAATTCAAATACGTATAGATTTTTTAGGTAAGTAGCAGTTAAAAACATGTGATCTTATAAAAGTCAATCGTACAAATTTCTATTATCATTAATATTATTGTACTAGTTCGATTTTACCTGTCGAAGAAATACGTAATTTAGGGCTATTAATTTATTTAATGCCAAACCTAAACTATAAATGTTACTATATATATTTATATATGTATATATTTGTTTATACGATTCTATTTTTTTGTGAAATTTTTCAGTTTAATAAAAGTTATATTTAATACTTGTGTATCACATTTAGTATAGTGTTAGAATGGATGAACAAAGTAGAAATTCGAAATGATTCATTATTTCAAATTTATTTATTTGTAAAAAATGAAGAACAAACTTACAAGAAATACAACAGTAGTAAATATTCAAGTCAAAATAAATAAATTCAAAATTAATTAATTACTAGTGGGCTCGATGGTATCCCCTCCGCGGATCTGACCCCACCCGATGAGACGCCAATGCTTCTCCACTCGCCTGCTCAACGCGATCTTCTCCCCGATTTCGGTGCAAACGGGATTCGTCAGGGATATTTTACACAAATCCGCTTTCGTTGCGATTACTCTTCCACCGGTACTCAACGAGCCGATATTCACCAACAAGACTTCGCTTTTGGTTAATCTTTGCACTTTCGCTCCTTTCTTATCCCCTTCCATACGCACGCCCAGCAGTCGTTTCAACAGGTAATAACTCACCTATTTACATAAAAAGAATGTGAATACATTTATTTTAATTATAGATTTTTCTATTACCTCTAATTCGGTGAATATACTCGGTAAAGCCCCGACTGCGCCCAAAACTTGCCCAACCAGTCGATCTGCTCGACACAAAGTAGGCTCAATTTTCGTACCGACTCCGATTAATCCTCCGGGCACGGCGAATTGGAGCTCGTTTTGTTCGGTGTAAAGGGAAACTATTCTCGAGAATATCGGACGACAGGCCAGCTTGCCTTCGGAGTCTTTACTAACCAATCCCGGTCTTACCTAAGAAACGAATATAATAAATTAATCAGAAAATTTGAAACAAAAAATCAGAGCTTACTTCGATTTCCTGTCCGACTTTCAAAACTCCCCTCAAAATACTGCCTCCTGCCACACCGCCTTTTAAATCGTTTACTTCACATCCCGGCTTATTCACATCGAACGATCTGATGACGATCAAGCGAGGTTCCGACGTGAAATCCCTCAGAGGCACAGGAATTTTCTTCGTTATGTACTCGCACAATACCTACAAAAAAATAATTGTAAATTGGTCTTTATGGTCTCGTGTAAACGTTGTCTCTCAGGCGAGAGTCCTAATTCGACGTAAGTTTACACGCTACAATCAAAACCGATAATACTCACTTCGATATTGTATTTAAGCTGCGCCGAAATGGGTATAATCGGAGCCCCTTCGGCCACGGTGCCCTGCACGAATTTCACGATTTGCTCGTGCTGCTCCTTCGCCTGGCCCTCTTTCACCAGATCGATTTTATTCTGCAGGATTAGTATGTGCTTCAGCTTCATAATTTCGATGGCGGCCAAATGTTCGCTCGTTTGCGGTTGAGGACACGATTCATTGCCTTTCCAACAAAACAAATAAATAAATACAAGAGGCTCTATGAGATATAAGTCTATAAATTATACCTGCAATGAGTAAAAGAGCTGCGTCCATGACGGCAGCACCGTTGAGCATGGTAGCCATGAGAATGTCGTGACCGGGGCAATCTACGAAACTCACGTGTCTGACTAGCTGGAATCGGCCGGAGCAGGCCGGTCGCAGGCACGGGAAATTATCGTCCTTTCCGGAACTGCCCGATATGAAGCACGAAGGCCGGGGACATTTCGGATTGTCGCATTTGTAGATTTTCGCATTAGCGTAACCTGGAATTTGGGAAATTAGATTTAAGATCATTCGTTCAGGTTTAGATGTTTTATCTGGATGATATTTGGATATTATTGTCGCATTTTGGAGCATTAGAAAATGACCGTAGAATTTTTCCAGATTATCGAGGTAATATCCACAAAAATATTTTACTTGCACTGCTCGATACAACTCTATACACAACAAATCCATTCTAAATCCATTGAATAAGTTACAAAATACAAAAAAACATAGATTAACACTCACCCAATTTAATGGTAATATTCCTTTCCAATTCATTCTTAAATCTGACAGTCTGCACGCCAGAAATGGCTTTCACCACGGTAGACTTGCCGTGGGCTACATGGCCGATAGTTCCTATATTTATAGTGGCTTGTCTGCTTATTACCTCGGGCGATAAGGCCGTTAGTTTCGTCACGTCCTAAAAAATAAAACCCCCGGTAAATTTGCTAAATAACTAGTGAAAATGTTCCAGAAACCAACGATGTGGCAGGCGTTAAAGTAAGGTTATGTTAACATGTGTATGTTTTGGGTGTTATTCGCCGAAACGAATTAATATGGGGTAAATAAAGAATAAGCAGTAAACGTAATAGGGTATTTTACCAATTTCGAGAGGTCCTGTTTGTGTAGATTCGGTTGACCTACGGTCACGCCGGAGTTTTCAGTAGACGCCATATTTTAACCTGCTAAAAATGAACTTTTGACAGTTTCACAGTTTGATAGCTGTCACGTGTCACCAAGACAGATTTAAATTTTTCAGAAAAAAAGAAGAATTCAAATTAGTTAACCTGTCAATCAGCTATAAAACGTCAAAAAACAAAAAAATTGTTTATGATAAAAGCCAATTTATCTAAAATTGATTAATTTCTTACTTTTTGAAGGTAATGTTGATTACTATTATTTAGTAGCCATCACTTTCTGATAGGCGCTTATTCTGAAACTATTTCCAGGTGTTTACTGTTTACTGAAAATGGAAGAAGGTATTGAACAGGAGGAGCAGCCTCAAATAACTACAGCTAACTCTAATGTTCCACTATTTATCAAAAAACTATGGAAAATGGTTAACGATAAAGACGCCGAGGACATAATTAGTTGGAACGCAACTGGTGATAGTTTTATCATACACAATCAATTAGAATTCATAACCACGTTGTTACCGCTGTATTTCAAGCACAACAACATGGCTAGCTTCGTTAGGCAACTCAACTTCTACAATTTCCACAAAGTTCCTAATATTAAAGATGAAATTCAATTCACGCATACTTGCTTTATGAAAGACGTGCCAGAAATATTGCCCTTTATCAGGAGGAAAAATCCTATTTTAAACAAGAAAACTATATCGCATCACAAAGAACAAGAAGTCGAAGAATTGCTAACAGACATTAAAAATCTCAAGAGCAAGCACACTTTAGTAGACAAAGAATTAGCCATGTTGAAGCAGGAAAACGTTGCCCTGTGGAACGAGTTGAATTCTTTAAGGCTAAAGTACACGAAACAATCTACGATAATTAACATGCTCATACATTTCTTGATAACTTACATACATTCTCATCAAAATTCATTTACAACTCCAAACATTCAAGTTTCGCCTAGTGAAAACATCAAAGTCGGACCAACATTACTAGAAATAGGCTATAAAAACAACAAGTCACCTACTAAAAACAACGCCGATCATTATACAGTATTAGAACCGGGAACTAGTAGCTCGATAACTTACTCGGTGAAGCTCCCGAAAAGCGATCCGGAAACTCAAAGACCTCGGAAGAACGCTCATACTTTAGAAGATCTACTAGCCATGGAGGACCAAGGTTACCCTAGCTTAAAACGAGCTAAGAAAAGGCCGTTAACATATTCCATTAAACTACCGGGAAATCAACCGGATAAATTAAGCAAACCCGAAATTCAAAATTCACTTATGGACATATTAAGAGAAAACGAATTGTAAGTATTTTATTAATTACCCCTAAATGTGCATTAGAAATCATTTTTTTATTGCAGATTATGCGAAGAAGACACCGATGACATACTTAAACAGCATGTCAGAGAAGCCGGATTATTAAACGATGAGGTTAACGAGGAATCGCCAATTGTAAATTCACCCGAGGAAACTCCAACTTATACCATTAGTTATCCTAATGAAACTACCGTTGATTGGGATCATCCACCAACTTTAAATACACAACTGATAAAACTAGAACAAATTAACAATGATTACAATTTATCAACTGTACCAACTGTACCAACTGTACCCACAGAACCAACTGTACCAATTGTACCTACTTCACCAACTGTATCTACTCCGAAAGATGGGCATCAAATTAAGCAAGAAACAGTTGGTGCTGATGGAAAATCGTCCTCGAAATACAAATTCATCACCAAGCCAAAATTCATTAAAATTCCCATTAAGAATTTAAATCAATCGTCTGCGAACAAGACGAATTTTATTAAGGTTTCGCCCAATCAAGCGGCCAAGCAAGCTTCAGTCAAGCAAAACGTGGCTTCTCCGAAGAACGTGAACGCCGAAGGGGCTCTGTTAGAAATCCTAAAGGAAACCGAAAAGCTCAAGGAAGATAATATGAATTTACCGGCTTCCAGTAACATGCAAAACTTGCTGAATAGCCCTTCGGTGGAGGAGACTTTTCCTGATTTGTACACCAGCCAATCCGACGTTGCTTCTAGCGATTTCGAAGCGAAATCGCGGCCAAATTTAAACAGAACCAGATCGATAAGTAAAGAAAAGCAGTTCAATATAATGGATAACCCGAAAGAGCACCTTAGCCAGTACGTGGACAGTACACAAGAAGAAATTGATATGCTGCAAGATATCCTAAATGATTTAACATCTAAAGATATTACCGAAATTCTCAATACTGATCCGCAGGAAGGGGATGGTAATGTTGAAACTGAGGGTGAAAATGCGGAAGAATATGTAAACATTGACGATTCGGTCGATAAGTATTTTAAAAATAGTTTGTGGAATTTGGAAAATTCGCAATGAATGATAAAGTTGGTTCGTGTTGATGTGGTAATGATGTCATTCTGTTATTAAATTAATTAGGGCATATTTTTTTGAAAATCTCGAATGTGGAAGAAAAACGTCGAATTGTGGCAATGCTGGATTATTTCGATTTGTGATGTTATTAGCGCATTGGCACGAATTGATTTATTTTTTAGTATACAATTGCACAACTGCCTTAATTAACGAATATTTTACACGTTTTTTAGAGTTCTTTTAACACAACCATTACGATTGTGTAGATTTGTATTTAAGTTTAAAGTTTTATTAACCGGAATCTTTTTTCTAATTAATAGTGTCCTGGATTTTATTACTTTTTAGGGATATCATTTATTGGCGAAATCTGCTTTTATTCTAAAATTAGTAAGTTAATTGCTAAACCATTTTTAATTAATTGTTTTTATTATTTTGTACTAAGTCGATTTAACATAATATTTCTAAATTATTATGCCGATTGGTTTTATTTTTTGTTGCGAAAATAAAAAAGTAACAATTCTGATTTATACACAGAGTGGTCCAAGATAAATGCTTCTCAAAATACTTGAGAAAAAATGAAGAAATTGAAATATTTTTTAATTATGGTATTATCCAAATGATCAGCCTTTCCGTGAACAAATATCTCTGTGAACGGATGTATTAAAAGTGGGCCACTCTGTATATTTTTAAAATAAATTTATCCAAAATGGTGAACTGGCTGTGAGAAGTACTTACACTTGTGTAAGTAAAAAAAATCGAATATTAAATTATTAGGAGTTCGAAGAAATTAATAACTTATACAGGGTGTTTTTGAAAATTTTTGTACCTTTTCAGAAATCAAAAGAAGTTCACCATTGCTCGAAAGTAATAATAATAGGAGTGTGATATTCGAAATTATTACCGGCAGTTTAAAATTGAAACTGAATTGCAGATGTCTATTAGATCTACTTATTTAAGCATTTATATTAGTTTAAAATGCCGTTTCTGCAACACAAATTCAATATCATATCTTCGTTTCAGATGAGTACTAGCCTAGTTCTTGTATAAACACATATACAGGGTGTCCCTGGATGGAGTTGATAAGAAGAAAAATCGTTTAAATAAAAAAGTATTTTTTTATAAAAAGTCCTGCGGTGTCTCCAGGGACAAACTATATTTTTCATTTAAGCATTCACTAATTTGTGTACTGGTTAAACACTCATTGAAACAAACCTAATGAATACATTTAGTATACAACTTAAAGTAGGGAAATTATATTTACCTACCCAACTTTAAGTTGAACACTATACAGAACGGACTCCACAAAAACGCCTAATTTTTATCGAGATCTTTAACGTAGATATTAGTTTACGTACATACATTATTTAAAGTTAAACCATTGGATTTATAAAAAAGGTAGAAAATAGAACAGTTGTATTCAATGTGAACTTTTATTTTCTAATAAATATACCATTGAATTTGGATGATAAAGGCAGTGTTTTTGTTCCTGAATTACTATTAAACACACAAACCGGAAATTTCAGTGGATTTCAATTTCATAATTACATAATAATTGATAAGGAAATATAGATTTTTTTGTTCGTGGGTTTAGATCTTTGATTTTATCATTAAATTCCTTTATTCTACTGAAGTAATCCGAAAAAAAAGTGGAACAAACTGATGCAAAACTCGGCTCTTTCTCTCATCTCGAGTCGTCGTTTTTAAATCGTCGTATTTTTAAGTTAATTGGTTCTGAAAAGAACTTTTCCACTCGCCGGTTTTTCCGCAGTTTATGTCAAGATAATTAAATTTTTAAACTGTTTTTCACCCGGACTCGCAGGCCTGTCGGTTTCTTTTCACTCTTTTCGTTATTTCGATCCGGACCCGAGGGCGCCGGCATTAATCGGAACTTTCGCGAAATTAAATTCTCGAATTCAAAAAAAGCGAGTAATAAATGGAAAATCGGACTGAATGCTTAACGAATCGAGAAATAAACGACGACTGAAATTTGTTTAAAAAATTAAACTCGTTCGAAGCAACTAAAGAAAAACGAAGCTTTTGACTGGGATATTTTCGCAGGATTACGTTACGAAATGTTTCGATAAACTGTGTATTAGTAGTAGATACATTGTAACTAAGCGAAAATAAAAGAAAATAAAATACACCACCGTCGGAGTCGGTGAAATCCTGGAAGCGTAAGCGGAACCTTCACAGCCGGAGTTTATTCAATTACAAAGCTGTTAATTAATAGAGACACAATAAAAGTAAATGGGAAATGGGAAGCTTTTGACTGTTGTACGAGTACGTGTTATCCAGGGCCGGATTTTCGAGCGAATTTTGCATTTTCCACATTTTCAAATCAACAAAGGATCTGTAACACTCATTGTAAGGATTGGGTAATTTTTGTGAATTTTGAATAAGTTTTTTTCAAACTAGTACCCTCACGATTATTGTATCCTTTAGTTTAGACTTACAATTTCCTACTACCAACAAAACTCTGCGCAATTGACCCATTCTTCACGAAGAATTCGAATGCCTGCTGCTTGAGGTAATAAAGAAAATTGATTTTCGGATTTACGCATGCCGGTCCTGCGATTGTGCCGGCGGAAAAGAGGAAGGAAACCGGGCGTACTTCGGCGTCAGAAAGAGACTACCTATACAGCTTTAGCTTTTAGCTTTTGGTTTTTCCTCGGTTATAATATCCAATATAATATACATCAACCGCAGAAGCTAGAAGATTAATATCATACTCGTTGTAAGGCGGACGCGGTCGTGTTCCGATAAGCTGCCTCGGAAAATGGCTTTTCCTATAGTCATGTTGATATTTATTCAATAAGTTATCCACGTGAACGTTTCCAGATTATTTTCCACTGTGTTAAAAACCTTTAAATTGTGAAAAATATGTTTATTAAGTTATTAATAGATGAAGATTTTTGACTTTTAGATTCGAGAAGTTTTTCATTAATTTTTGAGGGTTTTTTTAATACTTCCTAACGAGGAATAAATTGAAAATTGTGGAGGTTACTGAAAATTTGTTAACTTATCGAGAACTAAAGCCCGTTAAAAGCTACATATAAAAAACCCGTAATTTTTTCCTTTTTCCCAGATGCCATGCGGGTCGATTCGTCGGGCGATATTCTAGCGAATCGCGCTCCCCGGAAAAAACTAAAACATATATTCGAATCGTTTCAATTTCTGTTTCTGGCATATTTGAACGTTAACTCTCTATATAATATGAATGCTTTAACTTCGCCGGGGCCTTTTCCAGTCGTTCAGCTCATTCTTTCGCCCGCCGACCGAGATCCGGGCGAACCAGGCGCTCTGGACCGCATTATAATGCATATATAATGTTATATTGCAAAAAAAAGTTCCTCGGGCTGTGTTCCAACTACGTCTGTAGCCCGCTTTAATGGAGTCGCTTTAGGAAACAGCCTCCCGTACATCTATATCCACTCACAGGATGTTATAACTTATTAAAAAAAATTGGAAAAAGTGGATCAAGCTCGCGGAGCTTTAGGAAGCTTTAAGAAGCGTATCTTGCCTAGTTTAAAATCGTTCATTTGCATCAATACAGAGTGATTTATTTAAAGTGGTCGAAGGATTAAACAAGGATAATGCTGCACGATTATTAATTTAATAGCTCCCGATATGAAAGCATAAGCGAATCCTTGAAGCGGAAGCGCGCGCGTGGCCTTCCCCCTTCGCCCGGCCGCCCAAGGGCCCTCGATAAGGGCCCTTATTAATTGAAACGAGTCAAAAACAATGGTCGTCGTGCCGAATGCGGTAAAAATCAATCAGGGTGCACTGAAAAAATTTTGGTACATAATATCAATGAACACCATGTTTTCAACTTGTTTTCATTAGCTCAATAAAATAATACATTAATCCAATAAATTTTCATTCATTAGTTAATGAATTCATTTATTAACTCAATGTTTCTTGTAACATTAATTATTAATGTAAAATTTCATTAACTCAATAACAATTTTTATTAATTCAATGAAATTTAATCATTAATATAATAACCTAGTACATTAAAAGCGAATATTTCAGTTAATGTATTCGATACATTAAATCAAAGTAACTTGTACATTAATATAACGAATTGTTCATTCTTTTAATGAAATTTAATTATTGAACCAAAAACATTAATACATTAGTTCGATAAACCACATTCGTCATTTTTTATGTTGCCCGTACATTGATTCAACAAATTGAGTACATAAATCCTATGTTCGAGTTCATTGAGCCAATGAACGCACATACATCATTAGTTCGATAAAACACATTCGGCATTTTTAATGTTGCCCGTACATTGATTCAACAAATCTAATACATAAATTCTATGTTCGAGTTCATTGAGACAATGAATGCATATACATTGGTTCGATAAACCACATTCGCAATTTTTTATGTAGCCCGTACATTGATTCAACAAACTGGATACGTAAATTCTTGTCTCGAGTTCATTGAGTTAATGAACGCTTTTCATTAAGTCAATGAATATCAGTTTGGATTTTGGCAATACACACTAGAGTGCAAATCTATACCGTTCTATTCTATTAGAAAAAAAGAAATAGATAGAGACGCTTTCGAAAATCGCGTTGACCGTTAATTACCCCTCTTTCTCTCCTGTTATTTCGTGTTGAAGCGTTGAACTGGAAGTGTTCTGTTTAGTTAATTTCGTTTTCGTTTTGTATTATAAGAAGGAAGAAAATTCAAGCGCTGTTGTTTTAAGAGGTAAGCATTTTTTAATTCGGTACACTATAGGTTAATACTTATACATTTTATTTCTAGGATTTAATTTTAAACACAAACGTAAAGCCTAAGGGAGATATAAGTGCAACAACTTCAAGATTCATACAAAATGTGTGTAAGTTTTTATGGTTTTTACTACAACTCATTAAATTATTGGATATATTAAATTTTTAGGCCCCAAAGACATTTGTGAAACGTGCATAAGACTTCTGAAGTTTGAAAATTTATCATCGGAAGAGTTCGACGTATGCAGCATGTATTGGAACTTCGCTTGAGTGACATAAAAAACGCACAAAAATTCAGATGATAAAATGAACTTATTACAAACGACCATCTGGATATAGCTTGGTGAGTACCTTCAATAGTATACCTACCTATACACCGTGCTTCATTCGCGATTGCAACATGAGCATTTCTATGAGTTGAACAAAGAAATATTAGTAAAATAACAGTTGTCAGAGTGAAAAGTTGCAATGACATAATATCATACTGTTTCTTTTTCCTTTACAAGTGTCTAATTGAAGTTATCTTTGTTGCACCCATAGCCTATGTTGCAATCTATATACTTACTGGATATGTAGATAGGAATTTACAGTCTACTATATTAACCCATAATTTTTTTTAGATCGATATGGATTTCGCCCCAGCGTATGATGCAAAGAATTTTATGGAATAATTCGAAAATAATTCTTCGAAGATTGACCAGTTTCTTCTAGCAATAATACAAAAAATGTAAATTCGTTAATTTAATAAATCAAATTCATTAATTCAATGTACTGCGTTCATTAATTCAAAAGCTAAAATTCCTTAATTCAATAAAAGAAATTCATTAAACCAAGATCTAAGTTTCATTGATTCTATGAAAGCATTTCATTGATTCTATGAAAGCATTTCATTGAATCAATGTACTACATTTATTAGAAAAAATCTAAAATTTGTTGAATCAGTGTACACCGTTCATTAAACCAATGTAAAATATTACATTGAATTAATGTACTTCTTTATTGGGTCAGCAACTTTAATTCATCGAAACAATGATTTTCATTTCATCATATCAACGAATTATACATCACTTAATGTACCTCTTCATCGCTTAATGAACAAACGTTCATTGATTTAATGAAATCGTTTATTGGACGACTTTTAATGTAAAAATTTCTTGGATTAATGTATTTTTTCATTATCTGCACGTACTTTTTTGGTTCAGGGTGGGGTATTTGCGAAAAAAAAGCCGGGGCGTTAATCGCATTACTAATAGTCGAACGACGACGGGGGCCCCGCGTTCGCCGAAGGGCCTCGAAGGGTAGCATCCGCCGCCGCGTACACGGACCGGCCCTCGCAGGACGGCGTCCTGCAAGTGACAGGTTTTGTAAGGGTGTCGGATCCTTGCCGAGGCGGCGGCGGCGGCGGCCCATGGGCGCCCGTCGCGCTGGGCGAGAAAGCGGAACGCCGCCCTCCGGCGCCCCCCCGGGGCGGTTTCTTCCATTTCTCTAAAAACATGTAGAAATTTAATAATGTAGTTTTAGGATAAATAATTGAGCAGCTAAATTTACATAAATAATTCATCGATTTTTGTATATGAGAGTTTGTAATCCTTGTGATCAAGTCGAGCTCGAGCAGAGAACGAGAGACCTTTAGTAGTCAATAATTAAAGTAATAAAGCTCATATAAAAGTTAAGAAATAAACTGCTTTATAAAAGTTAAGGAAGTTCGCAAATTTTGCGATTATTTTAAAAGTTACAGACTTTTTGATCACCAAATTTTCAAATATGCGAAATTAAATGTTTTCTTTCATATGAGTGGATTTTTTGCCTCTTCCTCTACAACTCATACTAAATTTGGCGATCAAAAAACCTGCAACTTTTAAATTAATCCCAATAATTGTGAACTTCCTTAACTTTTGTGGAGCAGTATATTTATAAATAACGTAGTTGCTGAGTAAATAATTAAGCTGTTAAATGTAAAGATTATTCATCGATTTTGTTAATTGTTTTTGTAATCCATGTGATAAAGTCGAGCTCGAGCAGAGAGCGAGACCTTTAGCAGTCAATAATTAAAATAATAAAGATCATATAAAAGTAAAGAAATATTTATAAATAACGTAGTTATTGAGTAAATAATTGACCAAATAAATGTAAAGATTATTCATCGATTTTGTTAATTGTTTTTGTAATCCTTGTGATCAAGTCAAACTCGAGCAGAGAGCGGGACCTTTAGCAGTCAATAATTAAAATAATAAAGCTCATATAAAAGTAAAGAAATATTTATAAATAACGTAGTTATTGAGTAAATAATTGACCAAATAAATGTAAAGATTATTCATCGATTTTGTTAATTGTTTTTGTAATCCTTGTGATCAAGTCGAGCTCGAGCAGAGAGCGAGACCTTTACCAGTCAATAATTAAAATAATAAAGCTCATATAAAAGTAAAGAAATATTTATAAATAACGTAGTTGCTGAGTAAATAATTGAGCAGTTAAATGTAAAGATTATTCATCGATTTTGTTAATTGTTTCTGTAATTCTTGACTCATCAAGTCGAGCTCGAGTAGCGAGCGAGACCTTTAGTAGTCGGTAATTAAAACAATAAAGGTCACATAAAAAAAACAAATATTTAATAATGTAGTTGCAAAATAAATACCTAATTGAACATCTAAATTTACATAAATTTTCCTAGATTTTGTTTGTAATTGGTAATGATAATGTTTGTAATTCTCGAGTCATGAAATCGAGCTCGAGCAACGAGCAAGACCTGAGGTAATCAATTAAAAAAAGCTCTTATATAAAAGTTTTTTGAGTTAAACAAAACAAACGTTTGTCATTCTGCAAGCTTACAATGCAGCACACAACTAAATATCTAAGCGCGATAAAATTGAACGGTGCGAATAGAAAAATCGGTGACATCTCGATAAACGATTATAAATAATAATAACAGTCGAGCAGCATGTAGGTAACGATGTCACCTAACGGCCGAGAGAGGCTCCTATCGTTCGCTAAACATGTGCGGATTGATATACATTTAACAAGCGTATCATTAAGGGCTTTATGCCGGGCCGATGATAGATCGAGCCGAAGGGCGCGCACCTTTGGTATCGATTCTTACTGATTATCGCGGACACGTCGATGCTCCGGGGTCGACAAAGGACCCGGTGACAAATCGTTTTCCATTCGCTTGATTGATGGTTCTTCGGGCGAAAGTGCGCGCAATCTTGCCGATGCATTTCGATGTGAATGGGCCAGCGGAATCCATGGAAAAAATGCGATTTTATTCGATTCGGAATTATCAAAATTTATAACTCAAAATTCTCGAGAAATTATTTGTTATACTGAGGCGTTTGTTGAGTTATTAGAAGGTCGATAGTTTAAAGATGCAAATATTTTTTTGTATTTATTTAAAATCTTCCTTTTTTTATCATGAATATAGGTCAGTAATTATTTTAACAATAGTTTTACAATTCCGGGTTAATTTAGACCCCTTTGAAAACTTTTCCCGGATTAATGAAATATACTAATTAGAACACTAACTTGGGGGATGAGCAATTCTATTGACATGCCTATTAGCGAGCCTCTGCCGAAAATTGCGCTAATAATAATAAATTCTACGCAAAATTGCCGAGGGCCTTCGGCGTTTGACGTGCTCCCTTTAAATGGATTCTCTTCGCCCGAAAATTGTTTCTATTTCATAATGGAACCATCCCAGAAAATAATAAGTCCAATTCGACTAGGACCGGCTCCAGTGAAAATCCCAATATCTCCTCATTAATTTGTAGAAGCTTATTTTTATGAAAGCATTAATATATTTCTAATTACACTGTATAATTAATATTATAAATGAGATATTTATACGAATGAAATGTTAATTTAGGAGATATATGATTAATAATAGTTGAAATACGACTCTGTCTTCTGGCAGTGTTCGGGTGTTTTTGTGCAGCGCCATGTGCTTTTATAATCTTATATTAATAATTCAATGTTCCCTCTATTATAGTAATAAAGTAATATGTCATAAAGAAGCCCGATGCGACCAGATGTCGTAGATTTAATATCGTCCCCCTTTTTCCGGGGCCGAGTCGGCGATCTTCGCGTACGATCGGCCGGTTCCGGGGGGCGCCGCAACGCTCGCGGACGCCCCGACGCCCGTCAGATAATGGGGATTATTAAAATCGAAGGCGGCTCATTCGCTATTGTAACTTCATTTCCGGATTTATGCGGATTTTATTGGCGTTTCCACGGCTGGCGCTGCTCCGGATTATTCGAAGACTCTCCTCTTTGGTGAAGATTTTTTAATTAAACGACGCCCGGGGATTATTTATGCACACTTTTTAATCATCGATGAAGATTAATATAGCTAATACAGTCATATTTCAAGTGTGAATAAGTGTAGGAAGTGGAAAAGTTTCTATATAAACAATTTTTAAGCAGATCATTCAATAAAATTATCGACTTACTTTTTTTAGGTTGTATTTTACCCAGAAATTAATTTAATTTCGAATATAGTAGAGTAGAGTAGAAAAGAATAGACTAGAAGAGTAGAGTAATCATGCACGAGAACGATATTTGAAAAATAATGCTTATTTTGTAACAGTTGTTACTGCACCTCTATACCTAAGAATCGATTCTCACCTCTATTAAACTTCTGTCAAACGAAATGTCATTAATGTCAATTTCGTCAGTTTCTGTTTATGTATCATCGAAAGCATCCTAATGTGAAAAAAAATTATCCTAGAGTAGAATAGAGTAGAACATTAAATATTTGAAAAATAACACATATTTTGTAACAGTCGTTACTGCACCTTTATTCCAAAAAAATCAGTCCTATCTCTATTACACTTCTGTCATAAGAAATATCATTAAAGTCAATTTTGACAGTTTGCATTATGTATCATCGAACGCATCTTAAAGTCCCACTTATTTGCGTACCGAATTTCGGTACCGATTAAGGTAAATTTACATCACTTACCGTCGAAAAGAACTAATCAAGCAACACAATTCCCGAACGTCTTCTCGTCCGTCCGCCCCTCTTCCGGGTTCTCCCGGTTTTTTCCCGATATTTTCCCGCGAATTTAACTCGAAGGACGTCTTCACGTAGCCGGTTGCATTTGACAAGTCAAAAATTATATCGGGGTGTATTTTAATTATTCTTTATTAAATAAATTAATCCGCGTTCCTTCCCGTCGCGGGGACGAGATGGGGGTGCGGGGTGGCTGTGACGGGGGATTAATTTTTTCGTTTTCGGGCGAACGACGAATCGTCGATGGTGGAGAGCTTTAATTAGATTTTTTCCCCGGTCCGATCGCACCTACCCCGAGGCGTGACTTACCCCGGCTGGGATCTTTAATTTAAGGGATTTTTTTTATTCAACGGATATCGAACCTCGGGGAATACGGGAGCGAATCAACCCTTTGCGATGGCCATTAGGTGGGCAAGTACATAAATTTTTTTTCTATTTTTATGTAATTTCGATCGGTGGGCGGTTTTCCTTCGGATCGACTCCGTGCGAATTCTTCTCGGATAATGGAAAAAACGTGCAAATTATGCGCATATTTTGCCTTTCGATTTCAATAAAAGCGGATAAATTTGATGAGGGTCGAAATCCAAGGGGGTGCTTTAGTGTTATTTGTCGAATGAAATCGGTTTTTTAGAAATCACTGCATTTTAACGCCTAAATACGTTACTATTATATCGATGTACGCTAAAAAAATAATAATTTCCTCTCTCGCTAATCCATGCATGCATTCTCTTACACATATTGGACATTTTTCCCTTTTCCATAACCATAAATACTCGACTAGACGTTATGCTAATAGAAACGAATCCCTCTAATTTACATGAGGGAGCAATTAAGCGATTGTTAACTTTTATCTAAAGCTAATAAACCAAATAAACGGATCAGAGACGGACTGACCCATATTTAATCAAAAGTAAATTACATTTTTTATAATACCATGTATTGCATCGATTTATTTATACAACTTTTCCTTGTTTGCATTGCTGATTATCAACTACATTCACCCATGATGATTTTTAGTACTTTGATTTAGAAGTTTGGAGCACTCAGTCAGTATACTATAAAGTTGCAGCTGTCGCTTAACGACTGACCGATTAGAAAATTGCCTAATACGGTTTTTAACGCTGGTTACGGCTCTGCGCGGGCCTCTCCATGCCGCGATTCACGGCAACGCACGATTTACATACAAAGATCCGTCAATTTATCATCAATTAGAGCCCTCGAACCCTTTCGTCCTTTTGTATTTTCTCTCTAATTTTCGGCTCGAATGCTTCCGAAGAATAAACGATACTGAATATAACATTGCTGTTGAATTGAAACGTTTTCTATTCGAAACCGAAACAAATTCCTCGGGGGTAAGTTGTTTTTTCACATCGAAACTGGTTCTTAAGTTATTTACAACTGTTTTTGCACTATGGTAGTTGTTATTATAATGTTTTAATTGCACTGTTTGACGCAATTCAAATGTTGCATCAATAGTCAATATTTATAAAAATGAAGGTACTTTGAAGTAGAAGGTAGAGGCAAAAAATAAGAGAAAAAGGTTCTAAAACCTTATACAAAGATTTTAAAACTATAAAACCTTTTGTTTTAAAGCAACAGCAGGGTCCTCAAAGCAAAACCTCTCTTATTCCTTCTCTTCTTTTTACTCGTGTACATTGAAGCAATTCCTTCGTTTTTTGAAGCAAAAGGTTGTGCTTCTTTTTATAAATTCGGTCTATTTCATCTTCAGTACAAATCCTTTTTAAACCAATTAATCATCAGCAATTAATATCGGCTTTGTATAAATAATACGAGTAGGTACAAGGGATTTGAAGTGTGTATGAGAAGCTCGGGGTGTCGCGTTGGAAATCAACAAAAACAGATCGCGCATAAGGGAAAGGAGAAGAAGAAACCGCCCCCTGCCCCGAGCTCGCCGGCCCCGGCGCGTTTTCGATATCGGAAAAGGGACCTTGTGAAACCGACGATGCATATAAACGGGTCCCCGCTTTCTTGTGCCTCATTATCGTGTCCGTAACATGCAAAGGCAGCCGGCCTGTCCGACGCACTCGCTATTAATAGCAATTACCCCAAGGCGGCGTTTAAATACCCTTCGACCGGGCCCCGGCTCCTCTCCGCCGGTCCGAGACATGTAAGTGACATTTATGTATAATGCGCCCAACTACCCCGCAACGGCGACGACACGTGGCCCGTGCGCCGTGGAAATAAAACTTTCCGTTTCGCAGATGAACCAGATATGTATATGGGAGATGGGAGAGAGCCGGGGCGATAATAGCGGCGCGGCGTCGCTACCGGCCGACCGAGGTCCTGAGGATAATGGTCTTTGGGGTTGCGACGTGGTTTTGATGGCTCGACTGATGCCCTTTAATTGATAATTCCCATTATGTGAGGCTTTTGTTCCGCATGTTTCATAAAAAATATCGGCTATTCATATTTCTGTTGAGCTCCGGTTTTACGTCGGTATCTGTGCGAATTGCGCTTGATTTGCAAAAAATAAGGATGGGTTTTATGCTATTTTCAAGCTGGTGATGATGATGATAATAATAAATAGTACAATTAAGTTTGTACAGCCGAGTTACACTTTCTGGTAGTTTTGTGAGATGAATAATTTCGAAACTTCAAGTTCAAGCTCGTCTGATGAAGAAGAATTTCTTTATATTAGAAGACCAAAAGTCTATTACATTTACTGACAAAAAAGTAACCGGATTTTCCGATTTAAATTACCTGCACTTAATATTTTTAACAATTTCAAGTTTCTGTATGTAGGTAACACTATTCTTAATTAGCATGCAAAAAATTGGAGAGATTATTTCTCAATCAGTTTGGTTTTAGCAGCCGAATGAATCAGTTCATCTGTTATGTTCTGCGAATTTTCCAATGATTTTGAATGCTTTTGGACTGGATTTTGAATGCTTAAGGTGACTCTGTTTGATCGAAAATTCATATTTACGAATGGTACAAAACATGTAAAGACAGTTGGGAGATCACTAAAGACTTGCCTTGTTCCGGACGGTCTTGGACCTCTTCAACCAATAATAACGGCGAGAAAATGAAGGAAATTGAATTCGAAAATCATCATGCTAATATTAGAGAAGTAGCACTTGATTTCAACACCTCTCGTTCAATCTCATTGAGGCTCAGACATGGTGGTTTGTGTGAAGTACCATCGACCAGCCGCCTTACTCACCAGATATAGCTTCGTGCGACATTTTTTTGTTTCCCAAACTCAAACTGCCACTTCGGGGATCCTGTTTTGTCCATCATCCACAAATGCCATCAAAGAAAATTCGCAGGAGCTAAAAGCCGCAGGTACCTACCAAAATGGGCCTATAAAAAAACTTTCGATGATTGGAAAAAACGTCTGACTATGTGTATCGCTTCAAAAGGAGCATATTTTGAAGAACACTCAAGAAATATTAATGAAGATTAGGAATTTAGCGTTTTATTTATATCTTTCTCCACGAAATTATAATTGAAAACAATCTCAGATAGGCTAAAACGCCATATAAAATATCCTAAATGTACCAATTTCAAGTTTACCAAAGCTTTAAAAATATCTTTAAAGCAACCCTTTCATAAAGGAACCTTTTATAATGTTAAAGGATACTTTATCTTAAGGCTTCCTTTTGTTAAATATTATTTTCTTTATTATGAAATGAAATTTATTATATACCTACAGTGAAATAAAAATATGAAAGAGAGTTTTTATAAAATCGAAAATTTGATACTCATAAAAATAATACTTTAAAGCCCTTTATTTGGATTCTCATCCCTAATTCCCATTAATTATCGATACGCTCTGTATAATAAAACACCAAAGTACGCAATAAAAGAACATAGTAATAAACACAATAGCAATTTACGTTATCAGTATAGGGATTATTACACATAGACAATCGCATTTAATACGAAATTATCGGCGTTTATCCCGACCGCGATATTAATTTTCACCCCCCGGTATTCCGGTAAACGGGCGGCTCCGCTGCCGTACCGAAACGGGGCGATTTCTATCGAATTAGGCGACAATATCGAAACCGAAAATAATTTTCCCGGCGTGTATCCGATGGGCCTTTTCAATTCATTAAAATCGTATATCGGACGGAAGGGGTGCCCGGTGAAAGGGATGCGACCCGTGGATAAACGCATAAAAAGGCGCGAACAAAGACCGCCGGAGACATATGCGACGCGGCATATCGCGTGTTTTCGTATTTATTAATTTAAACTTATTTACTACGGTCGGATTGTTGTTGGGCGTTAAATTCCTTTTATATTAATGGGGACTTTTTTTTTATTCGAGGGATGAGATGGTCGCGCTCGGAACGAATTTGGAAGATGTAAATATTACGCTTTATTTTCGGTCATTAATAAACCGATGAAATATTACCATCTATTGTAGTATAATCGCCAATAAATTGGGTTATAATGCAACGATTATTATTATATGAACATCATTTTATCTACGACTCTTTTTTAATATTTTTAAGTTGGTAGTACATAGTAGATTCTCAATTTTATTTCTACTTCTACATTCTATTTCTGACTTACCGAAAAATTTTGACGATTTTGCAACAACAAAACAAAAAAGAATAGTTATTTTTCGAATAAACAGTGTGAAATTAGTATACAAAACTTATTAAACATATTGCAGATCGAATTCTACTTAATCTGTAATTGATCTGTCAATGTCATTAATGTCAAAACACTGCATTATTCAAAAATATAATTAAACATAATAATCAAATTACCTATATTATCTATAAAATCACATTTCGTGACTTTGACAGATGACATTTATGATCTTTTTACACTTAAAAAATTCAAATATGGACGAAAATTTGTGGTGAAATCGGAAATTAAACTTGTTTAATTACTTTCCAATTATAAAAAACACAATTTTGCATCATAAATACGAAAACCTTCCAAAATTATTGAAACAACAAAGGTAAGTGCAAGTATTTTACTTAAAAGGTCATACAAGACTAATTAACCAAACAACTGGCACCTTGATTATGCTCAATATGAATTGATGCAATGAACTTCTAATTGAGATGAATTATAACATAGTCGTAGATGAAATTTAAAACGACCGGAAAAACAATAACGAAATTTCGACATTTTAATGAAACGTTTTTCCAATTTTTTTGCAATGGCCTGCTCCTGACGGCCTGCCATTCACCATGACGTGAGCAACGTATTTCCTCTACGTATTTAATATTTGTAAAATCACGGAATTTTTGTGTTTTCCGTCGTACAGGGCTGTTCTCTATACTTTTGTCCGCGGAATTGCAGACCGATCAATGTTGAAATTGCGCCACAATTCCAATTAAAAATGCAATTTTTTGCAAGCATTTTGTTGCTATCATTTGCAACCATTCTTCCTTATTTTTCTGCTTTTCTTCATCCTCTTATTAAGTTCCTCCATTTATTGAATAATCATATTTAAAAAATTATAATTCAGTATCCTTCTTGATATACGAAGGACATGAATAATTATTATACAAAGCGAGTAGGCCCTGTATATGATTCGGTAATAATTTACCGTTCGATTTAGACGTCAATCATCGAATTAATGAACCGTTTTAATGTTGATTTTGTCGAATTGTTCCATCAAATATCGCGATCGTTGTGCAAATTATATAGAAATGTAATTTCCATGATCTTTTTATAAAATTATTGTTGTCGTTGCGGCTACGCCAAATGGAAATCAATTAAATATCGTTCGGTTAATTGATTGGAGCTCGGTTCAAATAATTTATTCACATACATAATACATTGCACTAATGTTTGTTTGTTAGAATTAAATCTTTGTAGATACTTTTTAATAGTGACAGTTTAACAATGAATTTAGTTACTATAAAAAGTCACTAGCAGGCAGCCAACTTAAGAAATATTGGCTGTGATTTCCCCGATATCTAGGCATATATTCATGTGTATAAAAAAGAGATTTTAAATGGTATAAAAGTTTTGAAATGAGAGGATTTATCGCAAGCACATTGTTTAAGGGATGGGGGATGGTCGAAAGGAACAACACCCTTTATAATTTCGTCGGTTGCGCGCACGGTCGTGCCGTGTAAGTTATGCAAATTTAATCATTCAAATGAGCCGTATCGCCCTTATTTATTTTCAAAATACTTAATGAAGCCCGTCGCTCATCCATAAAGGTATTAGATATGGGTGTTGTTTATTTAGAATCACGAAAAAATATGTAAAAAATTAGTAGGTAACTTATTTTTAGTACCATTTTCAGTTATTTTTAAATACAAGTATAATCAATTATACATCTATACATTTATACATTTATACATCAATTGACTTATACAGCTAACTTAAAATTTGATTCCCCTGGAGCCAAACCGAAAATGATCCATACTCTCAATGTGGTAAAGAACCCATTCATGTAGAGAATGGTAACGAAAATTAATAACAAAATTTCCGAAAATTATTAACACTTAACAATTTGTGTTTCACGCTTTCCCAAGATCGAAATCGCTCACCGACCGAGCCCATTGTGTGCTATAGCAGCACAAAGGAACTTACAAAACAAACTATTTATCAAACAAATAGAAAAAAAGAGAGAACCTTAATCGCTCTTAACAAGCCCCCATAAAACCTTTTGAGAATTTTTAACCCTCTAGGGGTTGATTAGAGACCACCCCGGATGATGGTTACATTTAATAGTGCACTGTAAAAAATTGGAGCGTTGAAAATGGTATTCTCAATCTGGTTTTAAAAAAATGACAAATCGTTTTCTTTATATTGCTGAACGAAAGTGTAAAGTTAATTCGAGCGAAAATTTGGATGGTTTTTTTGTGCGAATTGTCCATCTGGGATTGAATAAAACGAATAGTGTAATTTAGAATTCCTAATTATTCACATTATTTCTACGATATTTGATATGTTTCATGTAGGTATTAAATTTTTGTAGAATGTTGCAAAAATATGCAATATATGTAATAAACGTTATTGGAAGACCGTGTGAGAAATATCGTAGGTAGGCACATATCTACAGAAAAATCAATCCTCTACTGCACGAAAAATCCAAATATTTGCCGACATATGTTTCGCGAAATCCCCAAGTATCTGCAAATATTTTGAGACGCGCTTTCAGCAGTATAACGTTACAAATGGATCATCGAATACCGGGGGGCTCGTCTCGCCCCGTCCTTCGATTAAATTGGAAGTTATCGAATTACGTTTTACTCGCTTAATAATTCCTTTCGCCTCGTTTTTATTTATCCGTCGCCCGAAATACCGAAATAACCCGAAGCGCAACAAAAGGGACGTGGTTTTTTTCCTTTCGGTCACTTTTACGCCCCCGTCAAAATATCAAAGTGAAAAATAACACCGTCAAATGCACTTGCTCTATCGGACGTTCGCCGGACGAAAATGTAATCTTTGTATACAAACGGGAGAGAACAATTTTCTCCCCGGTTTTTCTTATAATGCTGTATTGGCTGCGTTCATTCTATTATATCGCTTGGTGTGCTCGACGTGTTCGAGTTTCGTTATTTGTTCTCACTTTGTCCGCCTAAATAGAGAATCTAATATAATATTTCGCCTATAGAAATTTCCGAAACACACCTAGTAACAAATAAAAATGCTAAAAAATAGTAAACGCCTTAGGTATAGTAATAAGAAGAGAAAACGTTATAAATAAATCGCCGATTTTCAACCCTCACACGCTCTGCGAATATTTTATTGTAACATTTAATTTACGACACGCATTATAGCTAAATAAAATACTCGATTTTTCACAGCTATTAGTTCGTAAATCAATATTTATCGAAGAGGAATTGATTCGAACAGAAAGGGGTGACTTATAAGTTTCTGACGTTCGATGAGGGTGAAACGGGGGGCGAAAGGGGTTAATTTTAAAATTTACGACGCAACAGAAAGTCATAACTAAAAGTGATATATCGGCGTTCGCAAGTGCATGGGATCCGATGAATTATAGACGCCTATTCGCCGTGTCCCGTGCGTGCCTTATGTGCAATCGAAAACGGGTTTAAGATATTGTTGCAGGGCGTTATTTATTGCATATTGAATTTTCTTTGAAAAATATATTGTGCTAAGAAACAGATACAGAGGAAACAGGGAAGAATTTCTGGTAGCTGTATTACTCGGATAGGGCAGATCACTTATCCAAAATAAAAAATACTGATCTCTTAATTTTAAAATTTAGTCTTTCTTGTGAACTAGGTACTAAAAATTTCATCAAATTCTTCTCAAACAAAGTTTCATTTAGTTGCAATTATCTGGTATTTATAATATTAAATCGAGTGAGTACAAACTGTACAAGCATAAAAATCGCATGTTATTCCAAACTGTCCAAATTACAAATTTTTCCATCAACAATCGAACTCCAGTTACCCACCAACTTATTTGTATGTTACATTCCCGAATAAATTTGGTACACTCGCACAGAAAAAAAATTCAAATTCGTCCCCTGAAATTTCGAAATTGTATTTTCTAAAACCGGCCGTCGAATCCGGCCAACTACACATATTATACCTACCTACCGACGCCGGATTTTATGCAAACATTTCCTAATGTAAATGTTTATTCTGAATTGCCTCTATCGTGTTGTCTTTTGTTATATCGATATGTATATGCAAATATGTTAATCGAATCGTCGGTAAATGGTACATCGCGCGATTTGCTGTGTGCCCTTCGCTTTTGGTTCTTGTCACAATATTTACCCTTTGGACGTTTGTTTACACCCGACCACTGGCGCACCTCTTTTTTATATTAACTTATTATTATCCTAAATTATCCCTAATGATCGGGTTTATTCTTTATTAATTATCTTATGATATCATTACACAATATGCTACATACTCAAATACAATTTGCATCACCTAATATAGCAAACATTTGATTGCGTCTATACAACCTAAAAATATGTCTATGTATTCGAAATGACAGGATTTAAGAAGGTATAATTTGGTTCGAAACGCCAATGATTCGAAGTGTAATCTGCATACACCGGATGCGCGGCCTCTGAACTACCCCCTTTTTTTTATTTAAACATTACGAACCGCAAAACATATTTTGTTTAAGGGCGAATTTCGTATCGATACGTATTTGCATTAATGCGAAATTTGAATGGGTAATTCGGTGCTGTCGAATCCGACATGTGCCCGTTTTTTTTCCAAGTGTATGCGTCAATGAATAGAGTGCTATTTAATTACATACATACGAACAAAGTGTAATAAAATTTTGAACATTTTTTAACCAATTTAGACATTAACATTTTAAAGTTAAACAAATTTGTTGAAATATTTTTTTAACTTGCTCTATACAATTCATTTTTTATTATTCCCCTAGGAGAAATTCTTTATTGATAAAAAATAAATGCTTCAAGTAAATTGTATAGTTGACTTTCAATGATTAATAGCCATCAGTAATTTATTTTTTATTATACTTATTTGTGACGTTTACTGCAGGATTTTCGTGAAGTATACGGACCGCGTCCGTAGCAAATCCTGCACAGTTGAATTTATTTAACATTTTCCGGGATTTTAAGCAAAATCGAGAGTCGTCCGAACAAAATAAATTCCTAAACATCACGAGCACGCCTGCAAAAAAATCGCAGAGAAAACGCGGAATTTCCATGGAAAATCCAAAGAAAAAAAATTAACGAGAAATACTTAATAAAAACAGCGACCGACCGAAAACAAAAAACTATATTCCATTAATAATTTAAGTGCAGTTTAGTGCGGAGTGGAGTGTTGATTAAAAAATTAAATTTTCTCCCCTTTTGCTCGATTATAAATTAAATCAAATCCAGAGGCCGGCCATTATAACGGCTGACTAATTTCCAATTTGCTTACATGGATCGGATAAAACGGTCGAAATAACCAAGTAAAAATACGTTCCTGAAAAAATGCACGCAAATTCGACTAGATGTTTAGAAAACACCCATTCAACATTATGTTACAGTCATAAAGTAAAACTAAAAATTTTATGCTTATCAACAGAAATCAATGAACAGAACAAATAGAAATATTTCCAGCGAAGAACTTTGAAGAAAATTTCTAGATTTTGAAATTAAAAGGGGGAATAAAAGAGAAGAAATAGGAAAAATTCATGTGAAAACATCGAAAACGCTTAGAGATTCGTGATAAAAAACATGAAATAATAAATGAAACAATTTCAAACACTTTTGAATTTTTTTGCAAATGTAATGAATTAAATTAAAGCTCAATTGTGTATTAGATATAGTCTAATCATTAACCCGAGTATCGAGTACTTCCCTGATAGTACTCCCGCAGGACTTTTATCGGGAAAAACCCTGTGGAATGAGCGGACGTCCGCGTGCTCGCTAACTGCAAGTAAAAATAAAATTCATTTTCCCGGGATTATAAAAAAATCATTGATTTACTGCAAGTCTTTAGAGAGAGCGGTGGGGATGGAGAGATGCGAACCAATCAAAATAGATTATTCGGTCGGCACGCCTTTTGTAAAATGTGCTCTCTTATGTTTTTGTTTTTTTCTTTTTTTTTATATGCGAGTTTTATGGCCCCTACTACCCGCAATGAAGGTCCTTGGTCCATCTCTCTCGCTCCCGCCTTGGATTTTTTTTTATTTGGAGCGAGCCCTTGGGCCGCGGAAAATCCTTCTGCGTCGTTCAACATCTCTAAAACATTTTTATTACTGATGTTTTATTTATCTTTATTTTGAGTACTAATCAATGTTTAATTCATTAGTTTAATTATTTCGTTACAAAACATTTATGGTCTACAAAAATATCAATTATATATAATTTTTTTTATGAAATAGGTACCTAATAATCAATAAATATTTCGATTATATTGAACTTCTTAAAATACGCTAAATTTAAAGTGCTGAAGCTAGAAAAATTAGAAATACAGTTATTTAGATATGGAGATTTAATAAGTAATTCTATCCACAAAAATCATTGGAAAAGTCGTAAAACAAACCCGATTCGAAAGCAATAAAATATCTCCCCCGCTTGATTTTTTAATCGGGCACTAAAATCCAGAAGAGCAAGAAATTACCCTCTCCATTCCGTTCGAATAATAAAACCGAAAATTACCGATAAACCGTGAGCGACCATAAATCGAAATTCTCGAAAAAGTACACCCGAAATCGGAGTCGGTTATTACGTTACATTTTCCAATATAATATTTATTCAAGAACGATCGGCGACGTTCCGGCACAAAAGTGCAATTTAAGGGCGCCGGCACAATCGAATCGAAATATAAAGAAAACTCCACCCCTCGGCTCCGGCGAGGCCCGGCCCTCTTTTCCCGTTCTAAGGGTGGCTTTCGCCGCTGAAATATCGCATCAGTCCATCGGGATACTTCTATAGCGGCGCGTTCGACGCGATCCTAACATCCCCTGCATATCGCGCGTCACGTGCTCACTCCAATTCCGCCCGACATGCACGTTTAATTTGCGACAGCGACGATGTACCAAAGCACGTTGCAATTCCTGAGCACGCACCGCGAGAAGATGCTGAAGAGCTTCAACCACCAGACCAATTTCTCGATGGAGAACCTCCTGTCCAACGAGAACCCGGACGCTAGCAAGGACTCCGAGGAGTACAAGGCCTCCAAGATGGAGGAGGAGGACGACAGGCTGTCGCCCATACCCGTGGGGGGCTTGCAGGCGGACCGCGCCGGCGACGTTTTTCTCAGGTTCAACACCTGCTTGAGGAATAGGATATGTTCGAATTGCGGCCGATTGGACTGCAACTTTATACATTGCAGGCTGAGTGAGAGTGTTAAGGACAACAAGCCGGTACTTAAGTTTAGTGTCAGTGCTATTTTGGGGGATGAAAAACTGCAACAAAGTAACAATAACAATAACAATAATGGTAAGAATTTGTCGCAGGTTCCAGCAATGAAATTGCGACAGCAATTAAGTAATTTCTAGTCTTAAGTTTAGCAATAAGAATACTTATTTGGATTGGATTTTTTGAAGTTTGTGATAGCTATTAAATAATTTCCAGCCTCAATTTTAACAATAAGTAAACTAACGCTTGGATTAAGTGCTTCATTTTTGTACCAATTAATTTGATTTTTTTAAATTTAATTTAATCATCTATTTTCAATAATAATTATAAGCTTAAAAATATTGAGTAACTACAGTAAAAGAACCATAATAGTATTTCTATAATATTTTCTTATAATAGTAATTAATAGTATTTTTTCTTGAACACAATTAATATCCAAGATTATTTTTAAGGGTGAATTGAAAAATAGCTTTTTCACAGTGATTCAGTAATAACTATATTTTTCAATGTAATCCAGATGTTTCTGGATTGGACAAAGTATTTACCAAAAGATCCGGCTTATCCAGGAGACATATTCAGTACTGTATATTACAAGGTCTCCCAATGAAAAGTAGCCTCTTTAGTGGGCTAATATTTTTTAAATGCCTAATGATAAAAACATGCGGTTTTGACAGATATATTTTATTTTGCTATAACTTTTTGTTGCAGTGAGACAAAAATTTTGTATCGCCTGCACAGGATGTTTCATAAAAAACCCCTCTTTTAAATTCACAATAACTAAATTTTATGAAATAGGACATCTTATTTTGTAGAATAACATCTACAAATAATATATTTTTGAAAAGTAGAAGAGTGTATCTTTTAAAATACCTCTGTATATACGGGATGTTCCATTTAAATTAATTTGGTTACTGTGAATTTAAAAGAGGAGGTTTTGATGAAACACCCTTTATTGTTAATGAATAATTTCTGTATCACTGTAACAAAACTTATAATACAATAAAACATATTTGAGTAAACCGCATGTTTTTATGATTAGGCGTTTAAAAATTACAAGCTCATTAAAGGGGCTACTTTTTATTGGGACACCCTGTATGAATCTTAAGTAGCTTCTTATGCAGAATCAGTTTCTAATAGTCCATGAGAAATGACATCGATTTCTTAAGATGGGCCGTTTTCTCGGATTTATTGACTATTTATCCTTACACTTTTACACCAATTTTTTCTATTCCCTCAATAATGGTGAACAAAAATTGGTAAATTTAACACTACAGGTAACATACGCAATTCTTCATTGTTTGAGTTTAAATTTCTAATAAGACCAGTAGGAAATCAAAACAAAAATTGCAACAAATTAACAACAAAGAAATCAAACATGTACTAAGATAACAATTCACAAACCCGATAGTATACTAATAATTCCCATCAAATCCCAAAAATAAGCCGTTTCAATATGCACGCCCATCGTTCCCCATTCATCTTTCGTTATTTCCACCAAGGGGATTCAAAATAAAAAAATACACAGGACCTTAGTAAAAAAAACACCCGACATTCGTGTTCTGTATTATCGAATAACACAGTAGAATTTATTGCTTCGATAAAAGAACAACACAATGTATATATGCGTGTATATAATAAAATAATAATAAGTGGGCCTTCCTTAAATCCTCACTATAAATACACCGAATTATGAAAGGGGGATTAGAGGTTAAAAAAGCACCGTTGTGAATGCAATACGACGCTTTGTTGAGCATTGTTAATAGATAGCCTGTATAATGGGATGTTTTGATAAGGTGTTAGGAAAACACGGACCGGCTTTTTTCCTGGCATTCTATATTTTAAATCTCTTAAAATAATACGGCCTGCGAAGGAGATTTAATTCATATTTGATTGACTGGTTTAAATATTGTTATTTATTGAATCGTTTAAGTTTAAGAAACTGTATAGATATAGAGCTTAAATGATGGTTTAATTTTATATTCGCTCCTAAAATTTGCATTTGCTAATTTCTCTCCTTTACTGTATCATGATTGAGCCTTTCTATCCCATTAATTTCATAACGCTTGCTCTCCAAATAAATTTACCTCCTTAATCTATGCATTACATACAACGCTGTAATGAGCGATGTATTTACTTAATAATTCATAATAATTTGCAAAAGCCGGGAGAAAATCAATTGACACCGGCACATTGCGAGGCAATCTGAACGTATTAATTCCCGATGACGCAGTCGTCGTCTTGTCGAAGTAAATCATAACGCGAAAGGAAAACCCATCGATCTTCCCGACTCAGTAAATCTTCCGTATAATCCCCGTGAAAGTCACATTCCGCATCGGAAAATTAAGACGGCGGCGGGCGAGGAGACGGCGAGGGGCGGGCGGCGGGCGCGCGGGCGGGGGCGGACTCCTTCTGAGGAGCTTCTCGCCGATAAACGGGGTCGTGTTTGTCCAAGGATTCACTGGCGTCCATTTGGAATAAGGAGTATTCATGTTCACGTTTCAATGAATGTGTTTTTTTAATATTAAATTGCAGGAATTTTTGATCTTCTGTGAGGTTGTGAATTATCCAGAAGTGGTGCTTTAATTATGTGATGGAATTGATTGATTGGGAATTTAATTGATCTAAATAGAAGATAGATTTAGATTTATATAGAAGATATTTCCAGAAGGTGTTTCCAGAAAATGAGTAGGTAGGTTCTTGAAAAATTTTCCATAGGTACCTACTCTATTGATTATTATAAACTCTTTAAAATTCTTACCTAAATTTGAATATTAATTCGAAAACTCAACAAACTCAAAATTTATCAAAAAAGTTTTAGAATTTTCTTAAATTATATATACCTACTGATGTTCTTTATCATCTTAAATAACTCTCAATTATGAGTAGAAAGGACCTTAAGGAACCATTTCTTACACTACCAAGATCATTTACGAATTATTAAGATAAAAAACATAATTTAAAAACCCTACCAAAATTATCTTAAAAACTCTTATTAAACCAATCAAAAAAGACTTCTAAGCTAAATTTCTAGCACATTATAGTAGATATATGATAGCGCAGTTTATTGAATATTGAGGAGTATTCTTTCAGTAAAGGTGTAGTGAAAGTTTGGAGTATCCGGACGTCACTGGACGCAAAAGGGGTTGACGCAGGGCGCGCGTCAGCTGTACGGGCACTTAGCCCTGCCGCTTACACTGTAACCGACCGTAAAGCGGCTCGCCCTAAGGGCCGGAATCCCGCCGCTCGCCCTCGGAAACGCCGAAAATCTTTCATCCCGCGCGGCGGCGGCGGCGGCGGCGGCGGTGCCAGCATCCGCCGACGGCCTGTCGAAAAAACCTGCCGCCGCATTTCGCACGTATTAATTCGAACGCGCCATTCCGAATGCTAAATTCCCGGGAATAAATTGACTTGCATCCGTAGCGGGATTTTATTTCGACTTCGCCGGCTCGCCCGAGGGAGGCGGGCCGCGCCTGTACGACGCGGAAACGCGTTGAAAGGGAAATTTTCGCCTTCTCCAGTGAAAAGGTTCCATTTTAATTCCCTTGTTATACTTCGAATGGACCTTATGAATTTTCATGCACCCACCTACTGTTTATAGCGAATTAAATATATAATTCATCGGGACAAACGAGTGAATAATAAAAAAAATTTGCATTCAAACCATTTCCGACTGTGCAATCGACAAAATGAGTGGGTTAGGATTATGAAGTGGTGTTTAGGACATAAAGATTGTGCTATATGTACTATAGACACTAGGAGCTAAGTACTAAGAACATATTCTAGATCTTCTAGGAGCTTCTAAATAAATTGTAAAGATGAGAAGCTGGGGTTTTAGGAGCTAGAGGCTAAAGGGAAACGTAAAGGGATAGTATTCATAGTATGTAGGTGCTAGTAATACTAAATACATAAGTACCTACAAAAATATTTTAAATTATAAATTAATCATCATTTATTTATCTTCCACATTTTTATTTTGATCACCATCTTCACCTTAATCCTCCAATTAAATCAGAAAATAAGTAAACAGTGTGTCATAAATCTAGTTAAAAAATTAATAATTTTATCATTGTCTTCATCAGCACCATCTCCACCATGTAATTCTCTCCTCTAGTGACGACGAACGCCGGCGTTTACGCTTTCCCACCTCCGCCGCCTCCAGCGGCACGTAAATCTAGCGAGTCTGTTGCGACGGCGGCGGCGGCGGCGAAAGCGTCAAGTCGAGCCGTCGCCGGCGCCGGAGGAGAGAATGACGTCACGCACTTCAACACCTTCGTCGAGTGTGTACGGGCATCCCCGCCGCCGGCCACCCCCGCGCTCTCTGGCCAGAGAAACGCCACCCCCGTTGCCGGGGCGACGACGGCGACGCCTCGCGTATAACTGTAACTGTGCCACTAATTTCGATAGGTTTCGCCGTGTCTACTTCGCGAGTTGCGGGGTTAATAAATGCGATGAGAAGAATGGGGGAAAATGGACTCCGCGTTTCGTTCTGGGACTGTCATCATTGTTATGGGAATTGTAATTTTCATCTATTTGAAGTCCTGTGAAGCAACTGTAGAATATAACGCTAGATTATAGAAAGTTTTAGGACTTTTCTGAATCTATTGGGATTCTTTTGGTTTATTAATAAATTGCTGAAGGCATCTTATACCCTGTAAATAAGGATCCTTTAAAACGACTGGAAAACTCAGTTTCAACGTGGTTACTAATACTATGAAGAACCTAATTACCTGGTTTCCTGGTTGCCATTAAAAATTAGAGCAGTATTTACCCAACTTTCCTTGTCCATCACCTTTTACCCAATCGTACCCAGTCTTCTTCTCTTCAATCCATCCATCTTCATTCAGAATATGGAATTAAAGAATGGAAATAGAGTTCCTGCGACAAAACTTTTGCGTTTGGATGAACTACATTTTAAGTACCTATAGGATACCTATAATCCAATCATACTTCTATTCTTAATTCCTTACTGTACACTTGGTATCAAAAATCACATAGACCCCAATCAGGAAATACCTACGACCTATAAAACCGTTCACCAACCAATCAAAACACCAATAGCAATTGACCGTTACATTTTCCACTTTTTCAACACATTGGAAACACCCTCAAACTGGCCATTTCGGCGTGATGCGAGTCCGTTTTTTTCACCGGTCGCTGCCATCCATCCGTTATTCGAGTGTTTATTTATTTGTTTTTCCGTTTGTTTGTTCGACAGATAATTTAGTACACGTGAGCACGACGACGGGAACAGGGGCGTCGAGTTTATTGGGCCTCTCGACGTATCTCAACAATCACTCGCCCTCGTCGATAGCCAAACCTGTTGCCAGCCGGCCGCCGCCGCATTTCAACCCCCATCTACTGCTGGCGGCGCATTGTAGACCGCAGCCCTATTTAACAGGTACTTTACGCGCTAACTCTACCAGCAGAAAGCGCTATTTTGACGTTTCGCGCTATTTTGACGTTTGAAGTGTACGTCCAACGTCATACTTGTCAATTTTGCAGTAAATGCGCAAGCTCGGATGTCAAAATAGCACAAGACTCTGTAAGTTTGTTATAGGTTTATAGAGGATAATTCGTTTGGTTTTCAGTGACGACTCCGGTGTCGGGCACGCAATCGGCGGTGTTCCCGCTGCCCGGATCGTTCCCATGGGCGCACAGCGGCAGGGGAAAGCCGCGACGGGGCATGATGAGGCGGGCCGTGTTCAGCGATTTACAGCGAAAGGGGCTGGAGAGGCGGTTTCAAATACAAAAGTACATCTCGAAGCCGGATAGGAAGAAGCTCGCCGAAAAGTTGGGCCTCAAAGACTCTCAGGTGCGGTTTTATTATTTAATTAGAATAGTCGAATGTTCGGTTTATACAGGGTATCCCTAGGATGTAGTTGACGGGAGGGAAAAAGTACAGTGATGTACAGTGTGTTAATAAATTAAATAAAACAGAAATACTGACAGACATTATAAATGAAATTAGTAACGTTCACAAAATTGCTTCTATTTTGATTTTTCTCCAACTCAATCCACAGGAACACACTGTATATTTTTATAAGATCCAATTGTTCTAATCATTGCATGAGTTATTTGAGAATTTTTAGAGAGACCTTTAACGATAAAGCAAACTAATCATCGTTTATAGAGTGGTTTATTTGCTAAAACGAGAATTTCCTCAAATAATAGGTCCGGACGAGGGAGCAATAATACTTAATAATAATAACAGAAACAAATCGAAGAATTGTATTAGGAAAGGGAGGGCCGGCAACCGATGTTTGTGATCGATGGCACATCAACGGAAAACCGACTCGCAATAGATTCCTTTTTCCCCTTACAGTCAAAAGTCTGTTTCTCTCCCTAGCGCTCTTTTTCTCTCCGCGCTCCCGAAACCCATTATATTATCCAGTGCGTTTAGATCTGCAACATATGTTTTTGATGGCGCGCTTAACAAGGGGGCGAGTTCCATCTCCATTTAAAAACGCGACGTTTACCGATGCGAATATTTACTAAACCGACCAAGATTTATGTCCTATCGCTTCCTGATGTTCCGATATTTCCTCGTTTGTTCGATTTGCGATGCTTTATAACATTACCAAAACCGAAAATTGGATCACTACGAGTTTAGGGGATGAATAAAATCATGTACAAGTGACTTACATTTTTTTTGGTTTGAGTCTAATTTGAAATTAGATGATATAAATATAGAGTTTTTTGTTTTATAAAAATGTATATTCAGCTACAACCAAAATTTTAATTATTAATTTATAGGTAAATAATTTGGGAGATATTTTTTTTACTTTATTCTTACTTCAGTTCTTTGAGACTTGTGTTCTTTTTGTGGAACTAACATAGAATCCTATCATGAAAATTTCATAGTATCATGTAAACATGCAGTATAATAACATTCTACCAGAAGAGTAAGTTTAGAGAGATATTCAAAGTAACTAAATAAACAAAAAAAAAATTAATAACCAGATTATATTCATTATCCAACCCGACCGGGAACTGGCGAAAAAGGAAGAACAGTTTCCCCGTTAAACAACCGGAGTTTACGGCAATCATAATTAAACGGCATTAAATTAGATTTAATCGCAAAAGGAACTGATTTAAACGAGCGTTTAAAAGCCTCCCTCCCGCCGCCCGGGCGCCGCGCCGCGCCGGAAAACGCGCCACATCCACCTTTCCTCTTCCACCCTTCCTGTAAATAAATCGCGCCAGCCAGCTAGGCGGACCCGCAGACGAAGATTACGTAAGAAATCGAACCAATGGGGCTCGGCGAGTCCCTACCCTTTCGTCGGCGGATCGACCAACCCCCGTGCGAGAGAGAAAAACGAAGCGTGCCTCGAAATTCGTTGTGTATACCCTCTTCTTTTTCTTCGTTTCCTTTATATTTTTTTTTGTTGGGGTTTTGTTTTCGCAATTGATTCGCCCTTTCCTAATCCGACCATTTATCTTGCGATCTCGCAAAGGATTATGATATAGTTTGAAAATAATAGTGCGGGTTAACAGGAGTTTTAAAATTGATAACACTCGCTGGGGTTAAACGGAAAGGAAGGGTGGTAATTGGGAAGCTATAAGAATAATTGGTTTTTCTTTGTGTATTAGTAGAAGGAATTGGAAAGTATAATGATTTTTAATTACTCTGAATAGCAGGGCGAATTTTATTGAAAAGTGACTCCTTTTTTTTTAACCGGGAAATTCAATTTGGCGTCGTCGAACTGGAAATAAATAGACGCACGCCGCCCGTACACATACAGGCGTATCTCGTTTTTGTATTCACACTTGAACGGTAATTGTTTTTTTCCATTCCTTTGTATTGAATAAATCATTCGCAGCTGCATAAAATTAATGGAAAAACGCGCGGCACATCAACTAATCCTCAATAATTCCACAAATCTTCTTTCTAAATGTCTTTTATTATCAACAGATTCAATTCACCTCTTCCATAAGAATATTCTTATTATATTTAATAAACTACACTAAGTAAAAACATTATAGGTACCTATAGAGTGGACAAAATTTTTATCCTTGAAAAATTGAGAAAAAGAGGAAAATAAGACTGTCTTCAAACTGACATAAATATACACATTTTATTACTCTATTTTGATTGTTGTAATTGTTTCTCTTTGCTTATTAATTTGCATCTAAATAGCCAATATTTAACGTATCTTTATGCAAATTTGCCTCTTCATTTTCTAATAAACAAACACTCTTAATAACATCAAGAATTTTTAAAAAACACTCTCACGTTTGCACGGTAATTGGCATGTAAAAACACCCTCTAATAAGGGTGGTGTCGTCGACGGAGCGGCTTCGTTAAAGGCCCCTTTCGCCCCCTCGCTCTGTATACACACGTCGAAAACCGCGAGGATAAATAGGAGAACGGCATAAATCGCATATCGCTCCCCCCGAGATACGCCTGCGGTCGCTTTCGGCTACCGATTTAATCCAGCTCTGCACTTCATCGATCTTTATCTAATCTTTGACTCGCTAAACGCCGATTTGTTATCGCGCTGTAAACGATTCGAAACCGCAGGGGCGAATTCTCTTTCCTTCACTCGCAGATTTTGTTGTCGAATTTTAACCGAAGGAGATCGAATGAAAAATTACTGCTCCGTATGGTAGATGCCATTTCCAGCAAATTTGTTTATGGTCAATTCAATTAGTTGATGACCAAAGAAAGATTATTAAAATATTAGTGTAAAATAGAGTGAGAAAATTGCTTTCTTTTCCATGAGAAGTTGTCTTTTGGTTGTACCCTCAGATAAGATTGCGTATCCAAATTTGTACTTATCTGGGTAAAGTTTAATGGTCTCAATTTAATTTGGATTTGCGGTTTCATAAGATGTAGGTGGCGCGAAATGGAATCAAAATGTTTCCCCCTGTTTCGACCCTGTTGGATAAGGATTGGATAAGAAAACCCTCGGGCTGCTCGAGTTCCCCGATTCAATCCCTTTGCTCCATCTCGCTCCTTCCGTCGTAAACGAATTATCATCATACGAACACGAGCCCTTTCGGCGAACGATCTTGCCATATTTCCTGGATATTGTTTTATTGAGTTGTGACTCCGAATGCGCCGCAATTTTCCCGTTCCCCGGCTCCCATTGAACGACTAATGACGCTCCGAACGCCCCCGGAGGCCTTTCAATACCAGCTCCTCTATACACGATTCCGGAACACCAATTAAATACATTACGCGGGAATGTGTGACGATGGGTTGTTCGGTTGCAGGTGAAGATTTGGTTCCAGAACAGGCGCATGAAGTGGCGCAATTCGAAGGAGCGCGAGCTGCTGGCCGCCGGCGGTTCCCGCGAGCAGACGCTGCCCAACAAGAACAACCCGCACCCGGACCTGAGCGACGCCGACGGGGACAAGCCCAAGCTGGACCTGAGCGACGTGCAGGACCTCTCGCCCGTCGGCTCGCCCGCTGACCTCCAGCGCGACGCCTCCGGCTCCCAACCCGTCAATTACCAGATATACGAGAGCGTCGAGTACGAGAGCTCGAACGACAGCGACGAGGAGATCAACGTCACTTGATTTGTTATCAGGAAGAAGATCGGCGCGCGATGAATGTATTGTTTTTTTGGTTCGTGGTCCTTCGAGCCGGATTTTGATATTTTTCTTTGTGGCATGTATCTTATTCGTGTAAAAATTTGTAAATATTTCTGTACATTTTCCGAGTGATATATCGACTTTTACCGCACAATCACATCTTGTTCTCCCTACCATCCCGACTTTCATTGATGTATATAGCGAAATATAGTACCTAATTGAATAGACTGTAATTTTTCTTTCTGGACGTTGTTGTAAATATTTAAATAAACTTACACAAACACACACTTCACATTTTCGAAAAATATAAATGTATAAAAATATATAACAACTATGGAATATTGCTTTTATTTACCTTCCTATTAGTTCCTGCGATTTGTTGAATTGGAAAAATTGGCGTAGGAAGAAGAAGGGAGAGATTACGGTAACAATGGGGTTCATTTAATTTAGGAAAAACAAAGTAGGAGTGAAAAAGTCGGAAAATATCGTAAAACTAGAAACAAATAGAGAAAAATATAGAGATGGAAAGAGAATGAAGAGATGAATGAAGAGATTAATAAAAAAACTTGAATGGGTGCGTAGAGAATAGGAGCAATAGAAGCAATTGCGTAAATAAAATTCCTATTACTATAAATAAAAAGTATGGTTTGATAATAAAAATATCTACATATCTAACAAAATTTAACGCTATAGCACCCCATAGTTAAATTTCTCTATAATTGGTAAACATAACAAAAATATCAAAGACAAAAAATTCAAATTACCAGGAATTTAGACATCTATATGACCTTTAAAATATGTTCATCTAAATAACTAAAGAAATCCTTTATATGCAACTAAATATCTCTTCTTGTATCGATTTTACTACAGTTATCTCTTCTCATATAAAATATTTCATTCTCAAGCTCCCTAGATGGAGCTCTATGCTCGAATTCAAGGGGAGAATACCTAGAATCATATACAATTTTTTCTACGAACCGATATTAAATCTCATTCTACGGACTACAAATTGTCGTATGGAATGTTTGTATACTCATTTTGCTTAAGTTTTGAACCAATTAAGATATAATTATAATGCAGTGACTAATTCTAACCGAATGGAAAGCAATAAAAATTTGCTCAAATTGCAAACTAATAGGAAAATAATTATTGCTGATTGTCAGCTAGAATGTCTTCTTATTCTATGAACCCTCCAATCTCAAAAGAGAGCTAATAAATGATTGATCTTTATTCTATATCCCTTTGCTCGATTTATTACATTTTCTATTAAAATAGAATATGAGCTCACATATTAAATCCTTCATTAAATAAATTTTATTTATTCTCACAGTAACATCCTTTAGTACTCTACCCTTCCTCAACATCCTCTATCTAAGATAAGCGAATTTATTTACACTTTAAATTTGTTTGTTCTCTTGTTGAACCACAATGTGGATTTTCGTATATTAAATTGCTATAAAGATAATATATCGAAAAATTCGATTCATCCCCGCACCCACACAACCAAGCACACAATCGACCTAGCAAAAAATTAGCAACCTTTGGATTATTGAGAAAAAAAAGAAAGTAGTTTCGATTGTATAGTCAAGAACGTATTCAAATCCACCATATGCACAAGACAAAAGTCAAGAATAAGGGAAAGTTCACGACATTTGCGGCCTCGATTCGCGCCATTCTAATTCGATGTCCGAAGTCTTCGGGTGCTACGCGCGTATACCTTCAAGAAAATACCTAATTAGAGGATAATTACGAATTGGCGAAGGCATTTCGCCCAGGGGGGAGCTATCGCTTTTTTTTGTCTTGTCGGGCCCGAAAGTGAAATCGTCCGCAGATCGAAGATATTACAAAGTGGAAGGAAACGAACATGAAAGTGACAGTGTTTTCAACGGTAACTGTGTTATTGTGTTGCGCATTAGGTAATTTGAATTATGATTTAATTACGTGTGTTTGCTTATGTTCCTTGATAAGTAATTTGGCCTAATTATAGCGAATAATTCCATATATATTGCAGAAAAAGAGTGTTAAAGAAAACGGCAGATTCTAATGTATTCTCGAATAAATATTTTTAACAAATTAACTCTTTACTATCTACATGCATTTTATGTGTTGACCTAACAGAAACAAACGACTTTTTTATGAAGTAACTTTAGCTTTTAAACTAACAAGATTAGAGTTTAATTTAAAAATAGAATTTGACATCACTTGGAAATTAGGAAAGGTTTATTTGTTCGACATAAATCCTAATTGAGTAATTTTTTCGAGGTCGGAAGTTAAATAAAAAATCTAGCCTGTGGTAGTAACACTTAAAAAACTGATGGAGTAAATGACGAAACTTTTGTTGCAGGTACCGAATCTTTCATCGTTCCTGATGAACTGCCATCGTTGTTATCAGTTATCTACTCGAATATTCCTACATTAAAAAAAGGTAATTTTACCCTAATTAATCAATTGAAAATTAAATTGTTTATTCGATTTTTTTATAGGAACTGATTCGAGATTAGGATGGGGTTTCCGATTGGGAGACAGAGCAGATTTTCAAGTTTTGGTGGAACTAGGTCCGCAAATGTACACGCGACCTTTAGCCAACCAAGGCACAGATAATTCCGCTAATAAACGAAGCACTTTGGAAAATTTAGCAAACACATTATACGCGCAAAACCAAGAAATCAAACGCTTGAAACTCGAACAGCAGAAATTGGAGAAAACGAACAAGGAAGAAAAGAAAGAAACGCAGAAAAAAGTAAGTAATACTAACGTACAATAACTAATCTATAACACTAATTTTATTTCCTACAGCCTATTAAACCGGAAATAAAACAGAACCCGAGTCCAGAAGCAGCCGAGTGGTTAAAGAATTGGAGTTTATTAGCCAAAAATGACGTAAAACAATCTGTAATTAAACCTAAACCAGGTTTAGGAATTGGGGAAATCGACGCAAAATCCGTCATACCTCCTGAAGAAGACGATGAAGACATTGAAGAAATCAAAGTTGAAATATCCAACCCTTCAGGCGTATCCACCATGAAGCCCAAACTAACAACATCCAAAGAAGACGCTTTAGACAACGTCGATTTGGATTAACTAATCAATCAATCGAAACTTTAGTTTTACAAGATTAAATATAATTTACGGATTAAAAGCGGCGTCACTTGACCAATTGTCCAACACCGGTGGTAACTAATTAAACGTACGCCAGCCTACTTGTTATTTTTAAATTCCCCGCTTTGTATAAATAAAGTTACGCGTTAGAGGATGTTAACCATTCATGAGATAAAATTGTCGGCGTTAACGTACACCAGACGGTCTCGGGGCTTACCTGTAGATGTTCTGAAACCTCCAAGTTTCGGTTCCTTTCTTCTATCTACCTGCGTAAATTTCTCTTTCACCAGCTGTCAAGTGCTGCTATACAAAGCCGCGTTGCCAGATTCATAAAAAATCCTCTGTCCAAAATAAATTGTATAAATTTTTGGAACATTTATATAATTTATGATGTAGTGTTAATTAATAAAGGGTTTTAAAGTTGTTAGTAGTAGCAAAATGTTTATAAAAAATGTATATTCATGTAATTCATGCATAAAAATCTAAAATTATTTCTTCATGTCGAAAAGACGTTATGTCAAAAATCAAAACGGTTTGGCAACACTGTTTACATTCACAGTTCATAATCAAATATCCAACATGGCGATATCTCTTATTTAGTGTGTGTTGTGCGTGAATTCTGTCGAATGAGTGCGATTAAACGTAGTTTTGTTTAGAATATATTGAATAAACAGATCGTCCCTGTCTACAGTAAGTATACTCGTTGAATACAACAATAGATTTAATTCAAAACCATAAGGTCAAATTCTAATGCAATTAGTGAGGTTAACAAATTTAAAAAATCAATTTCAAACGATTAAAACATTCAACGACCTCGTTATTGCAGAACGATTACTTCATTTATACGCTTTGTTGTTAATGTAACAATATTATTAATTGACTTTTTGGTAAAATTGTATGTGTCCTGTACGGTGTGGGTTTATACACAATGCAGATAAGATAGAGGAAATTTAGTATTGTTGTGGTGAAATAAATTTGTAAATAAAATGTGACTGTCCGTTTGTTTACGATATGGAATTAAATCGATAAAAGTAATTAAATAAGGGCCCTAACCCTAGCCCTACCTTGATGTTGCATGTTGCAGTTACAGACAAATGGGGGGATTTATTTGCTTTTACCCACAAATGTATTTCGTATGCGGGGAAATAAATTTTATAAAATTTGTAGATAAATAAATTTTGCTTGTTGAGCGAAAATAATTATTTTATCAACCGCATAACGAAGGAAACAAAAAAACAAGCATCTTATCGTTTAAATTATTCTAAAATTAATGCAATAAAAATAGAATTTATTTTTGTATTTGATTTCCTTTTAAAGCTTTGGCGATTTCAGTTTACTCTAAGTTGAGAGAGAATTCTGTGTGAACATCCACTCAGATAAATGATTTTATCTTTACACATAAACGTAATTCCAGTTTAAAAACAACAATTTCATTTTTTGGATTTGTTTATCGATCGCTGTATACGAATTTCTTGGAGTCGTGATTCAGAAATCGATTATTTCGAACGGTTATTTTCGCTGAAAAGGTTTTTACGACATATTGGAAATATCTAACTTATTATTAATAATTGTGCACTCGAAAAATCGAGGTCGAACTAGAAGAAATCGAAGCCACTTAGGGTAAAAGGCGTTTTATGCGGAGGCCTAGCCCATTTTCATTTCCTTTTATCGCATTTTGATTTATTAATTGCCGATGTAGATATAGGTACTCAAATCGAATCCCATCTAGGGTAATAATTTTTATGGCTAATACTGTTTTATGCACTGCAGTATTTTTATAAGCCTGCGTAAATTTACAGTCGAATCAGAGTAGATTAGGAATAGAGTAAAATATATTCAGAATAGAGTCAGTTCATTGAGAGTAGGATCAGTTTATTTAGATTCAAAGTAGATTTAAAGTTGATTCACAGTAGAATCAGTTGATTTTGTATTTAAAATAGAATCAGTTATTTCAGAGTAGATTTAAAGTAAAATCGGTAGATTCATAGTAGATTCAGTTCCCCAAGATTCGATAGTTAGAGTGGAATCAGAGTAGATTCAGATTGGAATCAGAGAGAGTAGAATCAGGGTAGACTCAGAGTGGAATCAGAGTGGATTTAGAGAGGAAATCAGAGTGGATTTAGAGAGGAATCAGAGTGGAATCAGAATCAGAGTAGGTAGAGTAAAGTTATAGAGTAGATTTTTTTTAATTAACAATCTTCAATATGAAATGTGTTTATTTTCTGTGGGTACTTTGCGCCCAATTTATCTATAGAATTAAAATTTGCAACCCTTTTTGCGTCCAATTTACAGTCGTTCATTACAATCTAAATATTATTAATGTTTGATTGGTTTTTACTGGTATTTTTTGTGCAATTTTCTCACGACGAAACTATTACAGTAACAGACCATTAAGCTGTTTTTAATTAACAGGTCGACGGGCGAGCACTTTAACGGCCGAGTTAACGTAATAAGTAAGCAATTTCTCGGGATTTATTTCGTGGCGAACGAAAAGAGAACCCGTTAAGTTCGTCCGTTTTCTAAGTTGTTTACCTCAAAACGTCCGGCGATATATTAGAAATTTTCGCCGTTAATGTTAATCATTTCGACGTTGATCATTTGAATAATTATGCCGACGTGCCGGCCGGTCATGAATTTTGGAAAAGGTAGAATTCGAATTCGACAAATTGCATACATTAATTTCATTAATATGATATGAAAGTTGAACGTTCCCTTTATTGATAAAATAGGATTAGTATTCACACTGAATTATACAAGGCTTTTTTCTTAATAAAAAAGTAAGGATGTCTTTGCATCTGTACCTACAGCCTTGAAAGTTCGTCTAACGATGCGTCGAGAAGTGAGCATATTTTCGAGACGATTTTATTTAAAATAGATGCACAGTTAGAATCGTTGAAATTTCTTCGGAAATGTCACGGGCCGTTTTCGTCTCGACTGTACGAAAAGAAATCTCATTGTGTGTGAGTAATCTCGATGCGGTAATAACGGTATAAACGCTATTATTTTCGTCGGGAGTCGGAGAGTGAATTGGGCATATTGCTGTTATTTAGCATAAACTTAAAACTGTAAATTTTTTTCATTGTTCTCCATTGATATTTGTACAAGAGTAGAGTAAATTCAGATGAAATAAATTCAGAGTAGATTCATCCTGAGATATGTAGATTCAGCTTTTGGAGTTAATTTTGAAAAAATAAATAAATGCTACCAAACTCCGCTATACTGCACTTTAATAAACAAATAAAATCGAACCACATGAGCGATTATGTAGCATAGGTCAAGAAACTATCGCTTTAATACACCGGGTGTTCGGCTTCTTTTAAAACTCGGGAGAGTTCAATTACTTATTTGAAACGTTTTGATATCGAATTACCGGCATGATTGTGTCACGCTAGATTGTTTCGTCGAACAGATGGCCGAAACCATTACCAACTTTTCATTCGATAAAATAATTTATTAACTAATCTATTAATTGGCTACCCATCACTTTCTAAAGGTCTTGTTATAGCTAACGACTCGTTTACGACTCGTTCTTGCAAACGCGTTGATTCCGGAGAACTTGTAAGTCCAACTAAACGCATTAGACGCGTTTTTGTATCCATTTTCTCGAATCTGTTTCGATAAAATTGCATTCTCAAAGCGGTCGGTAATGAGCCGACGAGCGTTTGTTCGATTTAGCGTAAAATTAACGTCTAAACGGGGCCCGTTAATGAGAGCAAAAAATAATTCGCTAACGACGTGAATTGATCGGTGACGGTCTGGCGTGAAAATATTTTCGATATTGTTCCGATTTCTTTTGCATTCTGCATTATTTGTTTTTCATTAGTTGAGTGCCACTCGAAGAACTAACGCGGTTTGGAGGTATTTTTTTTAATCTTGAAGCGTTTGTGAAGAGCCAGTTATTTTTATAATAGTCTATTTTGTACTGGGTGGCATTTTTCTACACTATCTGGGACACCCTGAATTATTGAATTATTGCCATTTTCATTTTACTTCTGAGAATTATTAAATAATAATATGAATCATCCTGTAAATAAATAATAAAACAATGAGCGAAAATTGATAGTTTGAGTTGATCTGTTGCGATTCATTACGAACTATTATTACTAGCATAAAAATGACTCTCTTTTAACGCATCAGCGCTATTTTATCAATACAATACATACAAGATAATGACCCGCTCGTTGTCCGTCCCATTTTTTTTATTGTTACTAATTATCTGTAATGTATTCTTTATACGTTTGTTGCAGAGACGATGGTGATCTCGGCGTCAATCGATCGACGGAGATGTGCCGGAGGTGCGGGATTTTGAGAACGCGCCCGGCGGATTTCCGAAATCGGATCTGTCGCGTTTAGCATGTCGCGAAAATCGCCGGCGGGAAAATAAGAGTCGAGTTCGCGGCGTGGGAATTTTTTGTATTCGTGGGAAATTTTTCGGATCGGCGAAAGAAACGTGAACGATGGACGATTTCGATGGGCCGGGGAAAGTCATTCGAGCCAGGGGGTTGAAGAGGGGCAAGGTCGAGGAGAGAATAACCGATAGGGTAAGTGGATTAAAATTGATTTATTTTTGTTCATTATGGGTAGATGAAGTGCAGATTTGTTAAAATAATATCAATTCTCCAAGAAGTATGGAAGGTGTAAATTAAAGCATTTGAGAAAGGGAAGTAAAATATGAAATTTTTCACCTTGTGAATTCGACGTATTTGATAAATTCAATTTGATCGTAAAATTCACAATAATTTTTTTGCGAATTCAGTCGATTGTAAAATTAAATTTTATCATTTTTCCTTTTTGTTAAATAAATTCGTATGTACTATATGAGTAAAAGATATTTTAAGCAAGGATTAAAAATCGTTGACGATAAAAAATTTATTTCGCAATAAGTGTAGCGTAATTGAATCCATTGTTTTGCGGGTAAGTACGTCATTTTATTAAAAGAAAACAAAAGTACCAATACGTATTAAAGTAAGGTAGTAAAAGTTGTTTTTGATTGAGAAATATGATTATGATCGTATCATATTCTGCGATTATTCTATAAATCTGATTAATACAACGTTCCTAGATGCATTTTTGCAAATATTCAATTGAACATCAAAAAATATATTTTTTAAAAGAATTTTTGGTTGGTTTTTTAAACTTTTAATTGCAAATTAAGCCATGATTTATATTAAAATAATCAAGACAATAAAATACACATGATAATATACTGTAGAAATGGAACATAAGGTTCACTTATACTTTATAAAAATGTTTTTTTTACTAGATATCTACTTGCCTCATTACCATTTTGTTTTACCCAGCACTTTTAAATAAACGATTCACGTTTGATAAAATGTTACTAAAATACAGCAAATATGTCACGTTTAATGTTACAACTTATAATATTACTGATTGTGAACCAAGAAAGCTTATTTTAAACTGCCATTCATTTAATGGTACAAATATTATTACTAATCTATATTTTTTACTTTAATAAAATGAAAGAAATACCTTTATGTAAAATTTAATAACACGAAAAATTACATGCTCTAGCACTCATTAAATGTTGTAGAATGTGTTGCCTACGTACTGGTTTCCCAATAAAACAAGGAATATCTGTTTATGTTAATTAATCCATGTCAGTAATTAAGTGGTTTGTGGATTTCTCATGTTTGTTGAATAATTAATAACCAATTTAATCAACGCACGTTTTATTTATATTTTCCGTACTTTATACGTTTAAATGTGATTAGTTTGGAATAAATTTTAAACGCTTTTTGTCCAATTACTTAATTAAGTCGCGTTTAATTGATTTTGTAGGAAACGCTGTATAAACAAATTTTATTCCTGAAACCCTTTTTTTAAGATTATTTATACTGCTTTTGGTCCAAGTGAAGGTGAAAAATTGTTTATTAACTAATTATTTACGTTGTTTTTATAGTTTTAATGATGTAGGTATAATTTTTAATATTTCTTTGTTACGTAATGTAAATTTAATTGATTAAACTGAATTAATTTTCAATCAGTTTCTACATTTGTATAAGTAAATTGAATACAATATTTCTTAATGTACCATTCTTAAAGGTAAAGTGACAATTACCTTTCCATTGATACATTTAAAAAGTCGCTGCTGGTATTGCTTTAACACCATTCTAATAGAGCAGAATAATGGAGTATTAAATCATTTCCAGTCTGTTTAGCGTGGAACAAGCAAATATTTTAGTATGTGTCGCACGTCATCAGTCATACCACAACCGCTTCCGAAGTGCTATAAAGTTCATTTAACAAAAAAAATTATAAAGAAGTAGCCAATTGGCGATCCCGAAATCTTTTACCTCGTCTATAACATTTTCAATTTCTTAGGAAAATTTCTTTTACGACGGCCAAAATTGCAATAGTGCAAGTCGCACAAATAGCCCAATAAATTTTCCTGCAGCCTTGCACGGACGGCCTATTTTTTATTCGCCTATATTTTATTTAGGTATATGGTATACCATATAACTAACCAGCGGTGGAACGTTTGGTAATAATTTATTAAATAGTTTTAGCAATGTAGGTATTCATAGTGGAAGTAGTCAAAAATGCAAATGTATTTACAGGGCTATTTTTTTTCTTTTAAATTTAACATATTTTGTAAACGCGATAGGATGAATATAATATATTTACAAACGATACGACTCTGTTTGAAAAGTCGCTCAAAATTACTTACGATAGTAGCAGGAAAGTATATTTTTTTGTCCTTTTATTGGCGTTCGCGTTCCTCGTAAATTCACCTCTTGAGGTCTCAGAGCCGAAAACCGTAAGAAAAGTAATGTCGAAAAGCATCGCAATTTCCTTTCAAAACTTTAATTTCTCGTAAAATTTTTGATGTACCTTTTGAACTTGAATTTCTTCTCTTACATCTTCGACAAAGAGTCGAGAATCGATATTACATACTTGCTAACTCGTATACGAATAGGGTAAAACAAGCCGTGGAAAAAAAAGTGGAAGCGTTAGTTCGAACAGGCTAGTTTTCGAATTGCAAACACCTCGTATACGATCACGTTATTCAAACACAGGGCACATCATTTCCTTTCCTTTCGTTTGACCGTTTTCGAACGGCATTATAGAGTCGCAGAAAGGAAACCAAACAAACGCCGTAGGCTACATAATAATAATAATACCAGGGTCGCGTGAAAAATGTATTCAAAATCTTCAATAGATGTAGCCATATCAATATTTTTAGAAAATAAATGTAAGTGTTTACATCGATCTAATCGACTAAGAAACAATGTGTAATGTGCTTATAAAAATTAATTTTCGCATTTTGCTTCGTAAATACTTAAATGTAGTTTCCACTCGCCCCTCGTAAAAGCAATCGACTCGATTAGTAGGTATTTGCGTTTCCATTTTATTGTCGTTTTACAAACGTGTTTATGGGCATAGCCAGAACGCAATGATCATCTATCACCTGCGAGTCGTAATGGGAAAGAAAAATTGAAAATTACCTACAATAATTATATTCTAGGCGTATATTACAGACGTACTTATTTAAGCACCTACCATAAAGGCAAATGAAGGAACAGTCGAGAAAGTTTATTTCTAAATCAATATTTGCAGAAATGTAATTACCTAATGTACATCAGAAAATGTGATTTAAATGGTTTTCCTGTAACCAGTCTTGGTATATAGAAGTCATTGCGCATCAAACTCTCGCGTCTTCAGCTATTCCTGTCGATCTGTAACAATGTATAACAAAATTATACAGTGAGGACCAAAAGTCCGTCGCCCTCCCTATTTAACTTTTGAATGGTAAGAGCTTTTGTCGCGCAATTTGGGGTGTTTATATTGAAGTAAAAATACTATTTTTTGACTATTTTAGTTTTTTCGTTTAAAGGACGAGCCATTGTCACTTTCATCAACTTTAAATTTGACAAATAAATGTCAGAGCCAAGAAACCATAGCAACAATTAATTGACACATTTTATAGTACGTTCAGAATTAATTCTTAAATGTATCAATATGCCCGGGGGTTAAAACTAAATTGGTCTTAACGTGAATACGGGTTATTAAGTTTTCAAATTTTGGGATTGACTTAAGAATGAAATTACCTTTAAAACGAGGTGTCACTTGACCCCCCTTTCCATAAGAAAAAAAAGATTCAAAATGGCGCCTAACTGTCATTTTGAAAGTTTCAACTGTCATTTTTTCGTCAAAAACAGTATTTTTACTCCACTTTAATCATCCCAAATTGCGCGACAAAAGCTTTTACCATTAAAAAGTTAAAGGGGGAGGCGAAGGACTTTTGGTCCTCACTGCATTATTAAAATGATTGAAAATCTAGGTATCGATCGGGTGAAATGGGCTGTTGTTTATTTCTCGAGAAATCTAGGAAAGAAAAGTCCGAAGGAGAGCGGGCTCACCACGTCCCACTTCGCTCTCGCGTCCATGGCACTCTTCCACTCGGCGACGTTGCCGCCGACGTGCCGCTGAATCGTAGTCGCAATCGCAATCAGTCGTTTTCGATGTTCCGGACCTGGTGCACAGCGTTCGCGCGTCGATTTTCCGCCCGATACGATCGCGTTTTCCGCAACTGAAAATTTTGACGATAAGCGCGTCCCGTTTGGAGATTTATCATAGTTTCGCGTCGAGTCGAAGGGATTGATCGAATTCCCGGGCTGTATCATGGAGGATCGGAGGCCCGGAGCGGCATCGACGGCACCGGATTGTCGCTCGGTTTCGATGGAATTTTGAAATTTCGACGCGATTTTCTAGCATGAATCTGCAACAGGTATGCGATTGGGTTTTTTTTTTCGGTTTACCTGGTATAGATCGTGGGCCCACGCTCGTGTATTAGATTTACGAATGAATTGTTATTGAAATATTATGCTCAAGGTTTTCTCTGTTGGAAACCGGTTAATTAGCACGAAAAATTTCACACTGAACATTAAGGCATCTTCGAATGTTTGGGAATTTGGAAAAGGTTGTTGAAATGCACTCAATAAATATTTTATTTCTTTAGGGGGATTTAAAGTGTTGTAATATAATAAAATAACTAGTATATCATTTTCCAGATTATTATCATAAGTATTCAAAGCTTCCTATGTGTTCATATCTCTTGTTTTTATTACCTGCATGGTTCGAGTATAAATACATAAATATATTCACATAATAAATAAACACTTTAGCAATTATATCAGACGGTGTTTGAAAACAAAGTAAAGATTAGACACCATATTAAATAAACATGCGGTATGCGAATTAATAATTATATATTTATTTACCTAATCCTTAACGTATGTTAATCATTTGGTTGTATTATTTAATGCAGTCCTACCTAATATTAATTAGTGATAAAATTTTATATTTATTCAAATTGACGCAAAATTTCATAATTAAAATATTTTATTGACATGTTATACATCCTCATAAAATCGTTTCTCTATAATAAAATTAAGGACACATCAAAAAAAATTACTGCAAAACAGATTGAATATTTTATAATGCATTTTTTTATTTATTTACAACAAATCGCTTGCAGCTAAACAACTCGTCTTGTTCCTTTTTTAATCCGTAGAATCTATAAATTAACCCAGCAAGGATGATCTCGAAGATGGCTCACCTTGGGATGTCCCACGTGCGAATTAAAATTTCGTTACGTTTTGTATTTAATCGATGTTTTGTATTCGCATTTTGTTATGTTGCTCCTATTTTTGTTGCATTATGTTGATTTCACTTTTATAACGTGTACAGGGTGTCCTATTCGGAAATTTACATAGGAATAGAGGGACAGAAAGTAAGACTTTTTAGTATACAAATTTGAATTCCTGGTAATTAAAAATCACTCGACTAGACAATAGTTAATGGGATATAGGATAGGCTTTATACGTATAGAGAAAGTTAGAATAAATAATAAAGCGGGAAGTTTAACAGCACCATATAGGGTTAAGAAGTAGATGTTAGTTTTTATGGGTTCGACCTCAAGTTTATTTACTTTGACGCAATTTTCATTTTTATGTAAAACGAATAGCTAGCTTTTCGTTATGTTTAATCTACTAATTAATGGGAAGGTCGATATTTTATACATATGTACGAATGTTTCGATAAAAAACAAACTTTGTTCTGCATGAAACATTCTATGCAAAAAATATATACAGGATGTTTCAAAATGTCACGTGTTTCTTTACGATTATGCTCGTAATTATACCTGATATAAATCCTTTTACTAGGTATTAATTTTTGCTCAATTACTCCATTAGAATTGACGATGTAGGAACGGCATCTCGTTTTTGTTTATGTCCTTTCTGGGTTTTAAATGATCACTTTTACTCGAGAGATTAACGACCTTACTTGAAGTAGAAATTACTGAATAATATAACATACAGTACCTACAGTAAAGGAAACATGTTTACGTTTTTTTATAAAATATATCTTCCTATTCATTATACTCGTAAAGTATCTAATAGACTAGAAGGATCTTGTTTCATAAAACATTTGATTGGTAATTTCACTCGAAAATTACACTATTACCTTCTATTTTTTTCTATATAGATTTAACAGAAGATAATAATTGATTTAAATTTCTTTATGAACAGAATAAATAATAAAACTATAGTTCCTAATTAGTAAAGCACAAATGAATTTATTATTGTTACAATTTTTGTGGAACGCCCGGTATTTTAATTTGAAAATATTTAACATTGCATTAATCCATCTCCATCGTAATGAATTAGTAATCAATATGTAAATTTTTCGAAGAGTGGGCGATTCTCGGAAAATACCTGTTTCTTATGCGAGTATTATGCAATTTAATTCACTTCATTTGTATCGCTTGGATTATGTATATCTACATGAAAATCAAATCTATCGGATGAATGCGTTATATTAACGTCACATAAAGTATGGAAAATATTAGATTTTTTTTAAATCGGTAGATATAATTCTTTTCGTAGATTATAATAATATCTACAAGTATAATATTGATATTTTTAAATTGTTAGGTTTGTAGTGTATTTATTACTTATTTATGTATTTTACATTTTATTAGTTAATAAATTAGAATAGATGTTATTTATAATATAATAGACATAATAGAAACGGAATTTCTAGTTGGATATGAAAAGAAAGAGCGTAAACTAATTAACAATTTAAATATAGCAACATCTAACGGTGATAAATAATCGATGAAAGATAAAACAAATATTCATTAATAATAATACCAGCCATTTGTTATGTTTATTGCATATTTTCCATGAATTATTAGTAAAAGTTTGCATTCGAAATGAACCGACAATTTGAAATTATTAAATAGCCACTCTAGTACATCGATTTTAAAACTTTATACGGAGACTGGCAAAGTCGTTATTTATTCGTCACCGCAAAACGAAAATCATTTCCCCGCAGGGAATCCGTACGAAAACCGTAATAGTAAATTTACCAAAAAATAGACAAGCCGTTTTTGAAACTTCGAACGTCCTCTATAACCGATGAAAAATCCATTTCACGTTCGAAGGCTTCTCCCGAAGGAACGAGCGCGTTTTCAATTTCTCGTATGTTACTTGCCACAAAACTGCAGCCGGTTTCCCGTAAATCCCGCATTTACTTCACTATATTTTTTCCTGCAATTCCTCGCAAAAAATCTATACTTGCGACCTCTTGCCGTATGTCAATTAAAGTTCACAGTGTTAAATTTGCGCCGCAATTTCCGGGCATCAAATCAAATTTCGCACAAACCCATATGTGAGGGCGACCTGACCTGACCTATATTCGGATATTGCGGGTAAATAGGGGTGTCGGGAACGCGACCTTGTATAGGTGCTCATTAATTATTTTCGAGCCGGCGAATTCGCGCGCGGAAACGTGCAGAAGTGGTTCCGATTTTTTCAATGCGCTCCGAGAAAACGGGATAATGAGAATTTTTTTGCCGTTGCGAGAGATTCTTAACTTTAACGGGCGAGAATTCAAGGCGAAGGCTCTCGAATTGTAGCAAAAAAGAAAGTGAAATTTCTGCCGGAGGGGTTCGTGATAGTTTTTTTAGCGATCGCACTTTTCGATTGTATTAATTAAGAGGCCGGTTAACGGCGGTATAAAAAAAATACCGGAAATTATTGTTTCAATTTCATATTGCATATTGAATTCCGTTCAATTAACAAGGAACTTATTTATCCAGTTCGGTGATTTTATGCGATATTAAAGAGATTTTTTTTTCACCGATTTCAATCGGACTATGACGGTAAAACCACGCCTAAGGTTCTTATTTAGTACAGAAGATAGACGAATAAAAAAATGTTTCGAGCCAATTCGAAAGAGAAAAGCACTTTCCTTTGATTACTCTTCTCACGATTCGAATTTATTTTTTGTTATATGCGAATTTAATTGCTCAAACACTTAAATGCTTCGATTTAATTAAAGTAGGATTACTATTAGTGTACAATTAATTGCTTGACTAAAAAATAAGTGAAAATCTTTAAGGCGACTATATTATACACTCGGAAACAAAAATAATGAACATTTTCACTATACAAATTTTCCATTATTTTAAGAATTCGACAATTTGTGACGAATTAATTGAACCATGACGCGTATTACACTTACGTTAGTATCGCAATTGCACTCGTTATTATCATACAAAGTGTTTTATTTTCCAAACAATTAAAGCGCGTATGCAGTTATGGTTTACGGTCAATTGTGTTTTCGACTTGTGTTCGCATGTGCCACATAAAAATCACACGATAAAGAAACTCCGTTGAATAAAAAAAAACGGATTTAGTTCATTAGTTCATGCGCGTATTTCAGCGATAATGAAAATGCGTACTCCACTTTTTACCAACTGAAGAAGAATGGATTATTATTTTAACGTTCCAAAGGAAATCGAGTAAAAGAAGTTCGAATAATGCAAAGTAACCGAGAACGATTTGTTATTATTGTTTTACTTGTATTACCGACGAACGAATTAATTTTTTTCTCCTGCTATTATAAATTATAGAGAAATGCAGGAAACTGTGTAATTTAGCGCACTTGGATTCGTACTTGTTTATTATAAGCACCGTTATACTACATCGTATATTCAATTTTGCGGTATTAAATGATTTTCATATTGAAAAAGAAAATTTCCTGTATACAGGTTTATCCAAAAACTCATCCAAATTGCTGAGAAAAACTACAGGATCAAAAAATGTATTATAGGTACCTACAGAATAATTTTGGTGTTATTTTAAAAGTCAAATAGCTTGATGATTAAACTAACATTGTATACTATGCAAATAAGTTAAATAACCAGGCGTACACCTGGTTTTGTATACCATTGAAAAGGTTACATGAACTCGAGAGATATCGAGAACATGAAGCGGTATTGCGGTAGTATGTACAAGGAAATTGCATTTCACTTTGAACGTTTATTATTCTCGATGTAATTTTTCTGATATTCGCCCAGCATACGTTTGAATTTCTGCTAAGACCTCGCAACACTTTTACATAACGATCATTTTCGACTCGCATTCACCTGTGACATATTTCAATCGCTATCTTTACTGTACATCGGTATTGTTACATTGTCTTGTTGGAAATTTTTATTTCGAAAATTTAATATTCGGAGTCTTTAACTAGCATGTTTAACAGTCCTAGCTCTAGAGCAATTTCTCATAAAATGCATGTTATAGCTACTTTATTATACTTGTGATATTATAAATAAATTTTACACACCCTCATTGTAATATTTTATTTAGCATTCACACAGTCTGTAGGTGAAACAACCGGTAAGATTTTAAATATTTGCAGGCTTCAAATAATGTTGGGATAAATGTAAATGCGACTTTTTTATAATACAAGGCCGATCATTTGCATTTCTACTGCATATGATTGTGTAGTTTTAATGAACGTGAAATCGCCACTAGCAGGATTACTTCACAGATAATAATAAAATGATTTCGATTGAGTATTTGCCGACATGTTTGGTAAAAAATATATATTAGTATTACAATATTAAATTGGAATAAAGCAGCTGCTTATTATTATCTTGCACGCATGTTCTCCGCACGACATGACCTGATGTGGCTTTAATTCCAGTGTTTATTATGCTGCAAGAAATAATGTAAAGTTCATTTTAATACGAATAATTAAAAGAGGAATTTGATTAGATTTCATTTAGTTGTTTTCTGGTACTTCACATCTAGTGAAATCATATCTATTCCCAGTACCTACTTACGATTTTTATCAAATAATTTGAGCCTTTTAAAAAAAGTTAGATAAGTTAAAGGTTTAGATGGCAGTCGTAATGATTTACGAATATGTTTAATTGAAAGATTAAATTATTCGACAACAAATAAGACCGATCGACAAGGACGCGTTTAATAATAGCTGTTGCGTTAGAAAAAGTAAATATATGTGATTATTTAACTCTGCCCACATGTATGTATAATAGATTTTAAAATGGTTTTTCTACAGATATAATTATAATAAGTTTCTACTCTTGACACCTTTTTTTAATTGTCTTAGTTCTTATTAATTTTATAATTGTCTAGTAGAGAAATTTGTTATTAATATCAGTACGCCTGGTTTATCCAAAATAATCTGTAGGGAATAGGTTATAAATTTCGAATTTTATTACACAATATGTAGCATTTATAGATTTTTTTTGACTTAGATGTGATTAAATTTATCTTGTTCAGTACATAGAAATGGATTACCAACAGTAATGTAATATTCATTATAAATTCTATTATCAATTTATTGAAGTATCTATTATAGTATATTCTATTATCAGTTGTTAACGTGATCATTTATTATACATACAACGATTTTATGTGGATATATGACGATTACAAATAAAAACATTTACTCCACAACAGTTTTACAATAGTTACTATTTAGGTATGTATCTTACAGGCATATTTTCTCGTTTATATTCGCCCTATATTCTAATGAAATTGTATGTAATTAAATACGCCATTCTAAATAAATTCTATACGCTATTTTTTTCTAATTTTGTTATAGGTTTACTGGTAACCGGAATCTAGTGCGAAAACCGATACATATATTTATGTTCCAGTAAGCTAAAACTAAAAAAATTCAAATTTACGCGTATAAAGTTACACAAGAAACTTTAAAGATATTATAAAGTACGTATTATGTAGCTAAAATGCAGTGAAAGGTATACGCTTTATAGTTTAGGAATGCGCGCAGAATTTGATTGGCAATATGATGCCGAGAAATTCATCGCCTGTTATAGAAAGGGAACTCCTGTTTACCCACCAGGTAAAGAAAATCAAAACAATTTTTTATGTAACACATAACACAACTAAAATATTATCTAATTTATTTTTTTTGGGCCTTAATTTAAAACGATTTACTATTAATTACTTATCGTGATTAAAATAATTGTAATTTTTAAAGCAATTTAATGATTAAATGAAGGAGGTATATTAATAACGTAATTTAATAATACAATTATCTATAATAAAATTACTTACGCTTTAATTTATAATTAGGTATGAGTAGTTTTTTGTGCTGATGAGTATATTTTTCGTTTATTTCCACAGACTATTAATATGATCCAATTTCTCTTGCGAAATAGGACGTTTTTTAGGATGTATGTTCATTTTTAAAAGGAAAAACTGCGGTGTTTTCCTGAAGTTTCTAGGTCACAAAACTGATGGATCCGGCCGTCAGAAAAATAGTATCATTAGGGGTTCATACAATTAATTTAACCATTCATTTCAGTGCGCATCCTGTCTTGAAATAAACTCTAGCGACCGATCGAACGAACTCTAGCTATTCAAAACACTGTAATTTAATGGTTACCCGTTGATTATAAATTAATAATTCATGTTATCGCTTCGCCCAGACATCTGGCAGGTGTTGCGAATTTTGTTTATTCCATTATTCAACAGCGGACGTTATTCAAATTAACTTTTTAACGCATTGAAAAAATTCATATAAACACTGCTTTTATCTACTAAACTTGATTGACTGGAATCAAATACCTATGCTTGTGTTGTGTGCAGTTTATATGCAACCAATAATTATTATCTAACTATACTATATAGATGTAGAATGATTGGGCCGTATTTATAAGAAGAAGCATAACCTTTTGCTTCAAGGTAAATGCTTAAAAAGAAGTGAAGAAAGAGATGTTTTACTTCCAGGACCCTGCTGTTGCTTTAAAGCAAAAGGTTTTAAAACCTTTTTCTCTTATCTTTTGCTTCTACCTTTTACTTCAAAGTAAATGCTTCATTTTTATAAATATGGATTATTGAATCAATAGTGTAATTAGGAGTGCTAGTTATGTTATCTGATAGCACAAAAGTGAGTTTACTACAAAAATACTACTCGAACGTGAACTATACTATAAAGTACAAAAGAATCGAATTTTTTAAACAATATGAATCGGGTATTGCACAAACCGAATGAAATGATTCATTTTATAAAACAAGGCTAATCGCTATATACGGGAACATACGCATACACACACGCGTTAAAATAAAAAAAAAACAATCTAAAATAATAATGAAGAAAAAAACATGGGACGATTTACGTGAATGTTTTACGCATTCGTTATCGATTAGTCCGCCAAAAAGGAATAAGTTTACATCCAATGACGTTGATTGGAAGGAATAAACCGATATAAGGATTAACGTCGAAACGGAAGTTGCCGCTGATTGATGTAAATGCAATTATTTCTTACTGCTTTATCGAGTAAAATCTACAGGAAATAACACCTATTGATTTGGAATACCTTTTTTATTGCGTCGCTCAATCATCTACCTATACTTACCAGCTCGCAAGGACGAATAAAAATGCAGGTTTTTAACGGATTAATTTACTAATTAATTTATAATTTATTCTCGTATTTGGTTGAAGGAAAAACGGCCAGATGTTTGCTGTAGATGCACATATAAATCGATCGCGTGGACTTTAACGTCAATTTCAGTAATAATTTGAGCGTGTAATTGAAATTGCGCCTTCGTCATTTCGTCGATGGCACGTGAATGATCTCCGGTATACGTACGGGCTTCTATTTTTAGTTTTATTTCTCTTTTTCTGCTGACAATTTCACGTGTTTATTTGCTTTTCGCAGTAGGCCAAGAGTACTACTTTAATGGTGAAGTATCGAGTGGGCGAAAATTTATAGTAGGTACTCGAGTGAAGCCTTTTTAGAGCGAAATTCATTAGGCTTTGTGCCGTAAATGTGGTTGTTTACTATTTCTACAAAAAAAATGCAATGGGATGTTACTTTGTTTATTGCTATTTTATAATTTTTTATTGCGGTTTACACCAAATATGAATATAATCGTAGTTAACCACTCTAAACCGCGTAATAATTAAACCGACTTTGCGTAAACTTTCTCCGTTATTATTATAATTTATCGGTTTCAAAAATGTTTTAGATGTGTATCTTAATTGCGTTAAATTCCTCTCCTTCTTAGGTATTTACCTACGTTGTTTTCCTTTTTAATATTCAATGAGCGCGAATTAAATGGAACAGAACTCGATTCATATCGTCCGGTGGCCCGGAACATCCAATACACTCTTATTATTTCTCGCGAATTTCACTAAGAGTTCTTTATACGGTTTCCCAGATAGCCATCCAGCCTTGGCAACTCCTCAGAATAATCAAAAGGGGAACTTATAGAATGTCCTTTAACATCTCATATAATACCTACGATAATACTTTTGCGATGTTCACTTGACCTACTAATATAGATGAAAAATCTTATTTCTCGTAGAAAATTTCATTAGAAAAGCTCATTTCTACAATCACCTAGGCTTCTGGAGTGACAAAGTGATGATATAGAGCCTTTAATATGTTGTAACTTTAACCAATTCCCTAATTATGCTACTAAATAAGTTGATTCTGGTTATCTTCGATTTTTAAATAGAATTTTTTGCTATTTTTCAGATAAAATTAGAAAAAGTCCTCGGAGTAACGGTGTCCAGTAATGCAGCTCTGACATGTGATAATAACGGATTGATAGCCTATCCGGCGGGGTAAGTGGATTTTAACCTACTTGTAAGGCAAATTGTTTCCTTCGATTGTGATTGTTCGCATAGCAATATCTAAAAGAGCTTTTTTCTGACTTTCTAATTCGTTATTGAATGCGTATCCCAGGTGAGTTGGCGAAAAAAAATTCGCTGTTCAACTTCCTGATCGCGATAAGGCTATATCTTAGAATACGATGTATATGCACCGGCGTTATAATTACATCGAGCAGTTTCACTTTTGCATCAAACCGACTGAGACAACTCATAATTTTATTGTGTATGCGTTTGATAATCAAACTGCACTGCTTCCTTCCTGTCTTCCTCTTTCGCAACGACGACACTCGTCCGCGCTAGATTAATTGCCTGTTAGTAAATTATTTTGGGTTTTTCGATTATAACATTTTTAATAATGGATATTAATACTTTCGAAATCCACTGTAACGAATTTCTAATGAAATCGACGGCGATTGAAATTTTAATTACGTTGCGGATTTTGTAAAGTTCTTTGTCGCTGCGGAGTTCTTTGTCTTTGACGTGATTATTGATCGAATTTGCGTCGGTAAATTTCTGAATGTAATGAGATTTAAGTTCGATTTATATTTAAATTGCAGATGTACGGTGGTTCTGTTCAACACCCGAACGGAACAACAAAGCCACATAATAAACGCCAGCCGAAAAACCATAACGTCCTTGTCGTTTTCGGCTTGCGGGCGATACATCGTGACAGGTATGCGATATAATCGTACGATTCCACTGTGATAATAGATTAAAAAAATAAACGCCCGGATCGTTTTCTAGGAGAATGCGGCCATCAGCCCGCAGTGCGAGTATGGGACCTTCAATCGGATCCACAATCCGGCCATCCGGGTCTGGCCCCGCAACCGCAGCAGGTCGCGGAGTTTTTGGTGCACAAATTCGGCATCAACTGCGTGGTATGTAACCCAAGAATTTTCTCTATTTATAAGGACACAGTCTGGAGTACTTCCAGACGCTTAACTGCAATGCTGGGAACATCATTTCGCAATTAACTGCGGATCATCCGCGTCCATCACACGAGTTTTTTTAAAGGAATATTGGCAATTCGAGTGATTTTTTTGTGTGTAAATTTAGGCGTTTTCGCCGACGGGGAAGTATGTGGTGAGCGTCGGCACCCAGCACGACATGATCGTCAACGTGTGGGACTGGAAGAGCAACATCAAAGTGGCCAGCAACAAAGTCAGTACGAAAGTCAAAGCTATAGCTTTCGCCGAGAACGGCAGCTACTTCGTCACCGTCGGCAATAGGCACGTCAAATTTTGGTACCTGGAGCACGGCAACGCTAAAGTAAGCGCGATTAATATTATTGGAAAATTTGTTCGTTTATGAGAAACGTTTTTTTGTAGTATAAGGATACGGTCCCTTTGATGGGCCGTTCGGCCATATTGGGTGATCAAAGGAACAATTATTTCTGTGATGTGGCTTGCGGCAGGGCCGATTGCGCAGATAGTACTTACGTGATTACGCGGTCGGGTCTACTCTGCGAGTTCAATAATAGAAGACTTTTAGATAAATGGGTAGAATTAAGGGTAAGTACCTACCGCATTTAATTCAACGCATCTCTACTAATGGTATTTAATTGCATTTTAGACAACAAGTGCCAACTGTATCGCTGTAGGAGAAAAATATATATTCGTTGGATGTGCCGAAGGTATAATCCGGTGTTTCGATCCCACAACTCTTCGATTCGTAACGACGCTTCCTCGAAACCATTATTTAGGCGTCGACGTCAGCATGGGAACTAGCATACAGTAAGTCCAATTTACCCATGAAAAATTCCAATTATTATGTTTGTTCCGGCAGCATGTTTTGTGTTGTTTCGAACATTGTGAGCGCGCGCAATGATTTTAAAACGTTTCAGCAGCGTGTTATTTGGTGTTCTGAGTAAATGTTTGCTGCTCCGGCAGAATTCTTTTTGTTTGGATCATGTTTGAGATTTGCCAAACTGTTCTCGTTTGAAGTGAGAACATTTAGAACAATTCGAAAATAAGTATGGTTATATTAGTTTGTTGTTGGTCATAAATATTTGTTTAGTTACACTTTAGTTTTAAAATATGGAAATTATTGACTTTTATTTGGAGCTATGGGCGAAAGTAGTTATGATTAGTTATGATGAATTATCGGAAGACGATTTTGAAGAATTGTTGGAAGAAAGTGTTCTTCAATATTCGGAAAATAAATTCAAAGAACATTTCCGTATTTACAGGATACCCACAACAACTGCTCGAGGTGTTCCATCAAGAAATGTTCCAATCTTATAACGAACTTGTATACATCAGTGCATGCGAATTACAATACTGATACAAACATAATTTGAACATGCTGCTGGAACAAACCTATTAAATATACATTTTTTATAGACACATGGCGTCGCCTCCACCCGACGCCAAATACCCCGACACGGTGGCCATAACGTTCGACGAAACCAACAACAAACTCACATCGGTGTACAACGATCATTCCGTCTACGTTTGGGACGTGTTCAACATCCAGCGAGTGGGCAAATCGCACTCGTTCCTGTACCATTCGGCGTGCATTTGGGGCGTCGAAATGGCGCCGCCGAACAGTCCTCTGCCGCCCGGCAGTTTCCTCACCTGCGGCTCCGACGATACGATTCGCGTGTGGACGCTCGATAAAATCAACGAAAACAACAGCAAAGGGATTTACCAACCGAACATTTACAGTAACGTGAGTATCTAATGCATTTTGATAAAGTTAATTGAATCGTAAACACGATACACGATCGTCTGGATAACATCTTTGATACACAACGTGTTGTAACGAATACAATGTATGAGTAATTCAATGCGCTTCTAGGAATTGTTGAAAGTGGTGTACATCGATAAAGACCTGTCGTTCATCAAAGACCTGGACATCTCGGGTACGACCGAGAAGCAGGAGAACACGTCGTACGACGGCCGGAACGGCGTCCGTTGCATCCGGATCAGCCCGGACGGGAAGCATTTGGCGTCGGGCGATCGCGAGGGCAACATCAGGATACACGACGTGGCGACGTTGCGGGAGACCTGCAAGATAGAGGCGCACGATTCCGAGGTGCTGTGCCTCGAGTACTCCGATCCGCACCTGAATCTGATGGCGTCGGCCAGCCGGGATCGGCTCATCCACGTTTTCGACATGAAAGACGGCTACGATTTCATCCAAACGTTAGACGATCATTCGTCTTCTATCACCGCCGTGCGGTTCCTGCACCAGGGTAGTAATACGCAGATGGTGTCGTGCGGGGCCGATAAAAGTTTAATCTTTAGGTGAATAAATATGCCCAGTTTTTTGATAACGATGCAATTTATAGGAGTATCTAAATAGTGTGTTGTTTGTAGGTCGCTGAGCGAAATAAACGACAAGTACCAATTCAATAGAGCCCACATCGCCACCGGTAAAACGACTTTATACGACATGGAAGTGGACGCCGGTCAAAAGCACGTCCTCACCGCCTGCCAAGACAGAAACGTTCGAATCTACAGCGTCAATACGGGCAAACACACCAAGAGCTTCAAAGGTAGCACCGGCGACGACGGGACGCTCATCAAGGTACTCGCGACACAATTACCGATCCCGAAAATTCTAATCAGATTCGACGCGTTTCGTTGTTAGGTCGTGTTGGACCGATCGGGCATCTATTTGGCGACGTCGTGCACGGACAAGTCGCTGTCGGTGTACGACTACTATTCGGGCGAATGCATGGCGACGATGTGCGGCCACAGCGAGCTGGCGACCGGCCTGCGGTTCACCAACGACTGTCGCCGCCTCATATCGGCCAGCGGCGACGGTTGCATATTCGTGTGGCGGGTGCCGCACGACATGGTGGTGACGATGCACGCGCGGCTCAGCCAGCAGGCGATGCGCCAGGGCAAGCAGCTCGAACAGGAGGTGTTCAGCGACGGCAGCACGTTCGATTTCTACGAGGGCATCAATACCGTCGATAACAATTATAGGTAACTTATATATGTAGGCAGTAATTTATACTGATTACGATATAATATTTTATTTATGAACGGACTATAACATGTACATATCAGTTATAGGATTCCAATTAATTGTCTATATATAGAAATGATTGAAGTATATCTGATTGACATTATCATCGACGTCCCTATATATATTAAAAATTCTCAACAAATCTATTGTTTCGCGTTACTGAGTCGACGATCAGATGTCTTAGATTATCAACAATTATCTGCGAAATTATTAAAGAGTGAAGAATTCTAAATCTGACAATTAGCAAAATGAATTGAAACATGACTTCAAAATTATAACGTTGAGGTTATAGTATGTAGCGGATAACTACCGCTACAATATATAAAGCGGTTAGGGTTGGATGTGTGTTAATTCGAACGGTGTTTGTTTAGGTTTAGCATAGGTCAACTTCCTCAATGGGCGAAAAAGCAACTGACGGAAGATACTAGTCAACCTTCTAGTCTGGTTAAAGGCGTGGTGCAGCCTAAAGGTAGATGGGCGCAAAGGGCTGAAAAATCGTTGTACAACAACCAACCGTATCCGTTCCCGTTGCACGGTAATAACCATTCATTTATACTCCACTCATTTGTATTAATTACCCAAAAGGTACAAACCTAAGCCGCTTGAGTAACAAAATAGAATTTTCATGATTAACTACGCTAATAAGAAAGTTGTTTTAGAGCGAAGGTTCGATTCGGACGGGGGTTCGAAGGACAGCTCTCTGGATAGCGGCACCGACATCAAATACTCGGAATCGAGGAGCCAAATAACGGTGTCGAAGGTGACGACGCGCATCGAAACGAACAGGAGAGGCATAATGACTGACGATAGCGCCCTGGGGGACGTCGAATCGACGGCTCACGACGGCGACATCGATTCCGATCACGAATACAGGCATCGACCGATCTACTATCCCTCACAGACGAATTCCAATAGGTAAATAACTGAAGGATTTTGCGATTTCTGTGATTTGATTGCGTTGCGTTTTGTAGCGGTAGCGAATTTACGGTAACTAATATCGATGCGGACGAGCTGCGAAAGTCCCAAAGGAAGAAGAAGATCCCGCAGGTGGTCGTTCAGCAAGCCGCGTCCTCGACTTACGGTAGCAACGATTCAGACGATGATGATGATGAGGTAAGTTGTCTGTAGTTGAATAGCAATGTTAGTAAAGGGCCGGATTTATAAACGTCAAATTACAGGCTTCGACGCCGAGCGGCGATAACACCGATCGAAATCCGATGTCGTTGTTTTCGTTGAGTTCAGAATCATTGGATCAGTTGGTTAATAGAGAAAGATATTTACAATCGACGTTCGAGAGTATGTCAGGTGGAGACGTCGAACATCATACGCCTAGTACGTGGGTTAATTAATTAAAAAGTACAGAAATTAATATGTCACATTTCAGCTAATAAAACATCAATATCGTCCAAATTCTTAACGAAAACCAACGAAAGAAACCAAGAGGCCATAAATGCTGTCAAACAAACCAAAAACGATCCGGACGCTTTGAGAAGGAGACAGGAGCTGAGCAAAAGAGTAGCGGAAACTAGAAAGAAATTAGAAAGCGTAAGTATTTAAGAAATATAACGAGATAATAACGAATAACTGGATTGATTTTAGGTCGGTCACAGCCCGTTGAAATACAGCCAATCGATACACGATCTATCCCACATACCGGAACGCGACAGATGGTCCAAAAAACAAGGTAATACGCTCGACGATCGCGCATCAGATCATAAAAAATGCTTGTGCGATCCGGAGGCTAATCCATCCCATCATACTAATAATTGCAGCAACATATCAATTACTAACCTAACTAACAGCACATCTTACACGGCAGATTTGCCGCAGAGCAATTCCGTACCGTCCGATTTGCAACTGTGCGGTTGTTACATGAAAGACATCGCCAAGAACACCTCACAGCTTTCTTGTATGTTGAATTTGAGTCACAAATACACGGTAGAAAAGAACTCGGAGAAGACCCTCAACGAACTGATCCGTCCTAGAAAATTACAGCTCGACAAAACGTTGAACAAATACAAGTTACACAAGAGCTTGCCGGTGAGTCCGGTCAGCGAAGAGAGGCATTTCGCGGATTACGTGGAACAAAATAAAGACACCTCGGCCGCGCGAAAGTCGTTTAGCTATTTCTTGGATTTGGAAAAGCAATCGACCGAACAGAGCTTGAAGAAGATATGCAACGACATCGTGGATTTCGGCAAACAATGCGCCAAAAAGGACGACGACGAGGCCACCTTCAGCTCGGATTCCCTCGAAGAGTACTGCTTCGTGTCGGCGGGCGGTAAAAAGGACAAGAAACTCGTACCGCCGCGCCGGTGCGTCTCCAACAACGAAATCTACAACGACGAATACATCGAAGACATACCGAGGAGCGAGAGCTTCTTCCTGCGCACGTCGCAGGACAGCATCCTGTCGGACGACGGCGACTTCGGCTCGGGCAAATCGAAGAGCCGCTGCACCAGCCTGGAGAGCATCCTGTCGACGGAGTCCGAGTGCAGGAGCGCCCCGTTGGAGATCCTCTTCGAGCCCTACGGCAAGTCGCAGATGAGCACCAGCCTGCCCAACAACTACGAGTGCGCGCGCAACGCGAAAATCATGAAGACCAGCCAGACGCAGACGGATTTCGCGACGGCGCAAGAGGTGGTGAGCAAAAAGGCGGCGCGAGGTAGCGAGGAATTCCAAAAGAAGCTGCTCAAATTCGAAGAGAAGAAGCCGATAAGCTTCTTCGTCGAAGCGAAGACGGCGAAAGGTTCGCAGGAAATGTACATACCGAGCTCGGCGAGTAAAAACAACCAATACAAGGCGAAGCTGTGCAACGTGCTCAACAACAAATCCGAATTTAACACGGAGATATTCGATAAAGACCAGCACCAGCACCAGCGGCAGCCGATCAACAACTTGTCGAAGGTGAATTTCCGGAAAAATACCAACAAAAAAGTGCAGGAAACGTCGAGCCTCGACCGGCATTTGTTCACGAAAAGTCTCCAATCGAGCGAGAAGGTTTGCCACAAACCGCCGAAGGCCATACGAAGGCACAGCTCGAAAACGAGAAAAACGAAAACCAGCTACGAATACATCCGCAAAGAAGACTTTTACAGGAAAAAAACCAACAATTTCGTAACCGACGAGAACACGATCGAATTGAATTTCAAAGAGAAAACCTTCGAAAAGGAATTAGAAACCGGCAACAACATCCTAAGCGAATTATACGACAGTCTAGACAAGAAAAGCACCCCGTCGAAAATGGACTACGACTCTTTGGAAGTGAATTTAAACACGCACAGCTCCGAAGAACGCCTCTACGACAGCCTGGAGGTGAACACTTGGGCGAAAAACAGCGTCATGTCGAAAAACACCGCCTTGCAGCTGGAAAACGTTTTGAAAAAACCGAAGGACTCGATAGCGTTCGCGTTGGAAAACATCAAACTGCTCAACGCCATCCAGCGGAAACTGCACAAGATCAACGCGCTCGTCGACGCCTTCAACCAGAACATGGCGTTCGGCAAGGTGCGCGCCCTCTCCAGCCTCTACGAGTCGATGACGGGCTCGCAGAGCTACTACAACGACCTGACGCGGCTGCAGGCGACGCCCATACGCTTCCGACGGCGCAACCTCAGCCTGCCGTCGTTCGTCGAACGGCGCCTCAACTACGACAACAAACGGGAGGCGCCGCGCGCCGCCGACGCCGTCGAGGACGAGCCAGGCGCCGAAGGTGAATAGAGATATCAATGGAGAGAGCATGAAACGCAGCCCGTAGGAAGAAGATTTTTTTGCACAGTTTTTTTTTTGTTTTTGGTTTGCATGCTGTTTGATTTTAACAACCATTAAGCTACAATTTTGGTGAACGGGTTTTTTTTAGCTGAATCCTGAATCTCCCTTATTGCTAATAAGGCTTGTGGTACTAGTTCTGTAGGGACAGTTTTTATTTAGGATGATATTTCCTCGGTTTTGATTCTAATATCCCCAAATCCTGGATCTCCATTAAGCAACCTATTTGTGCTACATAAATCTATATTTTATTATGGTACAACCTAAATATTCATATCAACAACTAGCTCTGGTTTCATTCTATCAAAATTTTCAGCTAAGTTTCTTATCTCATCACTCCTCTATCTTATCTGGGAATATAATTTTACATAATACAGGTATTGCCAATGATAGTTTCTAATATCTCGTATCTTTACCCCACACAATTTTCGTATCTGTCCATATAGAACAGTTCCTATAAAGCCTACAGCTAAAGTTCCTGCATCTTAACAAATCGGGTATATCAAGTTATTTATCCTCGTCATCGGTGAACGGGTTAATAATAAAACGAAAATTACTTAATATTTTTGTGAACAAACGATCAAGCATCGTCGTTTTTCGTACGTTGTGGCTTGGTGGGATAGATTTTTATTTTGTTTTTTTTTGCATGTTGTTTCAGTCTATTTGGACGAAAGCTCACCAGATAGCAGTTTGCGTAGGTCTTGCAGCTTGAGTGATTTAAGTATGCAAACTTCTACGGTGCACAAACGAAAACCCGAACAAGGTAAGTGATCCTACGACTAGGATGTGCGCGTTTTCGAATCGATTTTGTCTTTATAAGTCGCTGTAAATGTCGCATGCATCGTCCTTTTGAGGCATCTATTCGAGCTTTTGTATTTTGTCGTTAGCATGCTTTTTTATGAGTATTTCATTTTTCTTGTAATTAATTGTAACTTCATTTTCAGCTTGTTATATCTCCTAATAATTCTATTATTTTTCAATTATATACAGGGTGTTTCCTAGTGACTAAATAAAACCTAATTTCCTACTTATTAGTCAGTAAAAATATTTTTATAGCTTTTAGGATTGCAATTTTTAGAGCAACTTACAGCAAAATATTTGTCATTAAATTACCTCATTCTTATCCTACATGTCATTAGAAAACGCCCAATATACTTAGATGATTCGATAAATTTTTTACCTATTTCCGATGTTCTGTAGTAGTCTTCAAGAAACCTGCAGTACCGTCCTCGAACGGCGTGTCGAGGAACAATTCGCGCTACGTTAAGAACAATTCGATGACGCGCAGCCGATCGAGCACCGTCCTCAATCACTCGGACTCCGATCAGGATTCGCAGGAGAAGAAAATGTCCAGATTGATGAGGCCGACGATCAGTTCGCACAACAAAATCAACAACAAATCGCTGCAGAACCGCAAGAAGCACTCCTATTCGGCCAGTGAGTATTTTTCGGATGTTTTTTAGTAGTACTTTTGAGTCAAATTTGACCCCTCTGTAAATAGTGTTGGAACTTTTAGGGGGTTTTTCTACGCATTTAATATCTTGTGTTTATTATTTTTAGGTAACCTGAATACTGTGGGAACCACTGATAACATATCAACGTCGGATGAAGACGCTCCTCCGACCGCCCCGCCGCGAAATAGGCCGATCTCCTTCGATAATGGTCCACCTTCGATCGTGCCAAGGCGTCATCTGAATAACAAAGATAAGAATCGAGGTAAATTCGACTAAAATTTACTGTGGGATTTAATCATACATTTAACGTAGCTTATTGTAACATTTTTTTTAATACCGCTTTCTGTAATCGTATCACGCACATCTTTTTTATTTTTGTAGCTCTAAGACACACCATTCATTTCGATGATCACTTAACAGTAGACGCTTTCGAATCTAGCGAAAGTTATTCATCCATCGAGGGTAAGTTAATAATCATTTCATTGTTCGCTTCGTATACAGCGTGTCATAGAATCCCTTACTGACAATGAATTCTGTGACACTCGGTATACAATAACGTGTCGGTATATTAAGTAATTTAGGCGTGCAGTAGTACATCGCTAGTAAAAATTCGTATTTTGCATTTAGTGTCGAATCAATTATGCGACGATTTGATCGATCAGTTGACTTCGACGGCGGAGAAAGTGGTGAAGCTGTACAACAAAATGAGCGAGACCGACGACGCGACCGAATCTCAAATGGACAAGATGGACAAAGTGAAAATGTCGATGATACGGACCCACAAGATCCTGCACGATTGCATACTGAGGGAATTGAAGCAGAACAACGGCAACGCGGACGTCAATCAAACCGATACGGTGAAGAAATTGAACGATCTGGTGTCGAAGGGTCCGAGCGGCCCGAATAACGTCATCAACGTTATGGAACAATATTCGGACATTTTGTTGGATATGGTACAACAGAAGATGCACAGCGCTAATATGTGACATGTGCTGTCCGTTAATTTTGAATTAATTTGTTAACCTGTGATTTTTTTTGTATAGTATAGCGTTTTTTTTTTATCCGTGGATTTGTTTTGTAAACGCCCCCGGTACATGTATGTATATTTTTTAAATCTATGTCTCGGTGATAATAATGTAATTAGCAACGTTAACGTTATTAAAATATCTAATTTCAACTTTCTTAAACTAATGTAATTTCTACTTAAAATGTTGTCACATTACTGTACGATTAGTCGTTTTTATTACCGAAAATTTTATTAGTGGTAATTTAAACTCACGGTATTTATTTTTTACCACTAATACTCTAAATAAAATCATTCCAATATTAAACCATATGGCTGTAGATTGACTGAAAGAGCCAAAAAAATGTTTAGCGCCAAAATAGATGGTAGATATTTTATAAATTGGAGGAATTTTTAATGGAAAGGAATTGTTAAATTATTGTGCTTCCTACTCCGAGTGCGCATTTTTAGATGTCCCCTTATTTTCACGTATTAAAAATGAATATTTTTATCCAATGGAATAAATGCAGCGCATTTAGATTTTCAATTTATTATTTAGTCATAAGAACGTCGGATATATATGTTAAAATTGAAATTTCATAGTTTTTCTAAGCCATAGTTTTCTGCATGATAAATTCCAAACAATCGAAAATGATGACATTTTAATAATGGGGACACTAATCATATATTTTTTGTATATTTACTGTAATTCATATAGTGTACAATTAATTTTCGATTATTATTGTTGTATGTATAGTATCCTGTTTATTTAATTGTCTAATTTTTAACCTGTTTTAAAGATTTTTTTTAAATCTCGAAACAAATCGTCAATTTTATTGTAAGCTCATAATGTACACTAATAGATTATTTGTAACTCATCAGACTGTAATAATTCATTGTAATTTCATAATAAAGAATGTTTTAAATGAAAATGTTGTTTAACATCAAACAGAACTTACTTTTTTACGCTGTACACCCACACTGTATCGATGCCATGCCCGATGGTTTTAATAGGCGTCAAACTCGGCAATGGAAAACGACAAGCAATAATATTGCAATCCTCCTTGCATTCTTTTAGAAACTTTTTCTCCAAATCCTGCATCTTAAAAGAAAAACACAATTTATTAAACAGGCCCAGCTTAGCTACATCCGATCAAAATTATTGTTATTTATCACTAAACTCAAAAGCATCGAAAGTTGTTTACCATACATTACTCAGTAACCATATATTGTATTTAAATTTTCACATACCATCTGTTCGACTCCGAATATAACGATGTTATCATAATCGGCTACACTAAACTTCCACAAATCCCGCTTGTAAAATTTCGCATGGCTGGCAAGTCCGCTTTTGATGGCGCTCAATTTGGAAAAGGCCACCAACCAAGGGTTGAGCTCAACCCCGTGCGAAGTAAAATCGTGCTTCGCAGCTTCTATCACGATTCTCCCATCTCCCGAGCCTAAATCGAGAAGGGTGCCGCTTCTGCCGCGAAGCGCGGCGAATATATTAGCTACTTGTTCGTTTGTAGCGGGTATGTAAGGTAAGCAATGCTTGCGAAATGCTGGACTTACAAACGGGACGCAAATTATCGTCAAACCCACGGCAACTCCACCTGAAACAATGTTTATTTAAGAGTGTTGATTTGATGAAACAATGAATTTACCTGTAAGGCCTATAAAGAATTTCCCGATTGGTGATAGTTTTTGGAGAGATTGATTCTCGTTTGTATCAAAATCCAACGATAAAGAATTCATAGAAAATTGTCACTTTTGGGGTTATGGTTATGTGAAATTTGAGGTTATGTAATCGACTGTCAATAGTGTCAATGTCATAAAACGTAAAATAACTTTAAATTTGATCTACTACAATTTTACTGTACACTTGAATAGCAAAAGGCAGCACTTAACAAATATTCAAAAGAGGACTGTCTGAATGCCTATGAGCAAAAGGCCAAATATTAAAGATGAATTATTTTATTATTTTTTAGGTTATCTTTTAAATCAAAATGTGAAGCAACTTCCTTACCTCCTTTCTCTATGATAGAATCTAGAATCAATCTAGAAAACTCGAAAGGATAGAATCGTAAGCTCAGCTTACTATAAAAAAGTTTTATTTTAATTTTTTTTAAATCCATGTTATGAATTGTATATTTTAATTACAATGCAGAAAAATCAAAAAGTTGGGTTCGACTTCGACAGTTTTGAAGATAAATGTTTGGTACCAAATTGTTTCGATAAAGTGGCATGGCAAATTGGAAAAACATATAAAATTCGGGTTGGATATGTGTACAATCCATCAAATTTTTGGATAATTCGTCACGAGGAGGAATTAAACCTTTTTCATAAATATATCACATATTATTATAGTACGAAGGGTGATGATTATTTATTGCCCGAAAAGGATATCAAACGAGACAGTTATTGCGCAGTTTATATTGACGATTGTTACTACAGGGCTGTTATAGTAGACATACCAAAATTCCTTTGCGAAGAACCACAAGTTGTAATATTTTCAATAGATTTTGGTTTTACGACTGTCGTTAGTTGTGAAAATTTATGTTATCTCAGTGAAAAATTGCGCAGTGTACCAAGATTCGCGATAAGAGCTAGATTAGCCGGTATAGAACCTGACAATTCGGACTCTTGGAGTAATAAAGCAGCGGAGAGATTCAGCCAACTGATCATAGGAAAAATATTACTAGCAGTATTAGAAAACAAGGATACCTTATTACAAGTATTATACATAAAATTAGGAGAAGTGACGACTACAAATGAAGTAAGTTTACGAATATTATTTAAACAATTCGAACTTAGATAAATTTTTGTTGCAGATAATATACATCGATCAAATTCTCTTCGAAGAAAAACTTGCTGTGGCCTCGAAGATGCGTAGATTGAAAAGCAAGGAAACTAAAGACAGAATTGTTCCAAAAGTGAAATATCCTTTCCTGTTCCCATCGCATAATGCAATAGAAACGAGTTTGATGCCATCTAGTAATTACGTATCAGAATTGTTGAAATCTTCTCCATTAGCTTGTTCGTTATTGTTTAAGCTATTGTATCATAAAAAAATCTTTACAGTACAAAATTCGATCCTCACAGACCTGTGATTTATTTGCAATTTCAGTTTTAGTTTTTTAAGGAAAAATGTTTTAGTTCGTTTCTTATATTACAATTAAAACTATTACGTCAAAAGGATTTTATATTGTGTACGTTAAATAAAAAGCTAACTTAATGATCTGGTTTTTATATATTTTTGGCCAAATAATCTTTACATATATACACACTTAGATTTTCTTCATATTACTTAAAATCTATAAAAAAAATTATTCTACAGTTTCTCATTAAATAACAAATAATTCAACAACCTTTTACGACTATTTTACAACATTATAATAAATAAACACATCTGAATTTATTAATTTTTCACAATGCTAGAACCAAATACTGTTGAATTTGCCTTCAAAAATATTGAAAATCTTTGTATTTTAATCGCTATTGTCTTAATTGAAGCATCCCCTAGGAAAATGTGGGTATTGATAAGCTCACTTTTATGTTATAACCACAAAACAGAAATTCTAGTTATGAAATTTTGGAAAAATTCAAATCCACAATATTCTTATTACAATATTACTTTTTTTTTCTTAATATCTTTCTTCTTTTAGGCTTTTTCTTCGGTATAGTTTTTCTTACTAACTTTTTCCTAGGAGCTTTTTTTTTCTTGCCTAATGTGTTTCTAGGTTTCTTTTTCATGCCTTTATCTTTACCACCTAAAAACATACATTGAACGTTATAATTGGATAATAAACAAAACACATTGGCCCTAAATTTTTCTAGAAATCAATTACATTTACGTCAAATTTATAAAACAGCATACAAAATTACGTAGATTAGCTGCATGAGTGTGTGCCTGCTTAAAATTATCGTGTAATAAATTATTAATTACATAAGAAATGAATCGAAAAACTAGGTGGGGCTTTATACAAAATTATCATCTAAATCTAAGTTTCTCGTAATTACTCCAATACTAAAATTTTATATTTCAATTATACTAGTTTCAAATTCATACACAGCCAATGCTCATTTGAGGGTAAAATTGTTGAAAAATAGGGCTGCCCTTTTTCGGAAAATAATTTCGCATGGCACAGATTACACGTGAACAAATGGAAGCACAAGACATGTACATGAGCAGATAACTTTCTTTTTGATTATAAAGTATCGAGAAAAATCAATTAAACACATTGTAAGAAAATGGAAGAGCAAATGTAACATTTTTTAGCTAATTTATTATAGTACGAATGTCATGCTAATCAATTCAGAAAAATCAAAGAGAGGTAGGGTTGGTTGAACACTGTTAATTCCTAATTGATATATCGTTATATTTTTTTATACACGCAAAGCTAATTCAAAAATAACGTTTATTTTCGAGGGCCGATTTTGATTTTGGTCAATAAATTTTTTATAAGATAAAAAACAAATCGAAAATAGTTTACAATCCATAATTATATAAATCTATGTACTTATAATCTTTCTAATAACACATAAGGCAATCCCTATCGACTATATTATTATATGAAATAAATAAAAATACATTTATTAGGATATTACTCGTTATCAAAAGTTAATTAATTATCGACCTACATAACTGTATTCTAGCTCATTAAAACATATTTTATTTAAATGCTTTTACTCAACTTTTATACTCGACTAATCGAGCACAATATCAGCAAAATTTCGTTTAATATGATATTAGGAATGTTGATACAGTCATGTAGAATAATAACTAGTCCATTGTTAAATTAAACAATATCCATTAATAAATCAATCAAGTTTTGAGAACGAGCAGTCGTGATCTGTTCTCGGGCAGATTTCGACGGATCCGCTCCCTATTAGTTTATCATCACAACATATGGAAAACTTACTACTAAAAAATTCGCTTGATTCACTCTTTCTTACTACTAGAACTTTGTCCTGCATCCCGCGCATCCTCTTCGTCGTCCTCCTCTTCTTCCATCAGTTTCTTGGCCATTTGCAGGGCGTGATATTCGTTATAGTGTTTTTTCCTCTTCATTTCAAAGTCTTTCCTCCTTTGCTTCTCTTCTTCCGTTAGATCGTCTTCCTCCTCCTCGGACTCGTCGGATTGTTCGAGGGCTTTCGGCGGTTTGTCCAAGGCTTTCGCCATTCTGAAATCATTGCGAGTAGCATCGTAGTTTAAAAATAACAATGAAATCATGTGTGGTGTAGGTTGTGTAGGCGCGCAATCATTTACATAATTGATACTTCCCGTCGAAGCGGTAAACAAATTGGGTTAGTCAAACGATTTACCTTTCAGCTAATTCTTCCGGTTTAACTCCGTCTAATTGATCCGCATCGAGATAACTGAACGGGGTTTTAGGCTCTTGGATTTTCATGTGACCGTAATCCTTGTCCGGGGGATGCAGCGTAGCTATTATATTCATTTCGTCCCATTTCGTCTCCTTTGCCTTCCTAAAAAACCGATTGTGTGTGAACGATTTACCACTATAAATAATCGCGTTTTAACCGCAATGTGACTTACTTTATCGAAAGTTGCGCCTCTTGTTTGTCAAAACTACTGGAATTTTTTAATATGCTCTTTTTTGGTCTTCTGTTTAAGTTTTCTGCCATTGTAACAAGAAAATCAAAAAGGGTGTCACACTCGCACACAAACACAAATCACAAACCATCTGTCAAAACTTGAATGTCGCAGTAAACGTCACTGTCAAAACTGTCAACGTCAAATTGAAACAGCAAGGTTAAATATTTTATAGGTTGTATCGTTTTATTAGAGTACAAATTTAATATATGCATTTTCTTTATTAATAGTAGTTATAAAAAGAGAGAATACATTAAGTTGTATTGGACTAAACTGTTTTAAACTTTGAAAGGAAAAGCAGAAAATAAAATACTGTTAATGACATAACCTTCTAATGTTAGGAACCTTGGGTTTTAAGCTAGTTTCACATTATTGACGTAACGAGTAATGACGTTAAATTGACATTTTCAAACAATTATTTTTAAAATTTAAACTGCAATGCAACAAATTAAATATAAAAATTGTTTATTATAAAATTTTAAATTGCTTAGAGGACATAAACTTCGAATTAAAAAAGAAACTGGGCATAAAATATGGCGTTTTATTTGAAATTAATTTGTGGTTAAGCTACCTGTCAATTAGTCAATTAAAACCGAAAAATTTCGAAAAATCTTCCGTTTAGAATGTAGCAGAAATTAATGAAAAACAAAAAGAAATATAACCGCGGATTCGATTTAAAAGGCTGCGCCATATCGGTCAAACCTGGAGGAATTTACAAAAAGACTAACGCGAAAGTGAAACTCGCATGCGCGTTTTATTAATAGTTCGGTTCTGTATCAAATTTCCGTGAAAATATTCAATTCAGTCTCAACTTCAACGAGGAGGGGTTTAGTCGTTGTCGGTGATAGTGGTGTTAAAGTGGAAAACAGCAATTCCCAACGCACGGTGAGTGAAAAACGATTAATATTAGTTAAATCGTCGGAAAGCCAGCGTGGTTTTTCTAAATCGTCGCCGAGCGAATGGCGAAAGAACCTTGGAAGTCTGTCGGTTCAATGTTCTTTTGTGCCTCACGGAGTCAAGGGTGGAATGGTTTGGTCCGTTGAACTAAATCATTACACAGGTGTCATACAAAGGATTCGCATTTTTCCATTGGGTTTATATGCGATTTGGCTCGTTTTCGAGTTTTGTTTATCGGCGACGACGGTGAAATTGATTTTGCCGGGTTGCCCCGTTTACTCGGCGAATTCATAACAAATATTTATCTCTCCCAACGTTTACCTTTGCTTTTACTGCATACGAGTGTAATTTATGCAAATAATCTACCTATCTATGTGTCGTATTTTGCCACATTTTATTATCTACCGAAATTATTTAAATACTTTTTATTCGACGAGAATCGTGGAAAATGTAATAATGAAAATTTACTCACCATTTTTTTAAACATTTCACATTAGAAAAAATTGACAGTTCATCAAGGATAACCGGGATAAATTATTGTTGAATAAGACAAATGTCACTTTTGACGTTTTTTGCAAGAGCTGGATATTTCACTAATACAAGTCAACAAATTGAACAAATAGGCCGGATAACTTTCCAAAAGTATGTATGTAATTCAAATAATCTTATTTAACTTTCATAAAATGCAATAACTAAAGAAATCCTGCAAATTTAAAAATATTACAATTATGGAGATGGCTGACATATTGTTTTTTAATAGAAACGTCACTTTTGACGTTTTTTGCTTGAGCTGAATATTCCACTAATATAGGTTAAAAACATTTTAAGTATGTAATTCAAATCTTATCTAACTTTCTTTAAATGCAAATAATTTTATTAAATAAATCCAAATTTGAAAATATCACAATTATAACTGACATATTGTTAATTAATAGAAACGTCACTTTTGACAATTTCAGTAGATGTGGAGATACCTAATAAGAGTCCTCAAGTGAATCCGAACGAATTTCCAAGTAATTGAAACAACTTTCTTTAAATGCAAGTAAACGCGAATAATTTCACCGGAGGAATCTAAATTCGAAAATTTTACAATAGAGGTGTTAGCATTCCGACGTTTCTTCATAGATCTATTGTTGGGACTTTTTATCTTCTTATCCGACATGCAATAAATCTTAACGGGCGAGTACGTATACAAATGTATTTAATTTTCTTAGTACTTTCCGAGAAATTGTATACTGGGAGTTTTAACCGGGCTAATTCTAAAAAAATTTTGAATGCGAAATGCAAATGAAATGCCCGTGAATTTTCGATATTTATCAATATTGCCGTTGTTTGGAAAACAATTAGTGTCAACAAATTAATTGCCTTCGTGCGTGCGTTTACTTAATTAGAAAATGTGCTCTACATTCGATAAAAATCGATACCTGTAACAGCTTTTACTTTCGATCGATACCATTTTATTGAAAATTAATTCGTGGTATTTTTTAATACATCCATTGTCGCCAACAACATATTTATTCTCACGAATAAAATATTGTTTATTATTCAACGAATCCGAAATAAATTAGCGAATTATATAAAAGTTCATTGCCAACGACTCTATTATAAGTTACCTATATAGAAAATGCATAATTTAAATTTAATCCGGAATGTACCAATACTACAAAAAAAACCAAATAACATATGTGAATGTATTGGTCGCCTTTTGTGACTATTGTGCGTGTGTGGGTCAATAACACTGCGTGCCATTTAAGATCACACTGCGAGATTTGTCAAACGATTTCTAGCATTGTATTCTCGACATCGAATAAACGGAATAGAAGTAGGTACTTCTAGCTGGGTGGTTCTCCGCTCGGATGCTCCAACGATAATATTTTAATGAATGTACAAAGATTTTTTTCGGACTGTTACCGGTCGACTGGGAATTAGAAATAACGTCGGATGTATAACGGGAACGTTTTGTGCTTGTTTATGCATCTTTAATGGGGGCCCTTTGTACGTTTGACTTTTGGGAAACGATGCTCTTGTGTAAATTGTATAGTAATTTGATTTTAAAACCAATTGCTCGAGTCTACAGAAATGTGTGCATAATTGAAGTGCTATTTTTAAAATACTGTATGTTAAAGGATTTCTATTAGGTTTTTATTTTTTTTAAGTCAGGGACTGTAGATCTTAATACTGCAGATGCAATTCAGATTGCAATACATCTAAATAAAAAATATGCATCAGAAATTCTGAACTGCCTAAAATACAAGAAAAAAGCTACTCAGAACTATTCCATCGTAAAGAGTAAAGTGTGAAGTTAACAGCCCCTTAATTTTCTAATTAAAATCTTTTTAATTTAAACTCTTTAAAGGGAGCTCAGGACTTTAATCAGAACTATTAAGAACTACAGTTGGGTTTCATACTTCACACACTATAGTTAATTTTAACTATGATTCATTTCCATTATCATCAATAACGATCGTGCATTCGCAATAAAACTTATTGATTGTAGATAGAGGTATGTAAGTGTGTATTGTTGCAACATTTGTGTTGTTTTCAATTTATCAATCGCCGCATCGAAAAAACAGCAATTCGAGGTTATTAACTTATAAAACGATCGGATTTTACAGATAAAAGCGCGTCGCTAATAATTGCGATAATAACTGTAGAAAACACAGCAAATTGCTTATTTTCCCTGGCCAATTTCGTCGGCCGTGAACTGGCTTTCGTTTCGTTCGACTCGACACGTCCGTTTCTGCACTTTAAGCGCATCTATGTATACAGATAAGTGTACTTACTCAAACGAACAAGAGATTGATAGATGGACGCGTAATTGTTTGCTTTTTGCGCCCGGGATCGTTTTCGTTGGCTTCATTACTCCAACTTTATTCCGGGTATTAAACTTTGTGCGCCAACAAAGTCGATTTCAAAGCTCCACATACTAACATCTTGATATATTCCGGCGTAATTACAAAGCTGATAAAATAACTAGCATCTGGTAGACGTAACAGCGAATTTGCGTTTGTATGTAAAACGCATCTGCGATGAGACGATATACGATTGAAATTTCAATAGAATCGCTAAAACGAAAATCTAATCGAAAGCGATTTTTTTTAATCAGTACTCGCTGTGTCGAGTGTTGGTGGTAATTCTTCAAAATCTTAACGCGCCGTTACTGCCGCTTGTTTATTTTTCAATGCTAAATCCGTATGTTAACCGAGTTTTTACGAGCTTCTTATAGTATTAAAACGCGGACGATCCGCGGGAGGAAGCGTTGAACTCGCGCATGCATATGGATTTCAATGTAAATAATTATTTCCTTTCTTTAAAACATTCATATTGATATACATGATGTACGGGATGTTTCGTTAGGCAATTGGTTCAATTATAATATCTACAAATGCATTGTAGAGTATGTACTTATCAGGTTGCAACAGATATTTTGAAATTTAGATTTTATTTGTTATCTATGAGTTGTTCAGAAAATTTGACTTTTTCTTAAAATTGTGATTACCTATACCTAATATTTTTATATTAGGTACCTACCTAAGTATTTTAAAAACATTTTTTATACTTTGCAAGGTTTGTCATTACAAACTAAGTAGTAGGTAAGGGATAAAGGATTTTTATGTTGAGCTTCTGAGTAACAAATTTCCCTTCAATTTTCCAATATTCTGTATGATTTGGATGTGATAACTTAAAAAATGTAGTTTATCTTAAAAAACGATGAAAATACTTCAATGAATAAAGGGCAAATTGCTAGCATTACAAACAACATTTAAATGAAAAATCATCTGGTCATTATCCTGCATGTAAATGACACCTCAGAATGTCGCTCTGTAGATGAATAAACATTATTTTTATGTGGGAAGTTACATTTTTAGCTAACAATCCTTGTATAGGGGATTGTTAATGCTAATTATTTATTAATTATTACGGAGTATATCGTACGTTTGGAATGGTGAAGATTCAGCCAAGTGTGAACCGACCAGTTTTTAGCATAGAGAATTTAATAAGAGAATCAGTGATTTGGGTTTTACAGTTGTTGAACTTGATGAGAACTTTATTGTACGTTTTTAACACGGGAACCACTTTGATCTGCCGTCGACTTCGCCTCTCCGATTATCCGCTTTTCGATCGCCCGTAATATTTTTTCCTCGGACGCAACACGATAGAGGTCTGGTGGCGATTAATTACGCTACCTACGTGTGTATTCGGAAAATATGCGGTGAAAAACTATGTCGGATGTTAAGAACCTTTCGAACCGAAAATAAGCTCGTTCGGAATTGTTGAAATGCCTCTCGCCGGTGTTGTGGATATTATTGTCGAAAAGATGTGCGACTTTCACGCACACGCACGTTCCAAGTTTCGCCATTCCTTTAAATTTTCACGGTGGGTGTTGTGCCGAATGTTCGGCTCGCGCTTCCTCATACTTTTCCTCCTAGTTTATGCGACAAGTAGGTATTTATACGTCTTGTTTGCCATTTTCTTTATTTTCTTCGTCTGGAAATGCGCACTAAAAAGTACCAGCTTCTCTCACACTATGTATGTATCTATTTATATACAAGGTGGCACATTAAATATGGAAAAGCTCATTGTACCTGTTACTGTGGATGATATCAAAAGAACTTCTTCACAAAAGTTGTAGATATCTTTATGTGCATTCAATGCGTCTATAGGAAATGTCACCCTGTATATCTACAAATTAAACAATTACGAATTTAATTGTGCAAAATAATTTAAATATCACTTTATTATAATTGTTTATAAAAGGTTAGTGTTGAACGTGATTTTAGTATCGAAATATTAAGTGATAATGATCGTTGCATTTTTAGTCACGTTAAGTAACACATTAATCGTAAATACCTAACTGATAGATAAAATATTTCGTTTTTTTTTTGAATAAATTATATCCTTGTAAAGTAAAAACTTCTAAGGTGTAGGTATACGTATTTCCTTTTCGACGATAAATAATATAATGACTTATTATGGAACGCTCATATCAATACACTCATTGTTTCTTTCTGTGAAATGAATGCACTTTGATAAGGCTTTTTTTCTTTATAAACAAAGACATTGAATGTATGTAAGTCTTTTTACTGGAACTTGGAACAAAACAATAAAATATCTCAAAAAATTTGAGATCAATTACAAGTTATGTCTAATTTAAATATTATTTAAATAGTAATTTGTAACAATATTATATGGCAACGCAGGTTTTATTCTCGTTTATTCGAAAATGATTCGTTTGTTGTGGTGAAATACATAAATTTTTATAGCATGTGATACATCAAAATGAAATTTGGCACACGTTTTTGGCTTTCAGTTTGATGAGTCGTTTACAAAATTAGAGGGAATTTCCAAATTTTCGACGAGATAAAATTTCTCAAAATTTTCTTCACATCCAGACCATCATTTCATCGCATTGTTTATTATCTCCCAGTTAATTCGACGGAAGCTGTCACATAAAATCCGATCGAAGAGTGTGTCACGAACGTCGTGAATCACAATAGCTTCAATTTAAGTTAGTCATTCTGTTTGGTGTGCGTGCTGGGCGCTAGTTAATCGCTTCGAATTGAATTGTTTGTGCGAGTGTCTCGAGAAATTGGTCTTTTCATATAGGAGGGCGCTTTTTTTGTCTTATCGATTCGATGCACTCGATGAGATGCAAGGATAAATTAATAAAAAGTCCGTTGGTTTTGAGGTTTCAAAATCTTATCCAGTAAAATTGTTTGTGGGGGATTTATACAATAATTTTTCTCTGTAATTTGTAGGTAGTACCTGTTCGAGTTGCAGTAAAAATTAAACGGGTTAAAATAACGGATTTGTACGTTTCATGCGCGATTATAGGAAATCGCGAATTTTTTAAACTACTAAGATGAGAGAAAGTTTGAACAATTGCATTTACATACATATGGAAAAATGCCTTGAAAAAACAATCATTTTAAAGTGGATGTACCGGCGAGAAAGTAGGGAAATTACCTTAATAGTATGCAATTACTCGCATATTATAATATCATAACGCTTTTTACTAAATACATAAATAAATTATTGTCGGGATTAAACGTATAAATTTCAAATGCGCATAAACGGATGTAAGTGTAATATATCATTACGTTTACCCAACTCATTAATTTTGTAACACCCTGTATAGAAAAAAAAAACTTTCGAAACATCTAAATACATTTCAGTGGATATTTGTAAATCGTCGTTTTTTTTGTGGAATGAAACAAGCCTCTTTTGAATTGAAATTCGAGCCTCGAATGCAACACTTGCGCATCCGTTCGAGAATCGTACAAAACGGCATTGTTTTTCCGATTCTGGATCGCGTTAAAGGGCGGTACTGTTGCTGCGAGTGACCCGTCTCTCGAAACGGAAATAACGAGCTGGAAGGAGAGCGAAAAAGCGAGAAAAACGAGCGGAAAGAGGACGGGCTGTTGCTGTTTGTTGTTGTTATTGTTGTTTTCGATTTTTGCGAGAGAGAAAAAGGCCGAAAGGCGAATGCGAAGGCGGATCTCGAAACGAGCGTTCGCGCAAAAATCCTCGGATATGCAGGTCAGGCTAGTACCGAGTCTACCCAGCGCACAGGAAGAATTATTTCGAAGTAGTACAGTAAAATCCATTTAAATTAAAGCAGTAGAAATATTTAAGTTGCCAATTCATAGCGTTATGAAGCAAGTTTCTTAACAATTTTACCGTTTATTAAATGAGTTGCTTTAATCCAATCAACATACATTTAATTGAATAGATAGATTTTGCTGTAATTTATGTGATTATTCATTCTAGTGATGAAAGGGAAATTTTTTAATGGCAGATATGAATGCAAAAATTATTAATAAACTCTTTACTAGACATTGTTTACTTGTTAAGTTGATAAACAATCAGTAATCAAACCATGACACTCATCGCCGACTTGAATTCGCGCATTTTTATTATATTAATCAACGAAAAGTTGAATCAAAAGTCTTAATTAAAATTTCAAATAAAATAAATTTTATTAGTAACCGATTTTTATTCATCATCCATAAGCAGTTGCGTCATTATGGAAAGCCTTGAATTGATGTTCTAAAAAAAAACTGGGACAATCCGTATACTGAAAACAATTTAAAGAGCATTACTGTTGTAAATTCTACAAATAAAAATAGTTGTTTTGGTGTTGATTAATGAATTTCGTTTGGTAGGTGCGATTCCGGAGGAAATAGTGCGAACTATCCGTTAAAAAGCGCTGTATTATAGCCGGTCGCTCTTCAGTTTTGAAATGTGGAACGGAATCCGCCTATGGTCGGTAAATTTTTCTAAAATGAATCGTGATTTTAATATCATTCGAGCTACTCCACTTTTTCGATATCGAGAAATGAGATTCGCATCGCTTCTCTTTTCACGGTGGAATGTTTAAAGTTTCCGACGCCGCTACATCGCATTCGAATCCGCGTTTATTACCTTATTTCAGTCTGGTTTTCGCACGGTCGTCGAGAAAAACCGCGCACGATCTTCTCGATTTCGTTTAGACGTTTTCTTTAGTTTTGATTTTGTTGGCCGTTTCGATATTAAACGCCTCCGCTCGATGGAAATTTAGTCGTTATAAACGCTGGTGAAATGTGAGTATACGCTAATTAATTTTAATTATTTTAATTCGTGGTTAATTAAAATCGTTGGGTTCATGCACGTTCGACGATCGAACCAAGTAAAACTGCATTTTTAATGTCTATCAAACGTAACTGATTTCTAATTGTGATTCATTAATAAAAATTGTGAATTAATACAGTCGAAAATCAAGACGGCTTTAGTAATGACAATGGAGCCGTTGTGGAAAAAATAATTAGTGCATTAAATCATGTAAAACATGTAGAACATGTAAAATTTAATTGATGAGCTTTACTAAATAATGTAATTATCTACCCCTACTAAAAATAAATAAAAACTCCTACTTTTAAACTATTAAAATTATTATAGTTTTCGGTTCATTTTGTTGCCGGTAAAGTCGGTATATTGAAGGAGTGAGTTCTGTATTTTCTTTTATATTCTTCTATACTTTTTTATATCCTTCTGTATTCTTCTAAATTCGTCTAAATTTCTTTTAATTTCTCCTATATTTTTCTATTTTTCTATTAAGTTCATCTAGTGCCTTATAAGTATTTTTCTTACATATGTGTTTAATTCATCATGAATGAATATTACGATATATTACGAAGTACCATGTGTAGAGAGCATGATTATTCATTCGATTCCCTACTTGCACTTGAAAAGAATATTCATTGATACGAAAATTAATTAGATGTAAAATTTTCTTTTTTTTTCAACGTGTACTCTACCATTCGTTGGAAAGCCGTCGGTTTCTAAAGGAGATACGAATCTCGCGAATTAAAATTCAAACGAAACGCTACAATAAATTCGACGGCAAATTCACCTAAAAATGGATCGAAATTCATTAGTAAATAAAGTTCAATTATTATGCCGAACGCGCAACCCGATTTTTACTACTCGAAAGAGCTCGGTTTGTTCAACCGCTAGATCGATGCGTTTATTAATTTTAATTAGATTTGTTAAATATAATCAATACAGTGATGTGTTCATAAAAATTTCATATTTTTTTCTGTAGTATTTAAAGGTAAGTAGGCATTTGCAAACCCAAATTTCGAGGTCCAATTATTAGTGTAGCGGCCTCAACAAAAATATTCTAAAATATTCCACTAATTACATAACAGAGTTTTGACCTAATTAGCGTCGTATTCGCACTGCATTTATTTTCGTCGCAGATGAATAAAAAATCCCTAATGGCCCTCGGCCGATAATAAACTTGCCGTAACTCGCATATGTAATAATAACAACAACGACGCCGCCGCCGCGAGATCGGCGTCTATTCCCGGTGGCCGAACGAGCGGGGAATTTCTGTAGGTAACTGTGTTAAACTCACCGGGTATCTATTTTCGAAATCGGAATTTTCGCCGGCTATTTTTACGAAAACCCGAACGCGCCGCCTTTCGTGCACCGAACGGGAGCTGTTCGAATATTATGCTCGAATAGCGAAGAATGCCGTCCGGTTTTCGTCAATGAATCTTTCGTCGGAAGTTATATTAGCAGCGGAATTAATTGCGGCTCCACCAACGGGGTGTTTCGAATCCTATTTTACGCGACGATTGGATTTATTTTCGAATTTTTACGCCCGAAATGTTCTAAAACGACTCTCTTCCTAGTTGTAATTTTCTTTCTGTAGAATTGGTTTTTTAGAACTTTTTTATTCGTTAAATATAGGTATATTCAGATTGATAGAAATAGCTGGAAATGCATGTGTTTGATGCGCATTGGATAGAGCAAGTTAAATCTTCTGTTATTTCTGTTGAATTGTAGGTTCTATAAGCCCTAAATTATTCTATTTTAAAGGAACAAGGTGGTTAATTCATAACAATCAAAAACCTCCTTCGATATTTAATAACATCTTTAGAAAGCGATGATTATAAAAAAATCGTTTTATACACCATAATGGTTCAAACAGATCGTTAAATTATAATTGTAAATGCTCGAAACTAGTGGACAGGATTTATTTTTCGGGGAATACCTCTGTGCACACGTAATTTTCGTAATTATCGAGCGCGATGTCTCATTTTATAAGCCCGGTAATTTGATCGTTAGGCCAAAAAACTCTAAAATAATGGACAATCATGAATCGAATTAAACGCGTTCGAGTTTCACGGTCTAGTGAAAACGGACTGTTAAAGCAACGAAAGAAAATGTTAAAAAATTGTATACGTAAAAGTGCGTTGGCTTTAATTTACTATTCTAACAGGTTTCGTTGTTTATTGTAGAAAAGGCAAATAAGGTTTTAGAAAAATTGTTTAATTTTACCGTTAAACGCTGCATTTAATTAAACATTAAATGCAATAAAATTCATGAATTTTGTAGCGAGTGCTTACAACTTTATTTAAAAATTAAAAGGACTGCGGTTTAGATTAAGATCTCATTTCAAGGAAATTTTTCTAGTAAATTGTTATATTTTTCTACAAGTCATTACTTTCTATTAAAAATCATCTGGACAATTTGGTAGGCAATTAAACATGTGGACGAATTTCTCTCACTGTATAAGTATTTGTTTACCTTTCGATGTCTTGTAACAAACAAGGCCATCCGTTTTTTTTATGTTAAAAAGCCCACCAAATAAGGAAGGACGAGTAAAAGTAACGGCCGGATTTCGAATATCCTTTTTACGCCGGCCGTAATAAATCTAATCGTAATCAAAGTAACGCCGTGGGACATTCAAAAAAGAGTAATTATTCCTTCTTTGTTTCAGGTTTTGTAAATTGTGATAGGCGACTCAATCAAAGTAAGTACGGATTTTTAAAGTTATTACACGCTTGAAAATTACCTGCATTTGTTGTACGCGTTTTCTTGAAATTTGATACAATGTTGTTTTGTTGGCGAACTCGTTCTTGTAGGTAGATACACTTACTATATGTAATGTTTTGAAGACCCGATTTTAATATCTCGAAAACCTGTTTAACGACAGTATTTGTACGTAGAAGTAATAATATATAACTGGAGTCGTTCTATTCATCTCAAAAGTGGCCATTATTCAATAAAATTGCTCTTAACCTACCATCCATGCTGCAATAATAATCACCTAGTATCCATTCGAAATCTATGGAAATCTGGGGAATTAGTAATTGAATGACTAGTGGCACAAAGAAATTGTGATCATTTAAGTATATTTAACGATTTCTAGTCAATTAAATGTTAAGAACTTTGCTGTTATTGGAGCAATATTATTATATAAAATTAGACTTTATTTTGGCCTGTATCCCTTTCTTATTGAGACACCCTGTGCTCCTAAAAGCAATTAACATTGCGCCTACTGTTTCAATCACCATTCATTATCTCGCCATCGGTTTGGAAGTCGGTCTATAACCCAAAAAAGGATCGGTATAGCGATCCAATCGAAGAAAAATCCAATTTAATTGTCATCATTTGGCACGGATTCTATTGCAACGCGTTCCCATCGACGAGGTCGTCCGAAAAAAGATTTTTTTTCTCGTACTGTTAATAGTTATGAAACTGTGTCAAGTTCTTTACCGGCGGTCAGTGTCTCACAATGTCTAATTACCGTTTAATATTCCACCGATGCCTCATTTTACCAGATAATATCGGACGATAATTTTTAATAACCTATTATGTAGGATTGTATTAGATGAAATAATCAATTTTTCTTGCGTTAACCCGGCGATGATATCACCACTAGTTAATTATGTATAGGTAGGTACAATTTGAGTTGAATAACACTTTGTTCGAAAATCTCTATAATGGAAGTAAAACGGTACGACGTGGCAACGTGGCGATATTACGTCATCGCCGGGTTACGATGGGCGTACTATAAGTTCGAAAATTCGCAATCGTAGCCAATTTCTTCGGAATGTTCCAAAGGCAGAGCGTCGCCGAGTTTCCTGTTATACGCCAGATGAAATAAAACTAGAATGTCAAACTAAAAACGAGCGCATCTAATCGATAACCGAATGCAGTCGCAATTAGTCATGCCAGGAGTCGACTAATTAACCGTACACATCGGCCGAATAGGAATTTTTGGCACAAAATTTATCCTAACGGAAACTCGAATGAATCGGCGCGAGTTGGTGCCTTTTCGAAGGAAAATTCCAACTATCCGAAAATCATTAAATATCGAGAATGAAACGCGCTCGGTAAATTTTAATGTGCGTGAATACCGGATGCGATTTCGGTAATGCATTATAACGCACTTTTATCTATTTACCGGAGCATTCCTCCGGCGTGAATCCGCGTCGGACGTGTTTCTTAGATGCCGATGAGGTGAAGCTGACGAAAAACAGAAAATTAAATTGCACAAGCGACAATACGGCGTGATTCATACGTTTTATAACGACAATTCCGATAACAGAGAGGCATTATTCGCGATGGATGGTTCAATTTTTGGGCAATCCGCGTTCAGTTCTAGTGAATGCAGCGTCTGCGGTCGGTTGATGATATTCCACAGCGTTTCGATAGGAAATTGGGTTTTATTTTGCCAATAGTATGGTTTAGTTTAAACCACTTGGTTTAGGACCGTTTTGCGCGATGTCTGCTCCCAGAATGTGGTCGTATAAACTACTGAGGAGAGCGAATCACATCGAAAACCTGGAAGAGTCCGATGATTTTACCGAGTTTATGTTGGTTTTGATCTACAGGCCCAAAAAAGTGAGTATTTGGATTGAGAATTGGTGTCATAAACTTACAGGGAGTTTCTCAATTTATCAAAAAAAGCCATTCTCAATTGCATTGCAATGACGATGCGCATGCATCAAATTCCCAAGTTTTTCCGGAATCGCGAAAGTAAATAGTTTACGGATATTCTAGAGAACAATGACACAAAAATAGTGCATTAACATTTCATCTTGTATGAGTACATATGAGCATATTTCTCGCTGGATCGCGCCGAATGCCGTATGGTATATGAGTTAGAGACGGATAAAATTTATCATCGCGAGTCCCGAGGCGCCTTCGGTCAATTATTGTAATTACATCGAAAGAACGCATTACTGGTGTAACGAATCCGGCCGAATAAATGAGTCGAGTACTAATAAACGTCCGTTTTTTATTGCCGGGATTTTTTTCTCCATGCCACTTTCGCGGTTACATGGGCTCCTAAAAGCCGTTTTTTATTCTCGTTTTTAATGCAAGGTTCGACGAATGCTGGTGCTATTTTTGGCGATGATTTTATTATGCATGCGATTTGTTATGGGTATTAGAGGCTAGCAATGTTTCACTGATTTATTAAAAGTTTTTGATGATTTGGGGCACTTTAAATTGTTTAATAGGGTGTTTGAAAACACGCATACAATCTTTTCACCCAACTTTTAAATTCAACCGAACATTGGTTGGTTAAAATTACCGTTTTAGCTCAGGTCTTTCTTTTTTCGCGAAACTTGTGCAAACAAGACGGTTTGTTTATCCGAATTTTAATGTTCATTGCATTACGCACGTCGATGACAAGAGCCCGTATATACATCGCATGTAACGTACGATCCTTCGACTTTTAGAGGCCACTCGGAGTCGTGTAAATATTTCTCGAGTTTTGAAATTGTTTAAGAACCACTTCACTTCGTTAAATCCTCACAAAGCAGCTGCGTTCCTTTTTTACAATTCTGTATAACAATAAACGTAATTTGTTGTTTTGTTTGATGTAGGTAATGGTCTACTAGGATGTAGATTAGGTTACTCTCTAATTAGGTTTCTCATTTTTTTAATTATTTGTGTTTTCTTATACTTTGTTCAGTGTAGAAATTGGTTTTATTTCAGATGGCCGAGACGGTGAAGAAGTCTAGAATAGTAAGTGATGAAGAGGAAAATCTTGAGGCCGCTTTATTGGAAGAATTTAACACGAGGCTAAAACATTGCATGAGCAAAGTGTGTATTTTTTGAGTTTGGCATTTCTTTTATTCATTCCTTATACATTTTCAAAATAATATTACACCAATAAGATATTTATTAGTATAGAATTTTTCAATAAACACATGACTTTCAACCAACTTTTCGAAAATGTATAAGATGTAGTACAATTCTCGTTAATCTGGCCCTTATATCGGGAGGCTAAGTAGCATTTTCGAAGAATACAAAAAGCATTTAATTGCGTCCGATTAACGAGAATATTGTGTAAATTACCGAGTAACTAACAGCTTTTGCCGTGTGTGTTGTACTAACGTCGGCTTCCAGGACGACCTGCACGACGCCGACGACGTCGAAACCTTCGACATAAACGAGTCGTCCAGCAATAACGCGAAACCCCGTCCGAAAAACGGCGCAGCCACCGACGATTTCCTGCGCCACGAGCGCGAGCACGGCTACGACGTGCCGGCCTCGTTGCTGAAGAACGGCGGCCGCCAGAACGGCCACGCGACCGCCGAAGCCGAAGAGAACATTTACGAAACGCTACCGGAACCGGAAAAGACTGAACCGATGGACCAATACGTCGACGAATCGCCCAAAACGCCCAAAACGCCCGCGTTTAATCTCAACCTAGACCTAAGCCCCAACATCGACGTGGACAGCCCGAACGAGGAGCGACCGGGCGTCGCCAGGAGCCCCGACGACGGCAAGTCCGTCAAGGATCGAATGTTCCTGATGGCCGACGACGCCGCCGCCACGCTGCTCTTCACGCAAACCGTCACATCGCCCATGCTCACCCCTTCCGAAGAGAACATCGACTTCCTCAAAGGCAAGTTTTACAACCAACACTTCAACATCGACCTTGAATAGTCTACTATTTATCAACTTTATAGCAATTTCTGTAACGAAACTTTAAGTACTTTGGTACTAAAGAATTTTTGGTGGATCATTGAAACTATCATATTTTTTGCCTTTTAAAGGCTTCCAAAGGGAAACCACCAATTCCGACGAATCGAATTCCAACGAATCCCCGCACAAGGAATCGAACAGCAACAGCGACGCCGCCGACGCCGCCGCCCCATTGACGAAACCTACCGAAATAGTCTACGAAAATGTCGACCAGAAACCGCCGGAGAACATCTACGAAAACCTCAAGGAACCCGTACAGGAGAACCTCTACGAGAACCTGCAAGAAGCGCACAACGGCACTGAAGACTGCAGCGCATCGGCGGAAGAGGACGAAACCGACAAATTCAAAGACCACATCTACCAGGAGATCGAGGAGTACCCGCGCAACGGCTTCGACGCCAAAGACGAGCTGATAGTGGAGAACAACCTGTACAACAAATTCGAACACGGCGACGAGCACAACTACGAGGAGATCCGCGAGACGGGCCAACCCGACGAGGAGGACGCGCGCGTCGACGAGTCGTACTCGGAGTTCCTCTACCACAGCCGCACCGAGAGCAATTACTACGGCAAGTACGCCGAGGTGGCGGCGAAGAACGCCGAAATCAACAACAGGGAGAAGGACACGGAGACCGTGCCGCCGGAGATCGTCAAGAACTTGAAGAGCCAGTTCTCCAAAGTCATACCGGACGTCGTGAACGTCACCAAGAAGGAGATGGACGACGTGGGGCAACTCAAGATGGTCAATATCATGAAGCAGATTAATAAATTCGAGCTGAAGCAAACCGGCGATGGCGAGGGCGACGGCAACAGAAACGGCGATGGAGGAGTTTACGAGGAAGTAAGTTGGGATTCGGGAAATTTGTTACAAGTTTACAAAATTATGAAAATTTATCCGGATGATGAATCAGAAAAACATTAAACGGGATAGGAGTTGGTCTTTATAATCGTAGAAAATGGATGAAGAAATACAAAATATTTCTGAACAGTCTATCGATCATTGAAAATTAAAATACAGAATTTAGAATTTGAGCTAGATTCAACAGTCAGTCGAACCTAGGCACTTAAGCCTAGCCTACTCAATTAAACCTAGTCAATTCAATTTAGACACGTTAGCCTAGTCAACTCAATTGAACACAGTCAACTCAATCTAGGCACTTAAATCTACTGAACTCAGTTGAACACATTCGACTCAATCTAGGCACTTAAACCTAGTCAACTCAGTTGAACATAGTCAATTTAATCTAGACACTTAAACCTAATAAAGTTAGTTGACCCAATCAATTCAATCTCGGCTTTTAAACCTAGTCAAGACAGTTGAACCTAGTTAAAATGTTGAAACTCCTGTTAAGTACCGGACATGCTTAACATAGACATATTTCGACTATTGAATACTCGTATTTATTATAGTCGAAAAATTGGTATAATTTCGTTAGTAAATCGTCAGATTCTAATTTATTATTTACATTATACAAGGCAATTTAGAACCACATAAAGGATCCTATACAAGTAAGTACTAGTTAAATGTGCATGCTGTTTTTTTCGTTTTTTTTTTTAATTAAACTATTAATGATGTTGTAAATGTTCTTTTGAATATGATTTTTATTATTTTTTTATTTTTTTTATTCGTTTAGAGCACTGTAACAGAAACGTATTCTGAAACAACCACCATTCAGTCAGACGCGCCCGAAGAGAAAGTACTTAAGAAAAAGAAGACGAAAAAATCGAGAAAGGAAGAAAAAGAGAATATATCAGTCGTAAGTGTGCATTTTTTTCCGCGGCTTTTTTTTGAGTTTGAGCTTATTATTTTTTTTGAGTTTTATTTTTTTTGGTTTTTTTACTAATATTTTAGAACAACATTGAGGTAGTTAACGGGTTCTACTCCTATAACGTTAACGTTAAGAAATTGGTAAGATTTCGTTTGATTTATTCATTTTATAATTTTCACAAAAAAATATTTTGATTGAATGTTGTTGAAATTTGTGACTTTTTTTTGTGAAAATTTAACGCGATTTTTAAGTTGGTAGCAATTGACGCTGTAGTTTATTTTTTTGCATTTTTCTTTATTTTGTTTTTTCTTATAAATATTTCGCATGTCCTGCTTTGGTACCGCATTAATTTATTGCATCAGTGTAGAAGTTTCGTGGAGAAACGGTTGTCCGAAGATAAAAACGTGGACGTGAAAAATTCAGGGGTAAGGATATACAATTTGAATGAATTGAGATGCGATTTTTTTGAAACGCTCTAAAAATTACGTTATAGCGAGACACAATATATATTATTCCACAAATTACAATGTCGGTTTTTTTACATAAAGTTTATACAACAAAAAAAATCTGCAACCCCGATAAGTTACGTTTGGACCAGTTCTCGGTAATTGGTGGTTTCGTTGGTTTGCTGCGGCATGACGTTCTCCTTCGATTTGGGCGGCACGTTCTTCCTGGGCATCACGAAGGACTTGGACTGGAGCTGCCTGTACGGCTTCGGCTGTCTGAACGACTCGCTGGTGATGCTCTTCTTCCCCTGGCAGTCGATGTTGCTCCTCGCCTTTAGGAACCGCGCCGGCACGTCCTTGCCCTTCTGCAGGATCCGCTTGATGGGATCCCGCGTGCCGTGGGTCTCATCAGACGATCGCTTGGCTTTGAAATCGCCCAACGGCAGCTTCCTGTTGGGATGGTCCGAATGGTAGGTGTCCTTGCTGTCGGCGCTGTTCTTGCTCGTGTTCCTGTAGCTGCACGTGCTCCGGTTGGCGTAGTCCTCCTCCTTGCGCGAGTCCTCGGAGGCGGTGTGCTTGAACATCTTCGGTCGGGCCACTTGGTTCGAGCTGCTGCGCCGCGACTCGTCGCTGTAGTGCTCGCGTTTGGGTATTTTCTTTTTGATCATGCGATCGTTGGAGTTGACGCTGCCGTCGTCGCCCATGCTCTTGTCGATGGTCTTGAGGCCGGCGTCGAGGGCGCCGCGGATGTCGTCGAAGTATTGGTGTTTGACCAATCGCTTGACGTTGGTTCGTTTCTCCCAATCGTACTCGATCATTAGATCGAGCACGGTCCGTCCGTTGCGGCTGATGCAGGGCAACAAGCCGCTGGTGCCGGTGCCTTTGATCTTCGGGAAGCAGATGCAATGTCTCGATCGCGACTTGAGGCGCACCAGGTAGTTGATGTTGGGCGAGCCGAGAACGTGGTGGATTTTGCACAGTTGGTCGATTTCGTTGTTGCCGGGAAATAGGGGTCTCAAGGTGAGCATTTCGTAGAAGACGCAGCCGGCCGCCCAAATGTCCATTTTGGGGCCGTAGTTGCCGACGGTGAGGAGGCACTCGGGCGACCGGTACCATCTGGTCGATATGTATTCGGTGTAAGGCGGGGAGCTGAAGATGCCTCTGACGGAGCCCAGGTCGGCCAGTTTGATGATTTCGTCGGAGGTGGACTGGGAGAGCGGCGCGTAGAGTATCGACGGGAATTTGATGAGTATATTTTCGGGTTTAACGTCTCTATGAAACAAACCGTGATCGTGCAGGTGCGCCAGTCCTCTCAGTATCTGATAGAGATAGCATTTGACTTTGTTCTCGGGCAGGCCTCGGCGCTTCGTCTTCAAGTAATCGTACATCGACATGTCCATCAATTCGAATATGAGGGTCACCTTGCCGGAGAAGGTGTCGAAATGGTATTCCATCATGTTGAGTATGTTGGGATGGAAGGGCACCTTTTGGGCGGCGACGATCTCCGCGCACATCAGACAACTTTCCTCCGATTTGTAGTTCTTCTTCAGTCTCTTCGCCGCGTAACATACCTTCGTCGTCCTGTTCTCGCATTTCAACACGTCGGAAAATGAGCCCTCCCCTATTTTCTCCAACACCCTATATTTCGATTGAAATAGGTTCATATCCTAAAAATCATATGCCCGATTTTGTTCAAATATATTCTGATTTTTTTTTACAGATGAGTCATTTTAAGTCATTGTTAAACGAAATTTAACTGTCATACGTTGACAGTATTGTAACCGAAGAGCTAATTCGATAACTTTCAATTTCGACATTTTGCAATTTTGCTATTAGGAAATTTAAGTTCATTTTTGAAATTTTAGAAAATTAGTTACAATCTCAACATTTCCAATACAAAATAAAAACTGGAAAGGGCTTGAAATTTAAATTAGAAACTTTCAAATAATTCATAGTTCATCCAAATCGACCTTAAACATCTACAACGTACACCAAATAATTATTTTTTTCTTATAAATCCTCAGCTATTCACGTTAAAGAAATGGAGCGTTTCAAAAATATCTTTTGCGGGTAATACGATTCACAAAATTTTGTTCCGTACTCAAAACTTGCTAATTATTCCTTAAATCGTATCAATTATCTTAAAATATGTAACGAGGACAAGATTTTGTGCTGCACAATTTTTCATAGACCGTTAAGAAGCCTTTCTAAAATATTTTTAATTGTGAATCAAATTACGAATTAATAGTAGCATTCTAATTAGTCTTTAATTCGCTATTTATCGAATGTCTTACATTAATTTTAGCTTGAACCGTCAATATTAATCGTATTGATGATTGTAAACTTTAATTATCTTCGAGAAAGATAAGTTCACTGGAAAACTTTTAAATGAGAAATCGTTAGCTAAAATTAAACTCTCCTTAAACCTCGATAATTTATTTATTTTCCAGTGAATTTCATCCTTTCCGATCGCAAATAAACTCAATAAGACTTCGTTTTCACGAAGCCACATTCGCATGTACAGACATACAAATATTTTTGCTTGTTTTATAGCGAACTAAGTCTTTCTCTGAGGTCTTGCTTGCATCTAACATAAAAAATATCGAAAACGTCTTCTCGGAAGTCTCAGTGCGAGCGCTGGTAAGCATTTTACTAATAAATTTTTACTCTCCTCCGTGCTATAAAAATATGAAAAATAAGGTGCGGTTTGAGTGAAAATGATCGGTGGGATTTAACCGGCATTTATTGCTCGAAACGCTCGAATTTTTCAGAACACGATACCGCTCGAACTCCGGTTAAGCTTTAAATCATTTTTCGTTCAGATAGCAAATTTCCTGAAGCTATAAAGTGTGAAATATGAGTTTTTTTTTTAATTTCGTTATTAACTAGCGATGTATTGTTATTATTGCCGAGATAACACTGAAAGCAAACTCGACAAAAGTTGAGATAATGAAACGTGAAATCAAAGCATTGTCTTAATCCATGTATTGTTGATGTTTTTTTTTTGACAATTGATTGATATCTCGTTTCGTTACCTATTTATTTAGCTGCCGATGTTTCGAAATCACTGAGAGTTTGTATAAATAATAAATTTGTACATAAAACCGCTGTAATTGTGGCGTTCCGAGCTTTACTCGATTCTCATTAATTTCGACGAACACCGCGAAGTTTTGCCGCATTTTTTCGCTATTATACTAAATGGAATTTTTTTTTGCATGATTTTTGCATGGTAAACCTAACAGAAAGAAAAGTTCAATATCATCGAAAATAAAAATCCCTTGGGAATTGTTAAACTGTCGTTCAAAAATAATTATCCGGTAAGTGGGATTTCGCTGTGATTAATTAATTCCGCTTGTGCTACGAATTTGAGCGTAATTTGATGATTTTTGTTCTAGAAATCGAGTTTTAGCAAATTCGACGCCCTACAGAAGAAGAATGTTCTTCACATCAGATCTTCGGATTCCGCTAAAGCGCAGGAGAAATTTAATGTGAGTAGATTTAAATCATTTTATCTCCCTCAAAAATAAACCCATACAGATTAAAGAATATTAATAATATTCTCCGATGTTGTCACGCATTTATTTCCTCTACGATTGTTTTGTTGTTTCGTTTATCTTATCACAAGTTGGAATTAAAACTTAAATGCAACAATAAAACATAAAACAGCAATAAACATAAGGCGGTTCCAAAATTTAAATCGATCTTAAGTCAACTCGATTCTTCTTAGATTATTTAATTTTAATAAAATTTATAATTCCATTAATTTTTGGCTGGTTCTCGATTACGTTAGGCCAAGTATGATCTTCCCGGAATACCAAAAGTACCACAAATGATAAGATAATACGCAAATACATGACTTTTTTTACTCTCACTGGAACTCTCATCCTCAGTATTAATCGGGGAGTGGCGTTTATTACTTTCAACCGCGTGTTAAATTATTGGAATTCAAGTAAATTATACGGGGTGTTGTTGATATTATGGCACTATTTGACGAGGTAATTTGATTACATTTTTTTTTAATTTTGTGTACGCTGAAAATTTGTAGTAATAAAAAATCTAGTACGTCACACAACCGAAATATATAGGTACTAATAAAATGTTTGTTTTACTGGAATTAAATATCTATGCGATGTATGAAAGGAAACTACATATTAGAAATGCTGAGCTGACTATTGCTGATTACCAACAATAGTCTCCTATCACACCATTTAGAACTACTTAGAACTGTCTAGAATCATTTAGATCGTTTCGGAATCATTTAGAACTATGTAGAACCATTTATAACGCCCCAGTATCATTTAGAACTATCCAGGATCATTTAGAACGCTCCACAATCATATAGAACGCTCCAATATTTAGATCTGTCTAAAATCGTTTAGAACGATCCAGAATCATTAAAAACTGTCTAGTCTAAAACCATTTAGAACGTTCCAGAGCCATTTAGATCTGTCTAGACCCATTTAAAACGCTCCATAACTGTTTAGAACCATTTAGAAGTCTCCAATATCATTTACAAGTGTCTAAAACCATTTAGAACGATCCAGAACCATTTAAATTTGTCTAGGACCATTTAGAATGCTCCAGAATCATCTAGAACTGTCCAAAAAGTGCAATATTTGTAAACTAGTGTTATATTTGAGTGACAGTTGGTATATTTTTTTAGGGCGCCCAAATCGACATGACGAATTGCAAGGCGTGCTCGAAGCAGGTCTTCCAAATGGAGCAAATCAAAGCGGAGAAGGCGGTGTGGCACAAGAACTGCTTCAGATGCTCGGAATGCAGCAAACAATTAACGTGAGCGCGCTTTTTAATTTTTCCACTGTTTCGATAAATCCGCGGAATGTAACGATTAATTTTTCCAATTTTTTCCGAGCGACCATCCAAACAATGGAATTTAATATCCGTATTTTCGTTATCGCGAGTCGTAAAATTTTAATTTACCTGTCGTCGAATTTCGCTCGAAAACCCCGAGCAGAATGTTCTCGACGAGTTGCATGCGATAGCCGGAGGCGGTTTATTTATTCGAATTCGAAAATAGAAACTTTTAAAATAGTTGGTATACGTTTTGGCAAAACAACCATTGTGTTATGGCTATTAATTTGTCTTGACCAAATGTTTTTTTTTATGGTAAAATTACGCGTAAGTGCATAAATACCATCAAAATAATCTGCATTTTACGAGGGGTGTTGACAAAGTTCTGGGCATTCTGCTCTAATTAAATTACACATTATTGGTTGATGATTCTGAACAATGTTGTACTGGATAATTGCATAAACATGTCAATACTAATCTGTCACCAATAAAGTTGTGGCTAATTTAATTAGAGCGCAATTGCCATAACTTTGGAAACATCCCTCGTATTAAAGTATAATACTAAAAACCAGCATCTCATATAAAAATCTAAACTATTTGTAATCCCCCGGTAAAATTTACATATGTTTTACAGCGTCGAAACCTACGTCAGTCACGAGGGTAATTTGTATTGCAAACCACATTTCAAATCCCTGTTTGCACCAAAAGTCGTCGAAGATGATACGCCAAGTAAGTTAAACATTTTTGTATTAATTTTTAATTAGATCGCCCACGAGTACGGACAGAAAAATATACATATTTCGTTTGGAACGTAAATGATCTCGGTTAACATTTATTCGCGAGGAATTGAACAAATAATCAGATGAAAAATTTGCGGTAAACGATGTTAATTTAGCGAAAAATCCCAATACCTACTGACACTGAAGTTATAATTGCTTCGCAAATGAATATACATTGTTGCCAGGTGTTGTGTTTATTCTGAAATTTCATGTTTTTATATACAGAGTGGTATATTAGTGTAGAAGAGCTCAATATATCTGTTCCTGTAGATAATACTTTTATGGTGCCTATTATAAAATTAGTTACATTTATACAGAGTGTCCCGTGTTATCGTAGTTGAACAAACTAATTTTTTTTTAACTGGACGATTCTATGAGTCGAACAAAGAAAGATTATTAAAATTACAGTGGTTAGTGTGACAAAGTTGCAATCCAACAATATTACTCTTTCTTTTCCCTTTATATGAGACTAATGGAGGTGTCTTTGTTGCACCTATAGATCATATTACGTACAAATTTGCACCAACTGTATACAGGTAAAAGCAAAATTGTTTGCTATATTAGTGCAACAAAGACAAGGTCTATTAGTCTCACATAAAAAAAAGAAACAGTGATATTGCAGAACTGCCCCTTCTCTGTTTTTTACCGCTGTTATTTTAATAATCTTTCTTTGTTCAACTCATAGAAATGACCATATTGCAAAGTGAAATGAACCAATTTGTAGGCTATGGGTACAACAAAGACAACTTCCATTAGACACTTATATGAAAGGGTGATATTGTGTCATTGTCACATTGACAACTAGAAATGACCATTTGCAAATTTTTAAACACTAATGTGTATATTAATGAGCTTTTCCATATTATTGTGCCACCCTGTATTAAACAATTATTGTCAAAAAACAACTGTAAGCTTCTTCTTTGAAATCTTCCATTTTTTTGTTAAAAAAGTATTGTGAAATACTTTTAAGTTTAAATATGAAGAAAGCATTTATTTCAATTTAGACCGTCAAACTTGTACCTATAAAACCATTTACCTATTCAATTTACACAATTATTTGCACCTCAACAAATCCACTCTCAATCACCCCCGCTTCATCGAGAGTGTGCAACATTGTCTGCCTACCTACATATTTGTTCAATTCATCAAGAACACACACCATCGGTACACATGACAACAAACCTGACCGGTACGACACTGCCGGTACTCCATTGTGGCGGAACATAATCCCCCGTCGCACGTCAGAAACCCGTACGCAGAGTCGATCGAACGAGTCGGAACGGTGGTCGTCTAGGCAGCGGTTCGTTTTCGTTTCTTCATCTGCCGCTTCTTCTTCTTCTGCTGCCTTCGACGAATCCCCGCGGTAAACGGCTTCGAACTGTACACGCTTTATTAAACGCATTATGACTCACGTCGATGGGCACTTATCTTCTTAACAGTATATTTTTCGGGTTTTTTTTATCATCAACCGGCAGCAGTCGCGACGTGGGCCCCGCTCCGAACGGCGGTAATTTTTTTTACGTGAAATTCCGCGTCGAAAATCGAAAACGAAATGCATCCTGAAGGTAAATTGTTCACATTTTTCTATCGTCAAATTTATACTCGTTTACTGCGAGACAGGTTAAATTATCGGTCGATTACCTTTTTTTTTTGGTTGTTAATTAAATTGTATTGTTTTCTTTTCGTTCATTTCTAGCGAGGCCGAAAAAGCCCGAACTTATTATAAGAGAAAACCAGCCCGTTGAATTGCCCCCGGACGTTGTTAGAGGTACGGGAATTTTACAATCAGTGTTGTGGAATTACGCTCATTAACCCTAATCGTTTTTACATTAATTGCCTACCTTCTAATTATACCAGATTTTCGTAATTGCTCAATATCAAGTTTAACGTTCCATGTCAAATAATCACAACTTATGTCAAAAATTGACAGTCAATACGGCATAGAACATCAAACTTGTCATGGAAATTCTGCAGGATTTTTTTTTATAATAAATTAACAATTTCTTCAATTGACAACAAGTTTATGCTTTCTAATTTAAATTTAAGGAAATTTTAATAGCTGTTTAGTAATCTTCCCCTTTTTTTTTTGTTTTTTAAACTAACATACTAAGTTGATGTTATTATAATTTCATTTCATTCCAACTCGATATAATAATAGCGGTTGGCTATGAATTACATAGTAATTAAACGAATCGCATTACGAGAAAAAAAAAAAAGAAACCGAGCAAATGCGTAGAAGAAGCGCCGATTTTTCTTCCTACTTAAAAAATATCCGGTCATTAACTATTTATAGTTACTGGTTTAGATAAACCATATGTTTCTATAATTATAGTTATTCGGTATTTAGTACCGTAAGGAGAGATGTTGGAATAACACGATTCACAACAAACTCGGATTCCGATGAAAGTTATTTATTCACGCCGATTTGTTTATTTTTCGTGACATCGCGATGTATTAATTCGACACGATTCTTTACCGGGCATTTTTAATTCCAGCCAGCGACAAGCCGGATTTAGGGCTCGAGGAACTGCAAAGCCTCAATGTCAAGGAGAGATTCCAAGTTTTCGAACACTTCCAATCCGAATCCCAAGACCTCGACAGAGGTCCGGTCAACGTAAAGAAGAGCCCGTCGATCCTCTCCAAATTAGCCAGGTAATCCGGTTAATTTATTCATTCTACAACGGATAATAAACGTTTTGGGTGATTTTTGCGCAGGTTCCAAGCGAAAGGCATGGATGTAGGAGTCACCGACGACGCCCTCAACGGCATCCCCATCGAGGAGTCCTCTTCGGACGAGGAGGAGGTGGAGGAAGAGGTGCCCGAAGGCGAGGACCCCACTTTGTACAGGGCCAAGAAGGTCCAAAAGGAGAAGCCCTTCCATTTCACCAACCTAAGCGAGGTAAAGAACAAGTGGGAGCACGGCGAGCAGACCACCAAAGACGAACGAAGGGAGGAACGCAAGCAGGAGATACAGTCGATTAGGAATAAACTATTTTTGGTACTTTTATTATGATAATAATCAAGGAATCGTAATCGATGGTGATTGGTTTTTAGGGTAAGCAAGGGAAGATGAAGGAAGCCTACCAGCAGGCCGTGATGCAATCGGAGTCTTGCACGAATCTCGTCAAGTCGGAGAAAATCGAATCATGTGATACGAAATCGATTAAGGAAAGATTCGAAAAGGGCGAATTGACCGCCGATAAAGAACTAAAGGCTGGAGAGGAGGACGACAACGAAGTCTATCAAAGCGGTATTATAATATTTGTATTGCGCATAGTAGTATAAATATTAAATCTTCTTTATTTTAGAGATAAGCAAGAAATCGAGATCCCTCTTCTTGGAAATGGACGCCAACGCGGCCAAACAGCCACAGAGCGTTTCGCCGGTTTCCTCAACTAAAATAGACATCAAAAAGGCACGAGAAGTAAGTTGAATACAGGGTAATTTTTTACACAAAACATAGAGAAAAATGTCCAATTTACCCACGACAGGCACTTCAAAATACACTCGTTGTGTTGGAGAAACTTCCATATTTAAATGATTCCGCTCACGAGCTGTCTCTAAAGACTAATGGATGGATGGAATAATGAAATTCGTTAATAAAAAAATCCTTTCTTATTGTATTATCGACTAATATATTATATTTATGGCGTGTGTATAAAACTTGAGCGAATTTTGTCTAGGCCTATTTGGCGAAACAAGCGCCCGAAGACGTGGTGAGATCGTCTGAAGCTGAAGAGGTAATGGAGGTTAAAACGGCCGACATACAGGAACGGTTTAAATTTTTCGAAACGTACAGAGAACCGGAAAAGGAGCGAAAACGGTTCCGGATTACACCGCCTAGGGACCCCACCCAAGTTAAGGTTGTTATCCTGACGAGCATGCGGATGTTTATTGTCGTTTTTTAATGCTAGATTTGTTCCATCGCAAGTTCCGGATCGTTTGGAATTGTTGTACGCATGCTCGAAGCAGTTCCGAACGGTTCCGAATTGTTCTCGAACTAAAGCAGTGTGTACTAAAGAAACTTATAAAACCTTTTTCTTTTTTCTTAACTTGTTTAGGAAGTTTGAGCGTTTCGAATGACGTTTTATGATCCTCTCTAACATGCGTATTAACTAATTAACGCGTGTCGTGCGATTGTAAAAGTTTCCCATTAATCAAACAGTAATATCTTTTATATTTTTTTTATAGAACGATACGCCCGATAGAGAAATTTACCGCGACCCGGAAATCGTCAGGTCGGAAGATACGGTAGACGACTCGGAAGTCGCCAAAGCCTCTCACACCGCTTCTAAAATGCTCAGCAAATTCAGGCAGATGGAGGAAAGCCTCACCAGGGAACCAGAACTTGCCGGTAAGATCATCTTCGATATTTATCTTGTCATTTTTCTACCTGTCACACCTGTCATACATGTCATTTTCATACTCTTTATACCACGGCCTTGCATAGAGGTCTGGAAACTAGCACAATTTTGTCGTGGTAGGGGTAAACTGCTAAACGAAGATCTTTTCAATTATTTTACTCATCTGCAAATGTTATGAATTCATATAAGTTTGACTATTAGTCGTGCAAAAGATTGGATTAGTTTCCCGACCTGCTATGCAAGACCGTGATTGTTATACTGTGTTTGTGCTAAATGTCACCTGTCAATTTCACCATCTGTCTTATGGTAATATAACTACAGGATTCTCCTGCAGTATTATAAGCAGCTATTTAAATATTTTCGGTGTTGCAGGTCCCAAGCCACTGAAAAGGTTTACTCCACCTCCTGAACCGACCAGACAGGAAACCGAAAGCGAAGAGGAGTCCGCCTCGGGCGAGGAAAACGACGAAGAGGAGGAAGAAGAATTGAGCGATTCGCAAAAGTTACCTGAGGATTTAATCGAGGTGAGTTTCTTCTTCAATAAAATCCTCCATTTTTTTACATTGTGCGTATTTCAAACAGGCGCAGAAGGCCGCGAGGGCGAAGCAACTGAGGGCAAAATTCGAGAAATGGGAGGCGCAGGAAATGAAGCGGGAACAAAACCAATCGGTGAATATTTTCGAGGAGTACGGCGACGAATCGCAGGTGGAATCGACGAAATCGTAAGCTTTTTATTTCCCATAAATTATTCATATTTTTGAATCATTTTTGTCTTGTTTTTCGCTAGATTGAGGGCGCGTTTTGAATCGATGCGAGAAACTAGTTCGGATAAGACGAGGACGCCCCGCGTAAAGGTCAATAGGTTTGTGGTAAGTGTTCATTCCTTTTATTAAAAGACTAAAAGATTGAATATTTTTATCTATACCGGTTGTAACACGCTATAAAGTTGTTTTCGTGTTAATATACTGGGGGTCCCATATATTAATTTCTTAATAATATAACAATTAAGGGCTCCCTGTATAACAGAGATTTAACTGTCTTTAACAATTCGCTTTAAATGTTAATAATTTTTTATAATTAATTTGAGAGGCTTACAACTCGAGAGTACTTTAGGGAAATAATTAATATATTCTACTTTAACAATTAGCTTTAAATTAAAAAAAATATATATAACTAATTTGAGAGCTTACAAGATAGTTCTTTAGGGAATTTAATCTCTTGTAAATAAATGGCGAAATTAATTATAAATTTGTCAAATTAACGGGATTATTTTATAGTCAAAACAACCGGTGGATATAATTTTCTAATTACACATTAATTGGCAAATATTCTTTTGTAAATACAAAAAAATATATCACGAATTTGTTGTAATTAAACGAAATTTAGAAAAGAATATTTTTCATCACACGTAACATTCAGCTTTTGCACTAAAAATATCATCAGCAGACGAACGAACGATTATTTTATATTATAAAAAAAACACATCCTTGTTTCTGCGTTTATTTATTTTTTTTTTTTTATTAATTTGGTTAACATTTTATTTTGTTGGTGTTTTGCATTTTGTTGGAGTTTTGTGCACACTAATTAGTTAACAATTTGGTTTTTTAATTTTTTTTGCATGACGATTATTTTTTAGTTTTCTATACAGTGCGGTCAAATAAGTCCAAGTAACACGGTTCCTTTATTAATGGAGATAGAAAAACGGTGTAATAGACAAATCATAGGCGTCTCAATATCAAATTGTTTAAGGGAAAAAATAATTAACGCGATAAAATGGTAGTGCAATAGATCTCTCTGTAGATGAAAGAATAATTTTTAAATGTGCAACTTTCGTAGAAAATATTTTTCTATTTCTATTATTAAGGCAGACATCTCACTTCGACACTTTATTTATCCACCCTGTAAAGAGTTAATTTACGACGATTGTACGAGCGTGAATTGAAAATAATTTTTTTGTAAAATCCCAATCAAATTATTAAATTTTAATAATCTCTGGTATTATTTGATTCATCCTCGTAGTATCGAGAGTAATAACGTAATTTTCGTAAAAAACTCAATTGTGATGTAGTTATTTTCTCTTTTCAGTGAACGAAAAATTCATTGGAGTCGTCCAAAAAAAATAAGCCTAATTGTATTACAAAAAAAATAAAATCATAACTAGTTATATTACTAATTAAATTCTTTGTAACGGCCTTTTTGTCTATCCACACGATCACGACTAGAGAGTAGATTTTCAACCATTGACATCTCGCCCCCTCGAATTTTCATTCATCGGTATCGAATCGAATGTGAATGGATAGAGTTATCGTCTATTTAATGTATTTTTTAAAATTTTCTCCTATCAGCAGAGGTCTTATCTATTTCTCGGTTAATTACTAGGGAGTTTTTGTATAGGTACGTTAAAATAGCGTAACTCTAATTTGACGCACGTCAGGTGTTATTATTTTTACAATATTGACATTTGACGTTTGTCAAAATAGCGTAATTTTTGCCTGAAGTTAGCAGAAAATTTCTATTATTGTTTAAGAAGCAAAATATACACAGAAAGTAACGTAAAATATATATTTCCTTTGCTCTGAAATTGTTTATTGTATAATTAGTATCTTTAGGAAGATATTTTACTTTTATATGTCATTGGATCACACTACATAAGAATAATTGTATGTTATTCTTATTTTTTTTTCAATGAGGAAATATTTGTATATAAGGTAATTTTTTAAGAATTATTATCTATATTGTTAGTATTAATTATTAGTGACATACTAAAAAGTTTTATTTGAGATAGATGAGGCCTCTTCTATTAGATGTAACGTGGTAAAATCACTCTAGATGGTCTTTTTTTTACATTAATATATCTAGAATATTTTATTAAGTTTTTCTATTTTTAGTGCTTGTTTCGAATTGAAATTTTCATATTTTAAAGTGATTATTATACTGATTATATAGTTTAAGAAATTACTTTGTTGTTTATTGTTGAACATTTTTTGGTAAATTTTTTTAAAAAATTAGATTTTATAATAATTGTGAAATTAACCGAAAAAAAAACAATTCTCCCTCTATGAATATAATTACGTCTAAGTTATGAGATTATAATATTAAAAAATTATTTATGTAATATTCAATATTTGTGCCAATTTATACTGATTTTTTTGAGTGAAATAAATTGAATTTTTAATGTCACTTGCGATTTAATTGACAACAAATTGCAATCATCAACAACCGCCGAAATCGAATTTATCGAATTAAAAATCGAGTTCGACCGAATTTTGAAAAAAATCTATTTTTTCGCAAAATTAACGAAAAGCCGCCGACCAATTCCACCGAAACATGCGAAGGGTGCGACGAGAAGGTTTACCCCTTGGAGAAAATCACCGTGCACGGCCATGTTTATCACAAAAAATGCTTCAAGTGCATGGAATGCTCCGCCATTTTAAGGTAGGAATTTTATTATTACATATGCATACATTGTACAATATTTAAAAAACATTTAGTGGGGTATGAGGAAAGTATTAAATCATTAGAGCTATAATTACTTTGTTACCAACCCATTTACGAAAATGACATTTGACGTACGTCAATATAACGTAACGTTATTCCTGCAAAATTATTATATTTTAATAAATATCCCACTATTTTAAGGTAGGAATGTATTAATTACATAAATTACAATTCATTTCCCCCATATTTTACATGAAATTTAGTGGGGTAAGATCAATACGTAAGTCATTATTACCAACCCATTTACGACCATGACATTTGGCGTACGTCAAAATACCGTAACGTTATTCCTGCAAACACCATTAATTTTTAATGAATGTTTCACTGTTTTAAGGTAGGAATATATTAAGTACCTATATAAATTAATATTTTACATGAAACTTTATGGGGTAAAATGAATTCATTATTACCAACTCATATATGACAATGACATTTGACGTACGTCAAAATAACGTAACGCTATTCCTGCAAAAAGTGTTGTATTTTAAACAGGATGGACACTTACTCGTACAACCAGGGCCTGCTCTATTGCACTCCTCATTTCAAGAGGCTCTTCATATCGAAAGGGAATTACGACACAGCTTTCGGCCTCAATCAGCACAAAGAAAAGTGGAATGTAAATGCCTCAGTCGCGTAACGACTTTAATCTAACGAGTTTAACGTTAATAGCTGCGTATTTTCGGGCGCTGTATTTTGTACATAAGCGAACCCGTATGACGAATTTTCGCCTGGAAAATTTTTAATATAATTTGTGCTTTTTTGTTGTGCGCGCGAAAAATTTTAGAGAATTGTTTGTATGCGTAGATCGAGCTTTGTAAAATGTTTTTTGTCGTTTGAATAAATGAAATGTTGTCTTGATTGTTTCGATAAAATCGAGCTTTTTGTATTGTACTAATTCCTATTTATAATAGCGATGCGTTAATTGCGCGATAATTATTGTTAAGCGATGATTAAAAATCGTTTAAGGAACGTCGATTATTTTGTAACCGCTATTTAGCTGCTCGCTGAAATATTTTTATTGGATAAAAATATGTTCAGGGAAGGTTTAAAAATGTTTGTAAATAATTAACGTCGCTTCTGATTTTTTGCCTAACACATTTAGTTAGCAAATAAAAAAATCGCTTCTATTCTTATAAAGATAGGGTTAAGTTTGTATTAAGTACACTTTAGGTTAGATATACAAATATCGTATTTTTTATTACCATTTATGTGATTATATGCAATAAAATTTTTATTATAATTAGCGTTGCTTTTTTTTCTTCTAAAATGTGCACCAAATAACAGAGATATTCTGTACAAATTTTCACGAAAAAGAGGTAACCCATTCTGATGACCAAATATCAGAACCTATTAAATTTTAACTTTAAAACCCCGACCATTCAACCTTTTATTTGCGACACCCTGTATATAAAAAAAGCTTGGTTAAATCTCGCTGTAAAATTTACCAAAAAAACCGCTCACAAAAGCAACGAACGATTTCTCGATAGTATCATCAGTAAGGAAAGAGCAAATTTCCGCTAGACGAGCATCCTCCTGCGAGGCTTCTCCTGCGTTTTGGCATTTCGAAATGGACCCGAAAGAGCATTGGGCCTGCTCCAGGGATATTGATTCTCCGCGTCGCGAGAAAACAGCTGACCGAATCAGTATCGTTCGAGGCTCTCCTGCTGGCGGCACCGCCGACGCGCCTTCTTCTCCTTCGACTTTCCTTTTATTTGGCAACGCTTCCTGCCACTCCCGCCAAAAATTTTCGTTTCGGCTCCGCCAAATTCGCTCACGCCCGTTTCGGAAAAGCTCAACGTTCACGTGCCGCATGTAGTTCGATTTATCCGAGGCGATTCTCGCGCTGATTTTTCTCTTACTTTTCCTTCGTACGTGTCGCGATGATGGTCAAAATATATTAATAGTTTTGTTGCTTTAAGATTTTTTCGGAATCGCGAAAATGGACTATATAAGGGAATTCGACATACAATTAGAAAGGGAATATTATTATGCCGGTGAAACTATTAAAGGACACGTTGTGTTGGATACTATAGAAAATTTTAAGCTCAGAAGTAAGTCCTACTAATGTACATACTATGTATTCAATAATACCAGGTGTCCCCTTATATTTTCTATTAACAACACAGTAAGTAACGTTAAAATATATTGGACCACCCGGTATTAAAACACTCTTATTAAATTCATAATAAAGTATAAAATTTTTGCCAAAATCAATATTCTTTTTTAGCCATCAGGGTTATCTTGAGGGGTAAAGCTCACGCTGAATGGAAGGTTCTTATCTCTGGAGACAGAAGAACGGTAAGTTTACACATACAGTGTGTCCCATAATAATTATAAAATAACTCAATAGATCAGTATATTATAAACGCTCTCTTATGCAAGTAATAAAAAGACAATAATTCAAACCATTCAAATAATACCCCGACTATAAAAATTTAAGTATACGACCGTCGAGAGTATAAAACAAAAAACCTAATAAACTTTATCGCCATCGAAAACGATCGAAGCGAATTTCCCGTCTGCACTTTACTCGCCCGGATGGCCCTTTATTGTCACTCGGTATCTTTCCATCTTTCCCTGCCTCTTGCGCTCGCTTGTTTGCCAAGTAGCCCGAAGTAAGTACTATACAAAAGCGTAAATTAAGTTTTCTGGGTCACGTCATGTCACGTCTACTATCGGACCTAATATACAGTAAAACCCTTTCAAGTTCGAGCGCTTTGTTGTAGCCAGAAGGGACAATTCCATCCGCCAATCTCGAAATGAATCCGTTCGATTTCAAGCGGACTTTAAGTTGGAAATGATACTTTTAATTTTATCAGTTGGAATGGATGAAAAATCACCATAATGTACTCAGTTTTTAAGACCCTCTACAATTCAAATAATTCCAGGTGAAAGACGATCAAATTTTCGTCGACGAGCGGCAGATTATTTGGGGCGAGAATAATCTGGAATCGACGATTCCAATACTTCCCAGAGGTGTCCATAAATTCCCGTTTAAGTAAGCTTCCGCTTCCACTTTAAACGCTCGCATCCTCGATAATTGCATGCGTTCGATTGCAGATTCTCGTTGCCCGAATCGAGTTTACCGTGCTCGTTCGAGAGCAAATCGTGCTATATCAGATACTTTTTCAAAGTTACGATCGACATACCCTACGCCAGCCCGCCGCAGGGCATCAAATACTTCACCGTCATCGGACCTCACATAGATTGCATGGAAGAACAGTACTTAGTAAGTATCCTACAAGCGGTGGATATAGTCGAAACTATTGGTTGATTTTTTTTAAGAAACCGATAGTGCTGGAAAACAGGAAATCCACGTGCTGCTGGTGCTGTAAAAAGGGCACGGTGAGCTTGCGCTGCGTGCTGGCCCGATCGGCGTACGTTTGCAAGGAAAGCATAAAGCTCAAAGTGACCATCGACAATCAGGCCGAAGAGGAGGTGAAATTGAGAGTGAAATTGGAGCAGATTTGCGAGTTTTTCATAGACAGAGGGGTTTTGGGCGTGAGCAAGGACATCAAGCATCTAATATTCGAATACGGGTACGTATCGGAGGTAATCAAGTCGGATGGGGCGGTGGGGATTCCGGGGGATTTCCCGAAGGGTCGATTTGGTTAATAATGCGCCGTAACCGGCTGTGGGATATTAGCATTTTTAATTATAATTCACAAGAGGAATTGGACGAGAAATACATAATTTACGGCTTTAAATGAAGCATTGTAATAAGCTCTATTTTGCAACTTTATATTAGATATTAAAAAGTTTACTAACATAAATTTAATTCGAAATATTCATACGAAAAGTTCCACTAATCTTCAAAAGCTCCCTAAAGTCTGGTTCAAAACCCAAAACTTTTACAAATATAATCTTACTTAAATGTCAAAAGTGTAAGAAACAACTTTGGCCTTTTACGTCTCAGAAAACAAATCAATTGTGCCTCAAATATAATCAGTAAGAGTAATATATTTTTTACAGAGGTTGTCACGTAAAACCCCATACGAGAAGTAAATGGGACAGTTCCAACTGCCTAGTAATACCGCCGTTGCCTACCACCCTAGTACACATTTGCCGATTGGTTCAAGTCTACTATTTGCTAACGGTTGGTTAAATTAAACCGTAGCATACTTGTTACTATAACCAAACGATTTTGCAGGTTTATTTAGACACTGATAAGGAATTCGACGTGCTACAAGTCAGCTGCCCGATAACTATTGGAACTGTACCGTTCCGAATCCCCAACTCGAATAAAGCCCTGGCTCTGAAATACGGTAAACAATAGAAACATTTAAATAAAAGCACTAAAAATATTCTACAAAAACGCCCTCTTTTTGTCAATCAAATTTAATGTTGGCAACACTGAACGAACAAACACAATAATTTCAACTCTAGCAACTGTTTTCTAGTGGAAAAAAAATATCCCTTTTAGTGCCTTTACTTAATGACTTTACTAAATAGAGACTTTTTTAATAGAACACGCTTGTCCTGTCGTGGAAGGTGGAATGTATTTAGCACCGGAGTTTCTACTAGGCCAAGTTTACGACGGAAACGAACACCATTTAAAGTAAGTGCAAATTGTACTTCTGCAATTCTCTCTACATTTACTAATAAAATTTTAAGTTGGCAATAGCGTATTAAAAAAACCTACATACAAATAAGTACTACCAACTATTTTTTGAACAGGGTGTGTTAAAAAATTCCTATTGACGATTTAGTGATATGATTTATTATTTTTTTTCGTGTCAGATTGTATAAAACGGGTTTTATTTCAGGGATCCAATGGTTCTTTACAAGCCCCTGTACGTGACAGTGGACAAATCCGACGGCGATTAAGCTAAACGCTAAACTAACCAGGACCTAAGAAGAAAAGATGGCAATAACTACGTGCGTATTATTTAAGAAGAAAACAAAAAAAGTACCTCTACAGGGTATCAACCTCAATTTATTTTTATCACACCGTTTAAGACTGAAAATATAGCGACAAGTTTGTAGTCAATTTTTCACGTTTTTTTATATTTCGTATACCTCTATGTACAAGGTAAAATAGCAATTAAAAATGCGCCCAAGACGCTTAAATTGGATATTATTAAAATGTGCATAATACAGGGGGTTTGTGGATTTGCTGCAAATATTTACAAAATTTAATTAACTTCTGTAAATATATTTGAAGTGATATTCTCAACACCCTGTATATAAGTGTACTACCAAATCACTAATTAAATATTAAACGAGTATAATTATTTACTAATCATTAAATATAAAATATAAGTACAAAAAAGACGTATTAAAAAACATTAGCTAATTAAATTAAATAAATAAATGTGCGCCCTGTAATTTTTATGTCGTTCGAAATTTTATTAAAACTAATTAAGAATTATCTAGTGAATATTTGTCTTCTAAATGTCTCAAACGTTCAAGGAATTGTAATAACTGTAGTGCCAAAAATTACACGAATTTGCTAAGCCAATGTACCACAACGTGGTGCATTCACGTTAGCAATTAAGAAGTATTTTTAAGTAATTAATAAATTAATATAAAAGTTGTCATTTAAAGAAAACACCAATGTTCTACTTTGTACCGAAATAGGCCTGAATACTCGGAGGGGTTTCTAAAAATTATCTGCCAGTACCGGGAAATTTATATAGCTGCCGAAGTTTATAAGTATTTACATAGTAATTAATAAATTAATGCACCTTTACTGGACATTTCATAATACATAACTAAATTATGCACTTAATTTTTTAGTATCAAATCAGCAATATAAATCACTGAATATAAATAATATACTTACAATAAAAACACTTTAATTTTTTAACTAAGCACATTTTAATACACACTTAAAAAGGCACTGAAATTTTAAAATCACAAAATACAATATCCCCGTAAAGAGTGAGTTGCAAGAGGTTTTAGCGTAGGAGTTAAGGAAGTTTTATTTTAAAAATAATAATTGTTTTGTATTTTGATGTTAAGATTATGAATTATTATAGTAACGTTTAAATAAGAGATACCAAACTGTATTTATTCAATGTATAGAGACTTAACTGTTTACATTTACAAAGTAGCCAAAAATGAATAATTATAAGCGAAAATTTAGTAAAATATATATATATTTATATTGTTATTTGTTGTACGATTTTTTGAATAATAAATGTTTTTGAACTATACGAGCGTTTGTAATTCTTTTGCGAAAATTTGGATACACTATACAGTGTGTCCCGCTTAAAAAACGACGCAAAACAGGAGCATGTAGAGGAGCCCAAAATATGTTGTTTAAACCAAATTAACCTAATACAAAGTTAATCTGAGAAGTTATAGGTCTTTAAAGTGTAGATACAAATTAAAAAAATAATATCTCCGTAATACTACTCAAACTTAAAACAACAAAATTTGATATATGTTAATAGTGTACTAAGCATTAATCGATAGTTAGGAGAGATCAGTTGATTTATTTTAAAGGGTTCATCATGGATGAATTGTTAAAATGCTTCAGAATTTTTTTACCTGATGGAAGATTTCAAAAATTATTAGTTCGTTTCATAGGTCATTTCGTTATGTTTAACTCTTTGCCGTTTTAACTCTTAAGTCATCTACGTTATCAAAGTTACTTAAAATCGTGGATAATTAATTCAAAAGTTGCTGTGTTAAGTGGAGTTATAATTTGGGACACACTATATAAAATAAATATCTTCTCGTCGATTGGCCAACCCCGACAGCAATTATTTATTCATTAATTTAATTAATTGCATTAGAGAATAATTGAAATTTAATTTCGCCTTACGATGGATAATTGTTGCATAGATACACAATGGTCGTTGTTCCTATTTTTTTTTTGCTATTACTCGAAACATAACACAATGTAATAGTTGTGTCGAGTACACTCCCAAGCGACTCGACATCGAAAGAGCGGCCGAGAGAGGTAAAAGCGCGAAACGTACACGGGTCGTTAGATTGACAGATAAATTGTGGGAGAATTATTTATTATTTCGTTATTATCTCTTATGGGAATGATACACCCGATGTTGGATGGATGTTACGTGGGCGGTAACGGTTTTATTGGCGTTATTCGCTCGATAGCGACATTTAGCGCTCGTTTCGATTTTTTAAAGTGAAAGTTAAAGGTACTAGGATAGTATAGAAAAGTGCTAAGATTTGGCAGAAGTGACACTTATACAGGGTGGCCCAGAACTCACGACCCACCGGGAAATGTCTTATGGAAAAGACAATGGAGAGGCCGAAACTGCAGTCGAAAACATGACAAAGTTTTTCTTTTGGCAAATAAAGAGGTTCAAAATCGACCAATCCCGGTAGGAATTCAAATCCTCGAAAATGACGTGAATTAGCTATACACCAATTTGACATTATTGAAAGATTCTATTTCCTTTTCACTTTCGAGGTTGACAAAATCTGTCAAAATCGATCAAAAAATGGATCATTCGATTCGAACCACTTTTAAGGTGCATGATAAAAAATTCTGTAGGTTTGATATCAGCACGACCACAGATAACCTACACTATAGATGGGAAACTCAATTTTTTTACTAACGACACCTGTGACGCGCGTCTATACATTAAATGCAGAATACTAATTATACTTACAGTGTTCTGCAATTGGCGCCAAAATTTAAAAATCTTGTGTACACAATTATTACTTTTAAATAAGAATTTCATAATAAATTTAGAGGGAAACCCTTTTAACTGAAATAAACATTTTACTTTATAAATGTAGTTAGTGTAAAATGAGTAGGTCAGTTAAAAAGAATTCCTCTAAATTTATTATGAAATTGTAGATTTGAAGGAGAAAAAATAAAAGAAACAACAATCTTCTATAGCTAAAATAGGTATATTCTACAATGGTCTAATTCACAAGGTATATTTTTTTAAATTTAGGTATTCTTCTTTGATACTCGTCATGGGCCCTTTTAAATAATTCATTACTACCTATTAGAACGGTTCCTATTAATAAACAGTAATAAGGATAACTAACTGTAACGAATTCCGATATAGCATTATTCAACTCACAACACGCACGTAAAAATACAATAAAGACACAAATGTCCGAAGTTAAACCATAAATGGCATAAAATAACCAAAAACTCAAAAACGACAGAAAATACGAAGGAAGTCGTTAAGTCTGTTTCATACAGGTGTTTTATACAGATAAAAACGCGAATCCGGCCATAAAGGGCGGAACGGACCAATAGGACCTATGGACTTTACATAGCTAACATACTAACTTGACGGGGACTTTACTAGGCCATTTTCATACACTGACATCTATAGCAAAACATGCGCAGTGGTGTTTCATGGAGGCTCGAAACAGGTGGAGCCAGTAGCCACGAGTTCCCATACCCTGAGCACGACGAAGCTCCTGAATGATCGATTTGGAAGCAAATCTTTGATCAATAGTCACAGCTGATTTTGGCAGCTTTTGTTAACCTTGAAAGTGTAAAGGAAATAGAATCTTTCAATAATGTCAAATTGTTGTATAGCTAAGTCACCTCATTTTCGTGGATTTAAATTCCTACCGGGATTGGTCGATTTTGAACCTCTTTATTTACCAAAAGAAAAACTTTTTCCTGCCTTCGACTGCAGTTTTGGCACCTTCATTGTCGTTTCCATAAGGCATTTCCCGGTGGGGCGTGAGTTCTGAGCCACCCTATATACATAGGAATAAATAGTTGAGCAAAAGGATTGGTGCAAATCCAGGGACAAACTGTATAGGTACAATTTGTTATTTTTGAGTCCTTTTTTTGATTTCCAAAAAACAGTAATTTTTTCTCTATTGGATGTTGTTTTTTGTTCTCTCTGAAGAGTACATTGTTGACGTTTCGTTCTTGCAGAACCATCATCAACTTTACAAGATTTTTGCATCTTAAATGCACATTGTCATTCATGATTAAATTGGTTTATATTTTTTTGATGCACTTCTACCCTACGTTATTTTAGTTATTCATAAAATAATTGATGGCTCTTTAATCTTCCATCCACTGTTAAATTACACTCCGATTATTTTCGAAGAAAATACAACACCCTTACCAAAACAAATTCAATCCCTAAACCCTTACAAAACTGTACACAAAACCTACAAATTTAATCATCAATCTCGCCCGATAATAATTAACGAACAAACCATCTTCGCATGTCTAACGAGTAATATTTAATTGACATTACACCAATCATTTTCTCTCGATGATAAAAAAAACGCGTTATTTAATAACAACCGTTCTCGATTAGCCATCGTACGAATTTTTGTTTTCGGAACATCTTCCCGCCCGCGGGCCCCTCTTAATTGCCCCTTCGTCCAACCGGCTGACCATTAGAAATTACCTAATCGAAGAGCGCCGAAGAAAGGAAGAGCCGCGAGAGAAAAGAAACCCCGCCGGTCGGAGTTCGATCGCCGCCGGTTTTCCTGGTTGTGCCGAGAGGAAGACGCGCCGGGTTCGTGTAATTATCCGCGTGAAAGTACACAAACACGAAAGTCTCAAGAATATCTGACCTATTGCCTTCAGTATCGGTACGCAACGGTTTCGATGCGCCTTCTCTTCGGTTTAATGTACCCAGTTAGAGGTGCGAATGCGATAAATTTCGAATCCGACGAGCCGCTTTTCGTTTGCATTCAAAATAAATTCTTATCAATCTGCAGCGCATTTTGCTCCTTTATTCGATTTCTAATTGGGATATTTACATGTAAATTCGCTTGAATGTTCCAGTACGTTTTAAACTTTATATACTTCCCACTTTATTAATTTATTAATATTTATTACAGTCACATTAATTAACAGTGATCACCATAGGAGTACGATTACCTTAATAAACAACATAATGAAAATACTGGCCCTATGTAAAAACTATCAAGTTAAACAACTTTAAAAGTAGAGTACCTGAGTACCTACGGAGGATTTAAAAATATGTAAATTTTTCTGTTACCTATACAAAATAACTTAAACCACCTCTACACATATTTACATGCAAATAGATTAAGAGATATTGTAGTCTATTATTCCAAACGCATTTTTTCCAAGTTTCTAATCGTGCCTCTTCCTCCATCGGCGCTTTTACGTGACTACGGGGTACTAATAAGGAAGAGCGTGTACCGCTCGTCGAAGAAGAGACTTGGACATAATTAAATCACGAGCGTGCGATGCCGGCGAAACCGTTTCCGATACGCCACTGGAGGTACATACTCGATTTATTAAGGACCTTTTCTGATGGTACTTTCTCGCGGATTTTCGAGCAGGTGCGATTCGAAATCAAAATCGCCCGTATCTGATTCGAGTCGAAAATTTATTTGTCCACTTTCCCTTGCGATAAGGAACGGACGGAATCGATGGAAATAATTGATCGGTCCATCGATCAATGTATTTTCAAAATTAAAACATGCCGGCACGATTATTTATTTCTCAATATAAGTCGATGTTGTTAAATAACATTACTAGATGAACATATTTTGCGCGCATATTTATAGACAAAATAATTGTTATTGTATAGTAATTATTTTTTCTCATCAAATCGTTTTATGTGGTTCATCGCCAATTGGTTCATCGCAATTAAGTTTCGATTGGAAAAAAAAGAACTGATTAAAATTTTTTATAGCCTTTCATAATCCATTTACCTTAAAAGTTCAACGATTGAAACAGATTTATCTTGAACCAGTAATTTGTTTTAACAGACTCGTATTTAAAATTTTCCCCAATTACTTTACAACTAAACTTAAAATTCGTAAAAACACTACATTTTATAACGAATTTTATCTCGTATTTCTCTAAGTTATTGTTCCTTCCGGGCGCCTTATCCGCTCATTGTTGCACCGGATTATCCAATAACTACGAGGAATTCTCTAGATAGGAATCGACTCTGTGCTGTGGCTATTAGTGATCTGCTCACCTCGTTTGATTCGAAGTATGTGGAGCAAGACCATTACTAATGCAAATTAATGCTCATCAGTGCGTTATATAATCCGAATTAGGAACGAAATCGATTCGAAACGAGGGTCAAATATACCGATTATATTAGCGTGGAATATGAGAGTTCATATCACAAAAATGGAAGCAGGAGTGTCCAATACAGGAGCAATAAGAAAGCGAATATTTTTTATGGTAGGTGATTGTTAATTGGTACTTTAAGGATGCTCATTAGTGAATAAATTTGTTCTGTTTCTTACGCATTTATTAAAGCGTTTAAGTGAAAATTCTCCTGTATAAATATTCTAATAGAAATATTCCTCGTTATGAAAATTTGTATACTCATTAAGTTCATAAATTTGTTATTGAAATATTTCACAACGTTATTAAGGTAAAGACCTATAACCAGGTCAAATTAGGCATAAAATTGGCATAACCACAGTGGAAAAATATTATGATAATCTATATCTTTCTACTTTATATGTATATCAACAAATTTTCTATTCTTGGCTAAAAATTAGTGCATTATAAAGTATTATCAGGATGATATTTTCCCAAATGTCGGTCAATTCCCCTGCACTAATAATATTAACCTGCCTGTACATAAAGTAAAATAATCTCCTTTGATGATTTCTTTCATAACAGCCGAAGAATTAAAAGCAATTTCGATTCTTCTCCTAATAACTTATTTCGTCACGGTATGTAATTTACGTTTGCTAGTTTTAATCGATTATGTTCGTTGCAAATTTCAAACGCTCACACAATGAATCGTGTATTGAATTTTATATTAACTTGTTGAAAACCATCAACATCGGTGCATTATATGATTTTTTTAACAAAGTATTCGAGATACTAATGCCTAATCAGGAGGTAGTAGATGAATTTGAGAAATGAAGTGACAAAATTTAACATAAAATTCGTTATTATATCATAGTTAATTTTTAAATTAGAATGATGGGTCATAAATACAAGTTAAATATGTAAATGAAGAATACTGCATTTTTTATGTGCTCTTTAGGCATTTGATTTATGTTTATATGTTTAATTTTACTTTTATGCAAGTTTGAGTTAAGTAATCAAAATATTTTTAATGAAATGTCATGGATTTTTTATTTTTTTATACTATATCCCCAATGAACTTTCAAACTCAAAAATAGTATGATAAAAACGATATATGTTTGTACAACTATCACTATTGCTGTAATTAAATAACACAAGGCAAGGAAAATCGATTTTTTTTATCTACACCTATAGATATTTTCTCTATTAACGATGTGAACAATATAACGACTTCTTGTTTCATTATTCTACGTCTAACCGATACTTCTTCCGCAATTTCGTGTTCTACAATAACGAAAGTTCCAGATTTTTTCGTCTTTACGTTTTACGTTAGACAGGTAACTAGTTGTAAATGCGAAATCGCCGATTTCCATATTTAATGTAGCCAGTAACCGGTGGAGTTTCGCAAGTTAACGCCGCCTCCGGCGTCCCCTATGCACAAACAATATAAAAAATTTGAAACAAAAGCGATCATTGTTTTCACTTCGAAACGTATAATTTCGATTTAATGAGTTTTAATGGAATTGCCGGTTATGTAAATTGCTGGCTGCTCGCCATTACGTGGACATGAGACCCATTAATTATTTTTAAAAATCGCTGATATTTTTACACGCCTACTTAGATGGTTAATGGTGCATTATTTCATAAATTTAAAATTTAAAATTGTATCTTAATAAAAATCTAGGATTATCCTATTTGGACTTGTTATTGAAAGGAACAATTTTACTCAAGATTTAGGATATTGCAAGTGAAATATAAAAGTTCCCTAAAAATGAAGCAGGAGTGTGTCCAACAGGAGCAATGAGAAAGTGAATATTTTTATGGTAGGAGATTAATGGTTTAATTGATGCTTTAATGATGCTCATTGGTAAATACATGACTTCCTGTATAAATCTTCCAACACAGACGATCTCTCTTTATTAATGAAAAGAACAAATTCGGTCAAGATTTAGGATATTGTACGCAAAAAAAACTTATTAAATAACAAATAAATCGTCGAGTAATTTAATCGGAAATAACAACGATGAGTCTACTCGACGGTCACTAAACCTTTTTCATCGAAACGCTTGTGAAAGTAAATCTCCCAACATGCAAAGCTCGTATTTTAACATTTTATTTTTACGTTTCCTCGGAGCGGTCGTGTCTTTCGAGTCCGGCGTGACCTCATCGGCTTCTCCGGTTCCTCATTTTTGCACTTAACTGGCTTTTAGCCATCATTTTCGATTTCAATTTCGCCAACTAGTTTCCTCGATACGATATTCTATACTATGTAGGTGAATGAATTACGTGCAATAAACTTATTATACAATCTTTAATAAATATGAAAATGCATCATGTTCCATTATTGCAAGTTGTTAGCTTCAATTCAAATTCTTATTTTTTAAAAGAGTGCTAAAATGCACGAAAAATTAACGAAATAAGTAATTTCTTTAGCGGTTACATGACGAAATATTTAATTTGCAACGATTTGTAATTGGTAAAGGGCAAAATAATAAATGCTTTGATAAATATCGGTAATTACCATTGCTCGTACGGAATCGCAGATAAGACCAAGCAAATTACTAATTTATTATCCACATCAATTTTCATTTACGATTCGGTTTAGCAAATGAAATTAATAATTTTTTTACCACGAGTACCTGTAATTTGCTGTGCCTGAAGAATACTATAAAATAAGTCTTGATTTAGTTCAAGATTCATGGAATACTATTGGAGCTTTTGTCCCCGTGATGAGATTACGTGATGGCACACCTTTTTGTTACATCCTGTATATTGGTAAATTAATCCTGTACTTAATGCACATTTCTTATGCAACGTACCCACAAGAATACCTACAAGGAAGCATATGAAAAAAAAAATAAAAATATTTATACTTTCCAGTTTTTACAGCAGCTACATTTCCGTCGTTACAACCACCTGTTTAATTTACGCCTTGTTGAATTTATTTCAAGTCTGCACGCAAATCTCTCGAAATAGTGTCAAGTGACCCTTTACTTAATACCCAATACCTACGCATCTTTATAACAGGACCACAGTAGATATAATTTATAAGGAGCAATAAACAACATTTGGAGATCACTTCAAGTACGCCCACGCTTTATACTAATATTATTTGGAATAATATTATGAATATTGCAATTCTTGACCTAATAGCGTTGACTTGAAGACAACAACAAGGTGCATGTTTAAAATAATGTTTTAACATCACAATGAAAGTTTCGATTTTACCAGGCTCCTAATTTCCCCGCAATTGTCGGGCTGCAAGAAGGAAAAAATCGAAAATAATTTAAGAAAAGAAAGTGCATCGTGACCTCGACCGCAAATCAAGGACGATTTAGCACGGTATAAAATGAAAACGAAAAAAAAAATCGGATTTTTAAATCTTTCATCATAAAAATCGTGATATGCTTAATGCATTTAGTAATGGGAAATCCCAAAGCTCAGAATGTACACATACAAAAGCTTTAGGGGAAACTTTACAGTTTGCAGCTTTGAAATTTCTTAGTGACTTAATAGTTATTATTCCTTCAAATTTACTTCCACATTTTTTTTCAAACAACAAAAACAAAAAAAATAAATAAAAAAAGATTAAATTTATAGTATTATTCGAATGGAATAAAATTAACGTTCTCGTTGCACGGTAAATTATAATATGTGTGTATAATTGACTTACATCACGTAAGTACTCTAGACTTGTTCTTACATAATAACAAAATAATTTATGTAGATGACTCCGCTATTGCTAACCGTGTCGCTAGGATAATATATCTTCCATACATCTCTTAATTTTTATTTGCGCTCTTTCGCCGAAGGGAATTTGATAAAAAACCGATATAATTGTGTGGAAATGAATGTAGAAAATGTCGCTTATTTTTTATTCTCTCTAGTTTAGATAAGTTTACTCTCTACTTTCGATTTTTTTCACACAAAGCGGAAAATGATTTATGTGCACAAGTAAAATTTACAATCGTTTGTTGGAACTGAAATTCGGGTAAAAATTTTGTGGAGAAATTTTCTAAGATTGAAATATTATATTGTGGGCAATAAAAACGCGATAATATTCTCTAAACGTTAATTGCAATCGAACAAATACCTTAATTAATGATAATTCCTTAATGGATGACGTTTCAACCTCGAAACCGTTACTATGATAATGACTATGAGAAAATCGTAGAAATTTATACATCTGAGAAAGTTTTTTTTTATCAAATAGAATTAAAAATTTTCGAAACAATACTTTTATTAGCGCTATTTAGCCGAGTCGACTATTGTCCGGTCCTTTCGCCGTATCAAAGAAGTAAAAGTTACAAATTTCTTACAAATTTACTTTGTATTTTTAATTTTTTTCCTTTATAAAAGAATTTAATAAGAGATTTAATTATAATTCGTATTATTAACATGGGAACGACTATCAAATTAATAATGATATTTAATTTAATAGGTGGGAATATAATTGAAGATATACACAATTTCTATTTAAGCATTATGTTTTCACATTGTCAAATCAGACGTGTAAAAAGCTATAGAGATGATGGATAATACTGTTTATTTTTATTAATTTTTCTTGATTTGTAGAAGTTTCATTTAAATATTTAACTTTGAATTATTATTACATTACGAAATAGCTTCAAGCTCTTTACGTATTTTTGTGAATAATGTTCATTGAATTAATTTTAAAACCTCAAGAATATTTGTTGATAATATTACGCTCTTAATATGAGTACAACGAAAAATCAATGAAATCTCGATTGACAGCCGTCCTATATTCTCCCTAGAAAGCAATTTAAAAGCCTGCCTACATATTTACTTTATTCTTGAAAACCTATTAAACTCATGGACATTGAAATAGTTAAATCGCCTTTATGCAACGCGCCGGTTCAGTTGTAAGTAAAATTTCTCATTGCAACAGGAACGTTTAGCAACTTTTTAATAACCAAACGTTCACAGTATTACAATAATGGCAGAGATAATAACACCTTTTGCGCTCATCCGTCATCCCAGCGCGTATTATATATTATAACAAAATGAAATGCAAACACTGTTTGCGCTCTTGTCTTGGATTTTCTCGGTCTTGTAGTTTTTTTTTCGATTTCAAAATCCGATTCGCACGACACGCAACAATTGACGCTCATTGTTATACCTGCAGCGAGTAGAATTCTAAAGTAAAAGCCGCTCGAAGGACCGGATTCGTAAAAACCCGCTAATTAATTGATAAAAACGCCAATTACCTTATCGCCGAAATATTTTATTAAAAATTACGGATGATTTATGAAACTTTCTCGCACTGCCGGCTGTGATAAATGGCCAATAGTGTCACCGAATTGATTGTGTTTAATGGATTGCTTTCGTGTATCATTCCGGGCTCTTTAGTGGGCGGACGACGGCTATTTTATTTGCATATTTGGATAATTTCATTGTAAAAATTAGCCATTTACCTACTGTTGAACATCGTTATGATTAATCGAGTAAATAATTAAATAACTCACATGATAGAAATTGATGGTTCCACAATAAATAATTTTAATAAATAGCTTAAGAGAAAAGAACTTATCACATACATATCATACTACATCCAACATTTATCTTGAGTTTGAAGTAAGCACACCCAAAATTAAGCATGAATTTTTTAAAATACAAAACTGCGATAATTTAAGAAGAAAATTTCCAAGTAAATTTTTGAAGGAAAAACTGTTGTGGATATCTTCGATCTGCGATTCTACAATTTTAATAATGCATTACTATTACTTTAAAGAGTCATAACTGTATAAAAAAAATGTTAATTTGGTACACCATAGTTTAAAGAGTAAAGCCGTAGATTAAATAATATAGACTCTTAAAGAGTTATTAATGATGAATTAAGTACAAAGAAATTTTGATTTCGTCGGAATCGCAATTAACCCGAGGTTAATTAGTTTATGAAAACTTTCGATTTTTCAAAAGTACGTGCTAGGAATGGAAAATTTCGGAGGATCAGCTTATAGTAGACCGGTTTTGAACTATGATGGAATCCTACGCTTTCGCGGGGCATTTTTGGCCGACAATACTAATCAAATAAACATTTATTTGAAAATCGTCGATTTACCTACATTTTCGGACTTTCACTTTATTCTTGCGTTTACGATAATAACACCGGTGTCGAGGCGTTAAAGCGAAAGAAAACAACAAAATATAACCCCGGTCGAGGATTTAAAAATTTCTTAAGGCCGAGTCCTTGCTATAGAAATTGCACAGCTTTTCGAATTTAATATCCGCTCCTGTTTAGTATGTCTCTGTGTCAGGCTTGTTTAGATTTGCAAATTGGATAGCTATACACAACAAATCTCGGTTTGTTTCATACATAGTAGGATCAAAATGTTTTCTATAAAAATAATATTGTTACTTACAATACTGCCAGCGTTAATAAATCAATGCCCGTTACGCTACTGATAAAATGATTTACGTGTCGGTAGACGTCTTGAGTACATCCTGAACACGTAATCTTCCTGAAAGAAAAGAACAATTTGTTTAAATAATAACGCTTTCTACCGAACGGTAATCGGTAATGCGGGTAATGGGCAAGAATAAGAAAGGAACATATCCAGCGAATATGTGCGCTTCACGACGGATTCGAATCCCATCGAGGAAATCGATTCTTTGACCTGCAAAAGTTCGCGAAGATTCGTTCGATCAACTCGCTGATTTATTAGCCACTTTATCATTCGGCGCTCATTGCATTTTGAGTGTTCGATGTTATGAAATTAAATTGTAAAGCAAATAAGCCGGGTTGAATTTTCTTAACGTATTAAGATGGCTACTTGATTGCACTTAGAGTAGTTCAAAATTGAATAATAGAGATCAAATTTAGCATTGTAGAGATTGTAAAGATTTTGAAATAATTTGTATAAAATATCATTATAAACCAGTTTTTTACATAAAAAATGTAAATTCTTCTATAAAGCAGTTACAAAATTGTTTATTAATAACAATTTACTAATTATCATTACTAAATAAATCTGAAACAAACGAAGATAATCAGTATTTATTATAAAGTAACCTGAATAGAGTTTTAAATTATGAAACGTCCACTTAAATATTTCATTGATATCGGGTCGGTTTTCGCCTTGTTTGGTTTGAATTTCGCATGAAAACGTTGCGAAATAATCGAAATTAATTACGAAGATTCATAATAAATCCACCATCGATTCGTAGTGATGCGGAGGAATCGAACGCGAAAATGAGAAAGGTACTTTGTACCGAGCATGAAGTAATAACAATTCACAATCGATTGCGTTTTGGAATGATCAAACCCATCGAGCATTCGACGAGAAAGGAAAATAAAATCCTAAATAATAAATTACCGGCTAATTGTTTCACGGCAACAGGGCGGAGTCTGGGAGTCCTGACAAGCTTTACGAATTTACTAGAAAAATTTCTTTTATTCAATTCAGATTTTTTTTACGTAACGCTTCCACGAACAACTTTATATGCGCGTTTGATCGCCGTCGAAAGGAAACATTCTATGCACCGAACATGCGTGGTAATTTAAATTGTGTCAAAAAAAAGAAGATGTTGTAGAAATACCTGATTGCCCGTAATGATAAAATGCTCTCTCGGACGTTTTTATTTGCGTCAACGTTACCTAATCGCAATGAAATAGGAAAGGCATGTGCATGTCTGTATATCTTATAAGTATATTATAACTTCTTAGAGATTACCGAGCTGCCAACTTAACGCAGATGGGGACTTTTATTGGAATGTTGGTAACGCAGTAATTTGTTGTGATTAATGTGGAACAAGTGCTACGCCTATGTAGAATAATTTAACATTCTAAATAAGATCGTTATTTATGCAGCTGGTACTGAATTGGGCGCAGAAATTATTTATTTCCTGAGAGATTAAAAAAGGGTATTTTATTCTTATAGGTAAATTGGATGGGAGAATATTTCAGGTAGAAAAGGGGATTCATTTGCAAACTTTGAAAGAAATTAAAGAAATTAAAGATTTTTGGAGTTGTTTTAAAAAGCAGTGCAATAAATTAATTTAGATTCTAGGGAATGATAGAGTAGAGAGTAGCAGAAGGGAGTAGCAGAAGAGAGTAACAGAAAAGAATAGCAAAAGAGGGTAGCAGAAGAAAGTGGCAGAAGAGGGTAGCAGAAGAGAGTAGCAGAAGAGAGTAGCAGAAGAGAGTAGCAAAAGAGAGTAGAAAAAGTGAGTAAAAGAGAGTAAAAGAGAGTAGAAGAGACCTTTCATTCTTCGCGCCCAATTTACCTATAGAATTAGAATTATAAAATTATAGAATATTTTTTTTATATGCCCAAGAGGGTATTCTTGTACAACAGTGGCTCAATTTATACATACTAAGAAGTGATTTGTGTAGCCATATCTAATAAGTTAAGAGACCCTTTCAAAAAATATATATTTATTTCCCTAAATAAGCCTACATTCTAAAGTAGTTTAAGCATTATGAAAGATTGATATACCCAAAACATGCTTAAAAGTCCATCTTGCCCTAGAAAATTAATTGTATATACAGGGTGTCGTATTTGATACGGTCGGTTTTCTCGCAAGGAAAGTCAAATATGCAAATGTAAAATCGTAATTGCAATATTACATAGTACGGGTATCGGACCGTGAAGGCGTACTCATCCAAATCAGAGCGTATTATCTTCTTTTCTTTCTTCGTTTGTAATTTCGAACGCCGATCGTTCGGAAGCTGAATATTCCGAAGAGGCATTGCAACACGGCGCGTAATTGTTGAGCAAACCGTGTTCCTGTTTGGAATCGAAAAGATGCTACCGATAGAGAAATCGAAAGGGAAATTTAATTGCCCATTAATCGCTTTTTTAGGATGACTTTTTTTTCGAAATTTTAATGATTTTTAGGATGGATTTCAATAAACACTTTTCTTACAAAAAAAAATTAAAAATAGAAATTCTGTCACGATGGTTTTGATTTATAAGGAATTAAAAACTCACCCTTGTACAACCGAAAAACACATTTGTTCGATACAAAATACCAAACAAAAAATTATAAAAAAACCTCAAAAATTTCAACACCGGTCATTTAAACAAAACGCAAAGAAGCCTTACGTAAAATATCGACAGCAAAAATCGTAAAAAATATCGAAACAATGCAAAATAATTCAATAAAACCTAACCACTGGAAAAGGGCAAGAAGCAAGAAACGTCGACCGCATCGCACCGAATTAGTCCTGATTGTAAAATTAGTAAAAGTAATTTTTTTTCTCTCTTCTCATCGCGGGCGAGCGGTGAATGTAAAGCCGAAGATCCTCCGCCCGGCATGTGCAAATCTTCTTCTTCGTCGCGCGACGTCCTCTTGCCCGACCTCCTAGTGGGAGACGATAGTATTTAAATCAATTGGGATGTACCATCCGCATCATATGATCATTTTAGTTAAGTGATTTTGCATCATGAAACCTTTTGTGGTACGTAGAACCTTTTTTTATACCTTATTTTATTTTTTGTAAATAATTTTGGATTTTTTTGTGATAGTGACTCGGTGTTGTATCGATATGTATTTAATAAGTGGATTTTTTTTTCGGAAATTTTATTGGTAGTTTTTTGAACTTGCAGAAATTTTTCGAATTTGGTTTCTTTTAAAGCAAAAACATATTTTAATGTTTGTTTTTGTTTGTACAGTAATTCACAGACTCTTAAAGTATTTTGAAAAATTTTTCGTATTTAAAATTTTGGGATTTTTAAATTTGTTGTTCATATCAAATTATATGTGATAAGATACATTCTCTAAAACAATCATTTTTCAAATTAGTTAAGGAAATTTTCTACAAATTTCTACAATAGTAACCCTTTTTAAAGTACAACAAATTTATGTAGAAATTTTCCTCAAAAAGTTCAATTTTTCCTCTAAAATTTTTACTCTGAAATTAATTTTAGGGTAATTTAGAGGGAAAATTGTAGTAACAAAATGCAAATTTAATGAGGTTTAAACATGAAAATTCGGAGATAAAATTAGAGGGATAAAATACTTAAAATTTATCCTTTTTTGAGAAATCTCATAAGAATAATATCCATTTGAATACTCTATGTCAAGGCGAAGAGAACTTTATGTAACTCAAAGCTCGATGAATCAGTGCAGATTGCAAAATTGCGAAATTTCATCTGGTTTATGCGGTAAATTTCCCACAATTTCACGAAAACTTTCGCACGGTCATACAAAATCAACGCAATAAATCGTTTTTATCAACGAGGAAGTTTAAAATCTAAAAGGAAACAATACATTGTGTTTTTTCATATGGTTACAAAATTAATCAACTGAAAATGAAAGTCATTACACCTACACTCGGTTTAATTAGATCAAGCTGGAAAAATTATGAAAGAAAATTCTCATTTACCTCCATATTAATAAAATATGTAATGAAAAACTCGATCTAGATTTGATTTTTATTGCATTGAATAATAAGTAGGTGCTTATGCGAATTCGTGGATTATACGGATTATAAACGAGAAAAAATATTTACCCACTTTCTCTTTTATTTCTTTTGGAAAATTTCAATCTGGGCCATTTAATTTGCATACGAACATTAAATGAATCTGAATTTTATGAAAGTTATAGAAAATTTTCGTGATAGATTTAAAGCGACAGAATCAGCGTAGGATTTAATTTAAATACCTACTTAGAAATTGTTTTTTTTTAATAGAAAATTAACAATATTAGGTACATTGCAATAATTTAGTTTGAATCGTTCATTAAGTACCTAATGAGCGATTAATTTTTCGAAAAATATTCGCTCTATTAGATGCATTCGATTGCACTTAGAATGTTTGAATAATTCCTCAAAAATGCGCATAATAATAAGATTCGCTAAATTTAATAGCTTAAAGTATGCGCATTTTATTTGTATAATATGTAGATTAATGAAATATTCATGAGATAAACATAAAATCCGAATGCAAAATGATTATTTAAATTGATGAAGTAGACTGAAATCTGATAGCAATATTTTCTTTCAACTTAATTAATATTTATTAAAAACAACACCTAGAAAAAGTTTTACCAGAAAATGCACCAATATATCTATAAAATGTATCGATTTTTAAAAATTTATTTAGTTAAATATCTGGTGGAATTAAATTAATAAATTTTTTTTTCTCAGTTGTTGTCCACTTTGGTGGCGATCGCCAGTGCTCGACCGGAAGCCGGTTACAGCTACAGCCCCCCATCTAGTTCTTATGGAGCTCCGACCGGCGGCGGTGGAGGCTTTGGAGGTGGATTCGGGGGCGGAATCGGAGGAGGCGGCGGCGGCGGAATCGGAGGAGGTAATTCGATTAAATCAACTCTCTTACATGAACAATTAAACAATATTGATATTCAGGCGGCGGCTTCGGTCACGGTGGTGGCGGCGGCGGCGGCGGATTCGGAGGAGGCGGTGGATTCGGAGGCGGCAGCGGAGGAGGTAATGACATTAATCTAGGTGCAGTAAAGAATATTTCACGTGATGTTTTTAAATCGTAGGTTTCGGAGGCGGAATTGGCGGCGGTTTCGGCGGCGGCGGCGGCGGTGGATTCGGCGGCGGCTTCGGCGGCGGCACCACCATTCAGAAACACATCTACGTGCACGTACCGCCACCAGAACCTGAAGAGTTCAGACCGCAAAGACCCATCTCCGTCGGTCAAGCACAGAAACACTACAAAATCATCTTCATCAAGGTACAATTCCAAACGCTTTCCATCTAACTAATCGCTCATTACAATGAATTTTCCGCAGGCCCCAAGTGCCCCAGCACCTACCGCTCCGGTGATCCCGCTCCAACCGCAAAACGAAGAAAAGACATTGGTATACGTTTTGGTCAAGAAACCCGAAGAAGCGCCGGAGATTTCCATCCCAACTGTCGCGCCAACGCAACCCAGCAAACCAGAAGTTTACTTCATCAGATACAAGACCCAGGTATGTAATCAATTTAATTGCAGTAATCGCTTCCAGAAGATAAAAACGCTAGATAAACCGACAGATGCTAAAATAGAAAACTTTCAAAGTGTTTGTTTAAATTATTAGGTAGGCATCGTTAATCCTATTAGCAAGAGGACGAGATAATAAATATTTTCGCCGGCTACCGAATGTGTTACTAACTATTTTTATTAATCAATTATTGCTCTCGATTTACCATCTGTTGATTGCTGATCAAAGATAAAAGCATCTCCTTTTTCGTGTATCTACAATTTTGATTACTTTAAATTCTCCATCAATCACAAACCATCCAACAATTACCAGCATTATCGATTCGAATTAAATACTTCCCAATTACCATAAAATCTACAGCGACTAATGATCGGTGAAAGTATCTCCAGTAATCGCAATCCACTTTCGATGGGTGAAATACCGTTTAGCGGCGTCGGTTCGTCTTCTCGCCCATCGTCGACCTCTCCGGGTGTATTTTTTTTTCTTCTTTCGCACGCCGAGAAATCCCCGAGACGCGGAAGCCCCGCGGGTCGCGCAATAAATGAAAGTAGCCGTCAGGCTCTTTGCGGGTCAACGAGTCTCTTTCTCGCATCTCCGCTAATTTATTTGTGGGAAATTTTCGAATCGAAGATAATAGAAAGCGACGACGGCGTGTGTTTGTGCACTATTATAAATAGATGTAAGAGTGAATAGTTCGAGATGCGCGGCTTTGTTTAATGAAGTCAATGTACCTGATGCGTTCATTAATAAGGAATTGTATCGTAAATGTAGGGAGAATACACTTTAGCATTGAAATGGTATCTTAAATGTAGAGAGAAAAGACTTTTACTTTATACTAGGTAGTGTCTAGGTAATTTGTTTAAATGTATGTTTGTTTCGTTAACAGAAAACCGCAGGAGGCGGCAGTGGATTCAGCGGCGGCAGCGGCATTGGCGGCGGCTTCGGCGGTGGTATTGGCGGTGGTATTGGAGGTGGAATCGGCGGAGGAATCGGAGGCGGTAAGTAAAGCTCTCAAAAAGCTTTTTTTCATTCTCATTGTCATTCTCTTCTGTCGTTCTTCTTGATTGCTGTACTGCATAAGCTCTTAGAAGCTACTAAAAGCTCTATAAACCTTTCAAAAAGCTCATTAAAGATCACACACAAGTTTTTTTTCTTCACATTCTTATTCTCCTCTGTTGCTATTCTTCCTCAACATCGAGCTCTTAGAAGCAACTAAAAGCTCTCTAATGTTTCCAAATAGCTACCTAAAGCTCTAAAATAAACTCATTTTCTTTACATTGTTATTCTCTTCTATCGCTTTTCTTCCTTCACAAAAGCCTTTCTTCCTCTTTAAGGCTTTCAAAACAGCTCTCAAAAATTTTTGATTCACCTGTTGATATTGATTGTTTGTTAATAGGCGACGGATTAGGAGGAGGAATCGGCGGAGGAATCGGCGGCGGAAGCGGAATCGGAGGTGGAATCGGAGGTGGAATTGGAGGCGGTCACGGAGGCGGCGGCGGCGGCGGCGGTGTTTCGTCGAGCTACGGCCCCCCTGGCAAATCCGGCCCCTACTAAGATTCCTAACTAGTTACCTCGACGTCGCGATGCCCTTCAGACCGTTCGGACTTTTCGATTAATCGATTAATCGATACGGTCGTCGCTTGTAGTCAATGAAATCGATTGATTAGGAGTAGAACGGACGGTTTGAGGTGAACCGCGGATGGTTCTTATTCGGCTTCTTTCACTCGAAAAATAATCCACGTAAATCAAATTCCATGGTGATGCTGGTACGTCCGCTGTTGGTGTCAAAAATTCTTTGTTTTATTTCGATGGTAAAATAATAGAAATTTTGCGGATTTTTGGGACCGATGGCAGGGCGCTTTTTATTATTTTTTTTTTGTTGATTTGTTCCCTATGGGTCAAGTCGGTATCTCGCGGCGCTGTTTTGGATGGAAATGCGAAAGTCTCGCTTGTAAAGACTATTTTTTTTTGTATTCGTTCGCCGTATCCACTTTTATTATTTTGGAGTATTTCGCATGTTCATCGAAAGCGGTTTCACTTTGTAAATATCGTGCAATATAAGTATATATGTTATATATTTTATATATTTTTTGTATATTTTTTTATGAATACGGTGACAAATAAATGTATTTTTAGTAGAAATTTGTAGGATTTTATTTTGAGTACCACTCGTTAATTTTATACAAATATCATCTTATTGATGCAATGTGATGGGTTATATTCATCCAAGTTTTAATGGTTTTGTAGAATTTTCAAAAGTAATTATGAAAATATGCAATTTTATAAAGAAAAGGTATTTAATTTTTTAGAATATACCTAAATAAAAATATATTGTTAAAATGTTGCAAAAATAAGGATCAACCTGTAAAAACAATTACCTATACTAAAGCAGAAATTTACACTCGAGTAAAGAGAAATTTTCTTTTTATGTTGAGAATAGTCTTTAAATAATAGATGGCAGTAGTAACTAAAAAAATAGTTTAAAATATAAACTTCTTGATTACTTATGTAATATAATTAATTTACGTGTAATACTTAGCATTATTTGTAATCATACTAACTGTTAATTAAAGGAAATTTGAATACATTTGTAACTGAAGAGTTACAAGAGCATTATATGGTTATAGTGTAAATAATAATTAATGAATGCCCGTATTCAGAAGTGTCGATTGCAATATAACCCAATGGTTACATCAAATTTAACCAACAGGTTATATACATATTATAACGCTCGATAATAATAATAGGTTGTGTCGTAGATAATAGATAAAATAGAATATGTAAATATTACCTATGAAAAAATTTGTTAAAATTTACATGTTTTGTTACTTGAAAGTAGGTACTAAGTAGGTAGGTACAGGAATAGTTCCTTTAACCGGTAGTTTATTCAAAAATGTATTAGTATTAGCACAAATTCACAAATAGCAGATTTTAAATGAATTTTTTAAATGGAAAGTATAGTCTTGTGATATATCGTTTCAAAGGTCTCTATTCTCTATCCGAAATTGTTATTGTTATCGAGTTTTAAAAAAATATATATAATATAAATAAAAAATCATCTGATGTGAGCCTTAAATTCGATATAATACACTCAGTATGTAATACCTAAATATTCATAATGTAAAAAATATGAATTTCCTCACTAAAAGTGTTATTTTATGCATTTGTATTAATCTAACAATTTTTCTTAATTGCAATTAACGAAATTCAAACAAAAATTATTACACTAACAACTACTCTCACGCAGTTATAGTTACAAACCAATTTGCTAAGGCCTTTTAAACAAACTAGTCTTATTATTAAGGCTAAAATAGAAAATAAGATTTTACTGGAAAATATCAATAACATTTTTGGATGGAGAATGAAGAGACCTTTTACACGATATAGGTATCAAAAGCCTACTACTCATTTATAAAAATAGTGGTTGTAACTCATATTTTTTTGCTCATATTTTGACGTTGAGGAATGTCAAATTATAATTAAAATTTAAAGTGTTTCGAGATATTCTATAAATATCTACAGTAACTCAAATAATGAATTTTGTACTGGTACTAATTACAAATACACCATATGCAATTTTTCAATTTATTTTTGTATAAAATTAAATAATACGATACAAGTATGAGTATATTAATTAGTATAAAATAAATTCTAAATTTGACAAAATAAAAAAATAATGTTTTACATGTATAAAGCTCTCTCGATTCGTATTCAATAAAAAAGTGACGAAAAATCGCGAAATATTTTATCTTATTCATACAATCATTTATGAAATGTCCAAAATAGTGAAGAATTTACTTCAAATTAAGCTGTTACAATTTTCCATTCTAAATGATGTAATTAACAATAACAAAATGACTGCTGATAAAATCCCCTGTTTCACATGAAACCGCTAACCGGCTGTTAAACAGCCCTGACTTATCCAGGACTTAATCCTAGCCGACGCTTTCACATGAAACAGAACTTAATCCATATTTCTGCTCTTATTTGTCGCTTACAAACCTAAATTACCTACTTAAAATACATTTGTCAACCGCTTATCAACTTCAATTACCACGCTAATAAAAAAAAATCACATCTTATAAAAAAATAAAACTGGCATTATTTTAATAATATTTACAAATTTACAACTCAAACGCGCCGTGGCTCTAGAACCGGCTGGGTGCTCCATACTCGCCAGAAGGTCCCGACGACGGTGGGGCTCCGTACGAGCTGTCTGGAGTACCGCTGGCTGGATAACCACCTTCCTCTTTCTACAAATTAATTCGCATAAGTTACTAACTAAGTTATTGGCATAAGTTATTGGCAAAAGTTGGACATAAGTTATTGGTGTAAGTTATTGGTGTAAGTTATTGGCATAAGTTATTGGCATAAGTTATTGGCATAAGTTATTGGCATAAGTTATTGGCATAAGTTATTGGTGATGCATGAATTATTTGCATGTGTTTTTGGTGATGCATAAGTTATTGGTAATTCAAAAGGTATTGGTAATGCATAAGTTAATGTTAATGGAGACAGGAGAAGTTATTGGTATTTCATTGGTAAACATTATTTAGGAGTTACCCATTACCTGAGTCTTGTATCTGATGAAGTAAACTTCAGGCTTGCTGGGCTGCGTGGGAGCCGGTGTAGGAATAACAATTTCTGGTTCAGGTTCAGGCTTCTTGACCAGTACGTAAACCAAGGTCTTCTCCTCGTTTTGCGGTTGAGCCGGAATGATGGGGGCGGTCGGAGTCGGAGGCGTAGGCGCCTAAAAATCAACAAACAAGTATTAGATAACGGATGATTGAGTAATAACAAATAAGGTACCTTGATGAATATGATCTTGTAGTGTTTCTGAGGTGGCGCTACGGTGATGGGTTTCCTGGGGGCGGGGATGTCGGTCTCCGGGGGCGGCACGTGCACGTAGACGTGCTTCTGGACGACGGGCTGTGCTGGCGGCGCTCCGTAGGAAGTCGAAGGGCCCGATGGGTAGCCGCCTCCGGGGGCGCTCGGGCCGCTGGGGGCGCTGTAGCTGTAGCCTGCCTCCGGTCGGGCCGAAGTTAGCGCCACTACACTCAGAATGGCCTGTGAACAACAATATTTAATAAGTATTTGGAATAGAATAAAAAAGAAAATGTAGGAAGAACGTTTGCTTATTATATTTGCAAAATTTTCGATTCGATTTCACATTGGCAAAAGCTAAATTATCCGAAATGTGAGGCAATAAATGAACGTATCCTTCATTAAATTTTAAAATTAAGGATGTATCGACATGCACAACATAATTACTAGAAAGTTCGGTTGATTATTTTATTATTTTTATTAATAATTTCTTTTTTTTTTCATGATTGTATAATATATACAAAAACGTTATTATACGGTTTCTTGGCTACGAAAATGACACATTGTATTAAATTACTCGTTTAATGAAAATAAAATTCCCCTTCGAACAATTATTTTATATGAAAGGACGATTTACAAAACAAGCAGATGATCATTAATTTAACTTTTTCTTGAAAATTAAAAGAAAAATATAGCATTAGCAAACCTATTGTTGCATAATGCTTGAATTTAATTTTTAGAAAAGTATTCCTATTGCAATTTTAATCCAATTTTCTAATTTGTGGAAATTAAAATTTTATAATTGCTGTAGGTTTGGCTTTAGTTGATACTTAATTATTTTTATTTATTACTTATTATGTTAATAGCTAATAAAAATTAGCAGTGTACAATTATATGGGAAAATCTAGTAGATAGTTGTTAATATGTATACATTGTAAGAATTAATATTATTGCAATAAAATAATCAATAAATCATATTTTGGCATACGCTAAATATTTCCTAAATTGCAATTACTTACTATTTATTGCCTATGCGATTATTACTATTATTAAAAAGTATTGTATGAAGTATTATTAGTAAAAAATTTATAACAGTTTAATTTTGCAACCAGCCATCAATAACGTTTTCAAAAACTTTCTATCTCGATTCGACTAATTATAAATAAAGCACTTGATGGTTTCTTACGTGTTATACAGGAGAAAATAAAACTTGTAATTAGATGAGGCTAATATCCGGCTTTTTAATTATTGTTTTTGTCCGATAAATAATTACGTTAAAGTCTAAATTGTTTCACGCTTTAAAGTATTATAATTTACAATACAAAATTGTTTTGTACAATTGAATTCAGAATATTTTTTTTGTTCATATTTTATGTTTTTTTTATATTTAATATTTTTATTTAATTTTTTGTATTGTTGTTATTTGCTCGGTTAATATCAGTTAAATAAAATAAATAAAATATATATTATATTTAGCTACTAGTTTTAAAAATTAAAATGGTAATTGACTCTTTAATAGCCTTTGAAATTAACAGTTTTTAATTGATTTAAATAAATGGAAATAAATAATTAATTAAATATTTTTAGATTAATATTAAGCTTATACCTACTACTTCTGATATCATATTATTGATGAGTTACTAATAAATTATTTCCGATGAGTTAATTTTTTATCACTATTTTCAATTTATGTATTAAATAAGAATTAATTTAAATATTTAAGTAACTTCTGTATTCAAATTTAACTAGTAAATACAATATTTTCATTAATAATTAAAATTGATACTTTTTTGATACTATTTTAACAAAAAAATATATTTAATTTCGAATAAAATATCCTATATTTTCGAATAAAAAATTTTCTCTTTTCTCTTCACCAAAGATAATCCTCTTATAAAAAATTCACTCCTTGATCCACTATATCACCATCACTATCACTTATTTCGTCAATCAAATGAATCAAAAAATATCAATAAAAATATTCAAAAACTTTTGGTACCTACCACAAGAATTATCATATTGAATATTCAGAAAACTACCACTAGTGAACGCTGAATCACTGAGTGGAATTTTGACGATTTTTCTATTTATACGGCAGATGGTAAAAGGGCAGTTCGCGACCGAACTAGATCCGGAGGGGGCTTCCTTCGACCGCCTGATGGATGCCATGGTTTAGATTACCCCACTCTTTTTACATAAAAAATAACAACGTCTAAGGAAGATGTTCCACAAGTGAAGTAAAAGTGTTGCCACAGACCTTGCCGCGGGTCTAATTTAATAATTAAATGTACCGAGTTATGCTCGGTATGCGACTGTCAGGACCGGTCTCCATATTATCATTTTAATTTGTATTAATAATTTTATTAGGGAAAATTATAGACAACGAGTTTTCCTAGTATAAACCTACCTATCACTTGGGGATATCTAGAATTTTTTTATATGTTATTTGATAGAATTTATTACATTTTTTTCTTTATTTTTATTTTATTTTTATGCAATTCGTCTGGAAAGTCTCCGATTGTGAAATTATATGGAGCGCATCCGCTAATAAAATTTTATTCAAATTTATGGACCGTGTTTAATACCCTTTATGTTACGTAATATTCAACACTTTTTAAATTATTTACTAAAAATTCAAATGAGATCGATGGGGTTTTCGAATTATTTTTTATTATCTACCGCTCATTAATTATGACATCAACTATATTATAGGGAAGTAGAATTAATTACGTTTAGGACATTCTGTATGTATATTTTTTACCGATACTCTAATAGTTTCTTGTTATTGCATTAGAAATGCATTGTTGCAAAATACAAGACCCTTTTCCGATATTTTATATGGGATTCCAATTGACCCAAGTTGGAGCGTTAATTTTGCGAAACGCAAATGTCGTTATAACGATATGATAATTAGTATAGTGAGTTTTTAAGACCAATAAAGACCATTACGTTCGAATTATTATAGTAACAACTTTCTCTTGTTACTCATCGATCTATTGTTCGCTTGTAAATTTTCATCGTAAAATTTCCGCAACGCGGATCATCGGTTTCCAGCTCATGTTCGGCCGATAGACCCGTCTTCAAGGATTTTCGATACGTGAAAATATTCTCGGCGAAAGCGAATCGAAGTTTCGTATTGCCCTGTATGTGCTCTTGATGAAAAAAAAATCGACCAATTAGCCGGCTCTTGTCCGTTACATTACCGAAACCTTACGTAAGAGCAATCGGTTTTTTTTTCTCTTCATGCGACTCGTCCTTTCTCTGCTCATTTTTTTTGGTGCGTTTGAACAAACGTTCGTCCGCCTCCGTTTTCTCGTCGTGGAATTTTTATTTCCTCGTTGCATTAATGTCTATAGATAATAGAGCACGATCGATAATTATTGCCGCTGATAAATTATGGCAGAAATACGACTACCAAATAATTACGGGGAGCTTCGTTATTATGGGCAGTTTATCATCGATTTATGTCGAAACGGATCCGAAGAAAGGAATCCACCTGTAATTGAATTTCTGACGTAACGTAAACGTAACCTAACGGGAACGTGCTGACGTAAAGTGCGCTCATGTTCGAGAAAATTGCAGCGGCAATTTCCATTTCGCTAACATGAAGAAGCTTCTTCGGAAAATTCCTAAGAGAGAATTAGACACAAGAAGCTCCATTAAAGACATTAATATGACTCTTGTAATGGCATTGAAGGAATCAATTAAAGAAATTTGCATAGTAACGAAAAACGAAACAATTCATAGAAAATTTATAGAATTTACAGAAAATATATAGAAAACATTCCACCTCTTGCGATTGAATATCTGACGTAACTTTTAAGGTAATTTCCATTTCAATATAACAACAATATGAAGAAGCTTCTTCTGGAGAATTCCCATGAGAGATATAAGATATAAGGAGCTTTATTGAGTACATAATTATGATTCTCTTTTATGCAGGTATCGAAGAAAACAATAAAAAAAATTGCGTAGGAGTAAAATGCACGAAAAACGAAACGATTTATAGAACATTGTTTGTTTAAAATTTTCGAGCGGCACTCGTACGCTCGACGAAGCAAATTGACCTCGTTGCGTTGATTAAAATTTCATTATAACCGACAAAATTGTTTAAAAAGTAAAACTTAGTCGAGAGCACATCGAGATCCATCAAATTATGAGAGTGTTATTGCCAAAGAAGGAACATCTCGCCGATTGCGTAAAGCCCTCCTCTCACTGAATCGAGGGCAATTAGGTTTGCTTGTCCGATTTCGGCATCGACACGAAAGAAATTAAGGGACATGCTGTATAGCAGGGATTTTTCGCGAACGCCATCAAATGTTACTTTACTCGAAATTCCGGAGGAACCGAGGAATTTTAATTATTTTCGGTAGGTCTAATGCCTTCCTAATTACCCACATAAAATAGGCGCAATTTCAGCGTTTCGGGTCAATTGATATCCAGTTATTAGTTAACAAGTTTAGGTCGTGCAAAATGGACACATTAAAATTTTCACTAGTAAGAATAGTCCACGAAAGTTCACACAAAATCATTGCATAAAACATTTTTTTTTTTAGTTATTTGTGTTACTCCTCTCGCCCCAAGTTTTCGCCAACTCAAATATACTTGGGGAACTAACCACCACCGACTCAGCTTTCGGCATAACTTCTTCATCCATAACTTCAGTCCTCGTGGAATGGATAGCCAGAATAGTGGAGTACATTTTCGAAATATTAGACCTCAAAATGCGCACCATACGATTCCTGGTCACCCTCTACAACGACGACAACCTGCGTCTCTTCAAAAGGTGAGTAAAATATATACACGGTGTAACAAAAAAATGGGTCATACACTTTACCACACATTCTGCGGTCAAAATTAAGTCGGTAGGACCCTATTTACCTCTCCAAAATGACTCCAGAACATGTGTTATAATTTATGGGCCCACTTGTTACACCCTGCATAATCATATAAACTAAATCGATATATTTTTAGGTACATAGGAATAGGTCAGAGCATCATCCAATGGCTGGCCAATGTGGTGCCCAGCAGCACCAGCGAAGCCTCGCTGAGTTTCTTGTCCTTCCTGTTCCCTCAGCAGAGCCACGCTGAGACGGAAGAGGTGGTGCACGAAGAGCACGCGATAAGACCTTCTGAAATGCCGCCTTTGGTGCGCGATGAAAGGCCGATGGTTAGGGAAACTAAACAGGAAAATTATCCGAAACCCGCCGAAGAGAGCCCGTTCGCCGATCAGGTGAGGAGTCTGGATATGCTGATAAGAGCCCAGAAGAGGAACATGGGGAATTAGATGTTTCGAATGGATGATGCTTTTGGTTGTTAAAGGGAGTTGTTTGGAGATTTTATGAAGAAATTGCGTAATTTATTGTTGAAAAAATTTGAAAATATACGAATTTTTTACTTATTAATAATTTTTATACAACGTTATATGTCGAACGAAGAAAGTTCAAAATCCAATAAGTGACTGTAAATTTCCCCAATTAAATGTTACATTAATTTTACGAGTGTTTTTAATTGTTTACGACATTCCTAGGTCTGTCGCATTGATTTATATCGGTAGTAAATTCGGTTTAATCGATATGGAAGAGACGGTTAAAATTATATGCGATGCTCCAATCGATAATTATCAGTTAAAATTCATATTTTGTCGCCAGGAAACATTTTATTGGCATTTACATTACCATGCAATTGTCGTCTGTCGACTTTCTCTTTTATTTATTATTATTCAAATTGTTAATAAGTATTTTTTACGGCTGCATTTTCTTTATCCTTCTTGGATCAGTACCAAAAGATATCCTAACGTTTTCCTCTGGTTTGCTAGAAGGATGAACAATAAAACAGAATTTATCGAAAATAAATTTAATAAAATAAAAAAAACAGATAGAACATCGGCACAGTTTGTTATCGGAATGAGAAAAATGGATTATCCGGTAAGCGTGTTACGCAAGAAAAAATATACCTGGTGAATTATCAAAGGCACGTAAGCACCGTGTACGTAAGTTAATACCATGTTTTCTTCTTGTTTTACCTCATTTTCGCCATGATAAAGTGACGATGCGTTATTTTTCAATCGAATTATGGGCTACTTTAAATACATGTTTTCTAACGATATCTTGCGAAATTATATTTACAATTTAATTCGTATTATTAGCCAATGTTCATTGAAGTAAGTTTTTCTTGTTATACACAGGATTGCTAAGAAGCTATTTCATATATTCTTAAATATATTCTTCTATAAATATATTCTTAAAAAAATAGGTACTATTTGCATATAATCTTTAGTTTCTAAATATTCTAGAGTGCACAAAGTTCTGGAATAATTTGGAGAAGAAATCCGTCACTTCAGTAACATCGAATGAAGAAGATGAAGTTGTTTTGTTAGGTACATTTTTAACAGTTTGATGTATATTCGTTGCACTATCAACGCTAAGAGGTACTGCAATAACCTCATCATTGGACTCCACAAGATTATCATTATCGCTCTTTCTCAGTGCAGTAATTATCGGTTTAGGCTGAAGATTACTTTTACTTTTGCTAAGATATTCCGTTTTTTCCACCACTTCAAAAGGCGAACCCGGCTTGGATTCGATCACAATATACCCATCGTTTGAATCAGTTTTCTTCTCTCCTGACGCACTCAAATTTTTAATAACGCTGTTGATTCTTTCTCTAATTGCAGAATTCTCATTTGCTCCGGAAGAAGTCAAGTTGACAACAAAAACATCGCTATTGGCAGGCGGAGGGATTATTTTACCGAATTCCTTCACCACGTGCAAACTGCCGGCGCTGTTCTGGTGCTTGGAAACGATCGCTTTGAAAGCCTCATCGTCCGGAACGTTAAAATTGGAATCCTCCGTGGATTGGATATTTCCGTGTCTCGAGTCGAGGTCCATTCGCAATTCCGAGGGAGCCGCCAAATCGGAATGATGTACATTTTCTCTAACTTTCTCCACCAGCGATCCGAGCAGCCTCCTCTTTTCGTCTACGGTAAGCAGACCCCCGAAATGCTTGCTCATCTCCGACCATTGAGTTAGGAACGAATGGTCCGACTGTTGCTGGGAAATCTTGGAATTCGCCACTCCTGATACTCCTGTTGGTTCTGCTGATCCTGCGTGAGTAGTTTTTATTTGCTCGAATTCCAAGAAGTTTTTGGAAGTGTACGGTGCTTCGTGGCCTGCAATTAAAACATGATGAAATATCAAAACACCCTGTGGATTTTAGTTCTTACCAATTTTTAGATCAGGCTTGTTGGTGTTTGTGTTGTAGGTATATTTTACTGTGCTCTCTGTACCTAAAAAGAGTGCATTAAATTTAATTTCTTACATCTCTGTTCGTTTGATACATACGTTTCATATGATCTTCTGGTTTGAAAATATACTTGGGAATTTCTATAGTTTCTTCATTATGATTCAAATTAACATTGTGTACATCAGTTTCTTCTGTTACACTGTAATGATGACTGGGGTTTGCATGAACTACAACATTTGCTGTAATAACACCAGGCGTAGAAGTACCTAGGTGTACTTCAGGTTTATAGGTTACATGCTCTTCAGGCTTCGATACCACTATGCGATCAGTTTCAGTGATCAAATGGGTTTCAGGACGGAACGAAATTTGGTAATGACCAGGGTGAGAATCTACCACATGAGTTTCTTCGGTTATTATTGTGTGTTCTTTGTGATGTTCAGGTTTATGTTCGGGTTTGTGTTCAGGTTTGTGTTCTGGTTTATGTTCTGGTTTATGTTCGGGTTTGTGTTCAGGTTTGTGTTCAGGTTTATGTTCTGGTTTGTGTTCTGGTTTATGTTCTGGTTTATGTTCTGGTTTATGTTCTGGTTTATGTTCTGGTTTATGTTCGGGTCTATGTTCAGGTTTATGTTCTGGTTTATGTTGAGGTTTATGTACAGGTCTGCGATGAGGGATGTACGGTTTATAATCAGGAATTATGTAATGGTATATACAATTTGGGTCTGATATTGAGTGATGATAGTGAGAATGCTGGGTGTTTCCGTTCGGAAAATAGAATGTAACATCGCTATCGCCTATCGTCATCGTTTGAGAATTGTAATCGGTTCCCAAAAATTGTCGAATAAGAGGACTACTTCCAGAATTTCCACCATATTCGCCGAAAATTCTGTATACTGTACTCGATTCGACTAGTAACGGTATGATGAGAACTATTAAAGATTTTATCTGAAATTGTATGAAATAACCAATAAAATTTAATAAAATCTAATTTAGTAAACTTACCAGATGCGACATTTTAGTGAAGACAACGCTATTGATAACGCTTTAACACTTAATAACAACAATTTCAAACATACTTAGTTAGATATCCTGCAAAGTCGCCTTAATTTATTATAAATGTAATTTTAATAGTCGTAAGTTCCAAAAATATATCAACATATTCTTCTTACAGTTACTATTAAGCAGCTAAGAATTTTTCAATTATATACACATCATTAATTCGAATAGGTAACTTTATTTGTTATTAGACAAATTACATAGATATTGGTTAATTGAAAATATTGCTCATAAATGCGTAATTTTGGCACACTGAAAGATGGAAATATACAGGGTGTTTCATATAATATCTTGTGTTACAATAAATGGATTTCATTTAGATTACTACATAGAAAAATAATCTTATTTTTGTATATTTTTTGAGTCCGTTAAGGGATGCTAAAATCGAACACACTGTATAAACAAAAATGTTTGTTTTTTTAATTCCTAATTTTAGGCATTCATTTAAGCAACAATAGTACATATAATTACATTAAATTTGTTAATATAATTTATTGTTGTGAGCCTTCAAACTCACATAATAAGACACATACAGAATAGTTTATAAGTATCCTAATACCCATAATATTACATTTAATCAACATCGAAAAATAAATTCCATTAAATAAACTCTTTACATCTATATAATATTGCTCTATTTTTAAATTGACTCTTTCAGTTTGCTAAAATTTGTTAACAATTAACGACTTTTTTTGTGGAATTTTCTCGAGTCGCCAAATAAAAACGGATACACTGATCCTAAAAAAATTCTTATATACACATAATTGTTTTGGTGCTTTATTCAGTTGCCGTTATTTCGTCTGCAGAAGTCCTCTTGTGTTATTATTGCTGGTCTTTTTCTTTGCCCGATTTGATGGCTTCCCTTTTGTAGAAGAGCTTGCTTTCCGGATGCCACCTAGGCACGTCTCCCATCTCCTCCTTCTCCAATTCGCTCTCCAACAGCTGCAAAACCGACCAAATTAATCACACAAATTTCGCACGGGTTAAAAAATTGAGAGAAAATTCGAGCACCCCAGGTTGTGGACAATTACACGCGTTACGTGGAAATATAATCCGAAGGCTGTAATCGACTTTTGAGAGGTGTGGTAATTTCGGTAGAAAAAGCCGTTACTTTTTTATTAAAAATCGTTAAATTCGGATTGATGAGCACTTGCTCTTCCTTCAATTTCGTCCGGTGAAAGTCGATCGGACGCATTCACCGCCCTAATTAGGCTGCATGTAATTACTGTAACTCGTTCCAGGTAGAGACCTTCAGAAGGTCGAATGCAGGCAGTACCGGATCGCAGGAAAATCATCAATTCGAATCTTTTTCTACTAATACCTGTAACTCGTAGAGAAGGAAAATCTCCCTTACTATTTCAAATAAATTACCGAAAGTTGTGATATGGCATGGTAAATGGAAGGCTGTGGTTAAAATTTGCAGGAATTAATGATTTTCTAAATTAAAAAAGTCTTATACGCCACTGGTTAGCGGTAATAAAACCGAATAACATTCTTTTAATTCAAATTTGATTACATTACACCAAAATTAAAATATTTAGTAAGTATGCAGTGTATCTACCTTTCTATTTCTGTTACCCAATACAAAAGCACTTAACGAAATTACCGAAGGAATATTACAAAATATCCACCGCATGTAATATGTAATGAAATTAGAATTATCGGGTTTTTAATTTTATACACTGCAGCAATTTTTCTCTTTCGAGCGATTAAAAAGTACCTAATTAAAACATCACGAGCGCGAGCAAGTGTCATTAAAAATATTATGCGATGATCTATCCGATGTGATGACCAGATAATTGGGTGAATTAATTCTTGCCAAACGAAAATTAATTAAATTTTTAATGAGAAACTAAAAATTAATCACATTTTTGAGGTGAACGCTGTCACGTTAGGGAATGATTTAAGTGATACATTTGATCTTTCTGTGATGAGCTCATGATGATGATTCTTTTCTGTCACATAACATCGACAATACATTTATTTCCAATTACTCAAATGAGAAATTTTGAAACAAAGAAAGACCAAAATATTGTAACGTTGAGCTTTCTCTTTCGTTCCTCATCGCTTTTTATGTACTTGCCCGTGGAAATAAATGATGCGAATTTCATGTGACTTACCGAATAAACTTTACTCACTTCTTTGAGGAGCTCCCTCAGCTTCTCTATCCTGTCCCCGTTCGCTCTCGTCGGCAAATATCTACCCTCGACAGACGAGTCTAGTGCTATCGCCAAAAAGACCAAGAAAATCGCACCGAAGACGTACGATTTCGATATCATTTTCTACTAAAATCCAAACGAAATAGTTATCGATTATTAGCGAAAGAGGAAAATGGCTCGACTCACTTTAGAATCTGGGAATTGACAATAAAAATCGGAGTGCAGAAGACCCGTAGGAGCACAAATTTAGCCTGGTGCAGAAAAACTGGACGGTCCTTTGCAGGAATTTTCCGCTTTATATGGAGCAGAGCAGCGTGGGCGCAGCGCAGGGTCACAGAGATTTCATTCGGAAATTTTCCCTAATCTCCAAATTTCTGGAAAACAGGCCGGAGGAGTATCCCAACAACGGTTTCTCTATACCACACCACAAACATAACTATAGATTATACAATTAATCTAGATTAAAAATAGCGAAAAATGGAAGATGCAGATAATGTACAAATTTTCCCTATACACTCCTAGTTAATACCAGATTAAATAATTTATTTTGCATTTGATTAGAGAGACAGATGGAGCAAAAGTTTCACGCTGCTTAGATTTCTGAGAGACAATTTTATTGTTGATGCCGTCTGGTCCCGAATCCCCGGGTACGTTCCCAGCTTCCCCTCTTAATCCCACGACGGCGACGCTCGGCGTCGTTTCGTCTAGCCAGTGCGGCGACTGGGCGGACGGAAATACATAAACGCGGCGTCTAATGTTGTTGTTTCATGGGATTTTTTTTGAGTTTATATGCAGGAACAAGCATAGGGAAATCGATAGAAATTTAGGGAAATGTTAGCGAGAGAGGACTGATTGAAGGATTTAATGACTAGTTTATTAGTTAGAGTGAAATAAAAATGTCGTGTCTGCTCTTAAAAATCCTTCACTTGTCTGAGTATCGTTCCTAATTCATATTTTTTTAAGAATATTAAATGAAGGTAGATTCATATTTGGTTTGTGATGAAAAAATAAACAGCTCAAAGTCGACTCGTTTAATCGTGTAATAATATACATATAAAAACATAAAAAATCATCTAAACTAAACCTACTAAAAAAGTAAATTTTCTTAGAAAATATTACTGGGCGAGATTTACAATCTCGTAGCTTCTGAGCTGGTTGACACCACGTTCTTCGCGTAATCACCTCTTGAAGTCCTGGCGCTGTAGTACCCGAAATTCGGATCCGATGGACTGATTTGCACCGTTTGTTTGGCGGTTTGGAAGAATCGATCAGTCGATGCAGCTCCTTTAAACAGAATCGCAATGTTAGAAAAAGCAAATCTGCTCCAAAAATGTCCTGAGAGAAACTTTCGAGTTTAGTTCAGAGACATTTTTCACAGGAATCAAAGAGGAGAACCTGGAGAGGAATTATCCAAACATTCGCAAGAGACACTCGATTCTGACGATCCTTCATGGGAGTACTTAGGTACTGATAAAAGACTTTCTGTAGACTTCGTAGGTTGCATGTACCTAAAAATACTAAATATAATGAGTAATTCAAATAGTGTGGTACTAAAATGTACCTTCTGTGCGTGTGTGGTGTATACTGGGGTTGTCCACTACAACTATTTTGCTTATCCATCCTACTGTATTGTGTTCCTTGATTTTTCGATGTCGATCTGGAGTTTTTGCTACATTTAGAAGAAGTATCCAAATAACCATAACCAAAAGCGTAACCTCCGAAAGCTTTAGTAGCTAAATTATCCCAAGACTTAGGTTTCACCTAAAAAAAATCAATCTTATAACTCTAAAAACCCACTCAACAAACGACTCTTACCTGATTATATTGAATATAAATAGTCTCGTACTGTTGGGGTTGATGCGAGTACCTTTGGCTCTGGCTATCGTGCTTATTAGATTTGATGCTTAATTGTCTAGAATTATCACAGGATCCGTCCCAATAGAGCGTATCGGTGCTCAGGGACGTCGTATAACTGTTGGCCGAACTCTCAGCCAGCGTCGTCGTCGTCGGCACGGCGTTGCTCAACTCGCTCGAAGTGCACGAATGCAAACTGCACTGGCTGACGATCCCCGCTCCCATGTGGAAATACCTACGAGCAATCCATCAAGTACCGGAATAATACATAACGCGAGAATGATGTAGTACCTCCTGGGCGCCGAGAACGTCTGCGTCTCGGCCACAGTCTGCGAGGCCTGCGAATGGGGCCGCGGCCGCGGTTGCTGCGGATCGGTTTGAGTCTCCTCGGTCTTGGAGTCCCGCCGGCGCGACTCCTTGTGGCTGCGCGACCGCCGCCTCACCGTCGGCACGCAGCGGGGATCGCAGCAGGGGCTCGCCAAATCGTAGGCGTCCAGGCTGTTGTTGTCGCCGTTGCTGGAGCCGCCCGAGCGGATGCAGGGGCTGCACAGCTGGCCTGCGTATCTGCATCGCCGAAATGTAACAGCTTCATGTCAATGATATGGAAGAATCATTCAAGAAAAGGAGGGAAGTTTGGAAATGTAACAGCATAAGATCAGTGATGGAAGAATCGTCCAGGAAGAGGAGAGATGTTTGGAAATGTAACAGCATAAGATCAGTAATTATCCAGGAAGTGGAGGAGAGTTTGCAGATATCATGCTGATAGTAGAGGGATATTTGGAAACGTAACAGCATAAGATTATTGATGGTAGAATCATCCAGGGAAAGGAGGAAAGTTTGGAAATGTATTAGCATAAGATCAATGGTAGATGAATCTTCCAGAGAGGAAAAGAAAGTTTGAAATGTATCAGCATAATATCAACGATGGCAGAATCAGCCAAGAAGAGAATGGAAGTTTGGAAATGTAATAGTATAAGATTAATGATGGCAGAATAGGAAAGTATGGAAATGTAAGAACGTAAGGTCGATGATTGCAGAATCTTCCAGGAATAGGAAGAAAGTTTGGAAATGTAACAGCATAAGATCAATGATGACAGAATCATCCAAGAAAAGCAAGGATTAGATCGTCCTCCAAACTTCCTCGTGATAGTGCAATTTAAGGTGAGTGAATGGGAGATTTTTACGGACCTTTGGCAGAACACCGGGGGTTTCTTGGCCTTCTCCGGTCTGGTTTGGCATCCTCTGGTTTGTTTTTGATCGCACGGCGTCTTTACCACGAAATTTTGCATGTCTTTCAAATGCGAACCGGTCGGTTCGAACGTGAGAAGGTACTCTCCACTGCTACTCGTGGATTGGTGAAGAACGTATCTAAAAAGCATTACATTTTTAACCGTTCCAAAATGAGCTAAAGCTAAGAGATCAACCAGAAGAATACATTTTTACTTACTAGTAGATATAGTAAAAAAAATAAAACAAACATAAAAAAAACTAAATAAACCTTTATTACAATAATAAGGAAAACATAAATAAATAAAAAAATAATATATAGGGTATGTTTAACATAAACTAACAATTCAACAGTAAATTTGATACCTACATTGTTTCAAAATAAATCAATATTCTGGTGTAGAAACGCAAATACTTACCTATAGCGTGAGTCTAAATATTGATAAGCGAACGCCAAAGGTGGTGTAATCTGTTTCTGTTGCACCACTTTGGCCACGTCCTCCGTGGAAACGGTAGGCCTGCAGTAGGAATATGATGTTTGCGTGGGCGTCGGGGGTTCCCCGTTGCCGGCGTGCGACGCCTTCTTCCTGGCCGGCAGGCTGTGCGTCTTCCACTTGCCCTCGACCAGGTGGCGCTCCTTGACGCACAGCCGCTCCAATTCGTCCATCTTCGCCTGGAGGACGCGCTGCAGCTGGATGTAGCGCATGTGGAGCTCCACCTTGCGGACGCAGTCCTCGAACAGGACGACCATCCGCATGCGGGACTCGCAGTTCTTTATGTAGGTGACGAGGGTTTTGTGGTCGGCTTTCTCCATGTCGGCGCCGTTTATGGAGAGAATGACGTCGCCCTCCCTCATGCCGGCCCTGTAAGCAGGCCCATCGTAATCTACGTAATCTACGTACGTGATCATTTCTAGAAACGAATTGGAGGTAATTAATATTTTGAGACAGAAGAGGATTGTACGAAGAGTACCTATTTCTTTTTCCTTTTTGTAATGGATCCCATAGCTTTGTAAGGTGAAACCGAAGCTCCCGTTTTTCTTTTCTACTATTATTGTCCTTCGCCTTCGGTCTTCTTCTGGTTTTGTTACCGTAACTCTATCTGATTGGACTCTATCCAAAATCTGGGACTAAAAAAAATCATTTGGTTAAATTTCTGTATCTACTTTTCAAGCTCAATAGCAAACCACTAAAGCTTGAAGGTTTTTCAATGTAAAGTGATTGAAAGTGAATAATAAAAGTGAATAGAAAATGGATGGAATAATTATTAAAACATTTGATGGGTATCTCAAATGCATTGTTTCCCTATATCCCCCTTCTGATGATATCTATTTTTATATTTTTTCTTTGAAATATTATCATAATTAGATTATAATGCTATGTTAATATAACAACATTTGCTCGAATTCAGCATTTATTTCTACAAACAAATCACCTTGTAAATTTCTCATAACTACAAAAATGTTCGATTCATCTGAATTTACCATTCTAAAAGTCCCAGTCACCTTGCACCGCAAGTACGGACGGAATAAAAAACGCGATGAATATATAAAAAATTCTCATTAAAATTCGCAATTACGAGCGCCAGGTAGATAAACAGGTAAGGTAATTTACCGCGTTATTTGCGCTCTAAACAAAACCATATGATTCACTGGAAAGAATCGAAATGCGTGAAAAAAAATCGCAAAAACTCACCGGGGACGAGGAGGCGGCTTCATCTTCGCTCTTCTCCTGCTGGCTCTGGTTCTGTGGGGTCCTTCTCATTGTCTCAAATCGCCGAAACCACCGCGAAATATGGCATATTTCCGACGAAAACAACTCGACTTTCAGACGTCGCCGTCGGCCATATTGGTGGACGACGTCATGCGTCGACGAGCGTCGAATAGGGCCCGAGTGCTCAAGCGTCGACTGGCGTTGGGAAAATTCTCGAGGCACGCGAGTTTTCCCTGCTTTGTCGTGCTGCTTTAGCGCGCAACCAGTTGATAATGTTTGTAAAGTATTCTAATGTGTTGTTGTGCGACAACGCGCACTTACCTGTACAGGGTGTGACACTGAATATAGGCGGTCAATGTCTCCGCGTTCCTATTGTTTTTATCGTAATGGGAATTTGTGTTCCTAATTTAGAAAGCAAAATTGACACGTATTGTCGATTAAATATACGCATACGAGCCTTGTATGTAATACACCAGTAAATTATATTCCTAAATAGAGCTAAAATAAGTGTACCTGTAGAGAATTTAATGATCATACATGGGCGTCGAAAGAGGAGGGATTGAAGAAGCATTTTGTTTAAATTAAAAAAGATTTTATTTTTATTTTTGAAGGCTCTAGTGATTCTGAAATATTTTATAATAATTCAATAAAATAAATGAAAAAGTGAATCCAATGGCAGAAGTCAATATCTAACTAATAATTTTAATATCTTGTACTTCCCATAAAAAAAATCTAGCAACTCTTTAGCCTCATTATTTTTTGAATAATTACCCTGTACTTCACTGCGAAAATTCTGCGTTACTATTGGTCAACTACCTGTCATATCCAACCAATCTGTCATACCTAAACCAATAAGAAGGCAGAAACCATTTTACCTTTATTCAAATTTCTACTCATGATAATTCATTTATTTAACTACGAGTTCTCATAACTAATGTCCAAAAATCACAAAATTAAATAAAACCAGAATATAGCTAGGTAAAAGTGATTAAAAGAACGCTTGTATTTGAATTTGGCGCCCGAACTCAAAAGAACGTTCCCGAACATTATTTTAGTACCAACGTCACGGCGCAGAGTGCGCTTCGGTAGCGCGCCATTACGTTATTGGAGTAGAAGAATTTAGTGTCGACGTGCGTTCGGTTAATTGTTGCCAATCTCGCAGTGGTGTTTGTCTCAAGAAGCGTTAGTTACGTAAATCGTAGTGTTTGACATACATAAAAAGTCATAAAATGACAGTTACGCCATTGCCAGAAATTTGAATAAATAAAAACATTGGTAAATGTGATGGTTTGCGTGGAGAGATTCGTGTTTTTCCTTAGTTGAAAACGTTTTATTGATGACTGAAAACAACATGCCCGCCTCGATCGGTGTGAACCTGCGTGTTACAGGACATTGTCGCCAAGGTGGTAGAAAATATATGGAGGATTTCTTTTCGGTTGCATATCAACAAACGGAGGACGAAAAGGATTTAGAATACGCGTTTTTCGGTATTTACGATGGACACGGAGGAGCAGAAGCAGCGGCATTCGCTAAGGAACATCTCATGGAGACTATTATTAAGCACAAAAGTTTTTGGTCTGACGACGATAAAGACGTGTTGAGGGCTATTAAAGATGGTTATATTGCCACTCATTATGCTATGTGGAGAGTACAAGGTAAACAAACAACGATATATCCTTATTAAAACTATATTGTGCAAAAGTTTTCGTATACGATACTCATGATTTATTGATATAATAATGTAAACAATGTGCTTTTCCAGAGAAATGGCCTCGAACTGCATCAGGTCTACCTAGTACTGCAGGCACGACAGCTAGTGTAGCTTTTATAAGACGCGGAAAGATTTATATTGGACATGTCGGTGATTCCGGAATAATATTAGGTAAATATGAAAGTATTTTCGTAAAGTAATCGTACTACTTGCATCGTATGTTCTAGGCCTACAAGAACCTGGTTGTTCCGAGTGGAAAGCTGTACCGTTAACAAAGGATCACAAACCGGAGAATTTCGATGAAATGGTTCGGATTAAAAATTGTGGGGGAAAAGTAGTTTCGAAATCAGGTAATTCTTATACAACTCCATCAAAGCAAGTTTATTAAATTTCATATTGTAGGTGTACCTCGAGTGGTGTGGAACAGGCCGAAAATAGGCCACCAAGGCCCCGTACGTCGTTCGACGCCCATCGACGAAATCCCATTTCTAGCGGTTGCCCGAAGCCTCGGAGACCTTTGGTCATACAATTATCAAAGCGACAGTTTCATAGTTTCCCCTGACCCCGATTGTTCTGTTATCAAGATCAATACCAACACGCATCGTTGCCTCATATTCGGAACAGACGGTTTGTACAACATGCTCAGCCCCTCGATGGCGGTTCACATAGTGCAGCAGGTGGAAAGGCACAACGAAAACGCCGCTTTAAGCGATTCCACGTACAAAACGTGGCTTAATCCCAGCAAGCTGTTGGTTGAGAAAGCTTTAGAGCGGTGGCATTCCACGAAAATGAGGGCCGATAATACTTCTGTTGTTACGTTGATGCTGGATCCTCCGGGGCCACCCAGGGCGCAAGTTTTGAAGGATAGAAAAAAGAATTTGCCTGAAAGAGGTTAGCTCGAGAGTTGGTTGAATCGATTCGTATTAATTCGTGATGTTTTAGGTTTGAAGATAATGACTAGATTCGATAACGAACCGTCTCAGGATACCGATTCGAGTAATTGTGATACAAGTCCTCGGGAAAACCCCGACGAAACCCTGTCTCAAACTATGTTAGAGCCCGCGCCTGAACCGAGTCCTGTGCTTAAACCAACTGCCATTGTTGATTATTCTAATAAAGATGAAAATAAAACCGATTGTATATCTAATCCACCAGGTAGTCGATTACGAAATTTGAGTATGTGCGTTTTAATTTGTTATTTGCGATTCCAGAAAGTACATCTGTTTCTTCAAGTGACCTTATGACCAACAATTTTCCCCTAAAAGAACGGAATTTCCTCCAGAAACCCCGAGAGAACACTGGCCCTTTGAACAGCGGAAAGGAAAATTTCAAATCGCAAAATACCGAAGATAACATACAGTGCAACGAGGTATCATCTAGCAACATTGAAGTAGATAGTTTATGTATAGAAGAAGAAGAAAACGATGTACAAGGAAGAAACAAGCACAATTTGCGGAGTTGCCGGAAGGACAAAAGTGATATCAAAGTTGCTATGAATAAAAACGAATCCGACAATAAAAACAAGGTACTTATTAATTTCTTCTTAATTTTCGTCAAAATTCCATTATGTATCTCTTAATTTTAGGGTACAAAAACGAAACTGGACCAAACCACCGGCGCCCTGGAGGCGCCGCGGCCGCGGAAGAGCATGAGAATCGATAATAACCTGAAGAAAGCGGAAGAAACCGTGGAGAAGGAGCGTCGCGCCTTCGAAGCCGAGGAGAAACTCAAGAAGCTCGCGGAAAAGGCGGATCTAGCCAAACGGAAGAAAAGCACCGGCTCGCCTTCATCCAGTCTCTCGCAGAAGCTCCAGAACCACTATTCGAAAACCAAACAGAAAGAGGCCGTTTTAAACAAACCAATTGCTAAAAATAAAATTAAATACATGATGAACAAAGTCAAACGAGTACAAAGTAAAGTGATATTTAGAACACAGAGTGTGAAGCCAGCAAAAAATCAGGTTCGTATGAAACAACACTTCAATCTGTTCGAGTACTATTAGCTTAATTTTCTAGAAACTTATGAAGAACTTGAAGATGATAGCGGAGAAAGCCATGTTACAGAAGCACAACAAAAGGAACCCTTCGCAACGCCAAAGAAAAGTAACAGTAACGGAGACTCCGAAGAAAACTGGTCCAAAATTGAAACCAAAGTTCAATTCGAAAAGTGCTGAGAACGTTACGAAATTAAATACGCCTAATTTGAGGCAGAGCTCCAGGCATAGCAGTCCAACTAAATCAGGTAAATTACTTGTTTATTTATGATTCATTTATGAGTTACAAATTTGTTGGAATTGTAGGTCCATCAGGTATGGTACAAAATGATTTGGAAATAAGTCAGAGTGAAAATAAGTCCCAAACGAGGTCTTTGAAGAAGAGGCTTCAACAGAAAACGGAGAGTCTAAAGCAGAACGTGATGAAAAGAAAGTAAATTAAATCTTGTTAATTGTAATAAGAATCAACATATTATTTTTAATCTAGTTTTTTAAGATAGAACACAATTTATATTATACAAAAAAACAGAGTTATGCATGTTTATTTTCCTATAAATTATTTTAGTTCTGTTTTAGAATATTAGTTTTTATTTTTACTACCGTGTAAAGAAGTTGTGTATCATAGAAAAAAATCATGTTTTTACTATTTTACTACAATTTTATTATTTCTCTGTATACATTTTTTACGCGGATATTATTTTTCTGTCCGACTATTTTTATTTTTTTTGGGAACTATTATTAACTATTATTTGCAACTTATCCGTTTTTATGACAAATTCGTGCCTTTGTTACCAAAATAAATCTATTGAAAAGTGAAAATGTTACTTATGTACACATAGGCAAATGAAATATATTTATAAAAATTTATTATTTTCTCAAAATAAAGTTTATAGTTAATAAAATACAGATGGATTTTTTTTCTACAAATCTTTACTTATGCGTAGTAACTCAAATAAGTAACTTCAAGAGTTATAAATGAAGAAAGTTAAGGTAATAAATTGTTATCCATTATAATCTATTGTTGTAAGTCATTCAAATGTTTTTTTTTAATTTGTGGCTTTGTATATTAGACAAGTAAAAAAAGGATTATTAGAAAAAAAAATTAAGAGATGAAGATGAAGTTTCCTTGTAATATGAAACGAAATAATTATAATAATTCCCTTTTTGCCCTTTCACATCAAATGCATATCGTCAATAATAATAGAGAAAAAAAGTAATTCTAATTACATTTTGTCTATGCAAGAGACAAGAATAGTTCATTTTACGTCTTTGTGGTCTCATACATATTTAAGTTGGCACACACTGCTTGTCAAAATGTCACACGTCAGGTCGATTATGTTGGGGGAACAAAGATAGGAACAAACGTAAACGTCAACTCCTTTAGGAGTTCTTCTCCTATCGAAAAGATCCTTTCCCCTCTGTTGGCCCCACCGCTGAAAATTATGCGCTGCCGGTCGTCTTTCAACCGAAGCAGATCAACAACGCCCACTTTTCGTATATATAGATATATCGGACCGTCCGATCGGACTCGATTTCCAAGGATATTTCCACGATAAACTGCAGTTTTTCCCCAACGAATTATCCCGTTTACGCATCGCACGTGGCCGTGGAGCGCCCGCCGCCCGTTTACTTCATTTAGCTGAAAAGAGACCGGGAACGCTTATCCGCATCGAAACTACAAAGAATTATTGATTGACAATAAGCAAATTGACTTTTCAGTTTGAGACGTTCGCGGCGTTTGGGATTATTTGAAAACAAAAAAAAACCCAACGAGCGGGTCGCGATTGTTGCGAAACAACAATTCGTGACTTCCCCCCGCGTTTTTTCCGCTCAAAAACCCCGCATCGCGCTAAAGAGAGTCGTAAGTAGACAGAAATTATTCAAAAAGAGATAATAGGTTAGCGCGACCGAATCGACCTTATCCGGAGGTTATCGAAGGTCGAGAATCGCCCGGCGCACGTCCTAACCTCAAAGTAAATGTTATTTTTTTGTGTATCAAATGACGCTTCCTGGCGACCAATCGGATCGTCCGTTGCCCTGCCCCTGCTGGAGCGAACCCCGTTTTTACCCATCAAGTGAAATTGTTAAAAGGTACGTAGAATTTTATTCATTTTATGTTGAAAACCGTGTGGGCCGGAGTTCCATCTTGTTTATTGTTAGAAACGAGCCGAAAACGGCACGTTATCGGATGAGACGATTATATTTTTAAGATGATGGACCTGCACGATCGAATGCACGGATTTTTACCTTGGGTTTCTTTGTAACCTTACTTCGGTATCGATTTTTTTCCTATAGACGCGCCGTTCGCGGCACCGTCGATAATCGGAAATTAATTATAATTTTTTATTAATTATCGATAATATCAAACGATTAATTCGATGATCGTTTGTGATTATTTTTTTCGCATTTTATTTTTAATGTTCCTCGTCGCCCCCACTACCGCGTCTTCTCCATTTCCCCACCCCACTTTTTACCTTTGCATTCGTTTTAATGATGCATTTATGATAAACGATTAATAAATCGGTTTGATTGAAAACGCGATTTCGGCCTCGTCCGACGCGAACAGGCGAATTCCATTCGAATTTAACGGGAAACATAATGCCCCGATTGATATTTACGGATTTATTTCGATTATTAAAAATCCTTGAACAAGATGGACTGGTCCACTTTTAGACATTCGAGGGGAATGTGTCGGAGTAGAAGCAGAAGAAAAAGGCGCATCGTAAAAGATGGCGGTAGAGTGATATCTTATTTGTGGTTGCAAATTTGCGAAATTAATAATAAACAAATAAATTTGACCGCTAATTGAGAGGCGAGTGCGACAGTTTGGCCGATAACGGTTCGAATTCGTCGGTCGTTATCGTTTGATCATTGAGAAAGGCGCGCAATCGGGTAAATTTTCATTTTTTCGAAGAGGTTATGTTTGCATTTCAAGTTTTCTTTATTTGTTTCAGGTTTACGCTAGCAAGATATTTGCGATTATTAGGATGCAACGGAATCGTTCGCGTTTAATTTAGTGTTTAGTGGTTTCGGTTTTGCGCGTTTGGGTGTTTACGAGCTCATAATGTCTTTCAGCCCTTTTATAAAATAATGCTGCTACCAATTTTATATTTTTTCTATGTGTACAACGATAAAATGGCTCTATTCGAGTTCGGATAAGCGAACAAACGATGTGCTCCCCGCGATTTAAGACTATTAATAGTGAGATGATCTAGTATTAAGACAACATTCCAAAGTGGACTTAATAACATTTACAAGAATGTACTTACATACAAGTGTGCTTTAATAGGGTTTAACAAGTGTTGTGAAAAAAAATGTCTCAAACTCCCCACAAGCCCATACAAAAGATGTGTAAATCTCCAAAGAATTCAACATACCACACCATTAAGCAAGAAAAGATCGAATATGAGAACCTCAGCACCAATTGCACCGTCGTGGGCTCCAATAATCTCAACCTAGTTAAAAAACCCCAAATCATAACCAGCATGTCCCCGGCGTATTCTAATCCTAGTCCTAGTTACCCTCCGTCACCTTATTCGTCACCAGCCAGTCTCAAATCTCCTTCGCCCTCTCTCAAACCGCCTACTCCTCAACCCAGCTATCCCGTCATGCAGATCATACAGAACAACATTTTGGCCAGGCCGATGCAGACAACACAACCGCAAAACATCATCAAATTAAAGCCTCATTTGAATATTCTACCGAAACCTTCTGCTAGTCCACAGCCCTCGCCTAAACCCAGTGTCAGGTAAAAATACTCCTTCTTAACCTCACACTACCTACATATAACGTTTTTTTTAATCTTGTAGTCCTCAAATTGTAATACCTACGAACCACCAACAAACAGCTACGATAGTTCCTGCGGCTCAGCCACTTCTACTCAATCAAATGCCTATGTTGACGACCCCTGGCGTACAGTTTATTCTAAGGCCGCAAACAGCCACAAAAATTCAACCCCAGATGCAGACGGCGACTGCGACGCCGCAGGGGCTGATCCTGCAGCCCAGCGGACAGCAGTTGTTGCAAATACAGCCGCCTAGGTCGCAGCCTATGGTGCGAGTGTTGACCAACGGTATGCAATTGGCGCCTTCTACTACAACTTATGTAACTCAGGTGAGTAGAAACACTGCGGTAGATTGTTTTAGAGGGATATTAACGATTTCGATTGCATTTTGAGGTGGGTCCACAGCAGGCGAATAATGCAACACATATCGCACAACAGACCATTATAAACAACCACGCACATTTGGTTCAGCAACAGCAGCAGGTGAAGAAGAAACCGAAGAATAAGGTTAAGAAGAAACTGGACCTCGCAAATATTATGAAGTTGTCAGGAATAGGTAGGGAATACATGAAATATGTAATTTGAACGTTTCTGATTGTTTTTACTTAGGCGATGAAGATGATATTCAGTTCGAAAGCGATACATCACAAAGTGAAAACGAACAAAATTCCGTTCCTACAACACCTCAACCACAACAACAGCAGGTTGTTCAAAATACAGTACAAGCTCAAACAAATTTTGTACACACCGATACTAAGAAAAATGTACAGAATATTCAAATTTCTGCAATGGCGCAGCCTACAATAAATGCAGCCACTCCTGTTGTACAGGTTAGTTTTTTATCCTTTTCCTCCTTAATTTCTACAATCTGATACCACGTTTTTCTGTTTAGGTGCTAAATCAAAATTTTCAAAGTGGAATGATCTCAAATAACACATCTCAGGCAGCTACTGCGCAAGCCGGTATACCTTTCAATTCGTTTATAGCTCCGAATTTTACTATTAACAATGGCCTAATGCTCCAAAGAAGTGGTGGATTCAAATTAACTATGGGCGAAGATGGCCGATTAGTCTTGCAACATGATCCGACTATCAATTCGGATCTTCAGTCACAAATAATCCTACAGAGTCTATTGGGTGGATTAGTTTTACAACCTTCAATGGACCAACAAACTGTACAGCAAACTGTGCAAACGATTCAGCAACAGTCTGTTCAAACAATACAACAACAAACAGTACAGAGTCAAACGATACAGACAGTACAACAACAAACTGTACAACCACAAGCTGTACAACACACAATCCAATCTATACAACCTCAGATACAGCAACAGACTGTTCAGCAAACGATACAACATCAAACTGTGAACGCTTTACAGCAACCTATGCAGATCGTACAACCGCAACCTATACATAGTATTCATTCGCAGGTGCAACCTATACATACAATGTCACAGTCTCAAGTTCACAGTTTGCAGTCACAAATACAAGGCCAAATTCAAAGTCTGTTGCAGCAACAAAATCACACTGTTCAACATTCTCACGTTCCTTCGCAGAATGTTCATTCTCAAACAATGCAAAGTGTACAGAACTTACAGAATGTCCAAAATTTGCAAAGCGTTCAGCAGAACGTTAGAAGCGTTCAGCAAAACGTACAGCAGAGTTCACATTCCCAGCCTATTCAATCGCCAGTGCAAAGTTTTCACGTGAACCAGACGCACCAGCAACATCAACCAGTATTGAAAGTAAGTCTCAACTGGTACCTTGAACGGTACATTACTGTATATTTGCATTAATTTTAGGTACAACCATTTCAAAAGTCTCAACCGCCGGTACAAACTGTACAGCCTATACAACATCATATCAACCAGTCTCAACAGCAGACCCAGCAAAGTATGAACGAATCTCAACAGAGTCAAAACAATCATCCTCCGCCAACGTCGTACGTTGTCAATTTGACGCCGGATCAATTGGAGCAATTAAAAAGAAACGGTCAATTAACCGTCAATGGTCAGACAATATTCATGCAAAGGCCCAATAAGGATCACATGGAAAAGAAATTGTCTCCTAAGACCAAAGCTATAAAGAAAGTTAGCAAGATACAAAGTATAAAGAGTATTTTACAAGTGAGTATTATTTTTTTTATTTCATAAAGTTTGTGATAATTTATTTTAGAAACCTTTTTTTGCGCAGGATACCGACGCGGATTCGGTGAAAAATAGCAATAATTTGGATGCAGTTAAGGAAAACGCAAGCAAACCTATAGTTAGTGCCTTAAACGCACCACACAAACAAGTTCTACCTCAAAATCATGTGCAAAAGCAACCGATGCAACAAAACAAACCGATACAGCCCCAAGCTATGGTCCAACCTTCGATACAAGTGCAGATCCAACCTAAAACAATTAACGAACGACCGAAGCCTGAGCCTGTACAACCCACCGCTCCTCAAGTTCCCAAACAGCAAAAAGTTGCACCCACAGTTATATCACAAGATTCAAACGGTGAGTTTTTCTACTACTACTACTAATATGCTCGAATTTTTATCACCTATTTAAATCTCTTAATAGGTAGTAACACGAACCCGGACGTTGATAAACTCTTGGTGCAAATTCTCGAAGAGTCGAACAACATTAGTAACATCGTTAGCACGGCTAGTGTAACTCCTTCGACGACTCAACCACAGCAGAGAATCACCACCATTCAGTTGACACCACAGAAGCAGCAACATTTGAAGAACATACAGTTGCAGATACAGAGCCTCTCCGCGAGGCTCACGCCGGGCGATGCGGAGACTCACAGCATGTTGAAGAATCTGTTTACGGAACAACAGAAAATTTTGGCCAGCGGGAAATTATTACCACCCGATAAGGTATGGCGATAGTTTGGTGTCTATGTTGGGCATTACTAATTGTTGTAATTCTTAGGTGTATTATCACAACAATCAGCTTACCATCGTGAATCCGTCCAGTTTAAATTCGTCGTCGCCTTCGCAAGTCAAACACGAACCAGTGCAGAGTCCTTCGTCAGGCCCTTCTACAATAAGCAATAATCAGACTATAATGCGAACTTCCAGTGTCGAAACTCAGGCTACGAGTTCACATCAGGTAAAATTTTCACTAATACTGTAAGTAGTCGAGACTTTTTCTTTGAGTAGTTGGCAATTCGATTTTAATAGTTATGATCCAATATAGTAGATTCGTACTAGTGATCCAAGATCGCTTTAATGTTCGAAATCACTTACCGAATTGATTTAAATGAAATGCTAAACAGCTTTAATAGTATACTTATTACTAATCTTCTCTAGATTAATTGACAAATATTCGAAATTCTTGAAATATCAAGCAAAAATCTAGAACTGAATCATCGAGACATTGCGACAGAAGATAAGACGACCGTCTTTATTCATTGTTGTTGATAATAATTATACGTTATTTTATACTCCAGTTTGTTCTAAGCAAATCTCTGTATAAATTGTTTGTATAAGTGAAAAGAATATTTAGTAATTTAAATTTTTCGACTCGGCATTCATTATCAGCTGATAGCGTGAGACGATAATACTACACCTTATCGGTTCCTTCGTTACACTTTATGATTCTCGTCATGGTGAATTCATGGCTTTGATTACGGTTATTTTCGATCTTTTTTAGTGAGTACCCAAATCTTTGTAATAAATCGATTGAAGTTATTTGAATAAATAATTCATGGTGAATATTGTAGCATTGGTAAATATTATAGGATCATTCTTTATTGCCTTAAAAATGAGTGTTTTGTAGTACTACGATTTTTGTTAATGTTACAATATTCACTCAAAGTACATATTTTACTATGAATGAATTATTTACAGCCAATCACTACCCAGGCACATACAGTACCTAGAATAACTGTATCAATACCATCCAGTGAGGCAACAGTGACTCAAACGATTCACCATCACCCTTTGTCTGTGCAACACTCCCACGTCCACATCCATGCCCATCACCAATCGACGCCACATTTCACCCACATCACCCAAACCCTACCGCCCCATTCGACGGTTACGCATCAAATATCCGCCTTGAGCATACCTAATCATTCCCATTCGCCCATATCGCCTCACCAAACCGTAAATCCCCAAACTCACCAAGTTCTGTCCCAACAACAGACGTCCGTTTCGAGCCTTGCGTCCGTCAAGTCCCATTCGGTGTCCAGTTTCACGTCGAGCCATGCTCACAATAACGGGCACCACGTCGTCGCCAATCACCAGATATCCGGACATCACGGCAGTGCTCCTACTAGTCTACATCAGGGGCATTTGCAGGTGACCCATTTCAATCACGTCATTAACCAGAGATTGGGTTGCGCGCAAAACGTTGCCGAGCCCACGGTGCAACAGCAGCAGATGCAGAAACAGCAGCTCATGCAAAAGAAGTCGGATTTGTAAGTGTATTTTGTTAGTATTGTGGAATATCGTTTGAAAATTTGGAATTTTTGAAGGATCGAAACGCAACTTACGATGGACCAAAACGGAGCGACGAAACCGGACATTCACACACCGTTTAGAGACAAAAAAGATGCGTGCATTAGATTGATTCGTTACCATTGTCTGGACCAGCCGGTTCTGTCGGAAAAGGATCTGGATAAAGCGGATGAAATATTCGAATTGACTGCTCAACACCTCATTGGAAAATTCTCCAAAATGGAGGATAAATACAAATATTTGCTCATGAAAGAAAGTATGGTAAGAGCATTTTAGTTATTTCAATCTTTTTTTTTAAACGAATAGCGAGTTGCATATTAATGTTCTGTTTGATGTATGTTTAGCGCCAAGTTCAAACATCGGAGTTGATGATGCTGGATCGTATGCTGCTGAACGACGAACAGCAATCTCTAATGAAGGTCCGCCAGGAACGGGAAAACGAAATCCTCAACGTGTCCGAAACGGAACTCCCTCCGCCGCCGTTACCGCCGCCGATATCCAAATCGGCCCATAATTCGAATTCGAATTTCAACGCGAATTCCAATTCGAACAACGCGGGTTCCCATCAAACGTCGAATCCCGTTCCGACCGAACAGGAGGATTACGACGAATGGGCGTGCATACAACGAGAGCTCGGGTGCGTGTTGCAGCAGAACGAATCGAAATTGGCGCAATCGAAGCGATCGGCGAGCAGCGATTCGAGATTAGAGACTCTGAAGCGGTTTCGCGTCGATAAGCACCACAAGAAACCGACGGATGTAAATATACCTTCTAGCGGAAGTAGTGTACAAAGTGTCGTTAGTAGTACAATGTATGCGCACGCGCAATCGAAAGTAGTAGTGTCCGGCGTCGGAAGTGTCGGTGGGTCGGCGTGCGCGTTCGAGAGCACGCAAAACAGCAGTTTCTCCTCGCACGAGGACAACGAACCCGACAACAATACTATCGACGAGCAAGTGCAATCGGCCATTGATTCGATATTGAACTTGCAACAGAACCCATCTTTAGATTTGGATAGTATTTTGTCATGACGTCATATTTAGGTACGGTTGGAAGGTTTCTGGAGTCCTGGTACTTTTGGACACATTGGATTTTAGTAGTACTGGCGTTTTTGTTAATAACCAATTATCAAGATAGTAGATTTGTCTTGTATACATTGTACAATGTTGTGTGTCAATGAACTGAAACTATCTGTATACAGTAAATTGCTTATGTTATTTTTATGAAAATTTGTAAATGGTACACAATCACGTATTATGCAAAAGTTGATTAGCTCGAAAAAAAATTAAATTATTAAATAAACAACTAAAAGATTGTTGCAATGAAAGTTTAAGGAAATTTAGAAAATGTATAAGTTCATAAAAGTTTGCAGCATGGTCAGTTCTATGAGTTGAACAAAGAAAGATTATTAAAATAACAGTTAGAGCGAGAAAGTTCCAATCCTACAATATCACCCTTCCTTTTTCCTTTATAAGTTGTCTTTGTTGCACCCAAAGCCTATATTGCAAACTAAAATATTCAACCTGTATAAGGTATCTTGTTTATAAAAAGAAAGTCCATAATAATTAGAAGTACTAAAAAAATACAATTAATCTATCGACAACCTTCTACACGTTTTAATAAAAATATCGTACACAGTATTCTTCCGGATAATTTAAGTTCATTGGGACATCCTATATTAAATCAAGATTACTTTTGGTTTCGTTTCGAAATAATATTTGTGGTTATTGACAAAAATAAATGTTTGCTGTAGTGCGGCTTAATTTTTCGCTAATTTTTGTGATATATTGGGAAGCAATAAGCATGTATGGAACAGCCTTATTGGAAATGTAACGAAAATCATCAATCAAGCACATGTCAAAAAATGGTAAAATTTACATCAATTTTGACTATATCAAATACATTTCAAAAGTAATAAAAGACTGGCTAATGAGTAACGTCTAATTGGATTTTTTTTTGCATTGTTTTAATAAGAGCTGTTTCGTGTATCGTAGTCTTTACTGTACCATAAAACGTGAACTATTGTAAAGAAGCTTTAATTTTAAAAAATCAAGTTTAATCTTGCTAAACTTCTCATTAGCTTGTAAGGATTTTATTAACGATATTCGTTATTTACCAAATGGTCAATTTTTGAATGATCCAAGGATTGTGCCAGGACTCTTTAATAGTTTAAATCCCACCCCCGTTTTGAGAATTATAATAATTTATTTCAATTAATTTATTCGAAGAAAACGAATTATTAAATTTTTAAACTTGTTAATCTATTGAATAAAATTATGATTTTAGAATACGTAGGCTGGAGATAGAAATGAGACAGAATTCAGGGAGTACTCAACTCGAAATTCACAGGGGGTGTTTCTTTTAACTCTGTTTTATTTTTAAATATTGTGATGATTTCAAGTAAGGTACAGAGTTATTTATATTGATTACTTTTACTTTCGAAACAATGTATTTACCATGAGAAAGTTCATGAGCTGTTTTTTTGCAAGTAATAAGCAAATAAATACGGGTAATTGAATAATTTTGAAGGACAATCCCACCCTAAAGACGACTAATAATGTGTGTATATAATTTGAATCAATGATTATGAAATATGCGTTGAATGCCAATTCACAAAATGAATTGTTCTATCTTTATATTAATTAAAGAATCGTAAGAGATTAGGCCAGTATTTGATTAATTTGTGTTTCTAAAATAATTGTGATAAATTTTGAAAAAACAGTCAGTGAACGAGTTAATGAGGTTGAAAATACAGTGTGCAAGCGAATGTTGAATTAAATTTTGCTTTATATTATATACCTGTGAATTAGTGTTTGTTGTGTTGTGATATTTCTCACTATTCGGTACTATTAATTTGTTTTATGTATTTTATTTCAACCATTGAGTACAATAATAAATTATTGAAAATAAATTTTAATGATTCCTGCTCATCTTACACACTGTATAAGTCCGTGTTTTTACCGTATCAAAATTATTCTTTTCTTATAAATAATTTTGTATGCTCTTCATGAAATTTGTTTTAGTTTTTAGTGAATCTTCTTGTTATTATTGTTTTACTGTGTTCATAATTTATAACCCGTAAGAATTGTATATACTTCTTATAATGACCGCTGTAAAAAGTTTTTATTGTAAATAATTAATTTATATTATGTACTTAGATCATTATTTTATTTTTTAAGGTTTTATTATTATTATTAAGACTGAAGTTCAGAAATTTTGGTTCCTAAAGGGAAAAGTATTTCAAATAAAAAAAATGATTGTTTAAAAAAAGCACTTTTTACTACCTAAATTTGCGCGAGTTTTGTATTTTAGGTAAGATTTTGGAAAAAGTATCAAAATTTTTATATTCCACCTAAAGTTAGGCAACAACCATTACATCAAAGCACAGTAAGTTCGGTGGTATGAATAGAGTAGAATAAAAATACCTTACAATAAATCAATATTAAAGTCCAATATTTCTGTCGATATGAAATACAGTAGACCAAAAAAGTATTCGTACAGTTGCATTATGTTCTGGAAGTCCGCGTTCAGTAAACAGAAACAAGAAGTAACTAGCAAATTAAAATCTACATTTCAAGACTATTCTTGCAATCATTAATTAACATTGTTATTAAAAATGTAAAATAAAAAAAACGAAAAATGTTTGCATTATCCCCAAAATAAGTATTCGTACAGCAACGTTTTATCAATTTCTTCACTCTGTAGATATTAAATTGTTTATTGTTTTCGCCGGTATATTAGTATTAGGTTGAGCTCCTAGTTCTGTTTTCAAAATAATTCAAGTTTACCTTAAAATGCCTAGAAAAACTGAAGAAATAGATGGTGACTTAAAAAAGTCATCATCCATCATTTTATAGAAGGAAAATAATATAAGGAGATAGGTAAAATTGTTCAAAAAACACATATTACAGTTCAGTACATTGTGAAAAAATATAAATCTACTGGTTCCGTGGAAAATAAGTCAAGATCGGGAGGTACTGCCAAGTTAACTCAACGAGATCAGAATTTCATTTATCAAAAAGTTAAAAAAATTCCCTTTGTAAGTGCTCCATACATCGTTTCTGAACTGGAATCCAATACATGGCATAAGATCCATCCGGAAACTCTTCGATACCACATTAAGCGATTAGAATATAGAGGAAGAAGACCTGCTAAAAGCCAAGGATAAATAAGAAAAATCGAAAGCTAAGAGTGGAGTTTGCTAAGCGTTACATTAATAAACGTTTAGAGTTCTGGAACCAGGTTATATTGTCAGATGAGAGTAAGTATAACATTTTTGGATCGAATGGAGCCAAATCTGCCTGTTAATTGTTTTTTCATTTGTATATTTATTAAACGGGTAATTACACGTATAATGATTATAATACGAGTGTACGAATACTTTTTTGGTATACTGTAAATGCTATTTTTGGAGTTTAAAATCAATTTTCGTATTTTTTTAAGACAAGTGTTGCCATCTTTCGGTCGACTTAAAAACGCAGGCGACGGAAGAGCCACCTGTACAGGTAAGGATACAACTAATTCGCAAATCTAAATTTAACATGGCGTCTAGGTGTTTGTGGGATGAAATTTTTGCAAATAGATTAAAATTCGTATAATACCGCAAGGAGTTGCACTTCTAATCGATCATGTGAATGAGTTATTGTTTACTAAATCGGTTGTGATAAATTGAGCAAGTCGATTATGCGATTAGAGACGTATTTATCATAAATTAGATAACATCGAAGTAGGTAGATCTCAGTTGGCTGGCCATCCCTATTATTAATATCCAGGTTTTGTTGTCGGTATAAAAATGTAGTGAAAATATGCCGAAAAATGGAAACAAAGTTGTGCCGAATTTGTGGAAAGCTCGGACAAAACTTTGTACATATATTCAAAACGGAAGGACTGAGGAGCAAAATCGAGACATGTCTGCCGATAATTGTGAGTATAAACTGTTTTCAAATCAGTTAAATGCGTTTCATTTGTAAAAGAACGTCCAGAAAATTGAACCGTGCATTGTTCTAGTAGGATTAACGATTATTTCTAGTGAACAATAAGGAATAATCAGCCGAAATGGAGCAAAAGCAGAAGAACACCAAACGTGCTGGTGCCAATGAGCCTCATAACGTTCGATCGTACGCTTCGAATTCGAGCACCGGCGTCCTAATGGTCGGCCCCAATTTTCGAGTGGGCAAAAAAATCGGTTGCGGCAATTTCGGGGAGCTGCGTTTAGGCAAAAATCTATACAACAATGAACATGTCGCCATTAAAATGGAACCGATGAAGTCCAAGGCACCGCAGCTGCATTTGGAATACAGGTTTTATAAGTTACTGGGCTCTCACGAAGGTATACCGAATGTGTATTATTTCGGACCGTGCAGTAAGTACAATGCTTTGGTTATGGAACTTTTGGGGCCTAGTCTGGAAGATTTGTTTGATATGTGTGAAAGGAAGTTTTCATTGAAAACTGTTCTGTTGATTGCTATACAGTTGCTGCACCGCATTGAATATGTACACTCCAGGCACCTAATTTACAGAGACGTTAAACCCGAAAACTTTTTGATAGGTCGAACTAGCACGAAAAGAGAAAAAATCATTCATATCATAGATTTCGGTCTAGCGAAAGAATACATAGAGGCGGAAACTAACAAGCACATACCTTATAGAGAGCACAAATCTCTAACGGGTACAGCTAGATACATGTCCATAAATACACATTTAGGGAAAGAGCAATCCCGTAGAGACGATCTCGAAGCCTTGGGCCATATGTTCATGTACTTTCTGAGAGGCTCGTTGCCTTGGCAGGGTCTAAAAGCAGACACGCTCAAAGAAAGATACCAGAAAATAGGCGACACCAAAAGAGCCACTTCAATAGAAACTCTCTGCGATGGACATCCGGAGGAGTTCGCCGTGTACATGCGGTACGTGAGGAGACTAGACTTTTTCGAAACTCCCGATTACGAGTACCTCAGAAAACTGTTCACGTCTCTCTATAACGAAAAGGGATACGCCGATGGCACCGAATTCGACTGGACCGGCAAGACCGTAAACACATCGGTCGGTTCCCTGTCGACGACCGCCCACGAGAAGGTCGCGTCGCCCAAGCGGGGTATCACGAAAAACGCGAAAACGAACACTCCCCACGAGCTCACCAAGCCCCACACGCTGGGCAATCTGACGCCGGCCGAACGCCACGACTCGGTCCAAGTGCTGAGCTCCACCAATAACGAATTGAACATTGACGATACCACCGCTCACAGTAGTGCTCCCATTGCTCAACCGCAAGAAATCGAAATCTTCGACGAGACTAAATGTTGTTGCTTCTTCAAGCGAAAGAACAGAGGTGTCGCTAAACAGTGAACATTTTCGAACTTCTAGATAAATTAATTCTTTTTATTTTTTTTTTGTTCGATATTATTGTTGAAATTAGCCCAAATTTTACATGCCAATTGGGTGTTTAAGTAAAACGTAAGAGATTCACGATAACGTGGAGTCATTGATAATACGATTTTCGCATTTATAACCAATTGAGCTTTAATTGTGTAAATAATTTAAATATATTTCGAGTGTTATTATTTTACGTGTGATAACTTTATTGTGTAACGATTTATCAGCAATTAGGAGTTAAGCTAATTTAATTATTCGAGAGCAACAGACCTTGTATAAAAGAATATTTGTTTCTTTTATAATTATAGGTGGAGTTCAAACCCTTCTCAAGCTAGGTTTGCTCTTCTCTTTAGGTTCTGTTCCACATAAATGTAATGTTTGATGTAATTTTTACCTGCATACAACTTTTTTAGAGTTGCAAAATGTTCTTAATTTTTTAACTACTTGCAAGTCTACTATTCCTTTGGGATTCAGGCTACCTGTTGTGTTGATGCAATATATTATGCTGCACTTTATACAGCAAACTCATGATTTGTTGCATACCTCAAAGTCCAGTGATGTGTATAGGTTGTCCACTTTTATTGAAATTTTGCAACTGTATTTATTATTTAAAGTTTTGCTTAAACACCAAATTCAGGTAGTGATAATCGATGGGAAGAAATGAATTTGTGTAACATTGATTTTCCAGTGCATGTATGTTAAATATCGTTTTAATTGTTTGACGAAAATTTATCATTTCTACCTGTCGTTGTGTGTGGCAAATAAGGCGAATTAAATTGTAAGGACTTTTTATTTTATTTTATCGAATTGTACGTATTTAATGTTGATTTTAATGTCAGGGTTCCCATCAACTTTGAAAAAAATTAATTAGGGAAAACCTTGATGAAATTAAGTATCTAAAATGGTGCTTTTTAGGACTTTTTATTGTATGTACGCTAAAATTCATAATATTGTTATTTTTGAGTATTTTTGTTTACTAAAATGTTACCATTCTCATCGATAAAAATTGTACTTGATTTTGTTATAGAGCTGTTCTGTTCTTGTTTTAATATTTGTTAGTTGTATAAAAAATTATCACCTATAATACTGCCAAGGAAACAAATATGTATCTGCATGGAAAGAGGAAAATTTGGTGGGAACCCTGTATAAAAAAGGTGAGTTCATAAAAGAACAATGCAATTTTTTCTCTAAACCAAAAACACCCTAATCTAATGTATTTTGAAAAGGGCAATTTTAAATACTAAATCTCATTTTATCACTATTTTGTGTTCGATTAATCTACCTCACTGAAACGTTATTGACAAATTCGATTTGCCCTTTTCAAAATTTGATATATTAATATTGTAAATAAAACATTCACAGAGTTTGCCAAATGTGAACGAAATAAAAGTAAATTAGCATTAATGTAGTTTCAATTCCTTTATTAATTTTATTTTTTCATAGTTTCTAAATTAGTCGACTCTGTGAATTAATGGTGTGTAATGATAGATCACTAAATTGCATTTTAATACATACTTAACATTTCGAATATATGACATTGAAGCTGGTGAAACAGGCGTAGTTTTTCTATCTAGTTTAATCTTGAAAAAATTTTACTCAATTGCTAGTATAGATAAATAAATAATTTTTTTTATTAATCTCAATTGGAATTGAGATACAAAATGGTCTATCATTATTTTCAAGTGTTTTTTTAACAGGTACGTTATTGTTCGTTCTATTTATTTAACTTTTCTGTTGTAAATAAAATTTCATTTCGATAATCATCGTTTTGCAGACTTTTTTTAGTGCTATGTAGTGGGAAATTACTTTTAAACTCTTTCATTTTAATATCCATGTGTGCTACCCTATTAAACTAATCTGTATATAATATTTATTCAAAAAAATTACACATATATCGTATGAATGTAATATTTTTGCGCTCTATTTACAATTTTTTTAAAATTTCAATTGATTGGCGGAATAATTTGAAAAAATTACATTCATATGGAGTTTTGTAACGTTTTAACATTAAAAATATTGAATCCTAAGTTTCAAGCAAAATTTTCGTGCTATTTTAATTTTTTACTAATGTATGTAATTGTAGATAAGGGAGATAAATTGAATGTAATGTTTGTAGATCAATTTGTGTCTCCCATTGTACGCACGAATTTGTTTAATTTGGGATTTTGATGATTCGTTTGGTATTGTTAATTGTCTTATTTTCTGATCGATTTTATGTCTAATCGAACGTGAATAAAAATAATCAAATTTTCCACGTTGTTTCGTTGAAAAATTTTTGTTGTTTTTGTGCGTTCGTTTATAAATAGAAACACCAAAATTAGAACGACTTGAAGTGATTATATTCTCGTTAGTTCCCTCGAAAAATCAGCTAACCGCCGATTGACATGGATACCATTTTTATATATCACTTATTTTCGAATCAATATGTAGAATTCGAAGCAAAAAGCCATACCAAACGAGCAAAAAACATTGTGGAAGTGCCTACTAATCGACCAAGCGTGCTTTTAACCCAAATTTTTCTCAAACCAGTTCAACATTTTGTTTTTAGGTGAGCCCCTATTGCCTCCTGCCCGACACGATATGCGCGGAATGCTCGGAGAACGTCGACAACTTCTACGGCTTCATAAAGACCTGCCTGCAGAACGTCATCATCTTGGAGGCGCAGTACGACATCCAGGAGTCCTGCTTGAAGTCGAAGCGCAAGCGCGACAAGAGCTCCTACACGGACTTTAAGCACCAAACCGCCGAGCAGGGCAACCAGACCGACGACTTCCTGGACGTCGTCAGCGGCAGGGACTTCGACTCGGTCGCCTTCAAGAGGGACTTCCCGCTGTGCGCCGGCTTCTTCGACAATCAGCACAATCTACCGGTCAAAACCGCCGGCAGACTGGTCGATTACGACGTGGATTCCGATTCGAGCGCGGACGAACACTACCGAAAACCGCGCACGTTTCCCATACAACCCAAATCGAACATACTCAATCTACTCCCGCCCGCCAAGTCGCTCTATTTCGACGACTCCGAGAAGGATTTAATCAACGAAATCTCGCAGAGGAAGCACCTCAAGCGCAAGGCGGAGTTCATCGAGCTATCGAAACCGAAGATTTTCAAAGCGGACACCTCCAGCAGGAGGAAGAGCAAAATACCAAAGAAATTCGACCCTCAGGACCTCAACGAGGACACCGCCAACGCGGATCTATTCGGAAACCAGCCGGTACAGAGGGACCTCAACGTCAACGGCGATGCCGAAACCGCTACGCAAAGTTTTAATAACCAAGTATGTAGTTATATTACTATAGTTTGTTCAAGTTAATCACCCTGCGACGTCACGATAAGAACCACTGCATATACTCTACGAATTTTATACATACTGTCCCATATTCAGCCATCATTTTAACCTTAAATAGGACTTTAAAGTCGCGTCTCTAACCTGACAGTTGTGCCTTGTTATGGAGTAAATAGGGACTTTGTTTACGTTAAAGTGACCCTCTAAAGCCATGTTTAAAGTTAAAATGGGTCGATGAATACGGCCCACTGTATCTAATTGCGTATTATTTTGCTTTCAGAACGATAAACTGCTGTTCTCTCTGCCGCAGAGCTGTTTGTTATGTGATACTCATTTCTCCGGGCCGGCCGCGCTCGCCGCTCACGTCTTCGAAACGCACGGCATCGATATGGCGGAGGTGGTGTCCTCCGGATCGGGGGAGTCCTTTCCCGAGAAGAACAAGAAGAAGTTACCGAATTTACTGAAAATTACTGATCTCAAAAAGACTGATACTTTAGGCGAGTATTTTTTGTAACTAGCATCGTCGGTTTGTAATGAATAGCGATACTTAATAGGTAAAAGACCAGTTAGAAGCCCGCGTATTTGTGGATAGATGCCATAATTTGATATGTCGATTTTATTTGTCATAATTGAGTTAATCAGGTTACTCTCATTGAGATCTTCAAGATGGTAGAATATAAGAGTCAAAGTTTATAATACATATTAAAGCTGCCAAACAACTATGTGCTGAAGAAATTTGAGTAAATGACTCGGGACAGCCTCAGGATTTTCCTGTGCAAGCTCGTAAGTGCATCTTCAGTTTGATCTTGCTGGGTAACGAATCGTCTCAGAATTGGCAAACGTGCGAATCGAAGTGGTTGCGGACGTGCTCCTGCATGTCGCTCTTCGATCGCAGGACGTTCTTGCATATCCTGCAGAAGAGTGGGCAGCCCGGATGGCGGAATCTGATGTGCGAGACGATTTCGCATTTGCTTTGCACCTTCTCCGAGCAAATTTCGCAACTGTACTCGGAGTGGTAGTTGACCAAGTGCTTCGCCAAACTCTGGCGGTCTTTGAATATCCTCGAACGGATTTTGCACCTGGTCAGCAGGTCCTTTTGCATCCTCGGCCTGCAGTTCTTCTTGTGCTTCTTGAGCAGGATATTTTTGTTGAAACCTTTCGAGCACTTCGGGCATTTGAATTCGACTTCGTTCGTCGGCGGAGTGTAGTTCGTTATAATGTTGTACATGTCGTGAGAGGAATCGATTTCTTTGGGCGCCAGCGGGTGTTCTTCCTTGACGGTCGAATCGTCGTATTTTTCCTTGATGATCAGCTCTTCGTCTTGAACCGAATGCTAAGCCAATTCGAAACTCGACATAAATTATGGCACCTAACCGTAGATATGATCGTGAGAAAAACTTACTGTACGTGGAACTGCACTACTGTATTATGCCCCAATTTACATCATTAGAGTTGGAGAATCGGTGTAATAATAAAATTTAATTTGCAGATGATACTCTGTCGATCGAAAGGCAACTGGAAAACCTCACCGGCAAATCGACGGGCGTGTGCTGTCCGAACTGCAACGCGGAATTCGGCAACAAGCAGGACCTGATGATGCACCTGAAGCTGAAGCACGCCCAACTGGCGGGCTTCGTGTGCGGCATCTGCCTGCAACAGTGCTCGTCGTTGGTGAATTTGAAGGCGCACTTGGAGAACTGCTCGCAACAGTACCAGGTCAAGACGAAGTACGCGTGCCAGGTGTGCCAGTACGGCGACGACAATTTCAAGTGGTTGGAGAACCACGTGCTGGTGCACGAATTCCTGCTGGACGCCTGCAAGAAGCAGATGAAAATGTTCGATCCGGAGGATTACATCGACATCAACGAGAACACCTGCTACAAGGGTTTGAGTTGCGCCGAATGCGGCTTGGACGAGTTTTTCTCGTTCAAGGAATTCAGCGCTCACAGGCGAAACGAGCACAACATCTTCCATTGCGATCTTTGTAATAAGTTTTACGGTAGAAATTCGCACTTGTGGAAGCACGTGAATAGATTGCACAAGGGACACCCGAGCATTACCTGTCAGCTTTGTTATAAAACGTCCGCCTCGAAATACCACCTGTCGCAGCATTTCAATAAAATTCACTTAGCCAAAGGGGGTAAAAAATCGAATAACTTGAGCGGCAAAGACGATTCTACCAAGTTCTCTCCGTTCGATTTCCTATCGATCAGAGAGAACTATCTGAAGCAAGAATTGGCGGAAAACAGCGAGCAAGACGAGCATTCGGACCAAGACGAAGAGCTGATTATCAAGGAAGAATACGACGAGGATTCGACCGTCAAGGAAGAACACCCGCTTGCTCCCAAAGAAATCGATTCCTCCCACGACATGTACAACAACATCATAACGAACTACACGCCGCCGACGAACGAAGGCGAATACAAATGCCCGAAGTGCTCGAAAGGTTTCAACAAAAAGATCCTGCTCAAGAAGCACAAGAAGAACTGCAGGCCGAGGATGCAAAAGGACCTCCTGACCAGGTGCAAAACCTGTTCGAGGATATTCAAAGACCGCCAGAGCTTGGCGAAGCACTTGGTAAACTACCATTCAGAGTACAGTTGCGAAATTTGCTCGGAGAAGGTCCAAAGCAAATGCGAAATCGTCTCGCACATCAGATTCCGCCATCCGGGCTGCCCGCTCTTCTGCAGGATATGCAAGAACGTCCTGCGATCGAAGAGCGACATGCAGGAGCACGTCCGCAACCACTTCGATTCGCACGTTTGCCAATTCTGCGGCGATTCGTTGCCCAGCAAGATCAAACTGAAGATGCACATACTGAGCCTGCACCGGAAAATCCTCAGCCTGTCGTGCGGCATTTGCCTCAAGCTGTTCGAGAACCAGCACGTGCTCAGGGACCACGTCATGCTGGTGCACAAGGACGAGCTGACGCCGCACACTTCTTGCTCCATATGCGGCAAGAACTACGGCTCGAAATGGAAAACGTACGATCACATCAACAAATCGCACGGCAGGATATTCAGGGCGTGCAAAACCTGCTTGGAGGTGTTCGAAAACGACGCTCAATTACAGGCGCATTGCGACGTCACCGCGCACGGCAATCAATTGGGCGGCGGCGCCAACACCGCCGCCCTCCGTAACAGTATTATGGCTCACATCAAATCCGCTTTGACGATAAAAAACGAAGACGATAGTGTCACCGACGACGACGGTAACACCGATAGCGAATTCGACAACGACATGGCATCGTACGAAGAGGACGGCAAGTTCTACTTCCAATCCCAAGACGACGCTAAAATTTCCTTACTAGAAAAGCGATTGTTGGGCAAGCAGGAAAACAAGCTACCCGTCAACAAGAAAACGAAATCGACCGGTAAAAGCAAGCAATCGAAGAAAGAGGAAACGAACTCGTCGAAGCGCACCGTGTACGTCGACAGCTCGGAACCCTCCTACTGCGAGATATGCTACAAGACGTGGCCGGCGAAGAAGCACCTCTGGCAGCACTACATCCGCTGCCACAAGAGCATCGCCGCCACCGTCTGCGGCATATGCCTGAAGACCAACGACGGCTACGCCGCGCTGCAGCGCCACCTCAGAGACAACCATCCGAAGCTGTTGCACGGCCAGGGTTTCGGTTCGAATTTCATATGCAAGATTTGCGGCCGCTACCACAACGCCAGCTCGAAGCTGCGCCTGCACATGGTCATCCACGAGAACTTCGACTGGAAGCTGATCGAGGACGTCGACAAGGACGAGCGGCCGTCCGCCAACGGGTTCAAGATCAAGGAGGAGACGCGCGAGGAGGACGAGGACAACATCAACTACGACAGCCTGATCGAGCAGGTCGAGTGCTCGTCGGAGAGCAACGGCGAGGAGTCGGACAACGAGCGCGTCAAGCGCGAGGATTCTTCGTCGTCGGACGAGGAGGGTAGCGAGGAGGATTCCGTTCAAAGTTGGGTAAGTTGCCGTTTTTATCTTCCACATAAAAGCGATTTTTATATACCCTACTTCACTTGGTATTCGAATTATACGGGGTGTTTTATTGGGAAAGGGCGATGTAGTATAGATTTTGCGCCCTTAAAAACCAAGTTGCAGGGTGTTTTTTTGAAATCGATTCATTTCTTTCGTGACATAATTTTTGTAAGATACGATTATGAGGTATCTATCTGATTCCTTCCGAGTGTTTCTTTCTTAGACTTTCTTTCGAGTCTATTTTTTCCGAGTCTCTCTTTCTTTCTGAGCTTTTCTTTTCCTCTGAGATTTCTTTCTTCCTGAGCCTTTCTTTCTTTATGAGTCTGTCTTACATTCTGAGCCTTTTTTTCTCAGTCTTTCCTTCTGAGTCTTTCTTTCTCGGCCTTTTTTCTTCATCTCTGAGCCTTTTTCTTCATTTCGGAGCCTTTCTTTTTTCTGAGCCTTTCTCTCATTCTGAGTCTTTATTTCTTAGCATTTTTTCTTTATTTCTGAGCCTTACTTTCTTTCGGAGCTTTCCTTCTTTATTTCTAAGCCCTTTTTACTTTATTTCTGTGCTTTTCTTCTTTATTTCTGTGCCTTTTTCTTTATTTCTAAGCAATTCTTTCTTTCTGAGCCTTTCTTTATGAGGAGCCTTTTTTCTTTATTTTTGAGCCTTTTTTTTTCTGAGCCTTTCTTTTTTTCTGAGGTTTCCGTCTGTCATTCATTGTTCCATTCGTCTTTAGGATCGTAAAGAGGACGAGCAGCAAAAGGCGCCGAGCGGGGTACCGTCGGAGGTGGCGCAGCAACGCGAGCAATTCTCCTCGTCCAGCGAGGACTCGACGTCGAGCTATTCGAGGAGCAAGTGCAGCTCGTCGGAGGACGAGTGCTCGCAGGATTCGCGTTCGGTGTCGTCGCATTCGCGCGGCAAATTCGAATCGTCCGATCGCAAGTCGAGCTCGGAGATGGAGTCGGAGGCGAATCAGGCGGGCATGTTCGGCAGGAAGCCGGAGGAATTGGATTCGGCGATCAAATCGATCAGTTACAACGAATGCGCCGAGACGGAGGACGTCGACGTCGACGACGATTACTGCGAGGTGCAGGGCAACTGTTTGAACGAGAACGAAATCGAATCGGCGGTCGGGAGTATATTGTAGAAGGGAAATTACACAGGGTGGAATTTTCGTAAGTATGTACGTTTAAACGAGATTCGGCGATTTTTCTATGCGTTATTGTAAAGATAGATTTTCATTGTTTGATATATTGAAAAAAAATTGTGCAACCTTCGATTTTAAAGGATTTAGAAATATCGATCGGCTAATTGTTGATGTTCATTTAAACATTGTGTGTAAAAGATATATTAATTAGAAAAATTGGTGGGTTATTGTTAAGCTGTAAACGCTTATTAAGTACTTAATATATTTTTTTGAAAGAATTACTATTGTGTAACTCGGCACCGAGATCATTATTATTATTAAGAATAGCGAGAATTATTTTAAACACCAATTTTTCTATCGCATTCGAAATGATTCTTATGTATATAAAAATACAAGTTAAAATTTTAAGCATTTCTCTTGGTCGATATTTTTTAATAAATTGTCGCTTATCGAAACAAATTCTAATAGCCAATCAATAGAAATTTTATAAAATACTCATAAAACTAAAGAACTTTATTAAGTTTACTAAACTATTAAAAATGTTTCGATATATTTTAAATTGAAATATTATGTATATGTAAATTATATATATGATGCCATAACAGAAAAAAAGACTCTGCCCTTTGAAAATAACGTCGTTGGGTCTATTTGTTTTCCTCCACAACAAGTCTTGAATCAGTGTTCTATTCTATTTTAAGCTAGTCAGTCATATATGGTTCCTTTCTATGTGTTTCCTTGAACAAAGGGCGTCTTACTATAAAAATGTTTGTATGTGTGTGGTTTATAGTAAGGTGTCCGGTAAAGATGTGTGGTGTACATGTCGTTTTATACCTAAATAACTTTATTGAGGTTGCAGCGAATCGCAAGTTATTTACCGATTGTATTTTTTTCGACTTTATTTAAAGACTGTTTTTTTTTTCTTTGCTATGATCTGACTTTTAAGCTTTTAAGTGAAACAATCTATTTTTGTATTTATTTTTATTACTTAAATTTTAGTGTAAGTTTAAAAATGATTAACTTCACACATTCCTTTTTTTCTTCATACTCATACGGTTAGTACATACTTGTATATAAATTTGAAAGTAATAAAGTATTTTCTAAAATAATTTTTTAATGCAAAAACGTTTTATTTAGTTATTTGGAAAATACAACTCGCATCAGAATAAAATTACTTCAATTGAAGTTGTTTTTTAAATTCGTTGACCTGTTTGATCATGTCTGTAATTTTTTTGGTTCTGAAAAAAATTGTTACTCAAATTTTGTAAAATGAATATTGTAGTGAACGAACTTACGTTTCTTGTAAATTACTTTTGATGGTGTTTGTGTGGGTCTCGTTTAGTGATGAAATCTTTTTTATTTCTTGGGATTTCCAATTTTCCATCTGAAAATTTTAAGGATTTATCGAATTCCTTTTGTCACATTTCTACTCTATTTACCTGAATTTGTTGATATTTCGTTTTGTTTTTAATTTTCTCTATCTTGTCTCCAAAAATTCCGATTTTTTCACTCGAATCGTTGAGTTCCTTCACAAACTCTTTTTCAGCTTCTGATGGAGCGCTCTTTTTCCTCGAAACCAACATCAGTAGATTTTCAGCCCTAAAATTTAATAACATACAATTAATTATCTATTCTCCTTGATTATATCCATATTTTCGATTGATGATGAGAAGCTTGGTGTAATAAATTAAGAATAAATCAATCATTTCATCATGAGGGTTAATTATTTTAAGTAGGTTATTCATAGCTTCTTACTTCTTTAGCAATTCATCTTGTTTATCTTTAATATCTTCGTATTTTTCGGCTAAATTGCTCGCCTTCTCCTGCAGTTCATCGCGTTCTTTCGTCAGGTACATCAGCTCTTTTTGCTGGTTCTGCTTCATCATGTTTAACGTGTGCACCCTCTTTTCCAGTTCTTCTCTGGCCTTTTGGTGGTTCTTAAAATATTCCTCTCTAAACACTTTCGCAGCCCTTTGGAGAAGCTAAAAGAGAAAAGTAATGTGAGTTTGTTCAGCGAGATAAATCGTGTGCTTACTTCATAATTTTCTTCTTGGCTGCCGGTACTATTAGCCGGCAGTTTTAGTACGGGTTGTGTAGGAGTTTTCTTTAAAATTTTCTCGATATACTGTTCGAAAGGTTCTTGCAACATCTACGGAAATTTTAAATCATATTAGTACTATTACTTATCTAATTTGTAATTTTTGAAGTACTTTTTTAAGTGGTGACGTTTTTCCTGGCTCATCGTCCAGTACCAAATCCTCTAGTTTCGGTAAACCACCGGTATACATAACACCAAGCGTTACTAAACTACCATCCCCGAGTAGAGTTATGATTGATGTAGGTTCATAATACAAAGCGAAACCTATAACAGGATTACTTTTTTCCGAAGCTGCCGTTTTCGTGCACAACAAGTACTCAGCCTTGCTCAAATTCACGAATATATCAGAAGTGGGATCAGCATCTAAAATTAAATTAAACATCATAAACGAGCGGGTACTAACTTACCATTTACCTTCGGGCGAGTTAATGAATTCCTGCAGGGTATCGGCGCAAGTGATAGCGACAGAATGCACTCCCGCGGTGTGGGTGGCGTAGTACCGGCCCGGTTTCGAATCGTCCTTCTTCAGGTTCACTGGACATTTGTATTTAGTATCGTTGTCTTCTTCGCACGTGGCCAGACCTAGTTCAAGTTCGATACTTTCGAATGCAAGGAACTCTTTCTTGGACAGATCTTTGAGCGATTTTTTATACCCTTCCGACTAAAAAAAGTTAATTAAATTAAAGTATAATTGTGTTTATGATGTGGTACTTTTGTGGTTTCATCGGTGTCCAAACAGATGGAGTGCCATACAGTCCCATTCGAGAGAGCGATACAGGCGATTTGTGGTACGGTGTTCAAACAAATTATCGAACAAGCTTCAATCGTTTCACTTTCGAAGGATACCATTGGTAAGGGTCCTTTAAGAACAGGTTTCCACCTACATGAGACGGTAGTTATAAAAGAAATTAACAATTCGTGAGATAAACTTGCCGTTTCTTCAAATCGATATCGATGCAATAAACGCTCATGTCGCTTCTCAACACAAAAATGGGCCACACCAAGTTATTCCAATCCTTATTAGTCTGGTGATTGTCGTTGGATTCGGTGGATTTAGTTTTCGGGTTGATCCAATCGATGGCGTTTTCATGGCCCTTTTCGCCCTTCTTCCACTCGATGGTTTGCGTTTGAGCGTTCCACACGCCCGGCGGAGCGCTGCTGACCGAACGACCGGCAGGAACGTTGCAAATTTCGGGATGCCCGAAGTCGAAATCCACGGCCACTTCGCCGTATATGGCAAGAAATGGGGTGTTGGTGCCCGGAAAGAGGGTCGAGGGTCGTTCGCCCACCGAATACACGTCCAAGTTCGTCGCCTGGCCGTTTTCCACTTGATACAACCTAAAGAAAATTAGTAGAAACACCACGATTTGGAAGCTTTAATGCAAGGACCAAGTTTCTAAAGGAAAAAAATATAAAATAAGTAGTGCTTACCTCAACATGTTATCCGAAGTGAGTACCAAAATATGATTGTGATTCAAACTGCCTGGATGGAACTTTACTTGTCGCACTTCTACCGTATCACCACAAGATAGCAATCTTTCATCTAAACTGTGCGTCCTGCAAAGCATGAAATAAATTAATTACCGAACATTTTTATTTTTTCGTAATAACGAAAACATACTATATATGAATTAAATGAAAATTATACCGAACCGCTGTGAAAAATATATGGGTATTATGTTAATACGCTCAGTTAGAATGAAAACAAAATATTATATACATTAAAATTAAAATGTAAACGAATGCCGCGGAGCTATTTGTTCACGGCTCATAAATTTTTAGAAATTAAATAAAATAATGAGCGCAATGTATATTATTCAACGTTTTTCACCCCTAGTTTAACGTATTTTTTGTATTTATTTCCTCTACCATTACATGCACCATTTAAAGTAAAAACATCAGAAAAAAATGTATTATGACGCTAAAACCGATGTAATTTTTCATTCGGATATACCCAACATTTTTCTCGACAATTCCAGAAAAAAATATTAAACTTCTAATAAGGGAACTTAACTAACGGTTAATACGCGAAAAATAATCGCGCTAATTTCCCTCGAAAGCCCGGAGAAAAGCGACCTATTCAGCGAAATATGACTTATTGGCGCAATAAAAGAGATTATCGCCTATTTATTTAAATTTTCCGTACAAAATAATTGCGGTGCCCCGCCGCCCGGACGGGGTAAAAACCGGGGGGCGGCGACGTCCCAACTATATTATATACAACGAAAACGGGAACGTTGAAAATCCGAATGAATATTCAAAGATGCGACCCGAGGAGAGTAATTAAGAACACATAGGTTATAATGCGGAATTATAGTTGGCTGCGCGAGCTTTAAGATTTTCCGCGAATTAGCATAAAAAAGCGATAAAATTATTGTCGGATTAAGTTTTGGCAATGGGAAAAGAGCTTTTCGGCGTTCGTTCCACTTGTATTATTGCCACGACGAAGAGACCCGAGAGGAAATCGCGAGGTATTCAAGTTACATTTATATCAAAATGAAAGATTTTTTTTTCATTGAAAATTAGATTAAACCTTCCTGACTATAAGTAAGAGGATTCTATAAATTTGAACAAAATATTCCCACCATTTCTTTCAAAAATCAAACATTTTAAAAACTGGCGAAGGAATCCTCGTTCTCTTTATTAAAGCACAAAATGTCCTAATTAAATATTTAACCAGCAACGAGGAAGTATTCATTCTTCGAGCGTCACTCATTCGAGGCTAGAGAACAAAGAGCAAAAGTCGCGATTTCGCCTAAATTAAGCGAATGGGACGTTAAAAAGTTAGGCGAAACGACCGTAGAGTCGCCCACCTTAATGGAAAGACGACATCAACGGGCCCCGGAGACCAGACGCACAAAAACCATCAGAAAATTAACATATTTTCATTCGCCATAACCGGATTACACCGATCATCACTGACTTACATGAACCATGCATACTATTTCGTACATGTAAAAAAATCACCGCTTTCGCCAGCTCAATTTAACGGACACTCTGTGTGAATAGTAGTGAATAAAAAATTCGCACATTCGTAAGATCGGAAACCGGCAATTGGAAATTCCGACCGACGCATTCTAAACATAATAGAACAAAAAAAAGAGCACGTTCGGTTTGACGTGCTCGCTGGGACACCCTTTCGCCCGGAATTGGAAATCTAACTGGAAACAATGGGAAAGCGGGCGCGCTGCCCGTTAGGAAAAGCGATCACACGCCATTAAGCAGACCGCCGCTATATTTCTAATTACTTTCCGAGAGATTTTTTTTTTAATTTTTTTTAATCGCCCGTCTTTCATCCTTTGTCTGCTCGCGGGCCCCCGAAAATCGATTAACATCTCTTCCCGTTATTTATTTACGCACAAAAACGAATATTCGCGGTACAAATAGTACACAATAACTAATCGCTATGAAAAACAACGAATTCGAAATATATCCGAATAAGGCTCGCCGCGTGCATAAACAAGTCGAAATTACGGCGAGCTTAAATTATGCTCGAATATATCACGAATAATATAATAGTTAGTACATTCGTATGACACGGCTAATGGCTGTTTGAGAATTTAGATACAGGTGTTGTGCATTATACGGCCGTGAGATATTACTTTCCCTCGGCTCCGGCAGGAGAGCGAGACGCGGAGTTTCGGGAGAAAAAGTTTTCTTTTCCGCCGCGGATCCGCGCATCACGTATATTATTCGCATATAAACAAAAGGCGGGACGCGTAACGAGAAGGTCTCTCTTAACGCGCCGCCTAATTGGAATTTATTTTGCTCAATTTTAGCGCATTTTAATGTTTATCTTAATGAAAATATACTATAGTCGAGGAGCAATTAGACGCCGAGGAAAAGATATGACGCTGAACTTTGTCCAAATTAAAATAGTATTATAATTCGCTTCGGAATAATTGAGAGATCATCCCCGTTTGGGTTAATACGTTGATGTTCCGGTTACGGCTGCAAGGCAATCTCGGGCGCGTCAGTTATTCATGAAACGACCTGGCTAGGTTATCTCATCATCAAAAACCGACTATTTTTTTGATTAACTAATTTGAAATTAGCGCCGGGACGAAGGAGAGTGCATTAATATTGGTGTTGCATTAATATGACAATAAAGAAAGAGTAGAGTAAGTGCGCTATATATGGACCATCATAAACACTTTTCTCAATAAAAAGTTGAATTTTAAATTTTAATCAGCTTTATTTATATTAAACAATTCCTTAACCATTCAGTTAAGAAAAACTGATAATAAAATTCTCCAAAAAACAAAATCTTTGAAATAAATAACATTTTCTAAAGTATTTCATTTTTATGAATTTTCAGAAAGTGAACATAATATGGACCACATCCAGATTTTTCCATTTCTAGAATATAATTGACTAATTCATCTTCCAATTCACTCGGTAATGTTGATTGTCTCCCAAGTTTTTGGTTGGTAATATCATTAAGTGATTGGTTTTGGGTGTATCTTTTGGAAGCATTCAAAAAGCCCATTTTCTTTTCTTTTGCACTTTTAATTGCCTCCTCCATTACGTTTTTTATCGCATGCTTGTATGGTCTTCTCTATTGTTTTAGAAGCCATTCTAGACCATAAAAATTAATTTTTAGCCACTCCATTAAAACGAGCCACTGGTACATATTATGATACTTACTCATTTTGAGATTATTATTTTTTTTCAGAAAATTGGAATATTATGGAATATTAAAACTTAATACAATTAATTGCAACATGACTCACCTTCCTCGTGGTCTTATCCACAGATTAAAAACCTTCCAAAGTTCGCAAGAAGAGTAAATTTTTATATTAAAAAAATACCTTCCCCCAAAAAAGATATATTCATTACTTCCAATATTTTTACACGAAACAACTTGTAGATTCCTCTATACCGCATCTCCTTTGATACCCACCCTAAACATATACCTATGCAGTATAAACCGTTTTAACTCAATAAACAATATCTCCTCTCCCTCGATCAAAATTTTACTTTCCATACCGCTATACATATAGCGCGCACATATGTATATTTATTAGCTGGTAAATATTCAAACGGATTTCTTGAAAGTTTTATTAGATCGTTCAAAAACCGGGTGGAGGTTCTAAAGACCCCAAGAGTCTCTTATCCGCCCTCGACGATGATAGTAAAATCCTCCATCAAACTTTTCAGCAAGCCCGCTCGTCCGCCACCCCCCCGCGCCGCCCCGTCCCCCTTTTCGATGCTCGATCTCTCATCAACCCCCCCGGCGCGCCGCCCCCGCCCCGTCGCCGCCGAACTCCGGAGACCGAACGACCCGATGTGTGCCGGTATAGATTAATTAATGAATAAATAATCAAGAGTGCGGCCAGGTTTTGATTATAAGATATAGTTGGCCGCGGCCGTAAGAGCGTCGGGCGTTGTTGCGTTGTTTCGGGCGCGTTGTTTATTATGTATCAGCTCGCCGCCACCTTTGATGACTTGCTTTATTGCTTTATTTAGCCGGGCGCCGGGATAGATTGCCACGCCGCGGTTAATTCTGCATTATTAATCGAATCGCCGTGGAAATTTGCGATATCCGACGATTCGACTGTGGCTGGTGCGATGAGAGATCCGGCTCTCATTGCTCCATTTGCACCCAATCCAGCTCTCTGCGCTCGTAGGATTACTTAATCTTCGGAATTTGCAAGAATACAAATCAACTTCGAAGATGTTATAGTACATCTAATTCTTAGTGTCGATATCGGAATAAAGCGTTAAAGTATTCTATAAGAAAATGAAGCTTTAAAATAAAGTGTCCTCTAACTTTATTCCTAATGTTAAATGGTTTTATAAAACATGTAAAAGGTTTGGCATTTGAGCTTGTATATAGTTGCAATCGCTTTAATAACGCTTTAAAAACACTCCAAATTCGCTACCAAACCACTCCAAAACCGCTTCAAAAAGTCACCAAAAACCCCTTCAAAAACGCTACAGATTCCCTTCCAAAACCACTACAAAACCGCTTCAAAAATTCCATAAAGCCTGCAAATACCAAAAACTCTCCAAAACCCCTTCATATAAGCACTCTAAATTCGCTTCAAAAAAACTTCAAATCGATTCCAAAATAATTCCAAAAACTATCTTACATATAAAAAGTCTTCAAAAACAATCTGAAATCCCTTCAAAAATACTCCAAATTCTCTTCCAAAACTACTCTAAAACCGCTTCAAAACACTTCAAATGGCCTTCACAAAGAATCCAAATTTGCTTCCAAAATAACTCCAAAAAGCCTTAAAAATACTCCAAAACCCCTTTAAAAACACTCCAAATTCGCTCTCGCCAAATATCACTTACTCGCTCTAAAACCGGAAGGCTGAAGACTAAACCGGGTACTTCTACAAAAAAAATATATGGCGCCTAAATTTCTCTTTGATTGCTTGTGGTTATAAATTGTTTGAGAAAGACATATTACTATAATGTAAAATTACAAAAAACATGGCGAATCTACGCTTTATATAACACCAAATTTTTAATTATTTTTTTACGTCCATTTTTATGGGGGTTAGTTAGCCGTCAGGTCAAAGAATGACTGGTTAACTAGCGGTCAACGTTAACGAAAACTTTTTAATGAACCCCTTAACGCAATTAAACACAGTCGCCGATGGCTCGTTTCTGGCCCTCTTAGAAAAAAAAAGAAGGGTTAAAAGGGTCGAAACGACTGCGCGAATAACAAGAAAAAGCTTCTCTATGGATGGGTATCGACTGGGAATTCAGCGCACATACACCAACCAGGAAATACTATATGCGTCTCGAAATGGCTTTCGAAAAGTTTTTAAACGGCAAATTACGAGGTCGGGCTATTTTCGGCGTCGCACGGGGGACATATCCGAAATTAACGTTCGCTTATTAAAGCCTAGCTTTATTGGACTTTCATACGAGGGGACTTCCATGCATATACTTTTCTCGAAATTATACACACACACAGACAAATTTAACGGTTAATTGGTAAATCGATGAACGAGTTTTTCCTGCTTCGAGCGTACATAAGTAAACGAAAGCGGAGCCAAAACAAAAACGTATATCGAAAAAATCTCCTCGGACAAAGGGGATTATTATGCAAAACGCAGAAAAAACCGAACCCGCAGAGAGGGAAGAAGCGTAAAAACGAATTAGGAAAACACAAACGAACTTCTCATTAATTCATTGATACGTGCTCGCGAAACAAAAGACCGAGCCACTTGCGGTGGTCCGTAAGGGTCACCCCGGCCGCCTTTCGACATAAACCCTTTTTTATAAACGCTTTTTTTTCCCTCCTCTCCTATTTACATTCATATCGATTTTATCTCTCCAAGAGAACCGGAAAAAGATGGCTATTTTCCAAACGCCGACCTTCTTCGCCGCTAAATCTCCACAACAATCCATAAAATTACACTTTTAATTGCGTAATAATCAATTAGGCAAATATACATTCACTCTAATAATATAAAATGGGCCGTATAATATATAAAAGAGGAGTCACAGAGAATTCCGTCGTAATGAAAAGAAATTCTAATTAGCGGAGGTAAGAGCCGGGACGTGCGGCGAAAGTCCGGGGGAATTTATGATTTTTATTCGCCCGCATGGCACCCCCGAAGAGGTGCCCGGAAAATGGTAATGCCCGACGTGTTTTTACATCAACCGTAATGGATAAGTCGGGTTGAAGTGTCGCCAGCCAGTTTCGAAACTTCCAGATATTGTTGTTATTACGCGACGACGGCACCCGATAAATAAAAAGTTAGTTTTATTACGCGCCTCTCGCGCGTCGACTTTCCGAGACACTTTTAATTATATTTTGTATAAATATTAGCGAGAGGGTTGGCTCGGTTAAAGGTGATGGGAGTTTACGCGATCCTTCGAGCCGTCAATCACTTCCGAGCTTTCGTTTCAGCTGAAATTAACTTCTCTGCTAAATGGAACTTTGTGATTATAACCGACGATTTGCTATTGTACTTCAGTGAAATCCTCGATTTTTTTACTTATACAGGGTGTCCCAATGAAAAGTAGCCTCTTTAACTTTTTGTTACAGTGACACACAAATTTTGTATCGTCTGTTCAAGGTGTTTCAAAAATCCCACTCTTTTAATTTCACATTAACTAAATTTTATGATATAGGACATCTTCTTTTGTACAATAACATGTAGTATAAAGTATATTTTTCAAAATATCTCTACATATACGGGTTGTTCCATTTAAAAAAATGGTTACTGTGTATTTAAAACAGGAGATTTTGATAAAACACCGTAACAAAACTTATAATAAAATAAAACATATCTGAGAAAACCGCATGTTTTTACGATTATTCGTTTACAAATTACAAGCTCATTAAAGGGGCTACTTTTCATTGGGACACCCTGCATATTCTCTTTTTACTTCAACATAACTATTTCTGTATTTTTTTAAATAAATTACAATTAACATTTTTGTGAAGTTTGGTATTTATATACCATTTGTTTTCGAAAATTTCTTAGAAATAAAATATCATCAAGAATAAAAATAGCTATAAAAGACAAGAAATTATTATTATCAATCTTCCTATAGGATTGCAACATTTTGAAAAAATCTTAAAACAAAAATGGAGTTTGTTAAGTTGTGTTTAGTACAACCCCTACATACTTGTAGGTATTTCCTTTAATCTAAGAGATGAACATTAAAACAATCATAATCCCAATAATAGCAGTTGGGGAGTTACGTTTAATCGCTTCGAACTTTAATCTTTCTAAACTCCTTTCATACATCATAATACCGGGTGGATATAAATAATTCACTTTTTTTGAAAGTAAAATTTTGTAAATTATCATATTTTTTATACAAAAATTGCCACTAAAATACGCCACCAAATTCTACCACGATGATTCGAACGGGGAATCCGAAAAATATGAAAACGTCTTTGGGGCTAATAACGGAGCCCGTCCATCAATTTCGCCTACCCGAATGAGCATTTAGCTACCCGAAAAGCTATTATCCTCGAGGATTAGCCCACGTCGCGTATTTTAAAATTCAGTCGAGAGTACAATTTCGTATATGTACATATAGGAGGAGTATCTACGTATATACACGGACTCGATCTGGAATTCATAATGTGTGTGCGACCACGGACGAACACAGCAGCGTACCTTCCTCACAAAAAATATATATTTTAATTCAAAAAATTGCATATTAGGTATGTAAGTTATCAATACCTAATGGAGTTCAATGTAGAAAATTTTGAACCATAAAATAGTGTAATGAAAATATACGATATGTATGATATATGAAGTTATGTCAAAATAACGTAAGATAATATAAATATAGTTTTTTTTTGTTAAATGACGAGTCGTCTCTGATAGCGCCCTCTTCCACGTCGGAGGGTCACCGACGGCGAATTTTCGATGCGACAAAAGAATTATAGAGAAAGAGTAAAAGGGTGACCGGACTTTTAATAATTCTCGGACGTTATCTCGGCGGCGGAGCGATGTCGTTAGCATTTTTGCCACCCTCCCGCGCCGGCCGGAGAGAGATAGAGACTTCCGCCGCGGATCTTTGATTTATAATTATTTGCGATTTCACGGGCGAAGTAGAATGCACCGGCGACGACGACGACGACGCCGCCGACGTCGAACGACCGCGTTGCGGAAAGGTGCGAAAAAGGGTTTTTATCGCGCTCTGGATTAAAAAAAAAAATAAATCGCCCGGACGTCCGGTCGAAAGGAAAAACCGCAGACCGATGGCGATGCGGAATCGCCACGGGATGTCCGGATCGAAGGATTTTTCACAGACCCTCTTTATATTTTAATATTGATTTTAAAATTACTGAAAATCTATTAGATACGTGCAAAAGATGCAAATTTAACTACAATTCTCTAATACATCTGTCATAAAATCCGGAATTTTAATCATATACTTACAGTGCGCTAAGAATAGCTGTAGACATGATCTGCGCAACATCGCATAAAATGTATTAACCATTACGCATCGCACGTCTATAGCTATACCTATGTAAGTGTGCATTTACTAAAGTAGATAAATTACCTTATTTCATCAAGTATATTTTTTTAGACGATTAAAAGAAATTGTAAATTAATTCTCAGTAATTAAAAGTAAGGAATCCGAACCTACCTGAGCAATTTCCATTTTATTATTCCGTACCTTATTTGTCGAAATATATTGTCTTTTGTAAGGAATTAATAAATAGGAAAGTTTTCGCCCGAACTATAGCGATATATCAGAGAGTGCGCGATTCAAATTATAACTAATCACAAAAGTTTCAAGAATGCGCCGTGTTGCTTTATTTGCATAATATAGCAGCTGTTCTTTATGGTCCTTCGGATGTTATTAGGTGTCTCTCTTCTTTATGGGTACCTACCCGCGATACTTACGACCGTAACTTCATATACGGGTGCCTTAAAATTAACAAAAAAAAAATCGCAGAGACCTTATTTCGAAAAAATTTTCAACTCTAATTTGTCACCGAGCGCTACCAAAAGGTGAAAATTTATAACAGACGGAATAAGTTTGCTTTGGGAAATAAGAATTATAATGTAGATAAAACTTTTTAAAATAAGAAATAGTGTCTAAACTCGTATTATAATTCTATAATTGTATCCATATTATTACAGGAATTAGTCGATTTTAAACCTATTTATTTACCAAAGGAAAAACTTTTTCATGTCTTCGGCTGCAATATTGGCATATCCATTGTCGTTTCTATAAGGCCTTTCCCGGTGGGGCGTGAGTTCTGGACCACCCAGTATAGTACAGATGGAAGAGATAGAGTAGTGTGTTCGTTCCAAATTTTCAGTTAATTTTTCATTCTGATCTATCCAAACGAAGAAATACGGCGCTGGGAAAGTTTCCAAAGTATTTTCCGTCCGTCATCGATGGGGGCCGCGTGCTCGCATGACTGCCGGCTATACACACACACATACACGCTGAAAACGTAACAACGACGAATACCGCGATGGATGCAGTTTTGTTTTACGAGCCGGCATACCAAACGTGAAGAATCGTCACCCTGAATATTTTACAAATCGCAATTCGGGCTGTCGACGAGCGCAAAAGGGGGGCACGAGCGGGATCTGATCGCGGCAAGGCCGGGGAATTTATGTCCACGGAACGACTCCGGCGCAAAACGTCGGACCCCTTTTCTATAAATCGCGGAAACGCCGTCTGGAAATTTAGCTCCGTTTCGAAATGTAGTTCTTTTAATTGCACGAAATTATCTACCCTATAAAACTAGTACATTAATACGTACGGAATTGATTTATATTTTAATAATTAATTATACAGTAGAGTAGAATGTTATTTAGCGGCGCTCGCATGCCCGCGATTATCCAAGGGGTTGGAGCGAATTAGCCAAAAAAAAAAGAACTTGTTGCTTTTTTGCCACCTGTGTAAAGTCGAACGAAAAAACGTGCATGTAAATATGAATATTTAAAAAGTCGTTTTCCGAGTCGGAATCGCCTTCGTACCAGCAACGTTAATTCGTTTTCTTTGGGGAATAGTTCCACCTGGCGGTAGTCGCTAAAAATTGTACTAACGTTTTAAACGCAAGATTTAATATAAAACATTTCACAATTAAATTACCTAGTCTTTGTTTATAAAAAATACTCCTTAATTAATAGCATTACTGCGAGTTTCAGTTGAGATAGCATAAGCTCAATGACTATTTTTTTTTGTAGTTAGCCCATAGACTATTTATTTTGTAATTAATACGGTGCTGGCCAGGGATGTTTGTTAGTATTCATAAGATGGGTTAATGTGTCCGTTATACGTTCGCCATGGATAAAGAATAATATGATGTACGAATGTAAAAGGTTGTAGGTATATTTTCGCTAACGAGAATATTACACACAACAAAAAGACTAAAGCGAGATAAAGATAAACATTTTTTTTAGTTCAAATAACTGTACAAAATCTACCTCTTTGGGATCTCCATACTCCAAACTAGATAAGTATCTAATAAATCGGACGATAGTTCCAATTAAACAGAAATTATAAAGTATCGGAATAAACTTCCTATACAAGCTTATCCCTCCTACACTTTAACGACGGAGAGAGGCATCCTCATAAGGTATACAGCCACTATATCCAAGCAGCACCTTGGAAACGAGAACCGCCTAAAGTTACTAAACAGTAATTAGGAACAAAACGCGTTCAGTAACAATAAATTACGCGATATTTCTATACGGGGGGGAACTTTAAATAATGCCATTTCGGAGGTACGTCGCGTTCGAGCGTCGCGACGCGACGCCCGAATATCCTTTTCTATATTAATATATGCGCCAGGGAAATTCTACCAAAGACGTACTCGTCGATAGTTATATTTTTTTTTATAATTATAATACATTAATTAATGTTGAAAATGTTTTGTCTACCTATAGTAGCAAAATTATTAATTTAATTGTTCCAAGGATATCAAAATGTGGTATAGAACTAACCACTAATGATGCGTAATTATTCTGTTCTTGTATTTAAGAAACTGTGTGATCATTAATAGCAATTAAGATAATTAATTATCAACAAATAGTGGTACTAGAAGGATACTAAATTAGCTGATCGTATATCATGGGAAGCGATAGGACCGGAATCGTCTATTTCGTTAATGCATTCCCGACAAAACTTTCCTAATATAACAGAGCGGATTAACAACGGTACCAAATAAAGTGACTACAAGACCGTCGGTCCTTGTCCGACGTTTAAGGCCCCTTATCTGCATAAAACGCGCGTTATTCGCGTATATATAAATACACATGGCACATATGGAGATGGGACGCCCGCCTGTTCCTCCAAACTGCAGTAAAATTACAATAATTACCTACTGGCGAAAAGATGAATTAGGTACATCTTCCTCCAGGCGCTGTTATATTGTCTTCATTCCGATATGGAGGTACAAGGACGGCGAAAAAATGAAACATATGTAGTTTCCACCAACCCCTTTTTTTGCACATCATCGACCGCTTTAAAAAAAACCGCCGCGAATGCGAACATAAATACACGTGATGTGTACGGAAAGTGAAAAAATATTACGATTTTTCACAGAGGACGTTGTAATGGTCGCGAATTCTTAATTACCAATTAATAGTGCGGGGGACAAATCACAATTTTCGTAATACAAACTTTCTTTTATCATGTTGAATTAACTCTAACTAATCGAGAGATAACTCTTCATACATACTCCTAAAATGTATCAAAATTCAGATTATAGATCTAATGAAATTGGGAGTGAAAGAGATGCCGGGATTTTTTGGCGTTTTCGAAGAAAATCCACCTTTAGCCACCGCAACAACGGGCATAAAAAACCATACGATACAGTAAGTGAAGTGAAATATATTACGATTTATCACGGAGGGAGGAAGAGAGAGAAACAGGCGGGAGAACAATGAGCGGGGTGAGGGCATTCTTAATTACCTTTGTCCGGTTGACCCATCGGGGCGAACCCTCCCCCGTCGTTCTGTCTCTCCTTTTTTAATTTTTTTTATACATCGAAAAAGCGAACGATACATCACGGCGACGGGTCCGCTACGGGCCCACAATGAATTTTAATTTTTACAACGCAGATTTGCCGGCAATAAAAGACACTCATAGGTTATCATTAAAAGATACATTAAGGCGCAAATGTCGCGCTTTTCGTTGGTTTTTATTTTAATTTCCTCGTCGTAATGACGGATTTATTTCTTCGAACGAAATAACAAACCGATGGGAAATTGATGGTAGATTACTCCTCGTGCTAGTAGAATTATTAATTTATAATGTGTATTCTCTTCGTACAAGTCACAATTATGAGTACAGCTTAAATAAGAAGAAAATGTGATGTAAATAAAAAGATTATGTATACGTAGGTGCATTATACGTTGTTCGTATAGTTTATTTTTTGTGTTTTTGATATTTTTTGGACGAAAATTAGAAGCCAACGCCCATCAAATGTTAAGAACATTAGACATCCCCGGAGCGTACGCCGAGGTAGAATTACACAAATACATATGTATTTACGGGGTAGGTATAATTTTCCTCTCTCGGCGAGATATTAGCAAAAAGCAGTATTCGTTTGGATTTGGTTAAACGACGTCCGGAAGCGTGGCGTCCATCCTGTACGTCCGTCTAGGTGATGGCGGCGGCGGCGGAGGCGGCTTCAGAAGGGCATCGTATATACCATCTACGCGTCGCTTTTAAACCGGCACGTCAAAATTACTTCTCGTTGGCTAACTTTTATGTAATTTTAACCCTTTTCTCGTTCGTTTTCGCGCCACCGCGACGTTCTTTCGCATACGACGTGAACAGACAATTTTCGACGAATAAAAGATACATTAACGTTACATGAATTAGGTATCAGTTTCTACAAGTTTACGTTGAAATTTATAACCCGGTTTTTTATTAATGCAACGACACTCGCTCGGGCGAGTTAAAATTTCGAAGGGCTATATTGCGAATTGGTATCGAAGGTAATAAATTAGAGAGGAGAGCGGGCGATGATCGAAGTGATATTTTTCGACCGCTATTGGGCCGGTTATTACTATGGACAACGCGAAAAATTACGCGAAACGTCCGTACGAGTAGACCTAAAAAGCTGGAAGCAACATCAGCAAAAACGCGGAGTGTGCCGGTCAGATAAAAAAACGTCAACGTTCGACCATCGTTATACACAAAAGGGTTCGAGGATTCGGTTTTCCTATAGTACGATTTTTTTTTTCGTTTGTAATCTACGAATTACAAATACACACGAATAAGTAATTAGAAAATTAGCGTACGTTTTATCAGATCAATTCCGATGTATCACCAATATGTAATTGTAATTTTTTTGAAATAGAAAAAATCGTATAAAATCCAAAGTCCGTTCCTGATGTTTAACAATTCTAATCCGTCCGTTTAATGGGCGATCATCTCTCATTTTCCGTTCGCATTCCCCGAATATACGACATGTAAACAAACCGTTCCCAGATCGGATCTATCATGAATTAAAAATGTTATTTTTATGTTTCTGGCGTGTTCGGTCCGATAAGTGGAGTTCAATAATAAAAAAAGCCAATCTAGCGGCCGTCACGAATCCGAATGTACCGTATGAATAATGGAAAATTTGGCGGAGGCGAAATGGTGGATTCGGTGATTGGAACTTACCTGCAATAGATGACTTCTTTGTTGTTCTCGAAGGCGCCGTAAGGGGGGCTCTTGTGCGGCAATTCCAGAACTAAAATTCCGCACGGGCCGGCTATGGCGAGTAGCGTACCGGTATCGTTTACTATTAAAAATTCCGGCGAAAAAAGCGGAGGATGCAGAGGCAGCAATTTCTGTAAAAACGAAAATACATTTTAGAGAGAAAATTCCTAATACTTTTTACCGAAAAAAAACCATTTAGTCGCGAACCCAATATCAATAAATATCCCACTCGGCCGTGCCTTTTTTAAAGGTAAACACGGCCATTAAGAGAAATTTATTTTAAAAAATTTCCAAACGATCGAATGAACGGCCTCTTTCCGTTCCGCTGGGGAAAAATATTTATCGCGAAAATTGATAAACGGCCCAATTAAGGAAAAAAACCGCACACCGTCGCATATTGATGCATAAAAAATAAGGCGGCAAGAAAAAGATGAAAAAAAAATCTAATCCCCCGTTATTGCCCCGAACGCCTAATTTAAATCGGGAGCCGCGTAATGGCCGCCGAGTATAAATTATCGGAATTATTATATTAAAAAATCCATCTAAGAAGTCAAAGAAGACCATTATCTCGACGTTTTCCGTTAACTAATAGCTATTTTTCGTTGCCGTCGGGCTTTTTCGGTATTAAGCGCAGTAAAAATAGATTTAAAATTAACAAGCGACCCGAAACGACGAGTCCCGGAAATATTGATATACGCCAAAGCCCCTTTTGCACCGTGGAAACACTTGAGATTATAAAGGACAAAAATTTTAAATTATCCTACTAACTGCGCCAATTCTTCTAACATTAATCAATAATTTGTATAAATAATTTATAGAAATATATAAGCCTAAGCCGGAGGCATTAGTAAATTAATTTTTAATTAAAATTATCCGGAATTCGTTCCACGTCGAACGAAAAGAAAATGATTAGGAATTACGTTTCGTTCAGGATGGAAAAATTAACCGAACGTCCCCTTGACGTTTTCATAAGTTTATTTGTTTTCCAGTTTTAAGGCGATGCGGAAAATACAAATTGACATCGTCGAGGATCTTACTAAAAGTTAATTTTTTATTTCCGTTTCGTTTCATTTCTTTTTTAATTGAATAGGTAACGAGGTTCTCGCAGGCAGTCGAATCGTCTTATTAACCCGTATTATCGTTCGCAACTCGAAAAAAAAAAGCCAAGCAAAATTATGTAAAAATGTACTTTTAAATCAGTTATTAGAGGGTTAACTACTTAACAAAAGTTTCCTGTTTTACCCTCGGAATTTTCGGCGATTATGTGATGTCGGGTAAAAAAAATCTTCGAGCAGAACGCGAAAACCATTAGTTAAAAAATTAAAAAACATTTGAATAATGACGGGCGCCGACGAAAAATATTCCTTCTCGAAATAATCCACGCCCCGTCCCCCGGGAGTTCACCGGACGGGTCTCGAGCGGGCGGGAGACAATTCGAGACCTTTTTTTTCACCCCTAAGAATATATTAATTGAACGACTGTACATTTTTTTTAGCTCGATCTCTTTCTCCCAAAGTAGCGACACGGTTTTTACACTTTTTAATGTTAATCTTTCGTAATAAGTTACCGGCAGAAATGAATGCTTGCTATCCTCCTCTAATACCTGATGGATTAATTGGGGCTAGAGATGGGAATAATTCCTTATTGTTTTCTTAATAAATATGTAACTTAAGACAATGTCTTTCTTACAACAATATTTTTTACAAACATACGATTTATTCTTCTTGTAAAGTAGGTACATTTTATTTCTTGTCATATACACTCGTTTTTATTATCAATTTCGGATAGGTTCGCGTTTTTTTGTCCTAACAAATGAAGGGATAATTAGATTTTAGGCTCGATAACCGAGGGCTAATCGTATGTAATAGCATTGTAATAACTAATGAAAATAACAAATTACTACCTATAAAGTATTGCCTGATAAATAGTTGGGGGTTCCCAGGGGATAGGCCCAACCCGTAGCCTCTATATCTACAATGTTATGCGTTTGTTTGCGTCCCACGTCGAACTTCATGTCGCTTGTTATTTATCGGTACTGTTAACATACCAATAATTAAAATTAGAAAAAAAAGTGGAGCTTCGTACACGGAAATTTCGTGTTTTCCCTATAGAAATAAAAAAAACCATCGATTCGAAAATAAAAATCCCCATTTCCAGACTTTCGAAAACGAGCACGCCTCGCCTACGCTCCTTCGCCCAGTCGATTTGAGCGGAAAATTCCCATATAAAACGAGAACGAAAAACTTCAAAATCCGCACCTGGGAAAGCGCGGAAAACGAAAGAGGATTGAAAACAATATTATGCAAATATTTCGAGCGTAAAAAATAAAAAGTGGCAGTTTACATTCGCCAACTTTTTAAAAAGTTGTTGACTAATTCATGGAGACTTTATTTTGAACTGTTGAACTCGATGAGGAAAAATAATAAAAAAATCCGGTAGCTGCATTCGTTTTTACTAGACTTACACATGAAGAAATGCTACTTAATGCTACTTTAAACCGTGCATTTAAGCTTCCCGTTAAAAAATACTACCCAATTTTCCTACTTCGACTAAAAAACATACAGGATGGATCAACAAACTACTTATTTTCGTATACAATTAAGGTATAACATTTATATTGAACTGAAGAAAAGAATAATTATAATTTAAACAAATAATTTTAGTGTCTCATTTTAGTATTGCCGTACTAAAAGAATACTTTAGGTGCTTAAGTAAGCGAGATGGAAAGCCTCTCGATTTTCCTTCGTCGGGTGAAAGAGAACAGAAAAGTTCTTAACGAATTTACGGCCGGCCCGGGGACACAATTTATTTTTATGCCGGGAAAAGTTCGGGAATAATTTCATGTCAATAATAAGGTTACATAACTTTTCTTATTATTATCTTCGATATTAACATCATGCGTGCCGGGCGCCCTCTCGCTTTTTCGCCGTTTTTCCATCGAATTATTATTATATACCTGGTGTATGTGCCTGCCGAAAGTTAGGGAAACGAGACGGCTTGTAAATACTTTTTCCATATTTTCCTCCGGTAATTGCTTCTGCTGCGAGATGTTTGTTTTGTTTAAAAGAGCGCGGCTGCATCATTTCGGAAAATTTCAGATAATTTAAACAGCTCTACACGATTCGGAAAATCCCCCATAAACCAGGTACATTTTACGTTCAAGTAAATGGACGGAACTCCTTTGGGGAGAGCTGAAAGAAATGGTGCGTTAGATTAGGCACACGTCGCGAGGATAGCAACACCTGTAGGCGATTGCTCGAATTATACAAATTTACAAACAAATTGAGTTAATCACGTGAAAATTCGCACGAATTTATGCAATGGCGTTTTTCTTGAAGCCCTCCCGGAAACTTCGCAGTCACGTTTTGACGTTTTCACCTGCTGGAAATGATGTCTTTAATTTTTTTGCAAGACCCGTCGAGCGAACGAATGCATACGCCCGGATTTCTTATGCGTACGGACTCGATTCGAAGCAAGCCGAGATGAGAAAAAAAAGCGTCGTATAATTTTTTAAAGATGATAAATTCGTTGGAAACTCTCTCGTTATCCGAAGTTACTTAAAGGTAAGGAAATTTATACTTCAGAGGGAGGCAACACATGCCATTTATGCCTGAAGTTCATTACATCAGGTGTCTCTGGCTCTTTAATCGTGTAGTGTCGCCTTCGTAAAGCAACACTATATCGGGAGTGACTACTAAACCATCCAAAACGGTTATTAGTACAGTTTTTTAATCTATTCAAAAACTACAAAAATTGTCATCTTTATATTGATACTAAATATTAATTTATCGTACTATAATCCACTAAAATATTGGAAAAAAATGATGATAATTTTGAACTACTCTTGTACGATTTATTTTTCAGATATTATCGAAATATACATTATTATTTTGCGGCGCCGTCGACTTAGTAGTCACTTCGTGTATCGTATATCGTTCGGAGAGTCACAATATGTTCACCCTCACAACCACTATCGTTCTTCTTTGATACAAGACACTTCTTATTTGATTAATTAAGGGATACGTGCGAGGAAACTTAAATACGACGACCGAACGGAATAGGTGACGAAGTACCTATAAACATGCGGTGCAAGTAAAATATTCCGCGTCGAGAATTCAATTTAAAAACCTCACCTACTTCGATTCGCCCGCCCCTGCGCCCTCGGCTTAAAAAAAAGCCGGGGCCAATTCTTAATAACCTCCTTTTTATTTTTAATTCTCACCGAAAGCAGACATCACATTTTCAAGCCTTATTAATCTCCCAGGAATATTTTCGGAGGATAAAAAATTAAAACCCGAAGCATGATGTTTTTTTTTTGTTTTTTTGTTCCGAGGGGTGTATGTATGTTAGAAGGGGAGGCGAGAAAGAGAAACGGCCAAGATGGATGCCTCGTTCGCAGTCGGATGGACTTTTATTGAGACATTAATAACTGAAAAATTCGGTGAAAAAAGGTCGTTTAAAATAAGCAAAATAAAGCCTTGAAAAAATTTAATAACGGTGTACAGAAGAGAAGAATACAACATGAATTTAATATAGAGTTTATTAGAGTGTTTTGTCGTTAACAACGAACTTAATCGAAAAGTGGTTGATATAGACAATTAGATATGTTATTGGATCTTTGGCACCCTCTCTTCTTCGAGCGTTCACCGTACGAACATAATTCTAAATAATTAAGCAACACAATCCTTAATTACGGAACGCCCCGTCAACCGATAAGCCAGAAAATTTACTTCGGCCATATTAAATTATTAATTTACCGGGCGCCGAAGCGCCATAAATTTCGGCGATTTTTGATGCTCGAACAAACCACCACAAGGTAACATCCAAACATAATATACTATTTAATAAGGCTTCGCAAATTAACACCCCGGTACAGTATTACAAATACCGTACACATGATAACATATAGCTTTATAGCTGATTACGACCGCGCCGTATTAAACGTCCGCTCTATCGCCGTTTCGCTCGCTCGACGCCGATGCGGCCGTTGGAGCGACAGAGATCGAAGAGGCCTCGGATGGCATAAAACTTGAAGAGTTAAAAGTTCGGTACACGGTGAACGCTGGAGAAAATGTCTTGCGGAAATTTATGGCGATTGCGGAGCGGAAGGGTGTGTGTGTATGTTTATACGGAGAGAAAATAATGCCCCGAAACGGGATAGTTTGAATACGCGCCGAGTATGTTATGCAGTAAATTAGTGCATTTCGTAATTAATTGCTATTTTAGCGGGGACGCGTCGAAAGAATGTGCGGTCGGGCCCGTTCGATTTATGGGACTTTTTTTCTGGAACTGTATTTTTCACGGGAGACATTTACGTTGTTTACATTAACCCGTTTCGATACGATTCATCAAATGCCATTGCTCTTCGACCCCGCGTCAATTCATCAAATCGACCCAATAACCGACTGCCGAACCGACCTTTTTGATCAACTTCCACCCCACATCATCGACACCCTTCGTCGAACGAGACGCGACATACCGAAAAACAAAAAAGTACAAAATTGAATCACCATACACACAAATCAAACACCACCTATTCCCCCAGTGACAGCGACCGATGAAAATATTATTGCTTCAAAAATCACTCGCAAATCTTCAAACTTATTACCTAACACATCATTAGATATTATGAATTTTTTCCAATATGCTTTATTCTTACGTATAAATTTGCAAGAAAATCTCTAATGGCATTTTATTGTGGTCAGTTCCACGCCGCTGATTCGAATGCAGAAATCAGATCGCCTAGCCCGCGGGCGTGTATTATTTTTTAAATTCATTGTGTGTAGGACCCTTTCGGGTTCATTAGCCAACAAATGACCCCCATCGGCCGATAAAATTTTTCGCAGCGAAAAAGGTATCGACAGGCGCGCGTGTATTACGCGCGGAGGAAACCTTTTAATTCGTCAGTGTGACATTTCGAACCGGGAAGTGGAAAAATTCGACGTTAATATTTGACATTTCATTTTTACAACTGCGGAGGAAGTGATGTGTGCTAACCGCCTTTTTTTTCTTTTTTTTATCGGTAGCTTTTTAGTTTTTATTTCTATAGTGGAAGTATAGTAAATGTAGCACACTTTGAAACGTAAAGGGATAAAGGTTAGTCGAATCAATAATGGAGGTAATTACATTTTGTTAGGTACAGAAATTTAAACGCAACAAAAGAAGTATTTAAAAAAATTGCATTAATCGGACGGGCATTTCGGAGCTACAAAAGAACCCGGAAAAATAAGATTAAACTCGCGAACGTCAAATCTTGCTAAAACAGAGGAGCTTCGTAACGGCTTACACCGATACAGAGTAATTAAATCAACTTTTTAACGATCCCCATTTTTTCCCAAGGCCCCACCACCTCCGCCCCCATCGCCATGTAATACCACAAAACTCTCTCGCCATCTATCTGTATTATTATTACTGAGACTAACACAGCGGCGTCGCGACGCCGCATTTATCACACCACAAACAAACACACTCAATCTTTCACTAATTTGATATAAGTACACATGATGTAAAATATAATATTAATAATAACTTATAATGCCTAAATATTGAATGGAACTTTGATTGGAAATTTAGTGGGAAGTGAACGCTTTAGCTGATGGTGCTAGGAATAGAAGACTCAAATACAAATAAGTCTACATAATAAGCATAGTATTCGTATTGGATTAGGTTAATAATAGTGTATAAACAAAATTTCTGCCCCGATCAGCAGCTACTGTTTATTATAATCGCGGAAGGATCCGGGGAAAGCTGGTATATAGAGGGACCGGAGACGCCGCCGGAGCTGGCGGAGAGAGCAAAGGGTTGTGTCGCAGTTTTTTTAATTGCGAGCTGTTTGTCTTGTCGTATCTCGTTTGTTTTTTCTTAATCGGCTATTTTCGTTCATTTGTTTGGTCTAAGCCGGCGTTGTTTTTCTTCTTTTTGATGTTAAGTAGTCGTTCCGGGCCGGGCAGTGACAGATATCGCTTCGGTCTCGGGGTCTTTTTATATCGGGGAATGACGGTTCTTTCTATAAATAAATACCGAAAGGAAAGGGGTGGCTCGATGGATGCGCCGGTGCGGGGCGGCTTAATGGATGGCCCAAGACGAAACAATATCGGACGGAATGGAATTTATCAATCATTTTTTGATAACACAGGAGCCGTTGCGAAATTGATAAATTGAAATTTTACTTGAACACCTCCGCTGTGAAAACAACCCCTGTAAAAATTCTTCCTCTATAAAAATAACATCCCAACTTTCTGGATGATTATTATAAGAGGAAAAAAAATAAATGGAGCCGATAATAAATTCCGGGCTTAATTTGATAAAATTAGCACCTAACGAATACGAAATATACTTTCTCATCCCCAATTTCGCATACAAATTGTTTATTTAAACGCCCTCTATAACCGTCCATAGACTTACGGGAATTCGCCCTACCGACGATTTTCCCCAACTAACGATATTAATTTCTGTTGCGCGAATAATTTTTTCTTCTAAAATTAACCATTACAGAAACAACCGGGAACGAAAAAAATAATAACGCGAATAAAAAAATGGAAAATATACGATGCAAAACGGTAAATGGAACGGTATAGTTGAATTGATAAAACACGAACTAAAACGTTGTAGTTAACAGTAAAAAAACCCAGTCCCTTTTTCCGCTTTGCGCCATCTACACCGCGAATAAAAATCGTCGCTTAAGTTTTTTCCCATCGATGTAGAAGTGAAATTAAGCCAAAGAACGACCGTTTAGTTTAAAAACTTTTTAATGCCCGCTCCTCTCGCGCCGCCCCCGACGGCCCAGCCGCTCTCGCTCGATCCCGTCACGTCGACTCGCTCTCGTTCGCTCCCTCTCGCCGCCCCCCCCGCCGTTTCTTTGAATTCCATTCCGAATTATTTTTTACTTTGATAGCGTAATCCGAAAGGAAATTAAAACCGTAATGAAGATATGCTTCCAGACTAAACATGTTCCAAGGATCATAAAAAAAAACCCGGCTCCCCGACACATTTACCACCGAACGGAGGAAAATTATTATTATTATTATTACTAATATTTAAAAATAACAGTGTTTGTAATTGCAGATAGAGCGATAATAGAATCTGATTATAATGAGTGTTTTTCTATCTTCGTTTAATCTACATGGGGTAGTAAAAATGGTACAAAGATGAGTCAATAAATTTCCTAAAGTGATAAATGTAGAAGTTTCTTCTATTTTCCATGCATTTCATTGGGTTATTCCGCACGAATCATCCAGTACCTAGCATAAATAACGTTGATTAAAAGGTAGGAGAAAAACACTGCAGTTATTAATCGAAGGGCGTAGACCATTCGCCGTGGAGCGCCTAATAAACCGATAAAACGGGAGGCGGCGATAATCAATTACATAATTGTAAGAGCATTAGTCGCCGCCGCTTTATCTACAAAAAGTTCATTTGTTCCTGATAAAGATCTAGCGTGCCACACATCATCCTCGCACCTCTCTTTACCCTACGTTGCCCGCTAGTCGCTCGTTATACGCTAACTCCGTATGCTATACCGAAGTGGCTAATTACAAAAATTGAAAACGTGCATCGCACAGATGTTTGTGCTTATATCGCAATATCGCCGCTCCGGTTCGTTTGTTTCTAGCGGCATTTTATTTTTTCGTCGATTTATTCAACTAGCTGCACACGAATTTATCGAGTAAACTATATTATCTATACCATACCATTTCAATTTCGTATTGTTTAGGAGGCTCTACTTGAAATTGAAAATACCGGGTTGGTCCGATGCGAACTGACGATTGTAATATCGTTAAAGAGGCAGAAAGATGGTATTATAACTGAGCTTGTACTTGCTTAGATTTTTAAATTGTTCAGAAGAGTCTTAGAAATGATTTAGAACTGTTCAAAACCATTTAGAACCATTCAGAATCGTTTAGAACCATTTAAAACTATTTGAAATAGTTCAGGACGATCTTAAAAGCATATACAATTGTCAAAAACCATTTAGAACTGACCAGGGCCATTTGAAACTTTAAAACAGTTCAGGACTATCTTGGATTCATTTATAGAACTATCCACAATCATTTAGAACCCTTTTAGAAGCCACCTGGACCATTTGAAATAGTTCAGGATTATCTTGGATTCATTTAGATATGTCTTCAATCATTTAGAACCCTTTCAGAAGCGACCAAGACCATTTCAAATAGTTCAGGATTATCTTGAATTCATTTGAATTGTTGCTAATCATTTGGAACCCTTTTAGAAGCGACCAGTACCATTTCAAACTGTTCAGGATTAATCTTGGATTCATTGAAATATGTCTTCAATCATTCAGAACCCTTTTAGAAGCGACCAGTACCATTTGAAACAGTTCAGGATTATCTTGGATTCATTTAGAAATGTCCCCAATCATGTAGAACCCTTTTTATAAGAGACCAAGACCATTTGAAACAGTTCAGGATTAGTCTTGGATTCATTTAGAAATATTCCCAATGATTTTGAACCTTTTTAGAAACGACCAGGACCATTTTAAACAGTTCAGGTCGATCTTAGAAACGTTTAAAATTGCCTGGAATAGAAACATTTAGAACCATTTTAGTACGGACACCATTGACCAGCTGAAACAGATCAAGACGATCCTCGGTACATTTAGTACTTTTCAAAACCATTTAGAACCAATATCAGAAATATTTAGAACGATCCAGGATATTCCACAATATTCCAAAATATCGTACAATTTAGTAAAATGTTAAATAATAAAATCGTAGAATTATAAAATTGTGTTTCTATAGATTTATTTTTTCCAATCGCTATGCGATAACGAAAAGACGGAGTGAGCGGCTCCGATAGCGGATCATCCCTGCGGGAAAATAATCAAAGAAACGCGGTAGGAGAAAAAAAAATCCAATTTCTTCCACCGATGATGACGACGATGACGTCGTTCGCCGCTCCCCGGCCGCGTCTTTTCCCGCCGCCGCTATGCCGCCGCGAAGACAGCGTATGATTTCCAATCTGTTTAAAAACTTTATAATTGAATAATTTTTCAATAAAAACAAGCGAAGCACGCCGTTTCCGCGTCCGTCGGCCCCGCGCCCTCGCGCCGCTTCGGTTTGATTGAGAAGAGAAATCGCGGCGAAAGATCGGCGTTCCGGAAAATTGCCCGTACTTTGGGAGCTTTTTTTTTTCTCTCCATCCGATTTTCGCCCTTCCCGCGCCGATAAATCTATCGACTAACGCTTTATCTGCACGTATAATTAAACGTACACTTAACATAAAAGAATCTAATTTGGATCCCGTAAACGCCGTAATTTTAACGAAACACAAAGTGTAAAACGCGAGGTTGAAGTACCGCTCGCCTTAACTACGAAACACACGAAAAAAAAAATAAATAATAAGGAACGGAACGTTCGAATGCTGGGAAATAGAAAATTATAAGGGAACCCGACCGAGCCGAGTGGCATTTTGAAATATATCAAAAGATCGCGAATTCCTTTTTATTTCAATCAAGTAGGCAGGTCATTATGCACTCTCTCCCGTTTTGGTGCGTTTTCGTTCCGGGTTTCTTTTCGCGCCGAACGACTACCAGTAATTACAAGCCGAGGTAATGATATAATTGACAAGTCTGCTTAATGATACGGGCCCTCGAAACTATAGATTACAATATAACACCTTCGCAGAGGCGGACTTCAAATCGAAACCTAATGAAAGCTTATATGAAACAAAACTGTTAAGCACAAACCATTGCGCATCACATTTACCGTTAACTGCTGAACTGTAAGATGTAATTGCAATAGATGTATTTTGGGCTAAATCCAGGCCTGCTCATTACATTCTCTAATGATTAAATCCTTTTTTTTATTTGCCATATAATTAAGCAATCTCTTAACGAAAGCAAAGTGAGTGGCGACGAAATCGTTCGTAAACAAAAAGGGCGACGCGAATTGGATGCAATTGGAAACAAAAAAAAACCGCATGAAGAACCTTCTTGAACGTTTAATTAATCGACAGACATGCTGGTAGCTATTCGTATAGTCTATTGTTTTATAAATCGCGCGAATTTTTGATTGCAGCAATTGCACGGAGCTCATTGAAGTTTGCACCAATTAGCGCGATCAAATATAAATTGAGGCTTGCAACAATACGACTGCTAAATCTAACATTTACGCGAAGAAAAATTCTCGCGTCGAGGGAATATTAACGATTTTAAACTGCTCCATTAGGGAGAAATTGGCCTCAAATATTGACAGTAATCTCGAATTCAAATTCCGCCAAGATTCATCTAAGCTTCGGAATCCGGAATTTGATTCCCGAGGACCGAGTTCCAACCCCTTTATGCTTTCTTAAATCGCCTCCCGTGGAGCGAGGATGCGACACGACTCCATCTCCTGATCGCCTCGGATAATTGCCGGGACAATATTAGCCCGCCATTGATTCCGAACACGCGATCACCGGGGTGCGCCGCGAATAAATGACATTCGACCCCGTGATATGAAAATTAATCATCCCTACGGCGATTAGCAACCGTAATGTCTATTAGTTTTTTTTTCCTCTTTGTTTTGTCCGTCTTGTTTTTTAACAATTCGTGGTCGACGCTAACGAAAGAGCCGATGACAAAAGACTTTTCCCTTAATATTCTGATGGATTATGGCGATATGTAGGTGGGGAAGTCGTTTTCAATTAATCTTCTACCTGGTTGGGTTTGGAAGTGCTTGGTGGATTAATTACCGAAGGGGCGAACTGATTTGATGTTAATAAAAGTACAGCATAGATGCATAAATAATTAGATACAATTAAAATTCAATAAATCTGAAATTTACTGTATAATCTTGCTTTATACATACAAGGTGTCTCATGAATGAAATTCCAAAAACGAGTAGGATCCTACAGACAGTTTCAGAAGAATTATGACACTATCATTTTAAAAGTTTTGTTTGCAAATTACTATAAAATTAAATTATCTAATCGACTACTAATGCATCGTTGAAAAGCACACTTAAATAATTTCTTGATGAAAGTGGGTACTTTAAACCATCCCAAAAAAGAGCAAATAAACAGGTAAAATGTAAATGAGTCTCTATTAATATCCCACCTCTCGTAAAGCACTGGGATTGCGAGTACGTCCGACAGACTACGAAAAAAAACCCCCATCCAGATCAAATAACGAAAATTAAAAAAGGAATATTATCTAAATGCGTATCGTTTAGATATTCGTGGACGATATAGGGCTTCGTTCTCCGCGCTTATTTTTTAATATCTCTAATAACTCATAAATGCGGGCGGTATCATTTACAAAAGCGATCGTGACATGAAAAAAAAGTTGGAATCGTGGAAATTTTTATAGTAGCGGTAATAACCAGCAAGAAACAGGACTTATGATACCTACGTAATGAATATTTTAACCTAAATTAAACGCGGTTAGATTAATAGTATCGAGCATTGAAATATCAGCTAATTTGTCAACGTAAGTAATTACAATAGCGCAAATATTACTACCCCATTCACTCCTGGACTATAAATTGCCTTCGAAAAAATACACATATGAATAAAAGATGTAAAATTTGTCAGGAAGCGTGTCGTATTAATCGAGGAGGGAGTGCCCGGTTCGTTGGTTGACACACCACTAATAGCAATACTAATCTGCTGTTAAGTATAGTTAATTTTTAGTGATGGCCAAGGCCCTGCAAAGCCCCCAAAAATAAGGTGAAACCCAATCAAAATTAGAGCAGTAATATTAACTCAATACTGAATTTTTTTGAAATTTCCAATCGAAATCAGACGAATTTCAAATTACAAATAAACATAAATAATCTAGTCGCCGTGAATAATTATGAAATTGAATGTAACGAAGAAAATATGTCATCAGTAAAACAATCGCGGCGAACAAAAAGCGACCCATGGATTTCATCAAACGCGAACAATAGACAATATCGTGGTGTTGTTGAACGAACGATATTCCGTGCAAGGAGTACCGACGATAATCATTTTCTAAGATTTTAATTAAAATTAAATTTCGTCGAAATCCAACCCGCCCCCCCTCGTTCTCCGGCCGTCTTGTTATCGAAACAAAGCTCGGTTAATAACGTTTGATTACACACCCACGTTTACCTTAAATTTCCCTAAAGGTGCCTACTGTTCGGCAACTAAACGCAGAAATCTCATGCTGAAAGTATATTGTACAAAACGAACCAGCAACTATATAAAATAAAAGAGAAAAAAAAGGTAAAATATCGTAAGGAAGTAGAATTTGAGAAAAGCGTCGTTTCGGTCGCGACACAGAAAAATCGTCGATTTGGATTACGAGCAGGGATTTCCGCTTTTACTCGATTTATTTTCATTTTCCTCGAGAATAAGAGTAATTTTATTGATGCCGACGATACATCACGCGATACCCTCCACCACATACACCTCGCAAATATTATTACGTAATTTGATCGTTCCGTTTCCAGGGGAAAATTCATGCGTTACCGACATTTCCCCAAAAAAAAAATCTAGTAAATATTAAAATCCCGTTTTCCATACACGCATAAACTCGCTCAATAAATCCCAGAGTAATTCTATCGGCCGGAATCAAAGAGGATTACACCTTCCTAAACCGCCTCATTTATCAAAAACAGCCCCCTACACTCATTAGGGTTACCTCAAATGTACTAAATTCGTACAAAATTCTACATATCTACCCAAAAATGAACAACTATTAACCGAGAGTATTATAAACACACTCAAAACAATAAAGAACGATTAGAAGATTGGTGCAATTGCACTGTCCCCGACAGGGGAGAACTGCAGGGGCACCTGTTGAGCGAACGGGGCCCGGGCGAGGGACGGTTTTCGGACGCTGGTCATTTAAGCCCGCTTCCTCCGCCGCGCCCGTTCCGCCTTCGATAGTGATGGGTGTCGTGACCTTCGAGTCGTGCGGGTCGACCCTTTCTCGAAAGGGACGGCCGGGAGAGGCGGCGGCGACGTCCGTGGGACGGTCGCGCGCTCAAGAAATTCCCACGCTCCGCAAGGGAAAAGGGTTGGAAAGGTCGAAAGTGGACGATGGGGATTATAGCTTTGTTTGGTTTGAGTTTGATATTACGCGATAATAATAATGGTCATCAGATGATTAGGATGGTGTAATGATGTTCTTGAATTGATGTCCGTTCTAATTTAATTAAACGGTGTAAAGGAGAGGGTTTATGTTGAGTGTTCACTTACGCTTTAATCATCAGAAGATATGGAGGAAGAGAAAACTCGTCAAAAAAAGATATCTATGGTATAGTTTTGTTTTCATTTGACATAACTCGATATTTTTCCTCTTTAATATCGCTCCAGCCATCAAAACCTCGAAACATATTTCCCCCTCGGCACAAATTGACAATTTTTCACCTCTACAATCCCTACACAAAAACCCGAGAAAACGTATTTTCTTTATAAAAATAGCTCATACTTGGACTGATCAAGACAAATTTCGATACATTGTTTATTGTGAGGAAAGCACATCATCGAATTTCTTAGCGGGAAAACGACATCATCCGCGGAGCAGCGCAAATGATTTTGGACCTTACACTAATACATGAATAAAGCAACAATTCGTCGAGACCCACGAACGATCCGGGGCATTTTCCGGCACGATTCTCCCATAGGAAAAATTTACCATTCGCCTTAGAATGAATGATAGATACGGAAGGGCAGGAGAAAAGCGAAGATATATCTCGGTGCTTTGGGGGATTCTCACGCCGAACGAATATTTATAAACCTAACGTCACGTATTAAGACAAATCATCGTTGTTTTGTACACATTGGGCGAATCTAATTTGATCGAAATTCTTAATGGACCCCATTCCCCACTATTTATCAAACTTAAATAATATACTTTGAAAAAAAGAAGTGAGTATTAGATACCTTTAAGTGTCTACCTACTATTAGTTTATCATATATGATGGGTTCATTAAAGGGCTTTAAAAGTACGAAAAAATATCCCATTAGTGACTCAGTGGACCGCACCTGTAAAGTAATATAGTACAATACATTAATGATGTAGTAACTAATATGGTACAAAATGGGTGTTGATAAAGAAGATGGGAGACTTTTCGGCTAGCCTAATTTTAAGCTGGAAAAATCCGCGTTCGCGAAAAACGAACAGTTAAGTCGACTACTTCGGTAATATCCACGTATTCGACTTGCAAGTAGGTGTTAAAAGCTTTAGAAACGTCGCCGTTACGAACAAGAAAGAGAGAACGGTAGTCGAGAAAATGTAGACGCTTTCATTTCGCCTCTCTAGAATTCGCCTCGGAAATAATTATTAGTTATACGACTTTTGATACTTATCCGACTTTATTTTATGTCCAAACTTCGCTATACTAATTCTAAGTCTTAGGTGGTACGTATCTCGCTGTCTTGATATAAATGTTATTGTTGGGAAAATTTTAATGGACCGCCGTCGCCGCCTCCACCGCGACCACCCTTTTCTATTGTAATTCCATGAAGCCCTCGTAACCATCAGTAATTTTGGTACGTTTAATATGATATATGGAAGCTCAGTTCTATCTACACTATGCATTCACTATACCTACCTAATTACATCTAAACATATAAAATATTTGGAATTTCTGCAAATAATTCCTCCGTAATACTAGACAAATTAATGTGGATATAATTCAAACAATTTAAAATTAAATAGTAAATACTAAATTGTTGGTTAATATTTATTTGTCAATTTTTATTCTAACGATGGGGGTTAAAAATTGAAAACGATTTGATGGGAACAAATGGTCGTAGGAAAACGAACTAAACGATCGAACGATTAATAATAACTGGAATATAAATGGGTAATAAAAAGTTGATTTATTAGTCGGGGAGGAAAGCTGGCAATCTGGCACCGAGCTCCTTTAGATTTCGGGATCTAATGTTGCCAATATCCGACATTAAAATTAAGTTAAAGGGGCCGGAAAGGAGGGAAATCCGTCGAAAATATTGAAATTATACTGATTGCGGGTTCGGCTAATGCCTTTTGTTCGGCTTTTTATGGGCCTGTTTTTCGGTCGGATGGAAAATTGAATGATTTTTTTAAATTGGCCTCTCAGATACAGATTGAATGAGGAATTGCCCAATTCCGACGATGCAAATTCGCCGTTTCGTCAGATGGAAAAAAGATCTTTTCCTATTACCGTTATTACCGAAGACGATCATGAATTTGAAGTATATTCTCGTATAAGCCATAAAACTTATTCAACCACAATCCAAATTTGCAAAAACAGTAAACGAATCTTCAGTTGCAGATTAAATGGATCAATTAAACATGTTGGAATAAGGTCAAAAAACAAAAAAGAAAAAAATTTCAGTCTATCGCCAGCTAATAAAAGGAGTCCGAGCGCAAGAAATGACCGCAATTCTTATAAATCCACACGACTACTGTTTATTTTTCTTTCGCCCGTAATCTACGACCCGCACACAGTACGGCCGCCCCCGGGCTCCGCCGACTCCACCGCCGACTGTCCTTTATTTCTTAATTAAATATATCTAATAGCGTCCATGCCACAATGATTGATAATAAAGATAAAGTTGAACCAATAAAATAGAGACGGAGGCCGTTTCGTTGTATATCGTTCAACGTTTGTTTTCGTCTTTGTTAATGACTGGACATTGGACAGAAGGTCAATTGTTATACAGCGATTTTTTGCTTTCTTCCAAAGACTTTTTTTATTACACCAAGAGATCTCCTCTTAGTCATGTTTGCATATTACAAGAGTCTTGACGGAATTTACCGAATAGTTCATTCAAGAAAAATGTTGCGTTATCCGAATACTTCCGGTAATTGGTTCACAACACCCTAAACTATTTATCTACGGTAGCTGTCGACGACGAAAGAAGAATCCCAATAATAGATTTGATAAATATCCCAGGCGAGGGTCCCAAAAACGCGAACAATATCCAGAAACGAGCGCGCTACAATTCCGAATAGGGCCCGAAAGAAAGGTGGTTTGACGATGGTCAAACAAGAATCCCACCCTCTCATTAAAGTTTAAACCCCTCACCATCCATCTCCGTGGCCATTATGCCCGGGCGCAAGTATCCTTCAAAGGACCCACTAAACAATAAACGCGATACAGGAGTGGCGTGATTGTCCACCATTCACCTCGCATAATGACACCAATACGCTTCGTTTCCACAAAAGATGACGTATATCGCCATTAGGAAGGTGTCGTTTCGGGTCCGGGACGACTCGTCCATTACTAATTTGTCATCGGCCAACGCTGGAATGCGCTTCGCGAAATTTACGCTAATTTTCATTTTTATTTCGCCTCCATTCTACTCAATGATCACCCCACTAATCTTACGTTTAATAAATATTTGCCACACGCACGGACTCGTTTGGGGGTATTGGTACAACTTTTTATTTGAGGCCTTATGTACAATCTCCGCATAATAAAAAAATCTGTTGGTTTCTCCCCTGGCAAGAACAAATAACGCCAATATAAAAATAAAGGAACGAAACGGCATCATCCCCGGAAGGCGATGGGCCGTAAGAAAAGTCACTTGGACGGACGAACGGCCGAATGTCGAGGATTCTCCTACTGGCATTCAATCAAAAGTGGATAGAAAATGTGCCAGCATGACCAATAGCAAATTAAATTTTCCTATGTTTTTATTCAAAAGTAGGTAAGTTATTTTTCTACTAATTACGAGCCGTAGGTAAAGTTAATAATCTTGAATTGATTACTCAAATAAATGATATTAAACGATGTAGTAAAGTGGATTATGAATATAGTAGTATGAGGAAAACAACACCTATTTGCAATTAAGAGCATACCGACATAGAGTTTGAATTTTCTTTGAACTCGTCGAAGCAGCTCCCCCAGGACAAGGCCATTACGCCTGTAGTGGAGAAATGACCGTTGAGACCGGCCGGAGCGTTTTCTGCGAGGGAGGAGATACGCTGTATACGTGAGCTCAATGTGTTATCAACGCCGGGGAAACGGATCCAATAACATTTATTTATTAGCGAGACTCTAATCCTATAATAAATTCGATAAAATGCTCTGGAGACGGGCGGTACGCGGACATCAGTCGATTGTGTTCGCTCCAACCCGGCCATTACTCATGGAAACGAAACAATTAATGGAAATTTTACAATGACGCGGCGGCAACGGGAAAAGTAACTCTTCGTCGCTTCGGCAACGGCCGCATAATCCGGAAATTTCGATTCGCCGGTAAACGGATACGGCCCCATCAGGAGGTGCGATCAAGCCGGGAATAATCAAAAGTGCTACGGAATGATTTGCATAGGAATCGCATCTAAGATAACGACGCAACCCTTCCGAACCAACGACGAAAACGTTATCGGGGCCTAGTTGATTGGGCCCATTTTAATCGGGCTCTTCGCTCGTTTTCTCCCTCAAATACTTTAAATGGAATCGGAGAGAGCGCGGGGAAACCGACGCGACGGTTCGGAGGAGAAAGAACGATTTTATTAATTCGCGATGAATTTTTACGAGCCCGCATTAAGATTAGAAGAAACTATAAATTGTTAATTAAGCAATTCCACTAAATAACATTTCGCCGAGTCCTCGTTATAACCGGAACAAATTCGAAACTCTTTGCGTACCTCTCCTTTTGTTTCGCTACGAAATCGCTCCGCGACGGAGCCTTTCGCCTGATTAGAATCGAAACTCTTCTTCGCTAAAATGCGCAAATTTCTACGAATCGTCTTCCGAGTTTTATATGAAGCACGCCGACAATCGGAGTCAATTGTTTTCGTATTGCTGCAGCCGATTGTTTACCAGATACGGCAAGGTTGTTGACAGACATTTCGAAAAATAATGACCGGAATTTAAATTCAAATTTGCAGTAAATCAAATGAAAAAAGAAAGGAAAAGAAAACGTGAAACGAGACGCGGAAATATTCTCGACAATATACCTATATTGGTGAGTCGTTTGTTGTATACTGGAGGAAGCGGGAGATTTTGTTAGAGCGATTAGAAGGAAAAATAGTGCTGTTAAGGAATATTGGAATACTTAATTTATCTAGAGATGGAATAATCCTATGAGTTACATATTGAATGAAAATTTAATTAAACTCAATACACAGTTGCAAAATATTTAATGGGAAATAATATGGGACGGGATAATAAATATTATTATATCCTGGATAATTCTCAATTTTCAGAATTTTCTAAATCTGACAAATTTATGATGTAAGAGGACATTTTATTTTTTTTTATTTCAAAATTATTACTGCTATTTATTATTAATTATACAATTATTTAGGTAGGTAACTAAAAAGAAATAATTTTTTTTAGGAAATTCTCGTCTTGTCGGAAGAATTTCGAACTCGTTGAAACGAAATAAAGTGAAAAGAACGAAAGACGAAGAAACAAGAAGAAAATTCCGAAAGAAATATCTCCATTTCCGAACAATATAGCACTCAAACGGTGTATTTGTCACCTTTTCACATGCAAAATTCGCGAGGGGCACATCCACGGCCGATATTTTTCCCATTCGTCCCCGTCGAGGGGGCGATTTCGCGTAATTTATAGCGAAATAATGTCAATTTTTCGAGTTGGTAAACGCGTTTCGGATACACTTTCCACTTTCGGCATTCGATTCCTGCGTTCTGGCGCCCATTTCGACGAAAAATAAAAAATAATATACTGCCTCTTTCGGCGGGGCGGCGGCGGCGGATCCGCAGCGTGCGAAAGGAAACAAGTCTTTTACGATTGCTTTCACAAAACCGATAAATCTATTATACTTTTTCATCGTTGTTGGAGCGAATTTATTAAGAAATATTTTATTCCTTAAATTACTGCAATTTGCGAACATAATACAAACACATAATTTTGTTATTCTCCAACTTTGTATTCTCCAAATGCGAACTTCCAGTTACCTAATACTTTGCAACCATCGACCGTGGAGATAGTAAATGATTTTAATTACATATTTAATTACCAAAGACCCCGCCTGCAGGCTGGAAAATGAAAAAAATCGTCCGTTTGTTCATTTCCAGCATTGCTCGCACTAGCAGTGTCGTTACTTACAACTTTCATCAAATACATTTCACCCAACAAATTTAATCAACCAATTTATATGACTACACAATGCAAGGAATATACAGTGAGTTCGCTCTAAAGTAGATAAATAATAAGTAAAAGAAACAATTTTTAAATAGACATATAAGAAAGTGTATTATAATATAATAAAATCTAATGAAAGTTAAATATTATTAATATTTTCCTGTGTTATATAAGTATCTATCTACGTCATTGGTAAAGGAAACGCAGCCATAGTCATCGGATTTTTCCTCACTTAACAACGTGTAAATTACCGGGAGTTACAAGAGCGAGCGGGAGGCGAGAAGAAGAGCCAGAGAGTAGTCGTAGGACTAAATTAAAATCTAATGATTAATTTAACGGCGTCTGGAATTGCAGCTTCATCACCGAACGAAACGTTTTTCGCCAGGAAGAACGGCCTGATTAAAAATGTCAACTTGCACTTATCGTCCGGGAGAAAGGCTCGTATATTATAAGGTTAACTAAGTTTTCAGAAGTGGGACTTGAACGCGCCCCGGCCAGGCGCTGGCCGGTCGCCCGTTCTCCTCCGTCTTCTTCGCCTCTCGTCTTTTCTCCTCTCGCGCGCGAGGCTCCTTCATTTTTAGAGATGATGATTTTTCGCCCGCCCGCCGACTGATAATGAAAATGAATTTCACCAGACTCATTATCTCGTGTATAAATATTAGCCGTTGCTCGGCTTTTTAAAAAGGAAATTTTCGGCGATAAATTCACGAAACCGTTTCGGATAATGTTTGAATTTTGTTTATTTGATTATACCCTAAACGAGCCCCCAAACGTCTTTATGCTTACTCTCACCTCTTATTGTTAGTATAATACTGATTAAATATTTTGCATTAATTACACTATGTCACAATTTGTTTTACACCATTCTATTGTCAGTTCTAAATAGTTTTCGACAATTCTGATGCGTCCTGAAGCTAAACCTAATAATTCTGAAGAGTTATGATATGCAACTTTTCAGGAAAATAGTGTCACACAAGGCGCAAGTATTAAAAATAATTAATGACTTGTATAGACAACCGTTGTAGAAAAATTCCAAGAAACAGTTCCACCAGGAAGAGCGGCAATTAATTCTAATTCCCAGCGATTCCGGCAAAATCGTCCAAAGGGATTTATGGCCGCGGCTCCGACGAGCCCGACTTTTTCTTTTCCAAAAGGCACTTCGAAACCGACGAACGGGGGCTCGGCGAATCCACCATCGCCGCCTCTCTCTTCGCCGACGCCGCGCCACCACCACCAGCTCATGTCACATTTTCGGTTAATAAGCTGTATCTGGATTCGTCGCAGCGCCCATTCCACCGCCGGTACCGGAGATCCGGTTCCGAAGCATTTAGCTTTTATACTTTGGAAATTCGCAGGAAGACGTTCCTAATATACCGTCGTGAATGTCGTATTATAATTTTGATTTATACGTGAGTAGAAGTCGCGGAGAAAGTTGGACCGGGACCTATTTTATTGCCGTCCCCATTGTTACTAAGTATTTATGCGGCCGTTGTCTAAGATTGCGCGCTCCGGGAGCGTTTTCTTGTATAGGATCGTTCGCTTCTCGCCGCTCGTCGAGGTCTCTAACGACTATCTAGACGGATATGCAATTTCCCTTTATTATCGATTATATTTATCCTACTCTAACACCCTCCAATAAAATAAATATACACTAAACACTAAAATCTCTACATCTACCTACAAAAAATAACCATTATTAAGTGAATGAAATGAATGCTGGATTAGTAGAGGTATTGTTCAGTTTTAAGGTAAAATACGTTAAATGGAGATTAAACGATTTATTCCAAACGGGGAATTTTAAGATCGCCGGCACAGAACACAAAAGACAACTTTCCAAAAAAGCGGAAATGAAGAAATAAAATTCTTTAATGAATTCCCTCTGGGCGCACGTACCGATGAGATTTTCATTAATACCGCGTCCGGTCAGGATTCGGTTATATAGCTAAGTAAAAAAAAATATACCGCCATAAAGGGGGTCCGCGATTCGATTGTTTTAAATTAAGGGATAAATGCAAATCAGGGCATTGTTGCGTTCTTTCAATTGTTACTTAAAACGCGCCGGCATCGCTGTGATTTTTTTTCCGTGTTGTTTTCAAAGAATTGTATTAAGGGATCTTTTGTTTTATGCCGTAAATCTTTTGTTTCGGATTTGTGGCGTTACGGTGGTGACTCGATTTTGCGGCCCGTGTTCGGAAACGGGAGTAAAAATTTATCGCCTTCATTAACATCGGAACGAACGGACGGAACTGATAATATTGGTGGTTAAATGCAAATGCACGAGAGCCTGCGATAAAGACCCTATAAAATATACACTCGTTTCATAGAGAACAAATTTACGAAAGTAAGTACGCGGAATTTATTTAGGCACATATAGGATCTTTTTATTAGATAATGTATAATTATTATTGTTATATACGGCGGTATCGCGACGCCCTCGCAACCACACGAAATATGCCCGTCTTGCTTTTTACGAACCCAATAAAAAGTATGCGTTTAATTTCTGTCTGTAACTAGCCGGTCACGCAAAAACAAACACGCCGAAAACGACCCCTCATTAATCGCGCGCTCGGCCGCAACATGGGAAAGTGGTAAACTAAGGACTCTTCAGAGGGCCACTGGACTTGTCCACTAAATGTTGTTTAAGATGATTGGATCTGAGACTAGAAGGAGATTTCCCTTTTCTCATGAACTACAACCGACGAGATATAGCTCGGGAAGGTACAGTAAACCAATTTGTTCCAGACATGTTTCTCTTTCTGGTCTAACTATTTATTTGTACGGATGTAAGTGGAGATAATAGGATAATATGTTCTGGAAACACAATTGATGATCGTTGGGAATTTGGGAAATTAAAAATGTTATCAGTGAAGAATAAACAATGTTCCTATATGGTTTATAAACTATACAGTTTATAAAGAAGATAAATAAATTTGCACCAAAGTGATAGTTTAAAAATTATTGAATCGAAATGTCAAGATAAAACAAATTTTTATAAAACACTAAACCAGTATTACCCATTAATATATCCTATCCAGAGGATATGCTTTCAATGAATGTTCCCCATATTTATACATCTCACAAACCATACAAGGTAATATTAACAAAATACTTATTCAAATTTTCATTCTATAAGTATTATTCTAACTAACCTTCATTAATTTTGAACGATAATAACTCAAATTTATGTTAATATTCTCAGTTTCTGTATCTCAAAGTAAACGAACCCCATATGAAATTTTGAGGTTATGTACAAGAAAATCAATAACTCACTAACTTCAACAAGCCGTAAATCGGTTAATTTATAAATAATAGAAAGCATTACCTGGTGTATGACATTATCTCCTTGTTTTCCTCTGGCTGCTTTCAAATTTAGTGTTAATACACAATTGTTTTGGAAGTCCCAACTGAACAAAACATTATCATGCACCACCACTAAGTTCATGGTTTTATTAATATTTTTCGGCAACGACTCGCGCAATTCTTTAAATATTTTGTGATTATTCAATCGCAAATAATCCGTGGAAGACATTTTAGTAACAATTTGAAATTACAGTTGTAAACAGAAATAAGCCGCATACAAAAATCAGCTGATGGAGGAAATGTCATTTGTCAGTGTAGCAGGTTCGCCAACTTCTGAATGTCAATGTCACTAATAGATCTAGTACACTTTCAATTTTATTATAATAATTTGTTTGTAAAAGGATTGTTTTGAGGTGTGAAAAAAGGATCAGTAGAATGATTTTATTGATAAATTGTTTTAAAGCATAATGATTAATGAGTTAGAAAGAATATTTTGGTTATAGTTATTTATTTAATCTAGTACACTTTGAATATAAACTGTATTTAGACAGGGTTGTATTTGGGGGGCATAGAATTTTATTACTTTTAAAAATAACGTAAAATTTATTTTGTAGATATAAAATTGTTATATAAAAATCTGTTATATTTAAATTATTTATATACTAAAATAAATAATTAAAATAATAATGTTGTGTAAATGTCCACTCGATTTCGTCCTGCTGATAATTCCGTAACCAATTTCCTGGAAACTCCGAAATAAGCCATCAGATCGAGCCATCAACCCCCCCTATAAATCATCCCCCGGAATACATATTCGATCCGGAACGGGAACTCACTCACGAAGAGACAATAATATTTCAAGAAGGCCATTAGAGCAAGGGACTAAATTTGACATGACGTACGATGTGTGTCTGCTCGTCTCCCGGTTCCTCCTTTTATTGATACCCCAGTCAGGTATGCCTCCGATGCCTCGGCTCGTCTATAGGGAACGCCATCGATATATCTAACAGTCGGGACATCTGTCACTAGTTCGCTTTACCAGACGGTCCCGCGAACAAATTTTACTTTTACTCGATACTTCACATCAACGTATTCCCTTAGAAATATTTAGTTCATCCAGTAACACCATAAAAGTATCAATTATGGTTTTTAAATTGGCTCATAAAAAGGAGCTGGTGAGTTCTAAATTGGTTTTAAGATAACAGTAGATGAAAATTTTATGTGTGCCATGTTGGGAGCTTTGACCATCCTGTAGCTGCGTAAGGAAAGCCATCAGTTTCCCGCGGAACTATTTTGTAAATCGAACGCGTCCGAAACGTTCCGCACAATCAGAAAATTTGATTAGATACACCAACGATTCGGTCGCTGGATGTAGATGTTGTCGCAGAACAAACAATTTTTTAAACCATTTGATCGATCCTCTAACATTACTCAAATATTAATAGCTTTAATTTTTATACGATTGAACTAGAACATCTCGAAACAGAAACTTATATCTTCTGTTTAAGTTAGAAACAGGGCGAAGAAAGAGGTAGATTTTGGTATCCATAAATGCGACGAAAATTCCAGGAGAGCAGCATTAGCATTCAGCCGAGCTCAGCTTCATTTATTTACATCGAAATTCCACATTTCCAGTAAAACGAAACGTGGAAATTCGGCTTTATACATTTTATTGCGAACGAAGACCCTATCTGTACTGACACCTCTCCTTATAACCATTCAAACATTTCAAAAAGCCTCTCGAACACGGGCGTTTTCCGTCTCGCTCGCCATCACCCGGCGAAACGAGAGCGCGAGAAAAAGAGCAAAGACCGCGTTCGAAGACAAAAACAGTCGAAACGCGATAAAATAATTACAGCAAATCATTACGATGCAAATTTTCTTTAACTTCTATATCCAGTGTTTGCAAAACAGAGTTCCTCGGAATAATATTCCGGATTAATTCGGGATATCTTCGAGTAGATCAGTCCTTAATGTTTCTTATCCCTTTTCGTGGCGTTCTCCCCGAGGAACCCTTTACTTTCGACACACGAAATATTACGGTTGTATCGCTGATATTCCTGCTTTCGCATATTTCTGGCCGTTTTTCGGGAACTCCTTTTGCGGCGATTGTCTCCATTAAATTAAAGCAGAATTTCTTCCGTCTCCGCCTTGATATTCTGACGATGCAATCGTAACTTACGAAACGCCGACTGATCCAATGCATTATGCTTTCGTAGGAAACTCACCCTCTCGAATTAATCGAAGGCAAACAATCTAACGAACCGGATTTTTGTGTTAACAAGTATTAGAATTTTATGAAACGTTTCTAACCCCTTTTCATTGACTCGCTGCTTAATTTGTTTGCCCAGAAATTAATCTTTATATTGGGAAATTCGAGCGGCAATTTCTTAGGTAAATATTTTTTTATTCCATCATGCCACTTCTTTGTTTGTTTGACTTGAAACCTATATTAGTAGGTGCCTAATGAATTTTCCACATAATCCCATCACCCTGGAATTTAATAAATGGATAAAATTCGTCGCGTCAGATATAATAAAAAAACCCCAAGTAACAAATGATGGAAAACAATTAACTATTAAGTACGATTTTCATTCCGGTATCGCCGTATCAAAGTTATAGATATGAACGTGGGGGAGGAATAAACGTGTCAAACATTTTTATTACGTACAGATCATTAATAACGTCGACAGGCGTCCTCCATCATTGGATATAAGTGACATATATCCCGATGGAACTCAACAATCTCCATAAATATATTACTTTCGCTTTCCATTGTCGATTCCTCGTATATTATACTTACAGGGTGGATTTTTTTGTAGGTACTACAACGTAAACTTTGCATTGAATAAACGTATCCCATTCGATTGGAAACCTGAATAAATAATTCCGAGTCGTTAGAAATTCGTCCCGGAGCGAATTGCTTCAACGAAGCGAAAATTAGAAAATTGCAAAGTAGAGTGTGTGTGTTCGTAGTGCAAACGAAAGGATATCAAAAAGGTCCAGTCGCAGGGAAAGAGAACGCCCGAATCCAGCGGTTCGCCGATACATTCGAAACCCGCAGGATGGACAGTCCTTTTCGGTCGGACGCATTCGATGCGCTTCAAAGGACTTCTTTTGTCCTTTCTCTGATCTCTAATCTCCGATACCGCGACGGCGGCTCTCAAAATGTCCATTCAACATTTTTTAACACAGTCTTATCAATAATAAAAGATAATTCCTGGTACTAATAAGATAATTGGAATTAACTCGTTAATTCATTATTAGAAGGGTTGTTAAATGACTGAAGTAATTGATGATATCGTGGACATTTTGAGTACCACTGTTTCAACCGATTGGGTTGCGTCTTTAATTAGCGAAGACAAAGAGAGTTAAACCCGTATTGTCAATGAATAGGTATCGTTTATGTACAAATACGACCCTCTGATAGTACAAATTACACGATTCTCTTGTCCAGTTGTTCAACTCTGGAATGACCCCCATCCGGAAACCTGCTCCAGATCGCAGGAGGAACTTGTTACCAAAAAGTATGTGCATACATTTTTTAAAATATTTTGGATTAAAAAAATCGTAACAAGAAAATATTGCTAATTAAAAAGACTGGTTCTATAGTTTGGATCTTTAGCATAACTTTTTAATCAGGCAATTTGGGCGAGGTAAAATCTGATAATTAATTAAAGCAATCGATTTTCAATCCACCAGTGTGATGTCGGTGTGGAATATTCGATTTGTAAAAGGGACAAATGAGCCGCGTAATTGTATGTCATACGCAAATTAATCTTTCACCGCACCTTGACTGGTCGCAATGGACTAATGGCTTTTTATTTGGGCGTATACCGATAATCAAATAATTTAAATTAAACGGCGCGACATTAACTGGTAACCTACCCTGATTAATACGCGAACTAATTGAATTATATTTTTATGAAAACGAGCAAAAAACCTCCCTCGAACTAATTAAACGCAGATAATGAATACCTTCGCTAAAAGTCCAAACAAGAGTTTCGGCGGGACATTAATTATAATAAGAATGTTGTGTGTTGGTGGTAAGTACGTCGTATATTTCAACCCTCTGTCGTCGTTCTATTGCTGATAATTCGCTAGATAAGAAAATTTGAGGAAACAAAGTAAACCATAGTTTTTTATTGTCCCCACCCGTTTTACAAGCCGCAATCGCAGTAAACCGAGACCGTCTTGGCTACGTAAACAATGGGCGTTCGAGCCATAATTCATAATCTATTGTGACGGAGGCGTGAACAGTCTTACCAACTTTACTGACTGAAGATTAACAGCGTCTAATCTTCGGCCAACTTTACATACATAAATATTCCTATATATCTCCCGGAGAGCCGACAAGAAACCCATATCTTTGATATTGTTGGTTTAATCGTCGAGATATACCGGACTTTGGCGTTATTTCTTCGCTCTCTCCTTCGTTCCCCGCACCTTCGAATGCCGCCCTGCTTTATTATGTTCGGATGGTTATTAGGCTTGTCTCCAGGATTTTAAGACGGCGATAACTCGAATCTGATACGCTCTTAGTTTACAATCGGGAGCGAAATTAAATTTATTAACAAACATAATACGTTCCGCTCAAGTTACTATCTAAATTCCCAGTTTGAAGAATCTTATTGCTCGACTAAGTTTATAACGAGCACTCGTCTCTAGTCGACTCGTCGCGCGAACGTCGCACGCGTGGAATACGACGGTTAAAACAAAAATATATCGTATATGCACAACCGTTTTCATGAGAATATTTTTTCGTCAAGCGGGAGATATCTTATTAAACGCCAAACTCCGCGAATCCCGCGTGCTTCGGTATTCAAAAGTTCAGATTTATTGCTTTTAATATCCATATACGAGTGGTAATACGTTAGTCTTTGTATTGATGCCTTAATATCGCTATTTCATATATCATCATCATGTGTAAGAGCCGTTTTCTATTATAGTCGATGCGCTTTAAATTGTACTTTTTACGATTAACGAGAAAATATTGTTGCACAAGATTATTAAAATTTAATAAAGAAGTAGGTTTTGGAATGGAGAAAATAAAATCTAAAATTTCATTATGGGAATTTACAGGTGTCGTTAAGAAATACAGGTAAATGTGGATATGTTGAAAAAAATTTAATCGAGCTCATATACTATTGAAACGGAGTGAAACTTTATATTTTACTTTTGACTATATTAAAAATCGTGATGGGTTTCGAATAGAAGCCTGGGAACAGCTGCATAATACCCTGGAAAAGACAGATATTACAGCGGAAATTACGGAATTCGATGTGGTGAATATATATACAGGTCGTACGTTCTCATACAGTTTCAACAATTTTTCACGAAGGAAATTTAAAAAAAAATTCCCCGGACTTGTAATTGAAAAGTGCAGAATTTGGAATATTCGAGTCGCAGAAAAACCGAAACCTGTGAGAGGAGAGAGGCCCGCATTGCTGCTGGAAACAATAAAGAACATTTCAAGCATTTCCTTTTCGACCTCGGAAAAATTCGTAATATTTTTTACAATAACTACCTGTATCAAGCTTACGGCGAGGACAATGAAAAATAAAAACGAAAAACGCCACCCCTACGGCATCGAAAAGAGACCTCAACCCCTTTGTGAATTTAAATTCTTGAAATACCCGGCGAAACCCTTTATGTCGTATCAAAGAACATACGGGTGTATCAACTCTTTAAGAACCCTCGAATTCGCCGGATCGAGGCCAGTTTTTGCCTCGCCTAGCTAACAGACCGGGGATTAAATAAACAATTCGCGCGATTAAATTAAACGTTCAATATTTCAGATAGACTTTTCATTCATTAATCCACGGAATTTCGACGCACTTTAGCGCTAATACCTCGAGATAAAATGCCGTTGTACCTTTGTGGCCGCGTCCTGCTTTTGGCAAATGATACATCAAACATATATATCAAAAGGACGCGGTCCTTTTACCCGTCTGTTGTATATATATAAGTGCAAAACTTCGGCTAATGTTTATTGCGCCAGGATACGTCTTGACATAGTCCTCTTGATGGACAGGATAATTATTGTTATCCTCGGCGAGCGTTTGTGTACGCGTTCCAGCCGCCGGGCAAGATGGCTAATTAATATTTGGTTAAATTTCGCGAAAGTCTTTGTCAGTATAATCCCCGTACGTTTCCTGCAATGCGCCGAGGTATATTTCAACTGTTACAGTCTCGAAGTCTCGGTTAAATAGTCACGATTTGATGAATTAATTAAGCGAATTACTTGTTGAATCTTCTGTATGTATACAGGGCGTCGCAAAATGGTTGGGACATGGCTAAAGAATAGACTTCTTCTTCCCCACATGCTAAATTCAGCTAATTTTTCATTCGAAACTGGATTTATTATTGAAAGTCTACAATGAACCCTGTATGTAATACTATAATTATTATACAAGCTTAAAAATTAGCGATATAGAGAACGGTTTTTCAATTATAATGATGGAGGAATTGAAGACCTTTGTTAAGTATTATCTAATTGTGGAGTTTTGTGTAAACAATTATTCCTGCTGGTCCTCGCAATTGAAACGATCATCCGGAAAACCGAGCGAGCGAATGTATATAATATGTCGCATTCCATTCACAACAACGGTATAATTCGTCGTCTTACAGCCAATATCCTCGACCAGGACGAGTCATCAGCACCTCGTAATCCTTAATGTTCCTTTAGGATCGCTATCAGCTTACACATCGGCATAAATTCTTGACTTGTGTTCGCGAAGGACCGAAACGCGCCCGCCTCCCTTCGCCGCCTCCCGCTTTCCGCCGCCGTTTCGACCGCCCGAACCCTTTCCCGGAGGGTCATTGTAAACTGATGAGGGCGTAAATAACCCCCGTCCCTTTTTACAGCCCCCCTCCGCTCGTCTTAAGTAACCTTTAACGGAGTCGCTACGGTCCTTTTATTATATCGAAGACGTTCGGTAGGAGATATGCCCGGGCTCGCTTGATTAAATTTACTGGATGCTATCCTGCAGGTGGAGAGTTGTGCAGTTTATCGCTCGTTACACGCAAAATCACGTAGATGCGCTTGCGAGGGAAAAAAAAACCCGATTAGCTTCCACTAAAAAGAATCTAAAAATCCCGCTGGCATCGAGGAAATTATTCCAAAGACACAATTGCGAAGTTCGCCGTTTCCAGCGCATGTATACGTTTATACATAACAAGTACGGACCGGTTTTTACGATACGCAATCAAAGTGGTACACGTTCCAATTACTGCAAAGGGAAAAGTCGCCGACGTCCCATTGAAAGTCGGACTTCAAAAGACGCGCATAAATTTTTAAGAGCTCGTTAATCCGGCTCTCGGTAAAAATTCCGAACGCGGAAAACTTGGAAAAACTTTCGAACGAAACAAACACACGAAAGCGCCTATAAAAAGGCGAAACCGCCCAATGAACGAAACACCTTTGAAAATTGAGGGGTTAGCACGGTCGGAATTAATAATAAATTTCTAACCGAATTCGACTTCGTTTATTAACGAAGTTAGTAGTTTCGATTGTTGTGGCGAAGTTGGTGAAGGTTTTTGTTATAAGCTGTGTAGAAATTGGAGTCCAGTGAAGCTTTTTAGGTACATTTTATTTGCTCGAAAATACTGTTTAAGATTGGGCTAAAATTCTTAAGGTTTGAAACGGTCCATTCCGGCGTTGTCGTTGCCGTTAGAATTTTGACAACTTTGGCAAGTTAATCCGTTGAAATAAAATTTAATTCCGCTAAAGATGCCACCGAGGACCTATTGCGTTTTCGCCGGAAATATCCTTCTGCCGAGGCTATCAAGGCTTATACATCATTAAGGACTCCGGTGTTTATTGCTTTTACGACTGTTTGGATTGTCGTCTTCAACCTTCAACAATGGGCCCACCTAGTTTCGCGACTCAAAACTCGGTCTGTCCGCGGGCGAGCGCCCCCCCATAAGCGATTGCGGGTTATTAAGAGGGCGAAAACGCGGCCCCCGACGAAGGGGCGGTCCTGCGGGGGGGAAATCGAAATGGGGATATCAATAACGAGCGAACGTGCACGGGTGGCGAAGCGTTTATGACGGATCACTCATCTGCGAAATCATTGTTAAATATTGGCCTTTGTCAGATGCAATTACAAGGACAAATTAGCGGGTTGTTTTCAAGTAAACATCGAATGTCATTCGGATTAATCGACGTCGACGGGAACAGTTCGTTTTTGTTAGCCCTTGTAAATCGCTTTAGTAATTTTATCATTCGATTGTATTAAAAAAACTATACATTTATCTACACCAGCGGTGGTAAATTGGGAGCAGAAATAGATAGATATACTAAGTAGAAAAGGAGATTATTCCAATTCATTTGCAAACTTTGAAAGAAATTAATCATTTTTGACGTTGTTTTAAAAAGTAATGCAAAGAACAAATTTACACTGTATGGGGTAGAGTAGAAGAGAGTAGAGTAAAAGAGAGCAGCGTAAAAGATAGTAGAGTACAAGAAATTGAGTAAAAGAGAGTAGAGAAGATCTCTTTTGCCATCAATTTACACCCGTTCATCTATACAGGGTGTTAGTTATAGCATACAGGGTGAGTTGTGTTCGATAAAATTTCCATTTCGCTTAACTCAGGCTATTCATGAATTTTTCAGGTGTACCAACGGGGGCGCGTCCGAAATCGCGTTTTTCCCGTCCGGTTTCCCGGGGGGGCGGCCGCGTGACCGACCCACTTTTCGGCTTCGTAAATCACCGTCGAAATAATTACCAACATGATGATTCCTCGGAGATGTTCGCGCCGAGTCCGCTTAATAATACTGATTACGTGACGTTATTTTATATTAAAATTTAAAAGCGCCGGGGCATATAGTGAGGCGGTTTTATCAAGCGGCGAACGTGCGCGTCCAGTCGCCCGAATTACCCTATCGCGAGCCGAAAACCTACTTGAATTATTTATTGTAGACGTAAATTGTGATTATTTTTGTAATGGAGATATAAAAACGCACGTATATATGCTTTATTTCTCCTGGTAAATTACTTAATTAATTTTGTCGTACAAGTAAACAGAAATTTTCACAACACACAGACACAAAAAAATTAGTTAATTTTCCTTACAATCAAATTTGTGTAATTAGAGAATTAAATATGTAAAAATATGATTAGTACGTCACTGGTTTTCTTTCGACTAATACCATCACGCACCTCAAGAAACACCTTAAATAACGCAATCACACTTTGGAGGAGCCCGTGATAATTTTAATCATGGTCGTTGTTTCTCGACGGCCTATACGGCATCCGCGTCTCCTTGCTCTTTATTTTATAGCGGGATAAAGTCGACTTTGGCTTTTAATAATCAAAACTGCGACTTTCGCCAACTTTCTCTTAACGGCCCTCCTGACACTCACACCCAGAGACGTTAGTTTAACGCACTTGCAAATTACAAATTAGAAGTTATACTTTTGACGAGGGGGGGCGGCTTCGAGGGCGGCCGAGCAGCCCTACAAGGCGACCCAATTTTAACTGCTATTTAAATTCCGTCTAATTGTTAGTGCATCATTTGCATGATATTAAATATCTATATTTAGATAAAAAATCACAATTTTATTATAAATAAATAATTCACATTTTTTTCAAGATATGTGAAATCATTTTATAGTAGCTGTAAAAATTTTTGGGTTGAAGTAATGAAGGGTAGAATTTACCTGAATTTTTATCCTATACCGAAATTCTGCATCACTAATTTTGTTACTTGATTGCTGCACTAATTTTTAGTTTTGATGGAAGAATAAAACGAAAAATATTACATACATACTTACACATACTTCCAATTTTCCAAATTTCTCAGTTTCTAGAACTTCCATTAAAGCTTTCAGGTTTTCAATTTATTATTTATCGGTGCGCAATTCGAGTAAACGAATTAAAAGTAATTACGACCCAAAAAAAGGATTATTATTTTGGTGCGTAATTCTAGTGCATCGAAAATAATTTATAGTTGTAAAAAAGGATGATATTTGAGCAATTAATCAAAGATGTGTCACCCTGTAGACATCAGTAATCAACTGAACATCTTATAGAAAGTCGGCGGTTGCCGACTCGAAAACCGCTACATAGTTACTTTGATTAAATGTAATGCCAGTAGTGTTGAGTTCGGGTGCGAATTTACAATGCGTTTGGTATTTAGAAATACTTCTCGAACCGTTTATGGCCCGTCGTAAATCTCGCAACTTTCAAGGAGGAGTAGATTTCCTGGATTTATTTGCGGAACCTGGAAACTTAATGTGGGAATTTGTTTTGGCAATCTCCGACGCCCCCCGAAGGCCCCGCGGGCGCCCCGGCGTCTCGGTCGACGGTTTTCCCGCCGTCCCGGGGATGCACGCGTTCCTTTGTTGCTTTATTTACGCGATAAGTCAACTAGGTGAATGAAATTCCCAATTTTTCAATTACATTTTTTTCTGTCCCCCCCCACGTCGAGCGAACGCATTTTTTGTTATCAAGCGGAATTATCATCATTTGCTCCGTTCGTATATAATTTATTTTAAGTACGCACTCAAGCTTAATATTAATAGCCATATCGCGTTCTTATTTTTCCTCATAACTTATCTGTAATCATGTATAAATGATTTTTCACCTAGGGCGAGGTGTCCCACTGTGACAGGCAGGGCCAAGTCACACATCGGATTCATACGGTCATTTTTTCACGAATGTGTCCCCCGGGATGCGCTTACAAATTTTTGTATTGTTTTTTCCGAGTGGCCAGCCCTTCTTTCGGGTACCCGACAATTGATCCAAAAATCTCAACAATCCTATTAAAAATTCATTTGTATTTTATTCACATACAAATTTATTTGTATTAATTATTACTTCACCAAAATTTAGAATACTATACTGCCTCGATGATTCCACCAAAATATATACTCAAAATTATTCCCACATCCCCATGAAGCTCTTTATTTCTGGGTATTTATATTTGACAACATTACGATTTGAATTTGTATTATTTCTTTCCAATTTGCGATTAGTAAAAAATCAGTATTAGTCGAATTGATCGGTGCTCGAAATATGCCTGACAAATTTTTCTATTATTACCCTTCGACCATCCCCTTTCGCTTCAACGTTTTTAATGCGTGAGATTTATTAATTAGGACAAGTAATGCCTACTAATCTGATTTAATTATAACCTTTTTTTTTGTTCGTCCTTAGTCCTTTATTTTATTATATTCCGTGATTAACTGTTTTTATTTCGTCCTGACAGACGTTGTGGCTCTCTTGATAATTACAGTTGTTTAATACGCAGAGTGAAAAGTAATGTAATTTTTTTACGATTCGTATCAAGTTTGTACCGAAAAGAATCCAAGTATTAGGATATTAATTAGCGAATAATTCCGATACTAATTTAAGGTTTGTTTGTGTATTTTTTCCAAATGAAAGTTCGTACCTTTTGAAACTTTCCCTTCCAATATCGCTCTATAAACGGAGTTCTCGTTTATTCGACGTCAGGACTTTCCATTCATCCTGTAATGGTCTATTAATTATTAAGACTACCTATTCGTCGGTATAGACTCGGTTTTCGTTTCGAAATCGCACACGAGAAAAGCGACATTTTTTTATTGGCAAAAAAAATCTTTCTTCTCTATATTTGCGCTCCCTTTCAAACGCGAAATAAGGTTCACAGGTTAATCAGCGTTTTTTTTTTAATCTAGCAAAGGGTCTATATTCGACAAAAAATGTGCGTTTAATATTTAATAAGCAACAATATTATCAGCGAATACGTGTTTCCGATGGAGATAATTCAACAATCGAAAATTCCCCGAACGCTTTCCCATTAAAGTATATAAGAGAAAATCCGTTCGCCGCATACTTACCCTCCATTCTCTTTTATTAGCTATTTAACGTGGAAAAGAGATTGTCGTCGGAGCGAGCCCGAACTTTTCAATAAAGCCTCGGGAGTTTGTCAAACATGAAAGCTGCACCGTCAAAGACGCAATAAATTGACAAAGACATAAACGATGAATAATCAATTTTTCAAATATTTTACATGCAGCTTTCGGAGACACGAAAATGGCTTAATAAAAGCAAAAGCACGACGTCGGAGCTTTCGCCTTATTATCGGCCGTTTCATTCGGGCTTTTTATTGAACTGCGAACATTGTCAAAGTAGATTGGTTCGCTTTTATGTTGTAATTGATATCGGCACATCAATGGATATTAAATATGACGGGAAACGTTTCAAAGATACGGGTTATTGATATTCTCTCCTCTTTTAACGATCACACTTTCACCATTTTATTAATACCTATTTTTTGTTTATTAATTGCTCCTTTTTAACCAATGTGTATTACAGTATTCAGTATAGGTAGAATAGTAAATTAATTTTAAAGTGTATGATTCAATTGGAATTATTCAGAACTTTGTATAGATGTAGGCGGAAAATCGGAATATGCGAGTAGATGAAAACGGCGTTCGTCGTTTTTGGTAGAATAGGGAACAATCTGGGAACATGAAATAAAATCTATAAACGCAAACAAGCGCGGCATTCAAACGTAAAAGCCGAAGAAAAAAGCGTGGAAATGGAAAATAGACGGCGAACTTCTGCCGCCGGAACTATTGCGCGAAACGAACGCCAAAGAATTAGCATACAATTTAGTTTTATAAAAAGTGAGGAAATTTTCATATAATGGCCGGCGAATGCCACGCCGAGCGTGAACGCTCTATTCATATCAGTTCAGAAATATGTGTATACATGATATGTTAAGAAAAAGTTTTGACGTGTCTGTTATGTGTACGGGAAACGACGCCGCATGTCATTCATTTCGGATTTTCGAATGCTGTTTGGTCGGATATATTATATGGAATAGCGAAATCCCAAAACCCACCCCATTCTCCTAAGGGAAATGCGGAATAGGTATACTCTTTAGTTTATCATTCGCTCAGAAAAATTATACAGAAAAATTTGTTGAAATCAACTGTATTTGGTGAATTGATTCTTGAGGAAAACCACTTCGCATAAATGTAACTAATTTTAAAAGTATCTACAACTTTTGTGAGGAAGTTTTTAGATATCATCTACAGTAACAGATACATTGAGCTTTTCCATAATAATGTGGCCACCCTGTATATAACACAACGATGATATTTACGATGTATAACGTAGCGACAACTCGCAATAATCGATTATAACTTTTATTTCTGCCGAAAGTTTGAGCACGACGTCGTTCTTTTATTTATTACTCGGTAATCTCTTCTAAAACAAGTTCGGAGATGTCCGTAGTTTTTGTTGTTTTCCGCAACCGCCGACCGAGATATGGCGGGGAGTGGATTATGATATATCCACTGGATCGTTAAGAACTTGCCACTGAGGGGTCTTCTTATCTATTGTTTGATACTTCGATATTTCCTACGCTCTATTAGCATCTTTCACTTCTCGAATTATTTACTGGACCTCAGTTATACCCAGTATTTTCTTTTAATCAATAAGAGCACCACCAATTCAATAAATGCATCTTTTAAAAGTTATTAACAATATTATGAATATCCTATTTCTTAATTTACTTAAGGTGAATACACCAGGTACTACCTAATAGTCCATTTCAAACTTCTACTGTGAAAATTAAAAATTACTCTATATTTCCACACTATATTTCTTCGTGCTAGTCCATTAATTTACGTCCTCCAATTGATAACTACCCTCCAAAATGACTCTTTGAACTACATGAAATTCCTGTAGGCAAATATCCTTCGTCTTATTATCTTATTAACCTTTATTTACGGCTCATTTCCGATGGCTTTTCTCGATCAATCGCCGCGCTGACAAACGGCGTATTTTCCGACTCGATAAACGGAATTAAATTGATTCGAATAGGACACGAGACGCCGAAACCCTTGTACATTTTATTATGCCGAACGTAAAATCGAAGCGGCCCTATCTCCCGATCAAATTTATACAAAATTTAATTCAAACATTGCTCGAATATCTGATATCATTGGAAATAGTCACGATATTGATAGTATGGTCATTCGATGGCTTCGCCAATAATTTTTGTTAAGTATAATTTTGGTTTATCTACGTTATATTTATGAGGTGTAATTTGTATTGGGATTATAGTGCTTGATGTTAATCGAAATTGTGGTTAGTTCGGGTAGATTTTTAATTAAAAAAATATATAAAATTCCCAAGCTATAATATCGGAACGACCCCCTTGGTATATCAGATTCGAAATCTGCTCTCTTTGTCTGGCCATGCATTAAAGTTGTATTTAACGCTCGATGGAAAAAAAAAACTCGAGAAGTTATTGTATTTGTATGGGTAAAACGTTGCTTAGCAATTAGAAATTTCCATCGATTACCGGCTTCGTATTTATGCAAATTGCTCGCATCGATTTTTCCCCTAACCGGGTAATATATTTTAATTAGCTTTCTTTCGCCGCGTTTTATTTATTTTTTTTCATACGAGGTAAATAACGTATTCCAATTCGCGGATTCCGCTCCCTTTCGCTCCATCCTCATGACCCATTTAGCGCGGCGCGCGGTAAAAATATTGAGCGAACGCCGCACAAGAGGGCCCCAATTTGCTTGTTTAATATTTAAATAGGCGTTATCGAAGAATAGATATCGCCTCAAAGTCGAAATTTCCTTATGGATTATACATGGGGGGCGGTGGTATTCAATTTGCTTACCCTTGCATGCATAAGAATGTTGCTTTTTTCGCCTTCATCAATATTCGGAATTCAGAGGTGTGCCTTATTTTATATTAAGATTTTATGCTAGTACTATAATTTATTTTTGGTAGATAAAGGGTGAATTAATATAGAAAATAAAATTTTGTTTTAGAATAATTTGAGTTGTGTGGTGATATGAATATAAAAATTTGTTTCGCCACTGGTGTTGGAAAAATAGGAAAATACCAATAAGGTAAGATGTATTGAAAGCCGGGCGGCAGGGAAAGAGCACATTATATTGCCTCGGAATTCGATAAAATTTTAAATTATGTGTTTAATAATACACAATCGTCGAAGGGGGAAGTATATATGCGCAAATATCGCCTCTTCTTTTCTTCGTCCCCCTTAATTTCGATGTTCGACGGGGAATTCGCATATTACCTGTCGGTTAGCGTTTTGTACGTTATCAATAACGTTACTCACGATCGCGTACTCGTACATCAAAAACACGAGCCGACCTGAATCGAAGCTAATTCCCGATTTGTGAATAGAAAATACTCCACTTGTGAACGCTTAAATATTTGCCCAAGATTAAAACACCCTTCAGTTTACATCTTTGAATTCGGGCTGTACGGTCGAGAATCATTCGAACGGTGTTCCGTATCGAGTAAATGATCGGCATCGAACGCTCCACAACGTCAACATCGAATCTACGGCGGGCGTCGTTTAGCGTCAGAATCGCTCGACGCCGCCGGATCGCTCGGTCCTCTTTCGAAATCGAAACGAAATTCCTAATTCCCAATCCGATTTGTAGAACCGCCGACGTCTTTCGTTTGTTTTATCAAAGTCTACCGAGAATACAATTGATATTTCAAACACAAAAGGCTTTACGCTCGAACACACACTCTAAAAGACCTTGTATCAATATTTTCTTAGATAATTTTCATCTTTTCCATCGTCAATTGTGTTTGCTTTTAAAACGTTATATACTTGGCGAACCGAACGCCCGAATAAGCCGGGTAGCATAATAGTCCTTTATTCGAGTAATTGGAATGGGTTCGTCTAATAAAAAAATCCACTGTAATATTCGGTTTATTCCCGTTATCGCACGAATTATACTTATTTGTAGAGCTTCTGCGAATATACGTTAAAATTTGTCAACTCCAATCAACTAATAATTTACTAATCATTCTCTCGAAATATTTACTAATTTACTAATATTTGTGAAAATTTATAAGAAATCACCCTGTATTTTACGATTTAAATTAAGCATATTAAGCAAACAAGAGGTGAATAAAAGCGTAGTTTATTTACGTTCGAACGAAAAAAAGGTGTGTTTCAACGTTTAATTATTACCTTGTTTGGTTAAATACACAATAATGGTTCGTTGTTGATTCCCGTTATATCGAAAGGGGTTGGTTCGGTTAAAACGCCTATTTATTTATTAATATACTTTAATCGCTCGCGTGAACGGAACTTCCTATGTCACCAATCATGCAAGCTCATACGAACATATCGTACGTTCTTTACTACATAGAAAACACATTTGTCTAATAATAAAACATATCCTATACTAACGAATTGAACTCGTAGAAAAAGTATAGTGTAAAAAACTGAGACGAAAATAAGATCAATAATTTGCGACACCATGTATTTGAGAGTCGAATTAAAATATGTTGTAAAATACCGAAACCCTTTTTCTTTTCAACTCTGCAGGGGTGCAGGAAGGAACCCCCGAGGCGCCTCACGCACTCGATGAACTCCCGAAATATACATATATCTTCGGATTGCATATGAAAAAAAAAGAGGGGGACCATAAACCAAGTGGCTTTACGTTTTATTGTGCATATCAGACTGTTTTTAATGGTTGTATCCAATACGCGGAATGGCTTTCTTTATTTCTAGTGTCTTTTATCCAAATCGAAACGATCAGACGAGACAGACAAGGGGCGAGGGTGGATTTTCATTTCGGTTATGTACGTTCGCGAATATATCCGAGTTGTAGCTGTTTTTCGAATATTTGCATATTTCCATATAGCACGGATGCCTCCGGAATATCCGAATCGGGTCGAATACTCCCAATTTGCTAACTCGACAACTACATTTCGACTTCTTCGGATGCAAAAACACACCAATGAATTCTTCGGCTACGCGCCGCGACGAATTTTTCCCGATTTATCGGGCCTGCGGGGTCGAAATGGAAAACCGACCGAAATCCGAGGATCTTTTTAACGACCCCCCGAAATTTACATTTTGATTGCGTTTTAATACTTCGAAAATTGATTTTCTTTTCATTGTAATTTAATTATATTCGACGGTCGTCTAATTGATTTGCCGACCGGAAGAAGACGGGAGAGCGGTCGAAACGTCGAAAAATTTAATCAGAAATTTATTACAATTTATACACCTACCTATCGCGTTTTTTCAACCGAAGGGCTGAATCGATTTAATTGGGATTTGATGACGGGGAAATTTGAATTAAAACCTAATAAAATACGCCCAGAGTGATTGGAATTTAAAACACACGTTAATACTCAACATTGAGAATTCTTCAATAAAAATTTTTAAATCCGAATTAACCGAAGAGACATATTTTTCTCGCAACTTTAGAACAAACAAGTTTTAACTAGTCGAATGAATGACGGCGTCGAAAGGCCACTAAAATCCGTTTTCCGACTATCTGCCACTAAAACGGCATTACGACGAGTCGCAGTTATGTTTCCGGTGCCGTTATTTTCTACCCTTAGGCAATTTAAGGGATGCAAAAGATATCGAATGGCGAAATAAACTCACAATAAAAATACGCAGTAAAAATCCGCACAGTAGTCATCTTTCGATGCAGTTATTATCAACAATTCCGCCTGAATTTCTAACACATACACCCGTTGAAATCGACCCTGCTTATCATCCCTCGCCCCGCCGAACATCCTCCGACCATCTTATTGTTGCCCAATAAATTTTCTGGTGTTGTCGGTTTCATAATTAAAGATACACAGAGAAATCCTCATTGGGGCGCGAAAGGCGTGAGAGCGTCTTATTCGCACCCCAGCGTTCACTCGTTTTCAACCCTTTGGAGAACTAAGACCTGCTAAGATTTAGACGGCGACGTATGTTCTAATGAAGGATCTAACCGGGGCTGTAATCCGAGTCGCCAGAGGGGTAGTCGATGGTCATAAACTTAATAATGTTGATGGTATTTATAAGGGTTTCATTATTCGATAAATTTTATAAAAAAATAGTATAATACAAAGTTTATTTGTTATGAGAAACTTTCATCGATTTCGATTTCTTTTGGCGGGGTTATCAATTCGGCGAACTCGTCCCTTTGGATGTCCAGGAAATGGTTCAATTCCAAGATTTTGTATCGATTTCTGTCGATTTCGCTGCTGAATAGATTTTTGGTGAATATATCGAACCATTCTGAAACAAATAAGCTACAAACAAACGCTGCAAAATTTTCGAAATTTCTCTACCTCTTGCTCTGAACATCAAAACATCTTCTCTGGTATCGATTACGGTCAAATGAGTATCGTGAGTAGCAGCCAAGCAGTTCAGGACATTATCCTTATCAGACATCAATTCGTCAAGGACCTCTGGTATCACCAAGTCATCTATTATTCCTATCCTAAAATTCCCGATAGTTATTTTTAAGGATATACCTACTTCATAAATTAATACAATTCACTCTTAAATAGACAAAATAGATAAATAATTTACCCTGCAAACATTTTATTTGCAACTTCGGATACCCGCTCGAAGTACTGCTGTTCCAAATCCCTCAATTGCGTGAAGCAGTTCTGCGACTCCTCGATGAGATTGGCGATCATTTCCTTCAAGTTCCTTTCGAACGTCTGGTTGACTTCGTCCATTTGCTCGTAGAGTATCAGCTCGATTTTCATGAGCTTCTTCCACGTGACGTGGATGAGCTGGTTGAATTCCTCGGTCTTCTGCACGATATCCACGTCGAACTCCTTCTTCTCGATGTAGCCTTCCATGAGATCGCGCTGGAGGTAGTTGACTTTGCTGAAGAGAATGTTTTTGGACTCGACGAATTCCTCCATGTACTTGATGCTCTCCTGCTGGCTGTCGTGCTTGACGAGGGAGGTGCTGCGGAAAAACGCGGCTATTTCGTCCTGGCGGATTTTGTAGTGCTTCTGGCCTATGTCGAAAATTTCTCTGCCTGAAACATTACACCGAATTATGCTTGGTTTAAGGAGTTTGTAGTGGTTATCTTGCAATAATTGACGAAGTTTTCTTGGAATTCGTTGTAGGCCTCCATGACGTCGTCGCCGAGATTGAGCAGGAGTTTTCCTTCGGCGTCGTTTTCGTACATTTTATCGAAGAGATGTCTGGTGTTTAAATATTCAACGAAACTGTCCATGTTTAATTCGGCTTCTCTGTCTTCGCGCTCTTTTTGCAGTATCTTGGCCAATTCTTTTTCTTCCAGCTCTTCTTGGTCTGCAATGGCTCGCTGATTAGAATCGTTCTAAGTGGAATTGAAAGGTGTTTATACCTATGATTTGTTGCTTGAACTTCGTGCATCCATTTTCCCTTTCTTCAGGGTATATTTTCTTGTATTGGAACCAGATTAGAGTGGGTAAAAAAGCTGCTACGTATATGCGAAGATCAGCAAATTCAGTACAAGGATTGTCGGCTAGATTGAGGGATATCAGATTGGGAATTCTTCTTAAATGATGTACCTACATCAAAATTGTACTAGAGGTTGTTTTTATTTAACTTTTCCTAATTTACCGTTTCTTTGTCTTTTATTAAATTCTTTCCGATGTTGAAAATCGTCAGGCTTTTGAGGTTCTGCATGTTTTCCAGTTTTTCGATTCGGTTCTCGTATAAATTTAGAATTCTTAGCTTGCCTAGGGTATCTAAATTCTCGATTTTGGTTATTTTGTTGAAGGACAAGTCGAGATCTTCTAGATGTATTAAATTTTCCAAATCTTCGATTTTTTCTATGAGATTATTGTTCAGTTTTAAGACGGTTATCGATTTCAGTACCCACAAGTGGTCCATTTTGACGATGTTCAGGAACTCTAATCGCAATTGCTCCACATTCGCCTGCTCTACTCCCTCGGTTTTCATCAAACGACCTGATACAAAAGAGTAGAAGTTTCTGATAAATTTATTTATCAACGAGCTCACCTAATTCCCCTTTGGGAAGCTGCTCTTCGATGCATTTTTGCAGTAACTTGCTGTCTATTACTTTGGGTTCTCTTTCTTTGCACGGATTGGTATTCATTTTGCTTCACCAAACAGCTGTAAAAATCTAACGTCAAATAATTCCGTTTGATCGATTCTTCCGTTGCCATAGATTAGCTTCTCGAATAGAAGTTCCAAATAAATTATAAATGATGTATAATTTACGTAATCCCGTCACTCCCTAGGTGATGGCACTTACGAAATCCCTACTAATCCTCGCCCTGGATACCGCGTATTTGATATTGATGGTTAATATCTATGCAGGATCTCATTCGTACGTTACGACATATAGGGATCGCTGGATTTTATAGGGAAAGGTAAACAGGTATCGACTGAATAAATTCGTTCGTTTATTACGCGGGGGACGGTCGAACAATGGGAATCCGAATTCGGTGATTAATGTCGAACGAGAGCTCAACAGAGGAAAAAAATCGTGGAAAAATAATCGCGGACCAACAGGACGTTTAACGGCGCAACGTCCTTTCGACAGAAAGGAGTTCAATTTTGTCGAACAAAAGCGGAAGAAAACAATATAATACATTGTCGGCTGTCAGTCCGCAGATAGAGCAAATCAATTTGGCGAATTTACTGACAGGAACGACGAGAAATATTAGCTATGGGAATAAACAGGTCGGCATTAGACGTATTGTTCACAAAAAAATACAATGAATTCTTTATACAAATAAATGTTATTTTTTCCTCAAGAATATTGAAGTATATTGGATGTTTTCTAGTTAAATAGTGTGTCATTGTAACTTTTCATCGCTCCGGATCCCCTACAAAATGCATTATAAACAAATTTTGTTCGAGAAATTAATTGCAATATCTGCGTAATAATTATTTATCGTTTTCCAATTAGATACCTAGGTGTCGCGTTGTGTGTGAGAAGGACTTGAATATTTAAATGCCTTATTACAGCGCTTTGTGTCCAACTCTGATAGATCATTCCGTTGCGTTCGCAGCTGCAAAATGCACTCCGCCATTACCTTCATAATAATTATAGCTCATCAATGCTTAAAGGGAAACTCGAAATGAAAATTCATTAATAATAAAGAGGCTGGATGGAATCGTTCGGCATAGGCATAGGAGGCCCCGAGAGCGGAAAATTATCTACTCGCAAAACAAAAATCCCCGATCCTTTTCCGTTAAATTTTTTTTTAATTCAAAATCCTTGACGTTTGCTTCGAACGCGAGCTGAAAATCGGCTTATCAAACAATTTATATATCTTCGGTCCCGGCGAATAAAAAAAAAAAGAACCGCACCAGTCGCCGTATTTTGTCTCTGCTCTTCCTCGCAAATCCTCTTTAATCCTCGAAAGGACAAAAACAGAAATCCGGCAGCATTTCATTTTAAGGACGTGGCCGAAGGACGGCTGGAAGGCTACAATAGCAACCCGATTTTTTTTATTTAACAAACAACCCCTTACTAACCGATAAATTAGTAACACCACACCCACACCCAGCGCACAATAAAAGAAAATATATTACGCCCGTTTCTCGTGGATTTCTTCACGGTTTCGAATTAAACGAGACTGGTCGTACTTTAATTAGAAATCTCTCGTAACGCCGCTGGCGTGATTTGGGAAAATCTCGAAACGAAATCATCTCAATATCGAGTGGATAGAAGTGGTGCCTACTGTAGATATAACTTCGGTATTTGGCATTCTAATAGGGGATCTGCATATTCATATGGTACAGTGAAATCCCGACAAAGATGCTGCTCTGATGGCGTTCGGCGTTTCGATTAGCAGGAAAAGCGTTCGGATTTTCCGCATCGGGGTCAGCGAAGAAAAACTTCCAAGGATTAATTAAAACTTTGATATTGTAAAATTAATTGGAATTTTCGTGCCATTTTTTTAGATGAATATCTATCACGTTTATGATAGAAATTTATTATCTGTTATCTACACATCTAAGTACATTTATACACTGAAATTTTATAAATTCTCACTTATAGTAGGCACAACAAATAATTTAGATAAATGAAAAAAATAACACGTTTATAAAGCGATTAATAATCTTGATCTCAAGATTAGATTTAATATTTTTTCATTCATAGCTATTTTCTATATCTTAGAGTAAATATGTTTTGTTGAAAAATTTTCATCGTCTATCTACGAGTACTATTAAAATTCCTCATAACTTCGACTAAGTTCATAAGGACATCTCCAGTGTTAACGATTGATCTATCTAAACTAATTTCCACTGGATGACGTCTTCGTTGTTTTGGAAAGCGTGAGATAAAGAATCACCTCGAGGAAAAACGTGCGAAGAATTGGAATCGAAAAAAAACTCGCTCTGAATTTATTCCTTCGATAGAATTCGGGCATCCGTCAACCTTCCCAATGCTTCTTATAGGTCATAATAAGGGATGATAGATTTCACATAGATTTCTAATAGTGAGTATGCTAGTGTGTATAATATGTATAAGAATTTTAAATATATGTATTTTAAATTCCGTTGGAATCATTGGGGACTTCCATTGAACAGCCTTTATCAAAATTTCAATTATAACTCGTGCATTATTAAGGAACGAATCAATATATAGGACTGTATAGATTATCCCATACCTACGGGCATGAAAATTTAATCAGTGTTTGCATAGAAAAGCAGAAATACACGTGAGGGATGAAAACTCACCCTCTTCTCTACTGTTTAAAATCACCCCCATCTTTCGGATCCGGCGCAGAGGCGCCCGCTACCGCTTTTAATCGACTAATTTTTAAGCCTAATTCTATTAGCAATTAAAATTGTATCACTGTAAATATCTAGTTTAATGATTTAGATTATTAGAGCCCAAAATTACGACAAATATATTGTTATTTTGTATGGAATAATAAAAAAAATTGAATTAAAAAAATATGTGCGCCACTGATCCAAGCGTTCGCGTACCAAGGGGGGGCAAATGCGCCTCGATGTCGATACTTTTTAATTCAAGAACATTTGCTTGCGAATTTTCCATGCCGTTTTCCTCATTAGTAAGCGTAATTGAATGGAAAATTATGGGTAAAAAATCGTCGGAAATTCGAAGCAAATTTCTCGGAATGCTGCGAAAATTCAACGCCTCGACAAAAATAGATATCAGGAAATTTGGATACCGGGACATAATGATTTATGGTAATTTGGTGAAATTTTTAGTTAATTTATGTATGTAGAAATAGCGGTAGGAAGATAATAGGGACATCATCAATTCGACTAAATTTTATACTCTTCATTTCGATTCCTGTTCATTCGATTTATTCTTGCCGGCAACTCGACGAAGATTCGAAAACGCAGAAACATCCCCGACGCGACGTTTAGCCTGGAGCTCGCATAAACGAATAATCTTGTATTTTTCGCCCCCCTACAAAAGGCCCATATTTATAATAATATATTTAATTAGCGATGTCGCGTTGTCAAAAGCAGCTACGAGTCGGCTTTACAGTAGAGTTACTTTGTCTCTGCACGTATTAAGGACTTAACATGTGATGTGCCTGTACGCGAAGCTTCCCGCCCCTTCGGCTTCTCGAACCACCCCGCGGTCCCCGGGCCGGACGGGGGCGGGGAGCGAACGGCACCCGCGCCTCGACCCCTTTTTAAACCGCCAGAGACGTATTTCCGAATTACGGATTTTTTAACCAAATTTTGATAAAATACACCCCCGACTACCGCCCCACTTTTTCAGTAGGTACCTCCATTCTTTTAAATCTAATGAGTTTTTTTATTCAACAAACTGAAGCTACAGGAGTTTATTATCAATTTACATTTTGATATTATTATTATTATTATTTTTTATAATATTGGGGGTTGACAGGAAATTGGGTTAGAAGAGGAGCGAGTGCGGATCTGGTTCAATCCGTTCACCGGTCTCCGCGAAAAGTGTACTAGAACCGGGGAGATTTTATTATTATGATTTGTTGTAGTCATTCAGTATCTTATGGGTGTATGTACAGTATAAGTATACCGAGAGGGTTGTCTAATACAATTAACATTCTTATGAATAATAATGAATACAGCATAGGATGAGGCGCGCAGGGCGAGAAAACATCGCCGACATCCACCTCCACTTTGTCGAACCTATTCCTGCGACACAACACATAAAATTACTTTTGTGTATACTAAACACCCTGTGTAAAATAATCGAGGAGCCGAATTAATCGTCGCATGCATTTACCGAACAATTTCAACCCTCGATGTTAATTTGTCAGTTCCACCTTCTCGAGGGCCAGACAATATTCGATTCGCAGCTACCCGAGATCGAGATCGCTCATCAAGCGTTGATGGGTTGATGGGTAAAACTACGGCAAATTTAATCATTGCATATCGTGCATCCGAAGAGATGGAATACAATCCGACGCGTCTAACTTATAAGACGCAAATTAACAAACCGTCTTGGGTTATTTAGCGATATACGAGAATTGACCAGCGGCGTATCCCGCATTAATTTAATAAACTGATTACAATATTGAATTTCCTAATGAAATTATTCCAGCTTAGCATTTATCACACAATAGTTTTATTAATTGTTGTTTACTTGAAGTAGACATTCGCTGTTAATTACATACAAGTAATTAGAGAGAAATTAATAGAAGTAGCGCCGCTGTCGAGGCACTAACACATTGACTTTCAATTCAGTTGAAATGCGATAAGATATCGTAAAGTATGTAGGTGTGAAGTGGCTGCCGCTCTGTATTGTCTACTAATTAAATTTCTCCGAAGCTCCTAGCGATGGGGCCCATACGCCCGTAGGATGAGAGATTCCTCCTGCTTTCGCCGCTTACTTGACAGCTGATCCGATGAATTCGCGAAAGAGTATTACTTTACACGTTCTACTCTATTTTCCGTTTTCTATCCGACCTCATCGCGCCGGCAGTCGAGCGTCGAAATTTCCTAAGCAGAAAACGAATTTAACGAATTCGCGCCGGCGAAGAAGAAAAAAAAAGGAGAGCTGCGTCTACCCCTTAGCCCGTTCGCAGCGCCTTTTCATAATTAAGGAATTAACGGATTCGTCCTTTGAAGTGCACCGAAGTAAGCGGAAGGAGCGAACAGCAAACGACATAACAGGTGGCTACGGATGAAGTTAAACAATCGAAGTGAACATCAAGCAGAGCCTACTTGTACATTTAGTCCAACGTAAATACGAGAACAATCGGATGAGAAACTCGCACCTAATACACGGAAGATCAAATACAGATATCCCCGTCTGTTTAGAGGTGGTGATGTAATTTGATTTGATGGCGATGTTGTTAATAAGAACACAATTAAACAAGCTATCTATTTTTATTTTTGTTCAGTTAACATTAGTTTTGGGAAAACGGTGATTCGCTGTGGGTTTGCAAGAAGTACCTACCAGTGGCCCTATAAATATTCATTTAATTAAAAATTTAGTAAACGTGAGATATAATTGTTCACCTGTAATCTGGTGAGTATTCACCCATTGGTGACGTGGGTTCCTTATCGCACTTTCCATTTTCGTAGTCTTCGTAATTATCACATTTATGAGATAGAAATCCATCGCTCATTACGGATTCGGCAAAGTATTTGTACGACCTTGAATGCGAACAAGCGCCTTGAAAAGAAGATCAATATAATTTCTTCAAATCAATTCAATAACAAGTGGTGATTGTTATTCAAATCGTGGTGAAGTGTCGATAGCAAAATTTTATCCATTTAGCAATCTCGTTTATCTTCCTTATCATTTGAGATGAAATAACAAATTTTAAGACCAGGTGTTTGTTGAATGTCACAAGATATTTAAAACACAGATAAGTAATCTTTTAACTTACCTCCAATGTCCAATAAACCTCCGCAACCCGGTTGATCGCTACCGCCATTAGGCCAGTAATCCACGTGGCCGAGATCCCTGTTGTATCCCAATATTCCCGAGCAGGTGTGAATGACTTGGACAAATTGGGCGTCGGTTGGGTCAAGACGACCATCCACTTCGTCCCACGGGAAGAGCGGTAAAGCCGGGTCCAAACCTGCGAAAAACCCGATCGTAACTTCGGGTAACCAGACGGAGATTCGAGTTCTTACCCACGATATGGTTGACTTTCCCTTTGAGCACAGCCCCGCATATTCCGGCGACGTGGGCGCCCAGGGAGTGCCCGACGAAGAAAGTCCTGTTCAGTTGCAGGGCGTTGCTTTCGATCAGATCGTCGATCAGTCTACCGACGATTTTGGCCACCCCGGCTACCGAATAGCGGGCGGTGAAGTAGTTCTGTTTGGCGATTTTGCTCCAATCGACGATGAACACGTTAACGTCTTTGGAGTTCAGTATGGCGTGCGACACGGTGGAGCACATGGGCGAATCGTATTCGTTGTGCCATCCGTGAATCACGAAAACTGTGTCCTGAAATATCAAGGAATGAAATAGAAAGAAAGGTAATTTCTACCAGTAATATGTAGAAAAATTTTTGAGAACCCTTTACACTGGAGTTGAGAATTAGTTGGAGAATATACCTTTCGGTCATCGTATCCTTTGTTCAATACTTCTTGAGAATTTGACAAGTTCAAAAGTACCGGTTTTTGGGAATTGAAGTAAATTTTCTGGTCATTGAAGTAAATTTTTACGTCGTTATCTTTAACTGCTAGTTCTAGGTCAGGTAAGGGTGAAGAAATCTGTTCAGCTTGGTAAACGCCCGGAGATATTTCCCTGAAAAGCCTGTCTGAAAAATGAAATAAAAAATCAAATAATATTGGCGAAACGTTGTTTTAAATCTACAAACACTTACCTGGATAGGCAAATCCTCCAACGAAGAAAGTAACTAATAACACGTAAATGTTCATGTTTCGATTGGCTAAGTAATAATAATAAAAATTTCTAGATTCATTTCCTTTATATTTTGAAGTAGATTTATCTTAATTAGGTTTAATCAATTATCACTTCTATAAACAATACCTAATAAAAAATTGAAATAATTAGTCAAATTAAAAATTGAAGTATTTTTATAATAATCCCCTTTAATTGGAAGACAACAAATACTCTCAAATTAAAAATATTTACAGATTAATATTGTAAGTGGTTTTTGTGATACGTTAATTAATCAATTAATTTTTTGCGTATGGTGGTGATGCGTTGGTGTCCAAATAATACGTTCCATTCGCCCTGTAAACGACAAAAAAAATTAACAAAAAGTAAAAAATATTTATAAATACCTTACTTTTTATCCAAATCATAACCGCCCATCCAAGACTCTTCCTCGTTCTCGCATCCTCCGCTTTTAAATTTCCTATAATCACTGCATTTTTTAGCCTTGAACCTTCCTCTGCGTATCGATTCAGAGTAGTAAGTCACCGATAAACCATGAGGACACAAACCTATCGGAATCGGACCACAAGCGGGTTGTGTTCTACCCCCATTAACGTAGTAATCCGCGTGCCCTAAGGGTTCCAGGTTACCTAAACCACCACCGTTAGTATGAATAACGTGCACGAATTTAGCGCTAGATTTTGATAGACGATTCGTGGACTCTCCTGCCGCAAAAAGCGGTCCAGCAGGATCTAGAGCTAAAATTAATCAGCATTTAAACTTTGAAATTTTGTTATTTTACTGTAGATACCTATAATTTCTTCCACTTCACCATTCAAATTGTATCCTGTTATTCCTGCTATATGCGCTCCTAAGGATACACCGATTATTTTGGTCGTGTTCAAAGCTAGTCCTGAGTTATCTATCATACTTTTTATCATTCTTGATAAACGTCCTGCGATTGGTGTAACCTAAAAAATACATAAATCGCATAGGGATAGTGGTTGTTAAGGAAGCGAGTAAGTATATTCTTTCTGAGAAAACAATTTTTACTTGTTGCACAGCTGCAGGGTAAAAAATGGCAGCGGGATTGCCGTAATCGACGACAATAAGGTTGGCGTCGTATTTCGATAAAATCGAGTTTTTTATTTCCTGACTAGAACTTATGGAAGTCGTGGGCATTTCTAAGTAACCGTGTATTATGAAAACCGTATCCTTTTTGTTCGAGTAATTAACTCTCTTTAATATAGATTGATCCGTTATGTTGACGTTGTAACCTAATACTGGGTTTAATTTCGAATAGAAATATGTGTTTATACTTGATTGCCTTAATTGCGAATTAGCTGAAATATTAAAAATTACTAACTAGTATATGTATAGAATAATTAAGGTATATTTACCTAAAGAGGCTAATATCACAAAAATTATGAACCGTGCGTACATTTTTCTCTAATAATGAGAATTGAATCAAACCAAAAAAAAAACACTTTCTGTTCTGTTATTATGCAATCCTACAACTAACAATAATTTTATTATAATGACATTGCATTTATAATGCAAAGAGTAAAAATGATATATTTTTTATACAACAGTTCTTGTGGAGGTCATTTGTTACACATTTATAAATGAACACAGAAGCGGATTTGAAATATTTTATTCATCGACTGATATAACAAACGATATACCCAAGCTTAACCTTTCGCAAAAGGAGATTGCAGCTTCGTATCGAAGTAGTAAGTCCCCTTCGCACTGCAAACAAAAATCTATAAAATTCGAAGATAATTTTTTTTGATCTACTTACTGCGGGTCCAAGAGGAATCCCCCCATCCAAGCGGGCTTTCCAACGTTCGAGCAGCGGTTTCGTTTGAACTCATGGTACCCCGGGCACGGCCAAGCGACGAAATTGGTCGTACAAATCGACTCCAAGTAGAATTCGATGGCCATCGAATGGGAACACTTCGACGGGTCTTTTTCGAAGCTACTGTCGCACATGGGCTGCGACATACCGCCGTTGGGATACCAATCGCTCCAGCCGATGGGCTCCGGGAAACCGCGATCATCGCCGCCGGTGTGGATGACCTGCACGTTCAAGGCCGAATCCGGCGCCAGGCGATTGGACTCGTTCTCCAGGGAGAATTCCCTGCTGGCCGGATCGAGGCCCAGAATCTGGGACAGCTTCCCGTCGCATTCGCGGCCCGCTATGCCGGCTATGTGGGCGCCCACGGAGTACCCGACGATTTGGGTGTTGTCGAAGCTTAAGGCGTTGTCGGTGATGAAATCCTTGATCATCTTGCCTACTAGTTTACCGATGTCCTTGATTCTCCCGACCAGGTAGGTGTGCTTGTCCACAACGTCCACGGTGGCGAGGGACGTCCAATCGACCAAGAAGAAGTTCACATCGTGCGCGTGGATCACGGTATCTTTGAGGCGTTGGCTGTCGCTGAGCCAGTCGAGAGGGTCTATTTTGTAACAGGGTATGTAGAAATAATTATTTTTTGTCTCGGAGTAACCGGCTTTGCTTAATTGATCGAAATCGGATAATTCCACCAACTTCGGTGTGTGTTCGCGGTATCTGCAGTAGAAGTAAATTTTTATGTGGTCACTCGTTATTTCGGAATCTTTAATATGAACCAGCTCGTTCATACTTTGCTGTACTGTAAATAAAGTAATTTGATTAAAACCCGAATAAATAAATCGTTTAAAAATTCAAAATTTCTAATAGTTTATGAAATTATATCCACTTTACATTCTCGAATTGCAATAATTAAATGAAATGGTCTTACCTGCATTTTGAAATGCTAGAAATACTAAAAACAGTGAATATAACATTATTAATAAATTCTGTTTTAATCACTGGTATTCGCTTACAAAAAAACTAGTAGCATACGTAGGAAACATAATAAAAATTTAATTACACAGGGCTTATCATTAAATTATAAACGGTATAGAATTCGTGATCGAAAAAACTGTTTAAATTAAAATTTTTATTGGCACACGAAAATAATTATTTCTACAGTTACTGTATCTAATTTTATATTTTTCTTTAAGAACCTCCAATATTCGAAGGTAATAATACAGTTGAAATGGTAGGTACCTAATAAAAATATATTTGGTTTTATTAAGTAATTTTTATTTAATTTTTAGGTACTAGGTATACCAATCTTCATGAAATTCATCACTGTATACTAATAATTTCAATAATAAACCAATTTTAGGTCATATCGTCTAATGTGCTTTAACATTCAGTGCATAGGGTGGTTTGAGATTGGTTTTCAAATAGTATGTCCCGTTAGCCCTAAAACAATAAAAAAATCACTATCACCAGATCACCAGTAATCAACTCACTTCTTATCAATCTTATAGTTCCCCATCAAGGAGCTCGTCGAATTATCGCACTTTCCCTTATTAAAATCGTCGTAACTGTCGCATTTCCTCGCCCTGAAAACGCCTCTCCCCAACGACTCCACGTAATATTTCAACGCCTTATTGTGGGAACAATTAAAATTCAGCAATCTGCACATGGGCTGCAGCCCGCCTCCGTTTGGGTAATAATCGGCGTGACCCATGGGCATCATGGTACCGAAACCCTTACCGCACGTGTGAATCACGTGGACGAATTTCGCGTTCGACGCGTTCAGCTTGGATTTTGTGGACGAGGAGTAACCCACACCTGCAGGATCTAAACCTGGAAAAAGCAGATAAAATGCAACACGTTGATGAGATAAAACTGGAGGAGTTAATAAAGCTGTACTAACCTACAATTACACCTACTTTGCCATTTAAAGCTGCTCCAGCTGTGCCAGCTATGTGGGCTCCTAAGGAATGCCCGACCAATGTGGTGGTGTCTAGTTTCAATTTGCTGGTGTTTACGAATTTATTTATCGACGTGCCGAGTAAGGTGCCTAATTTTTCGATTTTGGATACCACCTTCAAGTAGGATTCCTTGGCTACTTCGTCCCAATAGACCAAGAAAACGTTGGCTTTGTGATTTCTGAGAATGGCTTCCTTTATGGACACGCTGCTGGTTGAGTTTACAGAATCCTGCCAGCCGTGAATGATGAAAAATGTGTCTTTCCTGGTCGAAAACGACGTTTTGGAGATGTTCGAACGATTCGAAATGTTGCTGGGAATTCCGCGGGTTTGGTTTTTTCTGCCGTAGAAGAAGAATTTAAGAGCGTATTCGTCGACTTCCACTCCCAGGATTTCTGCAAATTGGACATTTTGGGTTGACTTTATCATTAACCTGTCAGATATACACAAATCAATAAATACTTACCTGAATATAAACTAATAATAAATGTTGTGAAAATTACTGACGGAAGATTCATCTTGCTTAATTATTTACACATTAAATTCTGGTTTTTTGTTTAAAAAATAATTCCTGCATTATTCGAGTAATAAATTCGACCAATTTGGCAGCTCCTTAGTCTGTAGGTTGTAGAGTATGTTTACTTGGATGCTTTATACTTACTATGGCATGTTAATTATTATTATCAACTCTTTAAAATCCGATTTAAATTTAAAAACTATTAAACATTTAAGAATTTATTCAACAATTATTAAACGAGTAAGTACATTAAATTGTGGTACTTCTGTTTACCCTTCAGCCCAGGGCTCTTCGCCGAGTGTATTTAAATAATACTCTCCTGTAGCACTGTAAAAATGAGATTTTTTTAATAATGATATACTTTTATGTCTTGTAGAAACACCGGTTCATACTTTAGTCGAACTTCTACTAGATTTGCAATCGAAAATGTTACCTTTTATCAACACTTATGGTTCCCATTACGGACGTTCTTCCATCACATTTATCACTCTCGAACCTGAGATAGTCATCGCACTTTCTGGCCACGAAATTATCGTTATTGAACGACTCCGCGTAGTACCTGTATGACCTGCCGTGCGAGCAGGAACCCGTTACATCGAAATTGCAGTACGGCTGCGTTTTTCCACCGTTCGGATAAAAATCCGCGTCGCCCAAATTCCCATCGAAGCCCAGCTGACCGGCGTTAGTGTGGATAATCTGCACGAAACGGGCATCGTATTTATCCAGTCGGTTTTCCAAGATGAGCGCGCTGTAAAGAGGACCGGCTGGATCCAAACCTAAAAAGGATATCTCCAGTGTTAATAATGAAGATGATAGTAATGATGATGATAAATAATCCATCCCTTCTGTAATCCAGAGATGCACCATAGGAGTAATTATTATTAAAGTGAGAGAAGTAAAATTTGAGTATTACCGACAATGGTATCGACTTGAGAGTTTAGAGCTTTGCCTGCGCATCCTGACACGTGAGCGCCGAGCGAGTGTCCTGCAATGGTGAGTCGATCCAGGCTCAAGCCGTACTTGGAAATGAGTTCTTTGATGAAACTCGCGACGGCCGCCCCGACGCCGGGAACGCACTCTTTGGCCGAAATGTAATTCTTATCGGCTATGGCGCCCCAATCGACCACGAAGACATTCACGTCGTGGTTCCTGCAAAAATAGCGGGGTTTAATCGATGGATAACGATCGCTTAAAGTAAGTACTTGAGGACGTTATCTTTGATGTAGTTGTTGACATCTGATGTTGCGTTGTTTTTCCATCCGTGGATGGAGAAAATGGTTCTTTTGGTATTATCGAAAGAGGTGAATCGCACGGCGCTGCTGTCGTAGCTGCGAATTTTAATACCGTTCGTGGGATTCGATTTGCTGTAGAAGTAGTAGATGATATCGTTGGAGGTGAACGATGAATCGATGGGAGCGAGCAACTGCTCGACTTGTATTTCCTCGTTTATGCCTAGATAAACGAAGAATAATTGAGAATCTTGGGTTTCGATTGCGTCATCTGCCAATATAGAAGAAAATTATGTATAAATTAAATCAATTTTTTTTACTTACTTAGTAATGATAGAACGGTCGAAAACGAGGTTATTAAAATGAGAAGTTTCATCGTTACTAACGAATAGTACAATAGCAAACGTTCAAAATATTTAACTATACTTATCTATTTTAATATTAAAAACAAAATTCCTTAATACTTTCTAGTCTCATTAAATTATTTAAACAATCACTCGAAACACAATACTATTATTATAAAAAAACGTAACTGTATTTCATTTATAAAAAAAGTGTATTTGTACAATTTGTTTGAACAATTTATAAGTTATTGTTATGCTCTTAATTATAATAAATATTGAATTAATAAATAAACCAACGCTTCCTGGTGTCTCTACCCCCTAGCCCAAGGAATTTCACTATTTGTCGTTAGAAAATATTTACCATAAGCCCTAAAACAAACCAAAAATTACATTTTATCCAACATACACCTACTGCATAACCTACCGCGTATCAACCCTAAGCGTTCCCATATAAGACGTAACCCTGTCGCATTTCTCGCTTCGGAAGTCGCTGTAATTATCGCACTGCACCGAAGAGAACTTATCGGTGATTAGCGATTCAGCGTAGTAATTGTACGCACGCGAATGGGAACAGGTACCGGTAAAATCGAAACCGCAGCCGGGCTGCGAGCTGCCGCCGTTCGGATAGTAATCCGCGTGTCCCAATTGACCGTCGAAGCCGAGTTTTCCGGCGTTCGTGTGGATGATTTGGACGAATCGGGCGTCGGATTTGTCGATGCGGTTCAGCCGGTTGTCCAGCGAGAAGAGCGGCCCGGCCGGGTCCAAGCCTGAAGGGAGCCGAACGGTGAGGTCAAAGCGATAAATTTCGAGTGGACTTACCGATGATTTTGGATATTTGTCCGGCGAGAGCCTTGCCGGCGCAGCCCGCTATGTGGGCGCCCAGGGAATGCCCGACTAATGTTAATCGAGTGAATTTTAAACCGGAATTTGAGCGGAGTTTTTTGGCGAAGTTCGCTACGAATTCGCCCAGTTTTTCTACGCTTCTTTTAGCTGATATGTAATTTCTGGCAGACACTGGGCTCCAATCTACCACGAAGACATTCACGTCGTGGAAATTTAATATCTGGTCTTTGATAATCGAGTTTACGACAGATTTCCGGTTAGCTTTCCACCCGTGTATGATGAAAACTGTTTCTTTGCTTGCGTTGAAATATGTCCTGTGGACACTCTTGGCATAGCCGCCATGAATTTCGATTCCTCTCTCAGGATTCTTTTTGCTGTAGAAATAGTAGGCAACATCGTTGAGACTTAGGGATAATTGAGCGGGACTGCTGGTTAAATCTTCGATTTTTATATGGCCCTGTTCGTCCTGGTAGAAGAAGAATTTTATGTGCTCCTGGGAACCGGGTTCATTTGTACCTGAAACTGAATAGAATTCTATTTAAACAAATGGATAATAGTAAAATTAATAGCTTACTAGATTGTGATTGAAGAGTTGTTAGTAGTATAATAGTTATTGATATTAAACGCTTCATTGTAAGTACGAGTAATTATTGACTTTGATAGAACCTATATTTTAGGTAACCATATTTATATACCTATTTAATTTTGCTATGATTAATTTTAAAGTATTATTATATCTTGCATTTACTCCATAGGGATAAAATTTATTGTTATTGATTTATTATAGTTATTAAATTCAAATGCACAAGGCAACATTGAGCTAAAAATAAAGAGATTAGGTTTGTTTGTGTACATACCTACCTATGAAAATATCAGTTTATTTATTGACAGTTTACTTATCGAATATATTTGTTATAATGTTATTTATTTTAAAACAAAAACAATCATCATCTGAAAAATTAAAAAACGGAAATAAAAACAAATCTAACAGCTTATCACGAATTTATAGCCGATAACACCTACGTGTTGTATATCTAAAAATATATGATTAAAATACAGCCTTAAGGATTAGGTAATTTAAAAATAAATCAATTATTAGTTATTTTAGTGTTCATTTAACTTCGTTACTTCGTGGTGACATTAAAAGTTTTAAAATGATACTTAAACAGTTGTTTTACATATTATTTACTATATCATCAACATCGACCCGTACGTATTACTATTACCAATAATTCAGATAATTCTATTACCTTTCGAATGAAATTAATTTCAGGCGAATTGAAGCTAAAAAGCTACTTCTTTAGCACCTTAAATCCATCTGAGGGGATCCAACTTGATATGTCCGATCCCGTTCAAGTAGCGGAGGTACCATTTATCAATGATAAAGAAACATTTATTTACGTACACGGCAGGAATGATGATGTACTAAGTATAGCAAGTTCCGGTCAACAATTAAAATATACTCTACTGCTAAACCACGATATCAACATATTCTTGGTCGATTGGTCGAATATAGCAAACAGATTTTTCTATCCGAGTGTAATAAATGAAGTCGATGACGTTGGTAAAGCCTTAGGAGATTCCGTGTGGTCTATGGTGGAAAATAATGGTTTGATGTTAGCTAATGTTACTATGGCAGGTAACGCTATAGGAGCCCATGTAGTTGGAGTGGCTGGGCGAGAATTGGACGGGGCTGTTAAACAAATTATTGGTAAATTATGAATGGTGGTATCAAATTAGGGTGTTAATTGATGTTTGCAGGTCTTGCTCCGACTGAACCGGGATTTTTCTTCGAATCTTCGCCGCGAATATCGAACACCAGCGCCAAATTTGTGGAGGTCATCCACACGTCTGGTGTTCTTCTAGCACACGCTGGGCCGTTGGGACATGCCGATTATTTCCCGAACGGGGGCCAGTTGCAACCGATGTGCATCACCAAAATCCTGGGTAGTTGTTCGGAAAAAATGGCGCTGACTTATTACTTGGAATCGCTTCTAAACGGAAAGTATATAGCGCTGAATTGCATGAATTACGACAGTTTCAGAAACAATGTCTGCGAAGACAAACCAGCATCCTGGATGGGTGGTTACGGTTTAGATAAAGAGTAAGTTTCATTCAAATTGAACCCTCCAGAATCGCATTGATTGATCAATTTTTAGTGCCAGAGGCCTCTACTTCTTGGACACCAACAATTATCCGCCATACGCCAAATACAGGAACTAAACTTGTTAAAAGATTTCGAATACGTACAATAAAACCAACTTTCAATTATTGATCAAAAAACGTTTAATAACGCTTAAATTTCGCCCCTTTAAGAGCATCCCGGATTCCTCCGGAACACAATCGAAACGAAATAACGCAATGACGTGTCAAGTGGAATTCGGTTGTGACATCGAAGACGCGGGGGCGCGCGGGTAGCGCGGGGAGCCGAAGGATTCTATACTCGGTTTGTTACCAGTAAACACAACAATTTAACATCCTTCTAGCATTCGGAACAAGTTGTAAAGTGTATGCGCTCAACACACATATACGTGCTTATAGAGGGTGGTGTTTCGAGGAAAATTTGATTTAGTTAAAAGTAAAAAGATAATCAAATTATTTATTTAATTTATTGGAAATGGGTTTATTAATATGTAGGTACTTGAATTTTATGAGCGAAAACGGGAGTGTGATTTTAGGTTTTTGTATTCTATGGAAAATTGTAATGCGCTAGTAGGTTTAAAGGTAGGTAGTAGGTAATAACAAAAATATGGAATGTACGATTTATGTTAAATAAAATGGAAATTAAATTGCACTTTCGTTGGAACGTATTACCCCATATACATGTACAAATCTTTAGCTTTAATGGAATTTAATAGAATCGAAATAACGCCTAAACTGTTTCCCAAACTCGGAGATATTGTTCGAATTTGGTTCTCAGCCAATTGTTTGTACGTACATGACTAACTTAAATCACTATTCATTCGATTAATTAAGTGGTACAGCCGGAGCGCGCCGGATCTCCTGCTATATACTACATCCTCTCCTGCACGACGCCACGCTCGAATGCATCCCGCGCGAGATTCCGGCCGTTTAAATTCGGATAATGGACTTTCCGCCCATTCGGAATTAATCTTCAAAAAATAAACACCATACTCGCCTTACAAGACTATTTACTGTTGGGGTAAACTCGAACCAAATGTTACAAAAAATTCCCCTTCCCAATAACGTCCGTAATAATAAATATATTTCTGTAACTTTAACCCATTTAACGCTTCCTCCTCGTGCCTTATTCCAGTTGGCAAACGTGTACACGTGCACATTCGCACTTCCATTCGGCATACATTATTCCCATTACGACTCGCAGCCTCTTAAAGACTACAATCGCGATCCGTAATAAACGTCTTTATTCTTAATTAAAGTAACACTAGCATTCCAAAGCGCACTAACTACTAAAATCGTCGGATCCTTCTAACGCGGCGTCGCGCACATAACACGTAAGGAACGACGCTTTCTTACTAATGGCGACTCAGGAATTCTTAAAGGGAATTACTAAACTTTAGGCCTTTTGTGCCATCTAATGGATATGAAGAAGCCGAGGAGTTGTTTTCGGATATCAAACTGATGTATAATGCTCTCTCTATATATAAGAATTTATTTTCTGGTGTGGCCTAAAAGGGGTGCAGAAGTACCGGCAAAAAGGGTTTCACTATATGCGTTTATATTCGGAAAAAATGTTACACTAATCTAAATTCTTTGATACAGTAGGTAGATAAGTCAAATATAATATACAGAGTGTCTTTGTTCTGAACAAAATTTTAATATTGGTACACCCTGAGAAGAATAATGCTTGATTAATCAATTTTTTAAGTAGTCTTAACTGTCATACTAATTTGAACCTTCAAATATCCAAAATGACAGTTCTTAGGGATTTTTTACAATTTATCAGTGTTACCACATCTTAACTTACTTATTTATCCAGTGCATCTTGATTAAAACACCTAATTATTTAGAAAATAAAAGTTTCAAATCAAGCCATCTTTTCAAATCAACTATTATCAAACTTGACTCATAACCTCAAAATTAGACATTTTGACAGTTTTCGCTTTCACCTTGCAAGGCTTCTACGATAAGTTGTTTACTCTCAGAACTTAATCGTAAATAACCATAGCAACATTCTTTGACAGATAACCTTATCAAGTTAGTCTTGATATGTCAACAACTGACAACTACAGTCAATGTCGTTTCGTATTGTCACTTGTGAATAATTTATTCAGCACAAAAACTATTAATTTAATCATAATTACACTAAACACGTAATTACAATATTAAATAACACATTTAAATCGTACAAAAAACTACACAATAACGAATCAAACGAATTATTTCCGGAAATACATCACACTCTAATAATCTAGTGCACCGTTGAATCGAAACTCCTACAAAATGGAAGTCAAAGAAGAACGTTCGTCATCAACATCAACATCAACATCAACATCAACATTAGCATCAGCAACAACATCATCTACTGCTATCGCTTCGCTCGGCAGCAAAACCGGCAAATCGCCCCGCAGGATCACCGACGACGACTCCCTGAAGGGCCGCTTCGGCTGGGCGCAGATCATGACCCACGATCTGCCCTACCTCTTTCGCTCGGACAGCAAGTACGTCTGCTACAAGATGCTGGAGATCCGCATCTGCGCCAAGCTGTTCGCCGGCTACTACAAGCAGCTGGTCAGCTGCGCCAACGTGAAGTACGCGCAGGTGACCCAAGCCGAGGCCGGGCTGCTCAACGACATCAACTCCAACCACTGCAACTTCCAGTTCGGCAAAGAGAAGTACTCGACGGAGGATATATTGTTGAAGTTGAACGATGCCGGCCAGCTGTGCGCCTTCCTGCACGCCTGCTATCTCAGGATTGAGAACATCAAGGAGTACGATATATCGAACCGGTGCGGGTTTATCAGGATCAACAAGGAGTCGGTGGTACCTTACGTCGTGCTGGGCGGGCAAAAGTGCGTACCGTTGTTTTACTTCGAAGGGGAAATCAGCTATTTGAAGAAATTTACATTGAGAGCCGAAGGCTGGGATTTCGCTTACTTGAAGTTCTGCTGTAAGATTCAAGGTAAGGTTCAATCCACTATTCCTCCGCAAAAATTAAATGCATCAGGACTAATGAGTGTGGTTTCCTAAATCAATCCGCGTTTTTTAGGCATAAGAAACGACCTGATATTGGGCAGCTACTGTCCCGTGGTGAGCATCACTCACCTAACGAACCATTTCCCGCCCGACACGGTATTCGAGGAGTACTGGCCTGGCAGGAGCGCCGGCGATAAATTCAAGCAAAAATCCGACGCGCCTGTATCGTTGAATTCGCTGTACAATATGGCCGTAAACGCGATTACCGTTCCGGAAGCGAACGTCCACCATTACAAGAGCCCCCCGAGGAAACGCCTGGCGGTTTTGCCGAAGTTTATTAAAGTCGCGAAAGAACCGATCGCTGCGGGTAATCCACCTTCCTCCAGTAGCACCCTGGTAGCGGTATCGCACGAGTACTCCAGCAGTAGCTATTCGGTGTACAAGATGCAATATGTGATGGTACACGATAAAATCGTTATATGCATTAATATGAAACCCAACGATATAAATGATAGGTGGGTGCCGGTAGTGGATCTTAGTACAGATTTCTTCTTTGGTATACCGGTTAGCGTTTGCGAGCAGGTCATAGACGTGCTGGGTATTGATATTTACAAAGCTAATACCGCCCAAATGAGGATATTGAAAACGACAGGACGGTACAGTACCAATGAAGTGCTGTCGATGGTGAAAATCGATAAAATTATGCAGTTCCTGCCGCAGTTAACTTACATGATTAAGAATATTATTTACAAAAGTCAGTCTATTAAGAGTAAACAGTAAACAGTAATTAGAATATGTTGGTATATAAATGATAATTTATCGATGATGTGAGTAACAATTCGGTGCGTGTAAGGGTAAATGTAATCGAATAAGCATTTGTATTGATTATATGCATTTTTATCATTGTAATACACCCTGTATGCGAAAAGGAAGTTCCCCTTTTTTTCAGATAATGTCGGTTTTTTTCTTTCGACTCTGCGCGACGTTTTCGTATTAGATCCACAAAAGGCGGAAGATTTATCAATGTATTTATTCGCCATCCGCCCTACATAATACGAAAAGTCATATATATCTAGATTTGCATATTTGTAAAAATTTTCCCGGGGTTCGACCGTACACAATGCGGCCTCTGTAATCTTTCAATTTCAAGAATCTCCGCATATAATATGTATGTATGCGTATTATGCGGAATCCTCTAATGATATTCGATGTCACTAGCCGGCGATCCGATGCGGACCGGCTTTCCAAATTTTATTGTATATTTTTTTAATTTAATTCCTAATTATTATGATCGTTGCGGAATCTTAATTTAATTTCTTCTTATGTAAGCACTATTTTTATTTTAATTCGTATTAACTTATTAAAAACGTCAGTTCCATATTTATTGTACATTTATTCGCTTCTCTGAAACTAAGTAAAACTAATTTTTAAGTGAATTGGTATTATAGGAGTGTTCCATGTTTTGAGTGTTTATAAACCCTCCTATTTGTCTTATTATCAAGACTAAAACTATACCTATAAATATGGTAATTCGGAAAGTGCGTTCTTGAGAAGATTCGAGAACAATATAACATGTTGTGTTAGCAGTTTATCTCAAAATCGACAGGAATTTTCCATGGTCGTAGTTGAATTTGATAGATTACAAAGTATATTTCATTCAATAGGCGATTAAAAAAGTTTTCTTTCTTGTCACAAGAGTTTTATAAAAACATCAGCTTCATTATTATCTATTAACACCGAAGAAATAAAGAATTGATATTAGCAGAAATTGCCACATCAATTATTCCGTACCGTCGCTGATGCGTTCACGTACACATAGTTCGAATATTCATAGTTTGCGAACTATATCTAAAATTCATTAGTAACACACCATTGACCTAACAGGTTTTGGGCCAATTCAGTTAAGAGGGTACACAATCGAAATTCCCCGCATCAACACACACACACAGGGCGAACTTTTACCCGGGCCGCAATCCACTCATTAGTTTCCAGCAAGGCGTTTTTCGGAGGAATCTTCGGGGAAGCAATCGATGCCGAAGCAAGCGGGAAAGAAATGAGTAATGTCCTTAGAAAAAAGAAAGCGGGACATATTTCAAAACGGATACACGTCCTCATCCGCGATGTATTTAACGGGACATTAAATATAGTTTTGAGTGTATATCTTATAGGCATGCTACGGGCCACTTTGCATTAGGCAAATGATCCGCGAAAGAGAACGAGAAAAAATTTATTCGACAGTGATGGAGAGCCGTTCGAGCCGGCCTTGCTGCAAGAGGATGAACGTTTTTATTCAACGTATATATTCATAAATGTAAGAGGAAAATTTTATGTACGTCGAATTGAAAATTTATTGCAGAAATTGCTATCTTCTGCATATAGAAGGAAATCGTTGGAGTGTTCTTTTATTATAATGTTAGTGTGTGTATCTTCTGAAATTGCGCTCACTTAAACTCAAAAATTGATACATTAACACGGCTTTCACAGCGAAATAAGTAACGATTTTTTGTCCAGATGCCGCAGAGTCCGGTCGCTTTTCTTTATTTTGCTACATGTAAAGCCGAAAATATTCATACAGGCGTATATACACAGCAGGCACGTCATCATAAAAGTGTCCCGTACAGAGATCGAGTTACAAATCATCAACGACGTTTTTAAGCGTCAACAGTGGTGGAGTTTTTTTTCTGTGGGGGTTAAAGAGTTGTGTTTTCACGATAAAATGTATTCTTTAGTACTTTGGATATTGTTTTTAGACTACTTTAGTTGTTACTTAAAGTTTTAGTTTGCATTATTTGGTAGATAATTTATTAGTCTGCTAGTAATTGAGGATTTGGTTTGTGATTGAATATAATTGAGTGTTTTTGAGAGCACTTGATAATATGATATTAGGTATTTAATTAATAGATAGTTAGAGGTATGAAAATGTTGATAATATTAGATAGATAAGTAGTTGTTATTATGATTATTTGAACGCCTCTGATCGTTTGATATAAATTGTAAATTTCTCCCTCATTTCGAATATAATCCACCCCTAATATTCTTGTCGGCGGCTCCGGGAGCAAAGAGCGAAGTGGAGTACGGGCGAGACTCCGGCGTGCTGCAATAGACATTGTCACTGCTCTGTTAAATATTTTCGCCACATTTAACTCCACCGTATGCCTTTTACAAAACGCCCGCTGACACATCTGTGTTCAACAAACTAGATACAACGGATTCGTTTTTGTTCTTTTTTTTCGATTTTTCGGGTTTTCGGATTTTCCACGCAGCGCCGCGAAACGCCCCGTCGGTTTTATCGCTTCTCCGCTGCCACGGGAAAAAAGCGCCGTCTAGCATTAATTAAACGAAACAGGAATAATTCTTTACGTAAGCTCGCGTAAGTGCATATCTCAGAAACCGCGCGCTAATCCCGCCGAGCCGCCGGTTTGTACGTATTAATTCGGGACGCCGCCTAATTGCAGGAGGCGAAACAATTCGACGACACGAGTAACTATAAATAAATCCATGAAATATGCAGGGAAGAAGGTGCTCGTCAACTCGGTCGGTTTTCAAACACTCGAACAAACAACAATCAGGAAACGTATTCGTCTCAATTAGCGCCGGGCCGCAGCTCCTGCTTGCTAGTTGTATGTCTTTGGTTTATGTTTGAGGTGCTTTTTAGAGCCTCCCGTCTAAATACTTACTACCTGTTCTCCTAAACGTCACTTAACACTCATTGAAATTCGAATTTAGATCAAATATATCCAAGACATTTTTTCTAGCACATTGTGGAGGGCGCGAAAAATTAAAAATTCGATCGGCTCCATCGGCGACGGTGCTAAATAAACGATTAGCGCCGTCGGAGGTGCTTTCGGGATTAGTAAAAAATTGATTTGGGTATGCAAAAATTCGAAAAACAAACGCGCGCAAAAAACCTGTCAAAAAATCCGGGTTTCTGTATACACAAAGGCTCGAAAGCCATTTCGTCCGTGGGGGGGTGTTCACCCTTGGAGAAAATATGATTGTGAATTTTCGCAACCCTTCAACGGAGGGTGAGCTTCATTTGAATATCGGAGGAAATCTATAACTCCGTGTCCCGCTCAGATATTAGATATTAGAGATTTCGCCCGATTTGCGTTCACTACAGGAGGATATCCTTCTCTTACATACCGATTATTAGTCTTTAAAATAATATTGTCTAAGAAAATTATTATAAACTTACATACACAAAAATTTGATATATACTTTTTATGAATTCATTAATTAATGTTTTTCAGTGAAAGTAGAATATCCTCCTGTAATGAACGAAGGTCCAAAGAGTTGCGGTTTCCTCTCTACTCGATTGAAAGGACTATAGATTAGCATACTTTTCTGTGTTATGAATCGAAAAGCACCATTCAGACGGTCGGAATCGGAAAAACAAAAATCACGAAGAGCTCTTTTCGCGTTTTTTACAGCAACATATACCTACGCGCGAATTCGGCCAATTACCGAAAATAATTCCGGCTCGCTTCCACACGGCAATTAGCCGAAACCGAACGAATGATCTATACCCCATTAAATTTAACTTAACATTTGCTAATAACTCAATTCGCAATTAAAGTAGAGTTACAAAAGCTGCAGCAAATCATATGGTCATTAGAAAGGGCCGAACGAGTTGTTAATTATCGGACCGGGGGTGTTGGAAAAGGCCGATTTTCAAGTTTTCAATTTATGGGGTTCGAGTTCTCTCCATATACGGGTACCAGCCAGGCGATTTCCCAAATTACGATAATTTGAAAGGAGGACAAATAAGGGAATGTGTTTTCGGTTTATTTCAGCTCCTATATAGTTCGTTAGGGTTGTTTTTCTTGTTGAAGTATCCTGTAAATGTCTCATAATATTTTTGACTCATTATACCGCTTTTTTGCTTAAAAAAAGTCTGGTGGATTATTAGCGAGTGCATAAAATTCTAGTTACCTAAGCATTATTAGTAGCAACTTGTAGCCGATGTAAAGCTCGCATGAAAAGCCTTTTTCGATTTTCAAACTCTCATCTTCCTCTCCTGCCGGGACGCGCCGACGTCCATTCGTTCGGTATTTATTCGCTCCGCTGCGGGTGGCTCTTTTTTTATTGGCAAAAAGGCAGTACACGTTCGTTACTCTGCGTAATTGAGAATTATTACAATTACGTTTCGGGGGAGAAGGAATATATACGGTCGCGTTTTTTTTTAATTGCGTATCAACCGCGAATCTGCCGAATTTTTCTGCAGGGACAGATTGAATTAATATTAATTTATTTTCGGTAGCCGCCGTCCAAAACCGATGTTTAGTCCATGTGATAGGAACATACATACATACATTGTAGTACCTGAGTTCAAGTGTATTTTCTGATTCATGTTAATATTGGAAAATGATAATAAAATGTTGATCTTATTCGGTGGAAAATTATCTAGATTAAGTACCTCAAATATACTAGTTTATCCAAGTAATATCCTTAACCTTATACCTATGAATTCTTTTACTATAAACTTTTACTAAAACTTGTATTATATTTTGGTTTCGAATTTAGCTGACTCCTGAGAGGTATAAAAAATGAATACACCAAACTTCACACGTCACTCCTCCCTAATGCGGTAATTAATACTAATCCTTATGGAAAAAAACCTGCAAAACGAATCCGGGAATAACAGATTTATGGAATAATTCCGTACTCACCGTACCGCCATCACTAACACCCCCCAATGCACGTCGGTCACATCGCAATGAAGTATCGCCGCCCGGGTGACTTGTCACCTTAATTACTCGGTCGCTTTCGAACAAAAATGATTAAAAGAACGTTTCGTTATGTGGCGTGCACTAAATAAAATTTATAGTCCGCGCTCGATTTTCACCTACATACGTTATCGGTAGGGACGGGCCGGCGGATTAGCCGGGAAAAGAGCGCGGCGTCGTTATTTTTTTTAATTTTCGTTTCAGGTTTTTCACGTGCCGAACTCGACGGTTTATTACTTTCTACGGTCAGGGAATAGGGACGAACCGAAACCGAACATTTGGGGTAAATCATGTCGGTTTATGTATCTTAAATGATGTTTCGTTGTATGTAGGGGGTTGATTTGATATATAGGGTGTAAAAAAAGTAAATTCGCATTTTTTTTGCAGTGGTAATGTGTATTTTTAATGGGAAATATCGAGGGGGCTCTACATCTATAGGAAACCTTCAGTTAATTGACCAATTTGAGGTACATGGCAGGATACTTACGGTTGGGTTTCAGGAGAAAGTGTAGGTGGGAAAAGTGACCTTCAGGAGTCCCTGTGCTCGCTGATATTTCTGCGGGGATTCCCGCGAGGGATACGCAATGTATTTTGATCAAATTCATCGCAATCGCTGAGCGAGTTTCGGTCGTTTTTCTCTCTAATTCGAGCTCGTTACATACACCATCTCGCGTCGTTAAAATGTCGCCGAATAAAAGCCTTTTCGACGATCGACTGCTTGCGACATTAATTCCCCGACCGACAACAAAAAAAACCGCGCCGTTTTCCCGCATTTCCCGCGTACACACGGAGAATTCGTCTCTTTCGAAAAATTTTACGCAAAGTATAACAGCCGAACGGCATTATTAAAATAGAATATAAATTACCTACCATTTATAACGAACCGAATAATAAGCTTTTTTGGGGGTAAATAGATTAGCCATAGTTTCTGGTCGTTCGCGGGCCGGATTCTTTTCCGCTACCGAACGCACCCCCCATACATTTTACATTTTCGCGTGGGGGCGATAGGCGCACTTTTTAATTCACACTTAACCTATCATTCACAACCTTTCATTAGACAGTTGAAATAATGTATTATTAATAACATATCGAATTATAATAAGTAATATATTAGCAAATATTCCAACTAAACTGTTAAATTAGAATTGTTTATTTAGGTAGAGGAAATGCATTCTCTTCGCTTGCCCCCAAGCGGTTTTTCAGGGGCGCGGAGACGTATCAACTGGGGTTTTTTTATAATGATCGGTGATTTTTTATTATTAAGATATTTCGGATTTAATGCGGAATATAAGACGGGGGGCGGTATTAATTTCGCGTTTTTTGATGTTGGCGAATTAGTCTGCGTCAAAGATAATAAGGGCATCATCGTTTGAAGAGTATAAATATAGAACGCCGGCATTAGCTCAAATTGATATGGGGGGTGATGTATATCTACGCGTCGAGGGTAAAGATCGTTTGTAATACGTAATAAAAAAAAATTGTAATCAAAATATTTGAGTTCCTCGCAGTCTAAAACTCGAAACCATAACATCGAAATCGAGTGCATTATGTGGGATATAATAAACCGACCTAGGTGGGTGTAATATCGACGGCGACGCGGTTATATTTATTCTCTCCCTTTCATTATCACCTCCCTCTAATATAAAGGGAAGATTTTGCATATCTCTGATTTATTGGCTCTCATCAATGCGCCATTGTATCCGAAGAGGACGGACCATTTGCATTAAGCCGTTCGCCCTTCTATCTCCTGAGATATCGCACTCGCCGTTTCGATATCGGTTCCGAATTTCCTATATACACCGAGAAAAGTGGATTTTCCACACCCACTAAATTCATTTACACAATATCGAAAACAAACATTCTGACGAACAACAATCACTTATTAATAAGATTTATTAACACTCTGCGTAGGAAAAGCTGTAGCGGTTGATTCGGGTTTTTATAGTAAATTTTTCTGTGTGTAGCTTGTTACGCTCTGTTATGGGGATATTTATTATGAGCGAGTAAATTATAGTTATATTTCATCGATAGTAATAATAAGAGAAAGGCCTTTATTGAGTAAGAGGATTTGAAGTTCGCGCCATTAATCCTCCTTTCGTTAGGGAATACAAGATTTATAATAGAACTATTCAGTTACAAATTAGCAAAGAGCTTTAAAAACCGTTTTAATTTTTCGCTTTATTCACACACTTTCGCACCTTAAAAGATATTAAAATCCGCGAAAAGTCCTTTTATCCGGCTAATGAGATCTGCAATCCCTTCATGCAAATGCAGATCCACAAAAGTGATATCCAAGGAGACGGCTAAAGTGCGAGCCGAATTCCCGAAATCCTGGAGAATATGATTAGAGATTATGGATATTTTAAATACTGCTACCCCCGAAATGACATTTAACTAATGAATATTCATGCGTTCGATGACGGCAACGGCACCGGGGGCTCCAGACGATGCGATGGCGTTCTCTTTATTTTCCTGGACCCCCGCGACTTCGATAGTCGAACCCTTTTCGACTTTCCGGCTCTCGTTCTTCCGTCGATCAATAAAATTTACGCGTGCCGAATTTCCTCAAACCACGCCGATTTCTGACTGATAAAAGCGCGCCAATTAAACGCGAAAATTTACTTACGTTCCACCTTTTATCCTAATAATTCTCAATTAAAATTAAACACGCCCGGTCGCAGGAAAAATAAATTAATTCGGAAAAACGGACGGTGTCTTTGCCTGCGGTCGACGCTAGTGAATTATATCTATGACGAAAGTTATACTGTTTTATCTAATTTAAAAGTTTGCTTTTTGATATAAATAAATCTGCAGACGGTGGGCGCCGACCCGGAGTTTTCGTCGTCGCAAATTAAAATATATCCGCGTTTTAATTCATCGAAATGTATCCCTGATTTTTTAAGCAGACGATTAATCTATCTACTATCGTACATACTAATATTATAACTGTTATATTAGTAGAAATTCTTAGTAAAAGAGACGTGCAAAAGGTTGAAAAGTGGCCGGAAAGCGCCGCCTTTTTTTTGCAAGGACCCCGGCCACTTATCAGCGAGCGGTTTTATTGAATTTGCGGTATTATCTTTTGTTTTCTTAGCCATTAATTTTTAGAATGGAAAGTTTTTAATTTTTAATCTAAAGCGCTCCAAGAAATTAATTTTTGATGTATTTTAATGGCCTCCTGATAATTTTAGACGGTTTTTGCGTGCCGGAAATATTACAACACTTTTTTAATTTACGATCGGAGGCGGTTACACTAGCACCGACCGCCGCCGCCGCCTCCGCGTCTGAGATAAACCATTAAAGGAAAAAAATAATATTACATAATATTGACTATCTATAATAAATTTTTCAACTAAACTTTCCACAATTTTCCATTAATAATTTACTAAAAAAAAAGCTATTTGACACATTAAATTTATTCAACAGTGTTTCATAAAGCGGCATAAAAATCCGTTTAAATTTTATCGGTAATTTTTTGTCAAATATCACCAATAAAATATGGCAATAAAATAAAACGTCCGTATTTCACGAATCATCCGATCCGATGCGATGTCGTTTCCATATTTTTTTATTATTTCATGTTAACGCAACGTTTCATTCCGTTCCTGAATAATTTATCTCATAAAAAGCGCATTAATATCGGGCTGTAGGTAATTGATCGGCGATGGGTTCATTTCTTTTTCGTTTCCATTTTACATCGAACGACAATTGAATATTTTTCCTTTTATGGTTTATTGCCCGCTATCTTGTTCCCCATCTGGAATTACATTATGCCACGTATTGATATTAATGGCTTTTATTAGTGGCATATTGTGTTTCTTTTTGACATGAGAGTCCATTTCCGACACGAAAAATATCCTGCGACATTCGCTCGGTGTTTCCAACGAGATTTTTTTTTCATTTCTTGTTCATTTTTAAGACTGTTTTTTTATGTGGATATACATATAAGAGGGTAAGTCCATCACCGCCCTCATCCCTAAGACTGAACAATAATTAGCATCCTCTATAACGAACTGTATTATTTTATTTAAGCCCTTTCCTTTAATTAAGTAAGGGCAAGGCTTAAGCGAATGAATTGACCGAACTGACCACTGTCGCAAAGCATACACAGGGACGGATTCGCCTTTAATATTGTATTATTTATATTATTGTGTATTATAAAAAAATTGGGAAGTGAATTTTTGTGGTTTGTTAATATTAGTGTATTTTGTAAAATAGATAATTAATTAATTTGGTGATAGTTGTGATTTTTGTTTAGGGCTAAAACCGTTCCTGTGGGGTTGTAGTTTATAAGGGTGGGCCTCTATGTCCGTCCATTGTCAGGATAAAAGGATAACATGCAGGCTTCACGTGTTTTTACTTACGTCTTAAATTCCTGCAAAATGTACTAGTGTTCGGTTTTGTTGAAGGATTATTATCGTATTTATTATAACTCACGTCAGGTCGAGTTCGCCTAATCCTATTATAATTTCCACGAAATACGGATCATTATGTGTTTTGCGAAACGTTCCGAATTTCCGCGTTATAGGACCGGTAATTAAAGGTAGCGAAACATCGCCTGTATTACATGCGTTTCGACATTCTTTTTTCCGAGACAAAGAAGCCGCCCCCCGCTCGCGCAGCGCCCTCGCCCCTCCGTCGTAATCTTATCGAGGGGAAATAAAAATTAAAACCGGCCGTTTATTTTTCATTTTCCAGCGGGGTCGGCCGCCGGAACACCTATAAATAATTGATATCAAGCGATTAGATCGGAAGATGAGACATTTTTTGGGGTAAGGGATGCGGCGTAATTAAAAAATTTTCTGGCATGTTTATCTTCTCGTGTACCAACGCCCGATTCTAATTATACCTGCATATTTTCGATCGTTAAAATTTTTCTATTAAAATCTTAATGTCTATATCGAAATTAACGTTAGCTTCTTGATTCGTTGCGAATTAACGAGATTTTTAATATTGGTGGGTATTAGATTAACACCAAAATTTTAAGTAATGGTTACTAAAAGTTTTAAGATTTTGGTGGAGGAACTAGGCAAACTATTTTTTCAACAATAAAAATAAATTTTAACAAAATTGTTAATTAATACTAAATATAAAATACAGTATATTCCTTTTCATTTATACCTATTCTCAATGTTTATCCAAATTTTCTATAAATATTTAGTACCTAATACTCGTTTCAGTACAATATCTCAAACTAATAGCCTAATTCCGCGTTCGAATACCATATTATTGTGTATTTATATCACCTGTAGCAATCCCAAAAAAATGTCTTTCCTTACACCCGGTGCTCCCCGAGCGAATCGCCAATTTTTCCGCAGGATTCTTCCTAGCGCAGGATAATCAAGCGCCCATTCGGCGGCGCTCCGGGGGGGCCGGCTCCTCTTGCCGATAAGGTATTTTATTTGGATAACGGCGCCCCGGGGATTCGCGCCCGACTGACGTGCCGTCGTCCCGGCGAAAAGGACTCGCCGCGACTCTCCGCAAAGGACTCCAAGGAGTACGACACACATCAGGGTAGCCATAGATGTGTAAAATAACCTGTTACGCACCGCCACGTTTCTTTTATGGCGGCCGCACGGCGTCTTTCACTGACTCACGCGTCAGCGTATTTATTCCTGCTAGGGAAAATTCCTGCTGAAAATGCCTGCTGAAAAATTCCTGCTGTTTGCAAATTCCTGCTAAAATTTTTCTTCATATTTTCGATAGAGCCAATTAACTAGTATCTTTTGATTTTAATGCGGCGTATTAGGTTGTAATAGTGAGCAGGATTGAGCTCCGTGAGGTGGCGCCGCCGCGCGGCCGAATCGTCAAGTTCTCGCCTTGTTTGAGCAGACAGTAACCGGGCGATTCGTCGTTTATGGTTAGACGGTAGTGGCTGTTTAGCTGTAACTTTCGCCTTCGCTCTACGCTCTTTCTGTTTTGCACCGCTTTCAGTCGAGGGACGATTACTTTTACTTTTAAACCGCCGAACGAACGAACAACACGAGGTAATATAAAGTTTGCACAAGTTTCTTTTTCGAACGGGAGGATTCCGATGTACAGGATTCGATTTATGTTGCTCGAGTTCGCCACGACAAAAAATTATTATGATTAAATCTAAAACGCGCCCGTAAATTTCGATCAAATTTATAGATTTCATTAATACCGATACACGCGGAATTAATATCACCGCGATTAAATCATCGATTTATGTCGACCACCTTAGTTTTAAAGCCCGATTCGCAGGTTGCACCGATCGTAAAACTCGCAAAACATGACGAAAAATATTTCCATATGTTTATATACAGAGAGATTGACACTGACAAATTTTCTTGCTTTACTACTGTATTTTACCCACAAATAATATTTCATTACAATTTTACAATTTTTTCTGTAGGAACCTAAAATTAAATCGTGTACAAAATAACATTTTATTTAACAGGTAGGTAACTTTAATAAATATTTGAAATTGGAGAACGAAAATATTTTAATAGGATCACCCTGTATGTATTAAGTACCGATATTATTTCATAGATTAACGACTGATTCACTGGGGTATGCTCCGATGGTTTTTATCGGTGTTCTCGATATACGGATATCGCGCAGCGGGACATCTCTTATTATTACTAAGTATTTTTATGGCAGAATCGTAAAAGATGTCGAATTGTGAATTAATCGCCGTTTTATTATCGTCGATATTAGTAATTATTCGAGTTATAAAAACGAAGCACTGTTACTTCTTTTTTTTGTCGTCCTGGAGGATTTTTATTGAAATATTCGAATTATTCGATTAAGCGGCAAAGAAGTTTTCATTAAACGTTTCTTTGTAATTAATTTGTAGTAATATACTGCTCCACAAAAGTTAAGGAAGTTCACAAATATTAAGATTAATTTAAAAGTTGCAGGTTTTTTTGATCGCCAAATTTAGTACGAGTTGTAGAGGTAGGCGCAAAAAATTGACTCCGATATGAGAAAAAATATTTAATTTCGCATATTTGGAAATTTGGTTATCAAAAAGTCTGTAACTTTTAAAATAATCGCAAAATTTGCGAACTTCCTTAACTTTTGTGGAGCAGTTTATTTACGTGAATCTATAGTGATGCTTTTGCAGACATTAAATTAATATTTTTTTTTAATATTATACACGATTCCAAATTTAATTAAAGATGCTGTATAGGTATCAACGGGTACAACATTCTGCCATTCCCGTTTGCGAACGTAGAAGGTAATTAATACGGTTTTCATCGGAATAGAATCATCTGTCTAATTACTCGTAAGACGGGCAATTATCAAAGGCGGAATCATTGATTCAATGCCGACGATTCCGGGCATCAAAAAACGCCCGCGTAGCGTCTTACATAGAGAAAACGTTTGTATTCATATCGGGAAAATCTCGCGAATGTGAGACCCTTATTCGCCATTCATATTATTTACAACAAGATTTCAGAAGTCGGCGAACAAAAACCGAACTAAATTCGAGGCGTTTACACAGGAATTTCGAGTCGAATTTAAGCCTCACTTTATAAACCTACTATTATTTTATATATTTATAGGCATTTTTTATAATCGATAAAGCACTTCTAAGATTAAGTCAACGAGTTATACACATTCCGAAGTTACCTAATTTTGTACCAGCCTAAATTCGAAATGAAAGTTTTGATAGGATCTGTAATTCCCCGATAAATTATTCAAGCTTTAAGTGGTTGGGTTCCTCTGAATTATTGAATCAACGATTTAACGAGTTCGGTTCCGGCTTGAATAAATAGCTCATCGACGTTGACGCGTTTTCTCTCAACCCTCTCTCGAAACGAAACAACAAAAAAAAAACCGAATCCCAAACCCAAAAATTTCGTTCGTTATTTCAAATGAAACGTGAAACATCGTGATCCACTAAATAACCCGGAACGTCCGAATCCGAAACCAGATCGCTTATCATCTCCGGCTACGAAAACAATAAAAGCATAAAAAAAGTATTTTCTTTTAAATGTGATACAGTCGAGTGTTACGTGAGTTGCAACCTTATGATTCAATTACGGCCGGTCGAGGATACGTAATAATTTATTTTTATGCATTTTTTAGATATTACTTTTTATGTGGATATTACGAGATGTATCGCGGTGCTCTCTTTCCCGGAATTCGTTTCGTAAATTTATTTTCGGGAGATTCGTGATGGCGATTACATCGAAATCTCGACAAATTACAAGTCTATCTAAATGATAAAGGCAGTTTTGATTCCACAAAAATATGTTTGTATGTAGAACATCTGGTTATTCAAAACGAGTGACAAATATAGAGATTTCGAGATAGTCATGCAAAATGTAAAAAAAATACAGTTGAATAATAAGAAAATATATCAGCAGGTAAACTACTAATTAGAGATGAATATAAGGGGAATATGAAAAGAAACGTGACTATATAGGTATATAAACGACATCAGGAAGATTTTCCATTAATTAATTCGTCTGATGAAAATTCAAAGATGAACGCGATTAGACGTTGTTTTATCTGAAAAGGAATGACTTCTGGGTCTATTGAAGTTCCTGTACCTATACTCGATTAAAAGGAGAGATTCTCCTTTTGATCGCGATCCGAGACGACGTTTACACGAGCGATTCTCCAAAAACGGCTGTTAATTTTTCGACGGTTCGTAAACCGGCCGTATTTATTAGAGTTTCCGTAAAGTTGTTGTTGTTCGTTCTACATAAATATCTAATGTATACGCGATTCTATCACCTCGTAAACCATTTCGAAAGTTTGGAAGTTTGGAAATACCCCGGCTATACGGGAACTCTCCTATCTGGGCGACCGTAAGAACTTTACGGCACATAAGGGAGGAATTATCAGGACAATATTACAGCTCAAAAGTCAAATATCTGCTGAATTTTTAAACTTAATATCCGGAAAATGTAAGCATATTTTTATATACGAGGTAACGACGAACTTTACAACTTATACACTTTTATTGCACGAGCACATCCGATCGATGGCATCATAGGAGGAAATATCGCACCTAAAAGTAAGTCGTTTCATCCGAAACGAATTTACGAACCATCGACGTTAGAGAGCCCAAATTTAACGTCCCTTCGTTAATGGGCCTCGTCCTATGTAAGTAAGAAGAAATCGTAAGGGCTATACGGCCATAACGCTAATTGGTATCGTATCGTTACTTTTCCCATATCTGTTTTTAGCAGCGACGAACTCCATCGAGAAAATCAGTAAAATCGACCATCAAAATGGGTATAGACGCATCCCGTTTTCTCTACTTCCGAAAGCTCGTTGTTAGCAAATAGGCATACAGGGTGGCAATTCAAAATAATATAATAAATTACTATTTAATTACAATAAAAAAGTAGCAATCACGACATAAATTATTATCGTTACTAACAATTTTTAGATGCATTTGTTATACCAGAGCTGTAATAAACAATAATGACATTTGAATAGAGCATATAAAGCAATTTATTATGTGAGTTATTAAAAATTCTTTAGATATTATGCATTATATGCACGTACAAATTTTTAAATGTATTGATTGAGTTTGTTTAAAATGAAATTAAGTTAATAGAACCACCCTGTAGACACATTAATCCCATTTTGATGGTCCGTTTCGGAAGAGGCTGGCAATAATAGCGTTTTATTCTATATATAATCTTTTCAATTACGTCGATTTTATGGCCTATTGTTGATCGTATTACCGTTATTTTATAGAAGCGATCAACTTGCGGATTATTTTCCCAAATGCCAATTAATTAAACAATTAGGTATAGCAACTAATCGGGTTTATTTACGCCGTACCGACGCGACTTTCCAAATGGGGCCGTCGAAAGGGGAGCCCGGAAAATGGCCTTTCGCCGCAAAATCAATTGCAGGTATGACCAATGTAGACACATCTATCAGTATTGCTAACCTCCGACCGCCGGCCAATTCTCATTTGCAATGTCTACTGTATACGTTTCACGGTCCTGCAATACAAATGCATGTGTATACGCAAATCGACGGCCGTTTACCGACACTCCAGCGGTGGAGAATCGCAGGATATTTAACAAACTTCCATGCACGCCTTGTTTAGAAACCAGAAGGAATTTATAGGTTGTTACAACCTCAATTTTATCGTCATAAAATGATCTATTTGTGTTTAAAGGAGTAGATGAGTTTGTTAGGGGAAACTTGTTATTTTTCATTTTGTGCAGTTTTCGCCCTTTTTCTGTCGAACCCCTTGGTGCCCCATCGCTGGCAACAAGGTGTTAAGCATATTAACCGAACATCGGTTTTGCGGTAAAAGCGCGCACACACACATATGCGAAGTGGATGCGGGGCAATTCGGTTTTTCCTATCGACAGATGGGATCGGAATCGACGGTTCGATTCGGTCGACTGTGATTCAGGTTTCGCGCCGCCGATCTGTTATTGAGCCCTTTTTGATGCCGTCGATATCCGAAAGCCGTTTGAATTGGAAATTCGCTAATTGGTTTTGATTCGTGTTGTGGTAGGTGTTTGATTCGACGTGATTTTTTGCAGTTTTCCCTTCCCGCATATGCGGCCGGGTTTTTGATAAGGGAAAGTTTGTTTGGAGTTGAAAGGGTCGAATGTGCGTTTGATGGTTACTTTTTTTTTCGTGTGGAAAAGTTGCGAAAAATGCTCCTCCTCCGAGCGAACTTTTTTTATTGTTCTTGAAGTAGCCGTAAATAAACGAATTTTTGAATTTCGCGTGTACGCGTACGCCGAAAATTATAAATCAATTTAACCGAGAGTATCCAACGGATCGTAAAAAAATTCTGTACAATGTAACCGTCCCCTCTACGCGTAGCCGTGCTCAAATCGTATCAATGACAGTTTCGGGAATTCCACTTGTAAAATTGAATATGCTCACCCCTCGATACAGGAAAAAAACACCCTCAAATTTGTCTATAAAACCGGCAAACTCCTCTCCCGCATGAATTGAAAAAACCCCTGTGGTCAGTTCGGCGGTTTCGTCCCCTTTCCCGAAATCTTGAATTTAAAACATATTTCGCGAACGATTGAATTCGGTCGTAAAAACGCTTTTCTTTCCCATGCGGGCTAAATTGGTTCGACAAGAAAATTCGCGTTGTTAAATTTAGATAAATTTATGACGGTCGGGAAACAGTAAAAATACAATATACGAGCAGAGCGTATAAAAAAGACATCGCTGAAATTTTATCAAAATGAATCCTTATTTTAATTTTATTATCCACTCGAAATATCGTAGATTATTCAAAATATTTTTGTGTATTTATGGTTTAGCCTGTTTTAGTTAGGGGACACACGGAATCAATTTTACAGTCCATAGGCTTCCCGGAGTCCTAACATTCGATTCCTCGATAGGGTCCTTCGACCGCAAACAGGGCTAATTTATTTAGGGAAAAGGGATGTACACAATCGACACGAGTCCGCTGTATACACACACCAAACGCCGGCCTAAACTCCGTATAATCAGCGCCGCTCCCAATCGAATTTCCTAGGCCATAAGACGGGAAAATTCCCGTGGAAAAAGTACCCGGAAAGACGTAATGTATACGCGTATTTATTCCGGCAACCGACGCATCCGGATTCGAAAGCATTTAGCCGGTTTCCGGTTAAACCGGAAACACCTATCTACATCGCTCCGGAGCGGTAACCGCCGCCGGAAAACGTATACCTGGATCCCGAGCAAGTGTATGTGCGCGTTTATCTGCCGATGCAACCGCCCCCGAATAAGGGCCTCTTTTAAGACCACCGCTCACTTTGCGGCAACAATTATTAATACGTCCGGATGAAATTTGTTATTATCGAATTGAAGAGATCGATTTCCTTCGACGGAAGTGGCTTATTACCGATATCGCGTTACCCGGTAAACTAAAACGGCGCAGAAACAAATACTTTTTTACTCCTTACCGCTCCGATAGATTAAATCCGAACAAAATAAAGGATACGTTTTATATCATTCGATTAACAATGGGATATTAAGTGACTTTGCTTACTGGTATGCGGAGCGCGCTTATCTGGAACGGGCTTCGATTACCGATAATCCCAACTTCTCCAAGATGAAAATTCTCCTCAACTTTATCCTTATGCTAATTTCTGTGCCAAGCAATCGAATAATTAATTCGAATACATATCGTAAATCCAAATTCCGCAGTTGATTCCCTTTTATGGGATGATTTGTGCGGGATGCGACGTCACGGTGCGGCGTCGCGACGACGTTTGTATGCCGACGTCGGAATCGCCTTCCATACATCTCTATCAGACCGCTAATATACATGTCAATAGGGTGGGACGTCAGGCGATGCGGCCGAAACAATTATTTCGATTATATATTAACGCAGTCCGCATGTGTATATACATACGCCGGTATGATTCCGTCATTACGGCCGCAATTATGCATATTATGATGTATGAATATCCACCGAAATTAACGATCAAATATTCTTAATAATCCGCGCGTTTGAATGCGTATACTGGTTCGACGAATGCAGTTGTATTTGCAAGTTTAATAAGAACGTGGAGTATAGGTGTTTCAAAACGGGGAAAATAATGGAAACGCTGGGTTTGGTAATCAGAGAACGGCATTTTCGCGCATACATCACCGTTGAAAGAAAAACGGCGAAATCGTTCTATTTAAGCATTCATCCCGGCGCTGTGCAGCAAACGATATCAATGCACACCAATCTATAACGCCGCACCGCGAGCTACCACAAACCATCTTCCTACGTACGTGCACTCTTTCCGCAATCGCTGCCCTGTCATCCCTTTGACAGACGACCTCGGCCTAGGCAAACAGATACCACAAAAAAAAATAATTTTTAAAATTATCTATCTACACAGCGTGTCACATTAAAAACGAAACAGAGGTGGTTTCGGCTAGAAAAAAACATATTTTTGGAAAATCGAGGTAAAAACCATCATCATATTATTTCACCCTTTTGCTCATTAACTCCATCCCTTAATAATTGAATAGGGAACAAGAATCGTGTAATACATCATTAGAATAACAACACACAATTAGAATTATTAAGATGTTAGTTAGTATTCATTATGTTCATCTCACAACTCTCCTCATTGAACATTTAATACCGGTTGTATAGTTAGAAAAAAAAATCATATATGTGTTTTTAAAATCTCACTTAGCACATGTAAAGCGTGTTAGCGAGCAATATTTTGGAGAATATCCCGAGGACTAGCTGATATACGATCCATCCACAGTCACATATTTGCAATTTTTCCGTCTACATCGTCATGTGGTGTAATGTGCGGCAATTTGTAGTCGGGCACCCAGCGCTCTCTTCTGTACAATAAAGATATTACTACGCCATCCTCCTAAGAATATAACACATCCAGAATTGCCGGTTACAGATGTAATGTAATGCGCGGCGATGATTACCGCCCCGCGTCCGCCGCCTCCCGTCGTCGCGGTGCACTTTTCTGATATAGCGAGAAAACTCGCAGCGCCGGTCGAATTCCAATAAAATCGGATCGTTCGGAATTAATTAGCCAGAACGCGAAACGTTAATTGTAAAAGAAAACCCGCAATTAAAATCGTTTTATAGCCGATAAATGCATGAATAGTATAACTCGAAAACAACGCTCTAATGAGACTTTACGACGATTTCACTTTATTATTTTTTCTCGTTTCTACATCGCCGAAGAATATATTTAATAACGACTTTGTTTTCGGGTAATTTACGGACCAATTAAATCGGGCGATGAAAATCGGCCGTAACTAAATGAACTGCGGCATATTCGATCGACACCGGCCGGCGGTCGGAGGGCTAACGATCGCTCGCATTTACTGTTATTTTTTTTCTACGCTAACGTTCGCCGGACAATAAACATCCTGAAAGGTTGGTTCGTTTGGTCGGGTCATTCCAATTGGATCCCTTCGAAATTACGGAAGGATAATAAGGACTTGGTCTTCCTGAAACTGCAGTGGCGCCCCCACACACGCACAACATACACGAATAACCATTTATATACAGTGTGTCCACGGATGGGGTTGCCTATAGGAGAAAAATTTTTATTATTCATTTTACGACAAAAAGTCATTGTTTATAAAAAATTTTGCTTCTTTTAAAAATGAGAATAACACTGAAAAATCTTAGATTGGATCTACAGGGTGTTGTCAAATTAAGAAAACATGAAAATACCTCAAGAGGGAAGTACCATTATTTTTATTTTACACAATTATGTATGTAACTACGAAATTAATCAATAATATTTTCTATCTTACAAATTTTATAACGACACAATTAATAATCACGATTAATTACAAATTTCTTTTTATGAAAAGGTGCTAAAGTTGCAAAAAACCTTAAAATTAACTCAATAAAAAATTCATATTATAATCAAATTTTGCTGCAAAATCGCGTTTATCTGTAGAGATAATTTACAGTAGTTTGGAATAGCACGTCTCTGATTTGAAGAAATAACGTCGATGAAGCGATGCGTTAACGCTTAAGGTTCCTTTGGCCGTTAAACGTGGCAATTGAAGGCCCATCGTCATTCGGACCGTCGTTCGATCGACGGGGGCGGCGGTGAGGTATGGAGCCGAAAAGGATCGCCGGTCCACCGGCGGGCGCCCTCCGGCCCCCCCGGTAGTTCGGTCGCTCTCTTCATTATCAGTTGTTCCGTAATGAAACGCGGGATCGCCAATTGCCGTTTTGTTTCGTGGGATCGTTTAACCTGCGGCCCGAGAAGATTCGCCAGTGGCGTACTGTACCTTCCCCGTTCGAAAAAAAAAATCAAAGCGACCGCTTCGTTTGTCGTAAACGCTAATTGATATGCGTCCCGACGTCCGATGTAACGCACCGTCCCGGCACTAAAATAGACGCCGATTGACATATTGCCACACGCACGTATACGACTTGGTGCACCTGCAGATGCATAAATTCGCCTTAATAACTTTGTTAATATTTTACGCCGTATAGCTAGCTTCCTATCGTTTGTAAACCATGCCAAAGATGTGAAATTAATTTGCGTTGGGTTTACGACTATCGCTTTCGTTTCTTGTCAAAATAGTCCATAGTCTTTTTTGGCGCTTCTAATGAATGTTTTGTTGATTTTGTCAATTTCAAGTCTACTTTACTTATGATGCTTTCACAAATGCTTCTTTAACCTCTACGTTAAATCTGAGGTACTACTCACAATTTTTAAGAGGCAAGAAGCAGAATTTGATATTTAAAATATAGATAAAAATGGGATACATGTTAATAGAATTTGACGCCCAGTAGACGGCCGTTTTACTGACCAATTAGCAATCAACCTGGCGGAGCAATTAACAATAACTAATCGCGAGCAATAGCAATTGTACGCTTGACGTATAATGCGATTTTGACAGCAGATGGCGGTGTCATAAGTCATGTATCACGATCGCCACGTATAACTGCTCAACATTATTCAGATAATATTCGGAAACGCGCCGTCTCGACGGCCGTCCTTCTCTCTATATAGCGCGTCGAGCTGCACATGCAAATGATGTCGCTAATTTTTCAATTCGAAAATGCGTTACATTCGATCGATTCGTTCGCTTTTTGCGAGCATCTTTCGATCCGTCAGTCGAGCGGAATGGCGCGCACAAAAGAAAGAACGGGGGTGGCGCTCGACTTAAAATAACTGAAAGTGACAGATAAACAAATGAGAGCCGATATCCGGGGCTCCGCGGATATTCCCTATTTGAGATATTGCTCGGGCGGGCGCGGCGCACTTTTCAATAACGTCTAATGGAAAACGAAAATGATCCGCGGCCTTTTCCCTTGCTTTTGTTCTCGCTTGTCAATTTCGTCTCTTCGACACAGCCTCCGGCCGGCTTCGCTCTCCTATATAGTACCGCATAGAAAAATCTTTTGTATCTACTCCCCCCCCGTACAATAAATTATACAACAATTTTCATTATTACCAGAGGGTTAGGCCAGTTAATAATAACCCCGCTGGAGTTATATCGATTCCGTACCTTCAAAGTATTATCCGCCGTTCGAAATGCCAATAATCTCGGCCGACCTCACCCTCCTCGTCGCCGCCCGGCCGGGGGCGGCCCCCAAGTATTCACGTCCGGTGTCCAGAACAAACAATTGATGCCGCAATTGTGAAACGTCACACGGTACGGCAGTGATAAAGAAGCCAGCCCAGATAAGTTCGCGGTAGCGGTCAGTTTGGAAATGCACGGTGCAGAACTAAAGTTAGACGCGATTGTTTCGTTTGTTACAAGTATCTGAAGCATGGATGAACAATGGGCCATTGAAACAAGGCGCGGCGGCGGCGGCGGAGGCGGCGGAGGCGGCGGCGGCCGGCACACACTCGCACACGTATATACGGCCAGCAGTGGACCTTAGAAAATTGAAATGCTTACTCTCTAAAAGGCGGCTGATACGACGTTTCGACTCCGATACACGAACGTGTAAATGGCGCTGAGCTTGTTATATCGACTTACCTTGTCCGTTCTGGCGCGATTGTTCCTGTTCTCAATGTCGATATGAAGATATACGCGCGCATATGTGAATTCTATGCGCTTTATTCTGATTAATTTCGCTATATTTTCGTTATTTGGAAGTCGGAAATGTTTCCATTTGAAAAGATAGTTCACTAAATAATAGCGCAGCAATATTGTGCCTAACTTAAAGTTGAGTAGATAAATAAATACAGGGTGTTAATTAATTGAGTGCCGATACTTCAGGATGTGAATGTTTGGATGATTTTAAGAAGAAAAGTTTATATTAATATATCTCCTAAACCTCTTAGTTTTTGAGCTACAGGGTGTTACAGTTTTAGATACTCCAGATATTTTTATGACATTTTGTACACACTTTTTAAGTATTAAGAAACATTTTTTGAGGCAAAAGAGTTTTTTTTAATGTTTACCAGTGCTCATGACTTCCGTACGGGGTTTGAACTGAATAAGTTTGAAGAAAAAAAGGTACGCAACTGATTTTTCTAAAAACCAAAAATATTTTTAATATCCTCATTTATTTTGGATCAAATTCGGTCTGAAGACTTACTTTGGTACGACGCACCATTTTCGCATAAAAAATAAAAACCAATACAATTTTTTCCAAGTTCATTGAGACTGCTTTTGATATATCGTTGAAATTTGGTAAATTTAATAAACATATCGGGAGTAATAAGAAAATTATGATAGAAGTTATTTTTTTAAACTGTGTTATTAATCTGTAGCTCGAAAATTAAGAGGTTTAGGACATATATGGTAATCAAATTTTTTTCTTAAAATCATCCAAATATTCACATCCTGAAGTATCGGCACTCAATTAATTAAAAAAAAATGTTGTGAAATCAGTGCTCTATATAGAAAATTATATTCCCTGTTTTTGTAAACATAGACTCAATTACTCCAAATTATACCCCAAATTTACAACAATTTTAGCCAATTTCTAATAAAATTCTCAACATATTTTCCCGATTTACGAACCTTTTTAAAAGCGACTCGCATCATTATCATCCACCCTCTCGCACAACAATCCTCTTATATTTACCCCAAGGTGAAAAAACCCCGTCCGTTTGTTAAACATATAACCCCGCGAAATGGAGAGGCGTCTGTTGTTTTCCCGTTTCAGCCCGTTTGATATCTTTATCGGGCCACTCGGATGTTCAATCGGGCCGAGCGTAGGAACGGTTTCCGCGTTTTCGGAAACGAAAAGGAAACGTCTCAATTTGGCCCCGGCAACTTGCCCGACGATTTATACATATAAATAAAGGCCGGGGGTTGGAAGGGGGCCCTGCGTCGTGCGTCCGAAAATCGCCCGGGGACCTAATTAATAGACGCACTCCCTGCGCGCATCGACGTGGCTCATTGAGAATGACGGATGCTCCCATAGAGTGCCGGGATAATGTTTGTTTTAAAACTATAAATGTTTAGGCGTTCCGCGACGATTTATCATCGGTTTATTTCGCGAATTTTTGCCAATCAGTTACCGGGAATAAACTTCTCCTCGTATAAAATTCCCATAAATTTCGGGATTACCTATTGACAGGCCGTACAGAACTCCGCTTGATCCCATAAAATATCCAGTTGACAGTAAGGGAGAAGAAGAATGCTCAATATTTTATAAGGATTTTATAGTCTTAAGACCTTATTTGTATTTGAAACCTGTAGTAAAGAAGTAAGGGAGGATTATTATTATTTTTTCCCAATATCTTAATACCCCAATAGTTATATCTAAATAAAATTTATATGTATACCTACTAAATATTTTTAATTTTTTTTATTAAAAAAATTGAACCGAATCCTATAAAGCACCCCTTCAAATTTATCCAAAATACATTCGCAGTGACATATTGCTCTGTCGTAAAAAAGGAATCCCTCGGTTTCGATACCGCGAAAAGGGCCATCCCTTTATCCTTATTTTTCTGGTTTTTTTATTCGACCACTTGACTAGTAGATTTAGAGGGGTTACTTGAGGTTTCCGGAGTGCGAGTCCGGACCGCCCGAAAGGGCTCAAAGGCCGATGTTTAAGGGGGAACCCTTCGATTTCTGGAATCGTTCGAGTAAATTCTCTGGCTACTGAACGAGGGTTGTTTATTGTTTCGCGGAAGTTCCGCCGAAAAGGATTTATTCCGGCGTGGTGGAAGGCGACGATCGGTTTTTATGTTTTTCTCATTGTACATGTAAAATTAACGTGGGCTGTAGTGTGCAGCCCACTCGCATGATGGGGGTATATCGTAAAAAAAATTAATAACTGATGAACGCTATTTACCGTCAATAAATCGCTATTTATTAGTGACAAATACCAACGTCTGGTTAGTAGACAATATTACATTACTTATCGTGGCACCGACTAATGGTACCCCATTGTACCGGCTACTGTATTTCGACTTGGGCGGCTGCCCCCCCGCTAACAGCGATCCCGACTGCATTTTTAATATTGTCATTACACCGAAACCCTTTCCGTCGTGCATACGCGCTCATTTCGGTACGGTATTCTTTTATTTTCCCGACGAGACTGTATATTCTGTGGGTGCGGCGATTCGATTTGATCAGTCCGGTGTATCAGATTCTCCAACTTTGATAAATTCGCTGCGATGAATCATTTATGAAAAATTTTATAGAATCTCCAAATAGATCGAATGGACGAGCATTAACTACAGCTTACAGATTTTCGTGTCAATTTTAAGTGTAATAGTTCCTAATCCGACTCTGTTGGTGACTAATCGTTTTTTTATTAATTAAAATTCGTAGTAAGTGCGGAAGGTATAGGCGAAAAGGATTTGGAAAATCGTCCGCGTTACGGTTTACCTGAAGCGCTCGGTGGAGCCGTCAGCTGTCAAATAATAACATTGTAAAACAAACTCTTTACGCCAAAGTCAACGCATTTAGCATGCCATTATCTATAATAACAGTGGAAAATCACGCGGGCACCAACTTTGCAAATTGCTAAATTGACGATATTTGATAGTACGGCTCCGGCCGCAGGAGCTGGAAGGCTCTATTCCAGGACCGAAGTCGAACAATAAACCCCCCATTGAATTTCGCCTTGAAAATTTGAATTATCTCGAGATGAATAATCAATGGAAATTTGTTAGAAATGCATCATGTAGCATTCTAGCAATACTGTAAAAATCCACCTAAATAAATTTACCTATATTTAAATTACAGTTAAATAATTAATAAATAAAGTATTGGTTTTATTGATGTTCTAACAATCTGTAGCATGTAGAATCTGTTGGGAGTCCCTCTCTGATTGCTGGAGTACAGGTCCTACCTTGCTGCATAATCTTAATACAGTTTCGCAAGTTTCATAATTAGTGTTCTTAAGCCCGCCTTAGACAAACATATAGAACAGATTTATTTTAACCTGTATATGCGGTAACTTCTGTCGCATAATCATCAATTTCCACCCTCGCCTACAATAGGTATGACTTTAAAAATTATTTCCCAGCTTATACTTAATTATCACCCTTTTATAGATTCACTTAAATTAAATATAACACTTATTAGCTAATTAATTTTATTATATCCAAAAAAAATTCGATTTGTTTAGTATTTTTTAAACGCGCGTTTCGTTGTAGACCTCCCGACTCCCTCTCGTAAATTCCATAACTATAAATCTCGGTGGGCGAGCGAAATATTGTTGACTTTCGTTAAGTTAAGGTTACGGAGCGGGTCGTCGCAGATAAAGGGTTAAAGAGAGGGTTATAAGCCGCGCAGCAGGACCGAATTGCGGATGCACAAACATTGAACGTCTTGTAAAAATCCCGATATTAAATCAGGTATGCAAACAGATTACCTATTCGGAATTATCTCGGAAACTTCGTCAGGAACGCTTATAACAACGAATGTTAGCAGGAATATTAGCAGTAGGCGGAGAGAGGGTGGTTTTGCAATGGCGTATCAATTGTTTGGTCGACGAGGTTTTAGTTAAAAACTATAAAAAAATAAATATATTTGTTGTGGGATTTTTGAACATACAGTACATGTATTGTTGCGGTAATGCTGTCATCATGTGTCATCGATTTAAGTATACAATACATACGTGTAACTCAAAAGAGAATAATAAAAATTTGAAAGATAATTAAAATTTGACAACAATCATTAAATATCAAGAGATTTTAGGCTGCAATTTAAAAAGATAAGAAAATCCCGAAGAAAACCAGTCCCTAGTACAGGTTTGAAAATAATATTACAAACTTAGAAATAACAGATATATTTCATACAAAGTAATGAGCAATAATAATTGTTGCAGTCCGAACGCTGATTGTTGCGTTCCCAAACTTTGTTGCACACAAGTCAATCCCCTCGATTCCTTCAATTGCTTAATCTCCATAATATTTTGGGTGATATACATTCTTTCGCATGCTACCGCCGGTTTGTACGCCTACCTTCACTTTTCGGGCAACTGCGACGACTTCACCGTGTCCTCGGTCATTTTGGCGGCGGCATCCGCCGTCTTCGCCATAGCCTCGAACCTGAACCTGCTGAAAATCATGCTGTCCTGCCACCCTCAAGGGTGTTTCAACTTGGTATACACCTCTTTTGTGTACATTATGCTGGGCGCTATAGCGCTGGTATCCGGCGTCATGGAGGTAATGACTCGCAAAGAATACTTGCACAAGATTGCATATCAATTAGGCATTGTGTCGGGGTCGCTGGGAATCGTCGTCAGCCTGATCACCAAGCTGCTCTTTTGGTACTGTTGTGGTGTAAGTATTCGAGGTGTCTCTTTTCTTGGAGAAGTTGTGTCTAATGTTATTTTTTTTCTATCTTTACAGCCTGATACAACTCCCATTCCTTGCTGTTGTCCTCAACAATCTTGTTAGAATAATTCGTGATGAGACAATTACGTTTTGATTGTTATTTTTATTACTTGTCTATTTATATGTTAATGTCAAAAATACCTATAAATAAGCTACAATTATTTATTATAAGGTTATAGACTTAAATGATGAGGTCGATACATCGGTACTGGGAGTCAAACCGTTCGAAAGCGCATAAAATTTATCGAAATAATTGTATGGGAGATATTCGAGATATTCAAATGAAGTATTGTAAATACGAAAGTGGATATGCACGAACCGTATTTAATAAAATATTAATTTATTTATTGCATTATAAGAACAATAGATCGATTTTATTAGATCGAAATCGAAACGGAAAAAAGAAAAGGGGCGATTTGCATACAACGTGGCATCTGAATTGCTCCTTCGTTGTGATGTTCATAAATTTCGTTCGGTGATTTATGCAATTTCGTTCTTCTACCGAAGCTCCGGAGGTACTTTGTTAATATATTTATATTGGTTCTTTGTTTTTCGTTTAATTAAATTAGAAAATATCCGTTTATTTATTTACCAAGTGCGTATATTGAAGATCATAAAACATTATGGCAATGATTAATATCTCTAAAGAAATATGTGCCGACCAGAAAAGGCATCGAGGTAAGTTTATGTACGAGTTGACCGTATATTTACTGATAAAGATCGTTGCAGTTCCATGTGCATATATAATTATACATAATTTTACGATTATTTCTCCATAGATGTGTTGTATGCTAACAGATTTTGCTATTTTTGGGTTACCGTAATTGTTTGAATAAACACACTTAAATCTGACCTAAACCTATAAAAATAGTTGAAAAAATTACCGGTGAAGGAACTCATTTCTATTCTAACGCGCTTCATGAAAAGTTTCTGTTATTATGGAATCCAATATAATAAAGTATCCAATATCTTAAAGTAGGAAAATTTTGAACGTAAAAGAAGAAAATCATAACTTGCCTATGTTACTCTATCCAGCAAAATTTTGGGTAATTGAGCTATTTGTTCCATAACATGCACCTCTGCGTTGATAAAGCGAGAAACACCGCCCCATTTCGGTTGCCTAATTAATATTGATTTGACATCTAAAGAACGAGAAAAAAAGCAGCAACGAATAAATAATAGAAGTGTTAAGGGCCAATTTATGAAGACGTTGCTTTAATTGAAGTATCTGGAAATTAAGAAAAAGTCAGGCGTGCCAACCGAACGTCACTACAAGAAAAAAAAGTAATTAACTCTGGTGAATAATTAACGAAGATAAAGAGAGTCGACGTCTTATTAGAAATCGAGCGGGAAACGGGGCGTCCGACCGAAAAAAAAGGGGGTTCGATTGTTGTTTTCCGGGCGGAATATATTTTCCTCGCCGAAGAAGGAATTCCTCCGACCTCCGGTGTCCGATTTTCGGGCGTTCGTTTCCACATTAGTTTCAGCGAACTGTGATTTCGAATTCATATTAAGGGCTTAGGTCGGGTTCGTTTTGAATATTTTATCGTTTTATGGGAGACTGGAGATCATCGTCGTCCGGATTTGATTGCCTTCGTTTTAATTGTGTTTCTGATTACGCCTTTTAATGCGAAATCTGATGCTCCCCGTAAAATCGGGATATATCGAGGCGCGGCTGGTGTAATATCTTTAACCCGAATTTTCAGGTCCTCGCTCGCTCTTGGTTAGGAGTAAAATAAATCGAAAGGGCGAGAAAATTCGATGGGAATCACGTTACAGGTGCGGATTATACGAGAGGACTTTCCGGTGCGTTACAAATAATACATCCAAATCAAGCTTTAATATTTCAGATTATGATAATAAATCCTTAAAAAGAATATTAAATTCGACTCGATTCTCGTCTGATTGATCGAACAACCTTTTGTCTCCTTTTAATAAACGACACGTGTAACGCGAGTCGCGTAATTTGAAATTTAAATTTCCACTTCGACGATTTAAGCCTAACCATACGGCCCATTATGACTCGGACGCTTATTTATTTATTGCCTATTATAAATTTCAGAACGCCTTTGATGCTTCGATTCGAAAATCCCGGTGGATAATCGACGGAAAAAAAACACGAGCAAACGCCATCAAAAGCTTCAATAGAAACAAAGTCTGTATCTCGCGCTCCGATCGCAAAGACATTTTTAATTTATTCACGGACAGCTAAACCCTTCCCTCACTTCCTACGCCTCAGCGGCGTACGAACCATTTTTTTTGTAATAATTAACCACAAATAGATTTACTAAATTTTTTCACTCACACTTAATAAGAATAGAGAGTAGTGTACCCGATCATGTTTTGAACTTTTTAACTAATCATTGCAAGACGTTATTATCAGGTTAGGTTGAGCGTTGTATATGCAAATTTTCGAAAACTATCTAATTTAAAATTTGCGTAGCTATACGAGGGTGGGTAAATATATATTTTTATAGTTTCCGGCGTGACCTGCTTCGGTTGGGTCCCCCGGGGTGGCCCCAATGGTGATATACCGCATCGCCAATGATTCATTGATGACTTAATTTAGGCGTCGCTATGACGACGTCTTGCGTCTTCATCGCGAACGGGCATCGACGCCTGGCGTCGTCTTTTTCTGGCCGAGCCGAAACGACGTTCCGATGAATATTCACAAGTTATTAAAACCGGGACACGTTCACGTTCTCCCGCGCCTCATTCGCAGTCGGACGCGTAGCCGGGAGACTTAAGGTCAAAAAACCGATTCCTTTTCTTTCGCCGAATATTTCGGACGTCGCGAATTAATAATTCCGCGCCGGCCGAACGGGCATAATTAATTTCAATTAATTCGTAATTAAGCGAGTCGTTGGCCTTTTCGGATTTCTCGGGATGCGCCGGGGTTGCCGGCGACTCATCAATCAAACAATAAACGAAAATTGAAGCAATCAATAGGAGACATTTATGGGGATTATAAATCTAATGGCAAATAGAAAACAGTGTATCTTGTACACAAAGTATAAGAGACGGCTGATTGCAAATAATCCCCAAAGAGAGTCGGGAAATTATGAGATTAAAAGAGTCCTCCTATGTGAGAGCCTTTCAAGAAGCGAATCCGCAGTGCCGGGGAAATTTAAATTTTCCACAGCCATCACCTTATATTATTAGTACCAAAAATCATAAATGTGCAATAAATAATTACTCAACGATAAGAGTAATTTCAAATAAAATTTTAAAATCTCAATACAATTTCATATTAAAGTGGCTCAAATAATTTAATAGGACCATTTTTTTTCGATACGCCCGTGCCCGTCGCAGGGACCCTTTTGACTTGAAGATTAACCGTTATTTATAGGGTCATTTTTGATTGGGAAGCTTCATCTTCGTCTTGTATAGGCAATCAGCGATCACTCGACTATGTAGTAATTTTCAATTAAGAGCGCTCCCGTTCGAGTTAGATGCAATTTCGCCGCCGATTCGGGATGCGTACAAAAATCCGGACAGTGTAACGAGGTCGAATTAAAATTTATCTAAATGTCGACGGTATCGAAGCGCCGGAACGGTCGCGTCTTATTTAAATTACGCCCCGGATATATCGAATTATTGCGGGGCTGGCAGTTCCCCGTTCAACTATTAAAAATTCCAATATCAATTTTCGTCCGAGAAATTTTCGATTAACGACGATGGCGTAAGTAGATCGCTAATCGTTTTTAAACTTTTCTTTTAAGGAGGAAAAACTGCGGAGGGTGAATTTTTATGCGAGACGCATCGCATTTGCCTAAAGAACCATGTAATTGATACAAGGGGTATCGGCGTCATTTTAATTTCAAATAACGAAGGATTATCCTACCGGATACCCAACGAGTTTTATTAATATTAATTCCATCTTTTCGATCGATCCGGTTGCGCTTTTCGAAAACACCTATATACCCGACTAACCATTATACCTGCCTCTGAAATAAAGTTTTAACTGCTTATTCGTTTCGTTCATTGTCTGATTCAGATTACAATGTTATTTTTTTTTTCTCCTAATTATCCCGGATTATTACCGAAGTTCATCCGACCAATTACGTTTAATTTATGTCGACGTACCGACACTAAACTATTTTATTCCTCGGCTCAATTTTCCAAACTGATGGTTAAATATCGGCAGACACGAAACGTCGGATTCTAATAGTTGCTCGCATATTAATCAAAATACGGGAAATTGTAAATTATTAATTGCCAGTCGAATAACGAAAAGCGCCCAAGAAATTACTGATAGAATCGTCCAATTTAAACTAATTTATATTTTTAAGAGTAAATACGTTTATATTTTTAATTTCTCCGTATATTCAATAAATTTATTTATCATAAACAACCTAGCAAACTTCCCTTTAAACATCCCCCATCCGGCATTACAAAGAGCTTACTTCGATAGAAATATCGGCGAGGGTGTTTTAACAAGATAATTTCCAATATAAGGGAAACTCCACTGAAACCGGCTATACTTTAATCTACTTTAATAACAATTTAATCAGTAATTATTGGATTTATAATTAGCACTTCGGTTTACACCTTTAATATACAACGGAATCCCGTTAATACTTTGCTAGAACAAAAGTAAATCTCGCTCCGGTCCCCCCGCCAACGCCCTCTTTAAATTAATTTATTGGGAAAAGCGAGCGATGACGGAAGAGAGTTTAATGTAATACCGGGTCGGTTCGATAATTAACCGGAATCTGATTATGTAGCGGTATTTTTTTAGCGTATACGCGTAGACTATTAATCGCATCGAAATACATAACCATTACCGTAGGAATCGCATAAATTACAATATCCAAGGAAGCCGTTGGACATATTCAGGCAATGCATGCATGTCGGTCCGTGTATACGGCATCGGCACATATCAATAGCCATTATGCCATCAGTTCCGCGTCGAGTTGTAAATCAATTCAGTGCAATTGGAGATGTAATTGTACAATAACATATGACAGCTTCAGTTGTATCTGTATCTATATCAATATCAATATCTGCGGCGCAACGGTCTAATTCGAACTGATGTAAGCCAGATATGGGTTTGGGGAAATTACGCACGATTGAACATTGTCGTGTATTGATGGATGATTTGTTAGAAATTTCCCGGCCGAATTTTATCGCGTATAAGAAAAGAAATAAATCGGTTCGTCGGCGACTGGATATTAATTCGACGGTTAGCAACTCGTCGGGCGATTATCCTACATTTTACAGCGTAATTAATGATTTTTCCTAATTAGCATCGTGCGTGATCGGCCGATTAGGTCGAGATTGGCGCGGTTGCGTATGGGAAATCCTTCCTTAGGTCCCATCCACGTCGCCAGTCATGCGATCCGGCTATCCGTCAAAGACTTCGTTTAACGTTCGACGATATTTCTGACAATTATCGATGCGTCGGTGTATCTGATAATAGTATAACGTTCGCCGGCGTGGATCGAAGATAACGCGACGGAATCAATCGATACGCCGATGCACGGTCGGCCCGCGAAACCGAGATGAATAAATCGCCGGTTTTACTGGCGCATAAACCGGCTTCCCTGCGGAAAATTCAATCCGACCAACCCGCCGTAGTCGCTGGTATATAAGGAAATGAAGCAACAAACTTACAAATGGTCCGGAACGGCATTAAGCGGCAGCCGATCGTCTCGGCATAGCAGAATGCCCTGGAACACTCAACCGCGATCTGTTTTTGGTTTACCGACCGAATCAAGACGCTTTTGAATTGCCATGTTAATAATGGAGAGCATCGAGTACGCATTGAAACGGGGTTAGAGGATTTTAAAAGGGGGATTTAAATAAACGACGCCGAAGTCTTATCTAATCGATACGCATCAACTCTGCTACTACAATTTATTAATTACACTATTAACGGAGTGATGTATTTTTACAAGGTCAAACTGGCGCGGTTGATAGGATCTGTTAATGAATAGAAATGCGCTACTAAAATCAATTCTCTATGTTAGAAGTATCAAGCGAATCCGATTCCTAATGAAAATTCAGCGAAATCATGCCCGGGCGCGCCGTTAAATGGGGCATAAAATTCTTCTTTTCGACACTCATCTGTTATTCATTGTATCGGTTCCTCGGTCGGTTGATTTCTTAAGGCCTTCGCCGACGATTAATTTCATTAAAGGGCTTTCTCGCAGATCGAAAAATTACACTGATTAATTGGGTCGTTACGTTCGATTGTCGCCGTTTGGTCGGCGAAGATTAAAAGCGACGCGAATTAAACTAAATAATTTTATGCTAGAGCTTTAACAAGTCTTTAAAATCGTGGTGGATGAGTTGATGTGCCTCCACCATTTTTGGGACCCTAGTGTATTCTTTGCTTGTTGTACAATTGAGTGGGCTCGGGTTAATTTTGTTGTACCTGTTGATTTGAGATTATGGGTTTTTTGTGTTCGATGAGTCACATCTTCCGGTGAGGCATCGTAGACAAGTCGACGCCCACGCGTCCCTTTTCGAAATAATCGACAGCGCCTCGTATGATATTTTTTCGAATACAATGGAAAGGGTGCAACTTTTTATGTCTTGATTAATTTGTTTTATTCTGAATTCATGTATAAATGAATACGATATTAGTGTCGATTTGTTTGTTTTACCGATGCGGATTTATTTGTATTTATTTTTTCACCGGCCCACGCGCGGCCCGTTAAATTATTTATCAACCGTTTATGCACCGGCTCGAATCAGTCGCGACTTTCCCAATTATCGCTAATCGCGATTCCGGCATATCTTAATGTCGTACAAAAGACGCGGGAAAACCCTTATACCGAGCTCATCATCAGTGTAAATTGGTCGGAAGGTTCGCGATTAGGCGAAGGATGCCGTGAACAATAGTCCCGGATTCCGGAATCATACACATGGAATAGACATGTATTATACACTATTCAATAAACGGCGGTTTCGCGATGTTTCTGCACCCGATTTCGTTAACGGACCGTCTCGACTGCACTCACGAACTTTAATCCATTTTAAACCAACAATGAATACAAAAATTGTTCATACTAAAAAATGTGACAAAATTAAACAATACTTATATGAATTGTGTAGATAAGATAAAAAACAACAACAACCTGAAACGATTTACATTGCTCCTAACCTTGTAGGTATACACTTAATGGTATTTCCAAACTACTAACAAAAGTGTATTGTATAGGTATAAGGATTATATTACAATGAATGAGTGCAATGTACTCGGCACAATTATCGGTAGTACATCCAAGATATTCGTGTCTCACCAGCTCGCTCTTCGGTTAAGTGTACCTTTGAACTTGACAATTCAATTGTTCTCAATTTCCTGTTAATCGCTTCGCCTTAATTCCCGAATACACCGGATTGGAAAGTGTGTGACTGAACGTGTGGGCGGAACGTCTGTTCGCTATCGACGTTTTCCTAAAGTCGGGGAAAACTGCGAGAGTCGGAACTTCCCTGTCGGCCCTCGTATACTATAATTTTCGTAGGAGGTTGGTACACCTGCACGGAACGCATCAATAAGATGCTCTCTCGACGAGCGACGGCGAGATTCATATTCAGATTTAAAGTTTTGGATTCCTATTGAAATCTTTGATTTAAATCATTTGAATACACGACCAGATAAGCAGCGAAATAATAAGGAGGCCCGGCGAGTGGAACACGAAGATCGCCCGGATAAATGGGGGTTCGGGAAAGTTTTCGAATTTCAATGAATGAATGGCTTGATTCGAGCTTCTGGTATTATGTCGTTGTTCGAATTTTTTTTTTTTTGGTGCCCGTTTGTTTATCGACATCGATGTCGGATTATTTCAATTGAATGCGCTTTTTTCGTTTGTGCATATCGCAGATGCTTCTGTCGTATACAACAAAAACCAATTACTAATGATAATGTCGGTGTTAATGTTCGTAATTCGTTCACTGTTCAATCTAAAAATATTCTAATGTCCCATTTTCGTCCGTCTGTCGAGAACAATAGTTCGAAAATTGAAATGTTCGGGCGCATTTCCATGAATTCAATTTCAGTAGAGCACACAATTGAAATAATAATAGAATCAATTAAATACCTAACCCTTCCGAGATCGGGAAATTCGAAACGAACACAACAAAATAAATAAATTAATTAAATATTCCGAACGGAAGCTCGAGCGAAATTGGAGTTCGATGTTTCGGACGAGATTTTTACAAGGCTGCGTAAAAAAGCCGCTTCTATCCGAATTATCGTCGTCCTTTCGTCTCCTTTTAATTTATTATCCGCTCCCCTAACACATCGACACGACCGCGTCAAAGTGTTGATACCCATCCTAAGAAAGAAAAATGTATTTCTTCAGATGTGCGAGGGTTCCCTTAATCCGATAAATCAAATCAAAGATCAGTAGATCTTCCTCAGACGGAACTTATAAGAGCTTATACGCGGCAGCCCCGCAAGAATAGATCGACTCCGTTTCTCCGTTTGTACGCGACTGTGTATAAAACTCGATTTTCCTTTTATATCCCGCCGAAAAGCTTTTCCTCGCCCGCCCTAATGCCATCGACTTATTTTCGGTTTTCGACTAACCCGAGATCGATTCCACGTCCGAGATTAATCCGGGGCGTTTAGCGCCCGCACAAACTCCGGTTTTCGTTCGAAACTAAAGGGGTGCCGCGCCGCCCGGCGATTCGCCAATGACACGTAACAAACGACCCGGACTTGTCTAATTGATGATCAGTTTGTCATATCTGAAGTGGGATGCATGTTTCTACAGTGCTAAAGACCGAAACGTCTCGGGTGGTCGGCTCGCGTCAAAATCCTTTAACCGCCTCTATTCTATCTCAAATAGGCATAGGCGCCACTATCCACTTTCTACAGACAACCTAATAGCCCTTACAAGTTTTTTTATACGGTAAAAATTATTGTTTAATAACACCTCCTTTGACTCACTTTCAATAATCTTCACTCCACTTCATAATTTCTTGGATTATCAGGACTGCGTATTTAATAGCATGAATTAGGATACAAATTAGGATTAGTACGTCTATGTATATGAAGAGACGCCATCGACACCCACATTGTACATCCGTTTCGAAAGATACTTCTCGTCTTTTATCGAACAATAATACGACGTAAGTCATACGGCGCTGTTTAAATATGATAATGGAGGCCCTCTGTATATATCACCGAGTCGGTATTAGCTAAAAGAAAACGGAATGCCTAATGCGGCATATTGTATATGCATTACCTACTGTACGTAGGTATATCTCTATTCAATTGCTATTAACTATACCTGCTGAACGTTTATTTTTATACACCTAACCTGATGTGTGTTTGTAATTGTAAATTATTCATTGGTGATTGTGATGCTAGTTAGTAGTTAGTAGTAAGCTCGAATTTATATGCACCATTAAGGTTTTTTCCTATGCTATAGGATACATTAGATACTAAATAGAAGACAGGATAAAGTGTATTAAAAAATTATTGTAATAAGCTGGTAATGGTTGATGTGAAAACTTGTGGAGTTTCACAATAATTCAAATGGAAAAGCGACAAAACATCGCACTCGTCACCTATATCGTCGGGGCGCAATGCGAACGGGAACGCGCTGAAAATATGACACAAAGCGCGCCGTTTCGTTGATAACGGTATCGCTGAAATGTCATAAAGTCGTCCGTCGAGCGGGACGCGCAAAATGCTCGGTGCACTATGCAATATGCATATTAGAAGGCGCTCCTCTCTCCGGCGACGATATCCGAACGATTTCCATCCGTTGGTGTACGTATAACGTAATTTCGCGATAAGGACAAAAGTGATGGCCAACGATTCTATCGAGCAATAACTAATATACATAGCAGTTTAAGTGCGATATACGGAACGATAAACTTCGGTTGATGTTATAATAGTTGGATCTCACGCGAACGATACGATAAGGGCCGAACGGTGTGCGGCTCTGTTGGGCTCTGCAGATACGCCGGCCCGATTTCTCTGGATCGCTTTGATGCATTGCACACGCTGATATATTGTACTTGATATGATTCGTATTACGGTTAATTGTTAATTGCTCGCTTTAATTAAATTAAAATTCGAAAATTGCCTACTTTCGATCCAACGATACCAACTCCCCAACGAATAATTTTAGGTAGAGTAAGTGCGCTAAATATGGACCGGTCTTATAATTTTGTTCCACCGCCATTTTAAAAAGAACGTGCTTTATATCGAGTAAATGATCATCACACACTAAGCATCAATACTCCTTTGACCGATCTAACGCTTTTGCAGTGATCCAGGATGCAAGCATATATTTATGGATAGCCTTTTTTAGTTTTCTGCAACGCGCAATCTAATTTTCTAGCGAATTTTGGAAGTTTTTTAATCCAAAAAATACTATTTTTTATGGAAGTGGGTAAGATCACGAGGAAGGTGAGTCATGTTGCAATTAATTGTATTAAGTTTTAATATTCTATAATATTCCAATTTTCTGAAAAATATATTAATCCCACAATAAGTAATTATCACAATGGCTAAAACGTGGCTAAAAATTAATTTTTATGTTCTAGAACAGCTTCTACCTAAAATAATAGAGAAGACCAGACAAGCATGGGATAAAAAACTGAATGGAGGAGACAATTATAAATGCACGAGAAAAGAAAATGGGATTTTTGAATGCTTTAAAAACATACACCCAAAACAAATCACTTAATGATATCACCATCCCAAAAACTTGGGAGACAATCAACATTACCGAGTGAATTGGAAGATGAATTAGTCAATTATATTCTAGAAATGGAAAAAATCTGGATGTGGTCCATATTATGTTCAGTTTCTGAAAGTTCATAAAAATGATATACTTTAGAAAATGTTTATTTAAAAGATTTTGTTTTTTTTTTGAAGAATTTTATTATAAGTTTTTCTTAACTAAATGATTAAGCAATTGTTTAATATAAATTAAGCTGACTCAAAATTAAAATTCGACTTTTTATTAAGAAAAGTGCTTATGGTGGTCCATATATAGCGCACTTCCTCTACTAGAAAAATTAACCTGCCAGTCATACGTTCGAATCGACCACAAAAAGAACGAGACCAAGTGGTGTCTGATCTGAATATTAGACCCATATCGAATCGAATCGATACCCACCAGCATACGAACCGTCCGGATAAACCGAGGGGGGTCGAATCGACCGAAAGGTGCCCGTCACTTCGGTTTTGTGGCGTTCGGAATTCGAAATTCGAAAGGTGACCAGTAGGTAAGATAAGTTACCTATATCTCGATAAAGGTATTTTCACCACGGGAGGCGTCACGTATCAAAAAGACGTCCGTTCGCCTTCCTCGTGTCGTTCAGATGCACGAATGAACGGCCGGAGCTTCGAAAATTTTAATTATTTTTTCCTTCAATTTTATTGTAGCACAATACACATAAAGGAATACCCAGAATATTTTGTTGTAACAATTATATTTTTTTTATTTCGGGAGACCTTCTTTCCTACAACTCATTGATGCACTTATTCAATTATTGAAGAGAGAGTAAATTCATACAATAAAAAATTCCAATAAACCTTAATGGTTAATTAAAGGGGGTAAATTACTGTGTTGCATTGCGCTTGAAAATTTCGTCGATTTTAGGTAAATTTCCGCCCCCGGGTCGTAATTATTCCGTTTTTTTACGCGTTGCTTTTTTCAAAGATTTGTTCATCATTAGCAGCGATGTTCGCAACTATGTTTGATCGTCGCTGAAGAGCCACCGGAGCAAAATACAAGCAATTATATTTTTATTTATCAACACAATCAAACCTTTTGTTTCGTCGTTTGAACAACGGAGGAAAAGGGGCGAGGGGTTAGCGATAGGGTCAGGCATTGCGCTTTCTCTAATGCAGGATCGTCTGCGATTCGCATCCTACCTGCATAAATATATATTTTTTTGTCAACTATTTTATTAACTACTATTATATCGTTAATTAATCGTGTTTATATTTAAATAGTCGGTTAAGATACACAAGAAAAGGTGAGGTGAATATCGAATAGCGAGGGAGGAAATTTCCAGAATCCTATCCTGGTCCCGTATCTCGATTGAAAATTCTTTTAATTTAGCTTTCTGCTTGTTTAAAGAAAACCCTTTTTTCCTCTGCCTGCGTTTTATTTAATTTGTCATTTTATTGTACTGGCCATTCGCCGGAGACGTGCGCTCAGATATCGCGAATTTTTTAATTGCCTCGGACTGAGATAACAAAATCAAAATGTTAATTAACAATCTGGGTGTGCTCTCTAGTTAAAATTAAAGAAAAATACTCCGAGCCTCTGAATATTTCATTACAACGGAACATCATTTTTATTTTATTTGTTCGGCATACAAAACGAAAGGCGAATCAGCGGCAGGGGTCATCAACTATTATAATGGGTTATCAAAATTCACAATATACAAAATTACTCAAAAAAAAATACTTAGAATTTCATTATTTTCAACTTATGCATCATTAAGCGCACCTTTACTTTCTCTTACATAAGAGAAGAATTGCTAAAACAAAAAAGTATGTGGATACTAAGTATTATTTTCCAATACTAATTCAGTAGGTATTTATTTTTGCTAAAGTAATATTTGTATGTATAAAATGAAAAATCCTCTTGTTACGCCCTTTCATTCGCATTCATTTATATTCGAGCAAAAAGGTAATCGGAGTCTTTTCTGTTGAAATAAAAAGGACGTCGTTGATTTTTATGCGCTAAATTTAGAGAAAAATCTCCCGAAGATTCCATCCGGCCGTTCCGCGCGCGGGCATTAGAGCAAAGAATTATTTATTATTAATTCAATGGTCGGGCATCGAGATATCCATCTTTTTTCGTTACTTTTTATGTACGTTGACCTTCGTGACACGAACTATCTGCGCACGAATCGAGAAATTCAGATTTCTTGCCAAAGTAGGAAAGGCCAATTAATCGTGTATTACAGAGATACAATTCCGCGCCCACGATTTCCCGTTCGGACAAAGGAAAATTAAGATGTTAAACTGTTCGATGGTATCTTAAATGTTTTCGTCAAATTGTACAGTTTCGTGGATATAATTTTATAATAACACCAAGGAATTTGATGCAGAAGTCTGTAAGGTTAATATAGCGTTTTTAATGCACTATTAATCAAATTAATTCGGTTAAAATAATAATGCGAAATCCATTTATTCGCGATGCTGAAAGAAACGAAACTTTTTCAATAGCTAACGAGAGTTCATATCTCGCATAATTACTTCAATTTATCCATCGCATTTTCAATACAACGGCATTATTCATAATTTTCGTTCATTAATTAATTTTTAGTATCATAAATTAACACCTTATCAAGGCGCTATCAAATAATGCCTTTTTGCCAACGCTTAATGTCAAAGCTGATTGATTTTTGGCCGTTGTAAAATCTCGCCTGCAACGATTTTTCGGTTTATTGTGATGAACTTCGCGTTATTAATCAGCCCATGAACGTACCGAAAAAATGGTAATTCGATTAAATAATAGATAACAATTAAAGGGATTTTTTTTACAGTCGAGCGAAATAGTAAAATTCCTTATTTGCACTGCGCATAATAATAATAATCGCAGTAGAATTTTAATTAAAAACCATTCCACATTTGCATGCTCGCCGGTCGGGGTTCTCTTTTGTTTTTGCTTCCCGGCTGATTTTCCGCTATTCAATTATCTCTTTCGTTCTTTCTATAACAATTGTCAATCTAGTAGGTCGCTCTATTTGGTTTTCCCATTAATTTTAATTCGGCACCCACTTCACGACCGGGTAAACGCGAAGTTCTCAATAAAGCCTCTATTATTTTTATTACAAGGTACCCCGACGAAATAGCCCAAGACAAAATCGCACAAAAATCAAATGATAAAGAGACTTGCCTTTGTCTCGGTTATCATTGGACTGTTTTGATTTGTGCTAATTTGTCTTGGGCTATTTTATCTTTGGGCTGTTTTGTCTAGGGCAATTTTATCCTGGGCTATTTTGACGCGTTATATGTTATTAGAATACCTCTACTACTTGAAGTGCGTAAAGGCTGATAAAGCGAACACCAGCAAGCGTGATTACGCATCGCATCATAAATATTTATACGCCCGATGAATTATCGAGTCAACTCTTTTTCCTCTCGCAGTTGATAATGGATTCGCCGGCATGTTTTGTATCTACTTACTCGCCGGCGTCGGCGTCGTTTCGTGCCGATACTAAAGCGTCTTTAATTAAAAATATAATCCTACACTACATAGGTACTAAGTACACTAATCAATTTGGAGGAATTTTTAATATACTAGGTACCCGAAGCGATTGTTGGGACGCCCAACCACCTCGAAGCGTTTCCATCCACTATACACCGCAAACTAATAAATATGTATTAAATATTAAATATCAAGATGGCTAATAACACGTTCCGCGTTCTCCGATATTAAAGGTGTCAGTCAGAGGTTTCATATCGATGCGATACGTAAAATATACGGGACGAAAAAAAACGCGCCGTTCCGACAATGAGAGAATTTATAAGCGAAGGATCGGAACATAACGAAGCGGTACAAGAAGGATGGAAGGATGAAATGAAGCGCGTACGAAACGGCACCGTTCTGACGTTTGACGTGGGATCGAAAAGACTGACAACTAACCAACCCACCGGGAAAACGTATCTGTAAAGATTGCTTCTCACTGATTCCGACGATGTGCTGTAAAATTCGTTGCATATCGAGCTGGATGGATTCGACAAAAACGGTGTTATCTGTATGGGATTTACTGAGCAAAGAATGGAATTGGTATGGAATTGAACCACATACAATTATTGGCAATTACTCTGTAGTAAGCCTAATAGTTGTGATGATGTAGGTACATTTTTGTTCAACACCTTTTTATTCATCCTTGTTGTAATTTATTTCATCTTATTCCAGTTGGGTAAATCAATTGCTTCACGAATATATTTCCAATAAAAGTAGATACTTTTCGAGTGGAATTAATAGTAGGGGAATTTAATCAATCGAAATTAGCAGGTACTTGTTCGAGGAAGGTAAATAACGCGGCTTTTAAAATTAAAAAGCCAGAAATCGAAAAAATCAAAGAAACCGCAAAGATTTCCGGTAAGAAAAGCCGGGGCGAATCGAGATAATTAAAGCCCTTATTGGTTATCTGATCCAGAAAAGCCCTTGTTTACAGGTTCCCTTTTGTCGCTTTGAAATTTTTCAATTAATTTGATACGGCGCCGCCCCTTATGCTACCGATAATAAAACTTATTGAAGTCTTATTCCTCGTTCGTCGGCGGCAGAAGTGCTTTTGTCTCGGGAATTTTTAAAAGGTTTCCTTACTTATTACTTATTATCGGGACGGAATTAGTCCGAGGGCGGTTTTCTAACTCGGATATACAACGGAATTGTTTCAACGGAACGCTTTTTTCCTTCTCGAAAGTACCGGAAAATTACGAAAATAATGCGGCACAGACGATCAATCCCTCGTTTATTCGAGACGTCTTCCCCCGTTCTCCTCCTACGGAATCGACTCAGACGAAACGCAAATCCAATTTAAGTTGGCCGCGTTCCGAAGTCGCGGGCCTGTCACTTGTCAATCTAAGGCCGCTTCGATCTGTCTGTTCGCATTTCCAGTTTAGCGTCGGCGTCGCGACGCCCGCCCTTAACGTTCAATTAACGCTCTAATTGGAACCGATCGTACGGAATTAGACGATGTTCGAGTCGGCTTTTTTTTTCGAAAAACTTCGAATTTAACGATTGTTGTTTCACTGCCAGATATCCCCAGTGATTGACGCGTATTTTTCTACGGTGTTTTTTTTTTTAAGTGGAGAAACGTTTCGTTTGGACGAGGAAAATTAACGCTTGTATTGCAAGCAAGATGTATAAGAAGGTTATTCCCATCATTAAATTTTAAGAAATCAAAAAAAGTCGCGTTGAACTTCCTCGGAGCACAATAAGCTAATGGAGCAGTCGCCTCCAGGATACCCTGGAAAGCGAGCGGGACCGTTTACCGTTCCAGAAATTCAAATGCGCGGTTAAACTGAATTTATCATCGAGTTTATGGCAGCTACAAGAAAAATCGACTCTCCTATGAATAAAACAGAACGATTTTTAGAGTCTGAAGCGTCTCACCGTCCGGAATTATTCAATACTTTCGAAAGATATGGATGCCGGCAGTCACGTGTACTTTTTTTCCTCTGCGCCACGTGAAATCGTCCGAAAACCATTGGCTTATCCAGCCCCAAGTTCCTGCGGGTCACCCAGAAAATTTATATTTTAGTTTTTACAAAACTTAATGGAATTTAAAGGAGAAGCTGGACTAAATAAACTATAAACTGACTAGCTGATGGTTTATTTTCCACTCTTCAATACGAATATAGTACCTACGTAAGCTTAATTAATTTTTTAATAAAATCGTACATAAGGTTAGTTACAATGTAGATAATTACAATTTTTTTGGGAATCAATCCCTAATGTTGTTTGAGGTGAATGCCAATGACCGTGCGCCGGGGGAGGAAAACGAATATAAGAATATTTAAACGCATATAATATTGAAAGAAAGGTATAACGTAAGTGACATCAGGCTAAAGTAGAATGGCACTATATACATTTATAGCGAGTGACATTTCATTTAAATATTAAAGTCATCGACTTGAAAATGCTAAGGCCTCTATCCTCGCGTGTCTTGTGTGTGCGAATATACGAGTAACGTCGTTCTTTTGTATAGATGTGTTTTTTTTTTCGCTTTGCATTTTTCACGAAAGCTTTCTTGGGACAGTTTTCCGCTAATTTTTTATATCGGATGAAGTTAATAGATTTCGATACAGAATGCTAAATAATACTCCAGAATCCTTCAGAAAGCGGTTCGGAGTATATTTTATGATTTTTTCTTGAAGCGTTTTAAGGAATGAACACGAGCGAAATGGATCGGAAATAACAATCGTTATAGTCAGATGTTTGCAATGAAAAATAATACAGAGCTTTGGGTATCATTTACCTACTACAGCTGAGTTAAACCAGAGGCGCAGGTTCTTGATTATCACATTATTTAAAAAAGTATAAGACAATTTTTCTATTCTTAAGGATTCTTTGCAGTGAGTAAATTTCACTTAAAAATATTCTCATTCGACGCGATTTTAATTTTCTATCCGAAACAGTTCGAAGTATTTCCTTTGGAACGATTCCGGGACTGATAATGGATTGATTGTCTGTATACGTCTTTGCCTCGAACCATTATAGTTATTAAAATTCCCTTTTATTCCTTATCAACGGGTACTGCGATGACTGCAGGGAGAATGGGATTGACAGATCTTTTATCTGGATAACAATGCCAGAAGTATTCTCGATATCTCCGGGATTATTTCGACCGCGGTGTACGAACTAAGTGCTTTTCCTTTTGTTGCGATCGGCATTCTCCGGTCGTTATTTTATTTTCAATTTTTTTCCCGCGATTCGCTCGAAATTACGCCGAATTAGTGGAATACATTGGTAGATATCAGGGAATTCTGCGGCATAACGAGCTTTAACAACCATCAATTCCTTTAAATTACTGCTTAATTCCATTTTTTTAAGACCATATTTCCTTTCTCGCTGTTAATCTAATTCAGATTCATCGCTTATTTGATATCATACAGAGTGAGTAAATTTTAATAGTCTTCCACCTAATGTCACATATTTTTACTTATTTTAATCCATTATTTCTTTCATAAACTCGTTACTTATTTAATTTAATATTACCTCTATCTAATCTGCAAATGTATTAGTAGTCGTTAATACTAATCTTGGTGGTATATTATTTGTAATTGCGTTAAAGAGTACCATCATGTATGTACGAACGCAAGGCGCCAATTACCTCATTATTAATCAAGTTGGCTGGTCGCACATCAGACGACAGCTGTCAAACGATGATGTCACTTCCTGTCAACGATCACTTGATCGGTAGAGGGGACTCTAGACGGCGTTGTATCGGTATTATCACTTTACTTCGTTCTCGTTATACTTAAATTGATGCGTTCTGGCTTATTGTTTATCATCAGTAAACAGACAGCACGTTCAGTTTGAAAGACTTTTCGCGTTCACCCTGTAGGTGGAGATTTAAAAATCATTCATAGTTTCCGGTCCATTCTCCCCTGGAAACGTACACATTTCGCCATCAAGCCCGCCGATTTTATCGTATGGAAACGACGCGACGGAATGCATCTTTGAACGTTATTGACAGCGACATTAGAGGGAATAAAGAAGCCGTTTCCCGGGCTCTTTTTCCCCAGCTATCATAAAATCGACATCTGTAACAGATCAGCCACAAAGGAAACCGGGAATCGATTAGGCGTCCCCACGCGAGATGTTCTCAAAATCGCCTCCACCGCCCCCGCAACAACAAACCCAAAGGAAAAAATGCACGGGGGTAACTGCATCCGGGTTGCGCTTTCTCACAGGGTAACTTCAAATCGATAACTATGAGGGATAGTAGAGAGTAGATAGTATAGAGTAGAGAGTAGAAAGTATAGAGATTATAGACGGAAGACATTTTTTGGCAGTAGAGTTGAAATAAATGACTTGTAAAACAGCCAGTATCTTAGATAGCTCTTCCTTGCTTGTTTTATGAAGGGCTAGTTTAATTCGGGAACCGCCTGACGCCCCACGATCGCACTTACCCCTCGTTTCTTACTTCGGTTTTTCCAACATGCTATCGGCTGATCAACAAAACGCAAAAACGGCATCGAGAACAATACAATCGATAGAATGGAAAACACCAAATCGAGTTACGTGATTTCCTCGAGTTCCCCTCGTGAAAACATACTTGGTGTAACGAGTGGAATTTTCCAACCCCACAATACCACAGAACGATTTAATTTTGTGTTATTTTTAAGAGTTAGGTGAGATAATTGTTGTTAAAATAGGGATTACATCTCTCACGCGCCTCGTATACTGCTGAAAATAAAACCCCGAATATAGCGGGAAACTAGTATAGTTCGAATGAGATTTCTGTCAATGCGGTATTCCAATAAATTTAAAATGAATACGAGGAATGCGGTGACCACTGGTCTTTTAGCAATAAAATATATACAGCATCTCTCGAATATTTACATTCCTTCAAAAACTCGTATTCTCGTTTTTCAATTTTCCCTTCTTCCGTAGCGAAAAACGAACAGGAACGATCGGAATGAAAATGGACTCCGGTCTAGGCGAATAAGTTCCCAGGGAAATGCCCGCCCGGAATAATGCAAGGACGAATCAAACATATTAACAAATTTAATAATAAATTGCACGAATTTTCTAATAATAAAAAATATATGAGTTGTTACCAAAATATGTAGGTATTTAAATTCAGTTAAAATCTAGAATATTGAATATGTTGCAATACATTTTAATTACTGGTAATTGTTTTGAAGATATTTTCCTATTAAAATCGTTAAGTGAAAAAATCCGAGTTACCCTCGTAATTTCGACTACATCCAGACAAGAAACGTCAAAAAATTCAAAACGAAAAGGAATAAATAAAAAAAAGTGTATCGGAGTCGAGAGCCCCATCTCATTACATTAATAATTTATCTTTTCAGGATTCCGAAACCGATTCATCCGATACGGAAACGCGAAAGACGAGGAGCACATTTTTATTGTATATATACGGGGGATTTGAAGAACACTTGTGTTAGTTCGCGGAAAGTACGCGGACGGAACTTATTGAAAATGCCTCTACATCATATCTGATTTATTTTCTTTTCAATAAAAACCACTCCAGAATTCCAAATGGCATAACTGCGCGTGTATAGGTATATCTTGCGCCTCTTCCCGTCATCGATCCTCGCAAACTACACCGTTAAAAATTACTTTCTAACGTACAATAAAATAAATTATTGCGGTAATTAAAATTCAATCGATTTGCATGTTTTTTTCTGTTCCATCATTCACTACACCATCCGGTTTTTCATCAGTCATATTTAAGAAGCCGACCTTAAATAATTCACGCAAAATTCCTAATTATAAATTTATAAGTTCCGAGCGAGAGGGACTTTTTCTGATTAGATTGGGACCAATTTTTCTTTTCAAATTAAAAAAAAGTTGTATATTTGATGAGAGCCATTCAATTAGGTCCGCCTAATTGGCTTTTCGCAACGACGACGAATAAATTCATCCAATCCATTTTCTACCATATTATTCCACAAATACACATCCCTATCATTTACTAGAAGTAGAATACTGTGATTAACAAAAATTATATCAAAGCGAACTTCGGTAATAAGTAGGTGTATTTAATTTCAGCGTATAAACTTGGGTCAAAAGTTTCCAAAACCGGAACGACCGGAAATATCGGAAGTTCGAGATGGAATGGTTAAGGAGAAGGGCGATTGTACAACCGACGAAATGTATACCGGATTTTAATCGTACATCGGCGGTTTATTAACGGTTACAAACGGGGTCGGTAGCCGCTAACTTACAATATCAGTTTAGCAAAGTTCCGGATCGAACTTCGCATGGCAGCTTTTTAGTGAACGAATTAAACCCATCGGATCAGCGCGTGAATATTCGAGTACACGAGATGTACAAGTTTCTGACCTGGAGCGTTCGAAAAGAGCGAAACTTCAATTAAACGCCGTCAAATTCGTACGAATGGCCCTCTCCCGAATGACAAAGCGAATCGAAAGCGCGAACGAAGACGAACGAAAAAAAGTAGCAAACTGATAAGGGGAATTGGTAGTGTCATCCCTTAAAAAGAAATTACTCTTCGATTCCCCAGAGGTGGAATTGGTGCCTTCCAATTCTTGTAAATTCATGTAAAAGTATTTCCCAACCCTCTCAGGACTGCAACAGGGCTCCTTGTTCCTCGCAGGAAACCCACAGGGTTGGTTTCTACATTTTTATTTACCCTCAACTCGTATAATTGAATTAAAAAAATAACAATTACACACAACACTACACATCAATTTTTGTGTGTAAATCAATCAATCAATATTACAATTAGCTGTAATTGCCCTTGTTATACAGATAAATAATTTCCTCGAGCCGTCTCTGCTGAGCCGATCTGTGACTTCAGTTCGAATTTGATTGTAAGCGATATAAAAGTGTCGTTTGCCATATCAGAATATGTTTTGTATACGGAATATATCGCTCGGAGCTGTCAGAGATATTAAATTTGAACGAAAATAACACTTTCTTCCGTCGCTCGAACGAAACAAAAAAAATAATAGGAAGGGAAACCGATCGCGCGCAAAAGACGGGGCATTAATAGATGAAGCGTGCGAGATATGGAGTTGCAAATAAAAAAAAGTAACGAAAAACTCGAATGGAATCGGCATTTTCTGGAGATTATCCGATAAGAAAATTGGTTTCGTCGAATCGACGGAGGATAGGTTGAATTGCTCTGTGAGGATTCGTATATATGGGGGATACAAAACGTTTTCGTAATAGGTGCTTTTTTTTACCAATTAATTATTGTGGGAATTTAAAATCGCTTCGATTAGAAATGTGTGTAAGTGATATTTGCTTACATCACTTTACCAGTCACTTTTTAATTAAAAATTAATGTGCACTCGATGAAATTTATACCTATAGAAACTTCCCAATAATTATCAATCCTTCGGAGTTTAATGAACACCTAATAATTAAAGTCAAAAATATAAATTCGTCGGTATTAAAAAAAATTTAGTAGATTAGTAATTAAAACGTTCTATACCATCACACGCACGTTCGAATTCCCATATCCGATATACACACGCCAACGTCTACGCAATCAAAGCGAACTCTCCGCGCTCGTCTGATTGATAAGTCCCGGCCGAAGGAAGAAAATTAAAAATCCTCTCTTTCTCCGTCGACTATTTTTCCCGTCCCGGCCATCGAGCGGGCGTTGTCCGCTTCGAAACGAAGCAGTTGAAATCCTATCGAATAACAAGTTGACAACCAATTAAAAACCGTTTAACCGGCTCGATCTCCATTTATAATTAAGTGTATCGGAGTAGGCCATGTAATTACCGGCCAACCACGATCGGAGAGGTAAATGCCAGCGCGCAGTTTGACAGCCAGATAGACAAGTGACCATCGGTACTGCTATCAGACCCTCCATTGTTATTACTATGGTGAATAATACTCGCTGATGGACCACCTGCCATCGTCCTATCGAACAGCACGCGTTGCTTTATTTTTATCATCGTCATCTCGCGAGATGCTCATTTCCCCCTCGACGTTCGAATCGCGAATTTTCAATACAACGCAAATATTATCACACAATTCCAAATACTAATAATTGAACTGAGCATCCGGAGTTTACTGCATGATAGACTTTGATAGAGAATACACCTTAACGTATGCAAATCGCGGAAAATACGCTCTTAAGACCTCCTCACACGATTCACACTAACCAAGAAAAGCTTTATGTTAAGGCTTGAAAATTATTCTTTGATTTGATGTCTATTAACAGTATAAAAGATACCAATAACTTACCATTATTCTACCAGTACTATTTTTGTTAATATTGGGATTCTACCATGATATAAACAAAACTTTACAATCATTAGTTTCATCTGTTATAGTTGTGATATACTTCTACTTAATAAAGAACTACATAATATTCTCCTTAAAAAAGGATATTTAATGTGTGTACGTGTGTGTATGAGGCTTAATGATAGTAGAATGAACGTCTGCAAGAAGGAATTACAACAGAAACTCGGAATTATCTCCCAGTCGCTTAGACAAACAAAAGTCCCGTTCGCTTCTCAAAGGTATCGCGCCGGTTCCAATTTGATTACTTACGTCGATGTCGAGCATTTCCACGACATCGTCGCGAAATCAATTGATTTCGGTGGCGGAACCGGTCGGAATAATGAATTAGCCTCGCCCCTAACGCGACCTTAATATCAATCTTTAGCCGGCGGGCGAGCGCCCATCTTTCATCCGGCATAATAAAAAAATATTGGGGCCCAATAAAAGAGCACCGTCCTCGTAAAATAATTTCATATATATAAAATCTTATCAGAGGAAAAAGGCGAAAGCGAAAGTAACAAAAGGGCTTATGGGTTGCGCCCCGCCGACCGCGGGGCAGTAAACCACTTGTTTTACGATATACGTCAGCTTAAAGTCGCAATATCTCTTGGTCAATTCCGAGCCGGAGAATTTCGGTCCGAAGAACCATTACTTGTCATCGGTTATTGAAACTTATGATATCGAGGTCGATGCGACCGGTGGCGATATTGGCAATTTCGCCCGGACGGCCAGCGTCGCGACGCGTTTTTCCCACCTACCTCAATTAATTTATACCCACTTTAAAGTCTATCTCATTTTATTCCACACAGTTCGAAAGCCCTAAAGTAATAATTTCCGGTATTTAGAGAACCACTGTAAATGAAAGAAACTTAATGTATATGTCCTTATGATTTATTTGTGTCATCTGCCCGAGGACGAAGCGTTTCTCGTCGATTGTGAGGCAGTCATCATTGTCATCCAGTACGATTTTTTGTCGCGCTGATTCTATAAAAAATCGATTCAAGCATCACCATCGGTTCCATTATGTCCATCTTAAGATCCACAATGAGGCGATTTCGATCGGAGACATTGAAAGGAACGAAAAAAGGATTTAGGGGGACACCTGGGCCACAGAAGTAATACGGTAGACGATTTCTTTTTTTCTTAGTATAATGCGTAATCTTTTCGAGTCGAGTTGAGCGGGGGATTAGTTTTTTTCTGGGCATCGATCCTGATTTAAGACCGTTTTGTTTCGTTCGATTCCCGGTTTGTTGGCAAATGGAATGCTAAATTTTTGTTGCGGAATCTTCCGCTTCTCCCGCAGATCATAAAGTATGCAATATTCGTTTCGAAAGCGAGCTAACAAGGTCCTCATCAATCCTGCACACTCGATAAACCCTTTAGGCGATGGCCCCTTTCCTAAAGCCCTATTGAACTCGTTTGATGTGATCATTGAAGCGTTGGACGATAACAAGCTAGGATTCGGATGGCTCTCCACTCGAAAATCTCTTTTTTATTATCCTTCTTAGGTCAATATTTTCCCCGAACCGCAGCGACGTCTTTCGCTAGTTTTCAAAACGCAACAAATTGTATATTTATTTCGCTATCGTACAGTAGTTGTCTCCGGAGCGGGCTATTAAAATACCCCTCCGATACTAAAAATGAATCGAAAATATCCAGCAGCGATATTCAAATATCCACTTTCGACATCCATGAAATGCATCTGGAGAAAATTGTATAGATATCAGGACAAAGAATCGGCATAACAGAAGTCATTCTTTCGGGGAGATAAGGATATTCAGGACAGGATATTGCCGGAACGCTTTCCGACTCATTGTCACGCTACCGGAGTTTTATCCTTGCAAGAAAAAATTCGAAGTAATACAGGGTGTCGCAGAAACATTATTATTAATTATATCTCAAGTTAAAGCTCAAGACAAAATATCTCAGTTCGGTCCTGCGATGCATGGACAAAAACAATCGGTTATTAATTATCCGATTCGTTTCTCACGATTCCGTGCACGCATTACACCTTTTTTTTTTGTATATTTTTCATTCGATCAAAAAACCCCGCGGAACTTCCTTCCCATAACGACGCGCCGTCCTCGCTCTCTGCGTCTTCCACTGTCCCTTTCACACTAATAAGCCAATATGAAAAGTCATAAGTTATAATTTGAACCGCATTACGTCCGTCTAAAGGCTCTCTTAGATGTCGTTTCCTAATGGCGGGCGGCCATCGGAGGCCCGATAACGGCCTGATGGGGTCATTAACGCATCGGACGGCTCTTATATTCTCTTTCTCGTCCTCCGCACGTCGCATTTACACGCATTATGTCCGTTCGACGCGTCTCTTTCTAATCATAACTCGCTTTGATCTTCGGGGTATTTTGTCTCCGGGGTAATAACACCGTGTTCCTTCAGGAGGGTAACACACGCCGGGGTGAAATCTTCGATTTATGCGGGTATAAATCGGACTGCGCAAAAATGATTATTAAATCCATTATTGTCGCGACGCGAATTATTCGCGATTTGTTCCGCGCATTTCTGTATAGTAATTAAGCACGGAAAAAGTCTCGCTCGTTTGATGGAAGACAAAAGAAAGAGCAATCCTTTGATGTAAAAAAAAACCAAACGTCAAAGCAGGAACTGATAAATACGGTCGCGAAAATTATATATAAAAAAGAGAGTCTTTTTGCGCCCCGAGGCGGTTCTTTAATTAAAAAAAAAATGGCCGGAAAAATCGATCCGCCAAAGAGGTATTGAAAGTACCTGATTTGGAAGAAATTAATTGCTAGACGGGAATGACTCTCGCGACAATTTAATGCTTATTAAATCTATACGCTCCGCAATAATAGCGCCCCCGCAAAAAAATCTGCTACTAAATTTTCGCCAAAGTACGTTTAAACTTTGATATATACAACATCAAACGGGAATGATTGTGTGTGTTATACCAGGTGAGCGTGACGCAAGTGGCCCAATTAAAAATCCCCTGTATATCGGCTCGATATTACTTTCCGATGCGCCCGCCGTTCCTTTATATCAAGTATCGGATTAGTCGGGACTCCTAAAAGGATTGGAAAGCGTACACTGACTCCGCTGGCCCTCTAATAAGACAATAATCCTGGAAGTCCGAAGGACGACGAGGTATTATAGAAACCGCTGCGACGCCGGTCAGCGGCGTCCCTTACCTTATAACAGGATAATTCATTCAACACATTCGTTCAACATAATTTTAATTGAAAGAAACTATGAGTCGAATAAACGAGGGTAGAATGATTACTGATTAGTAAGTAAGTAGCTATTATATTTTTTTAGATATTGTGGATGATTAAAAAAAATAGTGCGACGCTGATTGGGTAGCGTCTCGTCCGGCGTCGCGACTGATATATGACGATGGTCCGAGCCGAGCCAGTCTTGTATCAACCCTGTTACCTAAAGGGTTGATATAGGATAAGATTAGGTAATTAATTGGTTATCGCGCCGTATATCCTTTAGAACGGAAATTACATCAAGGACATCGAGGATCTGCTCTCGTCCTTGGTCCTGCAGGGATCAGGATTAGAACGTTACCAAATTGATTTATTAATTGCTAAGCCAGATTGGACGGCTCTTTGGTCGGATATCGGCCGGTGGAAAATTGAAAATTGGATCCGGTTTACCGGGCGGTTGGTTCCGACTTAACATTATAGGCGATTCGGAAAGCGTGTAGAACGCGAAAAATCCCGGCGTTCTATCTGCATAAACAACCCGTTCCGGACAAAAATATCAGCCGAAATTGAATTAATATTCATGTTGCAAAAAGCTTAAATAACGCATTATTTTGTTTCCTTTTTTTTTTTCGCCGACCCTCGTACACTCCGGTATACATAAGTATAAATTTTTCGGATATACGTTCGTATACGTACGCGGGAATAAAATATATTATTGTACCGAATTAATCAGTATTCCGAAAAGGCACGCGGTTCTCGCTAACAACGTTCGCAATTCGAAAAATAACCGCCGAACTACACGTATAATATGTAGATACAGAAAGTAATTAAAAGAATTTAATGTTCCAAATATAAAATTCACCCTTATGCGCTCCACCGTAACATCCCAGGGGCGTACGTATTTAAATTTCCTGTATTTAGCACCATCCAAGTATCAATTCGCCTCAAATAACGTTACTAATGCACCAGCATATTTCTTCAGTGGAAGATTAAGCGCTTGTATAATGTAGAAAATAGTTCAGCTTGCATGATAAGATTGTAAAATTCCTGCAGGTCTCCTGCCACGACGCTGTTTAAACCCTCACACCCTCGAGCGTAATCTATCCCTTTTTTTATATTTACATCATTCCCGTAGCTAAGTATCATATTTTTTGAACGCTATATTGCCTCTTTTCTCCAGGTAAACGAGTTTTAATGTTTGCCGCGCTAATGAGCAACACAAGTAAAAATTATTACTTAAATAGCAATTAAAAGGCATTTTTCCGTATCGTACGGTAACCGAGCACCGGGAGATGTTAGAGGAAACTACAATACTTAAAAGAATTAAAAAGCGCTTCCACCCCGAGGAATTTATTTAGGTCGGTGCAGGAACGGCCGTTTGACGAAATCCTAATTCGCTGGAGAGTTTTCCTAAACCGCGCCGGTTTTTTATCCGCTACGTTTTTCGCATTTTTTTCACCGCTTCGGGCACGTATGATACAGTCGCACATGCGAGGCTATACGTTCGGGCTATAGATCCGCTTCTGCGGCTGGTAACAAAGCCTTAAATTTGCATCCTATAAATCAAATAAGAGTTCAACTCTCTTGCGCTATATTCAAAACGCATATCTGCCCGGAATTTTAAAATCCGTTCTGCAAAGATGGCCTCGGTGGCGTTTTTAATGAAATAATACGGAACGGACGATGTCCAGTGGCGGCTCGAACTCCCCCAATCATACCCCCAATTCATACATCTTTAATGAAACTAATACAACAATTGTAATCCTAATTTATTAAGTGTTTTATTAGTTGGAGTAATTTTTTTGTGGATGGATTACTGGGTGGGATGTATTTATTGGTAGTTAATTGGCGCAGTCGGGTAGGATCGGACGCCACCTCTGGTGAAAGACCGACGCCGCGGACGCCTAAATGAATAAGCCGGAGTTGGCCATGTGTGCAAAAATTACAAAGAAAAGGGGTCTCTGTTTGTACGTTCGTATATACGTGTGTATGTGTGTATACGTATTTGTTTTATGTTGTTGCTCCGGTATTATTTCGGACTGTTGTGTAAAACTAATGTAATTATTATTATTGCTGTGCGGCGGGTTCGCGTCTAAGGGTCGAACTCGTCGGCGCGGACCTTTCCGGAGAATTCCGGAAAACCTAAACGGATTAGCGCGAATTAAAAATGCCTTTTTTCCACGGCCAAATCGGATTTTTTCCGCCATAATTGAGTAGGTGACCAGTAAAAGCAAATAATTAGAGTGTGGGGGAGTATAATTCACCTATATTTCCATTCCGATGGGTCGTGCGTGCTAATTATCCGTCATCGGCCGGCGGAAAAATATTAATAACAATGGCAGAAAAAATGGAATCACGTGATGTAATCAGATTGTCGCCTTACGTCGAACGTCGAAAAAAAAAAACCGGCGAGTCCGTATCCCACTTCTGCGATATGTACATACGTGCGTGACGACGGACCGGGGAAAAAGCGGGTTAGCAACGTCCGTCGTAATGAAATAAACAAGGAGAATTAATTGAATATTGTGAAAAATAATTTTGCCGCCTACTAAATTAGCGGCGACTATAGCGTTCGTAACTTGACTTTGATTGAACTGGGGTTTCGGCAAACAGCGGCGTAACGAGGTAAATTTCACCAATTTTTAACGCTATTAAGGGCGAGTTCACGAAAAAAATGCTTCCTATGACATTCTTGATAGTATTGACATTAATGTCATTACAGTGATTAAATTACTAATTCTCAAACCTTCTTGGTAGAATGAAACTTGAAGGATACAACTTCCACTGCTTGGTATAAACATGATGTTGATGGTAATGGTACTGATGAAAATAATGATACTAATGGTAATAATAGTAATGATGCTACTAGTCACAGTATTGGTAATGGTGTTAACGATTGTATCATAATAATACATAATAATTTTACGCTGATAACCCCTCAATAAATGAATGTATAAAGCAAAGTGATATTTTTATGCTTCAAGTACGTAACTAAGTACTAACATCAGAACTCCAATGATCAAATCGATTTCGATCTTTATCTATTTCAGCCTGATTGCTCGCATGAAACTTGCAGTAAGAAATCATGACTCAACGGAGCTCTGAAGATTGCTCGATGCAATTAAGGTAGACCTTTTAATAGTTCGGCAGGGCGTCTTAAACGCGCCACTGGTATTAGCAGGCGACTTTGATGGAAACGGTGCTGGTATCAGAAATAAAGCGAGAATATGATTGGTCACTTATTTAATTACATTCATCTATCATTTGCTGTCGACAATGGCTGACTTTGACCGATTGACTCGCCGATGCGGTGTTGTGTGTTCCCTTGTTTTATGTAGGTACTTATAGATACTTGGAAGTCGTAAATCGGAGTATCGGACGAGGAGTTTATATCGATTTCATCGCGCTGTGTAATTAGATAATTTGCTATATAGCGCTTGTAATTTAGTTCCTATTTGTTGGTTTTTTACCCGCTCCGTTGCGAAAGAAAAATTATTCGCTTGATCCACAAAAGTAATTAAGCATTATCCCCGTTTAAACAGTAATTTCGGCGGAGCAAATAAACATTATCCCCCGCGAATTAGAGAAAAAGCAAAGGAAAAATCGCAATATTAATACTCTTACATCTTGGTCCGAGCAAACATATTTCCCAAAAAAAATCCTTATAATCTTTTTAGTTACTAATACATAGCTCCGGTCTTTTTAATGTATGTGCCTGCGAAGGGGATTAAATAATTTTAAAAACGCCCTCGGGCGATTTCAGCCCTTATGTGCGGTTGAAATATTGAAATACGTTCCTTTTTCTGAAGCGAAAACCGTTTCGCTCTGTACATACGCGTATATATGTTAATAAATAACGAATTTTAAGGTAACTTAATGTTCCAAATTAAGGGGTTGCAGAATTTTTCAGATGTGTGTTTTATTTCCTCCATTACGCCCCAGGCTCTTCCTCCACTTCAATACAGGACCGTATATAAAAAATCATTCCAAATTTTCCACCTCAAACTCTTCAAGAAATTTATTTTTTCAATTAAAATATTTTTTTAGTACTCTTTAAAATATCAATTACATCTAAAATTACAATAAAGATACTATCAACAAGTTGCGCATGTCACGTCTTCAGCTGTTCCTATCGACATGTAAGTAAGTATCTACTATTTATTTAAATAATATTCAAAAGTATATTTTACTTGATGGTGTGTGTTATTTCATCCAGTTAATTTAAATCGAACAACTGTATCGAAAATTTGGAGCTATTACCTTATAGAGCGCTTAAGGTCCTGCTCTCTACCCTCTTTTATTTTACTTACCCTATAATTAGAAATTAGCCCCGTTAATCCCTAATGGCCGTATGGATGTTTTCGGACAATATTCTATTCAACTTCGAGCCGACGGTATTCGTTAATAAATAATCGAATTATACCTATGGCCGAGCGCGGAGGAGCGAATTATTTCTTTATGAGCCCGTTTGAAAATTTCGTTTTTCGGAAATCCATCATTAATGAGCGGATTTCGCCGGACCGATTTTCCAGCGGCGTACACAGTTTATTATCGATTTAAATATAATACAATGCTACATGTTAATTAAATTATTGAGTGGTAGAAAATATTTAATGAGAGGAAATAAATGTATTGAGTGTATCGAGAGTATAAGGGGTAATATTTTTATTGTACGCCACTGTTGCAATTTCAATTATTTAGGTAGGCATCGCATAAAATTTATTTATTAGGCATATATTAATAATTGCGGCTTGTCAGCAAAATAGGCTTTGAGCAAGGTCTACCACTACACATGCATAGTCCATTTCAGGTCTTATTCATATATTCATAAAATTTCACGCGAAAACATCCGATAATCTTTTCAAGAGCGGAACCTGCCTCGAAATAATTACGTAAGTGGATAATGGATAATAAAATATTTATAATGTAAATTTATTTCCGACCGATTTAACGCTTTCCGCGGCGTTGCTGATGCTAATTCGATTAATTAGGTTCCTTTCTTGGTGGCCATTTTTCAGCGGGCTACATTTTTCACCGCCGATGGAATTAGTATTGCAAATATTTTTCTTTTTTACGACTCCTGACGAAGGCGTCCCTCTATCGCCAGCGCCAATAAGGCATTTTTATGGTTGTCGTATTATTTTTGGACGTGAGTCAGACACCGAGCTTTATTTTTAGCACGGGCGATCGCATCGAAACAACCAAATTTATTAAACTAAAATAGGCTCAAATCGCCCTAAATTATACCCCAAAAGTCTTGCCTTAAAAGTCACTTCTCAAGCATTTGATTCAACATACCAGAGAACTTGTGTCATGAGTGAATCATCCAGGTTTTCCGAAGGGCTTTTCGCAAGCATCTCCCGTTCTAGGTTCGACCTAATACCGCACGGGCTTTTATTAAAGATCGGTGGGCAGTTGCGGGTACCTGAGCTGTCAGTGGCGTCAATACGTCTCCGGCATTTACAGCGTTCCTCATCCGCGCGACGTTAGTTATACAGCCAGTGTATTTTTATTCCCTTTTGATGGGACAAACGTATTAGACGAATGTGTGTATGGTGGCTTTACGGGGATGATTTTTTCTTGTATCGACGGTTTTAGTAACACTAAAATCGTAGTAAAATATTTACGCGACAGGTTGTGGAGTGCATCGCGACGTTATGGCGTTGGTTTAGTGCCCAATTTGTAAGAATTATTTTGCTAGGAGTGCGTTGAGATCTTTCTCCTGTTATACGAGTTCATTTACTGCATTAGCTAAATACGATGCTACGAAAATAAGCGATAAATCCGTTATTAGTCGCGTAATATTTTTATTCGCTCGAATAAAGCGCGCCTAAATAACTAGCGTAATTGGCGCAGTCAGTAGGATGAACCCGACTTCGAATTTTACTAAGTACCACTCGCAAAGGTCGCGTATTTTTCGTTAATAAATGGCATCGCCAAGGGGCGAATAATTTCGAAATTTTCGGTCTTTTATATGAAAGCGAGGGAGGCATCGGTATATCGTCTCATCATCGCATCGGCGTTGAACGCAATAGAAGAACGACACGAATAACCTAAAAATTGCCAATAAAATTATACGGAAAAGTTAATCGAGACGGAAAATTCATATCGACTGAATATTTAGTAGTTGGAAATAAGGAGATGTATTCAGCAGGACAGAGTTGGATCCGAAATGATTTTTAAACGCAAATATCCACCCTGATAATTATTACTTTATAACACGCTATATTGCAGAAGAATAAAAAAATACAAATGCCAAACTATCGTGTCGAAGATTTAGTTTGTATATGAATATTTCGGAAGGGTTTTTTTTTCGAATAGGTTAGCGCAGGAGCCGTTCCTGCGATCGCAGGACGATAAATTCGCACACATTGCGAAGTAAATTGGAATATTTGACCCCCATAAAGAGTGTTATGTTGAAAATGGAATTCGCAAATTGACAGAACCGCGTCATTCGGGCGATGTCGTAAATATCTCACTTGCCTTTAATGTCTCCGATTAATATTTATTCCCCGGCGATAATCGTCCCATGAAAATCGCGTCTCGCTTCCTTCGATACCCGTTAATATTTAAATAACGACTCTACCATGGAAATTTCGTCCGAAGGAATTATAATTCATCCTCTATAAATCTACTTAATGAGTACATTAGCCGAACAAACGCACATTTTTTTATCATTTAGTCTTATTATTTACGTTGAATCACGAATTGTCGCTAGGTAAATGATTTCCGCTCGATCAAAATAATTATATTATCATCGATAACATTCGCCCTGGTATCGGCCGGAGTTCGAATAACATAGTAAATGCGGTTATAATTACAAATCGGTTATTGGGTTACGGCGAGGGTTGGAAGGAGAAAGAGACTAGAGCGCCCTCTCTCGCTAAACCAGCTAATATATCCGTGATTAACAATAATAACCGAAGGGCCCAAATTATAGAACACCTGTCCCGTAATTAGCTGGGCGTAATTAACCTTCAACCTTACTTGTTGATTTTGCCGATGTTCCGAACTCGATGCGAACGTATAGGTGGGGTATACAGGGCGGCTCTGTTTCAATAACGATACTCACTTCTATACGTAAGAGTTATACATTTTAATAATAACCAAATACAATTGATAAGGAAATTATTATCGATTGAAAACTTGCGTTTGGGTAAAATTAAAACGAGTTAATAAGAATTAGAAATTTGATTTAGTCGAGAAAAAAATAGTTTTAACTACGACCACCGTGTATGATTCGGAAAACTATAATTGCCGAACAATTACAACTTGAAATGATCCACTAATATTTGTCTGTTATTAATGGAGATGTTATCTCTCCCGCAAATATGAAGACAAAGAGGAAGACACCATAGGGAGAAAGTGAGTGAGGTCGACCATATACAGAGTGGCTCACGATAAATACGAACCAATAAAGAGTTTAGGTTAACTTGTAGGTTTTGTATCCGCTATTGTTACACCTACACTACACGTTTTTGAATTAACACATCAATTTTGTGTTATTGTAATCTTATTTTTCCTCTTTAAAATTGTATCGTTTCCTCCAGTTAAGGATCGAGTAACCAAATTAACTCTGCCTCTATACAAATATGCTAAAAAAAGGTATATTTCTATTTTCCATTTTGAAATAAATAATCATCATCCCTTCAATAGGGAATAAATAAATGCAAAACGAGCAGAAACGATGTCAGTCGAAGAAATTAGTAAGAAAATTGTAATCAATGATTCGTGAATGAGGGGGTGCGTCGGGCCGCCTCGTTCGCCAGAATCCGTAAATTAAGATTGCTTTCACTTAGTTTCTCTCCATTGGATTTCCTTTGGAGGAAATATGTTAAAATTAATGTAGCTTTCAATATTGAACCGGTTCGGAATATAAATTTTCTGATATTCGCTTTATATCTTTCTAGAAATTTAATATCAGTCTGGTCGGCGGCAGGGGCGCTGCGATCGAAGCCCGGAAAAGGGTTGATATTTAATTTTCTATTAATTTGAATGCTCACAAAGAGAACTCTGGATCTAATAGAAAATATATTAAATGTACATACGTAATATAACTCGCTCTTAAATAACAATAATGTGTTAGCGTAAAAGTATCTTACTACACTTTTTCTACTACTGCTACACTATTATTTTTTGAGTATGCAATAAAATGGTAAATAATTAAAATACTTTGCAAGAAAATTAATTGTAGCAATTATTTATTTATTAATAGATGTTTAGAGGAGAAATTTTCCTTTTCGAGCCGTCCTTGACATCCTGTCGCCGTGACTCCTCTAATTCGTATTCAACGAATGAATCCGAATAGAGCATTTAATTTGCTTTACTGCAGTCAATACGCAAGCTCGAGAAATGTAATCAAATCGTGATAGATTTGTAGGAATATTTCGAAATTTAATAACGAAAATTACGTTTTATTCATGCATGAGTCTCATTTGAATTTTACGCCCTTCGCGGCACATTCGTTAGTTAACCGTCTGCGTCTCTTTCGCTCGATGAAATATTATCGCTCAGGAAACGTATGGATTTCCTATTTTTTCCAAAGAATTTTCTATTAATAATTTTTGCCGGTACGGCAACTCCCAAGTGCTAAATCGAATGTGATTAATATTACAGCTCTCCTCTCGACCACCAGGTTTCTACCTCAATTATGTAACACATAGCGGAGCTATTCGAAATATTCCAAAATTTATTCGTCTCATAAAATATTCTTATTGGAGTAAAATTCTAACATTTCTAGATTTATAATGAGCATGGCGCAGTCGGGTTAAATTAAATAAAAGATATGTGAGTATACCTGCTAATAAAACGGTATCGATTGGTGTACCTATAAAAGAAAGAATAAATAATTGCGGAGGAATGATCAAAGATACATCAACGATCTGCCATTCCATTGACGGCGCGCTTTAGGGGTAAACCGAGGGGGAAACGATGATGATGAAGAAGAAGACGAAGAAGCGTATTAATAATCAAGAACTAGTCGGCGAGTAAGTTTATTGCGAATTTATGAAGTTAATGAAGTTCAAGATTAGAAGCCATTTATCACATGGAGGCAATAATAATATATATGAGAGTTTACTTTTCGGGATAAAGTAAAGCGTGTATATCCTATTTAGAGATAGATATTTGTCAGGATGGAGGACGTTTCTATCTTTTGAAGTTCTCCCATGCCACCAAATTAGCCCGGTATCTCCTAATTTAATTCCCCATTTAAGCGAGCATCATTATCTATAATCAAATTATATTTCTTTTATATTCTTTAATAGTATTTATTGCTCATTCTTCAAGATCACAAAAATCTGTACTACATAAAAAAAGAGTTTTAAATTATTTCCCAACAAGTGAGTACCAAACTCTATAGATTGGTGAAAAAAATAATTAAGGTTGACAAATGGATCAAATTTAAATTCGGTGGGAAATTGGGAAAATCGAAAATTAATCCTATCGGACTGGGCTAAATGGAGGACGTTTCTCTTTTGAAGTTGTCTCGTGTCCCAGAAGAGACGACGGCAATATAAAGTTTGTATCAAGCAAACTTATGAATATAACGAACTACTTTCTCAGAAAACGAAAATCCATATCTCCGAACTTGTAATACTTGTATATTTGATATTTGTCATGGGCCCTGATCCCTTTGGCGCAATTGTCTCTCGCTGTTCGCAAGAAGGGGTCGGGGGCGGCGCGCGGGGGCGACGAGGGGGCATCGTATGTGCCGCCATTATTCCGGCTTAGTTCTAATTTAAATTAAACATTAATTCGCCGTTTTGCTCGGAGCTTTCCGTTTGCAGATCGAAATTGAAAAGTGAAATTTAATCCCTCGCGCACAACTTTCGTTCGCGACATTACTATCAACGTCGCCGTACATAAATATAAAATTCCTATCGAAAATTAATTAAAAGCCGTTCTGCAATAATGCACCGACGACACATGTGCCCGAAATCGGCGCCGCGCTCGTTGAGGCGTCGTTATTGTCACTTGGAAAATCGTCGGGACGCGCGTACACGGCAACATAAACGGAACATCATCGTCGGTAACAGACAGAACACATCGGCCTAACGGACCTATCGATAGAACTATCACATGCGACGCGTGTTCCTATCGGCAATATTGCGAACCAACGGGGCGAGAATATACTGGATTTCACTGCATACTGGGTTGCCTACGTTAAAGTAAATTTGACGGTACTTTAATTGATATTGGTATTACTATACACTAATAAATTTGTTATATGATTTACGAATTGTTTCTTTTCTAACATCCATACAGCTTGTTTATAAAAATATGTAAAATTTCGATGATGAATGTATGCGTATAAAAGAAGTAAAACTTGTGATGTTATGTAGGTGTTAAATGCATGAATGACAGAGCTTCACTCTGTAACCGATATGTAACAGCTGATAGTCGAAATCGCGATGTCGTGTGTGCGTTTGTGTGTGTGCACCGCAGTAGCGGCGTGAGCGGCGCATCGGCTCGTGAAATCCCATCGACGGAGCGCCGCGACGGCGATCGCTCTCGAATGTTCGGGGTACGCGTTTCATTAGATAAAAATAACGCGGCGGTCCGTCCCCTCTATCGCCGAAAATCAATTATCCCTATCTTAATAGGAGCCGGAGCAATGGCAAGAAATCAATTAAAGCCATCGGAGACGTCCATTCCGGCGGCCGGAGAGATGGAAAAAGGGAATGGGAATATGTGCGGACAAAGAGTCAACATTTATTACTTCTCGGCCATCAATAGGGGGCTCGTATAGTGATTCCGGATTGTGGCTGGATGTCCCATGTGTGACGGCCACCGTCCCCAATCTCCTCCGTTTAGTGCCTAGTTTCCCGAAATTGACAAGGGATATTGTTTGTTCGGGGAGTTCCAACGGGACCGCCGCCGGGTAAAAATAACCGCATTTTCCTTCAGTTTTTCCTCTTGTACTGACGTAACCGAATCAGTGATAAATCCTATCCCGAGCGGCGGTCCCGTCTAATTCGACGCCGAGGCAAATAAATCCATAACTTCCCAATTAAAATTCAGATTTCGGATTTCGCCCGCCCGCCGCCCCCGCGCCGGGATGAGCGATGACATCACGAAATAATTGAAATACGACTGGGACGGCCATGTTGCGCCTTCATCAATAATAATCAGATCTATCGGTAGATTATACGGAGACGTCACCTTGGCAACTGACAACAATTAGGTTAAATTAAGGGAAGGAGCGGGCGGCGGGGGGGCGGTGGACGCGGCGAGGCGGCTCGGGAAGTTTTCCGATTGCGAATTAATAATGTAATAGAATAAATTAATGCGGAATCGGGAATTAGTTGTATGGAATGCGTCGTTTTCGAAATAAAATTGCTTTGTAAATAAAAATAACGAAGATTTCTAAGTTGAATCGTCGGAGGGACGTGGAGCAATCGGTGGTAAATTGGCCCTTCTGCTAGGCATTCCTGCGTTCAACCGCTACGTAATCCTGTTGGGATGCGAGGAATTCGACTTCATCAATACCTGTCTGGATACCACCCCGAACGGGGCTCGTATTAGTTCATCAATCTCGGCGTAAACCGAATAAAATGCTTGTAGTATACATGCGTGAAAATGGATAACGAGTTTTCCTCAAATGTAGGCGAATAATCGCGCGATGGATCGGAGGAATTTCCCTAATATACACTACATCTACCTTTTAGGAAATTTTAAACCAATAACCCGCGGCAGTCACCTATCGGTATGGCGAAACGAAAACAATGTGCTATCTCACTAATTGTAAAGCAACACTCCGTACAAAGTAGGCTTTGAGTTTGAACGCCGAGGGTTTGTTTCAGATATTTTCTTCAATTGAACAGGATCGCAGGACCGTATTAACCGAAATCGCTGTTTACTCCATTTCATTACTTTTTTAATTCTAATTAAAACATTTCACATCCTGCATACATAGATACAAATTTTAATAGACCATAATACAATCAAAATGAATCATCAATTTCAACAACTTTTTATGCAACTAATACGTAGCATGATTTAATTTTTGAGAAAAGATAGGAGTAATCAAAAATTTTAAATGTGTTGTGTACAAACAGGCTACGGTCCTGGTCACATATTTAAGGGCGCCCGGCTTAGAAATGGAATAAATCGCCTAGGGAAACGAATTCGAATCGACAGCGTTCAAAATTACTCGATTGTTTCGTTCGACTTGCTTTTGTTTTCCTTTTAGCCTCGATGCTCAGATGTTTTTGCGGCGAACTTCTGTGTTCCCGTCCTTTTTGGGGAAAAAGGGCCGCCATTGGCTCCGTCGTTACCGAAATTTGATTTTCATAATTACCGCACGGAATTATCGAACGAACCGAGAAAAACCCGTCGGAAATGCGGGAGGAAAGTTGCCCCTCTCTATGCTCCTTTAAATAGTCGATTTTCGGCACCTCTCGTTCGAATTGATTAGGGTCGGCAGGGCGAGGAAACGGGAAAGATAAATTCGGGTTCAATTGACCGGAAAATTCGTCGAGAGACCGTAAATAAATTCGTTTTCTTCTACACTATATTCCAACATAAACTAATATCGCGCGGTCTATTAACCGCGAAATTTGAAATCGATATGTTTAATCGACTTTCGAATCGAATCGAGATGATAATTACGTTGCTAACAACGTTAATTATATTCAAAAATAACTTTTCCGTTCGCCAGGTGGTTGGCCAGAGCGCGCATTGTATTTACAAGTTTAAAGCTTTCGCACACTATTTTTAAATTAATGGATTGTAACACAAATGAAATTAAAATGCCTAATAAATATCTAGATCTATGTATCTTGATTCGAACGGGCATTTCAAATGAACCAACCAGTGACGGAGGAATACAAACAATTAATTAAAATAACAATTAATAAACATCAAATATATTTATATTGTTTAATTTAGAAAGGACCTCATTATGCCAATTTTATGAAATTTGTAAATATTTTAGAAAATACGCTATAATGATCAATAGAATAAAATATATACAGTGTTTCGTGCTATTAATTACAAGTCTAATAAGTTATTCTTGATTCGAATTTATAGTCGTTTCTTTCTCTGACAAGTCAGTAATTATTCAAAAACCGATACTAATCGGCCTAATGTGGTTTCCGGTAAATATAGTGAAATGTAAATTTTTCACTGCACAGTTCAGCGGTTCCAACATTTTCAGTGGTTCAAACAATAAATAATTAGTTCTTAAAACGAATCGATTTACATATAATGCTCGTTTATAGGAGAGTATTAAGGTGTCGTGGCTCATTTAGAAAATGAACTAGATGTATTATTAAAAAGCAAACAACAATATGTTTTTAGCGTTGTTTATTAGGTTAATACTCGCACACATCGCTTCGTGATTTATTTAGTATTCACGAAATTATAAATGTTTCGTTGAGGTCGTTGCTTCGAACGAATAACAATTTAATTTAGAACCGGTCCTGCGCTCCTTAAGAGGATCGCTCGCCTTTCAATACTAATTTAACGTGCTTCTTAAATAATTTACATGTGGTAGATTCGGATTTCTCAAAAGCAAAGAACCAATTAATATTCCGCTCGAACGCCTTGCCGATTTTATTGCTCACCCCTCATTGACTTACCGACTAAGGACTCCGTCTTTTCTCTCCCCTTTTTTTTCTCGTCATCGCCCGATTTTTAAACGGTTTCCATAAAATTCAATTTCCTATTCATCTCACGCCGAACGTCCCAATCGACACCGGAGCCGGATCATTCTTTACAGCTTGTTACCGAAAAATAAACCGTGGAAATTCCAGAGGAAACCGGCGCCAACGAGGTGGAAAAATCGACGGTGATTTTTCACGACGTTCGAACCCCAGGGCCGGCCCAATTGATTTTCCCGGATGTTTATTACTCACTCGCACAGCCTCCGGCTGTCGAAGATAGCCATCGAATATTATAAGTATAATACGGCCTGTTCCTGTCGGTAATTGGTATACAAACAAAGAGTAATTATGGATATTAAAACGTGTTTTCTACATGTAAATATACGATTTTATTGAAATTTCGAAAGCGCTTTTCACGCGATCTCTCTATGGATTCAAACGGCGCGTATCAGAGGAGATCATAAAAGGTTGCGAGTGCGGACCACCCAGCTCAAAATCTTTTTGGTGCATTATTTTTATTGCTCGAAACGAAACGGGAAAAAATCCAATAATTAGGAGGCCACGTGCAATGCAGGCATCGATATCGTAACCGAACTGTACCAGACAAACCGCAGATAAGAATCAACCTTCTGTAGATCTTTTGATATTCCAGCAAGAAGTTTCGAATTCAGAAAGTTCGTGTAATACAATCGCGCTCGCTGTGACTGAAACTGTCCATTTCCTGATCGCTGACCGCTAATAGCGGGAATATGGTGTGCGGAAATAAGATGCAACGAGTCGCATGTCTACTAATGGAGGTGTATAAGAACGTGTAAACAAACCCGATCGCTGTTCAAAAGACGCCGAAAGGCATTATCTTCGACGGAAATCGCTGGAAAATAATTGGTCCAGATACCCCACGCGCGCTCTTTATTTGTATACAGATACACATATGTTTGAGTGGATTTATTGGGTTTACAAGAAGGAAGTATCAAAATTTGTCTTTACTAAAGCGTCTGTTTTCTTCGTCTGTGATATGTAAATTTTCTTAATTTTTCTACTATTGTTGGTGGTTAAATTTGTCCTTTAAAAGCAGGTGAGGTGGGTTCATGTTTTCAAACATTTTAAGGAAATAATAAACATTGTAGCTAGTAGACTAAATAATAACATAGAAACGTATCCTTTTATGGATGATATATTATAGATAAATATAGTGCGAGTGACTAATTTCTAAATTGTATTTTAATTAGTAGATATCGTTGTTTTGTAGATCACTCTGTAGTTCATCTCAGACACATGTTCGTTTTCGGCTTATTAGTATATTACAACTGCAGTTATAAATAAAGCCATCAAAAATAGGCACATGTGAGAACGGTCTCGGGTAGGTAAGGAATATTGTGTGTTTTGGCAATAAAACGCATTATTTGTTTATGCAAGGACGGAAACGCGTCCGTGTGACTTTCGATCGCTCGCACGACTCACGAATAATATCGAAAAATTAAGGCGGGATATACCCGGTTTATCGAAACAAAAACATTGATTTAAGGCCGATCTAAACCAAACACGCAGGAATACACACTTATTAACCGCCCCGGCGACGACGCCGATTTTTTGTTTTGCCCATATCGACCCCTCCGGGGCGGTAAATCAAAAATCCGCGACGCACCGACGGTATTTATACCGTCCCGAAAACGGATCCGGAGATAGGAGCGCCCGATGGAATTGACAGCGCCGATAAATCAGAAGCCATCTCGTTCCCGAAAAGCGAAAACCACTCGAAATTTTCCGCTGCAAATGCGGACCTTTGTGTACGCGCTCGCCGATAACTCGTTCGGAATATACCGAATTGGCTTGTTAAAAGCTGTTTATGAATCGGGAATAATAACCACTTGGAAATTTGAAACACGGCTGGAAGGAGGTTTTGATCCCCAGCGATTCCCGAACCTAGCATAGTCCGAGGGATTGCTCATCAATATTAACACAATACATATCCTCAAAACCAAATTAATATCTTAGAGACTTTTAATTACAGGATTAATAATTGACGAATCAAACAATTTAATCTACTCTAAATTAATTTTGTTATCTCTAAAAATTTTATTATTCCACATTATTAGCTTACATTAATAAAATTAAAATGTTAAATCAATTTATTCCTCATCGATGCTCAAATAATTGAGTCTATCATGAGGACTATGCAGCGTGGAAACGAGGAGGATCAGCTCAATATTGACTTCCCGAAACGAATGTTTGTTATTTATCGCCGTTTTCGGCAATTGGATGCAATCTGAAACAGATATTTGGCGTTGACTCAATTGATTTCGACGTATTTTATCGCCATTCGAGTTTTGAGCTACCTGGCGAAGATTTGAAGAGGACAATAATTCATAGGTTTTTGTAAAAGTTAACAAGGTCTCTGCATGAACCAGACAAGATTGAATGCAGTGTGTTGATATATTGACAATTTCATTCTATTCTTTAGATATTTTCGAAGATTTAATCGAAGGGTTTTTCATCATAACAATTTTATTTGTAATTCCAAATTCGTTGGAATTGTTATTCAGGGTAAAGCCTATAAAATATAGGCACTTACCTGCGCAAACCAATAACAAAAATAATCAATAAATAACATATTTATAAAATTCCAATCGAGTATCAAAAAGCTTCTTATTGGTGCAATAAATAATGATTAAAAACCCAGTAATCCATCTACATTGAAAAGTTTAAGGAACACACTCAATGGCGTATCATCCTTTATTTACCACAACTAATATCCTTTATATCCTTTCAATAAAACTACCAATAATTTCACCAGCAGTACAACCTATATAATTTTAATACGAAAAAATGTTTTGGTTAATTTCCTTCGCAATTATGAGGCGAATTCCACACCGCCGCGCCGCCCTTCCTTTTTTTCCAAAACTCTTATTTATACTTTTTTATGGCTAATGCCTCCCGATGACTGCCTGCGTTACAATAACAAAACTTAATCTTAATAAATGATCAAGGCTGGCTTCGGAGTCGTAAAATCAGGTAGCAGGGAAGCGGCGGGCCGGCGGAAAGGGGCCGAGGGGGTTCATAATAAACATCCTGTCTATTGTGAACACTTTGGAAAACGCTTTATTGAAAGTCACGCTTACTGACGAGTCGAGAATCGAACACTCTTTAATCGAGCCTTTATGTTATGACTTAATACAATCGGCGATATTTATCGATGATTCCTTTCCCACTGACGAGGAAGAAAATTCTTACATTTTTTAATACACTTTACTTTAGCGCAGTTGTTGAATGCTAGAAATAAATTTCGCGCTTCGTCGCCATTTTTCAAAATAGTTTCCACGGTCGTAAGTCTCGCGAGGGAAGTTTTCCTTCGAAAACCTTATGACGCAGTAAATTTTTTTATTCGATTATTTATACGATACATATAAGAGGCGACACGTCGGCCGAGAAACGCCGAGCAAACCTTATAAGAAATAGCCCGTAAATCATGGGGAACAACAAACTAGAACACATTAGTGGATGGACATTATTTTAGAGACTTCTAACTTTGTAATACTGCATTGTAAGACGGACACTCGTCTGTTGCTCCGCTGAAGATTTCCCCAATTCGAACTCCTCCTATCTCACAATTCTAACTATTTTACTAAATAATTGTGGTAATGTGGAAAACTTTTGTATCGTGTATTTTAGATGAACAATTTGTTAGTATAGTAATGTTACTATAAACATTTAGGTAAAAGTTGTGTCGAATAGATGTACGTCCGTTCCCCGAAGGGTCGTAATACAGTATTGGTCTTCATATTTCCTACTTATTACATCTTTAGGGTTTTCCGCGACTGCGGCAATAACGGCACTATCGTATTTATTGCTTCTAAACATATTTACGGAATCGCATTAATTTTTTCCACCCCAAAGAGTATCTATCTCGGCGCGCTATCTTTCCCCGTTATTCCACTCGTTTATGGAAGTCGGGATCCCGCCGATAACTAATTGCACCTAATTTATCGGAAATTTCGTTTCCTTACTGAACGGATCAGTAAATTCGCTTTATACTAGATATAGTAACCGAAACTTTTGTTTGATAAAATTGTAGTGGAGCTAAAGAAGTGGTTATTTAATAGGTAAAAGTAGTCGATAGGATGTGGTTTGAGAATGCGAGAAAGGATGTGAAGAAATAATACCCGAGTGATTCAGTTTCTGATAGTTTCGAGAAACGTTTTAGAAAAATATAGTGATTTTCACGGCAACGGTTCATTAGAACTTTTAGGACTTCCTGAAGAGTTACTAATCTGCAAATTTAGGAATGAAGGTATTAATGTTGTGAGTTTTATCCGTTTCTTGTGACATACATTTATGATAATTACAATGCACCTACAAGTTTGAAATTAGGTATCGATAAAGTTCAGATACAGTACTAAATGAAACTGAACTTGGGTTTTCATGGTTCATTTAGAGGGTGTTTAAAATTGTTTGACTAACCTGGGCTTCTTAAAATAGGCATAACTATTATTTCATACAGATCACCCCTTATTTTAAGCAATTGGGCATCAGTGGTAATTTTTGTCCTTTAAAAAGAGAATAATATTGGTAAAGAAGAAGTAAAAAAAAAGCATTTAAACCACCCTTTAAAAAGGCTCTGATACGATAGAATTATGCACACACTAAATATTGAATCGTGCATTTCTCCAATGCTCCACGCGCATAAAACACCTCAATTAATTTTTCTCTTCGAAATTCCGGATATTCCGCATGCACAGTCACAACTCAAACATCCTCCTCCGAATTCATCCTTCAATTACCCCGACCCTCGATCGGTTCCAGCGTCAAATTAATTCATCAATTCGTTTCTAATCCAACGGTCCACATGTTGATCCGAATCGACAGCGACAACGGAAACAACGGCGAATAGCGCTAATAAATCGCGTTTAAACGGCCCGTTACGGCCTCCGATGAGCCGACAAATAGTTCGACGCTTCGGATTCGGAGCACCCGCCGCCCTCCGACCTCCCCGGCCGCCCCCGGTGGCGGATTAACGCCGAACGCGCGGCTCGCCTGTCGATGACAATAGCCCCCATCGACGGGTTAAACCCGTTTTTCCTGACCGAGCACAATGTCCCGATGTATACAGCCGATGTATACGGCAATTAAGTGACATTAATTCGGCGATTTGGAAATCGAGATGATTAGAGAAAGGCGCGATTCCGTTTTATCTTCGCCGTTTTCGACGAAAATCAATTACTCATACATCGATCCCGGGGAACCGGTGAGGCGCGCGGGAATCCGGCGGAGGGCTTGATTAGCTATTCTCTTTAATTTCCTCCTGCAGTTCCGATGCTTTCGCCTAATCCGCAGCCATCGCCGACGTCGAAATATTGCTTTTAGAAATTAATTTATTCCATTACCAGTCGATTCATTAATATTTCATACAATCATAGTCGGCCTCGTTATCAAAGCTGATCCTTGATCAAAGTCGTCCTTGTGCATGTACGGTGCGTTGGCGTCAGGCGAGAAACGCGCCCACTTTTTCGGCAATCAGCCCGTTTCTCACAAATTTTTATTCCACCTAATTCGATTACCGGCGAAAAGTTAGGGAACTTTCAAAGGGAATCGGTCCCTTCAGATAAACAAACTCATCCAGTTTGTCTACAGGTCTATCTATAGGTCCATTTACACGCCTATTTATAGGTCTATCCATAAATCTATCCATATGTCCATTTAGTATAGGTCTTGAGAAGGTTTATGAAAAGTCTTAAGAATGTCTACAAGGTGTTTGGAAGGTCTTTAGACAGTTTTTAGAAGGTCTTTAGAAGGCCTGTAGAAGATCTTTAGAAGGTATTTGGAAGGCCTTTAGAATGTTTTTAGTTAGTCTTTAGAATGTCTAGAGAAGGTTTATCAAGAGTTGTATTTCTAGATCTATCCATAGGTTCTTTTAGAGGTCTATGCAGAGGTCTATCTATAGGCCTACCCGAAGGTCCAGTTAGAGGTCTATGATTATAGAACTCTATCCAGAGATCTAAGCATAAATCCTTTATAGTTCATCCTTAAGTATATCCTTAAATTCCTTAAATTCAAAGGCATATACACAATTTAAATTGTACCTTTAAAAAGATTTACTGGTCTTGTTGCTTCCTTATCGAGACCGCAAATCGTTAACAACACATATAATATTAAAATTAAGCGAATGAAGTTAACAATGGCAACGACTAGACACTTTAATGCCCCCATTAAGTCGGTTCCCATAAGCAGAAACCGTTTGTCTTAGATGTTCTCTCTTCAATTTATTTTTTCCTGCAAACCGGCCACGCTGATATATCCGACTAAAATAACGCTGGAAACAGTTACGCTCGATTCAGATTATCAGATAATGCTTTATATTATTCGTATAGTTATCATGTGAGCGTTAATTTTTGAGTAATTTAAATTTGCATATAGGGTGATCATAGTAAAAGAACATTTTTCTTTAATTTGAAGATTAAGAAGGCTGCAAAGAAATGAAAATATGGTAGGTAAATATCAAAATTTCCTCAATACTTCTACTAAAATAAAACCCTTTTACTCCATATTCATTCTCAATTGTAATTTTTTTAGTTGTTTTAATAAACGAATCACCCTGTAGAAGCCTTAAACAGCTCAAATCCGAGCGAGTAAGCACGTATGTATGTATTTACTGTTAATTCTGTTAACTCGCTGATTTATACTGGTTTTAATTGTGGAAAATATCTGATGGTTTTTATCATTGTAGTTCACAATTTTTCACCTGCCTCACTAAAACCAGGCGTGATTGTTCGAACGGACGCATGGAAATTTCATTGTACTGTCGTCGGTCGAGCAACGCCGGCCGCTGAAAGATCGAGACCAAGTTCCGAGATAATTTCATGCAAACTCACCGATAAGATGTACAATTACAATGTATTTATTTAAGCAAAAGGAGCTGCATAAGTTAGATCATCAATCAATCAGTTGGTTTTTGATTCTTATGAAATAATACTAAAATATTGTGTATAATATATACCTAAAAATGAAATGTACTTCAATGTAGAAAGCGGTTAACGAAACAATCGTTCCTGGGTAATAAGTAGAGCCGTTCGGGGCTCGTTTTGATTGATTGGAGGGGCCGTCACCGGCCCCCTTTCGATCACCCGAAGAAGGTTATCAATAATCTCTGACGTAACTTATCATTATAATCATATTAGGAGTCTTCGGCGATACCCGAACGCGTAATATTGATTGTTTGGCATTAATGTTTGCGAGAAAAAACTCACAAATTACAGGCCTAACGTAGAACGAGTGCAACGTGCGTGGGAACTACCCGGATTTATCAATTCCAAGATATTCCATCAAACATAATATGTACGAGTACTTGATGGGCGCCTTCCTTGCACATAGGGAGTCGCTAATTTTACATCGGTTTCTTCTAATAATTTACAAATAAATGTTTAATATTTGACAATAAACTGTAACTTTAAAAGAGTTCTAATGATTATCATCCAACTGTAATAGGCGTTAAAAAACAATTTTGTGGGTCCCTTCATTATTTCCACTTAACTAAACTCTGTAAAAACCTGTGAAAGAAAGTGCTCGAACTTTAAAAAACAACTTATTGGCAAAATCTCCGTGAAAAGGATCCATTGAAGCGATCAAGTGTCCGCATTTTTTTGAAGCGATCGAGAACCTGACCACCCTCGAAAAGAATTTTAAAAAGAAACCCAAGGGTGAGAAGTGCAAGGCGCTCGACCGGAGGAAGCTACATAAAAAATTTCAAAAACCGTCCGCTCGAAGGAGTTTATACGAGTACCGGATTAATAAAAAAAGCGCGGAATTCAACCGAACTAAAACTACAAATGAATATTTGATAAATAACGCTGCGCCCGAAGTGCGTATACCCAAGTGCCACCCAAGCGCGAACGGGCCGTCGATACATTTAAATAATTTATTATTCAATTTCTTTCGAAACCTCAACAGCTCGCCGTAATTTCGTTTTAATAGAGGGGTTTACGTCAAACGACTACTCCCAAGATGAGCGCCGAATAACCCATAAACTCTCCTCGCATACGCCCGTAGCCCGGTCGACGAAACCCAACTTCTTCGCCTCCTAATTACCCGCTCTAATCCCAAGAAATTTCATAAAAAAAGACCCCGCGTTGACAACCGATCCAAGCGTATCGATAAATCCCGAATAGAGAGCGACGCCCGTGAGAACTCCTACGACACAAAGGAGCCACCGAGAGGAAAAAAATAAAATAATAGCGAGAGATCGAGCGCGTCGCATACCCGAAAATCAAATTCTAATAAATATCAGCGGCGTTTGAATGGACTCCGATCGACATAAATTTCTTCTTGGTCCCTCGGCCCTTAACACCGGTGCGCCGGGATCAGCAACAGGTGGTAGATTTTTAGGTAACGACAGTTCGTTTTTCGTCGTTTCGAAAGAATGGGACCCGGCCAATTTCGAGACACGTTTGTTTATACAATTCGATCGTATGTAATGAAACGATTACTACAAGCATCATCGATTAGATTCGATTCGTTTAATGGACGGTATCAAAGCCCTTTTCTGAAGGTAATAATGCGATTATAATTATACACGGGTTGAACGGGCGAGAAAAACGAAGACCGCCTACGAAAATCAAAAGTCTTGATGATGCCCGAAGGGCAAGCGGGTTATAAATTGACATAGCAACGATTCGCTGCAGTCGTTATTATAGGTTAGTAAATGAAGGAGTTTTATATAGAAAAACCACCTGACTTTTTTAATTATTAATCAGTATTAATTGTTAGTGTTTGGTACAAACTATTATAAGGCGGAATGGGAATTTTCGTGTGATGAAAAGTGCAAACCGTTTCCATTTTCGATTTCCTCCCGTTGAATCATAGCGACTAAAAAAAAGCTAGACGCGTCTGGCATTAACCTAAGTAGTTCTTAGTCGGGGAAAAAGCTACAGGGAAATATATTGAAAAATCATCCGTATTCAGTTGTTCGGGCGCGTTTCTCGTCATCGCGAAAAAATAACCAAGACTTTCAATTAGCGTAAAAGGTGTCTTTCCTATTTGCTCTCGCTCGTACCTTGGTCGGTAAATACCGAGCACCCTACTTTATCGGCCGAGGGCGATATTAAAACAAGCAGGCTGATCGCACCTCCCCAGGACCGGGCGTACTCGTTCCCCGGACGATATCTAAAACATCAATTAGAATTATTGCCGCGCGTCGCTTCAATTTCGAAAATTAAAATTGCCGGAATTAGTGCGGGTTGCGAGCCCGGCGAGGCGAGCTGCGTTAAGAATAATGCATTAACTCGGTTTGTCTGTTGAAGACACCCCGGTAAATCCACCCCTGCACGGAACGTAGACGGAGATACCGTGCGTAAAACAGGTATTACGAAGCGGGACGGGAATCTATTGTAAAATCTTGAAGCCTCTTATTACTGTTAACATGAGCGATCATTTCTCGAAAATTAAAAACGCCTCGGGCACGTATCATTTCCATTTTCCATTCTAAGATAACAAAAACGTAATTTCGAAATCGCTATTTCATTGTTTCGGGTCGTTATTTCGCATTTCGCCTTGCGGCTCTTCTGAACGACAACCAAAGACTCATCCATCAATTTCCCACTAATTATGCTACTTAAACATCTTGTTTATATCCTGTCTGATCAATGGAAACTTCACCGAATTGTAAATCACAAATATTTTTAAATATTCTTTTAAATTACGATACATAATGATCCAGAAGGAATTTCAAAAAACTCTTAACGTTTGCCTATTGCCTTACCCTGTATAATACTGAAGTATTAAATAAAATTTTTGCTCGATTGAGTTTCTCTTTTGGGAATGAAAGGAAATTCGCAATATTCCAAATATAATTAAAGGCAACTCGCCGAAAGGCTCTTGTTGCATATTCATGACATGTTTATCTCAAACTTATATTATCTTTAACTTTACCAACTCTACCGTACGTCTGTTGATGGATTAATGGGATGTCTATCGTTCGGGTGGAACGTCAATTGCCCTAGATGTTTTCGCGATTTTTCTAATTAGAAATCGTAGAAGTAAAACATTTTAATTACTCGAAAAATCGCTTTTCTTGTGGTATTCGTTAATTGAAGTGGAATTTTCAGTTGTGAATAACGTTTCCGGTGGTAATTCTAAAATCGAGTCTAATTAGCGACCGTCCGTAATTTCTATAAAACTCTATAGGAAAATCGCCGCCCGTCTCTCTCCGGCACGTTTCGCGAAATTAATATAAAAGCAAAACAACTGGCAGTCGCTCGGTAATCTATAAGTTGGGAAATGCAAAATATATTAATATATGCAAAATGTGAATTTCTGCTTTTGAGGTTTGTCGAATGCAACGTCTACGGAAGGTTTTCCCCGAAGCAAAACCGCTAAAAAAACGTTCCGTGTAAATTTTCCGCTCGGAAGAAAATTATTTTTGAATAAGCCGATCTCTAATGAGATATTTTGAATTTAAATCTAGCAGGTATTTGATTTTACGGGATATGAAAATATTTTTATTGTCTTCCGAGATTTTGCTTTGTAGGCATCAGCGAAATTTCTATTCAACACGCAACAATCAATCTAGTACGTGCCTGATAATTATTCGAGAGTCGAAATTGGAATAATTTTCATATAGTAATTTACAATTTACAATATGTGGGAAACCACTTAGCTAAATATAAATTTTAGTGAGCATCGGTCGTTCGTGTTCGGATACGGTCAAATAATTAAAAAAAAATTTAATTGTTTTCTATGAGAGAATAGATAAGCTTTAATTACATCAGTGGGGGCGATAGGGGCAAACGTTTGATTGTATACTTCATTGGAATTAGGAAACAATCCTTCTACAGATTGTAGATAAATTAACGGTACGCAGTAATTCTGGGCCACAGTGTATACACGCTTTTTTCGCAAAAATAAATAAAAATTACCGTCTATTACACAAAAGATAAAAAAATGCACATTCTCACGCCTCTTTCTCTTTTCTACTTGTTCTTCTCCTATAGACACACAATTTGCAACGAACGCAAACACAATACGAACTTAACCGACCCATAAAAACTAATAATCGACCAACAGATCAGTTTTAAAGACGTTTCGGTTGTTAAGATTATCGGTACGTTAAATCCACACGGTTTGTTAAGAGGAATGAGGCTGATACTAATCGGCAAGCGTCTATTAATTACCTATACGTACTACAGAAGATACTAATTTATTTAGTTCTTCGTTATAGACTGTTGTACTATGTTCAGTATATTGTTTTTCGTCTCAGAATGGTTCATTTATTAAGAACCTGTCCCTTAAGACCCTTGAACTATGGACCTATGAACCACTGACCGTGGATCAATAAACCACAGACTTTGGACCTATAAACCATTAACCATGGATCTATAAACTATGAACCTTAGGAACCATGCCTGTGAACCATTGATGATGGATCTATGAACCACAGACCTTTATAAGAAACATGGCTCTATGAATAACTATGGACCTATGAAAAATGGATCTAGGAACCATGGACTATGGACCTATGAACTATGAATCATGGACTATTTCCACAATTCACTTGGCTATAATTCTCTTTCTAATCAAGCTTATGAATGTCAGCGGGATTTTCCTTTAAATCCATGCAGCACCTGTATCGATTTTCTGCTGTATCTATTCGCTGTATTAGACTTCAAATTTAATTAGCGCCCTCATAGAGGCTGATTAGCTCTTCGATGACGTGTTTTACGCCGAGAGTAAAACGCCCGAAACAAACTTTTCACTTTTCCCTTACCCTTCGAAGTGGGCGATCGCGGAAAGCGCCACGCGCAAAAGGAACGCGAAGATTACAGATTATGTTAATTGAAATTTATTTATTAATTACGTTCGCGGTGATTAATAATTACGGAGCGGTTGCAGTTTTTAACGGAATATCGTTTTGGCATGTACGAGTAGGTGTATTGGTTTTCTTAAATTAATTCGAACCGAAACAAAGTTTACGCGGAAAGTTTGTAGTCGGAGTCGGGCAAAAAAGAGCCGGCGAAATGCTAAAATGCAGACGACAAGACACCGCACTCCATCGGAAGTTATCTTTAATTCGCCCGTCAGTCTGCTCTCCGTCTGTCACCGCCATCGACTTCGAAATAATTGGAATACAAAACGCCTACAAATATTTAATTTCCGAATCCGAATCGCTACAAAACGACATAAAGCTCGCTTTTCACGAAATTCCATACAGCAACAAGTCTACTTCAATGTAAACTCGACATAACTTTGATTTTTGTTGGTTGTTTTAGCAAATTTCGCTTAATTGGAAGGCTTCAATAAAAACGACGAGACTGCCTGGATGAAGAAATAAGCGTCGGTGAAGATTATTGTCAGCTCGAGGAGCGATTGTGTGGAAGAAAAAGGCGAAAAAATCGTGGAAGTAATAACGAATGTTAGTCGGAAATTGACCGAATCGCCTTTATCTGAATCGACTGATCTTGAGTAGACGACCGAAGATTCAATCAAAACGAATGACCAGCACGACTCGATGACGAAATTATCGACCGTCTGGTGTCTACCGATTTTTTTTATCCCTCCGTCTGTGTGAACTTTCCCAATAATTTCCGAACGCCTTTGATTAATAGCCGTCAATGATTAATACGTTCGAATAATTAAAACGCGCGCATTAATGATTTTTTAACATTACGTGTCCGAAACTAAGGCAAACTGAAACGAGCTGCAGGGGCATTAACGTCGAAAAACTCATTTCCAGGACGAGTTCGATCATCAATTGTTGATTCACCTTGGCCGTCGCCTTCTCGGATCCTCTCGCGGCCTTTGTTTTTGTTAATGACACATCCTATAGCCTGATTGATATTAGGGAGGCGTACGAAATTTCGTATTTCGAAATAATAAATCGACCCGCCAGCGGCGCACCACCTCTTCTAGAAGACTTCAGTTTGTTTTGATGAGTAAGCACAAGTCTGGTGTCCCTGCCAAATGGACCTATTTAATGCTTTAAACGCTGTTTGACTGGCGTCTTTTATCGTCAACCAACGTCAAAGGATTAAACGGTAGCTGACGGGCCTGACAGAAAGAGTCGGCTATTATTCGAACAGCGCCGGATCTAGCCCAATTAGCGCAGTTAATAAACAATAAATATTGTAATTTGTGGTTGAAAAATGGTTTTACTGCGACGCTGATTCGAGTGTCGACGGGACGCCGAGAAATCAAGAAAACACGACGGACGTTTTGTCTTTCGTTAATTTTAATGGGAATCCGAATCCTCGGAGTTTGCGAGTTCGAAGTCCTGTTTTTGATTTTTACTTTTCACGCGGCGCTTTTCTTCGGATACATTCCGATTAGATTGAAAGGGGACCGATCGGAATTTTTCCAAACGAGATGATAATTAGATTTCTTTCAGTTCCGGCTTAATCGTTTCATTCGCTAAGGAAAGGTTATTGTAACCGAATTTTTACACGCACTATAACAGTACGGAATCAAAGCACACGTATAATTATTAAACAATTATTTACCGAATTACGAAAAGTATAACTACCTAATGTTTTTTTATTATTCAATTCAAACGCGCGAGATAACGATCTACAACGCATCGCTCGTAAGAACTTCATTAGACCGGATTTTTAAATTTTTTCGAACGCTATTGCCTTAGATTATCAACTGAAGATCATCAGCAATCAGAGAGGATTTAGAGAAAAATGTATTAAGAAACGAACGACCATGTAAAAAATATGAAAACGTAATTTCTATGCTCTAATTAAACGCTTTAATGGCACGTTGTATCTTCGTAAAGTATCTGATAAAGAAATCAACGTAGGGGCGAGTGGGTAACAACAAGAATCAATAATTTTATTTAATGAAAATCTTTTTTTTATGGAATTGTTATATCATTTTCTGTTGCATTCCGTGCTGTCGTTAAATCTTGTTTATTCAACATTTCGGTGCACAAAACAAATATTTAACACTCATACATGTTGATAATCGTATTAATTTAGTGATATTTATTATTTACATTTCATAATTTTTTATTTTCACACTTCGGGATCTTATCTGGCTCAGACCATAATGATGTCTTCTTGTGCTCGACTAATTTTCTTTCGAATGCTGCTAACGATATTTGCTCTTTTAGTCTTCGAAAAAAATTGTACGTACGCTTTTATCGTCGGATAATAAATATTTTAGGATGAGTTTTATTAATTTATAGCGGCCGCGATAAGGAAACAAAATACCTTATTTTTGTTCAAATAATGGGGTCATTTCGACGTTAAGCGTGTTCAATTTTTATTATTTACCGAGGATTACTGTTCAGATGTCGAGATTTTTTTTATACTATACCGAACGCGAGTTGATTGTTCTAAACTTTTACTTTGACATTAGCGTGTTGTATTATGAAAGCGTCTGATATCGATTGTAAAAAAATATATAACGGTACTCCAGGTGCACGATCGCAATACTTTTTTTTTCTGTTATACGACCAATAATTTAATGTGCAATTTCGCTTTTATTTTCATGCAAATTAGATTTATAGAAGTCTTTTCAACCCTTTCGCCTATAAAAAAAACTCCTATCAAAGAGTTCGGTTGTAAAAAAGGGGTGTAATTGATCGTTCCTTCAAGACGGAATGCGCTATGAACTCGAAGGGTAAAACTCCACTAAAATAACGCCATCCGAATAAATCACCAACTACATATTTAATTAATCGCAATGTGAATTATATAGGTAATTTTCGAAGACGGTATTAACGACGAGGATTCTTGCGATGTTTCGAGAGGCCTTATAGAAACTTACTTTACCTTTTCAATGGGCAAATACATTAATAAACCGCTAACTTATGGCCGGTGTGTCCGCGCCACATATGGCACAGGGACAAATGATGCAAAGGGAGAAAACATGAATTTAAACTTAAGAAAACTAGTCGATTTGAACGAGACATATTAGACCGGTCGAGAAGGTATTGTGATTTATAGCGTTTTGACTTTCGCTTGATTGTAAAAATAAACGATACACCAGTAGCGCCGTTTTACTCAAAATCCTTTACAATAACCCTTTAGCTGTTATGTATGAAGGGTAAGATAATATCTATGTTAAAAGATATGGCTTAATACCATTTTTATTATCAAACATTTTTTCTGTTTAGAGCACTAAAATTATGAACTTTTGTTGAAAATCCGATTGCAAAATTCCCTTGGCAAGCCAATGGTTGAAAATTATGCGCGAAAATAATTGATTTTATCGCAGCTCTTGAACATAAGAGGCGTCCAGATAAATAGCGTAATTGTGTTATTGAAGATTGTTCGCGATGTTATTTATGATCTGATATGCGATATTGATTTACAAGTTTTTATTCTCGCCCGATTCCAACGGGCGGTATGCAAATTATGCGCGCAGGATATAACCGGGACGGTTGCGAAGAAAAATGACTTCGAGATAAAGTTTCGAAAATACATCAAACAGCCGTGGAAATAATCGAAGCAATAAAAATAATATAGTTAACGAAACGCATATTTAGTTACTATAAATGAAAAGAAATTCCACAAACTCTTCTATTTATCAATATCTACGATTTTACATCATTGTCACATTAACCTTAATATTTTGCAATGCTCTATTTACAATCTTAAGTAGATTATTTAGTTTATAATATTTTTAGATCGAATAAAAATTCCTGCTGACAATACCTGAAAACTTAACACGCCACGTGTGTGGTCCCACTGTTAATCGATTAATGACAGATTGATGTTCGGTTGTCCAGATGGTTGTCTTCGACATTAATTTTGTTTGTTCAATGCTAATTCGATGTACGGAGAAGGTGAATTGATAATGTAACGGCTATTGTTTTAGCCTTTATCAGATTATACGGGATAATGTATACCTTAATACAAGAATGGAATAATATATGTACTCAATTAATACACTCTATTATTGTTCCTTGATATTTTTTTGTTATTTTCTCATTTCGTATTCGTTGCGTTTGATATTTTAAATTTAAATGTTCAATTTATTAGCTAAAAATAAAGTCGATTATTTATTTTGTTTAAGTATCTAAAATAATAGTGGGTTAAAAATGTAATCGATGCGATGGCGTTGATTGCATAAAGCTCGAACGATGGAATAAATCACAAATAAATTTCCACCTTTCAGTTTTTCTCGTATCGTGGAAAATTGTAGTGGTATATATACGGCTTAATTTATTTTTTAATTTGAATTATATGCAAACACGATAAACGCCGTCGAGATTGCATGTTCGCCCCCCATACCTGTTATTACCTTTTTATGTTAAAATCGCGCTCGTAAATTCGCGCAGTTATGCGCAATATATATTTATTTTTTTGCTAAAATTACTCTAATCACTTACGCAGTATTTTCCAAACAAACAAATTTACCCGCTAACAATGGCGATTTTTTAATAATGATACGAATAAAAAAATTAATGATTTATAATTTACCTTACCGCTAATTAAAAACTCGGCGTACAAGCGAATATTATTCGATATTAAATTCCTTTCACCGCCTAGAAATCCCGATTATTTTTCCGTTTCTCCTTTTTCCATTTCCGCGAAATTCCCTTTGAAAACGAATTACGCTGTATTTTTTTCGTTTCCTAGCGAAAATTCCCGTTAATTGCTTTTTAATCCCATCGAAAAAATTTCTTTCACGTGTCCGAATAATGCGCCTCGCGGTCCCGGAATCAAAGAAAATTAGAAAACCCGGCGAGTTTCCCGGAGAAAAACCGAACTCCAAGAGGTAAAGGCTATTCATTTACAAGAAAATTCGCGTTCACCGAAAACTACAGAATAAATTTAAAATGTATTTACAGGGTGACTCTATTATAGTTTGATAATAATTAGTTTACTAATAAAGTTGAATTTAGAATTAAATGAAATTGCGACAACACCGGGAGTGAAAACGAGACAGAAACCGCGCGCGGCTCGCGCGAAATGAAGCCGTAAAATTCTCGCATTTAACCGCAATAAATAAATAAAATTATATTTTATTTCTTATACGCGATGCGGTCATAAAGTCGGTCGTGTACGAAAAACCGGCTCTTTATGCATTATCTCATATTCGGTCTCGAGACGTCCCGCTCTTGTTTCTTTTGTCGTCGTCGTTTTTCTGTTTGCCTTCTCTTTTTTTTAAATATTCATAATTCCTATGGCTACTAGTTGACCCGTGAACTCCTGAAGATGGCCGTGAGTGAAAATTCTCAGAAAAGCGCACGAACGTCGCAAGACTGATCCTTGTCGAGATATATTAGTTTGTTCGTATATTTTATAGGGCGATCATTCCGCTTACTCATTATTTATCCTGAATTATTTGAAATCAAATTTATCTTACTTCATTATACATAACGGTACTTTTGTAACACTTTTTAGTTAAAAAAAATCTACATATGTTACTTCCCCGATGAACTATTTCTCTTAGTAAATTATTCTTTTTTTTGCAATGATTTGGGAATGATCCTGTATGGAGCAACAGTTTATTAGGAAGAATAAAATGTAACTTATGATAAACTCACGAGTTGATAAAGTTTATACTTGTTTATTACACAAGTGATTTATATAAAGACGTAATTGTAGAAGCCACTTTACCAGCATGTAATTCATAAACGTGTTTTTGTATGTGTTATTATGCAAGCTGTAATACGAACTGTTTTATTCCTCTTCTTTGTTCACCAAACACCATCAATAGATTGTTCATTGGGGATCAGAAAAGCATTTTTCAAGGGCAAGAAAAATTCCTGCATTATACCAGACTTATATTATGCTGGTGCAAATTAAACAGTAAAAATACAAATAATTTTTAAACACACTCATTGAACTGTACGTTAATTAAAATCCCAAGAAAATCACATTCTATCTACCTTTTCCAGTGCATACTTCTCGTCGAACAGTAAATCTCAGCTACCCAGCAGTGGCGTAACGTCGGTAAGGACGCCCCGCCGGGCGATCCTATACAGGGGGTTCCGTATAAATCAAAACTACCGATCGTATTAATAAAAGGATGGTCTTCTTCTTTTATTGGTAACTACGTCTAATATGTTGTGCGCGCAATTATAGATACGTCAAAGTGTTATTTATGTTGTTAAGAGTACGTACCGCACGCTGCGATGCAATTTCACGGCATAGCCGGCGCCCACAACCGGCCAAAGGGATTTTTTTTATTCGAAAATTCAGTAGGATTCCTATATTAATTGTTGTTGCTTGAATTTACTTGCACAAAAAGCTTTCTAATAGAGTTTACAGGAAAATTTACCCAATTCTGTTTACCTACTGAATGAAATCAATCCTGAATTATAACAAAAAAAACAAATTTGGGATCCATCTTGGATTGTATTTTGCACAGGAAGCACAACATTCACTACTAATCTAATTTATTTTGCCGGAAAAATGTGATCAGAAGCAATTTTCTAGGACCGTTATCCCCTCGAAAATGGCCGGGGGACGCCGCTGGTGTGCGGCTTATGCGCCACAGGTGTGTGTCAGTTGTTTTCTGTACACACTCGACGTGGCCAACGTGATCTATAACTGATTTGAATCGGACGATTTTGAAAAATATCCCGAACTAATTGGGGAACGCATGAATTATGGGGCTGCGAGCAACCCGCTGACGAAGTTTATTGGAAATTTCACCGGTCGTTCGATTCCTCTTCGTTCGGGTCGAAGAAAAGGCCGGTTAATTACGTTCGTTTTTAATCGAGAAAATGGCATTCTATTAAATAAAACGCATAATAAATACCTGTACGTTCGAATTGTGGACATTAAAATGTAATTTTGATATTGATCGAGTTGAGTGAAAGATATGGATGAGCGCGGCCCACCAACGTGGTTATTGTAATAACGCCATTAGAATGGAAGAGATTACAGACCATCGCCGGCACAGGTACAGAAACTGTATCCAAGTCTTACAGTCGAGCTACCATTCGCGCCTCTGGTTACAGGCCCGGAGTTAATCACAATGTAAAAGCTTGTTTTCTAATAATTACAGTGTATTAATGTCAGCACAAGTTACTTATATCATTGTTATCCTTATATTCAAACAAAAAAGAGTAAACGAGAGAGTGGTAAATATAGTTTAACTGGGAAATATTATGGATAGGATGAATGGCGTGGAAAAGCGGATCCGATCCTGGGTTTCAATGATGCCGATCGTGATCGAAACCTCGGGCGAAAACCATGAAGACATTAATTTCACGTAATTTCAGCAAATGTTCCGTGTTTAATTAAATTTAAATTCTCCAATTTATTCCGAAATTGCTCGCCTCTGCTATTGTTTAATTTACGTTTTGTATACACAATTTCGTTCGGGCGTTATTGTTTCGCTATTTTCTTCGTCGCCCGAATTTTCCGACTGCAAGTACTCAGGTACTATTGTTCGTCGGGCGGGCAGGTAAAACGCCCGGCGAAGCCTGCTCGGATCGTACATCATTTCTGTCTATAGACATCAACGGTAGCCGTGGATAAGTCAAGACAATTCACTGTCCGACGGTGTTCATTTATTACGTTTCTTCTTGTTCGACTGTTTTGACTGACACGTTCGACGCTACTGCTCGATGTATGTAAAAAAGAAGAGTTTGATGAATGATGGTAGATTCGGATTTTTTCACTAATGATATCAAGGGATGGTATGGATGATGGATAGATGGGTGTGTTGGTTTTTCAAGCGGTGCCTATTGGAAAGTGTAACGATTTTTTTTTATAAGGAAATTTTCCGTTACCGAAACCAATTCGTCATAAAATTATAATGACCCGTTCGAGTTAAGAAGGCGTATTTAAAACGTTATTAATATGCATAATTCCAGCGGCATAAAAAAATCCATTATCCCCTTTATGGTCGCCGTAGTGCCAACTCAGAACATGCCATTTTTCACGACTTACCCTAATCAAGTACACTAATTTTAATTATAACTTGTCACACTATTATTTATACAGAAACACAATGTTTACATAATAATATAATGCTCTTACTATTTATAAAATAATTTACACATCGTGGCCACAACCCAACACGAATAGGAGCAACGTGTTATTTGTGAGTGTTGATCCCCTGATTGTTCATGTTTGACCGGGGCATTTTTAACACACGCCATTTGATTTTCACAAAATATTTCTTACATAAATTTTAAAGTTTCCCTTATTAAATTAAATTATAATTTTCTGTTTACAGGTGCCCAGAAAACCGCCTACACATTCAACAGGAAAAAGCTCTAACAAGACAAGAAACAGAATTTTTTAATACTCAATAAAGCTTAAACATTAAATATTTTTTAATAAAATCCAATTAACCTCTATCGCCTACACATCATATAAACTATTATTAATCTTTTATAGGAACTTAGCCCTACCCCCTATTTTCTTTAACGTAATCACGTCAAGTTCAAGCGTAAACTTTGCCGAAATTTCCCGAACAACCAGAAGAAAATCGGAGATTAATAAACCCTTGATTGATTGCAATTACTATAAGATGTTTGTTTTTGATACACGTCTCAAAATCTGCATGTTTTGTTACTTATCCCCGGCAATTACCGACGCCATCTCGCTTGCCGGGGTGATCGTGGTTATTGCGAGAAAGAAGGATGAAGGATTTCGGGTGGTAAATCATTGGTGTAACAATGATGTGTTACAAAATTTTTCCGTTAGTAAATAACCGAAAGTGGGAAAATTAATCTCATTAACCTGGGTAGTATGATGATGGTAATTGAAAACGTGACCTGTGCAACTTTCAAATAATAAATATTGAACATTTTTACCACGATTATTATTACTTAAAATGAGATTATTAAAAAATTGCGCTAAATTAAACCTGTAGTAACGTAGATGAATGTGTGTGTAAAAATAAATTTAGGTTTCAAAAGGGAAATTTTGTTTAATTTGTGAATGCGGAAAATGGAACGTGCGCCAGTGCCCGAAAGTTTTCCGGCTAAGGAGGAAAATTTGTTAGTGAATTTTGTTGCCAGTTTATACTTAGCGAGTTTAGTCATGCGGGGAATCGCAAATTTGCGATTATGGAAAATATATATTTTCTTACAAGTTTGGGGATTTTATTAATTAGAAGTTTTAACGAGGTATTCCAGATTAAATAGTGGCTTTTCCTTACATTATGTGTGTATTTAAGGGAAACTGTTTGGCTAATCGGAAAATTGCCTAATTGAATAACGACTGGGAAAATATTTTAGTTAATCGAGGCCTTCGGTTTCGCCCAGAACCGAATTTTCGTGTAACGATTTATTTGCCCATTTTAACGTTTCACATTTTCGATTACTGTCGCGTGTCATATGCTATAAATTTTTACGATATTGTCCACGAGTTATCCATACATTTATCAGTTATAGCTAAATAAAAAGCCGATGATGGATAGTTGTATAGTCAAGTATAATTTTCACGATACAGTAGGGCGTTCACTGATAGAAATCTTTTTATTTATTTTAGGGGAAAATACTATACTTTTTCCTATAATTGAACGTCTTCTTGAAATTACTTTTTAATAATAATATGTAGTAACGTTTTATAGATATTAAAATGTGAATGTTATTGTAATGGAAATTGAGGAAAACATCAATTATAAATTTGGATATCTCGCAAATTTTCCAATCTCGAGGCGACACGTCGACGAGGAGAATGATAGTCGCCCGTTCTCCCGACATACGCAGGACAATTAATAAACAACAATAATAAAGAAGCGTAACGAAGGGACGAATTTCGTCCCTTCGAAGCTCGCTTTTCGGGCACGAAACAACGTCTTTACAAATCATTAGTTATCCTTTAGGAGAAGGACCGTCCGACTCGTCCCGCGTTCGCCCCTTTTCCTCCTCGTTTCATTAATTAATCATCCGAAATTTAACATATAGCGTAATATATATTAGGAAAGCTGATGTATGGTGTTTGGTTATACGGCTGCAGCACGTTAGGATAATATTGAATCAACTTATGGATTATCGCCTTTGTTCGGCGCGAATAATTAAACATTGAACATCGCGGCAAGACCGGCAGGAGGGATTAATTGAACGGCGACTCGCGAGAAATTTAATCCGTTTCGAACGGATAAAGAAGAGGAAAAAAATCGATCGGATGAAAAACCTGATGTGCGGCTCACCCTTTTTCGAAGGCTCGCGGTGGAAGGAACCCTCTGTATAGGTGCGTGTGAACCGGCGATATTGTATATAGGCGATACCGCTTCGGATCATTATTGCTTTCTTTTATTTCGCGTCCAGTTCAAAGTTGAATAATAAAGAGGGCGAACGGTCGATGCAGGTGATCAGATAATCTATAACGGTCGGTGCTGGTTTTTTTTTCCAAACTGCAATAAAATCGGCCGGTTGAAGGGGTCCCGGTTACGCTGGACACTCGCCACATAAATTACATCATTCTTTATACACCTAACGAACAATTCCGCTAAATTAATACACGCAAAATTCAATCAACAATCCGGAAAAATAACAACGCACCAGACGTACAAAAAAAATGTGTAAGTCTTAAGGCTCCTGTACTACGCTCGTCGGCAGACCGAAATTACAGAGAACGGCGTTTGATTGCTTTTATTGATGAAGGGCAATCATAAAAAAGCAATCGTAGATGAAGTAATGATCCGTGATTGCAGCGATCCGCGATTGCATTTGATCTTGTATCGAGGAAAGTCGGTACGGGGAGATCACGCGAAGGCGCATTCAAAAACCGATTATTAAACCTACGTGCACGACTCGATATTGATTAGTATCAATTAAGCGAATTTGAAAACAACGTTTGACTATATGCATCCAGAACTGAATAAAGCACTCGTGTGTACCTACAGATAAATGATCACAAAAAATAAAATTGATTCAAAAATCGATTCGTTTTCTAGAACACTCTTTTCTCTAACCATCATGCACAAATTTCAAAATTTCTTAGTTGAAGGAATTAAAGATATTGTTATTTTTAAGTGGGGAATTCCGGTGTACCGATTTTCTGGGCCACCCTGTAGTGGTTAGGTAGGTAAACGTCCCTCTATAAAACTCTCTTAATTAAAGCGACCTTCTTATTTGAACGTATTTGTTGACTAATAAACGAAGAACAAAGCAAATTGTTGGGAGGTTGTAAAACGTTCACGCATCGAAATCAAATAAAACCGATCGTATTTCAAAGTATAATTCCCATATCGCTTCATTAATAAAGGTTTATTTTAATGGTTCCAGTCGGGGTTTTATAACTCCAAAATAGGGCCTATAAATATTGGCGCCTATCAGTAGCGCAACTTAAGTTTCTACTGCTCAACGCACGAAAAAATAGCCATTCGAAACATGTTCCCACAGTACAATAACACTTTATAGTGTATAATAAACGAACTAACTTGCTCTAGTGTTATTACCGTTTAATTGACTAATCGATTAATAAGTTACACACAGTCAAATCGAATCGTATTTGGCGAAGTTCGCTCCGACATCGTCTTCGTCGCCGTTGAATAGAAACTGAAACTCATTGGGCACGGGCCCGTGTATATTTTTCTCGAAAAATACGAATATCTGGAACCACCACGCCCTACTGTAAAAGTTCGTTTCTCCCGCGGTTTTCAGTTCTTCGTTATTGGCGATGGTGTGATACGTCCAAAACACCCTGGTCGTCATGTAGTAAGCTATAATTACGTCTATGAAGTAATGAGCGTGGGCCAGTTCCAGCATTAGAATACCCGCGAAAGCTAAACTCCTGTACAGCCAGTGCACAATCCACAAGTTTTTGGAAGTGTACTCGGACATCAGCAGGGCTAGTAATACTAATAGAACAGTGTGACCGCTGTAGATGAGATCTCCACAGAATTCCTGCGGTCCGATCACCGACAAACCGAAATTCGGTATCAACGAAATCGATCTCCTCAATATCTGGTTGATATTCGGATGGGCCAGCTTGGGAGCGCACATGTACTTCTTCGAAGCCGTCGGTAGAATCGTCGCCGACATCGTAATAGTCCTGTACAGGTACAAAACGGACATCATAAGAAATATCCGCCTAAATATAATACTGCTATATCTATGAAACAACAATATAGAGGTCAACGACGTGAATATCATGAACATTATTATATACTCCGAGATGAAGAGCCCCGGCTTGAACACCAGCACGGTGCTCAGCACGATGTCCGGCAGAGGCCCGTCCGATCTGCTCGGCACCTTATCGTGCACCATGCTCAACGCGATGAGGTTCAGGAACAATGTCAGGCAGAGTATCAGCGCCGCTAAGGTGGTTTTCCAGATCTCCGATGGGTGCGCGCAGCCCGTCGAAGAAGGCGCGTCGCCGGAAGGCTCGTCGGAATCGTCACTGGGCGAATCGCTGCTCGTCGGCGACGATTTCCTCGCCGATTCCGCCTCGCAATTGAACGTCACCACGTGGTCTTTCTGGCTGCGAATTCTACCTTTCGCCAGGACCGATTCGAACGAAGCGGGGTCTTTGAGGGCGCTCCTGCAGCAGTCCTTGTTCAGCTTCCGCTCGACTATAATGAAGTCGTCTTCGTCGAGCCGGTCCTCTTCCACGTAGATGGTGATGTTTTTGCTGGTGAAAATCTTGGTGTGAGATGCTGCTTGGTTTATTAAGCATTGGTTTTCTTTGAGGATGGATTTGGGGCATTTTTCTTCGGTGCAGTCGCGTTGGCATGGCGGTTTGAAGGCGTTAATGTGGGTAATTTTGTTTATGTCTGCAGACATGTTGCGATTTTGACATCTTACGTCGTTTGTGATGAGGGGTTTTAATAGTAATTTACTATCCAATGAACTGTAGAACAAATCCTCGAGTGGCTTGAAATAAGTATAAAGGGATCCGATAAGGAATTAGTGACTGTCGATCGGTTGGCGGGGAATTCTTCACGTGTTCCTCGAGACATATGTACCTGTTCTCATTAGATGTTGCCGACAAAAGGCTCATTTTTGGCAATCAAACCGGTCCCTTTTTTGTCGGATCGATCTATTGGTCTCGAAAGCGGACCGCATACCATCTACATGTCTTAATAGAATTAATTTCGGCCTATATACGAATTTATTACCGGGTATTTTTCATCTCGATTGTCAGCACCATTTGTAACGTCGTTGTTCTGAATACTCTCCGATCATTTTAAATAAAAAACTCCATAAGTCATATAATCTCTATTTCTTAGTATTATCTAAACTAAATCACAAAATAGGAGAGAAGACCGCCAGATAAAATTAAACAATTTAAGAAGAAATCTCTGGAACGGCTACCGCGATTACGGTAGCCTATTATACCTATAAAAATCTCTAATAAAATATAATATAGCTACAAACTCGGCGTGTACCCACAAAAGGACGACATTTCCAACTTCCACGGAATCAAAAACTAAAAAACGAGAAAAGCAACAAAAGAAATAATCATAACTATAACATAAGACAGTCGTCGAGGCGATAAACAAAACAAAATCGTAGCTCGGCATCTAAATAAAATGACTGCACGTAAAGGACGAAATATTTCCAGTATTTATTTTACAAATTTATGAGCGGAGATCTCATCTTTCTTAGTGCAATTATAGACCTGATGTATAACCAGGTTTTTCGAAAGAAGAAGAAGAAGAAGAAGCTCCAGGAGAACGGCTTATGCTACCTGAATATGTTATTACCTGTTTTTGAGGTTAAGTTCAGTTGCATCGTAGTCAGGACGATTAAGGACTAAATCGTCCAAAGTTTCTAAGGATCTAATTCTAACTATAAGAATATTTTTTTTGTTAATGATTCATGTTATTTGAGTTAGAGGAAAAGTTTAATTATTATCAGATTTTCTTGTAGATTTTTCATTTTTAGGATTAAATGATCGGTGTTATTCTTTTCGGTTATTATTTTCCTTTCTTTCGCTGAAAAAAAAAACTTATGGTTTTCCTTAATAGTCGGTTCTGTTGCATCGAGAGCGACAATTAGCCGCAATCTGCTCGACTATAATTCCACGTTGTTCGCATGGCATGCCTTGATCAAGACGTCCGAGATGTTTATTAATAGTTGGCCGTGCGGGTTATTCTTCTGTTCTTTTTTCTCCGTTGCGGTTAGATTTTCGAGATAGCGTGATGTATGGGTCCCATGGATTTATTGTTATGGTATGTGTTATATGGGTGTTGAGTTTGTCACCTGTCATCGACGATTACCCTCGAGACTGATGGACCCCATCGACGGGCCGAAACCTTTTTCGAGGGCCGCATAATTCCGCAATTTCGAATTGTAAATTGCCCGGTTCGGATTTCGATGCACTCGAACGCCGTTCGAGCGAAGGAAGTATTGGCCTTTACCTGGACAGAAGTTGATTTATAACCAATAAAATTCATTTGGCTTTTAAAATCCGTTCTACGGAATTATCGCGGCGATTAAAAAGTAATTGTTAATAAATAAAATACCCCAATAAAAACAAAAGATTTAGTGAGAGACCTGGTAACATGTCGGCCGTAAAGTTTAACTTGTTGGATATAACGAGAGGGCGACTAATATGGGCGCCTCTAAAAGTTACAATTATCGAAACACATATTTGTAACTCTATTCTGTATATAATGTTGCGTTCTAAATAGTTCAAAGTTGTAACAAGAAAATCGTTAAAACTCCTATAAATATATATGGGGAGAATTAATTACTCGAGCGCCCTTATTAAGGGAGTTGTATTATTTTTTTTTAATTTTCCCACCCTCCGATAGTCGATATATTCGTTCGTGTTATGTTAACCTTGCATTATTTGCGCCCATAAATTAACTTTTATATTTATTAATACCCCGCTTATTTCAGCAACTAATGGGAACTATATTTGTCCCCGCTTTCTGATAAGGGAAATTTTATGACGTTTTCGTATGCAACTTTATTTTTAACTTCGCTATGCTATTTACGGTATTCGTAAATAAAATTTACTAGCGCACGAAAGTAAAATTCAAATAACGAATGAAATTAGTTAAGACTGTCGCGCATATAAGATACAGTCCTTCATCGGAATCCCCGTCTATCCGGTCGTAATCCATCCGGATTGTATCTTCATTTCAATGTCATTTCTTGATGCTAGCGTCGTAGAAAATCAGGATTATGAACTTGTCCTTTCGCTAATATCTATTATTAATCAAGCCCAAATAGGGACCATGTGTCTCGAACTGTTTCGGTTGTCTAATTCTGACGAAGGATACGCAGGATTCCTGCGACAAAAAAGTCTACTATTGCAATGATTCTTCAATTTAGTTCGCAATTTCGATTTATTTACATCGAAAAACTAGGTAAGTGGAATCTGCTATTAATTAATCTATTCGCGGATCATTACGATACAAATTTACGGAGTATCAGAATTTACTAAGAGGAAGTAATTCGTTACTATTTGCTAATCTGGGCGTTGGTTTACGTGAAATATGAATTATACATTGCGATTTATTTTTAGTACGGAATAAACCCAGCGGAGAAATTAACAATGCTTAAAATATAGCAAGTACTGATATGTCTGTAGTGATGATAGGCAATTAAAAAAATAGCTCAAAAATTGTCGGGTATAATGCATAATCGATTCTTTTGAGAACAAGCGAAACCTTCACCTCGGGAATTTTACCAATCACGATTTGTAAGGAGTACCAGTTCCGAGGCATCTGCTCGGCTGAATTGAATACTATTAAAAACCCAGCGTGTCCCAGCGTTTTCAAACGCGGTAGCCTTGTGGCGATTTTTATTGAAGATCAATTGAATAAGGACTCGTCTCTCTATCATACGCAGTAGTAGGCCATTTCCTCGGTAGGCGGCCGAAATCAAAAGGATTCGATCATCGACCACCGAGTCATTTATTGGAGATGTGTATTTTCAATTGAAATTGACAATACCAGAGAGATACGTATTACGTACAATTTTTTTTTAATATCTTTTCGAAGGCTGTAGTTGAGAATATAAATATATACAGAGCTAATGAGTGTTTTCTTAATGGAAAACATCCGTTAAATTTTTCTGTGAACATCACTTAAATTCCTGTCGTTTTAATACGCTTATTGAAACATAGTACTAAAATTATCTCTAATACACTTATTTTCCTTAATGTATAAATTGGAAAGCTGCTTCCAATAATTCACGTTAATGGATGCTTTCGCTTCGGTTTATTCCGGCTATTTATTACATGTTTAGAACGCACTCGTCCGCCGAAATAAATACTTAAACATTTTCATAATTAGAAACGCGAACGGTTTCAACGGATTTCGATGCCAAATCGAATTATTAACGGCCGTTATTCATCCGTTCGAACGTTACATTTCGATCTTAATTATTTACCATTCTCCTCGCTTATTGTTAATAACGCGCGCAGTAAAAATAAATTCGCCGAGCGTCCGTTTTTCGCCGGTGAAATACTCGAAATGCCGACGTGGAATCGAAAGGCGCTCGTAAAAAAATCCGCCCGGACGATTATCGGCCCCGAGGATCGGGAATCGTTTACCGCACTGCCTGTACTTTCGAGAAAACCAACGAACGATCCTCTTTTAGTTGTTCACTAATGATTATTACCCTGTAGATCGATAAAACAATCGTCCTTCCGCGCCTATCTCGATTTGTATCGACAAGTAATGGGCGCTTCTCTAAATTCTTTTCTCCCGTCCGTTTTCGAATTACCGTCATAAAAAAGTCACCTTACATAGGCATCTGTTACCCGATTAGTGCATAAAAAAACGGCTGGAAAACTCCTGAAAACATTGAAATTTCGCACCAAAAATTTGTTACCTGTATGGTTGTACTAATCCCTAGCAGGAATTCCCCAAACTACTCTATTCTCAAGTTTGTATACTCTAGAATGGAGTTCGAGAAAAATGCTTTCATATTTCTTCCAATTGCTTAACAAATTTTATGAAATTCGCTATGAATTAAGATAGTAATTCGCAAAGGAATAGCGCATACCTCCATCCGGATTCTCTCCTTCGTCGCACACGTACAGTTACATATGTGGATCCGCTTTCCATCAGGCGATATTAATTGTAAATTGTATATACATCCTTATTCAACGTTCGATTGTTTACATACGAAGCACCAAAAGCAATTACTTGATAAGATTGGATGAATTTCTGGCTGTTTCTGGGAGATATATCGCGAACAAAGAGAGAGACGGATCCGTTTTATATTTGGTTTGAGTTTCGTGGATGATTATTCGGCTGCTCCACGTGCGCTGCAAGGAGGCGAAAATTAATTCCGAAACGTCGATGATTCGTTCGTTAAATTTTTGGTGCGCTTCCATAAATCGAACCCCCGTCAATAGTGGAGAATAACGCCCGCTCTCTCAAAATATTTACAGCGCTGTAAAATTTTAAAGACGGAATTAAAAAAATTTATACGCTCGTTAATACCGCCATCCCTTTGCAATAAAACGAAATACAGGTATAACGGATTAAAGTACAACCGAACGGATCACTAATCAAAAATTATATGGCCAATAATAACGTGATAACTATCTATTTTATATTCTTTGTTTCAAGAAAGATGGTACTAAAATACTGCCCGGTTTTTATAGGACCTCATCGGGTCGCACCGCTCGAATTACCGCTCAAAATAACTCGTTACCAAAATAGAGTTATTAATTAAAATTCAGATAAAAATTATGTATGCAAGGATCGAAGGAATTGTCCTCGTACAGGAACCAACCCCGTCTATTAAGAAAGCAGCAGCTGGTCTTGAACGGGCCCACAAATCAAATGGTACGGACGCTACGCGATATGACCAAGAAGAAGACGAGGCAAAAGAAGAATTATAAATGAGTGTAGTTCGTATAATATCTGATCACGGGGGATAAAGTTAAGGATCAACAACTATAATTCACGGATACGTCAAGCTATCAAACCTTGGCAAATGTATCAAATCTGAATATATATAGAGGATCGAATATGGCTCGGCCGGATCGTATCAAATTACTGAAATATATGGTATGCGAGAAATGGCGTTTTTAATGGAAACGCTATCGAGAAGCGGTTTTATTTTTATCGATTAATTCGAGTTGTTTACAGAGTTTTGCCGGTTCAACTGATTGAATCTGGCACTCCGTAAATTAACAATATCTCGCCATAAATCGGGGTTAACTGTCGTTAAAATTCGTGCTCGTACGCCATTTTTAGCTCTATAATATGAAATAGAGGAATTGTTTTTTACTTGGCTGCAATTCTCACGAATTTTAAAAAAGTCCATGACCATATTCAATAAATAAAATGAGCGGAGCGAAAAACAAGTAATCCCGAACCGGCGACAATATCGAATCGAACGAGTTGGCGCAATAAAATAAAAAGAAAACCGCGATACAGAAGTGCAAGCTTACATTATTTATGTTCTGTTAAGGTGGTTTTACCGTCCGTAAGGACGAGGATTTATAGCAGGCCACACACTATGATACAGCCCGTAGTCGCGGAATTCACAATTCTTTTTTATACCAAAGGTAATCGTTCGATATCATTTCGATAAATATTTTACGAATAATTTGGTGGATGCTCCAGCACAAACAAGCATTACTAATACTAACAAGCCGCGATTTTGACAAGTAGTAACGTCTAAATATTTATAAAAACGTCAAAAACATTTACGGCATAACGAAAACCGAATAAAAATTCAAAAGAAAACACGTGTTCATCCCGATAACCAACGAAAATTAATATTCCCCGTGCACGACATTAGTCATTTTGTCTAGTTTACATAAATTTTATTTTCGACCCGGCCACGACCGTTCGATCTCACGTGAAATTCCCAATAAATCAATAAGAGCCAACAGAAATTTCGGGTGTAAAAGCCACCGATAAATATCGAAGGGGCTTATCGACGTCGGTCATCTCAGAATTTGAGCTGCACCACCTGTATAAGTAATCGGAGCAGAGGAACCAACAAACATAGCAGTACCTTCTAATAAAATCCTCTTCATAATATTTGTATCACGAGGAGTGGTATAAATCGTATATTAATCATGTAAAAGTCGCGCAAGTTACGTCTCTAGTTATTTCAGTCGCTCTGTACCTACTTATAAAATTACTAAAGTAAAAATTACAAACAAATTTCTGTACTTATAGAAAGAAAACCACTCATAATTTTCTAATAATAGGTACCAAAATCTGATATGAAATGTTGTATCTGATGAAGGGTGTAACTCAAACCCCTTCGGTTTCTACGTCCTTGGTGCCTAAAAAAATGTCTCGGATTTTCATTCCGAGAAGGCGCTCATAAACAATTTTGGAGAATCCGAACGGAATATTGATGAGATTCCATCGAGATGTTAATGTTATTTTTGAAGAATGTGACAAAAATAATATACGCACTACCGATGATAGTAGATTTTTTCCGAAGAAGCCTTATCATTCGGTATTTATAGCCTGTAGCGTTATTTTTTATTGCTTCCAGCGGGTTACCTACGCGGCGAATTGAGTTATAAATTTTTGGTGAACGAGGGATGGATTTTGATTGGGACTAACTGGGCAGCGTTGTCGCACGCTACTGAGTCACGAGCTATTAATCAGGATATTTAATTATTGGTGGGTGAAATATCCCATTTCCATTTTCCATTTTCCTTTTTGGAAAACGAAAAGGGGTAGATTGAAGGTGACGATAACCGACGTGAAGGATTTATAAGGCCCCAAAAAGCCGATGCCATCTCGGATTATGATCCGCATTAGCTGTCGCAAAAATCCTCAGGGATTCCTCTTCTACAAGGCACATCGACAACACAACACATCTATGAATACATTGGGAATACCTATACATAGTTTATTAAAAACACCCCCAGGAAAAGCTGTAATTGAAAAAATAAAAAGCTACTCATAAGAGAGTTAAAAATCGGTGTTTTTTTATTAAAGCAAAAATCCGAGATTAACGTTTCTGATTTCTCAATAAAGCGATTTCCTGGCGAGATTAAAAACACAACTTTCGGCGGAATATAAAAATAAAATAATTTCGTGCGATGAAAACAAAAAGCAAACTTCTGGAGAATCGGATTCCGACCGAATTCAATACAATCAAATGAAAATTTTATTAAATTATCAAAGGAGCTTTCACAAAAAAAAACGAAAGCAAATCAACGATATTAAAATTTTAATCAAATCATTGAATGAATAAAAACAAACTCGCGCCGGAGAGGAAGAGATCGAGCGAGAGAGCGGTTTTCCGATTCGACAAATTATTAAAACAAAAACTTCCGATTCCGTCGGATTTTTAATTAATTTTTCTGGGAGAAGAAAAAATACTCCACTTTTCATGCCGGGCCCTTATCCCTCTTCCAAACCAACTTTAAAAACGCACTGTGAATAATAATCTTATACTTACAAAAATGAATTATCTACCATGCTTGTTACTCAATAATCCGAGTATGAAATTTTCCAGCGTACTCGGATCAAGTGAGCATATTAAATGAAAAAAGAAACTGATCGAGGTAGGCTTAAGTCGGTATCGGTGATAAATTCGCCGCTGTCTTTGATCTCGAGCCGACATCTCAGTACACCTGACACGCCTCTATCGACTAATATTTGTATTTTCATTCCATACAAAGCGCTCACCGTATTCTAGATTTCGAGATTAAACGTATAATAGAGTTTTATGAAAATAACGTCCACTCGATTCAGCGTCGCAGCCCTTCCGCCTCTTCGCCTCGTACCCCTTTTTTTTAATTTAAGAAGACCCCTTGTTTTATATAACTCACCCCTTATCTACCTCTAAGGAGAAGAGAAAAAAAACCACTTAATTTGTGATTTATACGTTTTTCCTCGCAACTTTTCCTTTGTAACCCTTTTTATTTGAAGTCGAAATTGCGGCCATAACTCAATTTGTATTCGATATTATTTTTTTTAATTACTCGTCTCAACGCTTTCGCGGAGTTCTTTAAGAAGGGTCGGAGAATTCCTGATAATTTGATTTGCTGCAATGGGTCTCTCGTTCTCCCGTAAAGTTGTCTAATTGAGCGAAAGGGTTATTTGGATTTCGGCGAAAAAAAGTCGCAGGAATTGAAACAATTCCCTTTTGAAGTTTACACTACGATGTAAATGTTATTGTGTCGTTTGTATCGGTGGAAAAAAAGGACCGTTTTGGTTAACAAAACGAACAAAACCAGGGCACAATGTCCACCACCTCCGTAATTTCCCCGTCTTTGTTGTGGGTAATCAAAATAGGTACCTTTCAAATTATGTCCCATAATTCATAATCAGCTCCGAATAAGGAGTGTTCGAACCGGGCGAAGATGCACTGTATCGATATAACCCAGTCGAATGGAAACATAAAAGTATTCTTTTCGAAATTAAATATTTAAATTTATCAGTTAAACAGGTGTTAAAATGCGCTTCGTTCGAAAAACGGAATTTATTACACCATTACAGAGACGTACTCAAACATTTTAATGCCTCTCATATACAGGGTGAGTCATGAGGAACTGTATAAAGAGTGTATGTCCTGCTGTAATGGCTAGAAAGAGCACAGTGCGATCTTTCGGTATTGGATAATAAATTTTGGATCCTATTTAAAAGTTTAATACACTTGTTAGAGTGAATATTTGAAGGGTCTTTTTCGAAATAAGTCACCGATTCTTTTCTGAGCCGCTGAATTCCCCGCTAAAATGAAACTTTAATTTGTTTTCTTTTCGTACCGCGGCCGCAAATCAAAGGGTGATGGCAAGATACTCGAGAAAAACGGGAGAGAAAAAAGGGTTGATCGCCCGGTTGGCCTTTCCAGTACTATATATAAAGATTAAGGTGCATTTTAAATAATTCGACATTTATAAAAGGCGATCCGCCCATGTAAACAAATAACCATTACACACCGAAATCGATTTCCATCCAATAATTACGCCACCTACGTCGCACGGAAATCGCCGCCATGCGAACCGAGCTTTACGGGCGGCCGGTTCGAAGGACCGAAATCGCGTGAGCGAAGCGAGGTTACCTCTCGAATTATCAATTATGCCCGGACACACGTAATAATCGACTAATATCGATATAATATCGGGTCGATCGATACCGAAACGTGCTATTAGACGCGGTATTTGCTTTCGATTTGTTCGATTACACGCTGAAATTGAACGGTTCGAAGGCCTTTTGTATACGGACCGATGGAGCACCTGGCCCGTACGTCGTAATTTCTGCAAGTATTTTCCGAGAATCGCTAGTGGTATGGCACATTCGCAGGTAAATCGATAATATTATATCGACGGCTGTTTGGATGCACCGTGATCTATGATCGAGAATTTTCAAATATTAGGTTACAGTTAACTGAATATTACGTTATCGTCCGATTAACGTGAACATAATACAGTTTGTATACTAAAATGATTAGTGTTAGAAGGAACTTCTCAGAAATCCGGAATTATAGGTATCTTTTATATACCGACAAAAACGATGGAATAATAAACCTCACAAACTAGACCTCACGCAATATGTAGCGCATTGGGGCAAGTTATCGGTATCACACGGCAATAAATATTAATAAAATAAGAAAACAAAATAAAAATCCGAAATCCACCTGTGAAGAGCACACACCGAGGGGCAGGTAAACTAGATATATATATATATATATATATATATATATATATATATATATATACATATATATATATATATATATATAGATTATCGACTTCCTTACGCAAACAAAACTCGCACCTTTCTATAAGAAACAGGTAGAAAACAAACATTCGCATATACTTAACCAACGAATTTCGAAATCAATTCCCGCGAAACCGCCCCCATTAAACTAGCAACCCCCGCGTCTTACCTGCTGCCATCGCCAGCACGAACGTTCGGGCGGGGATCGTGGAAATCGCCTTACACACAACCGAAACCGTTTTCCGAAATGAAAAAAATTTGATTCCACGGTCTGGAGAACACCGAGGCTGTGTTCCGAAGGACCGCCGGTGCGCATAAAGGGTTAATAATTAGCCGTTGCGAAATCAGAAGGCGGGTGGCGATAATGCGCCGAAGGGCCGAACTCCGGTCGGATTGCAACACAAAGGAAACAGTGGCCCTCGACCAAAGACCAGGAAATTTGACAGAAGGGTCAAAGGTAACTGGTACTCTCTGCCGCCTTAGGCGTATTCATTTACTCTGCTGCTGGTCTATTCGGAGCAGCGGCGCTACAATCTTCGCTTCTATACTATAAGAAACTCTACACACCGATCTACGAATCATTTAATGAAATATTATAATTGCTAGCAAAATAATCTACTCGACCATAAAAATCTTACAGGGTACTAAACTTGCAGGGTATCGATACAATTAATTGCCGGTTTCGATTCGATTGGATTGGATGCCACTGGTGGATGAAATCTCTTCGGTCGTGCGAACTACAAGCCCGGGTTTCGCCTTTGATTTTGCGGATCGCGTATTGAGAAACGATGGTAGAACAATTTCGGGACTGTCTATGTGTAATTTGGAACAATTGTGGCCACAGGTAATTTAGAGCGGCGTTTTAGACAGCGTTGATGTAAACCCACGAACCGACAAACAACGGTTAGGTATACTCACGTAAGAGGGATATTATAAAAAATTAGATTCGTTTTTTTTAAGAAAAAATAACAACGTGACAACGTCGCAATGTGTAGCGAACGCATTGTAAATCGCTCGTTTCTTACAGAAACGGTCTAGTAGACACTACCGAGATAAGAAATAGAATTTCTATAGGCATATAAAGAGCGGATATAATGCGAATTTGTCAGGACATTTTGTAACACGGAAAGACGAATATCTATTTAATTAAAAGAGGGTGTTGGGTTTTGGAACGCGACCAAATATACGTGCATTCGGTTCAACAACTTCCCAAACACCAGAAGGTCATCAACGGAAGAAGACACAACAATTTCGTGTTCGTTTGGTGACCCGCCAACGCGAGCATTCTTCGGGAAATTGCGAATAAAAACCGAATTAATCTTCGGAAAATTAAATTCAAACTTCCGCATGTGGATTGTTATGCGTTGTATACTTAAATCGATTTTCTTTTGTAAGAGAATCGGGGAAAGGGCTCCCCACTTTTCGGCCACCCTGCGCCCCCTCAGCCTTCCGCCTCCGATAGGACATCAAACATCAAAGCGTTCCACGTAAGTGTTTAATCCGTAATTTTGGCAGTTAATAACAATAATCGCGGGCTAAATATTAATTTTTCGCATAGTTTGAACTGGATGGCGCTCCTTTGAAGGGCCTACTGCTTTGATCCCTGTTCCCTGAATTTCATACGCGGCCTCTCCGGGGCCCCAGGTATCGAAAATACCGAATAGTTGATGAATTCCTAACCTGCTTCGGGGGCCTACAGCCACTAAGTGAATCGCTTTTAACGTAAAAATTAATTATAGAATTTTTATGCATGAGAAGGCAAATGCCCTATAGTTCAGATTGAGAATTGGGTTGCTTTGATTGCGCTCGACGAGCCATTAAGCGATTCCATCGATGGTTATATGAAAAATTCCTCCGATATCATCGGGAGGGGCAATACAAAAATTAAATTTTTAGTTAGGTATATCGCAAAAAAATTTTTCGCGAATAAATCCCGCACATGTGCGCCCATCTCGCATAACAAATATCCTGTTACAGGGACAAGAAAAAAACCGGCCGCATAATCGATAAATATGTTGGAGGAATGGTCGAACACACCGGCCCACACTCTGCTAAACTGATCAATAGTCAGCCTAGTTTGATTTAGTACGTGTTTACGGTTCTAAAATATTTGCCAGTCGAAGATTTATCGGTTCCATCTGATACTTAACATAAGAAACTTGAGATACGGCCGCGGAGAAGATATTGTTCAAATCCATGGGCGCCGAATACATTGTAAATATTATCGAGTTTATTGTACACCCCTATGCTCATTTTACCTTCATAAGTCATCAATAGTAACACACTTAACCCAAATTTTCCTATTTACTTCCAGCTAATAAATGCGCTAAAACAAATAAGCGATTGTGTATAGGTACTGTACCTTTTTTGGAACTTATCCGATTCGATGTTTATCTGGGATCATAAAAAGCCACCTCTGGGCATAAATTAAATTCCGTCATAAAACACGAATCAGAATCACCTCGGACAATACAAATAAGAACACAAAATGCGGAGTCGAAAGTCGTATATCAACCGGTGCCTTACAATGGGCCGATGTCGCGTCCCACAGAAATCTTTAGGTGTCCTATCCGCGGTGTACAAATTAAATATAAATTACGTATTGTAGAAATATACGGAGTGTGTGGACGCGATTTTTACGAAACTACTGCGGCTAATTTATTATCTCTTATAAGTAGCGTTTTTGCTCTTAGGTTGATTACGCCGATAGATCACGATTTTTCCTCGTTCTTTTTATGGGCTAGTTTTCTCCCCTTCGTCATTTTCGTTTTCTTTATAGGCCCAATAGCCAGAGATCAGTTTTTGATGAGCCCCAGCGAAGACGGAACGTCTCTAATACTCGCGCTCCGGAAGTTATCAAGCCGGCCGGCCATTGATTGATTGCGGCGTATTCGCCGAAACGGCCGTTGTTTTTCCGGGCCCCTTCTGTCGATTTATCAGCGGCAATATTGACTGGCTCCGCCGGATTAAGATATAATGGACTGAGGTATTTTTCCTCCGTTTTTGAAAGGCACATAGCGAGGAAAACGCAGAGGAAATGCGACTAATTTCACGTGGAAAAAAATCTAACAAGCCGGCGACAACGACCGGCGTAACAAGTGTCTGTGCCTGCTTGTGTGTGTCCAAGAATAAAAATATAATGGGAGTAATGACATAACGAGTTCGTATGTGCGTGTAAGTTATTCGGGTTTCGGTGATTTTCTTATTCCCTTACAGGGTGACCCCAAAAACACTATTATCTTTGAGTACATCCTGTATACACACCCACGACGGTAACTCATCGATTTATCCTCGCTGAGATTCTCCAACAAACTCTACACTAGTTATCTTTTGTGAATAAATATCCACTTGAATAACGAAATGGTTAGAATGATCGACCGACCGTATCGAACGAGCAGTGATTTCTTTCAAAAATTTCAACGGACACGATGTTGAAAAAAAAAAGACAACGGACGCTTTTCGTCGGGGAATCCGACTTCCTGTAAACGAATAGTGAATGCAACATAGTAATTATTAATTATGGTCATTATGGGTCACTCGGTCATCCGAGTCCGGCATGGGAAACGCCATCAAGAAAACCGGAAAGGGTGTTTTTTGTGAACTTAATAAATCGTAGAGATTCGGTAATATCGCGCCCAATTGCGAATTATTTGTATTACATAAAGCGATCCTTGCATCCGTTCGGATGAACAGAACGTCAAATTTCGAATTAATTATGTCGTTTTTAATGAATATTCAAAATAGAGCCGGCTCTCGGTCCGCGTATAATCAAATAAAATTAATAAACACACGTATGTATACTCGTACACATTACAAATTGGTACAATGGAAATGCTCAAATTTACAATTTGCTCTTATTTTCCGGAAAACTTCGCCGCGCGCGTTTATACGAATATAGTGGAATATTTCCGGCGGCCGCATACGCATATTTCAGAATTCCCTAATGAATAGTTAGTTATTATTTTGTCCATTCTAGACGTTTCCAATTAACAATATTAATTAAAATTTCCTGACCACCTAGATAAATATAGAGATGTTATTTTGAAGCTTCGGCCGCGCCGCTGCAACTCTACAAGGTGATTCTTTTTAACAAGCTGCATTTACCTAACCGAATTGAAATCACTAATTACAACACCCCCGGGCACTTAAATAAATTATTTACCCACCTACCGTATAAAACAGGAATATTATACGAAAGTAGCTACATCAGTATATACCGGATAATTAAATTATCAATGTATTTTAACCAGCTTTTCATTTTTCGTAGCTACACTGCCCTGTAGTCTTCTACCTTAATTCATCGCTAACGATGAACGGGCGAGCGGGCTCTCGTTACCTCGCGACAAACTATTTTCCTTTCATAATAAATTATTAAATAAATATTTGTACTCGGCCGGCGGAACGGACTTTGTATCGTACACACGGTTTTCCGATTCTTCTCGGAAGAGGGAGCTTCCCCCGCAAAATCGAGAATTCTCATCGGCCGGAAAAATGGCTGGAAGTACCTTCGAGGAACTCTCGCTTTCTCGTCGAACATCGCAATTATTTTGTCGTTATGAATGCGCAGTTCATTCACGACATTTTTTTAATTAACTCCCCGACGCGATACGAGAATGCGCGGTGGTCTGCTTCATGACTCTGATGATAGACTTGTGTGATTATTGTAACAGTAATTACATACACCTTTATGGAATAAAATTGTAATTAACTCGATCTTATATAGGCAATACGATTTCCAAGTGTACTATACAGGGAAATTTTACTGTATATTAATACTATTTTTTTGTCTTTAGAGAGTAATAATAAATTTCGCCTGTCCTGCAGCAGGTTTTCCTGGGAAATATCGCATTGAACGTCACCTCTAATCGCACGCTTATCAATATTATAAACAAAAACCGGCAATTCCGGTAATGAGAATTTTTCGCGAATAAGGGGGGAAGAAAAACGTATATTATATATATTCGTGGGAATCACGCAACGCTCGCTAATTGAAACGTCCATTTGGACATATTTATAATTGAAACCACTGCAAATATATTCGAAATAAATAATATTTTCTCGATTTCTTTTCTCCTGCCAAAAATGGAATGGTGTAACATGCGATAACGCCGAACAGGTATGTATGTATCGCATGACCTCCAAAGGGCTCCAACTTTGTTGGATGATAATGAAACACCCAGCAAATAAAAACTTTTTAAAATTTTCACGTTTGCCGGGATACATGCACTGAAAAAATGCAAAAAATTATAGCCCTTTTCTATCAATCAAATTCTTACAGATTCCGACAATTTATTAAAATGTTAATTTTTGGATAAAAAATTGTTTCTAAGTTTCCCCAGGATAATGATATTGCTAAAAAAATAAAAAAGAGAGTAACCATGCCCAATCACTGAAACGCGATTAAAGTTATAGAGAACATGCTCGACCAATGGAAAGATACGGAGACTTGATATTTCCATTTAATAGATTTATTCGTTTGTTATGCAGCAAACTGAGTATAATTACAACTGTAGAATAGGAAGCGTTAAAGAAGAGACATATTTATTATTTCCTGCGCATTTATTTTTTAGTAGTTCGTATATAGATTTTTATTGTTCAATTAAGAGGATTATCGCGAGCGATTTAATCGTATCCGCACAATTCAATTCAGAATTGTTTAATTAGATCATTAAGAAACGAAATTAACGATATTATTTAGATATAATTTTCCTCCCATAAATAATTATTCATTGAATTAATCAGAACGTTCGTTACGAGCGAAAAGTTTTGATAAATATCACTGCGTTTACCCTTAATTTTGAACTTGAACTCACCCTCGTCCATCCATATCAATCCTTGCAGCATTTTCTAAGGTTTCGCAGATGCATTTTGATATAGAAATTTCGAATAACCCCCGTATACTTATTTCCATGCGGGCTTTCCAATGAAAAATCAATTAAAAAGAATTGTTGGGGTATCGGATATCGATTGCTTTAATTGTATTTAATTGGCATTACTCGTTGAGTACATTATAGGGTGTGTTAAGTGAAAGATTGTTCTACAGGGTGGTGTTGCGAAATTAATGATTGAGTTCTGAGTCACTGTAGATACAAGATTTTTTTCTACGTGTATTTGTTTAAGGCTGGGATTTCCATATACTAAAATCCCTATGCTGACACTCGATTTCTTAAAGTCATTTTAGACGTATATGTCCATAAAATTAAAATTTTGTTTGCAAATTATCGTTCATTAAAGATGAATGAATGCAGTAAAGTAAAAAATGAAACACATATTTCATAACATACATTCAATATAAATGATTAAAAATGATGTTTTATTCTGATGAACTTAAACGCGATTTCTTCACAATAAACTTCTATTTACTGTAGAATTGATGTTAAAAACTACTTAAATTTATATTCACTGCATTCGTAATTCTTTAAAGTTATTATCAATCGCTTTCTTTTGTCATAATATTCAAAGGTTTCGTTTAAAATGACTTTACAAAATTAAATATTAAATTCACATCCATTATTACAAAATGGTTTACAGTATTGCCATATTATCCTTTCAACCTGCCTAGATAACAGAAACCCTTCGCGGAAACGCATGAATAGTGTTTTGAATGAATTGTGTTGCCTTAATTTCAGTATTTTTCTATCGTACTGGCATCATTGCATTTTCGAAAATCGTGCTTAATTTGGACACTGCAATAGAGATGTCGCTTTGCTGATATCTGTACAACTCATAATGATGATAGAAAACTCATTAGAGATTACAGTTGAGCGCAACCGAATTTCGCGTCATTTTTAAATAAGTCAGCATCAGAAGAATTGTTTGTAGTGTTTGTTTCCTAAGACTGTTTAAATTATTATAATAGTGTAGTTTCGTGTAGTTTTGAGTGTTCATCCTACGAGTATTCCAGCAAGTTCATATTTTTTTAAAAAGTAAGTAGTATTACGATATAAATTTTTACAGTTTTTTTGTTTCTTTCTCTTATATTTGTTTAATTATTATTAATTTATTAATTTGTTAATTTATTAATATTTTAATTATTTATTAGATATGCCGAAATTTAGGAGTCAATTGGGTAAAAAACGCTCAAAAAAAACACGACTATTTCTATCAGGTAAAAATTACTTATATTTTTATCATAACTCATCATATTAATGTTGAAATTATCTTTCCAGATTCAAGGGCAGCTAGCTGTAACTGGTGCTACCAAAGCCTATTTCGTAGTCTACTCAGGTGATAGGAATCCATTGTTCATAGAAGAAATAATAAAAGACGACAATATTTGGCAACATGTAATGCTGCCAAAATTGGTGCAATTTTATAAAGACTGTATCGCTCCTGAAATTATTTTAAATATGCGTGCGAAAAATTTACCCTGTAGAGACCCCCTATATATAAAAGAAGCAAAAAAAAATAAACTTTAAAAAATAAAAACAAGTAAATTTATCTAAGACTTTTTTTATTTCTATAAAAACATATGCTGCGTTTTGCATATAAAAATACAACTTAAAGCATTCTCGAATTAAAAAAAAGAATACGCCACTGGACTCCTCTCAAAAAGTGCCTGAAGAACGTAAAAATTATTCCTTTTCATTATCATAAATAGAGTTTTTAGCAAAAACAAGATCGAGGATGGAAAGTGAATTTCTTCATAACATAATAAAACAACGATATTTGGCAACCCCTGTAAAAACCCTACCGACTACCTACGGATACGCGCTTACGCGCTACGGATATTTATTCAACTCAATATCTGCTTGTTTCTAAAAATTAGTCTTAAAAGTTTGGCTATTGTCCGCAATACATAAATTGGCAGCATTTATCAGGCACTATTTTGTCTCACTTTACGCATCGACTCGAGGTTGTTCCTTGTCGCGGAAACCCCAGCCTTAATGATCTCCGATCGCATTTATCCATTTCAACTCCCTTAGTCGGGGGGTGCTTATTCTGTTTCCTTGAGTGGACATTTCCATTAATGAGTGAATAGGTCGTTAGTGCGCCAGAACGCCTCTTGACCACGTTCGATTTGTTATACACTTGATAAATAACGCTACTTTTCCTCTCTGTTTCCACCGCTCCACCCCATTTTTTTCACCACTTTTACATCACTTATCTTCATCGATTTCGCTCTCGTACCTCCAACGTGTTATTGCAACGGAAATAACTAAACCATCGACTGGATTTTTCGAAAGTTACCATGTAATTTCGACAGTTTGGATGTATATGAAATTATAAAATTATACGGAAGCTTCCGTGCCGTCCTCGGACGAACGAGGATCCAGCCATAAACGTCAGCCGAGGCACTAATGACTGTAGGAAAAACCTAACGGAATAACAATTCGGTCGAAATAAAATAATTTATACCTACGATAGATGCGGTTGAATTATGGGTATCGCGTTTATAGTTTTAATTCGTTAAGTTGGTATCGGCGAAAGTCTGGCACAAAGTATAAATTAAACAGTCGAAAAATTCGGGAGAGGGAAAGGAAATTATAAAGCGAATCGTTAATATAAGTTCACGTTTACGAATGGAAATCGGAACGATCGTATCACTTGAATTTTTAACGTTGTAATCACCCAGCAACTTTATGCTAATTTATTGGAAACTATATACCTATTATAAAACGTTATCATGATTCCTATAATGTGTCTATGTAAAACGAGCCTTCTTGTACTATACAATGCCAATAAACAATGAATTTAAAGGGATAAATATTCGATTTTTTTCGAACTATTCGGGTTCCCGTAAAAATCAGAAATCGAACTAAAAACGCTTGAATCAGAATGTTTATAGCGCCCGTTTCTATTATGTCTAACTAAAATCGTTTCTATCAAAGGTAAATACCCATTCAAATCTCGTATTACAGAAAACTAAAGGCTCCCGTAATGCCCGTTTTCTGACGCCCAAAAACCCCACATCTAGGACAATTCGATAGATAAAATCTCAATAAAAAACAAAACTAATGCCCCGGACATTAGCCATAATGTATGGTTCTTTATGAGGTTGATTGGATAGTGCACGTGGTATCTCCTAAAAATTGAATAGATTGTTGTTCTGAAAGAATAGTTAGGGGTAAATTCGTGACGGACCGCCCGGTCTAACGACCACGATTTTTCAATATGAAAAATGACCGTTTTAAGTCCGAATTAATCATTAATCCATCGAAAGGAGCAAAGAGCATTAGAACCGAGGCGGCCGGGCCTCGTCAATTGTCTAACAATAGAGCAGCGATATGTAGAGAAAACGCGGCGCGCGCGAGATTAAGCAATCTATCAGAGTCGCGGTGGGCTTAGCGCCCGTACAAATCTTTGTCACCGGCCACTAAGATCCATTAATATCGAAACACAAAACGGCCGTGGCTAATTGACCGACCATCGGGTTTTAAACCGCTTCGAATATCACCTGTTAATGCGCGAGTACGAAAAATAATATTAAGTCCATTAGGCACTCGAAGTATCGCTCTATACCCTTGCTCGCAGCGTCCGAAAATCAATAATTTGATAATTTATAACCCCTAATCACAATAACGGCTCGAAAAGGGTCCTCTCCTGCGCCCCCGCTCGTCCCCTTACATGCACGCTCACACATACATCTCGACAATCTATTGTTTCAAAATCCACGTCTCGTGTCCTGCTCAAGTTGATCCAGAGCAGTCCTAAATGAAGGGTCTACCCTTTAAATACCCCCTAAAATTCAGACAGCTACCTGCGAAATATCCTTAAATATCCACAGATTTATTCCACGTGGTTAGTAAATTACCTACTCATCGATATCAAAGATTGTTTCGCGTACGAATTTTCGATTTTCTGTTCTAAAAAAGCACGCCTCTGCGATTCCTTCGAGGACTATTTCGTTAGCGTTGATTAGTTATACTGGATGTCACGTGTATAGTTCTCTCTTCGGTGATATATGAATCGAATCATATATCAAACAATATCAGGGCTAATTCGAATCGCTTCGCCGTGGAATTTGCGATTTCGTGGGACATGTCTTGTCCATCGGAAATGTAGAGGGTGGACCGCGACAGCATTGCTCGGTGAATTGAATTGTCAGGAGCTAGTAGCGGGGAAATCCGTCCTGTAGACGCGGGCGAATAAGAGAGAGGAGAGGAAAAAAAAAGGATTTTGACGGCGACGGCGAGTGACGATAGATGAATGAATTAAAACAGTGGCCGTGGGTGGACAATACAGCACAATAGATTCGCGTTTCCTACGCTAATGATGGATTTCTGTTTTTTGTCTTAAAATAACGGACGCGTCAGCAAAGGTCGGCCATTTGTAAGTATTACGCTTTTGTTTTCGGACGATTCTTGATCTTTGACAAATGTCACTGGAATGGAAACGTCCCTTTCCATAAAAGGGATCGCAAATTATCATTCCCTCGATACAGAAAGTTCTCGTTTAAACATGGATTATAGGAGTTCTGGATGAAAATTGCCACATGCATTTTCATCGGTTAATTATTTAAAATGGAAGCAAAAAAAATGTTCACTTCGCGGACCGTGGAGCGTTTTTTATTCGTTATTTCCTTTTATAAGTCATTTGTCGCGCTCGAAGGAGTTCTCGAGACTCACTCGGACAGTCTGAGACATTTCTTCCAATACAAGAACAATGGAAGCGAAATTACAGCAACGAAGAAAAATAGATTTAATACCGCATAATCAATAGATTTATCGCGGAATAAATCTCTTCGAAACTATTCAGTAATATCCAGCCATCCCTTTTATCCGACTGGTATAGGGAAAAACGGCTTCCTATTATTTTACAATGTTTATAGTCAATTACCAATTCAAGGGATACCGTTTCAATCACATAAAATGACATAAAAACGTCAAAGAAACAAAAGAACGAAGGCTCTGCCCGTCGGGGATCTCGACGTTCGACTGTTTTTTTATGAATTTTATTGAATCTCGACGGGTGTGCAACCCCTATACGTCAAATTCGGATGCAACAGGATTTTTTTTTTCGGTTTAATTTTTTGTTTCGTCGTTCATTGTGCGCCGTTTAGATCGGAGATAATGGAGGATTTTTAATCGATCGGATCCTTTTTTTCGTATTTTCACGTATTTGAAGGTCGGTCATTCCGCTGTGATTGATCTGGGAAAATATAATAACAAACAGGTGGCTCCGGTTTGGGAAAACACGTCAGAAATAATTACGAGAAAGGATTCTCGAACGGCACGAATAGTTCGAATTAAAATGGAAGACGCTTCGGGATGATTTATAAAAATGGGAGATGCTCTTCGATTTAATTAAATATTCGGGAATCCGAGCGGGCGATTCAATCGAAGAGACCGATAAAAATTAACTGCGTCGTATGGGAAAATTTAATACCGCATAAACAATAGCAGGTAGACGATTTTCGATTCGAAAAAATTATCAAAAAGGAATCATAAATATGTAATAAGTGCGTTCGTTTCGGTTTCTGTGGATTCTTTTATTGTCAATGGTTGTTAGAAGCACAAATGAGTGGAAACAGCAGCGTACTTTTCATCTTTTAAGTAGGCAAAAATTTTTTAAAGTATTATATGTACCTACAGAAAAAATTCAAATAGAAGAAAAACATAAATGCATTATAAAATCATTCGTAAATAAATAATTTAATTCATTAGGTAATATATGATCAAAAATGGTGATGCTAAATAAAGGAAAATTTTATTAATGTAATTAATTTATATTAATTAAAAACTAAGGGTAAATATTAATGCAGGTACCGCCCCTGTCAGGACATTTATGACAATTTACTGCTATAGCGTAAATTCCAATACCTACTTTAACCGTCAACAGTTCGATATTCTCCTTTCGTTATTCCTTTTTTGTCGATGTTGCTTAGGCATTCGAGCCATTACCATTTCTCTCTTCTTTTTTTTTATAAAAATCTCAGATTATCTGATGATTGTTGAGGCCAACGTCGAAAATAAACTGCTACATTTATCATATTTAATGGAAAGATATAAAACCGAAAATTTACATACGAATTTTTGATTATGTTGGCCGAAATTTCTCCACCCGGTAAGTCAGGAAAAGGCTGATATTGCCAATTCCCTTCGGCCAGAAAGGCGTCCTGCATTCATTTTCGGTTATCAATCACTCCGTAACCCTTTTGCCCGTTTCGGGGACACTTCTTACCCCCTTCTCCCGTGACACCACCCCCGACGCCCTTACGTTATACACGTCAAGGCATTCTAGATGATGTCCATATCTCATTCCTTTATATGGACGTATACCCAATATTCATAGCCTCCTGCATTCATTACGGGCGAGCGCGATGAGATTTCGTTTTGAAAAGAAAATTTTATGTATGTAGTTTGTGCCGGCGAATTTCTAATCTGAGGTCCGAGCACGGGGTTGCGCTTTTAATTTAAAGATTAATTTCAGCTAAGGGGCTTATCAATTTTCCCGGACTTTCCGAAGATCCTTTGAAGATGTGTTGAATAAATTTACTCATGTGGATTTCATTAAATTAAGTTACATAAAAATGCAGGTGTTGGTGCAATATAATTAGAAGTAGCGACTTTGGGGGGTGTACGATAAATAACAAACCGAACGCGGGAAAGCAAACATTCTAGCTCGGTGCATTATCAAATATTGACCCTCGATTTACAAATATAATAAACTCGCTCGAACGGAGAAAAAAGAAAATACCGAGCTATAAATAAGCAGGTGTAAAAGCGCCTCAAAGAATTGTATTGTTCGAATTATCATGAAAAACGATAAGACGATTCGGTCTATAAGCTTTCTCACCTGTTTCCTGACTTATAAACGATCATTAATACTCAATAACGACGAAATAATTACCAAGGGGGATGTTCGATAATAACGACCGTAGATTACCGGTAGAGGAATGCAAAGAATGGAAAAATTTAAATAACTTCCTTGCACGAATTTCTGAGCAAATATTTTAGAACCAATCAATTTAGAACTGTGTAGAATTATTTAGAACCATTTTAGAACTGAATAAGACCATTTGAAACAGTTCAGAACCACCTTAGAACTATTTAGAACAGATCAAGAGTTGTTTGTATTTTTTCTGTAACAACCAATAAATAAACTACACGTTAATTTCAGAAAATTAACACCCACTTAACCTGCTCTATCCACTCAAATGTTCGCTCATGCATATCAGGAAATCGTCGAATATGGTAGATTCGATGAGCGAGAGCGAGACGGCACTAGCGAAACTTAACAGAATTCGACCCAACTCTCATTTACATGAGCATAATCTGACGTTTGCAGTCAATTTGTTGTTTGAATTACGGTCCATAATAATATTTATGACACGAACTAATGTTAAACGTCAGGGAATATCAACCGGCCAACTAGGATTGTAAGTGTTAGATCGTGTAACATCTAGAAGGCCTCGAATGTTATTCGTTGGGCGATTTTAGATCGTACATCGCAGTTGGCAGGTTTAATTCGAACTTAATTGGAGTAATTTCTGCGCCGACCGGGCGTTGTATAAAAGGTGTACCGGTCGAGGAATAATTAATCGACGAAACAATAACGTTAAATACATCTTTTCCGCATCGGATCTATACAGTCATCGTTTAAAACAAACCGAAACGACCGACATTACGCACTCTAAACAATCCCCGTGTAATTACCGAGCACTCAAGCACGGCTAATGCCTCAAACAGAAATCACACATGCTGAAAAATCATCAAACGAGAGCTTTTTTCCTACGAAAAACGGAGGAAAAAAGCGCGGCCGGTTAGTGTCTAGTGGATCGCCATAGTCGAACGAAGGTGTAACGTACTGTGATTCTTCGGGTGTGATTTTTTTCACGGAACGTGCATCCGTTGAACTTGGAACAATAATAAATTGGATTATAATGACAGTACGAGGCGCCCGAGCGTAAAACCATCGCGCCCATCGCATCCTCGGGACACGGATTGGTTTCGATATAAACCATCAAATCTAAAAAAAGAAACCTATATCGCCCATATGGAATATATCCAAGAAATTGTTAATAATAGATCCTCCAGTTTGTAAAGCAAGTAAGAATCACCCTCTATTTCTTTTTGATATAACTAATAATCCGTTGTTGTAATTCTTAGATGATATTGTTTCCTCTTCCATCCTTAATTCGAAACATGTATTATAGATACACACGAACGTTCGAGAGTAAGTATATGTACGCATCCAGACGGCACGGACCGGAATATATGCAAACCCCTTTCTTGTAATTTACAGGAATAAACATTAGCGCTACTGAAAGCAATAAAATAAATCAAGCAGCCGAAGAACGTCGCAGTTCTACTAATGGGAAATATCGGGAGAAGGAGGAGGCCGGGACCGCAATGCAACCAGCCGCCTCCCCGGCACCCGGCCGCCCACCCCCGGCGCGCCCGCCGCCTTATATATTTCTCTTCTCTCGCCTCCTCGCACGGCCGCAACAGAAAACAACAAGGCGATATAGAGCTGTTGAGGAACATCGTCGAAGATTGTCGAAATATGCGACATGTATATTCGCAAACTCGTTGCTGTTGGGATTAAGAAGTTTCGCTTCGGGAGAATGTAATTATAGTTTATTTGTAATTGACAATTGTATCATAATAATATCATAATAAAAAACAGTGTTACTCACAGAAATATTACCCATCCATCAAAATTCCTCCTATTTATACCTCTTCAAAACTATCTAAAACTGTCTAGAATCATTTAGTACCATTTTAGAACTGGCTAAGACCATTTGAAACAGTTTAGAAACACCTTAGAACCATTTAAAACTGTTCAAAATCTTTTAGAACAGATTCAGGACTATTTTGAACATTTATAAACTCTTTCAGGGCTATTTAGAATGTTTCAATTGAAAAATCTACTAATTTAGTGAAATAGTTTATTTTTATTATTTATATACAATCATCATATAAAAATCTTGTAATCTATAAAATATATGTGTACTATACCTACTTAGATTAGTTTTAACAATATGACAATAGGTCTATTGATATCCACTATACTTAGTTAATTATTCGAGTGGATTTTAATTCAACCGAAGGCCCATTAATAAAAAGTAAACAATTCACACTTAGTTATTATTTCAAAATATCTGAGTCATTTCGTTCGTGTGAACAAACTTACTTTATTAGGATATCATTATTAAAACTCGTAATTAGTCGTTCGAGCCGAATGTTCCCTTCGTTACGTTACCGTCTTGCGTCCCGCTCGCTCCCGCGCGATCCGGACGATGCCAGAAGGAGAGCGGGCGAGTTCGGCGTGACGACGGAATTATCTCAATTAAAAACAAATGACTGGTGCCCGCATCTTGGCGCTTAATTAGCGTCTACTTCGGACGAAACTAACTGAAGTTCGTTAAGTGCCATAATGAATATTTAATATATTTTTCACTAAATTTTATTGTCCGGCCGAACGCCATAAGGGTCGACGGGCGTCACGCGAATTCCCCAATCGAACCTTCCAATAACAACGAAAACAAAACAAAATTCGCGATGTAATCAAATTCCGATTGAATGGCGTCGCTCCGGGCGCTTGGTGTGTATACCTTCGCACAAAACGCGCCCGCTACATATTTAATCGGCGGAAAAATCAAACAAAACTCGAACAAATCGAAACGAATGAAGCGCGTAGCAAAAACAACGACGGGCCCATCAAAATTCATATCAATCAAAGCCGTTCTGTTTTCCGATCGCCGCGCGCCCGTCAATTCCGAACAAAAACCGAAATAAATCATTTTCGTTTCGCGGCCCTTCAATCAATCCGCTAAAAACTCGAAACCATTGAAACGCGGAGCTCATTGACGCCGACGGCGCGGCGCTAACAAAAACGAGCAACGACGCTCGGCCCAATAGCCGTTAACAATGCCCGATTAATCCGGGCTACAAATGAATGACAAGTGACGCTGGGAAATAGGAGCATCGTCGACATTCGAAACGATTCCAATTTGTTTGGAAAATCGACCGGGACTCGATCATTCGCGTTCTGGATGGCTCCCTTTAGTCCCGGAAATTCCCGCACACAAATATGCACCAAAATCACTCAGATAAACTATGAAGGAATGAACCAGTTAAGTAAGTAAATACATTAATTATTTAGTATCATGCATCCACTATAACACGAATTATTTTAATTTTCATTCAACTTTTTAAATGGGTCGATTTTCGGTGTAATTTTCCCGGGCTATAAAATGTTTCACCTCGATAGCGACACGGCGAAATGACATCGGAACACGCCTTTAATCCGGATACCGCCATAAAATACCCCATTTTCCAATAAACAGATATCAATACCGACCTGTTGATTCCCGTGGGGTGGAAAAAATGCGATAAAAATACGGAAAAAAAGAGGGAGCCTCTATAGTCGATCCGTGATGCGACTATGCAAATGCGAGGCTTACGGGGAAACAGGGAAAAAACCGTCCCGGGATGGAATCGACTGTAATTGAATTAGAAGCGATCGTGATTGATCATTTATTTTATATAGGTCGAATGTCGAATTCAATTCGAATTGGATAGATGGAGAGATAAAAGTGATTAAATAATCGGTCCAATTTTTGTTATGTAGATATAAATGAGTGTGTGAATGATTGAGAGCTTTAGAATCACTTGTGCTATAAATTGGAGAAATATGTACCTAACTAATGCTCGATATTTTTTGTTGGAAAAGCTATTAGTAGAGCAGGTGGAAATTAATTTCCTGGGGCATCTGAAACGTAACGGAGTTTTCCCCAATTTTCGCCTTGTCAAATTAGAAACGAAACCAACAGCCCAAGAGAGAAACGGCCCCGTGTTATCGCGATAATGCGAAACAGTTCCAATGTCCATTAACGTAATAAATTTATTAATATGGGGGGTTTTTATATCCCGTTGTTCTACCGCGTTTTCCCTCATCTCTCGAAACGTCGTCCCCATCATTGGCCTAGTTATTTATAGTCGGGAGTTCGATAAGTAAGAAAGGTTTTCCACAAAAGGTTTCCGATTCGTACCGAGACACTCGTCCATATTGGATTTATAGGGTATTAAAGAACTACAAATCACACGGGTTGCCGGACTGCACGTTGAGACCAGTGAATTCAACAACTAATAAAATATGTCGGACGTCATTTCGTTATTTAGTGCCGTTTATAGAACATTAATTATTAATTTTAACCACTTCGATTCGGTCGCCGGCCTTTTATATCATTTCGGACCACAGACCATGCAGCCCTGTTTCTTTTTGTCAACCGTACAAACTGCGCGCCGGCATGACACTACCTACTCAATACATTTTTAAATCGATCATATACTCCAAATTTATTTAGTTAAAATAATGTAGGTACCTACATTCCTATTTACTATGCAATTTTTATAGTCTTCATTAAGTCTTAGCTATTTTATCTTTATAATTTAAAGAAATTAGTGAGTACAGAAATGTTATTATTGCATTTTGTATGCATATTTAAAAAATAAAATAGGAATGTTGTTGTAAAAAAATAAATATGAAAAATTTTATTATACAATGAGTGAATATTTGAAGTTGTGGTTGATGTATACTGGCACGCAGTACGGGGTAGGTACTAAGGTATTAATATCCGATTGTTAATGGATCTTTTTGTATTTTATTTTTTCAAAATACGTTTTGTTTGGAGTACATAATTCACGGCGTTGATAGGAAGCCGATTATTCACCGGCGAAGGTGAAAAATGGGTGGAATTTTGAGCTATGGGAAAGAATAATCGGCGGGACGTTAATTTATGTTCGATAAGCGCGTTTTATTCTTATTCCCTTTAGGTGGAATTAGTGAATTAGTTCCGAAATTTACACTCTACTAACACCGAAACGCGTAATTATTACAAGGAAAATTAATAATAAATGCGCCCGGCGAGCAATCATCGCGGAATCTAATTTCTTCGACAAACAGCCGCGCGCTTACCAAAAATTAAACATCGCAAAACCTTCTCCCGCTGTACCTTTCGCCAAAAAACAAAAGCGCCTACCTTTTCTCGGCCCGCCGCCCCGCCGCCCCCTCGGCCGGCCTGGCAATGTCGAGCGCCGGAAACAACAACCGCCTCGTCCATCTCACCCCGAAAACCGCCTCGCCAACATTTACTTAAAATCTAGTTAGCGGTCTAATCTAATATGAATTTTACCAAATAAACGTGGAAATAGAGAAACAAACGAACGTCTACCACCGGCGCTCAACCGGCAGGGCCCTTTCTAATAATTCATAAATTGAATGCTACAATCCCCGGTTCCGCATCAGTCGCGACACGGAAGCGCCGACGGGACGGCGAAAAGGGCCATTTCCACCCTTAATTAACCTAACATATTTCAATTACCTGCAGCGCTTTTAAATACAACATTTTCTACACTTCAATCCCGCACCATCTTACCCCAAAAAAAACTTACAAACACCTCCAATATTCCCTCTACTTTAAACGGGATATCTTCCACATGGAGCCGCCGCCTTTGAGTTTAAATCGGCGGCGGGCGAAAGTTCCACGGGGGGTGGCAAAGCGAGCCCGCCGGTTTTCTTAACCGAAAGAGCAAAATGCCCGTTCGCGGCGGTAATTAACTTTGTTTTCTATTATGCTGTATAGGTACCGGTTGACCGAAAGGCATAAATAATTCAATTTGGGGCGGCGCGCGACCCGCCGACCCCACAGATTACCCTTTACCTAGCCAGTGGCGCAAAATTACCCGACGAATCGAAATTTCGATTTTGAAAGGTACAATATCGTTTAACAGCGCGTCCGATAATGATATGATAATGATCTTTTCGATGATTATTAACGCAAGAATGATGGTATTTTATGGATATAACGTCGGTTTTTATGGTTCTTTATGCGATACAGATGATTGGTTAGTATTGCTTCGATGGTATTTCAAGAAACATAATCTCTGCATAAGAAACCAGATTGCCCAGAGGCGGCGCTGCTATAAGAGTGTAGGGAGTAATTAGAATATTATATGTATACAAAATAATTTGTTTCTTATATTAATTAATGATGTGTTATTAAGTAGGTATATAAAAATTGTAAATTTTGGAATTATGTTACTTATAACTTTGGTATAAAAATATTATTTGTGTCAGGAAATGTACGCCGCTGTGGAAGCCAACCCATACCGAACTTCACTTAATATAGAACTATAATTAAATGTGATATTTGTGTTTCCAATTTGCATTCCCATATTGGAATCGGGTCCTATCCTCTAGTTTATTAAGTCCTTTTTTTCGATCGTATTTAACGTCGATTTTACCAAGAAATACGATACGACGTATGGGATGTCTCTCTACCTGAGCATCACCAAATAAACATGTGGCTTATTATTGTTGTAAAAAGGACATTTTTAATAGAGTATTTGGGGGTGTTAAATGGTAGGTAATTAAATTTTTAATTAATGTTTAGAGTTGAAATTTAGAAGTAATAGTTTTTGATGTATATGTAGGTAATGTGCGTGCAAATTTATCCTATAAGAGGTATATGAATGTTGAATGATAATAATTTGAGTAAATAGGTATATTCGTTTGTTGAGAAAATAATATAAGAGACAGATATTATCGACAATAAAAGTTAATCGGGCAAGCCCGTCTCGTTATAAGACGCCAACAAATTTACGTTTATTATCGCTAATTATTCGCCAATTTAAGGCGAACGGTGGAAAAAATAAATCAGATCTTGTTATATGGCAAACGTCAATAGTTCCAATCGCTGAAATGCGCCAAACATTTCTATAAAAAAAAGGATAAATCTTTGATCTCGACCGCGGACCCGGCGAATGCCATCGGAAATATGCGGTCCGGTCGCATAACCTTATTCTCGCTCACTTATTTTCGTTATTTTCCCACCCTTGAAGAAGAGGTTCCGTTCGGTTTTTGCTTTTTCGGTTCGTCGTTCGGTTCGCAGGCCTCTGCACCGATCGAATATTATCGGGAACTTACCAAAAATTTGTTAATTGGAATGCCCGGTTCGCCGACGAGCTATTTTTCGGGCAATTTCCACCAAACGTTACAAAAACAAACCGAACCAAGTCGACAATTTTCTTGAAAAAAATCTTTCATGTATAGTGCCTGTATAAATGAAAGAAATGTAGATGAATTTTGCGAGGAAATGATTACAGTAGATACATATTTTATAGGTAGAAATCTAATTGCGGTTATTGCGCTAATGATTTCCTTTCGGCTCGGAAACCTTTAGGTAAAAATATCGCTTTATGATTTCGATGCGGGAAAGCTTTTGAGCGCAGGGAAAATATTTCGGTTCCGTTGTTACGTCTGTCTGTAATTTTCCGAACGAAAAGTGCGCGACTGAGATAGAAGTTACAGTTTCGAAGATCAAAAGGGAAAATCTAACATCGGTAGCCGTTTTACTCAAATATTTCGTCGATGTTTAATCAAAAGGAAATATTTCCTTTTCGATGCTTTCAGAACGAGAGATTCTCCCCGTTCGGCTGTGCGGATACGAGAAAAATGAAATTATTCATAAAGTTATGCGTTGCTGGAACATCGTACACAATAATTAAACGTTCGTAAAAGTGTAGATACCTATTTTACTGAAAATTATTAGCGAATAAAAAAATTGGCGATATAGTGGCTTGTTTACAACGTCGTAAAATAAACCTGCGTATTTTTCGTTGATATGTTGTTAAAGGTCTAACACGCAATTATGATAGATCGTCTAACGCGGCTGAATCACATCTTCCGGAGTCTGGAGATGACTTAACGCCCGAGGGCGCTATTAATCTACTAATTTCGAATTATTCTAATTTCACAAATTGAACGAAAGTGAGTCACACTCTGCCAGCGTCATTAAGCTATTTACTATTTTACTTGGTCGAAGCTGAATTGTTGAATTCGTATCATGCATTCGTGAAATTAGTAAGAATTACCGGTTTCCGCTAAAAAACGAGAAACGATTGCTATTAATTACCGTTAGTATTTTTCGGTTATTTAAACGCCACTTTAATATTTTTTAACAGTAAACGATTCATTAAAATTAATCAGATGAGAATTATAATAAACTAGCTCTTCACAGCAAATAAAGAAAAGTAATTGAATTAGATACGAGTTTAAAAATTCGATATTGGTATTAATTATTTTTATACAAAGGAAGTGAAAATATAGCAGTTTTATCAAAGTAATTTACTTCATTTTTTTACATAATTCGTCGTTTAAAAGCCGATTAGTAAGATATGTGATTTTTTCCTAACAATAATTTATCCGTGGGAAATTGCTCAAGTTAAACTACCGGTCGTTTGTGTCATATCGAGTATTTTCTCCGGTTTTTTTTTCAGTTATTTAAACGATTTTAGCAGACAATGAGAAAACGAATAGGTTATCATTATTTTGTTGTTAAGATATAATAACTGTAAAAAAAAACTATAATCTCGCTGATACTGAAGCTATCCCTGTCTGAAATCCGAAACGTCGTCGATGATTCGACTTGATAATGAGCGAAGCAGAATCATCATTACATTTTTCCATACGACAAGTAGGCAAACGTTCTCAAATGCGTATTTTCTCACGATATTTCCGCTCGTTCCTTCGCCATGGAGCTTTACTAGAAACGACTCGAGTTGACCTTTCGATGGCCCGTACGTGTCTTCATGTAAAATTCACCGAAAATTAAAAACAACACGGAATAATTTCAACAATTTTGAACGCTCCCGACCCGGGTCTTTAATATTTATCAGAACTTGATAATGTTACAATTCTTCGAATTTGACGCCGGTGAAGGCGAATAAAGATGCTCGTTTCGAGATAAATAAGAAGAACTGGTCGTATGAGATTGGGTAAATGTCGAAAGGGAAGGATCAGTTGCACTAGTTAATAGGGAATTTGTTTATTTCAATACCCTATATTAAGAGAGTAGGTGCACAATAAGTTAAAATAAAAAAAAATGTAGTGTAAAAATAATGTGGTGAATTTTTTGCGTGGTAAACAGGATTAAATTTGAGCTATTTGAGTGCAATAGAGGCGCGATAGTTCAGAAATGTCTGGCTTCTGGTTTATTTTTAAGGTAATTATGAGTCATCTACAGTGTGTTCTACGATTTTCATTGGTTTTTTATTGGATTTTTCGACTAATTATTAAACGTTGAAAAAAGTGTTTCAACGAATTGTCACAGGTGCTCCGCGTCGACGATTTATCGCCGGTTTGTGGGTTGTCGAATGTGTGTGTGTATCTCGTTTCTATTTTTTTATTGCTACATTAATATAAATTAGAAATATGGAAGGAGGCTCGTTACTCGATGATTTATTTTAATAACTCGTATTATGGAAATAATGATCAATGACGTCTGTTTTAGGATAAATAACCTTTTGTACGACTAGATAAATCTGTGTACGTTAATGCACGAAATTATAGTGCAGTTTGTCCGGATAAAAAACTTTAGTTTTCCGAAAACAACGTTGAGGCAAGAAAATAGGGAGTACACTTATCGTTCGATATAAGATACCAGAACGTTTTAACGTCTTCCATAAGTTACTTCGCACTACCAGAAACCGCTATATATGTTTCGGTTAGTGTTCCTATTTGAGAAAAAAGAACGCAAAGATATATCGTTACGGGCGCGAAGAGCGCTCGCCCGTCTCGCTCCCGAACGTTCGACTACCGATAGGTTCGTCCCACTTCAACAACCACCACCTTAGTCAATGATTTAGTAGCCCGGCAAAGCCGGAACTTCGGGAACACAGGACCGGAATACCCTTAAATTTTATCTCCAAATAAAATCTTTGATTTTCCTGTATAAAAAAAGTGTCTCGTATATACCGTAGAAAGCCATTACCGGGATAAATTCCAGCTCTTTTTTTCGATATTCCTATATGCATATACAAGCCGCAACGGAAAAACTCTAACGCAATTCTCCATAACCGATGAGCAAAAGGCATTAAAATTCACATCAAAGGTAAAGAAAACCCTTTTTATCATAATATCTCTATCTCGTTCTATATTTTAGCAGGCGCAATGCTCCGGGGACGTCCCCGGTACATAAAACAAAAGAACGAAGCCGGATATTTTCCGTTTCCATCATATAGAAAATATTGTCCGCGATGTGTGCCTTGAATATCATTTCTGAGGTTTATTTTTCATTTATTCCAGTGTCACACGTAATGAAAAATACAAAATGGAATATATGTGTATAATATTTTTTAATGTAAATGAGGAAGTGTAATTTGGGCAACGTATAATCGATTGATAGAATAGATGTTTTTTTTTAAATTTGTCAGCACTTGTACGTTAATTACGAAATTTTTGATCTCGTGAACTTGAGTAAAAATTATAGCATAATAAGCCTGCAGTGAATATTTTTCTTTAATTGCCGCCAACTGCCGTTACACGAGCGACGTTTTATTATTCTTTGTTTTGACCCTTTGTTCTCTTTGTGATATTTATTCAATGATCTAGCTCGGCGTAATCGTAATAAGATGAACTAATTACAACCCATAATCGTTCATGTAGTGTTAAGTGATGTCTCCATATAAATAATTGAAAGCTTCCGGAACGCCGTCGTACGTGTGGGTATCTTGTATTACCCGTTTATTAATTCGTTGAAAATTCAACCGTTTCGTTCGTTTGAACATCCATAAACTCCAGCTCGGAAAACTCGCGAAATTTCGTTTCGATTTATAAGAATATCCGATGACTTCATCAATTAACGTCCCATACACGACTCTATCTCGGCCTTATTAACCGAGTGCAGTGTGTGTGCTAGAGCTATAGTGACAGCGCGACGGAGAGTGTGAAAACAATCGAAAGTTTTAATTGGTAATTAACGACCTTAGTTGATTATCGGGTGTCGCGATGTAGAGAAAACGCGCGGACCATATGGGAGCATTATATTCGAAAGGATGATTAATATTTAAATTCTACTTCCTCAATTTATAGCAATTGACTAACATAATGACACAATCAACGAACTACTTTGTTTCGAGTTCGTTTCGTGTTCGATAATTAAATTTCTTCGAAAATACATAAATTGATTAACAAAAACATCAATTTTTTAGTGAAGTTAAATTGTTTCCACAAATCAACTAAAACTAGTTCAACTCTTAATAACCTTTAGAATAGCAAAAAAAAACAGTCTTTACAATTATATCATAATTATTACCGGTTGTTTTCGTAGCCACAAAATGTTCAAATTATAATTATTATATCTTCAAAAATTTTCCCAGGGTCATCCACCCAAACTGAACACGGTAGCTGCTTAACAGTAAAAATGATACAAGTGTTTCTTTTACATCAGTGCCGTATCAATCGTGGATAATTCCATCGAAACGTTCAACTCCTGCAGACACCTCGTCGGTTTCGGATACGGCAATGATCTCGATTTCTCGGAACATGATATCTTTTTAATTTCAATTTCCTAGGACTTGTCGACATATTAATGTCAAATACGTGAACAAACTAGTTTTTTTAACGTTACATACGTTTCGAGAAAAGGAATATTTCCGTATGAGAAAATAATTAATATACCTATGTACATGGGGCAGATTAGAGCAGGTAAAGAATTATAATTAAAATTTATTACGTTACGTGAAAATTTGCGAAATTATAAAAAAAATTACACGCATGTAATCCTTTACTTTGTATGACTAATATAATTCTTTTTACGCGATATTATGCGTCTGAAACGAATTTATTCGAACGGACAGCGAGCGGATAGACTTTCATTACGCGAAGAATAATATCAATAGTAACTGAGGAAATGAAGAAATTTCGGCGAAATTCGAGGGTGAGAACAAACACGCATTCACATGTATACACCAAGCATTCCAACCGTAATGACCAAGCATTCTTACTTACTTTACTGTCCCTTTCGAAATTATCCGGCTCCGTAAGTAGAGGTTTAACAATTCCTTTTGATTCGAATGGGAATTGTTGTAGCATGGGGAAATCGGCGAAGCGAAGGCTATTAAATTCGCGTTCATTTATCTATTATTAAATTATAGTTTTCTATTCGCGTAAAATTTCTTCGTTTATTTAATTCGCGTTGTACCAAACGGCGTAAATTTCGGCGCTAATCGCCGAAAGATTTGGAAGTTCATTTCGACGTCCAACATTGATTCACCGTTCAAATGTTTTTGTCTGAGAGAGATCTATGACCCCGTTAATTTTCCCTTAAGAAATATATATCTTCCGCCCTTTATATATATACCGTCCTACCCCTTTTGGCTTTCCGCGAAGACGGCGCAAAAAGCATCGGAGACGCTTAACAGTCTTTATCGGGAATTGAAATTTATCGGCGCGCCATCGATTATGTCGGAGGGCTCTCGTTTCCTGGCTTGTTTTTCATAGTTAACCCTTCGAGGGTCGACTGAATTATTCGCCTTAATTCGCAGCGGGAATATGGACATGATTGTAGACTTTTCAAAAATGATGGATAATCTATACTCCCTTCGCCATCAAGGAGATAGTAAATAGCTTCACAAAGGTTTGGCGAACGGACTATAATAATTTTTACATAAAGTAAAAGTACCCTAATTCAGTAAGTATATACAGAATCAGGATAACTGTACAAGTATTTTTGGAATCGAATTATCATATCAAACAAGTGTTTCAAATAAAATCAGATCTATTCGACATAAAAGCAAACCCTCCTTGTACTAACAGCGTGGAAACCGAGGACAAATTCCCTTTTTTTTACATCGTTTAACCTTTTATCGAATGTATTTTTATATCGGGATACGTGCCGCACGTCCCGAGGGCGGTTTTTCGGATACACGGCGACTTGTTATCGGCGGCTTCAATGGACCCTCGAAATGCACTGGCCAATTCTACGGGGGTCGTTTTATAGTGATTTTATGCCGGAACGCAGATAAAAAGATCAATTCCAAAAGAGCCTTCCGACGCAATATTGTGTTCGACAAACGGGGTTGTTTTTTTTTCGGTTAAAGTGCGGCGTTATTTGCGGATTCAATTAGTGGTTGAGAGGGATTGATTTTTAGGTTTTCGCAAATAAGTTTACAACCCTTTTATACACTCAGCTAATTCCACAGAATTCTCATCAGTTCGCCCATTAAAAACTGGTGTGTTTTTGTGTGCACAAACTTCTCTCGCGTACCCCGTATGTCATCAAATATCACCGTAGTAAAACTGCCCCGTTTTATTAGTTGTTAATAACCGAAAACGTCTCGAAATTTTAGCACCTCTGCGTTTCACCGAAGGGCCGAGAGCCCTACCCCCTCGAAAGCATTTCTCGAATAACAATATCCACGACCAAAAAATCACCCTTTTAGGTTAAGTCAACTGCCAAATGTATTAGAATGTATCCATCTCAGGGGTAGTTTTATACTTTAATGTGTCTCTTCAAACATTACAGTCGAAACAAAAGCGAAGGGGTTGAAAATGCCCGCATCTTCGATACTTCCAAACCATTGGGGTACCCAAAAAATATTCTAACATAATTATTCAAAAATTTATTTCTGTTAATACCTAGATAATTAGTAAATATTTTAGAGAATATAAAAATAGAATCTATACTATAATTTGTGTTACATTATACTTTTGATTATTATGTAAGTGTTAGATGTAAAGAATATTTTTTATGTAGCGCTACTGATTTAGCACCCCAAAGCAAGTCATTCTCCGTCCTCTGTCTCCTCGGGCTAATTCGCCGCGAGCCAGAAGAAGACGACAAACAAGAGGGAGGAGAGGGTTCATTAAGGGATGATTTCTTTACGGAGACACATGTGCCGTAAGGGCTAAAAAAGGGTTTAAGCGTCAATGATCTGGGGAATTATTCAAGGGCTGGCATAAGGGTGGCGATATCGGTAAATTCGGATAAAGGGTTGGAATTGTAACTGTTGAAAAAGGGGCGAAATTTATAGACGACGCTTTTCCGAGTCTAATTAGCAAAGTAATGACTTATTAGGAAAAACAGGAATGGGTTTTCCATGACAAACCGCAGCAGATAGGTCGGGACGGGGTGGAATCGGAAATGATGGTAATTTTCCGGAAGTCTGATTAAATTAACAGGAATCGTTCAGACGAATGAAAAATCGATTTTTTACATCTTACATTTAATATACAATCTTCCTTGAATGAAACACTGAAAATAAAACTAAAATTAGCTAAATAAACGAACCCCTGGAGCAATATGACCACAACAATAACTATAGTCACTACTCCATGACTCAATCTTTCAGGCAGGTAACATTAATGATGTGCTATGATAGTAAATTATATATTTTGTAAGTTGTTCTCACAGGAAAACATCCTTTGCCCAATTATTATTAGTAAAAGTTAGAGTTAGAAACACGAAAGATGAATCAGAAATTTCATATTAAAAGTTTGATAATCAAACATACCTATTATTAGATAAGTAGATTTTAGTGCTAAATTCTACTGGTATATATGTAGATTCTAGTGATAGATTCTAATATTAGTGGTAGATTCTAGTGGTATAGATTCTACTGGTAGATTCCACTGGTAGAATCCGTGGTAGATTCTTACAGTGGTAGATTCTAGTGATAGATTCCACTGGTGTAGGTTCTAAAATGTTAGGTATACGAGCTGACATATTAGTCCATATTTATAAAAATGAAGCATACTTTAAAGTAAAAGGTATAAACGCAAAAAATAAGAGATAAAGGTTTTAAAACTTTAAACAAAGGTTTCAAAACCATAAAACCTTTTGCTATAAAGCAGCAGTAGTGCATGTCCTCGAAGTAAAACTTCTTTCCTTTACTTCTTTTTATGCATATACCTTGAAGCAATTCCTTCATTTTTTGGAAGCAATTGAATGATTAGATATGATAAGCAAAGATGGTTTGATGATCACTGACAATTATGGGGAATAAATATTTTTGTAATAATTTCTATGGAAGAAAATTATAGAGTATTGGGGTTGAATTAAGTGCGTTTGTTTGCAGTTACGCACCCGCGGGAAACTATACATCGAGTGGGTTCGACGACCCCCGTTGGCAAAAACGAGCCCACTCGACACACATATATCGCCCGCCAGCACCCCTCTGCGTTTCGCAGCCGTCGGCCATCGAGAGTGGAGCAACAGCAGGTCTCTGACCTACATTTTTATCCAACACGAAGCCCCGTTCTAGGTCAAGTGTAAGGCTTCCCCGTTCGCGCCACCCCCGGCCGCCCGCGCCGCGGCCTGCATTCGGCTTAATTGGGGTGATGCAAGGGAGGGTGGCGGATTGACGAGCCGCCGACGACGGTGCATATATCGAACGTGTCGCGGCACGTGAAGTGCGGTGTATGTGCCGAATTGCCCCGACGAAATGCTAATACACGTGTCTTGAACGGTGTGGAAAAATTTAACACGAAACCGATGGGTTTCTATTAGCAAGATAGCGGGATGGAGAGAAGGATAATTTATCAATGTTTGCTTGGGAGATTCTTAATCTTAATGTGCTCGAATCGTTTGTACGATTAAAAAACCCACATTTGTTCTTTTTTATATCCATCCCACAAATTGACCGGTTCCGTTCCCAATTTCAAAACGCGAAAATTCCTTATGGGTGTTGATTCGATAAAAGTTTTGTTCTACAATACAACAAAAATTACCTACTTGTATAAGGTAATGATTAATTCTTCTATATGTAGAAGCCGATTAAATAAAATAGACAAATGTCGCCGTAATGATTACACGAGTCGTTAAAAATTCGAAATCACGGAACAGAAAATCACAGGACGATAATCTTCGGTACTTCCGCGTTTTGAGTACCGACAGTTTTTTTTTATTGTTGTCACACAACGTAGAACAAAAACGTGATGAAAAAGGTTCTGATTTTAATTGAACCGAACAATAACACTAAAAAATAACGTTTACCTACCTATTGTACTGAAGCAATGGCGGCGTAATAAATTTCTATCTAACAAAAAATAAATTATTTATTCCAATAGTTTCTTTATATAATTTTTACGAAAAATAGGATTTTTGGTGTATTTATAGTGTTGAAATGGTAAAAATGATGGTTTTATTGTAATCATTTAATACCCCCTAACATCCGTCAATGAGCACTAAACATCGACCATTTTCTTTACATTTTTCACGGAACGGTGGTTTTAATTTAGATTTGTGTTTGCTTAGGAATTATAAATAATAAGATAAAGGAGAAAGTCATGGTCTGGTGTAGACAGATAACTGTAAAAACGATGATAATTGTATTTGGATGGATTTTATGTATGTTTTTGTTTAATAAATGTTAATGTCCTATATCGTCACGCGCGACGTCGCCTCACCTAATACCTATCCACAAGATAACGAATCTCGAACGAAGAATCGAATATACCCCATCAACAAAAACGGATTATATTTTCGTCGCGCCCCTCGTAAACCCGCTCGTTTGCATATATACACTCGGACTTGTCGCAAGAAACGCGTGCACTTTTCCAGTGCCGCCTCGAACCGGCGGTAGCTCGCCGTGCACCCGTCCCCCTTTCGTCCGCCTCCCGTTCGCCGGCGCTCCTCGCCGCCCCCCCGGCCAACGCGGCCCCGTCGCTCTTCAGCATCCATCGGCATCGGCGATGGACAGGACAGACGACGAACGGCCCGGACTGATCAAACACTAGTTGTAGCTCTCTTCGATCAATAAAAGCGGAGAAAAGAGAAAACCCGAAACAACACACGACGTACCACAAAAGGGAAGAGAGCGGTCGACGTCCTTGTCGTCGCTAAAGTAGGGGGAGGTTTCGCGGGTGCAGGGCGAGAGGATGGGGATGGTGTCTGGATGAGCGTGTGTATGTGTGTGTGTGTATGGTACGTGACCTAGTTTTTTTTTACCATCTTTTATGGGACAACTAGTTTTAATGATCGTTTAATACCTGCATTAAAATTTACTACAGGTTACCTACATACGGGGGTTGTATTGAATGTTATAGAATTCAATTTCAATTTAGTTGTTTATTATTGTAATTTATTAAAAAAATAAAATAACGATTTTGTTATATGTTATAAATGAAAGCCTTATACTTACTTAAAGAGGAAATTAAAATTAAACTCAAACCTTTCTAAACATAAAACGCCTTATTACAATCATTTAATGCTCTTTGTATTCCATTTGCGCAATTCTACTCTATGGTTTACGATTACAAAGTAAGTTTTAATAGACTATATATTCGTTTAGGGAGTTCGCTGTCGCACGAGATCAAACCGAGCTTTATATATCGCGCGACCCTCGTATGGCAAAAATCCGGAATTTTTCCGACGAAATTAGGGTACCGACGGCAATTATCGGCGAAATAACGAGCGGGTACCGGACCAATCGGATACCCATTACCGAGAAAATCGTCATCCCAGGTACATAGGGCCCTATATACTTCTCGATTGGTTCGATAGGTAGTCATCTATAGCAATAGAATAGCTATATATCGATTCTGCGCGGCGCGTCGACCAATCGCAACGGCCGGAGTGGGAGTAGTGATCGGAGATATCGGGTTATAGGCCGCAGCCGATGCATCTATAGCCGGTCGGTCGCCGATGTGGGGGAAGCGGGACGGGAATATGGGTGTGTGAGGAACGATTGATTTCTCCTCTTCTGCGTTCGCTCCTTATGTGCTCTCGCTTTTGCTCCACGTCGAAAACGCTACACCTCGACCCGGAGAACAAAATCATTAACCGCGGCTCACTCGGGCGATTTGGGTTATCGGTTTTACAAGAATTTTACCTTGCAATTTTTGCTGTACAATGATGTTCGAAGATACATATGTACCATACAAAGTTATTTTATCCATGTATACAGAGTTGGGCAAAAGTCCGGAATAAAATTATTATCTTTTGAACCAGCAATTTAAACAAAAAACGCCGAAACACGTAAATTGATTTTATATTGTACGGATTTGTTGCCAATAAAATGATTTTTTTTTCTTCAACCCCTTAGTTGCAACCCTACCCAACTTTATTTTTTCAAATGCAAAGGTTTATCGTGTGTAGGGTCATTGAAAAGCCCGTGAAAAATGGAATCTAAAACATACCTTTTTTTTTATTTTTCTCATGTTGTTATTTGGAAATGAGCAAAAATTTCTTTTAAAAACAAAAAAGTTACAAATACCTTTTTAGTGCTATCGACGTAGCAATGTTGAAAATGCCCTTCACCATCTATTTGACAGGCTCCCAGGCATTGGTAAAACGTAATATCGATAGCATATCTTTAATTCTGAATGACTTTTTAATAAAAACAGGCGAACCTTTGGTAAAAAAAACTTGTACAAAAATGCAACACCTGTTTTCCTTTTTGAAGTTCACTGATCAACAATGGCTTAGATTTAAACCCATTTTATGTTTTTGTTTTTTCTTAAAACATAAATTTCAACGAATGTTGATGCTAAATTGCCTTATCAGTTTTAAACGGTAAATCAATAAAATTTGGTGTGCTGCCTGACCAGGCTCGCCTGCTTTTAATAAAAGTTCATTCAGAATTAAAGATAGGCTACCGATATTAGGTTTTACCATTGCCTTGGAGCCTGTTAAGTAGAGTAAGCCTTAATTCACACGTCGATACCACTAAAAAAGTATTTGTAACATATTTGTTTTTAAAAGAATTTTTTGTCCATTTCCAAATAACAACATGAGAAAAATAAAAAAAAGGTATGTTTTAGATTCCATTTTTCACGGGCTTTTCAATGACCCTACACACGACATACCTTTGCATTTGAAAAAATAAAGTTGGGTTGGGTTGCAACTAAGGGGTTGAAGAAAAAAAATTATTTTATTGGCAACAAATCCGTCCAATATAAAATCAATTTACGTGTTTCAGCGTTTTTTGTTTAAATTACTGGTTTAACAGATAATAATTTTATTCCGGACTTTTGCCCAACCCTGTATTTGCAGTCAAAGATAAAGATAATGTTAATAAATTTGAGTGATTTTTCTGTCTTGTATATTCATTTGAAGATTTCTTAAAAATGCATTAAAAAAAGTATAAAAATAAATATAAATCAAAGGATTCCATTGACCAACGATAACCGAAAACAGAAACAGAAAAAACAATTCGTCCGCGCAATAATAGCAAAAGCCTGCAAGAACAAAAGAAGGCGAATAAGAAACAAGTGAAAAATACAACCGTATTCCAATTGTTCGCACTTGCTATGATTCAAAACACTTGACTCTATTTTCATTTTCCAGTCTAAGGAAACTACTCGAGCAAGTGCGATGCGAGTTTGTTTGGTTTGGCGTTTGTCGTACAGAAACAGAGCTGGACTCGCTCCTTTAACAATACAAATTAGGTAAATACGCATCTCGTAATCTTAATATGTACTTAAAAAATTAAATTAACATATTTGCTTCTCTATAAGGTATATTTGTATAGAAATCTAGATCGTTGAATTGATTATTGTAAGGTATAGCTTCTACCAACTGTGTATTTCGAAATGGTTTGCCTCGTTAAGTATTTTTTATTGTCTACCGACTGATGTGTATATAGTTTACTCTAAATTTGAGTTCATTATTGCAGTTGCGAAAATACGCACCTGAGAATTCTCTTTCAACCGTACAATTGCATCTTCGCGTCGGCTCATAAGTGACAATGGCATTTCGAAACTAATGAGTATATTTTTAATTGGACATGTGCCGTCAAACGGAATGTAAAATTTCTTAGATGCAGGTACCTACCTGGAAACAGTGATGGTCTACTGTTTACAAGGAAATCGAACATTTATTATATACCAATAATAACCCTTCCAGGGTATAAAATTATTATAGAGATGCATAGAGCATTTTTGTTGGTGTAACTCCAAGCGGACTTTTTCAAACAATTTTTCGATCAATTTGACAACGCAAAACGAGAAATTACGACGCGAAATTTCGCCAAACAATAGGCGAAAACAGGCGAACAAAAAACGCGCGAGTTCGTCGCTCAACCCACATTCGCAATTTTTCACACATTTGAAATGCTAAAAAGCCTCTAATGAGGACGTGCTAATTCGTAATAATATCAATTATCTCGAAACGCGAATGCGACGAGACCGAAACTCGACCGAACGCCGAACTGCATTGTGTACGCGCCGCTGCAGCCGTTGCATATTGCATATTGCACACACATCGACACATTCTGTACCAGATACACATAGAAAAATTGAAACTCCCGGTGTACGAAAATTATTGATATTCCTATTTATCCAAAAATATTTTATACACACAACAATTTGTACAATAATGATGCAGTGAGTGCAGCTTATTTTTTACAAGTACCTTACACAATTTATGATAGAAATTTCATCTCAATACTTTGATAAAATTTGTAGGTATCTGCAATTTTTGATTTCCAAATAATATTTACAAACTGGAAAAGGAGTAAACTTAAAAATGTACTTAACCACATGCACCATACATATCTAAAGTTCTTGGTGCGATAAATATTGATTGATCCAAAATTTTTACATCATCATCTTCGGCACCTTCTACAGCACCATCGGTAGTAAAATTGTACAGAGGAATATGGCACCTGTAGCGAAAGATCTCTCCTAATCAATAATCGCTTTATGGGGTAATTCGGGCCTCCGCAAACGTTTACGTTTATTATAAGCAATTATCTCCTGTGTTCGCGTGAACTTGATTAAAACGCCGAGGAACTTAGACACCGCCGCCGATGATGACCACAACTTAGTTCGGTTAATGTTCATTCGAAGAGGATCGACTAAGTACAGATTAGAATAGTTTCGGCTGCTATGTAAATTCATAAACTCGTACCACCCATGGACGTGCATATTTATATCTAAAATTTAAGTGCTGGAATAAAATCTATGTAGGTATTGTGTCTCTTTTTTCATTTAATTTATTAGAGAATGATGCCTCCACTCTCCGCTTACCGCATAGTATGAATTAGAACTAAGAAAAATTATTTAGAACTCTTCAGGATGAACTAGAAGTATTCAGAGGAGATTAGAATACTTCAGAATGAACTTAGAACTGTTCAGAGCACTTTAGAAGTGTTCAAGATGACCTGGAAGTGTTCAGAACTATTCAAGAAGAACTAGAAGATTTCAGAGCATAATATGAATCTTCTTGATGAAATAGAGCTATTCAGAACATTCCAGAACACTTATAAACCATTCAAGATGAAATAGAATTATTCGGAACAGGTTAAAACTAATCAGCATGAACTAGAAGTATTCAGAACTATTCAAGAAGAACTAGAAAATTTCAGAACATATATGAACCATTCTGGATGAAATAGAACTATTCAGAACAGGTTAAAACTACTCATCATGAACTAGAAGTGTTCAGATGTATTTAGGATAAACTAGAAGTTTTCAGAACGGTTTAGAACCATTCGGGATGAACTGGAAGAAATCGTAGTAGAAATTCAACGAGATATTTTTTATTTCGATGACGAAACTAGCAATCGATCCGGTATAGTCAGTGACGTGAACCCTGATATGCAACAAACCGTGAAATCTCCTCCAGAATAACCGTTCACGTCTCATCTCTGCGTCGCCGTCGACGTCGTCGCGCAAAAAAGTTATTTCGCATCCATCCATCGGTAGCTCCTCTCCGTTCGCTCCGGCCGTTCGGGACTTCGATGTAATTTGTAGAATCGGATTAATAAAACTAGAAAAGCGCAGTACAGACATCACGTATAAAATCGATACTCTCCAGTCACGGCGGTCTTTCCCTGTTCCTCTACGTATTATTTAAAAAGCCCGACTCGGAGCTGCGACATCGAACGATGGATCTCCATCGAGGTTCCTCATCTCGGTCGCGTAAACATCGATTTTGATTAAAATTCGCGTGACGAGAATTTTGTGAACTGATTTATAATTTATAGGAGTGATTATGAGGTAATCGACCGAGGCAAAGCTTATTAGGTCATTAGAAAAATATTACTTGACAGTAATTATTTTACAAGATTCAATAACTATAGAGAATATAATATGTAATAAAAATGATGTGATTTTAGAAGAGACTTTGGAGGAAAATTCAGTATTTGCTAGCGGTTTTATTATGTATAGCTAGTTTATGCAATCAATAAATAATTTAATAATAGATAAAAAAAGTAATCTAGGACCGTCCCAACGTAGGAAAATTCCGCTACCGCCCCCAATCACCTCCAACCTATCAATCGTCCCGCCCCGATATCCTTTTTCCTCGAGATATTGAAAACTGATCGAACCAATACGAGCCCTATATACACCTCTATGTACCGAAGGCCTCTATGTGTACATAGTCCCGAGCGAGCGCGGGAGAGCGTCGCAGTAAAACCAGGAGATCCGATATCGAACACCAGCCTCGGATGTGTATATATAGTTATATACGAGTATCGTAAAAAAGTCCATCAGATCGGTGGACCGTGCCTCCCCCGGGCCCCCTCGCCCGCCTCTCTCGCCCCCGCCTCGTCCCCCTCTCTCTACCGACCTCTGACCTCTCGACCTCACTTCTTGCGCATTCTAGTATAGATGTTCGATTTTTGTAGACGCCGACGCCGTGGAGCATCGGGAAGCGCCGCGACGGTCGCGGCGACGGGAGACGCCCTGAGAAGAGGCTCACGACGGCCCGTCGTCGGTGTCGATACCGTAAAAATTCGGATTCGATTGATTGGAAATCGCACCCGCGGGGGCGGTTCTTCGATTCATTGGTTATACTGACTGGATCGAATTTTGTTGGATTTTGCGGGAAAATAAAAACGAATATGCGCGTAAGTGTATTATCACATTGGACCTAAATGTATTCATGAATTTATTTTATACTTACTCTATGTAAATAGTAAGATATTTCATTTATACATCCATATAGGGAATAACTTAAAAAGTGCTCCAATTCTTGTTATTTTGTCCTAGTTTTTTTTTGATATACAAAGTATATCAGAGAGAAGTTATGTTAATAAAATTCACTGACCTATCTGCAGGTTTTGGACATCAATTTCTTTTACCGCTTTAAAGAATTTTAAATTACCTAAATGTGGAAGTAATTGAAAATTATAGCATCTTTCAAAAACTTATAATTTTTTATAAATGACTGTGACACCAACTACATAACAATCAGTTTTTCGGGTAAATATTTAGAAAAACACGCGATATTTCTTCGTTCGGATCCCGCGTTTTCCACCATAAACACGCCACTTTTCAGCGCTTCCCAGTACACAGACAAAACTGGAAACGGTTTTTCCGACCCCCTCTGAACGCATGAATTATGCCCGTACTTAAGGTGATGGCTTTTCTTAAAAATCTTCGCCTAAATAAATTATGTGTATTTTTATTTTCGTTGTATATGTGTAAATTTATCTATCCGTGCACACTCGAAAAATAACCGTCGCCGTGTTGTAGAGCCGCGATTTATCGTCGGTGGGAAATAACGCGGATTTTTCGGCGGCGGTGACAGCCGATGCAACCGCTTATTATTCCTCGAGATCCCGGGGAATTTGTTTCCTTGTTCTGGGCGTCAAATTTCGGAATTTATTAGAGGATTTCGCGCGATTTCGGGAGTGTAAAAAATGTTATTAAAATAAGAAAAAGTTAGTGGGAAGGTAGGTGTACATCTATATCAAATGAGCCGCACTTGCGTGTGTATCTTCCCGTATTTATCAACGTCCGTTTATCATTCAACCGAACCCGTCGTTGATGGTTCGGAAAAATCGTCGTCTCGCTTTCGAAGGAATTCAATAAAAATAATACGAGTAAAACGAATATTTATAAAAGATTAAAAGGTAGAGGAGCGACCGTACATCACCCGACAGGGATATATCGGTTTCGGTGTAAAGCGTTATTTTTACATTTCGATTTCGACTCGCATTTTTCACATTTTTTTATTTCGTATAGAACACCATTCGACGGCTATTTTAGAAACTGATACCTACCAAATGTTAAATTAAATAAATATTTCCTATATACCAGCCAACTAAATACTTTTACAATGAGACTGTATATGATGCTGAAAAAATATAATGACTACTTAACAGTAATAATATTTTCGTATTTATTTGTAAGTATATTATTATACAAATAAACGAAAATGCAACTTGATATTTATCTGTATTCAAACGAACTGCTACATTAAAGTTCAATTAGTAAGGACATCTGTTATGTAGGCATCGATCCAAATTTAATAAAATTAAAATTACGCAAATTCCTATCTCTCTCTGTATCTCTCCGTTCGACGTTCCATTTTCGAAACGAAATTTATGTTAATTTCGCTTCGAATAATATACATATAAATACACTCAGTTTCGAACGCATCGTAATTTGTTTTCGGAATTTATTTTCCTTTATTTAACGCATAATACAAAGGCATCCACGAAAATATTATTAGTTTGTGTAGGTACATATAAATTTAATTAAACACCCGGTATAAATCGACCTAAATTATACACGAAATCGTCGCGGTTGTATATTTTTTCTCGGTCCCCGGCGTAATCTTTCGCAAAGATTCGATGAAAGTACACGCCCGAGCGGCGACCGCAAATATCAGGATTTAACTTTAGGAAAACGAGCCCATTAAAAACCTTTTCATTTCGCCATTTGATCCCGATGTTTCCGAGGCCCCGCCGCCCCGCCGGCCCTATTCGCGCCCCGCCCGGACAAAAATCCATTACCGCTGTTTTTGTTTGTCTGCGTTCCGAAACACACGATAAAATCACAAACCTATAAATATTCTACAAGAAAACGTTATTTTCTTTCGGAAAAGGGAGCCCGGCCGGCGGGGCGGGGGCGGCCCAGAGGCCCGCCAATTTTCACAAATAATTACTGTTTACTGTATGTTCCTTTCATGTTTGATTATTCAATGTATACATTCATCAGCACCTGCAAATATTAGGTAACTCAAATATATACAGGATGTATGATCTATAACTATGTTAGTGTGTAATTAATTGATAACGTGTATAGAAAATAATAATTGTAGTTGTTCCGCCGCTGAATTTCGCCATCGTAAACTCGGCTCCCTCCAGTAATTAAGAAATGTATTTAAAAAATGAGCAGATAGGAGGAAAGTTGTAGCCGTATACATCTCTCATATTTTATAGGAAATTGCCTTATGTTCCATTTCGACTTTGGTTTTTTTTAAATACGTCCCGCGACGATACGATCTGTTTTTCCTCTCCGATCCCCGGACAGGACCGTATCCGGGAAATTCCCCGTCGAAAGCAGCGAGAAAACACAACGACCGCGATATTACAATAATTGAAACGTAACTCCGACTTCACAGCCACCGGCCGTTCCGCGTCGGATCGCGTCCATAACCGATGAAACTTCAGAAAATAAGATATATTGTCACCTGCCGGCGTCATACACGCACGCACACGTTCGCACACACGCGGACGACACATTATAAATATAGAAATCTTTGATTAGGAGACGGGAGTCGATTGGCTGAGACACGGACGGATCGACTTCAAGATACCCAGTGGCTCAATTAACTAACATCCCTGCTTTTATAAGTACTTGCAAATAATTGTTTAACACTCCAATTGGTTGCTTCTAATGCAAATTTCTTCTAAATACCATGTTTAGTACCTAATATTCTTGTTGTGATTATCACTCTTGTTACTATTTATTTACAAGGATAAGAAGAAATAAATTTTGCAAGTACCGCAATTGATCGGTTCTGGGCCACCGTGTACGTGGATATCGACGAAGATGATACAGTGTTCGGCAGGTGCGCCGGTTAATATGCGTCCCGAATAGATTTTTCGACTAAATTGCCTGTAAGTCACAATGAAAATTCGACTGACGGAGCTCCGGCTGGCGCTCTATTAAAATCCCTATTCATAATTCGGGTTTATAAATAGGCCGGGGCTCGATGGTTCGGTTCGAAAGCGTACAGTCGTCACCGTCGCGATGCCTTTTTGCTGAAAACGAGCGCGGACGTCGCGTCGGCCGCAATTCCATCGCCCGCGTTATTGCCGAAGGAGAATTAATAATATCAGACGCGCCCGGAAGGACGATGCTTTATTCTTTGTCCTACGAGAATCGATTAAACAGATACTAATGCCTGTATAGAATTTTTGTATTCTTTTATACACATTGTGTAACAAAAAGGTGGGTCTTAAATTATATCACCATATTCCTGGAGTTGTATACAAAACAAGTTACTTTTATAGCTTGTTTAAAGTGCGCTAACTAAAAATCTATTTTTTTCTTAACTCCAAAAATATTCAATGAATCTTCAAGAAATTTAAGAGTAGGTGTCTATAAGTAGAAGGATGGGAGATAATATAATAATTGCCATTTATTTTGGGTGGTTGGGTAAAGCGGAGTGATCGTAATTAAAGCTAATTCGGTCGAACGGACAGGTACTAAATGAAGGATCGGCGCAGTAAATAAAATCACGCGAAACAAATGTGCGCTCGAATTCGAAACAAAACGACAAGAATTCGAATCGCAGCCAAGTTGGCAGTTTCCCGATCGGAGGTATGCATAATTAATACGAGACATAGTCCGATATTTTATAGAAAACACCCGCATTTACGCAGCGCCGGACCGCCGTAGAAAACCCCAAAATCTATCCTTAAAACTTTGATCGAATAAATAAAATTGAATGATCAATTAATTCAATATATATACGGTGTATAAAATTGAGGATTGAAAATGTAACAAAAGTGTATTCTTCGTTATAAAATCTATCGGTGTATTTTTAGTCGATCCGGCGTAGTATTTGTTTTGGCTATTTCAATTTCATCGGAATGTCAGGTCATAATTTTTGTGTCGGTGCGTTCGCATAGTTTACGAAGCGACAATGCCAGACGAATCTGGATTTTATTTGACGGCGTTTCTGCCACTTAATGGCGTTAAGGATATTTACGATATCCATTGCAATGTCGAGGGCCGCATAATAAGTTCGAATGGCCACTATTTTGTTGCAATCGAAATACGCCACACCTCTGCAGCGGCTAAAAATAGGTATCGAAAATTCGAAAGAATGCAAACAATCTATTTTCGCTTCGACGGGACTCATCCATTGTCGATAACCGCGAGTCCCACATTCCACTCGTCGTCCCGGAATAATATCCCACTTACGAAATCCACTATAAATTCGATCAGCCTCAACAATTCCATCGATGAAACGGGATGAAGATGCGTGCGAGTCATCACGCGATTCGCGACTCGACGCGCCCGGAACGGCAAAAAGAAAAGTCGCGGAGGGCCGACGAGAGAAAGCGAAGAGAGCGCACAAACTCCGACTCTTCACGGCGTTTGAGACAATTGAAGAGTTCTCCGGGCCCGCTGCGATGAAGTGTGTTCTAATGAGCAACGCTCCAGGCCAGCCTGCTGCGATGCACCGAGACTCGACCTCTTCGTAATCACAATAAAAACAATATCATTACGGCTATCGCGAAAAGTCTCAAACATATCGCCTACACGCAGAAAAATTCCCCATCAGAATACCTTCCTGTTTTATGGACTTTTTTTATTGCAATCTCGGGCCGTTATACTAACGGTGACCTTTCAGTGTCTTGAGAAGACTTTTTTTGTATTTCATACTATCAAAGTTTATATTAAACATTGGGCTACAAATAGAGGAAAAATCGAGTTAAAATTTATTATTTTTGTGGGTGTATTCACCAGCCTCCTCGTCCCTCTCGTCGGTTGATTTGTTTTCGACTTGGAAAACACTCGTAATGACAAACACTCGAATAATGGAAAATGGGAAATTGGAATCGGGCGAACGTGTCCTGCGACAATTCGAAAAACGTAAGGGCCCCGTCGATGACGGCCGGAATTGAATTGATATCGTCGCAAAGGGCTGGAAGTGGATGGAGATGAAGAGCGTACGCTGTCAGTTTGGTTCTCCTTTCGAAATATTAGCTCATTACAGATTTTCTCAATTGTAACCGGATTACGGGTTTAATCTCCATCGATCACCTTATCTGCCCGGGCGCGGGGCTAAGGAGAGGTCTTGTATGGAGTTTCACCTTCGATATATCTACTCCTTCACGCCGAGTTGATTGCCTATAAGTCACCTCGCTAATTACCTTATAAATCTATGGGACAATACAAGTTCCGATTTAGGGACCCATGAACGATACGCCCCGTAACGAAAATGCCCTTTTACTCGATTTGATTTGCTGGATACAAGTTCCAACTTCGCCTCGGGTTATCAATAATTTACCAGCCTTAATATTTGTTAAATTAATTTGAGTTAAATCTTGCATAAGTATCTCTTTGTAATTGGTATAAAAATATAATTTCTCGACGCGCCGCTGTATTAAAATAGACGAAATAGATGTTTGCGAAGGGCCTAATCCCTTGTAAGAAATAATGTATAGGTACAAATTAACCTTTCGGCGTCCCTTTACAGTGATAATAGACCAATTTTAGCGAGTTCGACCACCCCCAACTAGCCGTTGTTTTAGAAATTAATTGCCTCGATAACTTATATGAGGGGAGAAGACGCGAAAATATGTATAGAAAATAGGAAATGATATACAGTTTCATTTGCTTCACGCATCAGCATCTCATAAATAAATTTATAGACTTTGTTTTGTCTTAATATATTTTTTAATATACCTATACTATATTCATTTGAAATAAAGGTAATATAAGTAATGTTATAGGTAAAAAGTATTGTGTGATTCAATTATTTGTAATGGTAATGAAACGAGGGAAAAATTCCTCGCACTCCGGGCGAGAATAATCCCTCTCCAGGATAATTCGACAGACAGGACGAGCCATCGAAACTAAACGTAAATGGCGACACACGCGATACTAAAACGTTGAACAGTAAACAGGAACAAAAACTAATGTGCGTGGAACATTTACGAAATTTAATTTTCCAGACGAGCGAACTTTATTGCAAAAATGTTGTTCGCTGGTCACTGTCTGAATAAATGACGATATAAGGCCCTTTTTACCGCTTTTGATCAACACTATGGCTCCGGCAATTAGAAAACTAATTTCGTCGAACGGATCGCAAATTCGCCGAATTACGGGCCCGCTATTTTGTTCCCGTTGGCGTTTTTTTTCCGGCTTAGGAGCCGAGGAAAAAATCGCACGAACGATTGCGGTCGTTAAATATAAATTGGATAAATTGTAAGCAGCTCCTGAATACCCGACAAAATCGGTGACACGTAGTTATTCTATTTCTGTAGCGGACAAATAAATACCTGAACATTCTGTACGCATCGTTCGCCGTTGTTTTTTTGCACTTTAGTCGAAAGCTCGAACTTTAGCAGAACCTGCGCGAAATGCTGCATAAATTATATTTGAACGAGCAGGGTCGGATTTCCGAATTTTCCCATTCGGCTTAATTAATAATTTTCCTTCTACTAATCGAGCGCGAGGATCCGAGAAAACGAACGGCGAGAGGAATAAAGACAAAGAATCTTTTTAGGTTTTACGCTCGGAGGGAATTACCGAAAGCAACGAACGGGACCTTATGTTCACCTCTCTTCTATAATCCATACTTATTACGTGTTTTTCTGGTCTTTTTTCGCTTTACTTCAGCCGAATGATAAACGATAATTGGTCGGAAGAGTAACGAAACGATAGATATCGCTTAGGGGTTTTTAGATGCTACTAGGACAATGACTTATTTATAAAATTAAGGGATGTAGATAAAAAAATTACAGTCTGACGCCGTATAAATATTAGGTTGAATTTAAAAAGAAACCCAAAAATAGAGTTATAAAAAATGCGAATGAAAAACGATCGTTAGAAATAGAGCGGTTTAGTCATTTCCGCGCGATGACTCGCCCATCGCCCCAATAATTCAACACCGATCACGTATGTTATAATAACTGATTTACGCTTAATTATGTTAAATTTATAATCGTTTTAGTACGCTCTATATCAATCCACCGACTCTCTTGAATTAACCGTTTGGCAATAAAACACGTATGTGCGACATACCCGAAATCACAAACATATTTATAATGCCCACAGAAAACTGCTCTAACACACTCATGAATTTAGTATCTACTGCCTGTGCAAAAAAGTGTATTTACTGGGCTCCTTCCCAGGTGTTCGGAGTACGCTTTTCTCATAAGATGTATTTACCTGTGACACAACTTATGCTAATTCCCGTTTCGAATATTTAGATTCGATCCGAGACCCCCGCGACGATTTGCATAAGGTCTACGCCGAAGGGATCCGGTAATAGATAATTTTATAATTTTGATTTATCATCAGACAGATGTAGACTAACGCAACGAGGAGGATCGCGCCTCGAAAAAAATCTCGGATCGATTTTCGAAAAGGAGAAAACAAAACCATCAGCTTCCCGGTTATAAACATCATCCGGCTACAAGTCAATTTCCGGGTTCGGAATATGAAGAGAGAACGAACCCGAAACGAACGGAACGAAAAATAATAAAAAATCGTTGGCAATTTTTAAACGAATCTAATTCCAGTCGACGAATGCAGGAAAAACTCCAATTATATTCCGTTTCAAATTTGTCGCTGGTAGCCTTCTCGATTATTTATGTGTTTAGATTGAGATTTAAGTAATGTATGATAATGGAATATTGCTGCGACTGGAAATGAAACGACTTGGAAATATCTCATCGTACGCCGACCGTGCGTCGGGGGGCTAAAAGGGGTCCAATAAAACTAATAAAATTCAACAAAAAAATATCAAATATGTCCAAGCAATTCTCTAAATATAAAAGTTTCTACCAATATATTATTGATAAATAAGTATGGAGAAGTAATTTATATTTAAATAAATTATTAAATAATAATAGTCAATAAAATAGAAAAAAGTAGCAGTAGTAAAAATATATATGTCACAGCTAAATAAAAAATTAATTAAAAATTCATCGTATTTTCGGTATGGGGCGCTTTGGGGGCGGTAGATCGTACGCCGCTGGGGCGCGCAGTTTACGAAATTTTTGATTAAATTGCTTTAAAATTTATGGCCTAGATTCCTCTGATTGCGTCCGAACGTAAAAATCTCTTCGGCGAATCGACGCGGGAGGGCGGCGTTGGCGGCGCTGAGGGGTAAGGTAAACGCCGCTCCCGAGACGGGCACACTCCGGGATTAGTTTATTAAATTAGGTTCCCGTTCACTATTCTTAAGTACCGGTTCGAACAAGCGCGAATTTAACGTGGCGCAGTCGATGGGCAATCCTGCCTCACTTAATACTTATTCGAAAAATAATAGCATATTATCCATTTTTTGTGCATTACTATTATTAGTACAGGTGTTTTTTTTTCGTGAAGGCTTCCTGTTGTAGGAATGATCAAATTTTAGTCGCGATAATAGATCAAGGCAGGTGACAGTTACAGCTAAAACAGATTATTTTATGAGAAAGAGAAATATATCAGGCGGAATGATTGCCAACTCGAGATATATACGGGAAAATGTTTCATGGAAATTTTCGAACTTGAACCTGGTATACCGCATCAAAAATAACTATAAAATTATAACACACAAAACAACATTTTACGCTATTATGTTTTTATTGGGCATATTTACTCTGTAGAAATTGAAAAAAAAAATAATTTGTAACCAATATTTTCTCCTCCAATTCTCCCTTATTTTTTTGTCTAGATATTAAATTAATACAAAAATTATATACCTACAAGAATTTGATTTCATTTAAGTGTGGAATTTCCTTACCGAATTCCACTCATAAAAAATTACACCTATATTAGAGAGAAAATTGCAAGTAAAAATTTAATAAAAAAATAACCAAGCCAACCGATTTTATCGAAATAAATTTGATGTTTGAAAAAATAAAAATATATCAACACAACCCCTTGCGAGTCCTGTTTCATTCAAACGCCGGCATTTTAATCTGAAATAAAATTTTTCTCTTAATGCCGATGCAGAGGAACACATACACATAAAGAAATTAAATGAAAAATATGCGGACCGGTTATTAAATAAATAGAGGGAAAAAACCGCGGCCTGCCTAGACGGAAAAGTCGAGGTAAAAAGGTAAGCCGAAGCTGAACAAAAGAATTACATACGTACACAGCCGGTCAAACAATGCAATTTTAATTATTTTTATATTAAAATAAGGACTGCTCAAACGAACGCAAAACGGAAAGGAGGCCGCGGAAAATGCCTTTTCCGAGACCGGATTAAAATTTCCTTCATTTTTATTCCGAATCGCGCCAACGGATTTTCGAAATAGACCGAGTATTACGACGCCCAATTATCGGTAATGCCGAACAAACAAATTACGGCTGCGCATGCATTCAATCTTCTCCGAAATAAATCACGTAGGCTAATAATATTTGAAGCCTACAAATAAATTAAGGTGACCAGATTACTAATATCCCGATCCTTAAATAAACTCACAATAGCTTTATTAGCGACTCCGAACGGCCGAACGTTTCGCAATAACGTGACCGTGGTACGGAACGTTAGGCAGAGGTGTTAATTACGCTAAATCGTTTGGGAAAAATCCTGGCAAACGGTCCGCCATTTTTCAATAAAACACCAAAAAATTATCACAAAAACAATTGCTCATTGCAATACCTAATGATTTACTGTTACTCAGTACTCTAATTTAATTGTTGAAGCAAGAAATCAAAATAATTAGATAGGTGCATACATATGTGTATATTTGCACCTACATCAAATTTATTATGTTTGTGAATTCGTGAAGGAGAGACAACTCGAAACGCAGAATTCGAAAAACGGTCGAAACAGAAATAAACTTCTGTTTTTGCTATAATTAGAATCCGCCTTCTTGGTCGCGGGACAATCTGGAATCTAACAGAAATTGGCAATGCGCTTTAAAACAATTAAAACTTAGGAGGGAATAAACGGGAAGAGAGGCAGCGAAATTAAAGGGTTGCATCGAAAAAATCGCATGATTTGTAGAAATAGGGGTAGAACGCATCGCCGCTTCTCGATCTCGATAACCAGAACCGGATTTTCTATAACATACCCAAATATTATTAAAAATATTTTTTCGGCTGCATCAACTCTAAAAAATTATAAAAATTACTACTTATTTCACTTTTAATATTGTTCTATAATTTTGAATTTTTATCATTGGGTAAAGGGGAAAGGTTTAGCATAATAGAGTGGAAATTTTAAGGGTTACGGTCCTGTGTACCCGTTCTCTATCAAGGCAAGAGTTGATTTTATATATCTGGCGCGATATTTGAACATTGAACATCCGCGTTCCCGCTCCGAATTTATCTAAAATCGATGAATCCTTAATTAATTAAATTAAAATCGCTTCGAATTTATGTACCAATTCGAATGCAAAAGCGAGGGAAACCGCCGTTGCGTCGAAATATCACACTGTTTTCTGTTAATATCCCACTTTTATGCCGGATAATTAATATTTAACATCGTTGTAAGTGCGTAGATAAGTATCAATTTCTATGGTAGGTATAGGTAACATTTTGCATAAGGTAAGTGAAAACGTGGTTTCCTGTTGATATATTGCCTTGGTTCATAGCTCGCTTTAAATAGAAGAATAAAATTATTTGTGATATTTAATAATCCGTGCGATTAAATAGAGGTAAGAAGCGTTAATTCCTGCTAGGGAATCCAACATCATAGTATGTAAAAGCGGTGACCGTTGTTTTAATTATAATAATGCAAACCAAGCCGAAAAATTCCACGAAAATATTCAACCATAATTCCATCAAGCCAGCGCGTATACCTACATTCATTTCGTCGGCTCTATTTCCCTCTGCCCCGGTCCGTCCGACCGTCCAGATTTTCTTGTGGAATTTACTAAAGTAATTAAATAATTACGTAATGTTTCTGGGCACGAAAATATAATAACGTCTAGCTGGAAATTCATTAGTGAATTTTAAAATAGGAATTAAACAAACAGAGGCGCAAGAATGCCCGCGTTCTCCTCGTCCACGATGGGGGGACGCACGCAAATTGCTTAGGTCTGCGGCTCCCTCCTCCGGCCACTCATTAGATTTCGGACGTCACTAATTACACGGACGCCGCCGCCCGTGCAGAAATTAACATTTTCGCTGAAAACTCTCGAAGAATTACCCGGACTCGGCGCACCGCGGCCCGCTAAATTTGCTTATTTAATAAGAAGCCAGGCATTTCGCGGCTCTATTGCGAATAACAACAATTGGCGGTGCGGCGGGTGGACGGCCGATCGGCCGGCCTTCGTCCATAAATAAACCGCGTGCGGGTGATAAATCCGCCGGCGACAGCTCCCTCGGAGTCGGAGTCACTCCGGGGTCGGTCACAAAACTAAATTCCAACGGGCAATAGTTCATTCGAGTGCCCGCTTACCGTCGGTACGCCCGACCTATTACCGCTCTAATTGAGAATCGCATTTAGGACGATAAATTTTCGGGAAAGTCAACGGCTCGGTGTATCGCCCGGCCGGACGTTTTTCCATTAGAATAACGTTCCTATTTTCATCAAATAAAATTCAATGATACTTCTTCCACTATTGGCTATGGGGAGCACCGGAACTCCGTAACGATAGCAAAATTCCGCATCAAAAATGTTGTTTCCTTCTCTACACTCTACACTCTACACTCTACACTCTACACTCTACACTCTACACTCTACACTCTACACTCTACACTCTACACTCTACACTCTACACTCTACACTCTACACTCTACACTCTACACTCTACACTCTACACTCTACACTCTACACTCTACGCTCTACACTCTACACTATACACTCTACACTCTATACTTGACGCGTTTGGAAGACGGAGTAATAAACACATTAATCAGCCGAAGTCCACCCGGGGTGTAAACGAGTCGCCGATATCACTCACTCCCCATTGGCCGGCCTAAAAGTTGATACTCTGTGAATGGTTTTGAGTAATTGTAGGCGATGTGCGAAATTTCTATCGATCGAATCGATCATCGTACAGGATTTTGCCGTAGAGGGGTAGGGATATTTTGGAACCGCCTGACATTTTTATTACTCCGTCTTCCAAACGCGCCAAGTATACACTCTACACTCTACACTCTACACTCTACACTCTACACTCTACACTCTACACTCTACACTCTACACTCTACACTCTACACTCTACACTCTACACTCTACACTCTACACTCTACACTCTACACTCTACACTCTACACTCTACACTCTACACTCTACACTCTACACTCTACACTCTACACTCTACACTCTACACTCTACACTCTACACTCTACACTCTACACTCTACACTCTACACTATGCTCTAATCTACTCTTCCCAGCAATGAAATGCTTTTTAAACACCATGAAGAAAGACCCAAAAAGGGATTATTATTTTGGTGCGGAATACCAGTAATCCAAACCATCATCAGCAATTAAAAAATTTACTATCACGCAGGGAAGACATATAAAGGGAGACCAACACGTATTCAAATTGTAATTACATTTTTTTATTATATAACTCATCTTTAAACGTAATAGGAAACGGAAAAAGGGCTTCTAATAATAACAGTGAGTTGCAACCGTTTCCGAGACGGAAGCTATCTTTGTATAATTCTCGTGCATTCGCCGTCGGGTTGTCGGTGGCTTCCTATCGGGACCTATAATCAATAAATGCATCGAACAGTTGAAGAAATTAAACTGTCTTTTAACCGAAAAAACGATCGCCTCGCCGCACCGGAAACGTCAGTAGTCATCAATAGATGTTAGGGAACAGGTGCTTCGTTAAAAGGGCTGCATTTTCAGGTCCGCATTTACATAATTCTATGTAAAAATTAAATTTACCATCTCTGACCATTATTAAAGAGTACATATTTGTGCAAATTTAATTCATGTAGATATAACTTAACCTCCTATTAAATAAGCTTCATGTGAAAAAATAACTAAATATGTAAGTACTATAAAAGATTATTTATTTAATTTGCACTCACTACAAATTTTTTGGATCCAATATAAGCTTATTTGTAATATTACATATCTATTTTACAATAATGTAAAAGAAATACAAATATTTTTATATGCAAATGGGGCTAGTACGTCCTGTTCATTACAAAACAGTCGTTATTGAGACTTCTAAAAGGCATTCTTACTAGTATTTTCTTTAATTGAGTCGTTAATTATAGGATGAAATTTGATGAAGTAATAAACTCGAATCGAACAAAAAATATGCAGGCAGATGTATTGATTTAATTTGATCAATTAAACAATGCTTATCTAATTATAAAGAATTCATTCGTATATGAATCTCGATGGTCTCTTTCCAACATGTGGAATAATTTCTTCGATTTTTACGTTCATTCCCATCAGTATAGCGAGAAAAAAATATCCCACAAGGATTAGATATTCTAAACAGACCTATTAATAAATCAAAAATCAATAGGAGCACATAAAACCCCTTTTCCTTTTAACCACCTTTACATACATTTAAATATCTAGAGTAAACAAATTAGGAAATAAAAATATGCACTAGAAAAATCTCAGGCTCTCACACCGTAGGCATATGCAAAATATTTCAGAAGTGGGATTAAAAGGATATATCTATCAATGGATGCCGATGATATATTAAACCTTAGCATGAATGGTTAATGTCCTTCGGGCTATAAAAAGAGGATTTTGGTTTTGAATTGACCCGATATAAAAGAATATTTCGATTGCTTTTCAGAATGATAGGGAACCCGATAGGGGTAGGTGCACAGGTAGCGAAAAAGGGTATTGTTCTGACCTTTTTTCGTTCTTCATGCCGTTTTGGCGGGCTAGCAGTCGTGGATTTGCATACGTAACGTCACTCGAGGATATGACAAAGTTTGAGTAACGTTTCGAAAAGGAAGTGGACCAGTTTCCACGTATGTATTTCCAACCGAAACGCCGCTCGCTTATTATTTATTGACCTTATGCAGTGAAACAAAAACGAAAATTGTCACGGGACCGTGCATACTCGATGCCAGTAATTAATTTGACCAGAAACCCCGCGGTCGTTGAAGTAGATGACCGTTAGATTATCTCCAGCGGGATCTAAAAATGGTTAAAATTGGTAGAAAAGGCAACAACTGTCATACATTAACACCATGATATTAGTCCACGATAAGGCCAATCTGCTCGCTCGCGACCCCTTATTTTTTTCCACACTCGTTACTCAACCAAAACACTGATAGTTTTAATTTTTTAAATGGTTAATTAGATTATTTATACCTACTGTGAATATTTGAAAGTATAAAATATACTGCAATTAGACTATAAGAAGCGAACTGAAAATAAAATCTACGTTTCGAAAATGATTGCCAGCAAACAGTTCGCTCGACAACGACGACTCATTTGCATAGTTGCATGAATTAATCAATTGGCGCAGTCGATACACAAAAGATGGGATACAAGGCATAATAAACGAGGGGTTGATGGGAATGAACCTACTTATTCTCTCTCCATAACTAGACTAGAGATATCTGAAATGAAAATTATTTAAAGTAGGCCATGTGTTTTCTCCGAGGAAGATTGCGCGAACGGTTTTAATAAGGGTGGAATATATTTTAATGTTTAATTATTTGGCGGAGCGGATGTGCATCGGTATTGATTTCTTATACGGATACAGGTTTTCGTGGGAAAGAACAGTGTGTACACTTATGCGCTATTATTACGCTTGAAAGTATTTTACAACTAACTTAATAAGGGAAACATATTGGGTGTATTCAACGTTAAATAATTGGCAATAGTTTTTATTTTAACCCGTAGGAAACGAAGTCATCGAGTACACGAACATTTTTGTAAATGGATTTTCCGAAATTGTTTAAATTAAAAGCGTCTGAAGCGATAAGTTATCGTATAGAAACGAACCCAATCGAGTCTGTAAATTATAATATTGATTTATTATTCGTTTTTTTTTCGTCCTCTTTATTTATACAGAAAATAAATAAAATTAATTTAAATTTCAAATAAGCATAATGTACTTTTTATTACTTAGCGCTAAAATATGCGTGAGGACGTTGTTAATAAATTTTTATTTACGTTTTATCGAAGAAAAATATTATATTGAATGCTGACAAGAGCATTGATGCAACAATTTTATTCAAATCAATTATTCGCTAATGTTAATTTAAAAATATAATATTATATTTAAGTAGCAGTAAAAAGATTTATTACCTCATTAGATTTTTTGATCATTTTATAGTGAGAGATCAAAGACTAACGTCAATTAATTATTCAATTTTATTCGCCTATTAAAAACTAAAATTATACTTCCTTTATTTATCTATTCATTGTTTTTCCGAATAAACAACGACAACGATTCCCAAAGATATTGTTTGCTTATTAAATACCTCTTTGTTACGCCTCAGTAGCCCAAGAAAAGGTCATGGAAACAAACCACGATAAATTAATTCATCTAGTTGGGTTTTTTTTTCAGTCCATTAATTGTCCATCTCTCTCGCTGACCACTGTACCATGACCTTATGACTGCACCAGTCATATCCTGTAACACTTCAATGCCTCCACGGCATATATTATGAGCGTTTTAGGTCTGCTTTAGTCTGTGGGGTGATTTTGTGTAGGTATATTTTCCACAAAACGAGGTTTTGATTTTTTTATTACACACAATACCTGATCGGAAATAATTTCGAACGATGGTAGGACGGTCGGGGGCGCAGTCGAAAAAATGCGGACGCTCCCAATAATTTTATTGATTTAGGTCGTTATTTGTACGACAAATAACCGAATTTTATTAGCACTTAAATGTACAAAATATTTACGTTGAACCTTTCTAATTGAAACGGACAACTTGTAAAACGGGCGAGTTTCGAAAAGCTCCTTCCTCTTCGCCGTTTACCAAGTATCGATATCGCTATTGAACAGGGAATGGTTGGTGTTGATTGATGGATTATTATGTCACAAAAAAATAAAGGAAAAAATTTGAGTGGATCCGAATAAAACGCTAATAGTACCTTTTAGGTCACAGGTAGTCGAAGGGTAGATAAACGTACGTATACAAAAAAGGGTTGTTTGAACTACAAAAGGGCGAAACCGAAATCGTCTGTTAAGTAAACAATACGTAGATATTTTTTATTGTTCGAAATGAACCAAAAAATCGGGCATTTCTCATCTTATAAAAAACACCAATGCACAATGCATACCAAATTACCGCCAGTCTCGCACTGAAATAAATTCATTTCGTTTTCGCGATCGCATAATGCACTCGTTGATTGTGCGCCGCATTTTTTCTAAGCTACATAAAATTTCTGCGAGTTCTCAAACTTCCTTAAAATATTTTCTAAAATAAACTAACCGTTGAATGGGCATTAATTTCTCATATCAAGTTCATCATCTTCCGAGCATTCCTAATGAACGATTCTAGCAATTTTTTTGTTTGAATGCGCAGTATTTTACGCCGAATCGGCCGTGGCTAAACCTCCGGCAACTGGCAAATATCTCGAGTGAAGTTACCCCAACAATCTGTTATCCCAACAAATGTATTGAGTGAGTCAACAAATTTTCCAATATTACTCAAAAACCGGTAAGATTTGTGTAAATTATTGAGGTATTAATGTGAAGAGGAAAAATATTTCTATAGAAAATATACATCTCTTAAGTGTCATTTGATCGTAAAGTTATCCAGGGCGATGGAACTAAAGCTGACGTTTCGGAATGGTGAGTTTTCCTGCACGTCAGTACCTCGACTACAAACACTAATGTGAATAAATATAAAAATAACAAAGAGTGTAAGTAATTACAGAAATTCTATATAACGACTATCTTCGGCCGTTATCGGCGATTTTTACGCTCGGACTGAAACAATATCAGAATAAATTAATAAATTAAGCATTAATTACAATTTGAACAACTGACATGTAAGGAGGAATCAATTCGTTCGTAATTAAAAAGGAAATGTTTGTGTCGGCCCGATAGCGATAGGTAATTTCAACACACATCCCCGCGTTCCGTTTTTCACGCATCGCTCGCTTTCAACGTGTCCTTTTATTATTTAAAATTGCGCACAAATTATTGAATCGAATCGATTTTTTTATCATTGAATCCGAGTGAATGCTAGTATAGTTGAAAAATTCGTATTACTAGCAAATTTTTGTTGTTATTTTTGATACGATTCCTTCGACAATATTTATCGTCACTTTAGAAAATTGAGATTAGGCGTTATGTACGCGTTTTTCTTGGGTAGGCTTGATTTATGCGCCCGAATGTGCCAAAATTTTCGTATTTATTTCCATGTTAGGGCTTTTATGCATGAATTATTGTGTACTGTTTGTCACTCGAGGGGGGAAAGTACTCGAAAAAAATCCATTTGATGCGAATCGGTCGCAAAGAACCCCGAAATAGAAACAAGTTAATTAGTCGATTACGCTAATTTGATGCAATTTTACCGCTAAAATTGCCACGGCGTATAATAAATAAATTCCTGGTAACAAAAAAAATTGCCATCGAATATTCATTTACATTCATGAATCCCAAACGTATATTAATTTATTAATTTCGTGTGTTTTCCCATCGAGACATTATTTTTTACGTTTAGATAAGCCGATAAAAGTTCGCTATAAATACTTTCAAACGTATGTTTCTGTATTTAAATGTCACAAAATCGATATAATAAACGAGGAAGTTGTAAATTACAAAAAAGGTGTCAAGGTGTAAATTTCATAGAATTGAAAAAAGCACTAGTAAATAGTAAAGGTTATGTTGCAATAAACTGATTAAACACAACTAAATTTTCTAAAGAATCAGTTCAATCCACAAAATTCACCAGACATTGCCCCGTCAGTCATGCATGAAAATACATATTTATGTAAGCGTGCTAATTATAACATATTAATTATCAATGGAATATTCGCAAACTTTAATAACGAATCCGGTCCTGCGCCCACACGCTCCATTATTGAATAATTCAAACGTTCACTAAACTAAACTACCTCCCATCTAAAATTGGCCGATGGTCATTCCCTAACAATGTACATTTTGAGAAATTGAACAATACGTTCGGTCAACACGGCTACAATTCATAAATAAATTTTTAATAAACTTTCAACTTCTTCGGGTGTACGTTCTGTTAATTAATACGCGGCTGTATTATTGACATAGGATTTCATAATACAGCGGCTCCTTTCGCGTACGAGTCTCGCTATTTTTCGTTCCTCGAAAAATTCTACAACAAAATCATCGATTGCAACTAAAAAATCGTAAATTTCAATGATCAAATTGAAGAAACGTGTTCTGGTTAGTAGTTGCGGGTAACGTTACAAGATTATGGTTAGAAGCCAATCATCGCGGTACTTAAAACTTGTTTGAGTATGTTTCAGGAAGCTCGAACTCCGCGATTTCGACAACGATTGCTCAGGTATTGTCGACATTAGCATACCTACATTTAACTTTAAAATTCTGTTATTATTACTAAGCGGTTACTTATATTGTTAATGCGATAATGTTTAATTAGACGTTTCGATTTTAAGTACCTATATGGAGGACGCGGAGTTTCTTACACCCTAACCTCTTTCGTTTTATTTAAGATAAAAAGTTAATTACCCGAAGGCGTATCGTAATGAATGCAAATCGGATACGAAGAATTTTTTATTATTGTTTTCGGCGTTAATTTCGTTCGAACTTTTTGAATAGATAAAAGCGATGGGTAATTAAAAAAGAAAAAAAATGTCAACGTCCTGCCCAAGGATATGTGAAAAAAATCCGACAAAATTGCCTCTGCGCTGCGATAAGAAATCGCTCGGAATATTGCATGCGAGTTATTGTAAAAATATTTTACAGCAATATGTCATTAATTATGCAAATCAAGAAATGCGTTTTAGTGCATTGTTTGTACAAAACTTCATAAAAATTAATGTTGTGGATTAAAACAGATTTTTTTAACAATTATTAACTTTAGCAATCTGCTAATGCCATCAGGTATGTTTAACTCTACATAGGAAGTTGAAACATGAACCTTTAAATTTGTATAGATATTTACCCGATGAAATTATGTATACGTACTAACAGTGCGATGTAAATAAAAATTTTCCAATTAACATTTACCCACGGATTCCGTTCTAATTTCCCCCCTTCTTGCCGTCCCCTAACCATCCTACCCATTGTCACCGACTGCGCCAATTCGTTAATTCATGCAACTATGCAAATAAAACTTGTTTCTTAGGTAGGCTTAATAAATAAAAATCCACCGCTTAATATCATGCATAGTTAATTTCGAGTATTGTTCGATAAGGATGTACGTCGATCGAGTCTTTTCTTGAACAGATGGTCCGTCTAACCCTTTCCTTTTTTTCATTTAATTTCTTCTGTTTAAGGCGCTATCGGTTCTTATTACGGGGCAGATGTTGCGGAAGGTCTCTGAGAAAATGCAAATTCGACGATAGCGAAATTAGTCGGGGTTAAATCAAAATCGATCACATACTGATCTTCCTTTCATATGTTAAGATTTGCAGTTTGATTAATATTGAATAATTATACAAAACCCATGTACCAGTAGCAATAAAATTAAAGGTAGATATAAAAAGTAGTATTGATCATCATATGAATTGATTGTACCTATGAAAAAATAATACGGTATATTACAGTTTTTGTGCAGGAATTCAGTGGAGGATAACGGATAGTAGATATATTCGGGGATACCCGAAGTGGATAATTAAAATTTATTCATATTTTTTTCACGTAATCTGGCAATTAATCTAAAAAACGTCCATACATCACTGAAAATAACAAACGAACGAAACAGTTAATGCGGCGATTTATCAATTTAAAAATTTTTATAATTACCATAATTTATTATTATTTTATTGTTAATTAATTTCATTTTCTCATCATTAAGCAAATGGTTGAAACTAACAAACGAACCAAAAACATTAGATACAAAATAAAATAATGAAAAAAACTAATTAGATAAAAATTGGATATTCAACTATTCTAGAAAACTATTTCTGTTTTAATAAATTCATAGTATGTGCTGTAGAAACCGCTTTTATATTTAATAAATTTTTTAATGATTTCCTTTCAATTTGAGACGAATGTATGTTAAGACTTTGATTAATTAGATACTAGATAGGTATGTATATAAATTTTAATTTTATTTTATTTTTTTGCCTTCGTTCAATTACATACATTAACATTTTCTACCTATTTTCGAAGAATTTTATTATTTAAATAACCAGAGAATTAAAGAAAACAATCATTCAGATCACAGAATCAATTGCCTCACCAGAAAACACCACATCAATTTCAAAACCTCACATTTTTTCTTAGACAAACACATCAGCATTTTATTTAAATTGCCCAACGAAATTATCCCATGGATATTGTTGTTTAATGATCCCCGCCTCTAGGAACAATAAACAATTACAATATTGCATAAAAATAAATGCGCGACATGAACAAACGAAAAAAAAATTTGACATAAGGATATTTAGTAACGATGAATTAAAAAAATTAAAAACAGATAAAGATTAGCCTCTATGAAAATCGTTAGTTTCAATTGTTCGCGAGTTAAGTAATTTTATGGATTGTCGTAGCTGCAGAGGTGGACTTGGATTATTAATTTCAAGAGATAATTAATTTTTAAAAATTATTTTAAAAAGTGTTTAATTATTTATTGATTAAAAAAATGATTAATATACTAAACAAAAGTACTATTGATTTTATGTGTATTTTAAGTTTTTATGGAGGTTTTTGGAATGGGTCCGCACCTGGATGAAATTAACCAACATCAATTGCAAGAATTAAAAATAGATAAAGACCACAATATACTTATTCAATTGTGTTTCCAGCTTGAGCAACGATTATTATTGTTTATCTGGTCGATCGCCGGGAGTGCGACGACTGGCAGAACAATCGGGGATATTTCGAAGTATTGGAAACCCGCTCACCTGGTGCACGCCGGCCACGGAGAAGACGCCGTCGAAGACGCGACGGTGCCGCGCGCGTTGCGAAAACGCGACAATTAATCCGTAATTACGGCGTTGCGAAGTGGGATTTTTTGCGCTGAGTGCGCGCTTCGGGAGATCCGAGATGAGCTAGAACGCGAACGGAACGTGATTCTCGATGGAATTCCTTTTGTAAACATTTTCGGAGTATGGAGGTATCCTGGAGGTGGTCTTTTGCAACAGTTGGCGCTCGCGTTTTGCGGAATTGATAAAGATTTTATTAACCTTCATTGTCGCAATTGTTGATAAAATACCTATATTAGATATACAGGGCGTTCTCGAACTTATGGCACTAAATTCTATGGGTTCTTGTAATATATAGACGAAAATAAACTTTAAACTCAAAAGAAATATTAGCTCACCTATTTTGTTGTAGAAAACTGCTTAATTGTTCCAGAACATCCACTATAACGAACAAGAACTAACTAAACTAAGAACACTAAGAACAAAAACAATCAAATAAATCACTAAAGTCTAATCACAAAAATCTATTTTCCCCGGTGTTATAATCAAAACAATACAATTCGCACTAGAAAACGATTGGTATCGATAACGTTTTTCTAAAGCTGGAGGGCGGAGGGGGAAATTTTCGCTTGCTGATAAAATACACCGAATCTGTTTTTTGAGTTAAAATTCCGATCAGCTGACTATTGTGGCCAGGATTGTATTCGCTCTTTGCATTTATTTCTAATGGCTCTATTTTGTTTTATCATTTTTTTTTGAAACATTATACATATCTGCGAATCGCTCTCAAATTATACATACTGCCACCCCTAGAATTTAGTGATATAAGTTCGAGAACACCCTGTATGATAATTTCGTGCTTTTTATTTTATTTTTCATGCTGCAGATGATCCAGTTCAATGTTTTATTCACATTGATATCTGAATCGATATACCTTTTACGTAAATACTATCGGTAGGTAATTATCAAAGGTTATATAGTTGTTAATTATTTATTAAATGATTAATTCAACAGTGCCTGAGGCTTTTAAAATAATTGTCGCGGTACGCCCATGGTTTACTGCTTCAAAAGAAGGTTTTATTACCTACTACCTCTTGATGACGAACGGAGTATAACAAACATGAAACTTTGGTTTGAAATAATTCATGATATGAAGAGTTACACCCTGTATGATCTCCTTTATCAATTTACATTTGTTTGCAATATGGTAAATTCTATAAGTTGAATAAGGATATTATGAAACTAACATTAGGTAGTTAGAGTAAGAAAGTTGCAATTCCAAAATATCACATAAATTTTCCCTCAAATTTGCACATATCTGTATATGTTAAAGTTCTTGAAATATATTAGGTAGGTGCTTAATAAAGTTCCCCTCATATAATTTTCATTCGGGATTGCCAGTAAACTTATCTTAATATATGCAAAACGAATCGAAATAAGTACATTGCAATTAAACACAAGGTAATACTTATAAACATTTATTAAAAAAATATATTAAAATATACAAAATGTTTAAAAAAATGACTATAATTTAATTAAATCAGTGTGTGTGTGTCCCTTCTCTTCATGAACCTAAATTGCCATATATCTGAAAGAAATTTAATAAATGAATTGATCATAAAAGACTGTAGTTAAGTAAGCTTCCCCTGTATAGAGTAAAAAAAGTATACAACATACACTGCCCTAAAAAAATCGTGCGAATTTAACCAACGACAAACAAAGCAAAAGGAAGCAACTGAATGAAACGCGTAAACAAACACCGTCTCGAAAAAAAAAATAAGAATCTAAAAATGCCTTAACACCCTTACACACAAACACACACACACGCTCCTCAGGAAAAACACACAACACACTATAAACGCAGCACATGCGCTGCGAAATCACCCCTTAACTCTCATCCATCAAAAAAAAAACCTTATAATATACGTAAAGGAAGGGGGTAGTCAGGGTAGTGAATGCGCACTATAGATATCTTTCGATTTTCCTAAAAAGAAAATATCAGCCTTTACTTTACAGCGCTTGTATTGGCCGCGACGGATGCGAGCCGTGAAAAAGAACGGACGCACCGGAATCAAAGCGAACCGAACGGAGACGGAGCGATCGGCACGGTTCCGCGATCGACGGCAGAGGGAGTCACTTTCCAACACCGGAGGCGGAGCCTGAGAACGAGAAAGAAGGAATGGGAAGAGAGAAAGAAGGAATCGGAATGCACCATGCAAGATCAACTTAGCCGTTCGTCAGTCTTGGGGTAGTTATTCTGATGTTAGCACGTGCTTGCGCTGGCGTTTGGAACACGAACACAAGTTGAATATACTTCCGATATATTTATTTATTATTACCTGATTACCTGCGAGTGCTTCCGCGTCTCATGCGACATCGAAAGTGATTAGTATTATTATTATTGTTAGAGAAATTTTTTTGATTATTTCGGGATTAATCCGGATGGTATGAGAGTGCCGGGAGTGCGCGGGACTAGCGAGGCGAGATGTTCCTCGGATTTTTGAATACTTAGTGAAAACTGTTGCGACTGGGTTTTTTTGTTGGTTTTTTTCGATTTTTCGTGCGGCCGTTCCGATTGCAAAGCTGGCGGAGTTGGAACATATGCAGCCCACGGCGGCGGCGAATCTACCACCCCCCGGTGGAGATATGGACTTGCAGGCCATGCAATCTATGGATTGGCTCTTTAAAAAGGAAAGGATTTATTTGTTAGCGCAATTTTGGCAACAGGTAGGAAAAAATACACCAACATTTTTACATTGCCTTATCACTCGAGAAAATTTGTGTTGAATTTCTGAATCAAAATTAAAATTTTTTTCGTGATTATTATTCAGTAAAAATTGAATAATTGTTAATAATTACCAGTGCATGTATAACCAGGTACTGTTTTTTTATTAAAATGTCGGTATAAAATACCCTATTTAAAAGTGAGCCTATAAAGATTCCAAACAAAATTATTAATTATTATCTAACTATAATAAATAGATATATTGTAGGTTAGAGTAATAACGCATACTATTGGAAAAATTGTATTCGATTGTTATACAAACACAATTGGCCAATTAAAGTTTTTATTTAATTAATTAATAAATTAAGAATTAAAAAAGTGGGAGCACCAATTATTGTTTTTCAAATACCTGACAATATTTCATCACTAATCACATCACGCACTGAAATCAAAGTATCTTTTTATTAGAAAAAAAATTGCGGAAACTTTTCTCTTTACATTAGGTATTGGAGTAAATTTAGTTCCATTTTTAAATACACCCACAAAACAAAAATTATAAAAATATCTCTATTATAGATATTTCTTATTATCATATTTATTAAAGTTAGTTAGACTTATACCTACCACATTAAATTTTTTATATCAATCAAAACTAAAATTGGAATTTTTTGAAATCACAATTTTAAACCAAATTCAAAATTTTAAAAAATTTGCCACTTTAACAAAATATATACCTATATAATGTATATTATAGAAATCATCCACTCTTTACTAATGTATCGACTACAATATTTTGAATGCATGTAATAATTTTAATATTTTTTTGAGCTTATCAGAGATTTTTGGCAATATTTTATGAAATTCTAAGAAAATATAAAAATTTATATTTGGAGTGTATGTAATGAATAAAATCAATCTAAAAAATTATATACTGCGTGTTAATTTATCATTCAAACTGCTAGAATTGCGGTTATTTGTAAACAAGTAACGTATAGACAAACACAATTTTATTTACAGCAAATGTCATAACATTGAAATATTAGAAATATTTGTTATTATTATTATTATTATTATTATATTTTTTATAATTAACCAATTCGCATTTGAGCATAGTGAAACACGATGTGAATGTAAATAAAAATTAAACTTTAAAATATTTTAATTTAAGTTCAACTTAAACATACCTACCAAATTTTTAATATTACTTATTAACTGTTGATATTCAAACACCTCTTTACCTGTATCATTCATATTAGATATTTATTAACATAATAAATACGTTAATATCTACTATCCGAGAATGTTCAGTTTTTCTTCGTATATAAACGTTTTAGTGTGTGGGACAGGATTAACATTAGAAAGACACATGGACAATAACAATAAATAATATAAAGGTTATAAGTGCTATAAATAAGATTTACGTTTGCTTTTGATACACTAAAAAAACTTTTCATCACCTGATTATTATTATCCTATCTAAGTATCTATACCTATATAAGTATATAGAAGCATTGATTATACATTACAAAAATGTTGTATATTTAAAACATCCCTTTATATTAAATATTTAGTTAAAAAAATTTGAAACTTACCAAAATTTTTGTCACCCTTATAATACCTACTCTTTTTTTCATTTTTTACAAATTGTGTACCTACCACTCAATTTAATTAATCTCACAACTAAATTCTAAAATCAACAGAGTAAGAGTACCATTTCTCTCAGTGTATAGTTAATTTACGACACAATCAACCATTGTTATAAATAATCCCAAATGACATTTCGACCGTTTCGAACCAATTCTAACTGCTCTATCGACATTTTAATATTTTTTATATACCTGAAACGACTTTAAAAACGTCACATTGTCACATTATAAATAGGTGATTCAACTTGCGACCGGGTCTATTAAAAACAATTAACGAATACACATGTCAAATGCTAATTATCCTCGTATAAATAATTTATAAGAAAACGAATTAAAAATGAATGAAAGTTTACAGCAAATTAGATTAATTGATTCGATTAAAAATTATATTTTGTCGTAAATAGATGTATTATTTCCATTCGGGTTTATCGATTGGGATTCGATTATTTTTATTGACTTTAATGCGCTTTTAATTAAAAATCGACTCAATGTTTATTAAGATTGATGCCCATTTATTTTTCCTTACCTACTTACTATATTTTATAATGTGGGTTCAATTTGTGTATGGTTATTAGAGGATATATTAGTATATAATTTTTATCATTTTCTTACACTATTGACAAAACTCTTATAAAATAGTTGAAAGTTGAAAAATGCCGAGATCCGAGCACGAGCGATAAATCATTCGAATTAAATTTCACCTGGGTGCTTATGTGAAACGGTTAACATTCGAAGACATTAAAATTACTTTTCAAACAACAATTTCTACTTTACTTTTACGGCATTCGATATAAAATTAGTAATAAAAGATCGATTTAACGGGCGTTCTTTTATGATTGTTTTAATTTGTTTTCGGATGGCGTTTAAGTGTCTCTATAAATTTTAAGGTGCATCGGAATAATGGAGTTTGACTAATTTGAAAGGCGCATTTCAATAAACGCTTCCATTAACGGTCGTTTTTTGCGAAATGCGATCGCTTGTAAGGGTCGCATCCCTTATTCGAGCGGCGTTACCGCATCCAGTCAGCGCTGAAACTCGACTGAGGTTTCGGGGAATCGACGCTCCCCTGTGCGATGGCGCCACCAAACGGAGTTTCGAGTTCGGAAAGTCTTCCTGAAGAGTTGACTGAAAGTTACGGAGTTTAAGGACATTTACATTATAAAATTATAGTGACGAGCAAATTAATGGTACCTACTGTACAGATATTCGCGAGTTCCAATTAAAATTTCGGGCATACAAAGAAAGCCTCGTTTTTTTTCGAATTTTATGCGGCTCATAAAAAGCTGGAGCCGGATGTATTACTCCAATTAGGTTCGTCCGAAACGTCGACAAGTGGCTAAAAAAGCGAATTCACGAGGGCCTAATGTGCACCTCTATGCTCATATAAAATTTGATATCATCCATCCCAAGTTCAATAAATCGCCCTTAAAAAAACTCCCTTCTCCGAAAAAAAAAGCGAGCCGAAGGGTGAAATTACTAATTCCCACGAATATATCTGAAAAATGTACTTCAAGTGTATGAAATTCGGCGGAATCAAGACAAAGCGGAGAGACTGATAACGACGCAGGACCGGACTCACCGGCCCTAATTAAATTCAATAGACACTGATGGAAATTCTACAACGAATTATAAAAATCACAATCCTATACTCGAAAACGAGTTCCTTGAATTACATTTCACTACCGATTAACATACATTTGAATTCATAATCGAATATTAGTTTACGAAATAGTTTATACTGACAGTGCATAAATTTAAATAAAGGTGAATGAATTTAACCGAAGCGATCAATATCAATATAATACTTATATGAAAACAAACTCTATAATTACAAAACCAATAAATCGATAATTAATTTTATTAGAGCAATTTTGAGTATTTTAGTGAATATTCACAATTGGGAATTAGTGGCAAAAAACTGCCGGCTTCGACGTCCCTTACGACTGCGAATTGCATAAGGGTGGAAGTTAAAGAGAGCGAAAGGGTTGTCAAAAAAAAATTAAAACTCCCTTTCACTTATTCGGAACCCTTGGCTATACGATTTCTGCTAAAAAGCGTACGAGATGTGAGATTTTAATAAATTTTCCTCGTGTAATTTTCGTTCGGTTCGCAGACCGGCCAAGGCGCAGGGTCGTATTCAAATTCGGCTAATTTTAATGCTTCAATGATAAAATCGAATAGTTATCTATTAGTTAAAAAACTATTAAAAAAGAGAATTATCGAATTGACGCAATTTCACCGCATAAATATTTCATTTAAAATAAATTATTGGATTTTTATTGTAACTAAGCAAGCTCAAAGATGTATACCTACTTTCTATAAGTGTGATATACGTTACTGTAGATTAATTAGTGACAATAAGTTGGTAATAATTTGAATTCATTTTTATTAATATTAGAAAGCTATATTTTCATACTTAACTATTGTGTTAAATGTTTAAAAAGAAAGTATTTAGTTTTAAAAGCAGCTTACAAGTAGTCTCTAAAATCAACTTAATATGAACATTTTTTTAAACAAAATTAATTATTTCTTTTTGCTGGTATAAATGCGACAAATGGCAACAAAACACTTCTTCATCGTGGAATGCGTGTCACGCTGGATGCATTATCCGATTAGCCAATGTTAATTTCGCGAATTATCGCTCGTTTTAATCGATGACTCATACCAATTAAGCTATTAGCTCATCGATACATTTGAATTGTTAAGTTGGTTTTAATTCGAACATAAAGTGATTAATCGTCAATTCAGATCTCGATATTCGGGTTAAACGACCATTTACTGGTAACCGATTGGAAAGTAAAATATACACACACACCGAGCACGACTTTAGTTGAGTCACAATGTATCGGAATATTTCCTTGAAATGTACGAATAAACGCCAGTGTAGGAAATTTATAATGTACCGAAATTCGTGAAATGGGAACAAAGAATGTGCATTCGAATCCGTTATTGTTTTTCGTTTCTGCTCCAGTGATAAATTTTGAACGAAATACAATAACGTATCGGAGCGCGAGCGGTTTTATGAAGCCAAAGTGTATTAGCATCGGGAGTTTCGGGACCAAATTAAATTAACGAGTGATTAATTTCGAAGCGAACGTCTAAAAGTTTTAGAAATTAAAATCTATCGACTCCCGATCCTCTCTCTTCTCTCCAATGAGATATCGAATTATAAATATCTGCTAAATATGTTTTGGAAGCCTTGTGATATATTTCATTAATTTCGGTTTTTGGTAGATATCGATTTATTTTGGTATATTCGGCGCGGCGGGTAAACTTTCGCGGCCAATTAGACCAGTCAATTTTACTTATTTATTATTTCGTCTAGTCCTGATTTTGGCAGATTTATACCGACCTCCGACCATAATAAATTAATTCAATTTCCCCAATTAATTAGCTAATACAAATAATATTCCAATACACCATACACCGGTAACTGAAATCGAATTGCTGCAATTATACCTGCGTCATGAACGTGCGAGCCATAAAACCCGACACACATCTCTCATTATCCAACAAGTGCGAACAACGTGTAACGTTTTCTACGTGATACCTTTTCGAGAATCTCCTATAAAGATATCAGGGGCCCGTTTACTTCGCAGCGAATTTATCGAATGATCCGCTTCCTTGTCGAACGACATTTTTTCAATTGCGTTTACCCAACGCACACGTGCACGAGGAAAACTTCGAATTCCTTTTGTTTAAACAAAAAAAAATTGATAACGATAATACGAGTGGAGATTAGTATCAAATAACGAGTATCATAGGCGTATCATAAGATGTATAAAAAATGGTCATATTGCACCACAATTTTTACCTCTACTTATAATAAATCATTAGCATAATGTGCTACCGATACATTAAATACTATAAGGTACATATTTAAACAGGAATAATCTTTAATCTCTCCCGGTGGGCATCTACTAATAAATTCCTTCTGTATCTTTAAACCCTTAAAAACTAGTTTGGTGTCCGAATGTTCTGCGGGATTTCTGTCATAATAGCGAGTCGGTAGCGCCTGTTTAAATATTTAAGTGGATAAACAGAATATCAATTTTAATGTGTTACGACTTACAGCTGACTAATCGGGTCGTATTGAACTTTAAAATTAACTCAAAATGCACCTACAGACGCGTATTAGTCGTACGTTTGATAATATTGCGTTGAAGATACGTTAAAAGCACGTTTTTAGCAATGAAAATGTATCATTTTCGCTTTGAAATTTCAACATTTACTACATGAAATTCAATGATACAGAAAGTATATGTGAAATGCAGAGCCGGTAGTCGTTGCAAAATTTAAAACGATCCATTGGAGTGTAACGAATTAGTTAATAAACTATGTTAATGTTAACGAATGCCCTGAAAATGAAAACACTTACGGCCTTTCAATGTATTTTAACGATTATTATTTATACCAATTAGCGAGGCTTATTACGTTCGCTAAGCAGTTTAGCGTACGTTTAATAAAAACCACGAGCCAGTAGCCAGTAGATCGTGTAGATAATTCGAAATTCGTACCTACTGTAGACCTTTATTTAAAGTGGTCGCTTACGAGGTCTTTGTTTGTTTAATTAAAAAATATTTTTAATAATCGATACTAAGAAACGGCGTTGTTTTTTTTATACGCCGATTCCTCGTTAGATCTTTTTTTTCGTTCTTCTTGTGCGGTACACCTGCATTTCACGGCGGCTGTCGCAATAAAAAACCTATAGCACGCTCTTCGGATGCTTTTGTGATCTACCAATTTGAAAATAGAAACAGAGACGTACACTCGTTTTTATGAAAGGAAAATTTAGAAAAAAAAAGTTACAACCATTCTAAAAACTAGTGGGATATTTCTCTCGAAGTTTGCGAGTTCACAAGAAAACGGAATTAATGAATATACATAATGAATCAGTGGCGCCTCTAGCTCATTTTAATTTTACGACCATCAATACGCGATGGTGAGCGTGCGTTTCTCACAGTTTATCGCAAAAATATACCAAGCTTTCATAATCTCCGGCGACTATATAAGAATATTTTCTGCATGAAGTTTTTTAAACTCGACAATTGATTTGCAAGTAATTTCAGGCCGTAAAAATTAAAGAAAACGTTAATGGCCGTGCGCACAACCTTTCGCGTGCAAAACCCAATCTACATAACCAATTTGACTCGTCTCGAAAGAAAATGAAAATAAAAAAGCGCCAAGAACGAAGAAAAAAAACATCAGAAAATTCATTTAGAAATTTCATCTGAAAGACATAATAAACGAATAAAATTTAACGATTTACCCATAAAATTCAATAAAACAACAAAACCATCTGCGGATATTCAATTACTTTTCTTGCGCGCCGTCTCGTTCCGTTTCTATTTCGGTTAGGCGGTTAGAAGGAGAAGGGAGGCGGTCGCATTCGTCGGCGGTTATACAACTAAAAACTATTCGAGTCTACATGGACAAAAATTCGCGTGAGAATAGAGACCATATGTTTTTGTTCGAGTCCTTTTTCCATGGCATGTTCGGTATCGGTAATTTCCCTATCGATGCTATCGTTATATTGATAAATAACTAAATTAATTAACGAATCGATCATATGCTTTTATTGCCCTTTGTTAATGTTTATATTTTCTTTAAAAATCAATGATAGTTATGGTATCATTTATATACTGGTTGAGCCAAATTTACATCAACAAAATCTCATAAATTTCTGGTAACAATGGTATTGTTATTTTATATTAATTATAATGAAATACTATTACAAAGCTCTCTTTAACGTAGGTAATTATTTCAAAAAACTAATATTTTTAGAAACTGTATATTAGCTCAGTATATACGAATTACTTTTGCTATAAGAGTACATTTCAAGCAATTAAATTAATTGCTCCGCTATTGTTTTCGTTTCAAAAATAGCTTGGGAAGTACAAAATCTAATTTTAATTGACTGTAATTTAATAAGATTTTCTTACATTATCGATACATCAGATGATTATGACGATGACGATTTCCAACGTCTCGATTCGTTCGAATTCTTAATTCATCTCAAACAATGACCACGAAAACCGTTGATCATCCTTGATCGCACCGGATGTGACGTGTAAAACAATTTACTAATCATCAATCATATATTTATGAATATAAGTGAATAATTCGTTTATTGGACCAATTGATTCTTGTTTCACTGCCATTGTATTTCGTCCTCTCTTTCTATTAAATGTAATTATTGCTCGGTGCGTGGAAGAGCAGCGACGTCCAATCGATTAAAATAAACAAACAAATTATTTATTTAACCTAATTATTTTGTTTTAAATATTTTTTCGTTACTTTATATCATCAAGAGGATACGAGTATTTAATTTAATTCTTTCTGGTAAGGTACACTTAAGCTGTTTTTGGACACTAATTAATTCATTATAGGTTAGTAATATTTGTTGATATTTATTGAAACCCCTTATGAAATTTCGATAATAAAACGTTGATACGCCAATGAGCTGGGTATCGTTTGGAGCGAACGAGAGCTACTACAGAAGCAGGAAGCAAACATCTAAAGGGTAACATCAATATTGGTCATATCCTCATCGTTCAATATTCATTCTGGTTTATTAATTTTTATTTATGGTCGCGCTCGACTCACAATTGCTTTGTTGATGGACTTACAATTGCTCTTCTCTAGGTTGCTGATGCGACGTGCAGTCCGACAGCGGTCCTTTTCTACTAATTTCGTTCCGTTTGAAATAGAAAATGTATTTTCGCGATAAACACGTAGCCGAGATTTTATATACGTGTTAAATGAATGTTTGGCGCATGAATCAAAGTTACATAAAAATCATTGGCGCTCGAAACGGGGCGTGATCCGTTATTGTGACATAAAATAAATCGTAAAATGCATTAAAATCGATAATATACGATTGATAGGTACCGAGATTGTGATCTTTAATAGGCGAAGTATGGAGTAATAAATTGGCCAAGGTGTTGGTTTTGATAGGCATGTGTATTATTAATGTTTTATTAGATGGTAATGATAACGTTTCCAAATAAATTTTAATAGACATGCAGGACATATAACTTCTAAATATTATAACGACTTTAAAAGTTCATTGTAATAAATATTATAATTAAGCTTCTAACTGACTAAGGAATTAGTTAATACTTCATAAAAACAATGGGAAGAAGCCAAAATATTATTATTATTCCCGAATAAAAGGTCAAAGTAAAATAAAATGTGCTCGTTAATTTTATGTAGTCTTGTCCATAAAACAAGACCTTAAATCAAATTACTTATTTTTATTATACAATATCATACACACCGATAATTTACTAAAAACGCAAAATACGTACTAACTATAATATTCAAGGTTACAATCACCATTAAAGAACGAATTTAATGACAAAAGTAACATTTTTTTTTCGACAGTAACAGCCATAAAATTGTAAATTCCAAAATATTTTTCACCACCAGTCGTATCATCGAATCGAAATCGACGAAAACATTTCCAACATCTCACACCTGACTAACCTTTTTAACCCTTAAAAAGAAATCGCCGCCCTCGAGGGAAAAGTTTTTTTCCTCTTCGCTCACGTCTCGAAGATTTCCGGTATCTTTTCTCGATAAAATCGGGGGGCGAAAAGTGACTCGATTGAGACGTCGTGGGAAAGGGGATGGTCGTTCACGATCTTCCCATTCAGTATCGGTAAGTGATCGGAATTGGGGTCGGAATTCCCTAGAAAACCAGACGGAAAAATCCCGTCTGCGAACTTGGAATTCTTTCGAAGATGTTTTTTCACCGTTCCCCGTTCAATGAAAGCGAGTTTAACCCAGTTTTTTTTTACCCAACAGGAATTATTATTGCAGAAGAATTAAATTACTTTGTATGTTGACAATTTTTGTTTAATAATTTAGTTATTAAGAAATATTTTTAGGTGATATTTATTAATCCAATTTCCGACATTATCCTCTGAAAACGTAATTAACGGCGAAGATTTGCCGCACATTCGCTCTTATAATAATAAAACGGGCGGGCGAAATCCCCTGTCGTCGCGCCACCGCACCCCCAAATAGTTGCACATTGAGTTATAATTTAATTTACTGTCGCAGAATGTAAGAATTCCACTTGAATTATTTTCACTTGTCATATTGTGCGCGTTCTATAACGTTTAACCGTTTTACCCTATTTTACCCCCTTCGCTATTACCAGCTTACTTATGCACTGATGGATCTTACAATACTCCCAGATTTATTGTTGCCTAACTTAACGATCTTGCACAACTCTTCAGCTCATTCTATACTATTTCTCCCGCTATAGCTATACACTCAAAAAAATTTATTTGCCACTTTATACACCCTTATTCTGTAAATATTTATGTGTACTTATAATATAATTCAAAAGAACTGATAAGCAATTTTGTATCTTTTTGTATACAAGTTATGATATAAATGATTGTACTTTTTATTTTTCGTTTAGTGTTTAATTGGTTGGGTAATAATTTTTCTCGGTGTAGTTAGGGTTTTCGCGCAAAAAGATGTCGGTATAAAGCGAGCGTCGCGACGCAAAGAGAGAGGCGAAAAGAGGGAAGAGAACTGGGAAGATTCCCGGAATGTTACTCGAAACTACTGAGTTAGAACTAAAGTATGGCAGATTTTCCTGGGAGGATTAATAAACAATACTCTCCGTTTCTTGCTCTATGGCGGATCCCGAAGATTTTCGTACAGTTCCTGCCAAATCAAATTACGCTAAGCTCTCGATTTAAGTCCTGAAAATTAATAGGGATAAAAGTTGCCAAACAATTATTATCCCTTTTTGGATGGCTGTTGTTCGTTTCAGGGAAGTTTTGTTCTGTTAGAAATATATGACCATTGGTAACACTATACAATTATATGTACTGAGAAATATTAAAAGAGATATGTAACTTTGATTTATAAAAAAGCACACTGTAGGTATAAATTTATGTTATATACAGGTAGTTAATTATGTTGGTATATGAATTTTATGTTACCTATAAAACGAGTTTAGAAATAATCCATTTAAAATGGCTGTATTTAAACTCGTTGCCCTCTAGTGGTATAAGTGGAACGCGAATTTTAAAAACCTCGAAATACACTAATAATTTTATAACGTTTGCTACTATTTATTAATAATGGATTATCGACCAGTTAAGGCTGTTTTCTTTCCGCTATTGCACAGCCGTTTTCGATCCGTTTCGACGCACAACGTTACGAAAATGCTTCGTTTTTTGATCTAATTGAGAATAAATTTCGATTTCGATTTTTATCTCTGAAAAAAATCGCAATTCAATTAGATAATAACATCGTTATTTCGAACGGCTCGCTGAGCGGACTTACGACCCATTGATTTATTTTAAATTGAATATAAGTTGACGGCTCAATTTATAAATAGCCCCCTTTGATTGGAGGTTTATTCGACAATTTATCAAGACGTAAAATATCAATAAAATAAATTCGTTCGGTTTTTGGCTTTAGAAAAACCGATGCCGTTTCGGTCGCGTTCTTCGAAACATGTGTTTTCAATATCTCAAATTATAAAACCCCCCTTTGGAAACACATGTTTAAAATGCTATTAAATTATTTTTCAAGCCGCTGACGGTTTTTTAACCCGGCGAAATTTATTATAGATGACGTTCATTAAGCTTCTTCATTAATATCGACTATCTTTATTGGAGAATCTAGACGAGAACAGATGTCATTTATATGTTTATAGGCTAAAAATACTTCTCACAAAGGAATTCGACTTGTGTATACCGAACGGGCCCGAGTCGGTAGATTTCATTTTTGAAATAGTTGCGGTCGCAATTAGTGACGGTGTAGGAATCGCTTTTCTTCTTTTTTATATGCGCGTGCTTACATATATCTAAAATCAACGTATGGAAACGTCGATTGAAGATTAGTATCTTCGTTCTTAAAATAACATTCTGCAACGATTTGTAGGTAGCGCGTATACCTATTAAAAAAAATCTCTTCGATCTTATCTCGTTCATTTTTAAAGAATTCATGATTATAGGTAGATACGGGTTTATTGAAGGGACAATCGACCGTTCAGATTTTACTACAGTGTGTTTATTAAGTTTATTAGCTTACGACAGATCGACCAAAAGGTGCTAAGTACGCTTGATAAGACTTTTACATTAGATAGTCGTAAACACTTCAATAGACTGTGGGAAATATTCGTGATATTGAAGCGTCAAGGGTAAATTATGATAAATTTGTCCCACACACAATGCAATAAAAACAATAGCTCTGGACACAACAATAAAAAAATTATCTGATTTTAATCCCAATTATATGTCGCAGTTATGTATTTTTGACTCGAAAATAAATAACACGAATCCCACGCACTTCGGTATTACCCAGCTTCGATGTCAATAAACTCAAAACTGAAAGAAGAATAAGAAAAATTTATATCGAGACACAATATATTAATTTTATAAAAGTAATTTTGAAACACGAAACGCTTTCTGATTCCGTCCAAATCGACAAATCGTTGCTAGTCGAAAACTATTATGTAGATTATTACGAAAATTATAAACGGATCATTTGTCTACATCAGTCTAGTCATTAAAATTTTCAAATAGATTTATGGGTATCGAGTAGGTGTGGGCGCTATCAATGCGTTAAAGTTTAAACTCATCGCGCTTTTGGACCGAACCATTTAACTGAGTCATGTCGTGTTTCCAGTCGCTTGATATTTTAAGTGTTTTTTACCATTGTCACGGCTGTCGTATACCGTTTTCCGTGCCAAACGCCACTCTTTCGATTTCGATTTCTCCGCTATTTACTCTTTCATTTCGACGTTTACTCTAATCGATATCCAATCGATTTTTAGAACGCCAATTATTTGTTTTGAATTGATGCGAAAAAAAAAATACCTGTTAATGCGAACTTATATGAAACCCAACAGTTCGAAAATAAACTAATCAGCCAGAAGAGACAAAAGATTCGGAGCGCCTCCTCGGGTTTTACAACCAGCTGTTTGCCAGCGAGAAACTTTATGTTGCAGCGGAATCGAAACGACCGAAAAGAGAGCAAATAAGGACGTCGACGTCGAAAAGCGACGCCCGCCCAGCGATACAGATCCTACGAAAAGTTGATATCATCGCTATACACGCAAAAAAATTATCGCAAAAAATGTTACAGGGTGTAAAAAAATGGTCAAAGCACACGATGTAAAAATCCACTTACCTATTGCTTATTCGAATATACATTTTTGAGAATCTATTGTGATATAAGTACTCTACTTAGCGGTAAAAAGTACCCCACAGGTATACTTATTTCATTCACCTCTTATGTTAGGTATAGCTTGCATTGGTTTGTGTCGTGTTTGGAAGCTGTTTGTAAAATAAAAATTATAATGCCGCCTATTAAAAACACCTTGTTTATGCGAATTGAGGTAATACGTTCGGTCCGTGGCGGCGTACTTGGCATGGGGTACGCGACAGGCGTTCCATCTGGAAGTCGTTTCTTAGTCACATGTTGGTATCTCCCGATTCGCATTGCCCGGAGACGGCGACTCGCATTCAATACACCTATATTTTCTTTAATAAAACGCACTTTGTCCGTTCAATTTCGTCGAAGAGGAAACGCAGTCGCGCACACAAAAGGCCGCTCTCTACGTCTCATAGTAAATAAATTAAACCTTTGAATTCGACGGGAGGAAAAAAGAAACGCACCAGGCAATAAAAACGATTGGTCCATTGATTCGATAAATAGCTTGATTGAATAATTCTATCAATGAATAGACAAATTTGTTAAGTCCATTTTCGACCCACGACAACAAAAACAAATTATTTTAATCGAATGGAAACTCTCGTACGATCATAAGATTATGTAGGAAATGTTTTGTCTAATATTCAACCAAGTAATTAGAGAAGTTCATACAAAAATTGTGCTCATAATACCTCATAAGAAAATTTCACTTCAAAGGCAATATAAAAATCTACACTAAGAAAAAAACTGACAAACACGATCCATCTATAAAATACATATAAAGTTACCTATTGACTACCTTTAAGACCAAACCACAAAGGACTGATTTTATACAATACTTGGATAATCCGAGACAGAAACTTACAATCCATAATTAGTTATTTCGCTCTATAGATAGAGTAATATTGAATGGGGAAAGAGGAGAAAGAACGTTACCGTTTCGCCTTCGAGACGGAGCATTCTCATCGAATCGAATTCGCGAGAGTATAGCGCGAGTCGAGCAAAAAAAAAACACGAGAAAACATAAAACAAAAGACGCGGTGGGAGAGCGGAGGATCGGACGATCGCGCATTCTAGCGGCACGGGACAAAACTATAATAAAATTGGAAATCGCGCGGGCGGTACGCGGGGGGACGGCGGACACTCGACGGTATAAAAAGAGTTGAAAATATTGAAGGAGGAGGATCCAATATCGAGACCCACCTATTTCTCCCCTCTCCACCTTTTCCGACTTTTATTTCTCTCCTTCGTTGATCAGCTCTTGCCTTTGCCCGGCCAGCCTCCGCATTTTATATGTATTTTACTTTTATATATATAGATATAGGTTTACATAAAAGCTGAATCGCAATCAACTTTTTGCGATAGCATCAGTTCTATCTATTTCAGCCGGTTTTTGGACTTCTTTTTACTCCCAATCGCTATTCCATTCTACACCGAGAAAACTAATTTATCCTTCCACAGCTTCATACAATAGGTAGATACACTTTACAAAAAGCGACTCCTTGTTTCCCAAACAATTAATTTAAATATTCACTTTAAGAATGTTTTATTTTGCGCCTCCTTACCGACATTTATAACTTTATTAAAGATATTTTTAACTCTAATGTAGTAGTAAGTACTACAATAATAAACATACACTAATTTTTTCATTTCTATTTCAGGTGAGTAGCTCGAATAATGCGTGCTTCATCTCGTCCTGGTAAGTATAATAGCATGCAAGTCAAATCGCTTTTTATCAATCGTTAATCAGCTCTCCGATCAATAATGAGGCACATTGTCGAACGAATAAAGAACCCCATTCAAATCGAACGTGATTTACATAACGCTGTTATTGTGTCTAGGTATATCGATTATTTTGCTAACGACGAATGAAAAATGAAGAAAAAAAAATCGGGAAAATAAGGACCTCGCTGTGTGCCGGATTAATTGTTAGTTCGTTCGCGTGATTCACGATCGAATGTAGAGCAAATTATTTGTAAAATTATCGACAAGAAGTAAAATAACTGCACGCGGAGAAAGTGGGGGTTCCGCTAAATCAATATAGAGTTAACATTCGATGACTAATCGGAATAAGAAAAAGCGACGACAGAACGCGGGCACGAATTTATTTTTGTATTTATTTTACCCGCTATTTTTACTATTTACCCACATAAATAACCTTAATTTGAGAAGTTTTGCAAATACGAAGGTAAGTTGAATTAGTGGATATAAAAAAAAATTCACAAGTTTGTCTGGATACCTTCAAAAACTTAGTTATTAAGTGCATATTTTGTGCAACTATAATAGGTGCAACTTATAAGAAATTATTACAAAAAAATCAGAAAATCAATAAAAGAAATATCCGAGTTGTTCTAAGAGAAACAGCAAAAATTCCAGGTTAATTTGTGCCGACGCTCCGCGCCAAAGAACCGACGTCGTCGCCGTCGTTTCGAACCGATTGCGGGCGTCCTCTTTGCCAATCGTAGCGTGAGATTAACTCGTATTTTTTAGCGATTTGTCAAGTGAAAAAAAGGGTTGCTCGGAATCAAAGATGGTTAATAAAATATTCGAATCGTACGAGCGGAATCGACGTGGAATTTTTATTGAAATATCAGTCGCCGCCGTCGAGGCGAATTAATTGCGTCTCCGGATGATACTTCGGCCTCTCTTCGGAAGTTAATTTTACGAAATTAGCGCTCGCAGGATTGATACACACGGGTACCTGCTGTATTATACCTACCTACTCGCGTGTTTTTCTGTATAGGTTTTTTTTCATCGTTATACAGATGCAAAGTTTTATACTAATTGGTAATTAGGGATTAGATTTTCAAGCGACAATTTAATGATACTACTTAACAAGGGTAGTTTTTTTTCGAAATTTAATTTCATTCCCTAAAAAATGCCTCTTCATAGTGACCTTTGCGGTCCTCACTTTGTGCATAGCAACGCTCAGAACCCTCCCGGTTCTCTTATCAAAAACTCTTCGTCATCGACATCGAATCACCCTTTTCGCCCGGTCAATATGCAAAATAAGTACAGATATAGATCACCCATTATGACATGTATATGTATCGGTCGGGGTTGCTTTTTCGCCCCCTCTAACATTTATACGTACACACAAATATCAAAGACAAAACAATGTTCTTGTAGTGCCTTCATTGTTCGAACTTTGATAGGAATTTATTGCTTTCGGCTCGGCCGGGGAAATAAATCCTAAGAGTAATATTTTTAAATATTAGGTACGTGCATTTCGGAGGGGTGGATATGTGCGGCCTGAATATTTAATAAAATCGACGATACAAATATGCCGAATGTGACAACATGACGTATACACTTTTTTTATATATTTTTTATGATTGAGTGCAGGTTTTGGGTTTTCTCGGTGTACGCACGAACTGGGATTTATCAGGTGAAACGAGCCGATTCTATCGGTTACAGGCGTCAACTGTCAACTTCTTCGGTAATTCATCAATACTCGGCGCAATGTCAGGGGGGAAGGGTAACGGGGGCGCGACAAAACGGAACAGAACGAGAAAGAAAATGGTGGGCACTTAGTTAATTAGAAGATATCTAATTAAGTTATAGGTTTTTCTCTGAATGAGGATCGGCTTTCCCTTAAAGTTGGTTATAGTAATTAAGAGAAACCAACGACAGGATCGTACCCGAATAATCCAATCATTATAGAGCAATAGTAAGATGCCCAATTCGTTTTAATTCGAAGCATTACCTAATTCATTAAGTAATTATTTTATCAATAATCTAATTTTATTCAGTTAAACTTTAAACTTTTAATTATCCATTTAACACATAATATACTAAGTCTATATTTTTTATATCAAGTAATTTAATTATAATACATATATCTAATAAAATAAATAATCTACTTCGTACCAAATAATGGGAATATTTTATTGGGATTTCTGAATACGGTCCCGTGCAAACGAGACTAAAATTATAACCGAAAATCGACAGCGGATCTCCCGCTTCAACTTTACCATCATCGAAATTAAAAGTAGATTACTTTTAAAAACCGCGAAATTCGGGCGAAAGAAATCGTTTTAATCAACTCAGATTTGAATTTGAAAAGTTCTTCGAATAATCGGCTCGCCTTCTTCTGGAGTATTTTTAAACGAACCAGGGCAAATTGGTTATTTTTTTTTATCGAATAATTAGTTATATGGAATTTCTTGAAATCCTCCAGTTAAATCGTCGACGTTCTTTTGCGCTAAATTTAAGGTTGTTCGAGCAAATACAGTCGGGGTATTTCTTCCCCGGTTAGGAATTTATATTGAAATATCCACCTCCATTAATTGCAACTTCAGACAGTAGTTTATTATTAGATTTTCGTGTTCCACCGTACCTCTTCAACGTTAATTTAATAAAATTAGCTATAATTCCGATTCCCAGATTCGGATGTGAAATTTTCTTCCGATACCTGCCTTCGTTTTAATTCATTTTGTCGGCGAGGGAGGCGGCCGGGACGGGGGGGAGTTTTTACCCTTCGCGCTGCCGCCCCAGTCGAATATTCTACATATCTTGCTTTAATTGAGGAGCCGACGATGATGTTGCCGTTTGTCAGACGAAACACGGATATTTCAGAATAAACTCCTAAAGGATTTTATTAGCTTCGATCCTTCAATTCCCGATTTCGCGTTTTATTAAAGCTCTCCGGCGAAATTAGTGTGGCGCAGTCAGTAGGATTGTTTCTGATTAATCAATTTCCCGTTTCCGAAAAAGTATCGTGTAGAACAAATTGTTTAAGTTGCATCTCCGGTTGCATTGGACCCATGCAGGCATGCTTGTATGCGTATAATTCGTTTTGATAAATGACCCATTCTGGCGGGTATTTACTTTTTCCCTGATGGGTACTAATGACCCGACGTAATGTTGTGTTCTAAAAAGAATTAACTATCAAACTTATGGCTTTCTGTGTACTACCACACCTCAACACTGATTCATATTCTATAATTTCATTCATCTACACCTACACTGTCTGAGCATCAACCCCCGTTTCGGTTTCCTTCTCCTTCTAGCTCGCGCTGTCGACGAAAGGACGTAGAGGCCTGTATAAATCTCTCGCAGTTATTAATACCAGACTACAATACGTGTCTTTTGTAGGGTCTGGTGTATTTTTTTAAATGTAGGTTGAAGTAGTCTTTGTATGCTCAAGTTATAGAATATAATGGGTCTATATGGTGCTTTTTTTTGTTCTTCCACGGTGATTTCGAGTGAATTATTGATTGTTGCCTTTATAATAGATCGTTGATCTTTTGTATCTGAAATTTTATGTTCGATTTGATTAGTGTTTTTTTTTTTCATAATTTAAACTCACTTAAATTTCGGTAGTTTTATTACGCCTACATTAGGGAGATATTTTATTTTATTTAAATGCATAATATTTTTCATATTAGCGCTGGCAACAATAAAATGAATATAGTATAGGTATCGATTACAATATTTATGTTTAATGTCACATTGTAAACTCGTAAACCCACACCGACCGGAACTTAATGGTTCCAAAAGAAAAACAATTCCCGATCCATTCGAACGTTTCGAATCCATCTTTCGTCGTTCGTTTCATCGGTAATTCATTCTCCTGAGAAAACGTTTGTCTGCCACATGGCTTGCGTTCGTAGACGGAAAGAAACGAGGGGTGATTTTTTTTTATTAATAAATAACCAATAAGTCTTCAAAAAGTTGTCGTCTGTTCTTAGAGCGATCGGAGCCACATGGCTGGTATTTGGAAATGATATGTTTATTGCCCGCTATAGCGACCGCGTATGGGGTATTTCTGTTTTTAATTATTTAGCCTATTCGGGCATTAAGATTCTCGTGCAATCGGTTTTTCCGGCGTTTTAACAAAATCGCTCGGAGTGCGAAAGTAAAGACTTATTAACCTTTTACGATTGCGCCGGATCAAACGTACCGACAAATTACCTGAATGTCGTGTCAATCAAAACTTTGTGAAATCGAACCGGTAATTGTAAAAATCTTAGATGAGACCGCGTTTGGCTAATTTAGTCATTAAATTCATTATAAATCCTATCGGTAATTGGTTGTAACGACCGGTATCGATTAAACGCTGCAAATTAAAAAAGAAAACACAATTTGATCCCTCGCCGGACGTTTTTTCTAAAAGTCCTCATCAATCTAAGTGACCCATTAAGGAGGTCTCAAGTATCCGAGCTGTCAGTGTAAATATTCCATCAAAAGGGAAAAATGCTCGGCTGAAAAGGGTTTACCCCCTTAATATTTATTGACATTTGATAATTACTAATCGATAATTCATATTTCGCCGGGTTCGCAGCCGTCTTTCCGAAGTGGGAGATATTAATAATCTTTGACAGCCTTTATAAGACAAAGACGGCAATATTCGATACGTGTTCGTTTTAAGTCGATTAAGGGTACGGGGGGTAAGGGGTTCGTTAATAATTGAAACGATTTCGGCGATATTGGAGGAAATTTGGCACGATTCGATTTACCTAACTTTTTTTATACCCCCCCGTAAACACGCAAAGTTCATATATTGTACGCAATTTCGTAATCGGATTTATAAATTCGACACCGGAATCCATTTATATTCTATACTTTATTTTTTTAATGAAAAAAACGCTGTTTGAAATTCCGAGCTTTCGACATAACATTATTGCAAATTGTAACGATACAGAAAGAAAACCGACACATATCCGTATAATATCTTGATAATATTCAAACCGCGTATACATTTCATTGCACAAGCATCTCGATTACTCAGAAACAATAATAATTTTACGGCGAAAAAATTTATATAAATTGCTCGCAAAATGTAGGTCGCATGAAATGGAGATATTTATAATCCTAATAAATTCACCGATCTTTTTTGTAAACGCGCAATCAAATCATAGAATCGGATATTCAAAACGTGGAATAACTATCAACACTACTTGCTAGTTATCTGGTGTATCTGGCGCATATTTTTAATGAAAAAATAATCTGCGCAAAAGTGCTTGAAAACGGGAAATTATACAAAGTAAAAATCTTCATATATGTATAAGATTCTTCTCAAAAAGTTTGTTGATTTAATTTTGACTCCAGGATATTGGTATAATTTATATGACTCAACATTTTTGTAATATCCTGTATTTTGGATCATTTAAAAAAATTGTTCTATATAGATATTTAATTTTCTTAATGACACAGTCCTAAAACAATGGTCTCTTCGGTTTCGTAAATGCGTATCGTTTTTCTGGGACAGGTGCGTAGGGAGAAAGAGGCGCGTACTTCGATCCCTATCGGGCCCGAATATCTCGTCTGATATCAATTGATAACGAATATGCGTTCGTTTGTTTCACGAACAGGTGTTAGTCGATTGTTCGAAACGTCAGCTGCCACGGTTGATTTGATCGGATGCCATCCATATATAAATTTCGCCGCGAAAAACGCGCGTCTGCCGTCGAATATCCGAAATGCCGGAACAATATCGGCGGCGAAAACGCGCCGAGGAAGCGCGTCCGGATTTTTTCGTCCTTTGTCGAAAATTCGGCGCGGTTTTTTACACCTTTCTTGGGAGCTATTGAATGGCAATTGAATGGGTGGTTTGTTGCGTTGAATGAAACTTCGTTAGGCAGTCTCTGCGCGGAGAGAGCGTGGGAGGTGGGGTCGGTCTTTTGTTTTTTCAATTGTCAATCATTTGCAGTTGATGTTGACATTTAATACTTTTCTCGGGGACATTTTATTCGGGTAATTTGGATGAAATGCAAATAAATATAAAAGCGAGCGGATATCCTTTGTTAATATGCTAAATAGGACCCTATTGCATTCGAGATTATTTTATTATACCAATAACACATGACTGAATCCGGTGGATGTATATACCTACTTTATAGTAAAATGTAATCGTACGCCACTGTTTGAAATAAAGTACACATGTTTCGTGGATGTACTTACGAGCGTATCGGTCTTTCGGCCATCAATATATGAGCGTTTTTTGCGATGACACATCTGGAAAATAATGTCTGTAAGAGTTCAGACGACTATCGGTGCACAGGAAATTGTATTTAAATCATTATAAACGACTGTCTGCGTCGATTTTTTTAATAGAAAAAAAGGCATTCGTGCGATTACTTAAACAGCGCGATCGAATTACTGGTGTGTGTGATGCATCGGAATGGCTATTTTTGAAATTCCCGTCTTTAAAAGTAATGGGCACTTAAATTTCTCGGTTTTTGACTTTTCGAAATAAAAAAAAATATCGAGGATATGGATTCAGGAAATTAGAGATAAATATGGAAGCGTTGGTGTTTTTTACCGAGAAATAATTGATTGGGTGCACATGTTTTATCGAAACTCCACATACTATTATTTTCCATAAACACGTACGGTCGGAAACATTTCTAATCGAATCAAAACTAATTCTGCGACCTGAATTTTAAAACAATTCGATTACCGAAACGTTCGCCGCCCGATTTCTGGGAATTTTATTCGTATAAAGTTTTTTATACTTCAGTGAGCCATCAATCGGTTACGTTGGTTGAATTTTTTATTATTATTTTTTTATAACAATAACGTCCAAGGTTACCTATCAATCTGGTAGAGAAGAAATAACGGCTCGAAAATAATTGGAAGTGGTTCAATAATTTTTGGCTTAAATACTGTAAACGATTCGATGGAATTGCCGATTTGTTTTCGATTTGTTGGGAAAAACAATTTTTACAGCGTCTTGAAAAATCGATTCTTTTTCTAAAAATAAATAGACGAAAAAACTTAATCTAAAATACCTAAAGACATATTCATGTATTGAATACTTAAGAAGAATAAGAGGAGGTACATAAATTCGTGAAATTCCTGCTGTCTGATGATTAACGAAATCGATGCGGTTTACAATGTTGCAGGAAAATTCGAATAAGAATGCGCTTATTTAATTATAACTCGCATAAAAATAACTGGTAAGTTTTTATTGGCGTACGTGAGTACGACTTGCGTCCGATCACAAACGTTTGATAAATTTTAATATGCGATTTCGTTGGGACGATTTGAAATTCACCGACGTTGAATTTATTTATTACAAAAGAAACGAACGTTTATAGACGAAATAAACGAAAAAAAAAATTGCGTGCGACCCTCGTATGGAGTATTATAAAGTTTATTAACAGCTAAACAGCAACAAAGTATGGAGATATTTTATAAATATCTTTCCCATAAAACAACACGATTGTAGGGCAAATATTAACAATGAGACCAAAACAGTTTCTTATATTACTTGATAATATTTTGATTGACTTGCAAGATTCGCTCGTATACCGAGAATTTGCATTTATCTCGTTCGATTTACCTATGTAAGCTCTATTTTTTACAAAGAAATATACAAAGTCTAGCGAAATTCATGTAGATACAATGCACTAGGAATTTTTCGATATGTTTAACATAATTTGTTTATTTATCGGAACGATTTTTACGACCGTTTTTATATGTCTCAAATCTATTACAAAAATAAACAACTCCATCGCTAATAAAAGAAGAAACGATAAAATTTAATGACGCCCGTTTGTGATTTCCCCACATCACCGTGACGGCGCGAACTTTCACACTTTATTCCTTCAAATTGCCCTTTTCCCCAATACCCGGCCGGATGAAAAACCCGAAAGGAAACTTTTTAATATCGAATAGTGTTGTTATTTTTTACGATACATCGTAATAAATAGGCAACGAACGAAGACGTATAGCGAGAGGGGGATCGTCGGAAAGTCATGAAAATTTGAATAACTGATTACCCATATTTCCCCGCCCGACGCCCAACGCGCCGCGAATATAAGATCATTATTATTACGGGAGTATCAGATCCGTAAAACAATGTCTGAGTCGGAATTAAAAATCAAAATATATTGCCCTAACATATATCCCTTACTTCCCAGTTTAATAATAAACTCATCTTCATAGGCGTACCTACTTAAAAGAAAAAAAAATCTTTTAAAAAATTCTCTTTTTATTTTTTACGTTTTTATAACGTATTTTTCGGCATAGGATTCTTAAGAATTTGTTTCAAAATTCATCTAGTATTACATTGAACATTTATACACATAATAACAAATTTACTATCTTTTTGTTACTTTCTCAGAATATGATGTATGAACTAAAGATGAATGTAAAATTGCATACTATTACTATAGAAATTTTTGTTTGAAAATATTAGTAAATAATAGGTGTTTTGTAACCGCCACTGTAATCTTTAAACTTCCACCGCTGGCGTGGATGAAACTCCAACGCTATTGTTTTTATAATAACATTGAGATATTACCCTATGCGGTATAGAAAGGTGGCTATGAACATATTTCACGTAATAAGAAGGCGTTGGGGTGCGCGAAAAATTGAACATCGCTCCTCTTCGTCGGTTTTTTTTTTATCCAGTTCCTCTTCTCCCGAATAATGAGATGGCCGTGGAAATACGTAAGTACGTAACAGTCGAATAACGCTGCCTTATTATTGCGCCTCTTTTACATTCGGATGTCTTTCGAAGTCGTAAATAACCGGGGAATCGTTTTATTTATGAAGGCGCGTTTTTCTCGCCGTGGGACGCCTGTATTTATACGAGCGGGAGGTGTGCGATTGTACCTGTGTGTTACCGATGCGATTCTAAAAATACTCCGCCGTCCGTTCCTGGCGAGCGGGAACTCGCCGGAAACTCCTCGAACGGGGTAATCCCGAGTTCGAACAAAGAGACGAACCGTCCGAATGGAAAATAAGCGCCGCCGTGCGGGGATGACGACGCGTCGGCGTTTCCACTCCGGCCGGGGATTAATAAAATTAACTGTTAGAACAACTCCGACAGTCAGATGCCGTACGAGAAAAGCTCGTATACGGTCGCGTCTATACTTTTCCCCGATATATATATATTCCCGCTCGTCCTTTATCCTTTTCCTCCTATCACCAAGATTTTATAGTCCTGGAGCGGACCGTCAAAAATCCCATCAACGTTTAGGGGGCTCCTTACATTATCTATTCATACAATTTTTTCAAGATGCCAAAACCGTTCTAAACTGATTGCTTTTCGAGCAAATATCTTCAATTTTATGCATTTTGGCAACGTGATTCGGCAACATTATTAATTATTACAAAGCACTCTTTCGACTTACCCTTGTAAACAATTCAAATTCTCTTAATTACACAACAATTACAGTACCTACCAACTTGAAAATATGCATACATTTTCGAAGGAATTTTTCATAAAAAATCGAAAACGCGAATATATAAATTCCATAAAATTCAATGGGATATTAGCGGTTAAAAGATGCATTCATAAGCACGAATGTGTGCGCTTGCACTATATAGAGCGCCCGATGTAAGGGGTTAAAAGGAAGAAAAGAGACGGAGCGCGTAATTTTGTTAGGGCTTTAAAGGAAAAGCCTGCCTAATAGAATGAATCGCTAAACTAAAACTTACAGTTTTGTCCCGAATATCCAATTTTCAATAGGGGGTTTTAACTATTAACTGCATTATCTCGAATTCAATTGTTTTAATGGACGTTTGCCATACGATAATCGCGTTAAAGGAACGAGAGATGTTATAGGAGAGATGTAAGAGAGCGTCGGCATGAATCAAAAATTCGATACATTTTGCGGGCGATTTGAAAAGATTGTGTATTTTGTCGATATCGAGTAAGGATACAAATCGAGTTCGTCACGAATTCTCAGTCGAACGGAATATGAGCGATACCGGGACCGATAGACGGAGAAAGACAAAAAAGGGAAGGGTTGCTGGCGAAAAGGACTGTTTTAAAAGGGTCGGGAATCAGCGAAATAAGGGAGAGGCCACCCCTAGAAGACTAATTAGTAATCAAAGTGTGACAAAATTTTCGATGAGGAAAAGCTCAAAGTAGAGAAATTCCCTTCATTATTAATCTTTATCTCTGAATGGCGAAATTTGACATCGGCTGAGATGAAAAATTGCGGCTATTTTCGGGTGCCGAGTCGATACCGAGGAGATTTTACGCCGCCTTTGCAATAACATTAATTATCTTTCCTTTGTAGAAATTCGAACGAAAATATTCGAGGTATTTTCTCCAAACTTTTCTTATTATACACCGACAATTTTTTACTTTTAAATTAACAAAATTAAACAGATAAATAATCCACTAAAATAATAAAATATTTCCAATTTACATCACACTTATTCCTGTGCTTTTATCGACATCCTTTATTTGCGGTATCTTTAAGATAAAACCTGAACAAATGACCGAGTATTATTAAACGATTCGCGTTACGTTAGGTTAGTTATAGTCACTAGATAGTGCAAAAATAATATAATAATTATCATTTCCAATGTTTGTTAACAGTTCTTTTCTCTTCCAGAGGGCGACATTGGCGGAGAAAGAGGTTACAACGTTAAAAGAACAATTATCCGGAACGAATACATCGAACAATTGCGAGAACAAAGACACGTCGAACATGGACAGACAAAGTTTTGAAAACGAAATGGCCTCCAAAGATAAAGAAGTAAGAACAATATTAAATAATATCTAACCCAACACTTAAATATTAATATTTTTTTATCATGTACCTACTCAAAAATGTTATCAAAAAATTACAGTTACCTACCAAATCCTACTGGTACTCTTTAATAATTATTAACAAAAAATTAAATATTGCGGTTACCAAACTATAGTGGTTACCAGAAATAATTAAAATTGTTTACACTTGCGTTTTTGTTACTTATTATTCCTTCTGCTTTGCCGAGTTTGGTAACATTTAGGTAAATTATCTGAATTCGATCCTACGGACCGCAAAAACGGAAAGATAACGAAGGTAATAAAAGAACGTGATGGACAGAGGAAACCTAAGATAATAAAGATGAAATGTAAAATTCGGCCGGCATGTGGGCACATCGGGGGCGGCGGAGCAGAAGGGGCGGGTGAATAAGGACCGATGGCGAGAAGCTATCCTTTTTTCGCTGCGTATTTTAAAAGGGGTAGCGAAGGGGTTTCTAAATATTGAATGATAAATTAATGAATATTTTACTCGGAAATTCGATATAGCATTGTATGCCGAACGGAATATACAGGAATCGACAGTGGGTTGTCTGATATGTATTATATTATAATACCGATTGAAGTAAATGCTTTCATCGCTGTATGAGCATATAACAAAAAAACTAGGTCGAAACGGACTTTTTTTTGTAATGCTCGGATTGAAATTCCCCTAGTTAATTTCGATTTCGAAACGTTCGAAAATAGATTAAAAAAATGTCTTGCTTTTCTTGATTATTTATTTTCCGACCGCGGAGACAACAAACGATGGCGAACCCGCGACATTCTCGACAAAAATAGTTTTGTCTGTCGACCGCTAATCATTTTTCTGGTAATTATTCACTTGACAATCGACTTGTTTTCGATATATATCATCCTGAATAACTCCCGGAATATAATCGTCGACCGCAGACCAGCGGCTCAACCTAGCGCGATCACTTGAGGGGTCCTTACATAAAATATTTGAGGTTTGGGACACACTGTATACTGAGAGTGTATATACAAAGATTTTTCAAGTGATTCATTACGTCCGACGTCACAGATGGATTGGAAACGACAAGGAAAAATGCGTGGAACATACTATTAAACTCAAAAATAGATGAATACCATTTCGAAAATAATTCGTTGATTCGATCTCGTTTGAGCAATCGGTATTTTTATAGCACCTTACTAATTTCTGGGAGCATCACGAGCAGTCCGCACCTGGGCGAGCGGGTTACAACGACACTATTGGTATTCGAATGAGCGTTTTGTTTATTTTCGTTTTCCAATAAATATTCTCGTAAGTGTTTTTCGGGTCGGGAATCGCTAGAATTAATATATAAATGAGACAGAACGGTGTTATTTTCGTCACTATTTTCGTTTGTCAGGATACACGCGCACGCATCAAGAATTAACACCCAGTCGTATGTTCTTTTTTTCTTTAATTGATTTTTCATCTCGAAAAAGACGCCGAAACGAAAGCTGTGCACGACATTTAGGTGGATTTTCCAAGTGGGATTAAGCAGATTTAACTATTTGCTTAGATCTAACAAGTTTTACAATAATAATAAATATACAAGGTGGCACGTTTGAATGGAAAAGCTGTTACTGTAGATGATTTTTAGTATTTTTAACAATCGGTGTAGGTATAAAATGCAAATCAAAAATTGTTATAGATAGGTTGGTAGGTATGGGTTTTATATATTACCGGGACAAATAATAGGAAAGGTAGGAGAGCAAGAAGAACAGGCGAAGCGCGAAAGGCCTCATCTTCTCGGCGGCTCCGCTTAGAGAACGAGACGCTAAAGAGCATAGAGGAAAATCGGTAATAACTCGGATTCAGCGCGACCACGCACATACGAGCGCGAGAGGTTTTCGTTCTTTTATGTACCTTTCCAGACGCGCACAGAGAAAGGAACCGGTCGTGGATAGTAACCCGTTCCCCGGCAAAAAAATACCCTTCTCAAATATGCTATCAGTACACTACGGTTACAAATTATACTTACTAATTTACATTTAAAAAATTCCAAATCTATATAAATCAGGCGAAAAGCGAGATTCTCCACGCAAATGGAATCGCGCCCGGCGCTCGGTCGATCAGCCACCGCCGCCAAAGAAAAACCTCGAACGTTATGCAGAGAAAAAGAGATCCAGACGGCTGCGGTCGCGATCCGTATAATACGTAAAAGCTCCGATTCTCTTTTGTATTAACGTGTAAGATAATATATGCGCTTACTTCAAATGGGAACGTAGTCATTAGACTATAAAGATTCCATTTTTATATTTCGCATCCCGCATCGCGTTACTCGGTAATTAATGGATATATGGATACGGTTTTTTCTGATTGGCGCGTTCAAAAGATATACATACTCGCGATTTTAGTGCCAATTAGGCCCGGAAATATCCATTTCTAATTTAATATGTTTGTAAGTAGACAGCATAAGAAGAGATAGTAAATCAAACTAGAGAGAATGAAGAATACATTTAAGTAATAAATAATGTATTTTCGAACAATAAATTTTAAAAATTAATCGTACTGTCGTAAGTCTCGAACCGATGGGAAGACATCTCCCCTAATGGTGTCGATAAAATCCTTCAAAAATCCCGTTAAATAAACTTATTTTCTCGGTTGTAATCGGTTTACGGGAAAGCACCGGTGCCCCCTTAGTATCGTTTATTTTAACACCCAGAAGCAAGCGATTTTCTTACGTCTATTTCGAGTTGTGTTCGTTAATTAACCAAAGGGTTCCTGATAGATTTTTGTAAAAAATATTCCAACAATTTGTGCATCCGTTTAAACGCGCCCGGATCCCTGCAGGGATGTTGGCGAAACTTCTTCAAGAAATCCCCGATGTAATCTTCTTATTACTTAAGTAGTTAGAAGGAAAAAACAGGCAGACGACGGCGCGAAATCTACTGTATAAAGCTCTCCCAAGTTTCAACATCAATCTGTATTGGATGCTTTGTGTTACATTATCAATATTTATCTCTTATCTTATCCCGAAAAGGAGCAGGCCAGCTGCTTCGATTCCCATCTTTTAATTTATTAATTAATAAAATGGAGAATTTTCTCTTTCACCGGGAAAATATACCTAATAAACACGACGATAAAAAGGAGCTTCGGGGTATTAGTCGAGCGTAAAATGTAAACTTTGGCGCAATCTTAGCGCATTGAATGCCACAATAATTTGATTAATGCGCTAACGAGACTCGGGCGAAAACAAGGCGCCGCCACTGGCGAATAATTCCTGTCATATTCCCGAAACTTCAATCAGAGCTATCGCGTAAATAAACAGACGAGTGGCGGTGAGCTCGGCACAGAGGCCCAAACGAGTAGATAATGAGTTCGGAAACTCGAACGAGTTTATTTATTTTATGTAAACATACACTCGTAGACGAGTTATTATAAACAAAAGTCTTAGACAGGCCTCTCAAATCCGACTCTGTCGTATTTATAGACGAAGTTTAATGACAATTTCAATCGTTAAAATCCCGAAGAAGAATGGAGTTTTATTATGCGGCTTATTAAATTAGACGATTCGGAATTAAAAAGTTTGTTGCAAATATCGTAAAGTTTTGTTAGGTTTGTTTAAATTTGTTGCAAGGTGATCGATAAGCAGTGTTATTTCGAAATTACAAGATTTTCTATCTACGCCTACTTCAAACGGTTTAAAAATATCTCTAATAAAATAATATTCGACAGCAGTCGGGAAAAACAGCAGAAGAAACGAATTGTCACTATTTTCACTAAAACTAGGTTATTTTTACACGCGTCTCGAATGTTTGGGGAGACTAAATATATTTATAAATCCGATACGTGAGTCGACTTTATACAATTTCACAAATATTTTCCTCTAATATTACCGCGGGAACATCGATTATTGTTATTGTCAACGTCGTAATCGAGGAAATTCCAGCAAATATTTAACGAAATGAAACATTTTATTTCTATTTTCGCGTTATTTCTAGTCGCAGTGAAATTGTCTTATCAACGTTAAGTGTCAACGTAAAACGCGTTTTCTCGCGTAAATTTTCTAATTATCATCGATAGACTAATTAGTTTTTTTTAGTAGTCGAGCAATGCGCGATTATAAATCACAAATTACACAATGAAAATTAGCGCTAATTAAATTAGATTTAATTAGCGACTACGCGCGTTTAACTCCGCAAAGGAAATTAATTCAAATTGTAGGTAAATTGCCGATATACAGTGTTCATAATTGTTTTCTATAACATTAATTCCGACCGACGTATATGTTTATACATTATTACAAAGTCGTTAGAACAAGAATGTATACGTGTATTGGTCGGAAATTGTTGTCTGTAATTTCTTCAACTGTACCACGGCGATCTCGAGCTCCATCATTAATGAGTTAATTAATAAGATAATAAGAAAATAAATAAACTCTTAAAGAGTAGGTACGCGATTTTTCTATCGCCTAATACGCTCATCTGTATGATGGGCATCAAGCACCATTTAATCAATATCCAGCCATTGAACTTAGATTATATTCAATTTTATCGTCAATTTATTTGTAGAAATTCAGTCGGAAACGGAAGTCCAGCTACTTATCAAAAAGCGTTATCAATTTGGTGTCTTTGTTGCCGTACATATAGCTTTTTTTTGACAAATGTGTATATTCACACATGCGTGAAACAAACGAATTCTGCAATAACAAATGAGTTAGCACCGGAAGTCTCTAATGGCGTATTATAGTTTATATGTTTTATGTGCCTTGCGAAGGTATCGATGGGCCCAGCGTCGGAGATAATAACAAACTTTAAGGTCCAAATATTCAATAAAATGAAATCAAAATCGTACTTTAAGAGAATAAATTGCGAAGTGCGAATCACGCTTATTCGCAAAATAATGCAATTTATGATTTAATAGAACTAAGTAATCAATTTCTAGCCGTATAGATTTATCGGTAATAGTAATAGCGAGTTGGAAACTTTCGTGACACCGCTGGTTTGTGTATTTAAATGTGGCGTTGCCAGGTCCATTAAAAATCATGAATATTCCATTACTAATTACGAAAAAGCATGTAATTTAACCAATAAATTATATAGACTTTGTACTATTTGCATATCTACTGATTCATATAAAAAACTTTAAAAGGAAACCCACATGGTCGAATTGATCGATTTCGATCTAAATTTAGTTTTTGTTACGCATGCGAATAGGTGAAGGAAACGGAAAAAACGACGCGGTATTGTAAATGAATTAATTTAGTTAAATTCCCCGCCGAATATAGGAAACGCGCGTTTTAAATTTCCCCAGTGGCGTAGAGGTAACCTCCGAAAACCACACAAATAGCGAGATATAATCCGCGGATTTTTTCTTGGCCCGATTTCGAGCGCAGCCATCCAAACGGTTCATAATAAAATATTTTTCGCTCGAATCTACTTTAATTATTCGATTCTATTGATAAGTCGTAACGATCCAGGTAAAGATGAACGACAGCGACACGTGTTCGCCATTATTGAAATCGTCGGCGGAAATTTATTTATAACTAAAATTCGCGTTTCGCCAGAAATTAGAATAACAAATTACGCGACGCGAGCCAATTGAAAATGGAAAAAATCATCGCGATTGTCCCAACCAATTAACCCATACACTCACTTAGAGTTGATTTGTAAATTTTTAAAATTCTTCTTCAAATATTCTGATGTACATCAGATTCCAAAATTTAATACAGTTATACAGAATTTTTATAAAAAATGACTCTTCTAAAATTACGAATAATAATTTTCCCCCATCGTTAATACGATCCACCCTGTATAATCTCGTAATAGCGTAGTTTCGATTTCAGCGTAAGTACGTAAAGCATACGTCGTTTTAACGTACATTACGTTATTTTAACGTTTTCTAGAAAATAACATTTTCCGGTAATTCGACGCGTGTACAATCGAATTTTCTCGGGCTAATAGTTCACCTCGAATAAAACGGCTTCGAAATCGCTCTATCATCGACCGAATCCGACGTAAAAACAAAAGAATAACAATGAGGGTTCCAAAATCACGCAAATGCCTTATACGCCCGACTGTTTATCGTCTTACCGGTCTTAGATAAGAACGTTGCAATATCGAATATATGTCATGATAGCTGGAAATACAAAGAAAACGGCTCGATATTAATTACCCCCTCGGTTTTCAATTATTATTCTTTCTTTATTTTTTTTTTAGAGCGACGATAAGGGGTTTCGATTTGATAAATGACCTTGATCAACGTTATACGAGAATTATAGAGTACGAATTTTAATGGCTAATGTTTAAGTTAAGGGCTGTTGAGTATGCGATAAACTAAGCCATACTCTATCTACATAGTTATAATTTATTATACCTCCACTGCTCATTTAAGCGGACATTTTTTGTAATATTTATTGCATTGAATTGCAATCTCATTGTCTTGTCCATAATTTAATTAGGTTAACAGTGTATTTCAAACCGATTTTTGCTCGTTTAATTTATTGATTAAAAAACATGTAGTACCAATTAATTATTTTCTCTTATTATGTACTGAATAATAGCCGATTAAATGCAAATTTATTATCTTAACATAAACCAAACATTTAATATAATTGATACTAAAATTTATGTCATCATTGCGAATTGGCTTATTGGTTGTCCTCTAAAACGTTTTTATCTGTTTTTAATAAACGTCCGAGTAATTCGATACTTCCTATTAATACATCCATTGTCGACGGAACTATAAATATTTATAAATCACCCTCTAAAATTAACCGATTAAGTAATAACATGGGAAATTAACGAACGAGGAACCACTTTACTGCAGTTTGACACAGATTTTTTCGCGCACAAACAAAGAAGTATCGGCCGGTTTTATCATTATTTAGAAAAATTATTAGGATAAACACTATGGGGTTATCAAATTGTATTAAAAAAATTGATTTTTGCTGGTTAGTCGTTCGACAGTTCCCCGTACTGCCGGCAGAAATTTGGTAAGCACACACCAATTTACATCAAAAAAACATTAAAAAATTAAAACAATCATTTACAAATCAACACCAAGTTGCATAAAAAATACCTTTAAATAATTATGTACTAAATATTCTATTAATCGAGCATTTACAATAAATCTTTAAAAATTTATTAATCCACTAATAGTAGATTTATTTTCATCGATGTTTTTTTCTGAACTGTCTTCCGCATATTTCCCAATGCAAATTTCCATCTTTTTTGCGTCGCTTATAAAATATTTGCAAATCAGAGTTCGTCTGGGCCGGAAAACGTCACGCAAATTTTCGATAATTCTCGCGAAAAGTGACAAACCTGGAGAGCCTAATTAAATCAGAAGTGGGATCGGGATTTTTATTCGAATAAAGAGAAGAAAAAAAAATCCATTCGTCATTCCGTTTGACCGCATATACGCCACGTCCGAAATATAAAAGGGAAAGCGGGAAAATGTGTGTATACGTGTATCGGCGAGGAAAAGGGAACGGCGTAAGGCATATACGAGAACGTATCTAATTTAAATATTAGATCTCGCCCGTATTTTATCCCCAATCAGTCAGACATCCCCGAAGCATCGAAAGGGGTGAGTTTTCCATATAGCTTAATCACCGGCCCTCTTTCCCCCCTTTATATACCGTACATCTAAGCTCGATAATCAATAATTATACTCTCAAATATAAAGAGAAAAGAGCCAAGTGAAATGCCGATTTCGGAGTGCCTATGCAGGACCGAATCCAAATATTCTAAATACCACTATAGCTCACAAGTTTATATTTATACCTCTTTAAATCTATTTAACTTTAAATATTGGTAGGTATTAGAGTAGATAAGTTGTTGATACATTCTTAAACTTCCTGGTTTGTATACTGATATACAAATGTATTCAGCTAATTAATGAACACAATTAGTACAATTCATTGGATATGTCGTGACCTTAAAAAAAACCCGTTAACATTACATTTAACTATCTTCTATTCAACACTCATTCGCTGTTTGAAATTCCTTTATACTCCTCCATCCTCCATTAGTCTTTTTTTTATTCCGGGGGTTGCTTATATCCCATCTAATTATGACGAATACATCTGGGGTAGGAAAAAACAAAGAAGCCGCTCTTATAAGAAGAGCCGGCGCATTAAAACAAATTAAGATCTCTAGCCGGATCCCCGGGGTGTCATCCGTATAGATTGAATCAAAATGGCAGACATCGGCGATGCCACGCATAATTGGTTCCAAGGGCTTTAAATCTGGAATTAGTCGGGATTCGGGAATCCGATGGAAAGGTGTAGTTGAGGTGATAGAATGAAATTGGAGGAAAGTTATGTTTATAATATCAGCTGAGGCGCGCCGACGAATTGGATGGGAGAGATACTAAAATTTTGATTAGGATTTTCAATTTGAACCTTTGCTCAATAGGTGCTCTTTTCGGATAAATCGAATGGAACTTGGTCTTGTTACGTTTCCAGTTTTAATATGGTTCTAATGGAAATTAGGTTTTGGTGCTTCCTATGCATTTTAAAGATCTGGTTTATTTTTTTGAACAGCATCGAAATCATTGTTAAGTCTTAAAGTTCTAAGGTTCAATGGAATTTGATATGGTTTTACTTCTATTTTCCTTTCAATTTCAATTTCCATGACAATTATCTGGTTTTGTTGCTTCAAAGGCTTTAAGGAAGTATCCTTTTACTCCCTTTTGCCTAATTTCTTGCACCCATAATATGAAGTCCTCTTCCAGATAACACCAAACTCTTTTAATTTTCTTGACCATTTTGCTTGCGAATGTTTCTGATTGAGCTTTAACTCCAAATGCCCCATTTCTTTCACCGAAATCGTTAAGTCTCATGCCTAATTCTCAAGGTTCTACTTTCTTTGTTTGCGTCTCTTTTGGAAACTCCGTTCGTTCGTTCCCCCACGCGATGTCGAATCCGTTTCGAGTAATTTTTGCGATTGTAAATCGCTTTTAAGGTGGGCTCCGGCGGCCGAAACAATCGATGTTTGTAATAATGAATAATAACGGGTTCGCATGCCTCGATTTTCGGCTCGCAGATCAAAATACGTAACTGCGAGGAAGTACAACAACAAGACGAAAACGCTCCCGGTTTCTCTTTCGCCCGCTCGGCCGTTTGATTTGTAGTCGTTTTACACGGGGCCAGGGTCGGTTCGGCCGCTTTTTTTTTTTTACTTTTCGCCTAACAGTCGGGTCATTTTTATAGCTTCGTTATAAATTCCCGCGCAGTTAATAAAACTGTAATTAGTCGATTAATTGTAAAACGTAATTTTGAAACGATGTTTTTATGGCTTCATTAATCGTATCCGACAAAACGTCCCCCCCTTATTAAATACTAACTGTTCTTTTTTTTTTACTCTCTTTGCCGTTTGTATAAAGGACATTCGGATAAGCGCACGTTATTAATTTATTAGCTCGTCTTGTAAAAATGAAAACTATATTAATATGGTTTGATATATCGTTTGTTTTCCAGTCTATCGCATTCGATGCAGTAATTAACAATCAAGGTCGCCCGTTTGTAATCTGTTTCTGTAATTCCGGTTTTTTGAACCAGTACGTTCGTTATTCGATCAATTTTTTTATTCCTATAATCGTCGAGTGGAAATAATGAAGGAATTTTCGCTTCAAATAAGAGCTCTATTATTTCGTTTTTGGAAGGTCAAAGAGTGATTACCCTTTTATTAGATATTAAGAAGAAACTTTAGTTTGTGTTGAGTAAAAAAGCTCCGTGCCTCAATCCTAAATCTGCGTTATTAAACTGACACCTCCTGACAATCATCATACGCCGTATGAATATTCAACGGAATTTCGCGAATGGACTTTTTGTGTGCAAATCGCATCAATTCATTGGAGAATAAAGCTCGATGTAAATGAGATGTATGTCTGAATCTATGGAATATCGAGAAGGAAAATCGAAATATTCCGAATCTAAACTCCCTCTTCCTCCTCGCCCTGCGGCCCCCCTTTCCCGGCCCCCCTCGATGATCGCTGCCTCCCTCCACTTCCAACACCGGATCCCTCATCTGACAATTAGTGTGATACCAACTAAGTCTGAGGCAAATATCGATTGATTATTCCCCGTCTCTTTTCGAAAACGATAATTGACATTCGTTCATCTTTCTCGTACGTTCAGATTATTCATTTCTACCTATTCTAAAAGCTCTCCCTTCAAGATAATGTGTATCTCCGGCGATGCCGTCACCCGCTATGCAACGCTTTTTATCACCAGCTGCGGACTAGCCCCCTTCAATTCTACCAAAAAAACCTCACAATTTTATATCTCCATATTCCCCCATTAAATCTAACATAAATTAAATAAAAAAAATAGTATTTTACCGATAAATGTATAGTGAGAGTAAAGAGATAATTGAGTTGTATAAGTACTTTAAAAATATAACTGTAGCAGTATTGGTGAGCATTTAATAGTGAATTTTTGTTGTTTTTTTGGGAATGATTAAATGAAAATTTGGCTGGAATCCGATTCTGCGTGGATACTCCCCTTTTCCTTTTAGCTCTCCTCCGGTCCGGGACCGACGAGGTCCGGAAAAGGGTTTTTAAACGCGGCCACATATCTATAATCAATTATTCAAATGACTCATTCGGTTTGGCATTGATTAAAAAGGTTTAAGATAGAGATAGGACGCGCGCTTCGCCCACCCTCCTCTCGTATTAGAAATATCCCGGCCCCCACCCTTCTGATTTATGGTCTCCCCCGGTTCGAGTGTACAAAAATTGGAATTTTTGCGTTTTGTGTGTGCGAGTCGTGTGCGTATAGGAGCGCGAAATGGGTCAGATTACAAGTCGACCGGAAATATTTGATCAATAAATAAAAATAGCTAATCTTTGACGGGTGGTTCGGCTTAAGGTTTAAATTTATAGCGCGCCTCTAACTTCTAATAGATTCAACTTGAATTCTTATTAATCGAGCGTTATCAATTCCGAGCGACTCGTCCTACGGACTATAATTTCTACAAGTATTTTTCTTCTTTGTTCGCCGGTATTCGTTTTTTTCGAATTCACATGAGCATAATCCGCGTTACGCTTTGCTAAATCGCAACAATAGATCGAAAAAAAAATTTATTCGTACACTCCGATGATTTGTGGTTAATATGATTGGTTGATCGTTTAATTTTACGCAATTTTTAGGTATTTGATTCGTTTAATAATACGCGGCCGTCGACTGTCCCCTACTCCTACGGCTCTCTTTTCCACGTTAGATTTTATAGTCCGAGCGAATTCGCCTACGAAAAATTAATTTTATTTCATCGGTAATGAAATCCGAATTTCTGACGCTAATTTAGGAGTAATAACGAATAAGTTTCGACAGTTTCCCTGCCGCTTCGAAATTTCTCGAACCAATTAAATTCGATGAATTAATTCCCCCGGTTCGGATAGCGAAAAACCGACAAACTTTTCCCATCCTCATTAGCGATCCATTGACAAAAACCGATTTTTGCGATACCCCGTCTTCGGCTCGATTTTTTTTTTCATTTGCCCATCGCCTCGGAAACGTTATTCGTATTAATTACGACATTGACAGAAGAGCCCGGTTTTATCGGAATCGTTTTATTGAGTCGAGAGTTTGCGCCTTTTTATCGCCCGTCGATTTTTAGTTTCGAGCGCGAAAATTAATTGGGAAACGTCGGTTTTGTCGGCGATTTTAATTCGTCATCGAATACTTACGCACGCCGGAAATCGACAAAAGGGGCCGCGTTTAACGCGAAAATCGCGCTATTATTGCTATTATTTCATTGCGAAATCCATCGACTTATTCAAGGTTGTGAGCAATGTAGTTTTCTTTTTCTACGCTCATCATTCATATGTGAACAATGGTTCGAAATAAAAAAATATATCTGTATATACGAAGCACTCAACGATTCAGTGATGGGCATCGACGCGTTACAGAAACATTGTTAATCACTCTAAAGATGCACAACCTGTATGTGTATAGTGCCTAAATTAACGTTCGCTTTTGTTATTCGCTACCAGAAATATACCTACCGTCGTAAAAATGTCGTACAACAGAATTATGGCCAAAGGAAATCGTTAATGTTCGATAAATTCAATTGCAAAAATAAATTCACTCCCTACCTCTTATTAGCATTTAGTCGCATTTAGAATTGAAAATAACATCGGAATCACTCCGTGCAATCAATGATATCCTTCAAATGTATAACTTGTGACACCATAAATATTTCTCTTATCAATTAAACACGTTTTATCGCACGATATCAAATCGCCAATAACGTAATACAAATAGAGGCGCAAATCGCTCCGCTATTGGCTGATGGGAGATTTAATAACACAATAAAACAAAAAGTCAAACACATTATCAGCTATTTGAACGATTAAATTATTAACCAATTCTTATAATCTCGAATCATCAGTTTAAATTTTCCTCGCCATAAAAAATATTGTTTGCACTGCACACTAAAATTATACGTTTCGCGCTGTCGCTGTTCGACTGTAAAATTTTTAATTCCGTTGGAAGTTCAAATACCTACGTCAATTAGTAATTAGATAACATTTCGAAAATTATTCTGCATATGATACAGCAATGATTTATCTACAGTAAAGCATATAAATTTATAGTGAAGGAAAGTTAATTAGCAGTCTGTTTTAAGAAATTACAATTGCATGAAATAGGTTTTTGTAATAAAAAATTACTTGCGCCTTGGTTTGTAAAGCGATAACGATTGAATATCGCATCGCGAATAAAATATGGCCGATAAAAATCTATCTACAATACTCGTCCCGTACAAGTACATAATTGGATTGGATGTACAAACAAGAAATCTTTACGTTTGCCGACCAATTAAATAACAAACGTGCTCCGTAAACAAATAAAAGCAAAAACCGTTCGTCCAATAAGTTTCGTTCGTTCGATATCTCAGGAGTATCTATTTAATTTTTTGTTCGTACGATCTTTCAATTTTATACAGTGACTTCTTAAAGCTAAATTTATTGCCAGAATTCATATATTGGTGTATTGTTTGAGACCTGCTTTATGGATCTATTTAAAATTCCAATGGGATTATAATTTTTTAATTACCTCGTCATTTCGTTGTGAATGTGTAACGAAATGTAGATTTGATGGCTCCGCCGCTGATGTTAAAAAATGGCAAGTTTATCGAGTAGATTCGAACGAGCCATAAGATGGGCTCGTCTTGAATTTATGTCCGTTGCGATCTTTATCGTTCATATACACTTTATCTTTTTCCCGTTTTTACAAGCAATCGTTTGTAAAACAAGCAATAAGCCATTTTTATGTGGATTTTTCAAAAATTTATATCTACTGTACGGTAGCCGGAATTATTACCATCGGATAACGGCGACATCGAAGGGGGATACTTTTTTTTTACTCGCCTTTGTGTTGCCGAACGAGCTTTTATTGCAACATTTTTCTTAGTGTAATATACACAATCTCGTAAAGCACCGTTTCGTATATTTTTAATCGTTGAATATCGAAGACGAGGAAAAAAAGCGTTCTAGAATAACGGCACGTTTGGGAACGATTCTAATTAGTAAAATGGCATCCTATTCTCTTTTCTGATGTGCCATTTTGCCCTCCGCTTAATGCAAAATCCAATCGTAGGATATGTATTAAGAGAGGGTGAGGGTTGGAAGTATTTCAAATCGGAGATACGCAGGTGACTTGATCAAGATCAATGTGCGTGTGTATACTTACGCGGAGAGGATACGCTGGAAAATACTGGAAACGGTTTCGATTTAATTACATATTTTTTAATCCTCCACAATTCATCTAATTCCGTTCTTAACGCGCTCGGTTTCGTTCCGAGTAATTTTTTTTCCACCCTCGTAAAGGGAGTTGGATTGATAGAAATGAAAGCTGTTGAAAAGCTTATACTATTGATGAGTTGTTTAAAGAAGATATTCTTTTCTACAAGTTCCGCAAATTCCACTTCAATATTTAACTAACATTCGTCATTTTTTCGCTTGTCGATTTAGTGTAATAATAATAATATCTAATTCGCGTTAGCGTTTGCATAATCATCAACTTTTATTGATGTATTTTTAACCCAATTTCACTTATCTCAGTTTACACGATACTTAGGTAGCGTGGAAAACAAAATAGTTATATAAACGGCTCGAATAAGTCCGTAATTATTTTTAAATAATTTTATTTGTTCAATCGAAACTACGAACGGGGATTTAATTAGGAGCAAACGCCTCCGTTAAAAGGTGTATTTTATTGTGGCTCTGAAATGATTAGATAGTTTATTCGAAATGCGGGTAATTATTTGTTACGGATGCGCACATTCGAATAAAAATTAGGGTTCTTACTTAATTTTAATATAAACAATTTGCTATGGTAAATTGAAATATTTTTATTGGAGTTAATTTTTAAAATTGAAAAGTTGCAGTTGCATTTGTATAGATAGGATTTGAGTAGTTCATTGTGTACTCTATTGTAATTAATATTCATGAGAAGAATTGAAATAATATAATCAGCAGGTATTTGCATTATAAAATGTTTAACGACGACTTAGGCGCCGTTCCACCTTATCTGCCTCCCAACCTTATAAAATCGCTTATCTGCCTTTAATTATTTTTCTCGATTTTTTAATGATTTATTTTACAATACATTAGCAGGTTATTATAATATTTACAGATGTTTCTTCTTTATATTTTCTCGAAAAAAATATCAGATATGAAGATGATAGTGTTGACAATATTTATCATGAATTTGTTTGCTTAATTATAAATTAAAATATTAAAGTCATCATTTATTTGTGATATATGTCGCTTTCTGGGGATCTGATTTCAGTTATCTCAATATTGTTTAACATGATAGAGTGAATTTTAGATGTGACGAAATCGGTCGTTATGCCTCTACAGGAGCAGAAAGTGAGTTCTATCAAATATTTGTGCTTTACAATCGAGCAAGTTGACTGAACCCATTTTGGTACATTATCTAATTATCTGAAAAATATATACCTAAAGAAATTTCTAAATGAGATTAAATTAAACGGCAATCTTCAGTTTATTTCTTTCGGAACTCAAACACACACACATACAAAGGACAAACAATTGTTATTGCTTTAATAAGACCTATACGGTGAATTATACAGCGTATTTCCGAGAACGTATATTTGCTTTAATTTTTTTAATGAGTCATTAACCTTAAATATTGAGTTATGAACTAAACCATATGTCATTGTAGTGTTTTACTATCAACGCGTCAAATGAGTAGATAGTACGAAAAAAACGGAGACATGTAGTATAATATTGTTCTAGCAGGAGTTGAACGTGAATATTTGTTTGATAAAAAGGCAGGAAATTGTTTATATATGTTTGTTTTTTATTGTTTTTTCGTTGATAAGGGTCTTTGAAAGAGGAAATTGCTACAGTCGATTGCCGCAGCTAATCAACGTTTCGATTCGAAAAAGTGCAGTTGCTGTATTAGGGTAATTAAATTGATATTATAGTAATTTCATTCCATATTTAGTAACTCCGAAATGTTTCCCATCCGCGTTATTTTCTAATTGAATTTTAATTGTTTGTGAATTATTTCATTAAGTGAATCAGTCCATATGTTATTATCTCTCAAACTTTCCGAAATTTCTAGGTAATTTAAAACGAATTATTAACGCAAAAAATACGAAATTCGCTTTAAAAATAGATTCGACTGTTATTGGATATTGGGTGTTTATTTTCTTACGCTTTATTAGCTTATAACATGACGTTATCAGGAATATTAATATTTAAATTTTAAAACTTACATACCACAGAATTTTTTTGATAAATAATATCAATTAAATACCTATAATACCTGCTTAAATTTAATTTTATTTAGGATTAATAGGAAAAGTTTAACACATTGCATTTTATTCGAAAACAAGAATTGCCATTACGCAACACCAAAATTGATGTACGTTTTAAAACTTCCCCGAAAGTATAATCGACTAGAAAGTCGCAATTTTCGATCCGAATTTCGAGATAGAAAAGCGCGATTGAGGCATGAAAAATCGTCTTCGCTTTCCACTTGGAAGGTATAATTCATCCGCTCTTTTTTCGGCTGGAAGTGGAAACCCTTAGTTTGATAATCCGGCGCGGGCTATTAAAAGTAAAAAAATAAAATCGAACAGAAGGGAGCGACGGCGGGAGCGTTTGATATATTTAAAACAATAATTCAAACCGATACCTTGCGAGGGTAGAGGGTAGTTTTTTGCGTAGCCACCCCGACTGATATTAATTCCGTACTTAAAGGCAAAAAATAGAATAAAAGGATATTAAGTAGCATATTTTATATAAATTTCAAATTTTGGCGGACGCGCTAATTGCGCCAAAAAATCCAAACCGAATTGACTGTCGCTTCGAAACCGATTTATGACGGGGAGGTTTAAAAAGCCGGCATTTTTAATTGAATATCTCGTAGGCAGGCCGAGTGCTAAACGATTAAAAACAATCCCGAAAAAAATGTATAACCCCACGAACGTGATATGACTTATGAAATCGCCTTTGACCGTCCCCGAAATTCCGGGCCATCCAAACGAATCGTCGAATAGGCCCGGCGGATTTTCCCCCATCCGTCAATCCGGTCCGCTCTTTCTGCATTTCCATCGCCAATAAATTCCCCATCGTTATCACCGAAGGTGAAACGACTTATGTCAAATTGAAAATTCACCAGTTAAATCCCAAAACCCTATTACAAAGTACCTTCTATCCAAAAAAAAAAAATCCAATCTCTTAAATTTCTCTTTAGTTTGTATAATCCACATAGGTGTATAGATAATACACGTTATACCGTTGGCAAGCAATTTCTAAATGTATATCCGCGGAAAGAGTTAAAATCCCCCGCTAAGTAATTATTTACCCGCCTCCCCCTTATCGGAATCGATAGGTTTCCCTTTCAAAATCCCGAAATTGAATATCCGAAGAAACTCGCTTCACAGAAGTTACAATTAGTGATGACGTGGCATCAAAATCAATCAATCGCTGCGGGAAAATGAAGACATTATATTAATCCCGGCCCCTATAAGGTGAAATTCGGATGCATTGATTAATTTGGCGGGGTGGAAGGGCACCCCTTTTGCTCGATTAATTGAGAAATGTTTCTGTGAATGCGTATATTATAGCAAATATTCATGATAAGGTTTACAGTCGAACGGAAATCAATCGATAATGCGCGATTTGCGTTCTTAAGGAATATTACATTTTCTATTTCCATTTGATTGATTGATTGATTGATTGATTGAAATGTTACTTTTTATTGTTGCAGATAAACCAACTTGTCGAGGAAATACAAAGGCTGCAAGGATGTCTGTCGAAATTACAAGAATCTTCCATGTCACAAATAAATAGATTAGAAGAACAATTGGATCAAAAACGGCAACTTATTTTGCGATTAGAGACGAAATTAGAAGCCCAAAAAGACTACGAAGAATTAAAAAGAGAAATTAGGTACACGCTCGACTTGTTCATTCGATAATTTCTCGACTAAAAACCATTTCAATTTCAGTTTATTAAGGTCCGATCTGGGGAACAATCCGGATGGAAAAAACATAGAATTATTATTAGAGAAAACGAAAAATTTGTCACAAGAATCCAGGGATAAATCACCTTTAAGAGACAGCGAAGGTAAATTTCATGAAACTTTCTCACAAAACTTATTAATTACCACAGCGAGTAATCGTATTTTACGATTTTTTTAATTACCCGTATACCCAACAAATTAGATCCTTTAGATACGGATTTTTTAGTATTAAACTCATCAAACTTCAAATATTAACCTCAATAAAAATCATTATCGACGCAAAGGATCTGCTTTTGATTTTGATTCATGATTTCCTTCTTTACGCTCGAGAACGTCGATCTAATTAAAAAATACTGATTAGCTATTCCGATGTACATGAATTATGTCTATGTATAGTTTTTTTTCGGGAGGGAAATTTGTGGGACTAACTGTATGAAACAATAAGATTTTATCTCGCCGGCTCGTCGAGCTTCTTTGATTCCTTCCAAAATCGTTATTAAATTACCACAGCGGCGGAACACGTATAGGCATTAATTAAAAACCATACAGCTTTAATGAGTGAAGATGATCTTGATCTACGCCAATGGTTTAAACCGAATTGTTACAAAAATCGTAGCAGTAAAATCGGCGTGTTTAGAATTTCGACACGGCGCAATCATTATAATTGTTTCGCGTAGTTTCGTATGTTAATCCACATGTTCATCGACTTTCTTTTCTAATTGTTTTCGACCGTAATGCGTTTAAATTCGAGGGGAATAGGAAGGATTCTGATGCAGGATTTCGTAGTTATTAAAGATATAGATTTCGAGCGATCGATGGAATCGAAATGAATAATTAAGCAGGCGATTATAATTCGGAATATAAGGGCAGTTACTTACTGGACAATTATTTAATATTTAATAACGATGTTTAAGTGTGATTAAATTGCTAAATAAGGTAATTTGGTGTGTGTGCTTAGAATTAATTGTTGTTTACGGTATAATTTAAGTTTCTATATATTTGTCATACGCTGTCAACGTTAATAATAATAAAAAACGGGTGTTAATTAAATTTAAGGTTAAAACACTCGGGTAATTAGCCGGTCGGCGAAATACCTTTCTAAAATGTCATGCAACAATTTAGTTATTGCTTTAACTAATATTTTAAAATGTAAGTACTGCCTTAAGAAACCCAATTTATCATTGCGAGATCTTGGGAAACATCGCTTTTATTGTTTTTATGAACAATCGTATAGATAATTTCGTCACCATGCGAACCGTTTCATTCTTTTATATATATTTTTTACGAAATTCGAGCTAGTTTCTATTTTTTCCGTTGACGTTAATGGAAGTTTTACGACAATTGAAGGTCTTTATTTGTTCACAACGAAACATTATAAATTTATTAGTTTGATTTATTGTTGTAGACACTACAAGTCCGCAAAATTTTATACAATATTTCCTTATTAACTTATTTTACTTGTGTTAACCAATTTTGGAGACATTGCGCGGCTCGTTGCAGAGAAATTCTCCAGCGGGAAAGATTTATAGTGTCATTTCAATCTTTAACTGCCGTTGTTAAGGCGTCTCTCATAGTTGTCGTAATTCTTCAAAAACGAAATCGTTTCGATGCGTAGAAAATAGATTTAGTGGTGCGTCGGAATTCGCGAGTTTCCATAAATCAAAATTGAGCGATATTATCTCGTTTTATGTACTTGTCGACGTGTGTGGGTTTTTTTCTCTAGAAAAAATCGCGGTCCCGTTGAAAACACGAGTTTATTTTCGGGCCGGAATGATCAATGATTAACATTCGACGTGAATTCTTACATGAAGTTTATAAACGTTTAATTAATCGTTTCACCTATATTTCTTTGTAACTAACACATAATACCCTCGACACCTCCGTTTCCTAAATATAGATATTACTCGGTTCTGTCTCTACCTCTGTTTTGTAACACTATTTTTCCATTTTTTTCTAGGGGTTGATCGCCACTCGACGCAAACCCCTGCCCTTTCGGTCACTCCTCCTAACAACCTTCCGCCCCCGTTCCAAAACGTTGACGCGTTCGGTAGCTTGCTAGGCGAGGAGATCGTCTCCACCTGGCGCAGGAGCATCGAGCAAAACCGAGTAACACCAAAATCACCCTCTGCTTCTTTAGATGGCCCACTGAAGTGCGCGACGCCCGTCAACGCCGACGCCCCGGCGCCGGAGAAGAGCGCCGCCACGACGCCCCAGCCGGCCGACCACGGCTGCAGGCAGTCGCCCGTCGAGCACCTCGTCAACGGCAACCCCAAGAGCCCGCAGGAGGACAACAACAACCACCATGTCAGCAACAACAACATCACGCTGTCGACCATGTGCGCCGTGAACAATTTCCTGCGCAGCGACGACAGCCTGAAGAGCCCCTACAGGTTCGACGAGCACCGGCCGCCCTTCAAGTTCGCCGACGATTTGGGCATGCCGCCCGGCTCGATGATCGGCCGGTTGGGCGACAGCTTGATACCCAAAGGCGATCCCATGGAGGCCAGGTTGCAGGAGATGCTGCGGTTCAACATCGACAAATACGCTTCACAAAATTTAGGTATGTTTATCTTTTACCCCAATTTACGCCCAATTTACCTATACAACATTAAAACCTATGATCCTTTTTGCGCCCAATTCACCTATACGATCAAAATCTACAATTCCTTTTGCACCCAATTTACCTCCAACATTAAAATGTATGGACCCTTTGTATCTTTATTTTTATATTTTTTATCGCCTAATTTATCTACAGCATTAAAATCTATGATCCCTTTTGTGCCCAATTTACCATCAATTTTTTTTCACTACACTATGTTTGCAGTAATACTTTTATTTTTCCAGATACTCTCCATATAGCCAGGAGAGTGCGAGAGTTGCTCTCCATTCACAACATAGGCCAGAGGATATTCGCCAAGTACGTGTTGGGGCTGTCCCAAGGGACGGTGTCCGAGCTGCTGTCGAAGCCCAAGCCTTGGGACAAGCTGACGGAGAAGGGCCGGGACAGTTATAGGAAGATGCACGCTTGGGCCATGGACGAAAACGCCATACTTCTGTTGAAATCCCTAATACCCAAAAAAGGTAAGATTTTTGATGAAATTTACTTCCTCTTCCTTCGTATTGAGTATATCTTCAACGCAATCGTTTGCATCTTTCTCTTCGATAACGATTTTTTTTTCATCATCATCTAATAGTAACCTCATTACGCGTTGCGTGCATCGATATATTCGTCTTATAAGCGATACTTATTTTTTTGTAATAAAAATTATTTAGAAACGTCGTATCTTCGGGCTATAATTATCCAACGTTTGGGAAATTATCGGAAATATTTCTGTTACACGACACGGAATCGTTACGATACAGATACGATTTTTACTAAGAAAAAAACCACGTTAGCTTTTATGATGTGTAATTAGAATAAAATTCAGATTTAATTACGTTTGTTCTAACGTATTTCTTTTATTTGTATCGTTAGCATACAACTGTGATAATTAAGGCTTTGTTGCTATTTCCTGGTATTATTTTATCAAGTATATAAGTAAGCAAATTCGTGTTATCAACGTCTTTTACAGTTATGCGTTTATATTAATTTTCCCAAACTCGTTTGATTTAATACTTAGATTTCGATATGGAAGCAAAATAGAGAGGATTTAAAATAGCGTGTGTTAGATAGATAATCAAATAATCATACGGTTTTGATCCAGATTCACGTTGACAATATGTCCGGTGCTCACTCCCATGAAAAAGTAATTGCCTCGTGAAATTCTACTTCGAGTAAAGACGGCAGAAGAGGGATTTAAATGCCGGATTATTATAGAAAAACGGTCGACGGTAACCCATTCAAGATAAATACAAATATTAAAATGTCATCTCGAAAGGAAGACTATCGTCTCACGATTGTGTAGACGAAAAGGAACGGTTTTCTAATACTAATTCTCGTTTAATAACAGCGCGGAAAACGAGCGATTTCTTTTCGAATTCGTATATTTATCGTTTATTGTTCGCTCGCCGTCTTTTTGTTAGATGAAAGTTTGAATCGAATTTAGCGTTAGAATATTTCATTATTTCTAATAATTACCTAAACCTATAAAGGAAGAAATTACCAATATCGAATCATAAAAATATACCTCATCTTATTTAGCTTGGCAATTGAAAATGATATTAGATGCATTGACTAAGTTAAATAAATATTTTGAAATACACCACTGGAAATCCATCGATCTCTACTCGATCAATGAGTTCTTTCGCTTCTTTAAATTCACTCAAAGTTCTTGAAAATACAGTAGCCAAACTACATTCGATTAGGTATACAAATTCATTGAAATTATACATAAATTTCGACCCCCGACAAATCTTTTCGCCCGGCACGATATACAGTCGAAATAAGGCGAAAATCAACCACCGCCCTTCGCGGTTCCTTTAACCCCATCGCAATTAACCCCGGCCGCGTCGTAAATGGAAAAAGGCGTTCGAACGCCGCGGGTACATGTGGAAAAACAATCGGAAAGCCAAGAGAAGAAAGAAGGGATCCGATACGATCGCGTGTCGAGTATATCGCATGTGTAAAAACTGATAATGCTGTGTATTAAAAAAAAGTTTTTTATAATACCGCCGATAGAATCGAAGGTGCCGTGAAAGCGCTACGAAGTTTTATAGTCATCGGTGTAGTAACGATTTCCCATAGATTTTGTAAAACGTACATTTATGGCGTACACATAATTGTGTAAATGAATCACGATCACGATATTTGTCGCAAACTCGGCTCGAATCATTCTCATTCAACGTACAAGACCAATGAAACCCACTATAATAAAAAACAGTTAATTCAACCCCCATAAACTCGCTATATAACATTAAATTTTTTATATACACTTCTTTATCTAGATCTTTTTTGGAATCAAAACAATACTAAATACTCCTTTAAAATTAGGATAATCCATAAGAGGAAATAATGCTTGTGTTGAAAATCCAGAGCGGTATATTTTTTTTCCATCGGGTCCACGAGAGGGATGCTGGAGCGTCGATTTATCGAAAGACGTGTCAATTAAAAAACGATAAACTTCGAAAGAGCTATCGCCCTTCAATGACGCGAATCAACGTGAACGGTAACGAGATTATAATTGCGTTTAAAAATCATCAAACGAAATTACCTATAATCAATTTTACAAATGATCGCAGGGCCCTAAATAAAATGAAAAAAAAACCGCCTGTCGATCCCGATGGGATGTAATTTAAATCTCATCATTATTACCTAACTATTGGTTGTTCTTTGTGTAATGATATTAAACAAATGGGAATTTTTCTGAGCGTCGTTTAAGCTCTCCCAGCCTCTTATCGGCTTTTTTAACGTTGATTATTTTATTATTAGTTGTATCATTAGTGGTGAGATTAGATTTTTCGGAAAACCCGTCGAAAAATTATGCTAAGCACAGTCGCTTTAACGGAATAATAAATTAAATCATCAATATTTATCAGAGATATCTAATTATTTGTTTCCCGGAATGGCAAGAATATGTTTTGATTATTTCATGAAATCCAACCGGATGCGAAATTGGTGAACCGCAAAACGAAAAATTATCGTTATTCGTTCTCCAAAAATATATCCAATATCGAATTTATTACGGAAAAATTGCGTTTGATACGAATAACGTCTGCATCCGTTTGTTATAAATTTATCAATTTATTCCAACTTAATCCACCTTATTGTCCCGATTTTAACGAAATAACTGTAGTTTTGCAATAAATCAAACATAAATTTATTTACCCAGCCATTTCGTATACAATACTTAATTAATTAAAAACTGTTTTGCACTTAATTACCGGTCCAATTAACAATAAAACCATTAAAATAAAAATTTAAAAAAATCTATTCAAAGCTTAACGGTAGGCAACATACAAATCCATTTGACACACATTATAAATCTTCCAATCGTTTGAAAAGAATGAGATATATTAAAAAAATAATAAAATTTTGCAATGCGTGCGAAAGACGGACGATTGTTTTGAAACTGAGGCAGATTTAGGTTATTAAGTATTTCGCCTTTTTATTGTCATTGGCGCAATCGCCCGTTAATTAGAATAAAACCTTCGGATACAATGTGAATTTTTTTACCGTTATTGAATATAAATCGAAAACTTTTTCGAATCGAGTAAAATGCAGCTCTACAAAGTGTTGGGTTTGTTTGCGAACCCGAATTTTTTCAACGGCCATAAAATGAAGAAACATTTAAATGAAGCAATAGACTAGCGAAAACCACAATAGGCAATAGAATTTTATGTATTTTTCAATTACGCCGGCACTTCCTTCACGACCGTTTGTTAGTTTTTTTGCATTTTCTATATCTACACATCTCCCCGCCATCGCGGCTTTCCTCATTTCGCAAAAGTGTCCGCCACTCTCTAACATTTTCGGCCGGAATCTATAGGAATCGAACCGAACTTTCGCTTCCTTCGGACTAATTTCCTTTGGATATTACCTGAGCGACAGGATGTGATTCATGGAACAGCACAATCGACTAATCTCGAATTATTTTTTAACATGAAAAAACGCATAATAGAGACGCTACGGTCTGAGCGAAGCCGTATAATTGCCGGTCGCCATGAATTATTTATATTACATGTATATTATAATTGGTCCCGTACTTTTTCGATAAATATAATAAGATATCTAATTTCGTTCCCAGACTGTAATATTCACGCTAAATGTATGTAATTAGTGTTCATGAATGCAGATGGTACTTACATTCTGTTGAATACATGTATCGTTTTATCGTACGACCGTTACTCTTCGATAAATATAACGATCGGCTAATTAACTAATTATTAACGTATATTTGTTAATGTCGTTACGCTTCATAGTTTTTTAAATTATTCTTTTCGATTCAATACACTCTCGTTTTGTCGTCCACTACGCTACATAGTGAAGAATAAATAGAATTGACGGTAATAAGAGGGATTATATTTAGATTTAGTTCGAATCCTCTTTGATAGATAAGACGAATATAAAATTGAGTCAGGCGAAAAAAATCGATTCGTTTGTTCTAATACGAACGTGTCGTCCGTGAAAATTTATTGTCTCGAAATTAATGAGGCAGATTGGATGCGACTTTCGTGAAACAAAAGCAATCGGCGCAACAATTTTAATGAAGAAAATTCTTTGGCAACCGTTCAACGCCTGTATCAATGTTCCTATATCGACGCACTGGCGTAGAAACCGAAAAAATTCAACAAAAACTACAAATCTGTAATTTTTTAGCGTTCCTTAAACGCTAAGTAATAAAGCACCGATCAAATGTGAAGCAATCTTCACGAAACTAACCGATAATAACGATTCTGTTGCTGGAAATAGCGAGATCTATCGATCGATTTTCGACGCCTATGGACCCGAACGATTTTTCGGCGATTTCGAGTCAATGATGTACGCCTTTGTGTACCGTGTGCTCCGAAAATAAAGCGTCAATGTCAATTAAATAACCATAAATTTCGGTTATAAACGTCTAACGTGCATAATGTCCGCCAATATATCACCTAAGGACCACGTTAAGTGCATCGGTGATATCATTATTGAAACAATGAAATATTTGTTATGAGGCGGGTTATTTATAAGGAAAAAGAAATAAATTACCGTGCATTTATATTCCGGATTAAATATAGAAATTACAACGCGGAAATGCGTCAATTATTGCCACCTACATTCGATATACATGCTCGTATATTGAATATTTTCGTATCGTTAAAACGATTAAAAAAAATTTTTCATGGGTCTACGGTAAAACGCATCGGCTCGAACATTATTAAATTATTCAAGACCTAACGGACACGATTTTTTCCGACCATTCAACACGTCAAACGCATGCCATAACCGATTGATATTTTTCGAATTGCATGTTTCGTACGTATAAAAAAAAGCGAAACAAACGGGAACGGATCCTTAACAAATCGCATAAATTTATTTCAATAGCGTTTCCGATTAAATCGAATTGAAAGACACTTTTGTTGCGCCGAATGTACCCTTCAAACTTCGAGAGGCTATTAACGGGATAAATACCGAAAGTTCATTAAATTTTCCTAAAAAAAAAAAAGAGTTATTTATAGATGTTTTAATCGATTGATACGCCGTTACGCACAGCAGAATTATGCAAATAAATTGCAAGTCTTGTTGCACTCTTCTATTATATTTTAATATCATTAATAAAGGTAAACCAACTTAAGAATAAAGCGCAATGAAATTGATTTGGTTAATTTTATTATTCTTATGTTGGATTATCTGAATCTATTGCACTAAAAAGTGGATCTATCAATACCCAGTAGCTCCCTATTTTATTGCGCATTGATAAATCCACTGGCCCTGTATTCAGCGCCTCAGTTTAACATTAGAGTGTCTCGAGTCCCTAGTTACTCCATAACTCCCTAGTAACTCCATAGAGTCACTCTAAAGTTAAACAGAGGCGCTAAATACGGGCCCACTGTCTACTCAACAATTGTGGAACATTTACTAAGACAAAATTATCGTTATTACAGACCATTTTTCATCAACAGGCAAAGAAGCCGCAATGCCTCCGTTCGGTCGCGCCGACGGCGACCACCCGGACGAGCGGCTGGTGCACATCCTGAACGACGCCAGCTTCCAGCAGCACATGAAGCACCAGCAACAGCCCGAGGACAGCCACAGCAACGAGGACTCGAAGTCGCCGCTGGGCTGCGGCAGCCCCTTCTCGCGCGACTCCTCGCTCAACAAGAGACTGAAGAAGTACGAGAACGACGACATCTCGCAGGAGAAGGTCGTGCGGATATACCAGGAGGAGCTGGCCAAGCTGATGGGCAGGCGGATGGAGGATTTCCGCGGCGGCCAAAGAGACGGACCGTTTCCTGGGTGAGTTACACGTCTAAACTACTACAAACGACTAACATCTAACAGAAAAATAATAGAGCCGTGCTAAACTAATGTAAAGTTTTTTCCTTCCGCAACTCTACAGCGGGAATTCGTTGGAAAGGACGCCGGAGGATCTACGCATGGTGTTAGACGCCTATCACAGGGAATTCGCTAAGTTGAACCAAGGCCAAAACCCCACGCAGATGCCTCTCAGCCTACTCGCCATTCAACAGCAAGCGTTGGCCCATCACCACCAACAACAGCACCAAACCACCAACGGCGGCGTGCAAGACCTCTCCATACCCAAAGATAAATCGAAAATGGTGAACGGCATGGACGATAAGGACAAAGAGGACGATCACGTGTCGCGCCATTCTGGGTCCGCGTTCAGCTTGGTGCGGCCGAAGATCGAGCCAGGAACGCAGCCGAACGCCGGCTCGACGGCCTCCAGCCCGCTGGGCAATTCCATTCTACCTCCAATGACGCCTTCGGACGATTTTTCCGGATCGGCGGCGGCGTCGCCGCTGCAACGGATGGCAAGCATCACGAATTCCCTCATATCACAACCACCCACGCAGCCGGTGAGCACTCCCAACAACCGGCCGCTCAAAGCAGTATTACCTCCCATCACCCAGCAGCAATTCGACCTCTACAACAATCTGAACACCGAAGATATCGTTAAGAAAGTTAAGGAGCAGTTGAGTCAGTATTCCATTAGCCAAAGACTATTCGGCGAGAGCGTGTTGGGGCTCTCGCAAGGGTCGGTGAGCGACCTGTTGGCCCGGCCGAAGCCCTGGCACATGCTCACGCAAAAGGGACGCGAGCCGTTCATCAGAATGAAGATGTTCCTCGAAGACGACAATGCCGTCCACAAATTGGTAGCCAGCCAGTACAAAATCGCTCCGGAGAAACTCATGCGGACCGGAGGATACGGAGGAGGTGAGTTTTATTAAAGTCTAATCGAACCTTTTGACTACTTTCGTTAAATTCGCATTGGTAATACGTAATTTTAGCAATGAATTTTATTCTTCCGCCAGCTTGCTCGTCTATCAGCAAACCATTGACGCCCACGAACAAGATGCTATCGGAAGCGGCGGGCCTTCTCAACAAAATGCAAGAATCCCAGAACATTCTGCCGCCCAGTTTGCAATTGGGACCGCCGCAGAGCTCCAATCCCCAACCGCCGCCGCCGCCGATGCTCCTCACGCCGCCGGGTCTACCTCCACATCACGCCATCAACCTCCAAAACCAAGATCTCATGAAAAAATCCAACCACAGCCCGCACGTCATCCCCCACGCTCCGATGAACCAACAGCACGCGCCCCTGAGGAACATGCACCAGCACATCTCGCCCAGCGTCTACGAAATGGCAGCTCTTACGCAAGATTTAGATACTCAAGTCATCACCACCAAGATCAAAGAAGCCCTGCTCGCCAACAATATCGGACAAAAGGTGGGTTTTCTAACGCGAAAATAACGTTGTTTGATATTAATTGGTTTGGTTCTGTTGTAGATATTTGGAGAGGCAGTGCTCGGGTTGTCCCAAGGGTCAGTTAGCGAGTTGCTGTCCAAACCGAAGCCGTGGCACATGCTCAGCATCAAAGGCCGGGAGCCCTTCATTCGGATGCAACTGTGGCTGAACGACGCGCACAACGTCGATCGATTGCAAGCGCTGAAGAACGAAAGAAGAGAGGCGAACAAGAGGAGGAGATCGTCGGGGGCGGGCGCGCACGACAACAGCAGCGACACCTCCTCCAACGACACCTCCGAGTTCTATCACTCGAACTCGCCGGGCCCCGGCCCGCCGTCGGCCAAGAAGCAGCGCGTGCTGTTCAGCGAAGAGCAGAAGGAAGCCCTGCGGCTGGCCTTCCACTTGGACCCCTACCCCAACGTGAACACCATCGAATTCCTGGCGACCGAACTGGGACTGTCTTCCAGGACCATCACGAATTGGTTCCACAATCACAGGATGCGATTGAAGCAACAAGTCCCGCACGGTCTGCCCTCCGATTTGCCACCCAGAGATCAAACCAGCAACCAGCAATCCTTCGATCCCGTGCAATTCCGGGTACTCTTAAACCAAAGATTAATGGAGCTGTCCAAAGAACGGATGGGCCTCGGCGGCGTGCCCCTGCCGTATCCTCCCTACCTGGCCACCAACGCCAACCTGGCGGCCCTGATCAGCAGGGGCCTGCTGCCCACCGGCGACATGGACCTCTCGTCGGCCCTCAACAACGCCGTGAAGGAGCAGATGAGCGGCCTGGACCTCTCCATGTCGTCGCTGAAGCGCGAGCCCGGCGACTTCGACGAGGACGACGACGTCGAGAGCAACGTCGGCTCCGAGGACTCGAACATGTCGACGGGCAGCCTGCGCGGCGCCGTGAAAGTCGAGCCGAAGGAGGTGCCGCCCAACCAGGGCCGGTCGTCGCGCCGGAAACCGGCCGCGCCGCAGTGGGTGAACCCCAACTGGGAGGAGGAGAAGGAGAAGGCGAGCGCCGGCGACGAGGTGATCATCAACGGCGTGTGCGTGATGCAGACGGGCGACGACTACGGCAGGCGGGGCGCCGAGGAGACGGTGCGCGTCGAGCCGCAGGCGGTGCTGGACAGGTTCGAGGACGACCAGAGCGACGCGTCGTCGATGAGCAACGACAACGAGCGGCCGGGCAAAGGGGAGGAAAAGTGCGACGAGGAGCCCGAGGAGACCGATGACAGTGCGAGTAAACGGGAGGACAGTGAACAGAAAAACCTAAAGCAAGAAAACGAAGACGAACGATGGGAGTATTGACTGTAATACTTAAATTAGTTGTTGTTAGTGTTTACGGACGACCTCAATGACTTCCTAGTGAAGGGTTGTAATTTTGTTTGTAAGGTATACAAAGTGCAATCACGATGAATGAAAAAAAAAAACGAAAATTTTATCCCCCAAGGTTATTATAAATATTTATTGAAATGTGATTATTTGTTGAAATCACCGGATTTAACGTGTCCGGTGTTTGCAGCGAACGGTTTTTTTTATTTTTTATTGAAATATCGCAGAGTGCTTTCGAACGAGCATTTTGCTTTTCAAATTCTTGCCAATTTTAACTATTTTTTTACGTATTGGCATTTTTTCATTTCAATTATTTTTTTTTGTATTTTATGTAGTTATTATAAGACTGTTACCGTTATTATTATATATAGTTAGCCCCCGGGCTGAAACAAGCAAAGAAAAATGTTTTAAACATTTTTGTGATATACACTTTTACATTTTTAATTTTTATTATTGCTATATCTGAATTTTTTTAAGAGTACCAGAAGGCCAAAAATGCAATTTTATTGTTCAAAGGAATTTTCATATTAGCGAGGATTTCAATAGAGACAAACAGTTCAACTGTTCCAGTGAATCCCATTCACTTTATCCAATAAAATTCGTACTAAAATGCAGTTGTAATTTGCGATATTGAAATTTTCGAAAAGAAAAAGAAGACAGGTATTAATTAGCGGTAATTTTCGTACTTTAAAATGACTATTTCCAGCTACCTTCCAAAGTTTTTTTGTACATAATACCGAAACAGGTGTATATTTTTGTTCTGCAACGGAAATTAAGATATTTAAGGAATTTAATTTTAATTTCGAAATTTTTCATAGCTCGCGAAATATCCACGTCTAGTCTTCAAGCCGAGGGCATACATCAAAAAACCAGTTAAAAATAGGCCAGTACTGATTTTTTACAATTTTTTTTAAGAGAGTTCAACGCGAAACGAGCCTTCAATACACGTCCTTTACGAAAATCAAAAATTTTTATTAATTAGTCGAAGTACAATGAGCAATCCGAAATAAACCTTCGTTTGTACACAGAAAAAAATGTCAAAATTTTCAAATTGCGTAACTTGAACAAAGTGGGTTTATTTGGGAAAACCACAACATGTAAACGTTTGTCTCTTCTTTTTTTTTTAATTTTCTATTTATATTTTTAGGATCTCAAATGTTATTAACTGAAAAGAAAACTTCAAATAGCTTTAATTTCCAAATATTATTAGAAATAATGTTAAAGATGCATATCGTTAATATTAAGTATTTAATACAAATAAAATCCACCCATAGATTTATTGATTAAAAATGCCATAGTTTGTTTCCTTTCTAACAAAAAAATTAAGAAATCTACAGGATGTCCGTCGGGTTTCATCATTTATTAGCAGTTCTTATCGATAAGTTGAAGTTTTTTTTGGAAAAAACCTTAGGACAACCAGTTAATGTTTTCAAGTGCAATATTTTAAACGTTCAAAAGGTGAATGTATATTTTGCGATATACAAAAAAAATGTATTTCTTCCAAGTTGTATTCAATGTATTGACATTGTAAAAATTAAATAAATACGTAAAATTTTGTCTTCAAACAAAAAAGAAAGCGATTGAGGCGTAAAATTTAGCAAAAAATGTATTATACTGCACATTTCTAAATAAAATAAAGATGCATGTAGTTATTATATAGCATAGATTTTTTTGCCGTAGACAAACTATTCAAAAAAAATAAAATCAACAATTCTTTTTGTTATTAAATGAATTTTCTGTACCAATAAACAAAGCGAAACAAATACGTAAAAAACTGTTTTCTTTTTGTTAGTACTGATTAATAATATGTATATTAGCGAATTGATACATATGGTACAAGAAGATTTATTTTATTTTTTATTATATTTTATAATATAGAAGGAATAACATCCAAGAACAATTCTTAGAGAGATCGTAGATCTGTTTTATTCTCTTTTTTTACTGTAAATATTTATATCATATCATCCCTTGAAAATTTCTAAATTAAAATTTTCTCTGTATTTAAAAAACAAAGAGTTTCATTTTCGTTAATTTTTCCTAAACAACATGATCCTTTCCCACTTATTTTTTGTTAATAATTTACTATTTTTATTTAAAATAAGTAATATATTTTGAGATGAATAAAATTCCATTGGGGTGTGACTACAAAACCGATAAATTCGTGAGTTTAAAGCGACAAAAATCCATCTGAACATGTCTACCTACTTTTTTATTAACATTTTGTGTACAATTCTTTTTTACAATATTACATACATATCTTTGAACTATTGAAGAATGCAATTTGTTAATTATTCTAAGTACTCTTCATATATCTATATAATTTCCACATGAATAATTTCAACATTTACATTTTTATTCGAAAAATTGGACAACGAGCTGTACGAAGTTAGTTTAAAAAAAATATACAGAATGGCTACATCTAGAATTTCGTTCTATTACTGGTAGGTTTTTACTGTTTCATTTAAATAACTAAATTAAATATATACACACACGACTAAACGTTTCAAAAAAATTGACTTGATAGCGTAATTTTACGAGAATATTAAAATTGGAATCAAAAACTTTGTAGCAAATCCTTGCTCATCCATACCACTTGACTTATACACCGGTCATAATCAAAGAGAGCGATTTGAATCGGTTAATTAAGCAATTAAAAAAAACCCTTTTTAGGCCATTTGTAATTTACAAAAATCAATTCCATTTTTACATGTATACAGGATGTCCCCCTTAAGAATTCACACAGAGCGTGGGCGTTTAGAGAGCCTAAAATATTTTTTTTAAATGATCCATCGGGTAACAAAATTCTTTAACATTTTAAGGGATCATCATTTGATCCCTGATGAACCCTTTAAAATACATCAATTACATCAATACATCAATTACTATCGATTAATGCTCTTAGTATAGTAATAATTTAATAATGTACACCAAATTTATTTGTTTTAAATTTGAGTATTATTGATATTATTTTTTTTAATCTGTAACTCCACTTTGAAGGTCTATTACTTCTTAGGAATGTAACTTTGTATTACATTAACTTGTGTAAATAACATATTTTTGGCACCCCTACACTTCCCTGCTCTTTGTCGGTTCTTATGTGGGACACCCTGTATGCTAATCCAATTTTAAGCAGATATTTAACGTAATAAAAGCCAAAATTACAAAGAATGTCAAGTTATTTCAATAACATCGACTGGTATATTATAATTTAATTAGATTCTAGTTCGTACTAAGGTCCTGAAAAATTATTAGAAAATTCCCATATCTAAACAAACTGATTAAATGGAATGGAACCAGTAGAAAAATAATGAAAAACACCACCACCTTTAAAAAAAACCAAACGATAAAATAAACAATTTATTCAAACAAAAAAGGTAACACAATATAAAAAATTTTGCGTCTTACACTAGGACAATTACTGCATTCTTTCTTTCGCGAAACAAAATTTTTCATTATTTTTCCCCTCTGTCACTGGACAATACGCTGCGAAATAACCCACCAAAAAAAAAGAAAATAAAACGCGTATGGTAACTACCTTTCCGTCCGGGACATCCTATACAAGTAATGCAACAATCGTTTTTAAGCTTTCATATCACAAATGAAAATATTACCGTGTTAAAACATCCCGCACGAAATCTAACATTTTTCCTATTAGAGACATATTATTAAATGCACCTTCACGATCTCTATTATTAATAAAAAAAATAATTTAAAAAAGTCATACTTTTTACGCTTAAAAATACTGTAGAACTTTCCAAGACTAGCGACATTCAGAAAAACCGCGTCACCCCCGACTAATAAATTTACTATTAAACACAAATTGGAAATTAGATTATCCTATTTTTCCGGAATGTCTGTAGCCTCACTTCGCTAGAGTTTGTTAATCAATTTAGGTAGCATCCGTTTGATAAAATTTCTAACATCATTTCGACGATCAACAATTTTTTGATTAAATTTATATTTGGAAAAGTTGCACCACATACCATTTTATGCCCAACTAATGTATCTCCCATTGAATAAAAAAACTACACCTACTCACTTCATTTCGTATGGATATTGGATAAATAAAACATAAATGATAATCTTTGGTATTGTGGTAGAATGGTTGTGGTAGGAAAATCACACAGAAGTATATTTTCGTTATGTTGTTGAAGTTTAAAAGAGCGAATTTACGCGACAATAGAAGAACTTTGATCGACGAAAGGAGGTTATTAAATTAATTTAAGCAATCGTCTACCGATTAAATTAATTTCTGCCAAATCAAACAGTTGCGTGTTATTTTTTGTAAGTTAAATTGATAGTTATTTTCATTTTTCTATTGAGATATTAATGTTTTGTTTTCGACGAAATATTTCCTTTTTTAATCAGTATCGGCCTTCATGCCTCGCACTTCGCCCTTTTTACGGAGCTTCTCCAATTCCTCTTTCGTTTTGTCCTCTATGGCACGAATGTCGGCCATTGTTAGCCCATACCAACGATCCATCCAACAAAATACTTGTCTAAAAAATACATCAAAATTTCACCTATGTCCGCAACTTTTAATCACTTATACTCCGTTCGCCGTCAGGAGATTGTAATAAAACCTAATTTTGTGATGCAAAAGAAAGTAAACGCTCTACCAAACCTCCTTCTACCCTCTTCCACCCTTCCCTACCTCTTTCTACCAACCTCCTTCTAGCCTCATCTAGCACTATCTACCTCCTTCTATCCTCATCTAAAACTCCCTACCTCCTCTACCCTTCTCTACCAACATCCTTCTAGCCTTATCTAGCACTTCCTACCCACTTGTACCATCGCCTACCTCTACCAACCTTCTTCTAGCTTCATCTAGCACTACATACTTCCTTCTTGCCTCATCCAACACTGCCTACCTTCTTCTGCCCTCCTCTACCAACCTCCTTCCAGCTTCTTCTAGCACTACCTACTTCCTTCTAGCCTTATCTTGCACTACCTACCTCCTTGAAACCTTCTCTAGCACTACCTATCTTCTTCTACACTCGTCTACCTATATTATTTGTTGAATTTACTTCTTCAAGAATGTTTTATTACTATCTCGTGATAGCGAACCGACTATACGCTTTACTCACCTATGGAAATTTGTAAATAGCCGCCTCTCTGACTTTTGTATAAAGGTTTCTATCCTCGACTGAAACCAAACCAAACATGTTCAATAACCACAATTCAATTCAATCCTTTCATAATATCTATACCTGTAATCCGAACCATTTGAATTCGACGGTAACTAATTTGTAACAAGTCATGACCGGTTTGACGCGCAACTTCCAATCGGGTCCGATGAGCGGACCTCTGCCCGTCTTCGCCGACTTGAACTTGGTGGGATCCTCGTCCTCTTTGTAATCGCCCGACGCCACGTCGTCGTTGGCGATGTCGATGTGCACCACTTCTCTTTGCTTTAATTTATCGTTGGGTAAACAGTGTACCTGAAACGGGGGAACACCCAAAAATTTTACCAACTGAATCGATTACCGAATCGATACGCTCCCATCGCTTCCGCTATTTTCCGTTTTTAATGTATTCATTGGTTATTTAATTTATCGGATTAAATAACGATAGCGATGCGTCACTTTAGGAGTATTACAACTAAGGGAAGAATAAGAGATTAAACGCTAATTTGAGGAAGAAATAAAACGGCTAATTGTTAAGCAAAAATACTCAAAATAGGGAAACAACGTAAGTAAATAAATGATTGGATAAAATAATAAGTTGCTCCTCTTTACTGATTATCATATAATTCAGACTTAGTAAAATCTACTAACTACTAATATGATTTATGTAAATTTTCTCTATGGACTCTCCTAATAATAGAGATTTTTAAGCCCACAGGTTAACAAGATATCTCACAATTTGTGAGCAACCTCTTTGATACAGGTAATAATTATTTTTTTGTATTCTATCCGAATTCGAGATTGTTCACATATTATGGGACACCCTGTAAAAGCTAAAAGGAGTTCTGAATAGTCCACTAATTTATCTTGAAGCTATATCAGCAAAGATTTCTTAAGCTAAGGACCGTCCGACCGTTGTAGAAGGCTAAATAAGCAAAGCAAAGCGTGCACAAAACTGTATAAAAAAACATAAATTGCAAGCCAGTGTTAATTAATTTAACAAAAGTTAGAATTGTTTAAAAAAATTCAAGAGAAGGTAAAGGTGAAGAGTAAAAAGAAAATCAAGTAGTGCATTAGAGACAACTTCGGTAAATTTTTATCATTGTCTACTTACGTTGTCTTTATTCCCAGTATCGGCAATGTGCATGCTGTCAATGCAGATTATGAAGTTCTCTTTCATAAAACCGGGATTCTTTTTGCGAAAAATTGTGAAATTTTCAAGAAACAGAACCATAACCATTTTGTGGCATGCGATATTATTAATGTCCCATTTGCAACACCATTCACCAAATTAATTAGTTTTATTTTTATACAATGCGAGATACACCATGACATGACGGTCCCAAAGCACATACATAAAAAAGAGAAAAAACAATTACTTACATTTTCAGAATTACCTTCGTCGCCTACGTGCAATGTTTCAACTACAAGCATAAATTTGTCTTTCATGTAACCGGGATTCTGAAAAACAAACACTTATATTGCTGTTCATACATCGTATTTACATTTATTCGAATACACCAAAATATCCCTTAAAATTTATAAAAAATTAATTATTTAATTATTATCAAGTGTATTTACAACAATACAGTTAAGATTTCTAAAAACTTTCCAATTCTTATCTATCCAGTGTTGGATTTTTGATTTGCACGTTCCGAATTAAACGCTACTCATTATCTTAAAATACGACGTTGTATAAAGATAATAATAAAATATATAAATCGATAAAAATATAATCTAACCAAATACTTTATATTTTTTAAATAAATTATACGTTTCTATTTAAACTCAAGTAGATACAGTGTCTAAAATAAATTAAAAATCATTAATCGATAAAAATATATAATTCCATAATTATTGGAAAAATTATGACACGAAATTAATGAAAAACTATTTTAATAACCAAACATATCTATTAAAATTATTATTATATTTATTTCAAATTATACTGTTAATAGTACAGTACAAAAACAGTTTGAAATAATGCAAAAATACCACCTAAAAATCCACAATTATTGTGTCGAGTAAAGCATTAATTAAAAAATAATGTAGCATTTAATACATACGGAAATAATGGTTCTACAATAGGGGTAAGCATTCCATGCTTCCTCGTGTATTTCCAAGCTTCCCTTCGGCGCCAGCAGCCGAATGAACGATGGCACCTTACTCGCCAAATGGTAGATCTTGTAAGTGTATTGGCCGCTATTGTACTTGCCGCCCAATAACGGGTGATTCGTAAATGGTTCATTTTTTAATACTTCTATACCTTCACCGCCTCCCGTATTGTCCTTGGAAGCCTCGGCTACGCTATACAATTGAGCTACTTGATACTGGAATAAACGGATGAATAAATGCTATTGAATGAAATAATTTCGAATTTGATTATTGTGATATACAGGGTGTTAATTAATTGAGTGAAGATATTTCAGGATGTGAATATTTGGACGATTTTAAGAAGAAAGGTTTATATCAATATATGTCCTAAAAACCTCTTAGTTTTCGAGCTACAGGGTGTTGGTTTTAGCAAAAAATGACTTTTCTATCGTAATTTTTTTATTACTCCAGATATATTTATGAAATTTAGGACATGGACGTCACTGGTAATAGAAGAAAATTAATTTTTGTTCCCAAAAAGTGTTTCCATGCATGATGGGCGCCTACCAAATTTCAACGAAATATCAAAAGCAGACTCAATGAACTTGGGAAAAATTGTATATTAAGAGGTTTAGGACATATATTGATATAAACTTTTCTTTCTACAATCACCAAAATATTCACATCCTAAAGTATCGGCACTCAATTGATTAACACCCTGTATATCGTCCCGATAAACTAAACGACATAATAAAAACGGTTTTAATCATATTTATAAATAGAAACGCCTGAATTGAAGCAAGGAAGGTAAACAACAATTGCGGGTGCGAATCGAAATTGTAATGAAAAACTCGTAAAATTACGTACAGTAACTATTAAAAAATATTTTAATTTTACACAGGATATAATTTTAAAGCCAATGCATAACGTAATGACTGATTATATTTATTTTAATCAATTCCGTAGGTACTTTGATATTAAACGAGCACACGGGAATAGTAAATTTATTCAAAACGATTGCAATTATTACAGTGGTAGATAATTTTAACGGGATCACAAAAAATAGTTAACAATAGTCAATTAAATCCTAATTAATAATTATAATTTTCAAAAACAATAGATGGCATATGATAGTTATTTTTTAGAGATTTTGAATTAAATACCCATGACTGTTGGCCAAAATTTATGTAAATAGTACAACGTAGGAAGTCATAATTTCGAAATGTTATTAACTAAATACCCACTATTTCAAATCGTAAATTAGACGTGTTTCGTATCTACAATTTTATTACAAAAAAATGATATCACATTTCACTGCAAATTTGCGATAAGAATAAGGGGAATAGAAAATAATCCTAATACTTACAAATTATTGTTATTTGGCTTGCTATTATATAATTAGTACGATAGTTTTAAGGTAAATTGTTTTTAAAAAATTCCTTTGATAACACAAAAAGCCACTTCCTTCGGTAATCAATTTAGTGCAAATTTAATCAAGTACTGTATTGTATTACCTAAATTGATTAAATTACATACCATTTAAAAGGGTAGGTAGGTAATTAAAAAAAATTAAAAACTCTAATACAAAGATAGAATATAAAAAGTAGTACTTAAACATTATTTATTTTGAGAATAAAAAAGCTAAATTACGTTTTCATTATGTAAAAATCTAGTAATTAGTAGAACTGCAATGAAGGTTTTCATGATAATTACACATATGATTTTTTTACTCAGACTATGATTTTTCTGTGCAAAGGTTAGCAAAATTTACAATATAACAAATTAATACTACACTCTTTATCACGAAACAAGCACAATAATTGGAAATACATGTTAGGATACATTTGTAATTAATGTATTTAGTAAATTAATAATTCTTACGTATCGTACGAATAAAAAAAATTATATAATGGAATTACTTATACTATCAATGACTGAAAACTCACCTCCTCTACAGTAAGGGGTAGTGTTACACGGCTAAAAAACAGAAAATACAATCATTAATATTAATACACAAAATATAAAATTTATTCAATGCCATCTCCAAAGCCAAGGTCTTTGTAAAAACTTCTAACTAACGCGAGGCTAACAATACTGGAATCAATTCCCAATCGCAGCCTTTAAGCAACAACTAATATTAATTGCTCCACAAAGGAGTATAGCAGAAATTTGACACCCAAAAAATTGATAAAATTGACATTGCGAAGGGTTAATTCTCACTTGACAAGTGCGAGTTTCTCGACGTGAAGACCTTCGCTTCGATCAACCCGCATTGTTCGAATCTGATAAATTATATTTGCACTTACAATTCTTTAATCAGCATGTTTCCTTGCTTGCAATTTTAACTACTACACATGCAAAATTTTCTTACACACACTGACTAAAATGAATCACTACTTCCAGCGAGTTTCACCGGCGCACGCTCGGTGACGCAATATCGTGACGTCAATGTCGTCGACTGTCAAATTCCAGAATAACCAATTTCCATAATATAAGAAAATTCCTTTACTCATTGTTAAAAGCGAAATTGTAATAATATTTTGTTGTTTTAATAATATTGTATAATTAATTAGTACAATTGCTAGAAAATTTATTGAACAATTAACTTTCTTCTTTTTTATGGCCTCTTACTATTATGTTTGGCATCTATCCCTACGTTTGCTTTAAAGTCACTAGTTTTGTGATGCTACATCAAATTAGATTGAAAAAGTACGGTAGGGGTAAAGAAGCAAAACATTATTGAATATAATTTACTTAAGTAACACCAAAATTATTTGAAACAATACACAAAGAGAAAATTAATTACCAAATCAACCGCGAAACTAAAACGCAATATCACTATTAATTATTTTATATTAAATCATATAATGCAAATAATAAAAAAAGTAACTTTAAATATTTTCGTCGTATAAAGGAGTAGCATCGCCCAAGGACATTGATCTAGGCGAAGAATTCGTACGAGGAGTCGATCGTACCGATTTCGGGCTTTTGCTGCTCATATGCTTCATCCTCGACCGGTCACTTTCGGACATATTATCATAATTACGTGGAGTTCTGTGACCAGACGATCTGGGAGTCCCGCGACCTTCGCTTCGTGGTGTCGCTAAACAATAAAAACCATTACATTCTCTATTTAAACGCTTCCACAACACACTTACATTTGGACCTAGAAGCCCAAGCTTCAGCTGCCTTCTGCCAATCCATCGACTCGCTACCACCGTACCTCCCATCGGGGTAGGATCCCCTGCTGCTCGGGTAATTCCTCGGCGACTCCGGCGGCTGGAACCTCAACGAATCCCCGTAACTCGCTCGCGTATGGTGGCTCATGTGGCTGCTGTACGAGCTCTGCGATCCCGGGCTCGGCACCGGGCTCTGCGGTATCATCGGACTCTGCGTCGGCAGGTTCCTGTAGCTGGGCGTCCGTTGCGACGGCGTCACGGCGCCCGGATGGAGGAACGGATTGCTCAGAGACGGCTGCGAAGGCGTCTGTTGGCCGTACCGCGGCGTCTGTTGAGCGTGAGGGGTTTGGAATGGAGTCATGTAGGGCGTTTGACCGCTAGGTGTATACGGCTACAAAGAAATTAGTTTATTAGTAAATTAATAATCGTTTAAAGTACAAAAGGGGACTTACTGTGTTGATGTAATTACCACCGTAACCGCCAGGAGTGTGCGGATAGTGAGGAGTTTGATTGGTTGCAGCTGATAGGGCTTGGACCATGTCGCTGGGGAGATTTTGCGCGACTCTTTGAATAGCTTCGGTACTCATATCTATAAAAATAATTTAGTTAATAACGTAAATAGATGTACGTAAAGTGGTGTGTTATTACTACCGTATGGCGTTCTTCCAGTGGACATTCTTGGGGTACCAGGTGTCATTCCGCCCGGCGGTGGCTCTCTAAAATGCTCCTTAAACCACTTGAACAGCGACGTTATCGAATCGAACATTTGCTGTCTGAATCTAAATCCTTCAGGAGTCACCGTTATGTACTCGTGTCTTACTTTGTTTCTTGGTAGATAAGACAGTAGGAATTTACCAGGTATGTGCTGAAGAAAAAGAAACGTTACGTTATCAAATAAAGGAGCATTTTTTTAATAAAGGAGCTACTACCTTTGCGGCGCTAACGACGTAATGTATCTTCGAGGCGTTCTTCTTTTTCTCGTCTTTTAGGTACTCGTCGGCCTTGTCTTTGTGACCGCCCTCGAAGTCTTTGTAGTATCTGAAGTAGAGCAAATCGCGAGCGTGCGCCGCCATCGGAGTGACATGTCTCGCTATTATTTCGTCCAAATCTTCGAATTCCTCGTTGCCTATCAACAACGATTTACCTAAAACCAAACACATGGTACTTAAAAAGTGGTCCTTAATAAGTGGTACTTAAAAGACTTGAACATGCGTGCATTAAAATTAAGAACTAACCCAATGAAAACGCATTAGTTTTCCCTTCTTCCCTAATATCGATGTGTTGATAGATTTTATCGGCGACTTTCCACGTAATGGTCAAATGATCGGCTCCTTTGCTGGACGGTCTGATGATGACTTCGCCTTGATCCATGTTGACCATGCATTTTTCAGCTTCCGCATAAGAAATGTTGTGGAATGCCGGGTGAACTATAACTCTCTTTATGTAGGTCAAACGTTGCTTTTCTTTCTTCTTTTCCGCCTCGGTTCTGTTGTCTTTTTCTTCGCGTTCCGTGTCGTAATGAGGATCTCTCGGTGGCCTGTGAGAAATATTACGAATGTGTGATGAACTACAACGATTTTAATGGTATTGAATTACCTCCATTCGTGATTTTTATCCAACAAATCGCTAGATTTCGACGTACAATCGACGCTGAATCTCTCAACATCGATTTTTATTATACGACAACTAATTAATTGACCGACTCCTACTCTTTCCTCCGGATTCGATACCGGTTTATCACTAATATTTTTTATATAAATATAACCTACAAAAAGAAACGTTAAGAATGCAGATTTTACAAAAAAAATTAATAGAAATATTACCCATTATTCCATTGTCTAATCTAAGTTTGACACCCGTTGCTTGACCGGGACATGCACCTGCATCAAAATGATTCCACACATCGGATAATTCGGGAAAATCGTTTTTCAAACAAAACGGACATTGCCAAAGGCCCGTTTCGTCATTTCTAACAGGATTGGCCTGATCGAGTTGATCAGGTTTAGGTTTCTTCCTCGCAATACCTATAACTGAAGCAGTAACCAATTTTCCAATATAGAACGTTTCCGGCGTTTCTTTCGTTAACATATCAAACATCTCTTCAGGATTCGCCGAATGAAAAGGTTGTCTCAAATCTTTGTATCTACAGTTCAATTCGGCTCTTATGTCGTACAATGTTATGCTCTTGTTGCCTAAATAACATATATAAATAAATAATTTCCAACTACAGATGAACCGTCTCACCGAATCCTTGTCTTTCCAATTCTTCGGCGAAAGCATCCAAATCCAGATCTTTCAATCTCTCGGGAGTTTCCAGAATCTCTTCCAAAGCACCCGCTGGATTAGCCCCTTCGTCGTCATCGTACTCCAAAGCGTCTACAGCCATCTTTCTAGCCCATTCGTACGTCTCCGGATGAACACGAGAACCATCCAATATTTCCACGTACGCTTCAGTACTAAAAATTATCGATTAACAACTACAGTAATTAAAGCGAAGTCAGTATAGTACCTATCTCCCAAACTGTTAGTATCGATTTTGATGAAACCGGAGCAATTAATGAACACTTTGGGGCCCATGTGACATGCTGTTACCAACTGCGTTCGATTTTCTAGCCTTTGGTTGGTCTGCTTGAGGACTTTCAGCAGAGCTTGCCCTTTGCGAGGGCCGAGCCCGCAAACGAATTGCACGAGACTGCTTTTGTGCGCCTGTTGTACAGCCAAATTAATATCAACACCGACTTCGTTGGTTCTGTTGACGAATTCCAGGCACAGGGCTTCGATGAGTTCCTCTTTGCCTATTTGTTCCTATAAAAAAATGTATAATTTACGCGAATTTAAGCACAAAATGTACGTACTTGTAACGGGTGGAACCTCAAACTTAATATTTCCTCGTCTCCGTTGCACAACTGCGAGTACTCGATGAGGGGATCTTGCATTTTCCTGGCCAAGGAAATGGCCTGCCTCAGCAGCTCGGGATAGTCTCTAAAGTCCGACTGGCCCTTGTTGGAGTTTGCGTAAATTTTGGCCAATTCGTTGTCGATAATTTCGACTTTGATTTCGGGAAATTGATCGGACTCGACCAATTCGTTAATCAGCGCTTTCAAATCGTCCGCTATCATCAGCGCTTCCCTGGATTCCCCACCGATCGCTATCACGTGAGGTTTTTTCGTGAAGATGAAGTTCTTTAGAGCTTGCAAATCGCCTTCCTGTAAATTATTAATAGCAAAATAAAATACTAACTACACATTCGAACACTAACCTTCATTAACTTTTCTTCTGTTCTGAAACTGTTTTTTCTTTTTAATATGTGAGGTAAACGCAAATAATCAGTGATATCCCCATCGGGAGCTGCTATGCAAGCGAATGCTGAAACTGTATATTCTGGAACATAAGCTAAACCCATAACTCTAACGCCTTTCGATGTGTCCCATTCGTCTTCGTCTTCATCAGGAAATGTAATCGAGTATGGAGCAATCTTAAAATGTAATCGTTAGTTATGTTTTTTACTTGCATAAAAGAGAGTTTACTTTAATGCTGTTGTAGAGTTTCCTGCAACACGCCTTAAGGACGAATTCTTTGGCTTCTGATAACAATGTCCTCTTCAATTCCGTTCTCAAATCGGGCAAAACGCTTTTCGTTAGCGCCCTTTCCACGCACTCCATTCTCAGCGCGTTCCAATCTTGCACATTTTTACTAAATTCGTCCTAAAAAGTAAGTAAATTTCGTTGAATAATTATAACTCAGCGATTTTTTTAAGTATCGTACCTTGATGTAGAGCTGTTTGACTTCCTCAATGTAAGAGTTTGATGTATTCCCTTCGATATTATCATTAATTGTGATAGTAAGGAGGTTTTCTTCTTCGGCTAAGCACAATTTTAAAAACTGATCTCCGTTCAAATCTCTCACTGGTTTGTTTTTTAAATATTTCATGCTAAAAAATACTTCTTGCTAATATCTCGCTCTCATTTTAAACATTTTTTACTAATTACCTGTAACAATTGTGAGACTCATCGATGACTTTTTGTCCTTTCTTAGTCGGATATACATTAATTCTGGCTCTTTCGAAATATACTTCTCTAACGCATTTTCTTACTAATGGTTCTCTAGCTATTTGCAAGGCAACCATATATTTAGACGCTTGCAATACTTCATCGACCGTTGAAAATTTACTGAAAATAAAGCAATAAAATTAAACAACTAATTTCTTATATAAAAGAGAATAATGCGCTTACGGAGAAATAAACTCTCTGGCAACTTCAGAGGGTTCGACGGGCTCTTGATCGACTTCGTGTCTTTGATAATTATCTCTCAAATTCTCAGCAAATTGCTCCGGGGATAAACCAAACTTCTTCGCCAAAGGATCTACGAGAAAATAATATGAAGATACTTTTCAAATGTACCCTTGTGGAAACTTTACCTAATCCAGCTTTGGAGCATAAAGCGTAACTGCCTGATCGATTAGCGTACTTCAAAGTTTCGGTTTCTGGTTCATCGTCATCGTCATCCTCAGGTTCATCGGGTATCTCAGCACCGTCTTCCGCTTCGGCTATTTGTTTGAGTCTGATAATAAAACGTCGATTAAATATAAAATAAATACGATTTATCGTGTATAATCGTGCCTTTTTTGTCGCTTCTCGTATCTCCTCTGTTCTTTTTCCTTTATTCTCCAAGCGGCGTGCATAGCCGGCAAATCCCCGGAATAATACAATATGAAATGATTGTGAACATCATTGAGTTCTTCAGCAGTTTGGACGTTTTTTAGTCGTTCGATGTCCGAATCTTTCATCACTCGCACGTTGTCCGGAATAGGAGCATCCGGATTTTTTATGAGTTGATCCAATTGATAATGCCTCATTTTGTCGAAGAGTTTAAGGAGGTTCTCCTTCCGAGACTTCAGTTGACACCACTTAATAACGATAAAAGAAAGTTAGTAAATCGCGATAATTGTAGAAATTTTTGGTTTACCTTAGCATCGTATTTGTAAACTTTCCACAAATCGTTAATGTTGAGTTCAGGTTGAACGTACTCCTTTCTGTAAAAGGCGATGAAGGGCACCTCGAGCTGTTGATTCCTCATGAAATCCAGCGCTTTCTTTATTTTCCCAACGGTTTGGGAGCCTTTCTTCATTTTCTCTCTCGCTTCGGCAGAAAGGTGCGCATCTACATTCGATATCGCTTTGTTACAAAACGCTTGTCTGTAAATCCACTCTGCTTCATCTTCCAGCTCGGTGGAATCGTCCGTTACGGGTGTAATGGGAACGTCACGAAGTTGCATTCGCTCGGGTATATCGGTGTTACGAACCTCATTATCGAGATCCGTGAAGAAACCTCTCTTCAATTCGCTCGGCTCGTACACTTCGAAAATGGACTTTTTGGTAAGCTTCTTCCTTGCAGCTTTCTTCGGATGTTTCCTTATAATTCGAAAAAATTTATTTCACGATTACATTTTGAGTGTAATTATTTACCTTCGCTCGTTGTCATCTTCTTCGTACTCGTCCTCTTCTTCGTCCTCCTCGTCTTCATATTCATCTTGATCGTACTTGGTGAATTCGTCGTAATCGAAGTCGACACCGAAAGTTTCTTGAGCTTCTTGTAGAGCGGCGTCGGTGAAGATCGGTTTCTTCTTCCTCTTTTTCTCGATCAAAGGTCTACCGTCATCGTCTACAATAAAATCATCAGCGTCCGAATAATCGCCTTCTTCTTCCTCTTCGCCCACCCCGAAGGATTCTTGCTCGACTACGGGTCTTTGGCTTCTTTCCGATCTTCTTTCTTCATCCTAATTTAACAGAAACGATTCATAAATAATTCGATTACTTCAACTTCTTAATTACCTTTTTGTGACGATCGTCTTTTTCCTTATTAATAGGAAAGCAGAGAATAGCAATAGAAATTTTAATAGTCCATGGGGATATAAAAAAGTAATACTTACATCATCGGAGAATATGTCCATAGCGATTTGTTCGCGATCTTGCTCCGGATCGTGTTCTTCTTCTCCTTCGCTTTCTTCATCGTCAAACCGGCGCAAACGTTTGAATTTCTTTAAACGATAAGATTAGTTTTATATGAAATTCATTACCGGAGTAGAACTTACCCTTCTCTCTACTTTATGACCCAAATTTTCTTCCAACAGATCGTAATCTTCGTCTTCCAATCGATCGTCGAGGTCTTCATCATCCGATTTTTTTCTTTTTTCACGACCTACAATGCACTCATGTTACAATCATTTATTAATAGTTTATGGTGAAGTTAATAACCTGAAGCATCGGATTCGGCATCGCTTTCTTCAATTGGATTATCATCGATAAGATCTTTTAATTCTTCTCTAATTTTTTCTTCGTCATCTAAAATTTAATATTCAGTAAATATATACGAGACAATAAAAGTAAATGCGAACCATCTTCCTCTTCCTCGTCGGAACTATCCACAAGTTTAGCTTTTTGTGCCTTCTTTCGATCCCTATGGTCTACTTCTTCCTCCTAAAGTAACATTTGATTTAGTAAACAAAATTTAATTACAACAAACAAAACGTGGCGAATTAATATAATAAATAAACAAAACTGCAAAATCAAAACTAATTTATAACGAAATTGAATGAAGTATAACCGAAAATTCATTATTTACCTCGCTAGATTCCTCTGCTTCTGAATTAAGGTAATCTGCCATGTTTATACTTAACAGTACTTGCTAAACGAAGTAATTTATTTATGCGCAGTTATATTAATCTAATCTATTGCTAGATTATGAGTAATAATTTTCGGTTTCTACTTTTATTTAATTATTCGCTAAAGATATTTATGAAAATATAGATTGTGTTACAAAATTCTTGCCAATCTTAATTGACGTTAATGAATGACACATGGCATTCTCGACAAGTGACATGTGACATAAGACATAAGTCGAGCACGGAGTAAACGAGTCAGCATGAGAAGATGTGATTTGTGGTGTTATTGGCCTCTTTCTTATAGCGCATTCGTGTCTTATGTGGTCTTTATCAATAAAATTATTAGTTTAATTAAGAAGAAAGAAGATGATATTTGACTAATGGATTTTTGTTATAAACATTAGTAATTTTCTTTAATTTTTAATATCAGTTTTTCATTATTTCATTGTCGACATGGGTGAATTGTTGAATAACACTGACAATATTTTAAATAATTTTCCTTTATTGTTAAGAAATAACATAAAACATATATGCTTACAAAGTACAATAGGTATGTGAATTCCTGCCCTTTTCAACATTTCTTTTAACATAATATAATTTTAAGGATTTCTTCGTATTGGTTTGGACGATATAACAATTGTTTCGAATATTCACTCAATAAAATACGACTTGGACCAAAACTTTCACTTGGTGTTCAAAATTCCCTACGCAGGCAAAAAACTCAAATGGGAAATCATATTTGATCCGGAAGAGTACGAATTTGCGCCCGATTTCGATTTTAACGACGAAGAATTCATGAGTTATTTTAGCATAGAAACCACATTCGAAAATTCCCATGCTTGGAAGAATTGGAATGTAAAAAATCCCGAATCGTTATCACGACTAATCAATGAGTTTTTAGTTGTATACAAAAAATACCAGGTAAATATTAATCAGATTGAGCGTTACTTGTACTGCAATTATGCTGATTGTTTAGATCGAAAAATTAAAATTGGAAAATATAATGTACTCGCGATACTTGGAGGAGTACGAAGTACTTATTAGAAAAATGGAAGGAATACAAGATGATAATGTCCAAATTAGCATCGAAGGGAATAGTGTTGTGTTTCTTATAGCACTAAAAATAGATTGTTCTTCTTTACCGGAATATATGGACGTGTAAGTAATTAATACATCAATTATTACAATTAATGCATTTTTATGTATTTATAGACGTAAACGCTACAATGTATCATACGAGCAACTGCCACTAGATGCAGGCACTGATTTTTGCCATCTGAAGGTATCCATATTGAAATCGGAGGGAATGCGGCTCAATTGTTCTGTAATTTTATCGCCTCGATTAGGGCAAGCCTTGGAAAATTTCAAATTTTATAAAACCGATTTCAAAAAAGATACTCCTTTAATCGACATCGTTTCATCGGTATCCAAGAAAATCGCTAATAGGATTCAGCAAATTGTAGCTCTGAACAAATTAAAGAAAATTTATATTACGAACATCGTATCGAGGTGTGTGGATGGAATTACTGAATACGATGTCATGTCTTTCAACGAAGCCGTGTTTTCGTACAGTATTAATGATTACACCTGCTTAGTTAGTGTTAATATAGGTAAAGATTCTTTTGCTTCATCATTTATTTAATGTTTGTATTGAATGTTATTGTTGTAGGTAGTAAATTTCCCTCAGAGAGGCCTTCTCTTGTACTCACTTCTATGATGTGCAAAGATGTTAAATGTACCAAAATTGTCCAAAAGTATCCTTATGACTGCAATTTATCTCCTGACATGAACGTTAAAAATTTGTTCGAGTTCTTACCTGAAATAGTGGAAGAGTTCAAATTACATAAGCATTAATACTTTGACTTATGTTAGGGTTTTTACAATTATCCTTACCATGGAGGATTGGAGGAATTGCTGTTAAAAAGTTGTAATAAATGTATAAATTATGAATATGGGCCTAATTTTTTATTCCTATTGTAATGTCCTATTCTTGTTGTAATTTAATTTGCTCTAATTCTTCGTTAAAACAAATTCTCTTCAAATATTTTACAAGGTATCCCGCAGAAGAACCGACTCAGAATAGCGTTTTTTAGCGTTTTTCATCAAAACGCCAAAGAATTTTAAAAAACAAAAAGAATAAATAAGTTTTACTATACTACTAACAATCGTTTAGTGCTCTTAGTACACTCTCAACGTATACCAAATTTAATTGATTTCAGTTACGTAACATTATTACTGAGATATTAATATTTTTTAAATTAGTAACTCTACTTTGAAGGCCTATAACTTCTCAGGAATGTAACTTTGTTTTAAGCTGAGTTTGGTTAAATAAACATATGCTCTACGTTGGTTCTTATACGGAACACCATGTATTTTGTCTCTGTAAGGGAACTTCCTAATTTTTACAAAAGCTCAACGCCATTCTTAAAATTCATATTGAACAAAATAATCAATTTTTTTAAATACCTAATTTCTATTACACAGTCCAAACGTTCCATTGTTTTTATAGTTTAGAAACGTTATCAAACCGCCTTGTAGTTTTTTTTATAAAATTGTAGTAATTTATTTTAAAATGGTTTTTAATGGAATTTCTACAACAAATAATTCTTGGAGAACAATTTCTCTTAATCTGGTAAAACAGATAAAAAAAGAAGACGTTTCAGCGTTTTTGCGCGTTCTGCTCCAGATACAAATTCAGCATTGTTAACAGTTCAGCAATTTTATCGTCAAACTCTTTATATTATTTAACTTAAAGTGTCTACGAAATTACGTAGACGAGATGAATTAGAAGAACTGTTCTTTAATCTCTTTAATTTTTAAAACAACACAATCGGATATTTTTTCCTTCGTTATTCGGAGCTAAATATTATTTATGTCTGTTGTCCGTGACATTATTGATCGCTTTATATCCAGGAATCGTCGATATATCGAGAAAAAAATTCTATGAACGTTTTTTGCCTTGAACAAATTCATGAAATTTTTTATCAATTACTTGTTTTGAAGAAACGTTTAAGAGTATAGTTTGTAATGCAGATGAAGAATAAAGAAGTCGTTAAAATTCCTAATACCTACTTACTAAAATACTTAATTGCTAATCACAAAGGAAGTGGAGGAGATATATTTCGTTAGTACATTTCTGTAGTAATTTAAGTATTTAAAATAATGTAATATATGTATGTATTAGATAAATATGTAGAAATAATGTAGTTTTTGTACATGTCATGAATTGTTTGAATTGTGCTGTCTATTTGTTAGAAATATCTTCCTAGGGCTTCTTCTGGTCTCTTCAGGGGTACTATTTTTTTCTTGGGGTCTTCAAGTTGCGATTATTCTAATATCTTTAGAGATTTAATTTTTTTTTTCAATTTAGAACTTAAGATATTGTGTTATCTCTTCGTTGTTAATATTTTTCTAAGGCTTCTTCTGGTCTCTTTAAGGGTCCCATTTTTTCTTGAGGTCTTGAAGTTGTGATTATTGTAATCTCTTCAGAGTTTTCATTTCTTTTTTTTATTTAGAGCCTAAAATATTGTGCTATCTCTTCGTTATAAATATCTTTCTAGAGCTTCTTCTGGTCTCTTCGAGGGTATCATTTTTTTGAGGTATTGAGGTCCTTCATTGAAGTCGTGATTTTTCTAATCTCTTCAGAAATTTAATTTTTTATCGATTTAGAAACTCAAATATGTTTTTTTCTTCTTAGGTGTCCGTATTTACCACTATAATACCTGTATACCAGCTACATAAAAGACCACGTGAAACTTAATAACCCAGTGGTAAAGAAGCTGTATTTGGGGGATGTACGGGGTAACCAAACCGGCGCGCGGGCGTCCAATTGCGAGCACCGTTCGACGTCGATTCAAACCGTGCATTTTGTGTTGTGGCGCGTAAGTGGTAGTGGTAAAAATGGGCTCGGGCTACCGTTGGTTTTCACGTTGAAACTTACGTTTCTCGTTTCGATCGCGTATGCGTGTATGTATGTGTGTGTATTGTGCGGAGCGTTTTCGTTTCGTTTCGAATTTACGGTGGTCTTCGAGCCCGACGTCGGGTATGGTTTATCGCGTGTGCGATTTCCGCGGCGCATGTCGCTCGTTTGTCACATGACGAGGTTTGTAAACACCATTCTGGTTTGATATTTGACATTAATTTCCAACATGGAGTGTACTGTTATCAGTGATAAACACTAGTAGGTGAGTTTTTTGTGTTTATTTCGATTTTGTAAACGGACATTCGGCCCGAAAACGGGCCGAAAACGCCCGTCGGGGTTGGCTCCGTGTAATCGTCGAATTTGCGCGAAAATTTATCGACTCTGTCGGGGAAAATCCGTCGATAATCGATTCGCTTTTTACCTGAATTTCGGTGCTTAGGTGGCTTAACTGGGAAACTTTTCGAATAAAATTCGTAATGGTCAATTTGGTGTTGTGCCGCGCGCTGCTACAAATATTTCATAAATTAGTTTAGCGACAACCTTGACGTGCGTTTAATTCGATTGTCTTTTAATTTATATATTTATTTTATTTATCCGCATCTCTAGGTACACACTTCTTGCGCTCCCGTTTGTTTTGTTTTGTCAATACAACACGGTAATGAATTCGATACAGTGCGAAACGAATTTTATTAAATTTATTTCGCTGTCGCAATTAATTGCTGTTATTGTTACGAAGAAATCGCAAACTAAACGCTTGTGTCAGTGTATTTTTTTTAATTTAATTTCCACGACCAACGGCACGGTTCGTTATATGCGTAAGCGACATCGGAATTTTTTGTTTAACAATTTCTGCGCTGGTTATCGTTGTTAATTTTTTTTATCTTTTGACACGTTGATTGACGCGCTTATTCGTAATTTCGCGAAAATTTGCCACTTCCTCTCGGTTTACCTACCTCGTATTTATTTACCTTCCTATCTATTATTTAATAATAAATAAATGCGTTTTCGTTGGAGTAATCGAAGCCGGCACGTGCCTATAAACACTGATTTATTAGTAGTAATTAACTGCTTATTAAATGTGGAATTGTTACCGTAAAGTAGGGAAAAATTAAACTAAATTGGCTTTTGTTAAATCTCGTTTATTTTGAATGCGTGAGAGTGCGTGTTGAAATTAAACAAGTTCGGTATTAATTGAGAAGTTAAGTTATAATTATTTTAATCTTTTAATTTGTCGACCTTGTCACACTCTTATTTCTTTTTTAATTCAATAAAACATGACCCCTTTCGTTTGGGACAATTATTTATTCTTTAACAATACATTAATGTCAAACTCGAATTGGAATGCAATATTCCAAAGGAAGAAAATTTAATATAATCCTGGTAAATGAGCTAAATTTCTTGGTAAGAGTTAATTATATTTTAAAAATATTGAATGTATGCTTAAATATTATCTCATTAACGCGTTCGCAGAATTTTTTAAATACTTAAATTTTGTTAACTAAAAATCATTATCAGCATAAATAATGATAGGTATTATAAATACAGCAAGACAAAATATTTTAATCTTCCACCATTATGTAGATGGAAAAATTTTCGATATAAATAATGGTACAATTAAAAAACAAATCGAGAAATAAATCGGTAAGGAGACGAATATAAGATCAAAATAAAATTCGGACAGTACCTAACTAAATTAAAAAGCTTGCATAATGAACTACTTATAGTTAACATAATTTAAATTATTTATTATGTACTGTTAAAAATACGTGAATTTTTTATATTAATGAGTTGTCGACCCTTGAAAATCGAAGGCCATTGCTATTATCAAGTTAATTTAATTAAGTCAATACGAAATACATACCTTCTTATCCTGTACACTTTATTTGATCTGCAAACCACTTGATTTTTTTTTAATTTCAATTTGATATCTTCACATGGAATCCTGAAAACTTCTATCGACAATGCAATATACATAACTAATTTATTAAAATTCAAAAACGTGTTTCGCAAGGTTTAACTTTAATTTTTTTTCTACATGTAATAATTAATTTAAATTTTTTTATCCACAATTCGGTGATAGGTCAATGTAATATTAGATTTACTTTATTATTTTTTCATTTATTTATTTCCTGTAATTTTTAAATAAATAAAATAGCTAACCTTGTTATAGCTCTAACAATAACATCAATATTAATGCATCAGAAATTTCATGACTAAAATTACGAAACAACCTGTAACTTTTCATTTCACTACACGCCTACAATTTCATCGGGAATAATCGATTCTCAATTAATTATTTAATTTGCATTTAATTTAATACCTACGATTTTCTAAATGAAAACTCTTTTAGATATAGCATTAAATAGATAAAATAGTATTTATGAATTAATATGAACTACTTTTATTGAAAACTTGCCCATGTAATATTCCGTCTCCAACAAAATTTCTATTTTAAAGTTGTAGTATGAATCATTTATAAGTTTTATTTGTGCTTATTTCATTCATTTTCCATAAGAAATGTTTTTCTTAAGTTCCTTAAATTCTCTACCCTATTTACCTGAAGATTTTTCTAATATTTATAACAAAAATACCTTACTTGTATTCAGTTATTATCCATCAGCCTACATAAATAAAATCAGTTTACAATTTTATTAAAAATGTTTTATGGCTATTTCCAATTTGTTCGTAGTTTATGTGGTGATTTAACAGAACTTGCTTATACATTCTAGCAACTCTTCCACGGAAATGTATGGAAGTTTACGCTTATTTATTCATGAATTTCAAAAAGCTTACTCCCCGCAGTTGACCTGGAAAGTAATTTTTCGTCGCTAGTGATGTTTACCTATTCAAAGTCAAAGGAACGTTTTAAAATTCAAATTAATAAGCGCTCGTTGAAATAATATTATCGGTGCGGTTTGTTCCGATAATATTTGAAATGCTTTCGCTCTGTTTTCGAAAAGTTTGAACAAATATGTTTCTTAATTTAATTAGGTATCGATTCAATCGTCACTTTAATCGAAGAATTCGAAAGGCTGTTTTCAAATAATTACAGAAAATGGCACGAAAAAGGTTAGTAAATAAAGACTTTGGCACTTCTGGCTTGTTTAATTTAAAATCCTGATAAAAATATAGAGTTGTGGCGAACCTTTATGAGATTTGTTTTAAATATAATCGTTTTAATATGCACTTATTATTTTTCTTACCTTTTCTTTTTCATCGAGTGAAAGTTTTTTTAGGTAAGAGCATGAGTAGAAATTCAAAGTTTTACCGTGCACTGTACTTTATCAGATTAGATAGGCGCTCTTCTTGGGTATTACAAAATCTCAATATTATTTTCGAGTTTTTGAGTATCTGGATATTTATCATTTTTCGCATTTTATCGCCTGCTTTCGAAGTGTCTCATTTCGTTCGAGACTCATCAGCAATTCAAGTCGAAAAACACAGTGAATATTTTCATTAAAACTTCAATTGTTGATTAAAATTTAGTTCCTTTTGACTCCTCAAATTAGAGAGATTGAACTTATACTAAGAAGTAAACGTTGACAAAAAAGAATAAGGTCTAACAACAGATAAGATTAAATGTTATTGCATCTCCCTAATTAAATGTTTATTCAAATTTTCAGTTACACAAGTAATAATCTATTAGTACACATTCAATTTAAATCGAAATAATATTGACTTTACCATTACAAAGGTAGGTACTTTTTCTTCTATTATCCTATTCATTTAGCTGAGCGAGTTTTATTTATAGCCTGTTTTCCGAATGCTCTAATCAACTGGAGAGGCAAAATGTAAACTACTGTTAATGCTTTTCTAATAATGCTCGATATAATTTTGTACTGTTTTACGAATGTTACTTTCGTTTTATAAATATTTACGGTGTCATATCACGTATTACTTCGAGTCAATAAGATTAACTTCAAATGACCCGGCCAGATAGTGAAAAAATTGTATTTGTACTCCAACAGACTATATAATTTGTGCGTAGATTATACAGGATTATCGGTCACTTCGATTTTTGTTCAACAGAATTTGTAAATTTTCCAAAAATGTATGTAAATATGAAAAATTACACTAACATTAAAACACTAAAATTTCACAGAATTTATTAAACTATTCCATAAACCTACTATTGAAATTTGAGTATTTTACTTACACTTTCTAAAAAAATCGTTATCACGTTCGTTAAATTTTTCGATTTCGATTGAAACTTGACGAAGGGAGTTCGTTTTCGTCCAGCAGAGAGCTTAGTCGAAAACGTGTGTATGTATTTACGATTCCAAAATAATTATTATCGCTGTTATTTGAGAAATTAATGCCGGCTATCTAAGTCTGGTTCCTAGCGGCTAATTACCTCGGCGATAAAACTTTTATCTCGCAATAATTACAGAAAAAATCCTTATTACTTTCGAGTATCGACCCCGGATCGTTTATTGCGTTACGTTATTTTCTTCTAAGGCCTTTTTTTCTTTGAAATTGCTTCATTCTTCCTATAGTACCTGCGACTAAAATGAATTACGATGTTAATGTTAACGAAATTTTCATTATTTTATTCCTTGTTTATCCTGTAAGTATAAAGTGTAAATAAGTTACCCCTTTGGGATATTAGTTAATACAAAATTATCTTACTTTTCGATTACAAACTTACTAGGTTATTTTTTTGGAATTATTAGTACCGGTTACTGGTGAATTTGTAATGTAGCATCAACAAGCCGACTTGAAACATCACGATGAAGCAAACGTCTTCTAATCTCGAGTCAAATGTTATCAGTAAATGTTAAAATGTTATCGCTGGAAAGTATTCGAGGATTACGAATTGTAGAAAAAAATATATTGTTTTTTTTAGGAATTCAAACTCACCCGATTCGATAAGTGCCTAATAACCGGCGAAACACTGAATACTTAACCGGTGATAGGTGTTGTTACAAAAAGCAAAATTCAATTCGATAACCTAGTTACGAACGACCTTTTTTGTACTTACGTTTTTTACCCGGCTGTTTTAAATAACAAATTTTCCTGATTGACTACAATCGTTCGATTTTTTTGTTCGCTTTTTCGTTTTCATAATGCATAAACACGCCACGCTCGCAATTAAAATTTTAATTGTGATGTTTATTCGGAAATTATCATGTTTACTCGCAGTTTTACTTAAACATAAATTAACCTTCCCCTTGTTTTTAAGGACTCGTTATCGGAGCGTTATCAGTCGCGTCGAAGATTAGTGAGCAAACTAGCTTGTAAAATTCCAGTCATTGGAGCCTTTTCGGCATTGAGAGCGATTTTCATAAACACTCCAAATACACCGAACGTGTAACGATAACAAGAAATGTGGCAAAATACAAGCTACGAGCGAAGAGATGAAATTGTTTTATTGTTTTTTAGTATATTTTTAGAGATAGATCAGTTGAAGTACTTTAACGCAATAAAATACAATAAAAATCGGCTTAAAAAAGATTAGATTGTGTCAATATTGAAGTGCTGGGTAATAAGAATGCTTTATACAGTGTGATTAATATTGAGTAAGTACCTAATGAGGATTCACCTTTACAAAAAATGGTACTAAAACTATTGTATAATATCAGCCGAACAGACATACTGACCTTATTCTAGCGTTTAATTAAGTGCATAATTAATAATTAATTTCTCCGAACTAGCATTAATTCGTATTGCACCGGCGACGTGAATTTTAATTGACCGTCGAAAATTGACCTATCGAGATTCTTTCAGCATTTCGCAGCCGCGGCTATTTTAAAACGTATCCAATGTATTTTAATTAAAAACTCAATCAACGAATAAATTAGTTTTTGTTATTCATATCACTTTTATCAGTTTAGGGAAATTCGATTTTCGTTTTTTTTTCTGATACGCCTGCATCTGGTTTTGTGTACACTATTGTTCTCGATTCCATTGAAAAGTTCCTGCCAATGATTATAGTTTAATTGGTTTTTACTTATATTGGTTTAATAATTGCTAGTTTTTACGAATTTACGCTATTTTGACATGAATATAATGTCAATATTGTCACATTAACGTGAGGCTATTTACAAAAACACTAATACAGTAGCTAGTTATTATAAAAAATATTATTACACATATCTTTCTACATGATTTAAAGCACTCAATGTAATAATATAGTAGAAATATAAGTAAGTTTTAAAATTATATGCTGTTACCTACCTACTGTTTTCTTTAAATTTGAAAATGCTTCCTTGTTTTGTTCGAATGCCACTAATCGGTTAAATGTTTGTTCTGTTTGTAAGAAAGAAGAAAATGCCACTTCTCGTCCTCGTGTAAATTGATACATTCAATATCCTACCCGTTTGATACTGTTAATACAGTAATCCGCAAAGTTCAACAATATTTGTTGTTTTACTCAACCTATAGAATGTTACAGCGCATAGAAAAACGGGTAGTGTTATACAAATTTGTCGAACGAGTTAGATAAATTAGATGCATATGTAGATAGTACTAATGACTGCGACAGTTAAATTGTCAGTGCATGGTTATTTTTTGTTACCAAGCCATGTTTAGTACGTTGTAATTTAACATAAGAAAGGACGGTTAAAAATAAAAATTGCATCTTTAGGTAAAATTAGCTGAAATTTAGTAGAACAGAACTATAATTTATAAATTCGCAAATAAATCAAATAAACAATATTTTTTTATTTCTCCTGATACGTACTCATTGCTCTACTCCTAGAAATTTTCTACTGAAAAAAATATCCCTTGAATCGCCCTGTAGGTTGAAATCGAACCTGCTTAATAACCGTAAGGTATGGAATCGGATATTGAGCGAAAAGATTAACTGTAACGAGACCTGGCATGAAATATTAGAACCTTCCGTGTGTTGATTGCCACTATGAAAGCACCAGCACCCGGAATACTAATAAGTGATGCAAATGCGAAAGCCGCCTAGCCGAAAAAAAATTCAATACCCACCTACTTTGCTGCATGTTATTAGAGGATAGGACACTCGATAGAATGTAAAGTCGATTACGTGCGAAATAAATCGTATAAATTACGGTTTCTTCAAGCACTATATGCTAGAAATTTCGTAGATTTGTGGAAGATTAATTCGGAATTGCTAAAGTAGCCTATTTTATATTGAAAACGTTGAATGCGTGTTGTGTTCAAATTATAAATATGTCCATTAATCGAACGAAATCATAATTAAGCTAACGTATATTTAATCTATTAATATTCGATTAACAATTTTTGATTCAATAGCTTTACGGCGTGTTTTACGATTATCGCGCACATTTATACGAACGACTCATAAAATATATTTTTCGTCCCTCTTTCATTTAACTCGTATACATTTCTCATCGGCGTTATTATTAAAGTTTAATAAAAAATTCAAAGATTTGTAACAGGAAAATCCAGCAAGTACGCATTCCGATCCGATAAATTAGTGATAGATCGGCCGTATTAGCGGATATAATTTATTAACTTCGATTGGAAAATTCAACAAAATCGATCGATACGAAAGTGCCCCATTACTTAATGGATTCGCCCTATTTTTATTTCCGACATCAAATGAAAATAAAAGTACGTCGATTTTTATTATATGCCTGCCCAACCCAAAGGTAACGTATTTACAAGGAAGAATAATAGTTCACAGAACAAATACATGCATACGTTGGTTAATTGATTGGTTGAACGATCAGTTGTTTACTCAAACAGAGTTTAGCAACTTTATTAAAAGCTTACATATCGAAAAATTACCTTCAAGGTGAAAATTCCATGTTGTTTTTTTTTCATATAAATTACTTTTTACTTACTATAGGTAATTCAATTGAGGGTGTTGGAAATAAGACATTATAATTTTTTCAAATTATACAGAAAAATGTAAATTATTAAGGATATTTTAAATGGACGTAAATGGGGCGCAAGATGGATTATAGATTTTAGTCCTATATCTTATATCTAAACTGGGTGCAGAGTACCCGGAAAATAACCACACATGATAACCTTTTGATGATTGAGAATTTTTGTTTACAGCGAAGTGTTTCCAGTAGATAATCTTTTTTAATATTATGAATAATTATAAAAAATAGAATTCTTCATGCACCCTACTCTATTCTACTCCTCTTTGCTCTGCTCTGCTCTGCTCTGCTCTGCTCTGCTCTGCTCTGCTCTGCTCTGCTCTGCTCTGCTCTGCTCTGCTCTGCTCTGCTCTGCTCTGCTCTGCTCTGCTCTGCTCTGCTCTGCTCTGCTCTGCTCTGCTCTGCTCTGCTCTGCTCTGCTCTGCTCTGCTCTGCTCTGCTCTGCTCTGCTCTGCTCTGCTCTGCTCTGCTCTGCTCTGCTCTGCTCTGCTCTGCTCTGCTCTGCTCTGCTCTGCTCTGCTCTGCTCTGCTCTGCTCTGCTCTGCTCTGCTCTGCTCTGCTCTGCTCTGCTCTGCTCTGCTCTGCTCTGCTCTGCTCTGCTCTGCTCTGCTCTGCTCTGCTCTGCTCTGCTCTGCTCTGCTCTGCTCTGCTCTGCTCTGCTCTGCTGAGCCAATAACTTTGTAAAAAAAATGTGTAATGAATTCTAATAATCCTCTCTGAAAAATATCTTCTGCCTAAAACATTTAATAGAATAAATTTCTGCGCTCGATTTACCACTGCGTTTTTAAACTACCTACTACAAGCTGAACAAAATGTTTGTTATCTAAGAAACCGACTTTACCTACTTGTTTTAGTAACATTAAAATTTCAGTTTAGGCTCGGGCTCTATTTGAATAATTTTATTTTATTTATATTCGCATTTAAATTCGCTTGTGTGTAACGAACGAAAGATAAGAAACTCCGAAAAACTCACCTAAATGTTGTATTGTTTCGCTCAATGTCACAGCGAATTGATATTATTTTAAATCTGCGATACGGTCGACGTCATGTGCCATTAAAATATTCAAAAACTGTATTTTCTCCGATTTGTGGATAATGTCTATGTAATTTTCCTGATAATTATAAGACGTCTATACGAATGTTTACCTATTGCGATATACCGGCATTATTTAAAACACACGCAACACATTTTCGAATATACATTAATATTTCACCACTTCTCTCCACAATTTTATTCGTCCTTCTAGTCTAGTAGATGATTTTTCATTTTATTAATTTAAACAAAGCATGAATAATATCACACTTAAAAAATTAATTATAAATAGTAAAAATAAACTCCCAATTTTGTTTAATACCTAATGCAAAGAAAATAAACTTTATCCAATAAACAGATAAATTTAGACTGCATAAAACAATATTTTATATAAAATAAACTTACAAATGAATCAAAATCAATTACTATCCACTATATGCGTTACCGTAACGTTCGTATAAAATTTAATGCGCTCTTCATAATACACATTTTTTTATGTAATTACTTCAAAGCAACCTTCGTTTTAATTTCGGCATTAGTAGATATTATTTCGAAATCGTGATCGTGTGAATTACATGACTACCGTACGAATATTATGAATAATAGGACGTGTTTTAAACTAAATTACGGCTCGCTTATTTAAACGCTCTTACCTTAAATAATGTAACAGAAAAACTTTTCGATTGTAATTACGCTTACCGGCCGGATAAACTGGAATTATAGGTTTCAGATCGATGTTGTTTCTATAAATTTCTCAATGATATACATCCCGCGAAATACCTAGTTTTATTTTATTTGATTTGATGTTCAACCCTTTATTATGCACACCTGCCCGTCTGTTATCTTTTCTTCAGATAGTTTTGCACGAGATGAGTATTTATTTTTTAATGTTTGCAGAGGAATAATCGAAATTTTATATTTTATATTAAATAGGTACGTTTGTTGCAGTGCCTCATGCAGAATGCCGGACAACAGTATGGCCAAGTAGGTGCTTCTTCCCACCAATCTGCACCTTACGGCGGTCACACAGAAACTACAGTAAGTAAAAATTATAATTTAATACCGAATAATTTATAAACCAAATGAGGAATCTCCATTAAGCATCAAGCTCCTTATTCTCTGTTTATCTGCAATTCATTCAATTTAGTTGGAGTTGTTTGGAAAGATTATAAATAGATATGAACCAATTTTTGTAAAAAATAATTGTAGATTGTATATTAATACCTACGCCTAATTGAATTCGATAGTGCGATATGTCAACGAAATAGTACTGATAATATTGATAAAATACAGTAGTAAATAGACAGTAAGTGCAGTAGTAATTTCCAATTAGTTGAGTATTTATATTCAACATAGTTTCCTTTATATTCATATATTTTCTGAATAATTATTACACTATTGTGGTATTTGTGGTGGATTAGGAAGTTCCTCTTGTCATTGTTTGTTTATAAGTTTTTACTACCTGATTTAATTGTCCCAATTTAATTGAATCGAAAAATCCGACAATTAAATGCTATAATTTATTATAGTAGTGATATAATGTGTTGCGTTTGCAGACTTCTAGTGGGAGTATAACGAGTTCCCTTAGACAATTTAGAAGGAAAAACGAAGACAAGCAACAGCACAATGAAGGCAATAATCCAGCAGTACCGGTCGAAAGCCACATCGCAAGGGTGGCGCCACACAATCACTTTCCGCCCAAATCGTCCGCCGAATGCTACCGCTATCCACCGCAATATCCAGACTACGGGTAAACTAAAGACTCTTTAAACGCCCCATTAGCTTAAGTTGATCGTTTCGCCAGATTACAGCAACCTGTGAAATACTCCGAGATCTCCGAATCGCACGCCTCTGTCCAGGACCACTTGGCCTCGTCGGTTATCCAAAAGGCGAAAACCAAAGAATACGTGGACATGTGCAACGTTCAACAGCAGCACATGAAATCATCGTACGATCATTTGACCGGCCAGCAGGCCTACGATGGGAAATTTCACCCGCACGCTCAATACATCCATAAGGAACCTCCACAAGTTAGTACCAAACTATTTCTCGTATGCAAATCGGGTACATGTAATTTACTTGCAGATACACCATGGTTACAAACCGGAATCTCAGTACTACCCCAAAGAACCGCAATACTCCACGCAAATCCCTCCCCAAATCTCCAAGTACACTCAGCTACCATCGCAGGTGCGCAAGTACCCGCAGGAAAACGATTTCCTCTCCAAATTGCAGCGCATCCACCCCACCATGGCCAGGTCGATAATGAGCGATCACCACCTGCAGGAATCGCAGTCGTCGTACCAAACCATGGACCAGAACAGGATGTACCCCATGCAGAACCAGCGGTACATGAACTACCCTTCGGGGATGCAAAACAGCGCCTATCCTCACGCCTACATGCCCTACTCCAATTACCCGGCGAGTTGCAGTTACAGCAGACCCTCGCAGATGACGCCCAGGTTTCCGCCCGTCAACCCGCACGAGCGGAGCCTGTCGCCCAGGAGGGCCTACCCGGAGAACATGGGCATTCCGATGAACTATGCAGGAATCAACCCGCAGAAAATGTCCCCGAATTACGCCCAGTACAACACGCCTGAGTACGCTCAACACTACCAGCACAGGCGAGCGCCCGTTGCTCAAGAATACTACCAGCAACACTGCAGGTACTTTACCTCGATTTGTTAAAAATACCTTACATTAAAACGAGTTGTTTGCAGACCCACTCAGTACCTTCCCCATCAAATACCTCAGGAGCTGCCGGAGAGCCGAGTTCAAGTCTCCGACAGCATCAAACATTACATAGAGAATTGGGCCGACGAAGAAACTGCCTCCGAGATGAACCAGCTGGAGAGCTCCAGAATGTGCAAGGAAAATCTGAGAGGCAGAGACGAGCAATCGACGGAGACCGTCTACATGATCAACGCCTCCGAGTTGCAATACTTGGAGAACGAGATACCGGTCGTGGCGTCGGAAAACGGCGTTCCCGTACCAGTGGTAACATTATTTCATTAAACACAAACCGCAGTAAAGCCTAATTTAATTTCTAAAGCAGGTGGCGTCCGAATCGGGGCAGTACATAATCAAAAGCGGAGTGTCCATAGTAAACGGATCGGAGATGATGAGGATAGTGGAGAAGACCGGTCAAGTGGAAATCGACAGTAACGGGGAGCGTATCGTCAACCTCCACATCATGGACACCGTCAAGTCGGATTGCATGTTGGCTAACAAACCGAGCGAGCCGAGCCAGAGGCAAGAGATGGGCGAGAATCAGCGCGTCGTGGTTCACCAGAATACTGTAGTAGCGCGCGGTAATGAAGCCCAGAAAGCCGCAGAAGATCCGGTTAAAGTGGGGACCAGTCTGCCTATCATCACCGACAGCTTAGAAGAAGATCTCAGTCGCAGCATAATTAAGGAAACTGCCGATAAAAACTGCTCGCCTATTAACCTGGAGCATTTGGAGCGATTCGCCGAGGACGAAGGAGACAAAGAAACGAGCGAGAAATCTAACGAAAACAGCTTAGTGGAGGAAATAGCGAGCATACAGGAACTAACCGATTCGCCCAAGGATGATAATCCTTTCGTCGACGCTCATTTTAGCAATGAAAATTCAAAGACTGAAGACGAGGATCGCCAAAGCCCTAACTTGGAGGACGACGATCCACACAAGCACATTGAATCGCTACTGAAAGATACTAACGATGCTGTGGAAAATATAGAGACTCAAGCTAAAGAAATCAAGCAGGAAGTAGATCAAGAAATTACTAACCTACCTAGTCCAATAAAGGATACTGAAAAAGAAGAACCAACCAAAGAAGAGGATTCGAAAGATGATATTACAATTGATGAAACTAGAAAAGATATCGAAAATTCACCACAAATGGACGCTAAACATGAGGAAGTAGAAGATATAACAAAACCACTAAATGAAGAAACTTGCAAAGAAACTTGCAAAGAAACTTGCGAAGAAACTGCAAAGACTCCAGTAAAAGAAGAAACTTGCGAAGAAACTGCAAAAACTCCAGTTAAAAAAGAAACCGATGTGAAAAAAATGGAAAATGCCTCGACGAGAAGAAACAAAAGGATATTTTCAGTGGACGATATCATGAACAACATCGGCAAGAATCAAAAACAGTCTACTAATGATAATTACACCAGGAGGCATAGTCTACAAACAACGGAAGAATTTTTAGATAGAGAAACGATAGCAGATTTCAGTTTGATAGATTTTAAAAAGAAAATTACACAAGAGCAATCCGAAAAGAAAGAAATGACAGAAATGGATTCCAATCCTATAATAACAGACGAAGATATAATAACAGATAAAGATGCGATAATGAAGGACGAAAAACCGCAAGAAATCGAAACTAAAGAAGAAGCAACAGACGAGAAAAAACCAATTAGCGAAACAGAAACGAAGGTTAGTGAAGAAAGTATTAATACCAATTGTGATGAATCAAATTCTAAAGTTAACGAAGAGGTTAATCAAACCAAACAACCCGAAGAAGAAATCGAAAAAACCGAAAGCGCCGCCGACGAGGCGAAAGGAAACCCTCAGGAAGTGCAATACAGGAACGTCATCAGAGTGGAGGAGTCCAACGTGCTGCTCGAAATCGCCGGCGAATTAGTCGAAATCAACGTCAATAACGTTAACGGTAAGAACGTCATCACAGTCACCCCGTTATCCGACACAACCATAGTCGATTTCAACGACAACTACGAAATATACGACAACGCGGAGGTCACGGATCCCCTTAAACTCGACGAAGCGTCGGACAACGCGGAAAACGTGGAAATCCTCGACTACGTTGAAGAAACGGCCACTGAACCGGACGTAGTGGAGACCACCAGCGAGATTATCATCGGCATGGACTTGAGCTTGGAGGAGGAAATCAAGCTCGACGTCGACCAGCCGGCGGTTTCCACCAAGGCGGCCAAGAAGGCGTACGATTGCGACCTGCAGATACCGTCGATAACCACCAGTGAAGATATACTAGACAACAGCAGGACGCACGAGTACGCTTCCAACGATAAAGTCAGTTCGACGAAGGTCAAGCCGAGCGCGAGCAAATACAAGAAGAAGTTCTCGCCGGACTCGTCGAAGCGTTCGACGGGGAAATTGGAGAAGAAAACGCTGTTGAAAGACCTCGATGCGGCTAGGAAGCGGAAGAAGTTGAAGGAGACCCGCAAAGTCGAGCAGGACGAGTACGTGCCGTTCGCGGAGCTGGTGGAGGCGAGGAAAAAGAAGAAACTCAAATTGATGAAGAACATAGCTGATTCGAGAATCGATTCTACAATCAAAATCGATGAGAATCAGAAAGACGATGAGAAACGGTTGCAAGTTAAATCGACAGACGATGACGCCAAAATGGAAAAATCTATCGCAGGAAACGATGGAAACGAGAGTGAAAGAATTAAAAAAGTTACTTTTTCCGATGCCACTCCGCCAATAAAGCCACCAGAAAAAAGAGTTGTGGCTAAAGAAATCGCCGTGAAAGAAATCAGGAATTGCAAACTGGAAGATCCTCGCCTCTACGGCCACAAACCGCCTAAGAAAAAACTGAGCCTGGAAGAATACAACAAAAGAAAACGAAAACTACAAGAGCCTGCCAAAGAAGAGGAATTAAAGCCTTCGAAAATAGAAAGATCCATTTCGGACAACGGAAGTATCCCCGAGCGAATCAAACCTCACAGAGCCAAATCCTTAGACGAAAACCTGCTCAAAACCAAAGACCCTTCACCGCCCAAAAAGAAGCAGCCAGTCGATTACTCCCCGGTGAAAGTAAACAACCTAGATTGGGAAGAAACCCAGTCGCCCAAATTCCACTCGACCTCCAAAGATTCCGATACCAAATGCAGCGAATTCAAGGGCTTGATCGACGAGAACCGAGCCAAGTCCAACGCTCTCCTCGACATTAACGACCTCACAGCCAGAGCGTGCACCACCGAGAGCTCCGAAGACGAAATCCTGCAGAGCTACAAAGTCCAAGTCGAATCCAAGCTGAGCACCCTCAACATCCAAATCCCCAAATCCAAGTCGCTGGAACGACAAATCCTCGACCCATTATCCAAGCCGAAAATCACCCGCCTCATCGATCTGATCGACAAGTTCCTCAACAACGAGGAGCTCAGCGCCGACGAGATGGACATGATCAGGAAGATCATATCGTACAAGCGGCAGATCCAGCAGAAGAAGGCGGCGCCGGAGGCGCGCAAGGACCCCGGCAAGAAGGAGCTGAAGCAGCAGCGGAAGAAGGTGAAGAAGAAGGCGCGCTTCCGGAACCTCTACTCGCAGACCAACAGCGAGTCGGAGAGCGAGTCCGAGGACGAGTTCAGGGGGAAGATAGCGTGCGGCGACTACTCGGTGGTGCAGTCCAACTCGCTGGAGGGCGTGCCCAAGCTGATCATCAAACGAAAGACTGAGATACCCGTGCCGGTCGTGAGGCTCGAGCGGCTGGATCCGGGTATTCTGGGCGACAAAATCGGCCAGTTCGCCGTTTAGTGCTCGCTTCCCGCGGGGCCTGTTGGCGCTTCCTTATTTCGAAGGAAACCGCCGGCAGAAGCGGGGAAAGTGACACGCAGGGACCAAAAATTTATTACCAAAGTATGTTGTTAATTGTCCTAATTTTACATACGGTTAGTTTTTATAAAATCATTATGTAGTTGTAATTTATTGTTCGATTGATTCTTTAGTCAGGCATCGTTCGTTGTGGTAGAACTGAAAGATGCGTTAAGTGATCTCGAAAGTTTTTAACGCCTTCTAAAAAATATATATGCAAATGTTGTGTGTGGAGCTGGTAAATTGTCGAATTAGAGATTTTCTAATTGGATTCACCACTTTTTAGACTCTTCTAAAGAACCCTTAGATATACAGGGTGAGTCACGCTCAACGGGACGGAGTAGTGTCGACAAATGGTCCTTCGACTTACACTTTTGAAAAAAAATATCATTAAAAAATCATTTGCCTACGTTGAGCGTGATTCACTCTATAAAAGAGTGCATATTTTTAATCTTCTTTGAGAAAAAAAGTGATGGGCTTAGCAGACTTTTTTCTAATATAACCGACGATTAATCTAACACACTTCACATTATAATGTACATAGATACATTCCAGTTAAAATATATAAAAAAAACTACATGTAGGTAAATAGATACTTTTTTTATTTAATTGTACATAGTTAATGATAAGTAATGTTTAGTTCGCTCATTTCCTTTGGTGTTAAATCTGGTGCAATAGATGAGTATATCTTTTGACTTTGAAAAATAAATCGAAAGCGTTTATGTGATAAATTGTGCCTGCGAAAATATTGTAATATCAATTTATATTAGCGTTAAATATCTATATTATGCAATTAAGTAAGTTTCAGCAGTTAAAAGTTCTTTATAAAGGGGGCTGATGTAATCGAAGCGATTAAAATGGAGTAATTGTGATAATGTATGTTCCATTTTTATAAAAACGTCGATCATCTTTCAGCTCTACCGGGAACCGGATTATCTTTTGCATACTGTGTTTGGTGCAAATAATACTATTTTTTATTTAATTTCCTTAGCAAGTGTTTAAAACTTTATGAAATTGAGAACACTTGTTACTTGTAAATGTTCCTGATTTTGGACTGTAAAGCGGCCGGGCTTTTGATAGTGTTACATTCCTTCCAAATGGTGATTTCCAATTATACAAAAAGTGCACTTACACACCTTCCTGCTTGCAGAAATTTTCTCCCGCAAACGTGGAGGAAATATTTCAAGGGTGTTTTCTGCAAAACTAATCGATTTAAACCGCCGGCTGCTTTACAGTGATATTATTTGTGGTGGATTGCAGCTGCTTATTCCTTAAGAGAGTACAATTATTAACCGATGTTGGAGTTTTATATACAGAGTTTTAACAGAAACTATTGTTTAAATTTGCGAATTTTACGTCTGCGTTGTATCTATCAAAATTTATAATAATAAATTTACTACAATGCCTTGTAAAGAGATTACCTTTAAGCAAACCTTTTCATATTTTCTTATACACAACTTTAAAAATTAATTAACAAAAATTTAGTGTAATCTCTTACTAGGGCATATCAATAAATTTACCCAAAAAATATTGTACATACATATCAGAGAATTATATAATAAATCGATCGTAATCTATTTTTGTCAACGGTCATCGCAGATTCAGTATTATCGGGGCCTTGATGCACGAGAGTGTAACGCTTTTTGGAATTTAAATAATGTACACGTTTTTTGTAATTACAAACACTTTTGCGTACTGATAGAGGTATTTTTTTAAGAAAAACTATCGAGTCACCGATGAAGATGATGCTCAATTAGATGTGTTTATCACGTGTGCGGTTTTGTACTAATTTCTCGATTTGTCGTACTATTGTTGCAATTAATCGTAGTTTTTCTCGAAAAATTAATAATACGTTCCATGCAATTTTATTCTAAAATATGTTTTTTTTTTACCGAAATAACTGTTATTGCGTCTAGTGAAGCCAAATGAAGTAGCAGAGTAGTTTGAATTCGTCAAACCAAAGTTTTTTTTATTTTTTTATTGTACAGGTCGTTCAGGAATTGCGATTCTTTGAACTCCCGGATTTATTAACAAATTCACTTCAAAGGAATTTATATAAATTTCCAGCCAAATAAAATGGCCTGTAATTAGGTAATTTGTTTTCTTGGATAATTGTAAATTAATTAAAAAAATATATCATAGAAAAACTTGTACATTAACTATAGTAGAGGGGTGTCCTATGTCTAGTCTGTTTTTGTACAGGAATTAATGTATATAATTTAAGTTAATTATTATATTTTGTATTTTATTTTGTAAGATTTATGAAAATTATTATAAAGCAACGTTTTTCTATGATAAACAGTTACTAAATAACGGCGGCGAATGATTTTTTTGCGTTTAAAGTAAGAATAATAAAATTTTCGCATCACAAGTGAATTGTTTAGGGCAGGTTTCGCTTGGAAATTCATGAACTCTGTATCATTTTTAGTATTATTTGTTACCATGTTTGAAACAAAATAGATAATACATTTTTTTATTGCTAGAGAAATTTTGTTAGATCAATCGTGAGAGTGCCTTAGCACCAATATTGACTGTTATTTTTGTACCAATTTACTGGTAAATTGTATATTTAGCACTGTGTTATTAAAAAGGTTTCAGAATACCCGTGTTTTATTCAGCTCGCCTTATACAGTGTGTTATGGAGTGGAATAAAATTATTTTTTAATTTTACGAAAAAACTAAATTCTTTTTAAAAAGTCCTGCTTTCAGAAAAATATAAAATAAAAGTTTGCCTTATTAAAATCTGGAATAAAGGGTACTAATAAATTAGGAAAAAATAAGATTGATTAGGTGAGAAGTATCGCTATTTATTATTTATTTATTCACCATATTTTTATAATACTAATTGTGTATCTAATAAACACAACTTGTTTTATATAATTTTGCTCTGAAAATGTTTAATAAAGACACTTCTCTCCGTATTTTAATTAACCTTTTAATCTTTAGCCTTAGAAATAACGATTGTTTTTCCTCTCATCTATTCCATCCATATACGCACTTTTATTTGGAGGACACTAATCGGCTTTAAAAGCATTTAAAAGAGCCGCGTTTCCGCGAATTCAACGGTTATCTGGGGGTTGGTTCCGATCAAGCGGGCGGTTTTTAATAAATTAAAACTAAAATCGACGACCTGCGCCCTCGAGCGCTGTCTCTGGCCGACGCGAAGGATCCTGCGTGCGGAAATCAATAAAGCTGTAGAAATGTGCCTCGGGAAATCAAGGATAACCGCCGTTTAAACTACCGACTTTGTCCACTCGAACCGGAAAAACCTACCCCTATTTTTTCTCATCTTTCGCGATCGGACTGTTCGAACACGAAGCCGCCGAATAGTAAGTTCAATCCGGTTGGGACGGCTGGAAAAATGCGCCGATTCGCGATTAATTACGTCGCTCCACTAGCCCAGTTACCGAGTTTTCCGGATAATAAACAGCGCTCCTTCTACGTGTGACAGCGGATCCTCCAGGCAAAATGTTCCGATTCGCGGCGTACTCGATTTGTTTGTTGTTGATTTTCTCCAAATGTTGCCACTTCCAAAAACCGAACGTGGACAATAAAAAGCACGACGTTTACGTCGCCGGGTTCTTTCCCTATGGAAGAGGCGTCGAAAATGCTGGCACAGGTAAGATCCTCATTAACTCTACGCTGGAGAAATGTCCAAACAAAATTAGAAGCTTTGTGTTAACTCTCGAAATCAACAAGTTATAATTTCTTTTGTACTAATTAGAAGTGTGTAATATTTTCCTGGAAAATGTGTTTTTTGGATTCCAGGTCGAGGTGTTATGCCCAGTGTTAAGCTGGCTTTGGACCATGTTAATGAGCACTCGTCTGTTCTAAGAAACTACAGGCTGCACATGTGGTGGAACGATACTATGGTAAGCTAAAATTTATCGAGTTTAAAAATTTCATATTGTATACACGGATATATGCCACTCTTCTTTAATATTACTTTTTCTTCAATGTGAATTTTTTCCACAGCTATATTGTATAATGAAATTCAACCCATATCCGTTATAATCGCTCCTTAAATGTACTAAATACACTCTTCTTTAAATTCTTTCTTTAATATTGTTTTTTCTTCAATATCAATTTTTTTACTCAGCTCTTATGAATAATGAAATTCAACCCTTATTTGTGGCTCAATTCGTTTTCCCTGTTTTCGTAATCAATTTTCCATCGTTGGGGAAAACCATGAGCATAATCGCAGAGCGTACCTGTATAGGGTTAGGCACGGTGCAAAAAAATGCAATTATGTGAAATGCACGTGAAGGGGTAGCAATTTTCCCGGTCGATCAAACGAGCAACAAACGGCCTTGTGAAATTATTTAATTAATTATATAACAGTATTAATCCGATATGTGCGCTTGATTTGCCCATGCAATGGTTTGGTTTATCCGGTTTAATGGGAAATAATTTTTATTTGCCTCGCTAATGTTCTTTCGGGGATGGAAAAAGACCCTTTTTCAGTGAATCGTGATCGCGGCGTTCGATGGGGTCGGGAAGTCAGTTGCGGCGGATTTTGTATTAGATTAAGTCCGTTCTCTGTCATCCCATCCTCATTTAATGTCCCATTCTGCGGAATATCTGATTTCAGGAGGTTTCGTTAATGCGATTTCCTCTCGCGTTTTCGGCCTGCTTTCGACGATATATCGCTTTTTAATGTCTCCGGTGTCTAAATAAAAAGTTAAATTGTGCAAGTTTTGCTCCGATCCCTTTCCGTGTTGCTCGGGCACCGCTCAAAAATTTATAAGAAGTCAATAAAATCGGGCAAGGTAACCGAAAAGACTTTAAACCGAGCTCACAAAAGTGACCAAAATCTTATACAGCTCATAAAAATTTTGTGTAATATAATTGTATACTTCCCTGTGCTGCTATTTTAGCGATTATATTTTTATTACTATTCCTCCATTTTAGTGCAATGCTGCAGTGGGAGTGAAAGCATTTTTCGACATGATGCACAGTGGCCCCAACAAACTGATGTTGTTCGGCGCAGCCTGTACTCATGTCACAGATCCCATAGCAAAAGCTTCCAAACATTGGCACCTAACACAGGTAGTACCACAATTTCCTATTAGTAGATAAGTTATAGACAAGTTATAGATAACTCGTTTTGCAGCTATCGTACGCTGACACGCACCCGATGTTCACCAAGGAGAATTTCCCCAACTTTTTCCGAATAGTACCGTCGGAGAACGCTTTCAATTCGCCCAGGCTGTCGCTGCTGAAGCAGTTCAATTGGACCAAAGTCGGGACGATATACCAGAACGAGCCGAGGTACTCTCTGGCCCATAACAGATTAGTCGCCGAGCTGGACACGATGGGCTACCAGGTGCTCGAAACGCAGAGTTTCACCAACGAAGTGAATTCGGCGCTGACGAAGCTGAAGGAAAAAGACACCCGGATTATTTTAGGTACAATTCCGATGTATCTAATTCGTTGATTTTAACCGCTTTGTTTGCAGGCAATTTCAACGAGAAGTGGGCTCGAGAGATCTTCTGCGAAGCCTACAAGCTGAAGATGTACGGCAAGAAGTACCAATGGATCATCATGGGCACCTACACATTCGATTGGTGGCATAAATTAGACCCGGAATTCAACTGTACGCAGGAGGAACTGCAATCGGCTTTAGAGCAAACTATTTTGACTGATCTGTTGCCTTTATCCACCAGCGGGGAAATCACTATATCCGGAATCGTAAGCTATCAGCACTAATTTTTAACCAGAGTTTAACCTTCTCCATTATAGACCGCAGACGAATACAACACTGAATACGAATCGCGCAGAGGCAACGAATACTCCAGGTTCCACGGCTACACCTACGATGGAATCTGGGCCTTAGCTTTGGCCATACAAAACGTAGCTCACAAAGTGAAATATTTCCGCAGGAACGAATCCGTCGTGGATTTCAGGTATAGAGATCCCATGTGGGAGAGACTGTTTTTGGACGCTTTACACAATACCAGTTTCGAAGGTAAGTCGTGGATTTTGCGCCTTAAAGGTAACCGAAAATATACAATATTTCAGGCGTAACGGGGCCCGTTAGATTCTACGATAACGAAAGAAAGGCGAGTATTCTCTTGAAACAATTCCAAGAGGGCCAGGAGATCAAAGTGGGAGAGTACAGTGCAGCAACACAGCACTTAGATCTGACGTTAGGAGCACCACTCAAGTGGATAGGGAAGTAAGTGGTTTATCGATCTAGATTCTAGACGATCTCGGGAATCGATGCAACAGGTGCAGTTTACACGTTTACCTTCGTTTTCAGGCACCCCCCGAAGGATAGAACTTTAGTTATAATCGAACATACCAGGGTAAACAAGACTGTTTATGCGATATTAGCAACGTGCGCGGTATGCGGCATAATAATGGCGATCGTATTTCTGGCTTTCAACATTAAATTTCGCAATCAACGTTACATTAAAATGTCGAGCCCGCAGCTGAATAACTTGATAATTATCGGCTGCATGCTGACCTATACCAGCGTCATCTTCTTGGGCTTGGACTCGGGACTGTCCAGCATCGGTAATAATAACAATATTTTAATTAAATCCCACCATAATCCAAGTGTATTTGCACGTTGTAGATGCCTTTCCGTACATTTGCACGGCCCGAGCTTGGACTCTTATGGCCGGATTCTCCTTGGCCTTCGGAGCTATGTTCAGCAAAACTTGGAGAGTTCATTCTATATTTACGGACGTGAAGCTGAACAAGAAAGTCATCAAAGACTACCAGCTATTTATGGTTGTGGGGGTTCTGCTTTTCATCGATTTAGCCATCATGACCACTTGGCAAGTGGCGGATCCGTTTTACAGGGACACCAAGCAAATGGAGCGTTACGTGAGTATACAACCTAAAAACGCCTTTTAATCGTGTTAATAATAATATTTTTAGCCTCATCCATCGAATGAAGATATAATCATAATTCCTGAGAATGAATACTGCGCGTCGGAACACCAGACGATATTCGTTGGGTCGATATACGCCTACAAAGGTTTGCTGATGGTAAATATTTGTAGAAATTAAATTAAAATGGTGGTGTAATCGGGGAAATTGTTATCAGATTTTCGGAGCTTTCTTGGCTTGGGAAACGCGTCACGTGTCGATTCCAGCTCTAAACGACAGCCGACATGTCGGTTTGTCCGTTTACAATGTTGCTATTATGTGCATTTGCGGCGCCGCAGTCGCTTTGGTGTTGGTAGATCACCAGGATGCCATGTTTTTAATTATTGGTAAGTGCTTAACCGACCTGCATTCAGCAGAAACGCTCATTATACGGTTATTATTGCAGGAGTATTCGTGATGTTCTGCACTACAGCAACATTGTGGCTGGTATTTGTGCCGAAGATGCTGGAATTGAGGCGAAACCCGGCTGGGTCTATAGACAAAAGGTTCCGGCCGACACTCAGACCGATGTCGAAAACTAGGAGGGATTCTAGCGCGTCTGAATTAGAATCGAAAATAAAGGACGTGAAAAGCTTGAATTCCAAGTATAGGAAGACCCTCTTGGACAAGGAGTCCGAGTTACAGGTAAGAATACTTGTAGTAAAAGAGGATTTCGATAAGAGTAACCTCCTGCAGATGCTGATAAGGCGTTTGGGTAACGAAGCGAAGGAAATACTGGACTCTAGAGAATCCATGACTGATACCAACAGATTATCCGTGCCGTTGTTGCGGCGAGAAGCGCCCAGTGCAACAGAAACCAGCGATTTGACATCGCTGTGCAGCTTGAGCTCGCAGGACTACGCGTCACTGCAGCGAGCTGATAGTCAGAAGTAAGTTCACATAATTTCCATTCGTTTGCTGTTTCAAAAATGTTATCCACAATTTCAATTTGCAGCCACCAAAGTCACCATAGACTCAAGTATGTCCGAATTATAAAGACTTCATATAGGAGATTTGCAATCGCCTGTCTATTTCTCAAGTGTCCTAGATTAAAGAAATTTCGGGTGTTGAAATTTCTTGATCTATGGATTCTAAGTTTTTATTAGAAGAGTTTAGTGGTTTAGGAAAGAATTATTGTTGCTCTGTAGTTATTGGATATTTTTTAAATTTTCTAAATCAATATACTCTTTGTGCATTAAAAGTGCTGCAGCTAGCATGTGGAATGGCTCAAATTTCTATATTATTGTAGCGAAAATCTACAAATGAGATTAGAAATTATTAGAATAGTACTATTATTTATAAACCTATATTTCGTGCGTGAAATGATAATATTCTAAACTACAATAATTCTGGAACAAAACTCTAAAAAAAAGTTGTTCTGGAATTGAATTCGATGCATTAAGACTAACAACAAACTTATGAATTTTCTAGAAAAAGGAAAGTAGGTATCGAATCACCTAAGCTAGAAAAATCTCCGCAAAACACAGCGAAATATGAGGAAGACCAACCCGAACAGAGACACCTAAACGGGAACCTCAAACAAAACATCGAACCCACCGAAATCGACACTGTTTACAACAACGTAAAAGATGCTGTGCCGCCAGACTACGAAATTCCACCCCAGCAAACTGACTGTAAGAAAGAAGAGGCCAAAACGAAGACTCCCATTCACGAGAGACGGTGAGTCCCCTTGAAAAACCACCCTTTATTGCTATGTACTAATAATTCTGCAGGATGTCCCAATCGTTCGACTCGGGAGCGATGACGGTAACCCGGAGAAAATCGAGTTTGAAGGCAGAGTCGTTGCCTGAAGAAGAAACCGCTTGTTACCACGGCAGAACGACGCCCAAGAAAAAACCTGAATACGGCACTCACGTGGTATCGAAAAGCGAACTTTGGGATACGGGCAGTCAGCACAGATGCATGAAAAGCCATCAGAAAAGCAGCAGAGTTAGCATATCTCAAGACGAAGGTAACGATTTTACCGATTCTTCCTTGTTCTTAGTTCCCTGAGCTCTAGAGACCAATGAAATTTAGATTCAAGTAGATACAAGATACTAGTATATTGAAATATTTTCTAATTCATCCTAGTTCTTAGTTCCCTGAGCTCTAGCAATCAATGAAATTTAGATACAATAATACAGGGAGAACTAACTAGTATATTGAATTATTGTCAAATTCATCCTAATTGCTAGTTCCCTTCATTAATTTCTTAAGATGCAAGTAAAATTGACTTGTGTTTTAGACGATTCCTCGCATATCCATCGAACTGTATCGGAAAGGAACCGGCACTCATCGCCAAGGGAAAAGCGGGAAAAATCCCCGGCGAAGAAGCAACAAGACCAGCAGAAAATGCCGACGAACATCAGCAATCAAAAGTGCAACAAATTGGGCTATTTCCAAAGTACTCCTAACGTAAATTCGTTGAAAACCACGTCTCAACAGCCCAAAAGGGACAAATCGATGTACAATGCTACATCGGAAAGCGAACTTTTAGACCGAGAGATTTTACCGATTTTCCAAAAATTATTAACGGAACGCAATAAAAGCCAGCATAATATAGACTATTCGTTCGGCAGGTCGTGTCCCAATATTTCGATTAAGTGCGACATCGTCGAATATTTGTAAATTTATATGCCTTCTTATAAATGGACTTAGGCTAACTACATAGGTACATATTAGAGACTACAATTTTATGAATGATTAGAACAACACAGAGAATAACTGCATGTAAAGTTAGGTGCAGCATATAACCAAAATAACAAGCAAAAGGATGGGTATTAATCTACATATTATTACGTAAATAGTTGCGCGCCTTCGCAGGTAATTTGTATCAAATTAAGTCGACAAAATTTTGTGTATAATAATAGTACATAGGTATTATGTCTTGTCAATTTATTAACTTCGTAAGATTTAAATATAGGTGAACGTCCGATCCTAAATATAATTTCAATTTTTTACAAAATTTACATTCGAAACTTCGTAGATAGATAATAATCATCCCCTTGAATAGTTTTGCAATGCTCTGTGGAAATTTTCAGGTGCATTTAATTTTTTTTAGATTAAAAAATTTCTGATAGTTTACATTAGGTTTTGTTAACTTAACAAATTTGTATCGCAACGAATAATTACACTGCCAATTTATTAGTTTGTTTTAGTATGTAATTTATTCTTAGTTATAATTTTTTTAATGTCTCTGTGCATTGCAAAAATCAAATGTACCTAGTCTAAGGCTTTAAATAAAATGTAGTTAATTTTGTAAATGTTCACTGTAAATATTTTTTAACACTTAGATTAATTCTGTGTATTGTACACAAATCTTGGAAAGAACTTTAATATTAAATTACCTATGCTCTTTTAGTCGATTTATTAAAAATCTTGATTATACATTTTTGTTAATGTTATTAATAGTTTAAAATGTTGTTTAATTGTAAACGCTGTTGAGAAAAGGTAATATTATGTCTAAAATGTATCTCATCAAGAAGGTAGTACATATAACTATGTTATCCTTAACAAACCATCCAATTATTGTGAAACCTTATTCAAATTTTAGATTATTAATAAATTCTCCCCAAATTATTACATTAAGCATTTAATTTAAATATTTACAAGTTTAATACAACTATTTTGTGGCTACCTATTAGAAATTCCTCCTTCTACTAGTTTTCTCATTTTTTCATTAATATCCTCGGATTTCTTCTCGGGTGCTACCAACGGTTTTATCCAATGGTTTCCAAAATGCAAGATAACAGCTGCTCCTACTAATACTCCTACCAAACCAGCTTTCTTGGATAATTGCAATGCCATAATTAATAATACGTTGAAATAATAAAATGACTAGAACATTCTAATTTTGAAAAATTATTAGTAGAATTAGGGAATTATTAACCTCAAAAAAGAGGCACTTGACATTAACGTCAAGTGAGACATATGACATTTTTGACAGAATTCTTCATTTTTTCGTTTAAATTCGTCTTCCCTTATATAGAGTATTCGGCAAATTTTATATTTTTGACATTGACGTTGGCATTTCCCTAGGCAATTTTTCAATAATTATTTTTGTTTTCAATTTATAGTCCCCGTAGATGTTTGTAGCTATTATTTCATACAAATTTAATGAATGTGGTAATCCTTAAGTATCGAAAGATATTCCTGGACAGTTATTAGAAAATATTGGGAATTCAAAGAATTTAAAATTTTTAAGTTGTTTGACCTGTCCTGTCAGAATAATATGGCCGCCAAATTTATCAGTTCTGCTATATCATCTTTCAGAAATATTTAGCCGAAAAATAGCGAACATTGGGCAGAAATTAACTTCGAAACAGTGTTATTTACTTTATTTAGGACTGTTTTATTAATTTTAAAGAAGCAAAATGAAGGTGACACTAAAAAATCTTCAACAACAAACCTTTATTGTAGACATAGAACCGACAAAAACGGTATTGTATATTTCATTGATAATACTCGTAATATTCTACTAACGCTTTTGCAATCGTAGGTTAAAGAGTTAAAGCAAAAAATCGAATCGGAAAAGGGGAAAGATTACCCTTCGGAAAATCAGAGACTGATCTATGCAGGTTAGTTTTCATATGACCATATCGCTTTCAAAACATACATAGTTAAGTCTCTTTTTAGGCAAAATACTTACAGACGAGTCCGTTTTGTCTGAATACAATATTGACGAAAAGAAATTTATAGTTGTAATGGTCACTAAACCGAAACAGCCAGAAAAAACCGAAGGTGGAGATGGTGCTACGTCTGCAAGGTACATATTACAAATACTCCTATAATATCATATATAACTGTACAATTTCTTTATCTCTTAGTACTACACCTGCTAGTCCTCCCGCAAAACCAACCACCGCTCCTGCAGCTGCAAAGAAAGAGACCACAGAAGAACCGACTCCCGCAGCTCCGAAGAAAGAGGCCACAGAAGAAACAACAACTCCGACACCTCAAGCAGCTGCGAATATGCCCGCTATCATAAGTAGTGTTGCGGAATCCGCTTTACTAATGGGTGAAGAGTATGAAACCACAGTGAGGAACATAATAGACATGGGGTATGCTAGAGACCAAGTTGAACAAGCACTTAGAGCCAGTTTTAACAATCCCGATAGAGCAGTAGAATATTTGATTAACGGAATACCTCTATTAGAAGATCAAGAATCTGTAAGTACGCACATTTTGCTCCAATTTGCATTTATATGTTCGATTTTCCAGGTAAACGAGACTGCCGATTTATCCGGAGTGGACGAAAGACAATCCGATACCGATGACCCGTTGGCGTTTTTGAGAACCCAACCGCAATTCCAACAAATGCGGCAAGTCATCCAGCAAAATCCCCAGCTGTTGAATGCCGTTTTGCAACAAATCGGACAAACCAATCCTGCTTTGCTGCAATTAATATCGCAGAATCAGGAATCATTTGTAAGGATGCTCAATGAGCCGGCTGCTGGTGCCCCAGCTCCTGCTAGCGGAGGAGGAGCTATTTCTGGTGGGTATGATTAATACAATTTGTTATTATCGGAATGAAAATTAATTTGTTTATTTCAAGGTGGCGCACAAGCAGCTACGGGCGGTCCTCCGCAAGGGATGATTCAAGTAACGCCTCAAGACAAAGACGCCATTGAAAGGTTGAAGGCTTTGGGTTTTCCCGAACATTTAGTAGTACAAGCCTATTTTGCATGCGAGAAGAACGAAAATATGGCCGCTAACTTCTTACTCTCTCAAAATTTTGATGAATTTTAAAGAATACTATATCGATTTTACTCGATTTTTTTGTTTACGGTTTTTAAAAAGCTCCTCGCCCATCCACCCCGTTTGTTTACCACAATTTCATTTAAAATAGTGGATGGCCAGCCTTATTTTTTTATTTGTAATTCCACATTGAAGTTTTTTTTTTGAGTTTGAGGTTGTATTGTAATTGTGTAACTTGCTGTAAATAGGCTAAAAAAATAAAAAGAAATAGTAAAACCTGCTTTGAATTTTTTTAGAAGTTAATAATGTAATTTACTTTGTAATATACTATTTAGCATGATTACTTTTCGGGTTATTTATTATAAGAATTACATTTCCTGGCTACCACAATGTTATATATTTTACAATGTCTAGAAAATATATTTAACAGTGCAATGTTCCTTGTGTATTTATTTATAATCCTTATACAGGTTGATGCAATTTAGCTTCGAATATAGGCTATGGGTGCAACAAAGACAACCTCCATTAGACACTCATAAAGGAAAGAGAAAGGGTGATATTGTGCGATTGCAATTTTCTTACTCGCTTACCACTATTATTTTAACAATCTTTGTTCAACTCATAGAATTGACCATATTGCAAACTTTTATGTACTAATGTGTATAATATTATCTCTTGCTTTACCAGGATATTGTTCAGATATTTTTAGTATTTTGATTTATATTTAAACCCTTAAAAAACCCTTATGTTACGCTCGTGTCAAATGTCACCATATTAAGCCTACTTCGATTTGAAACGTCTAATTCCAACTTATTAGAATTTAAATTCATGTAATGAATAAAAATATCGCAGAAGAAAAGGCGTCTTAGAAACGCATCTTTTTAATAGAAACGTTAAAAAATCGTTAAGTAATATTTAATGACGCACACCCTAATTTTATGTAAATTCCGTGTCGCCACCCTTAGAAGCATTTGTTTACAGTACATTCCCAGCCAACGTCGTCTTTAAATTCAATAATTAAAATCGTTCGGTTTAAAGTCAACCTTCGCATGCTCTTTGTTCAATATTTTTTATTAAATAACGAGGCGCAAAAACCGCTTCGGCCTCAACAAAGCCAGAAATTCCGTTTTTTCTTTTATTTTTCCGTCTCGCAGCGGATAGAAATGTTTATAGCGCAGACTGTATCAAGCCGGCAAATTGCAAATGGCGGCAATGAAAATCTATAAATAAATATCGCATTTCGAATCGTTACCACGTTTTTAGTTCAGCAAAAATTGCGTTTGGCCGCGTTTTAATCAAGTTTTCGCAAGTTTAAACAAAAATCGGTAAGTGACCAATCGATTTCGATGAGAAAATGTGGCCGAAAGCGTGTTGTTTATATTTTAAAATCGTTCGTACACCCCCAGCGAGAGAACAAGTAAATATTGTATAACGCCGAAGTAAGCTGCGACGTACGTTTCACTCCTTACATGCTTCTAACGTACGTTCTTAGTGTGACTTGAAAGTCGAAACTCAAGTCTGAGATAAGTTCTGTTAAGCAATATAATTATTTAAGTGATACATTTTGCATTAAAAGTTTTTATCGATCTTTTAAGATTTTTTTTCATGTGTTGTGGTGATTTCATGAATTTTAAACGATTCAAAGGTAATAATAATCGTGCATTTGTGCAGGGGTAAGAATCCCATCGAATAATATTGCTTGTTATTGTTTTTGTTGTAATATTTTTTCGTGCTATTATTTAAGGGTTAACCAAAATGGCGAGGCGTGCTTTTATATAATGTTTATTTTAATAATTGTTATTTTTAAACGCAACACTGATTCATATTTGTGTTTAATCATCTTCTGGAGCGTGTTTTGTTAACTATTTTGTTGAAATTCTGAGCTGCCGAGCTAATTATAACTAATTAAATGTTTATTTTTGTGTGGCGGCGCCGCTTCGGGTAGGCCGTACTTAACATTTATTTAAACCGCTGAATACTTTGTCGAATAATAAGAGTGTATTCCACCGAATAGGTTATGTTTTGGGGGAAAAATTCGTTTTCAAGCGTGAGTTTGTTTTCATCTATTTTTCTCGCATTTACATCTAGATACCTACCCTTCATGACCTCTGATATTTTTCTCCGATTTTATTATTGTTGTTTAATCTAGTAGGCAAGAGTTAGTTGTTTTGAGTAGATATTAAATTTTTAATTAAGTATGCAAGTAATTATAGCACAAAAAAATCACGCTAATTTTTCTGATATCATTACAAACAAAAATCTATGCTGGTGTTATGAATGACTTCCAGATTTAGAATAAAATTTTATGAAAGAGATAAGATTAGGCACATTTAAATATTATCCAGATGGTGTAGCGTAAAGATATTGAGAAAGCAGGTAATTTATTTTTAAACATTTAAACAGCTGCGATAAATGTAAAAAAATTGTAACAGATCTCTTACGTGTGTGATGTAGATATTCGGGATAAGTACCGATAAAATAATATTATCTGTGTTAATTTTCGAATATCAGCTACTAGAGATATTTTTGTTTAAATAATACAAATAAATATCTCGAAAAATATAAACTATGCTTTATCAATGCAAACCACAAATCTCGTACGATATAAGATACATAGAGATACTTATCGGACAAATATGCGAAATTTTATCATTGGATACATTTTGTACTTAAACAACAAACTTTTTGCAGGTTTAGGACATTAAAATTCCAGTTTTAATTTGACCGCATCAATTTTTAAATGCCATTGCGCTAAGGGCAACAAAGGGACTTCAGTTACGAAAAAGAAAGATGGTTACCACCCCGCCGCAGCAGTTCTGTGTCCGTTGGAACAGTTACCAATCAAATCTCCAAAACGCTTTTCCGAAACTCCTTACCTCCGAGCATTTCGTCGACGTGACTCTGGCCTGCGAAAATGAAATGCTCAAGTGCCACAAGGTGGTCTTGTCGGCGTGCTCTACCTACTTCGAGAAGTTGCTGTTGGACAATCCTTGCCAGCATCCCATCATTTTTATGAAGGACATGAAGTAAGTCGAAGCATTTTTTTTTTGTATTTTCGAATCATTTTTTATCGCGTTTTTCAGATTCAATGAAATGCAGTCGCTGGTTGACTTCATGTACAAGGGCGAAGTGAACGTGACTCAGGACGATTTGCCTTCGTTGCTGAAATCGGCCGAGGCTTTGCAGATCAGAGGCCTTTGCGGGTCCGATCAGCTGCTTAATCCGAACTATTTCAGCTATATTAAGTCGAATTCGACGTCGCAATATCCGCAAAACCAATCGGCACCTTCTACTGTAAGTTGTAAGCCAATAGATTGATCGATTTTCTACGCAATTTTCGTTGAATTTCAGCCGAAAGTCGGTTCTCCCGTACCATCGGAGAACAAACTACAGCCCAGCCAGGTACCAATGAACAAAAACTGTGATACGCCACTAAAGAAAGAAACGAATCAAGTTACTGAAGGGTCCGATAGTGGTAACAATCCTTCTTCGTCAGAATGCGATTCAAACGACGGAATGCTGCAAATAAAAGGTCACTATTACTCATCATTCGTTATGCTTTAATTGACTTTTTATCGTTTGCAGAAGAAGAAGAAGTCGAAGTCGATGAAACCTTTTACGAAGGTGAGGCCGAACTCATGGACCAGGAATTGACAGAAGAAGAAGGAACCATCAATACCAGTGTTAAATCTGAATTTTCACCAATCGCCAACGTATCTTGCCAGTACGACTCATCACAAGGTAACCGTTTTTTTCGAGCAAATTATACCGGTTGAAGGTTATCGTTGAAACACAAATTCGGTTTGAGGAACCTTCTGTACACGTTTTGTTGTAGGTTCCGCCACCAGACGAATCCGCAGATCGGACGAGGAGCTTCGAAGGGCAGCCGAATGCATCACCAGAGGACAAACGTTCCAAAACGTCAGCGACCAATTCAACATCCCTATATCGACCATAAGGTTCTACATGGCGCGGAAGGGCATCCTGCCGAGACGCAAGCGGGGCAGGGCGTGCGCGGGCCCCATGGGCGTCGGCGTGTCGGGCATGCCCATCACGACTACCTCGTACAATTCACCCGCTAGTCCTATCGGCCCTCCGTACCACATCGTCCATTATAAATTGCCGGCATTGGGCGTTTCGAAGTTAAAATAGGTATAGGTCATTATTTTTGATTTGGTATTTTGAAGTACTTACACGGGAAGCCGGAAGATTTCTTTACACTTATTTTAGTTCCTTTTTTTTATTTAGGAGAATCTTTTAAATGTACTCGAGCCAGAAACGGATTCGGAGCTTCTTCGAAACCTACTTGTTAGTAGAAAAAATGAGTAATACTTGACGTATCCGTAGAATCTGTCTTCTGTGTAAGATTTAATAATAGTTTTGAATTTTTTTTGGTTCGAGTAGGTTCTTATTGGTAGCAAAAAGTATCGATTCGGAAAAACATTTTTGCCAGTAAGTTATTTTTTTTAAGTTACGAATCCCAGTATTTCGATTACCTGTCTATAATTATTTGGAACGCAGAAACTTGAATTCGATTGGTACAAAATGCAGTATTTTATTTATTGTAATAATCGTGTAAAAATGAAATTGTATTAGCGCGTTTTCGTTACATAACGAAAATAACGTAGTTTTTGCGATTCCAAGTAAAAACGTTCGTATTCGAATGACTCGGTTTATTCTTTTATTATTTAGTTTTATTAATTTTTGATCTCGTTTATGTTTTTTTTTCTCTCTTATTTATGTATCGCTCTATGGTAAGTGTGTATTTTTTGCGCCAAATATTTCATTGATTTCTTTACGCAATCTGACGAATTGTCTTCTTGAAAAAAAAAATAATTAAGGAAAAATTGTGTTAGAAAGAATAATTAAGTAGTACGTGAAATTAGTGAATATACGGATTCTGGTGATTAAACGAAATCAAGTGTTGTTTGTACAATATTTTTCTGATATTATGACATCTCAAATTGAAACCAATACTAGTCTAAAATGGTAATTTTTTTATATGTTTTTTTTAGTATTTTTTTTGCATTTTTGCATTAGTTCTTAGTCATGCTGCCATTCGATTATAATTTTTAGTTTACGTACAGGGTAAACGTGTTTGGTTTTTAACTGTTCATTGCAGTGATATGCACGGTGTCATTTAGTTCAAAAATAAAATAGAGTGGCTTCCATAATATCGGGTTGAGCAATATGAAAATCCCACCCTGCAGTTTTAGTTGTACGAATTTTTTCGAACTATTCTATAAGTTTCATATTACTCGATCTAATAGTTGCCTTCTTCGACAAATATGTACCTACGCGTATATTTCATGATACTCATTGTGTACTTATGCTAAGGTTAAAGGACTGACTGAGTGGCAGCATCAATACTAGCGATATGACAAGTAAAATAATTTCAAAACTGTTGTATCTTCGAGTGAAACACTTCGTTTGATGATGATTTACGTTTGGGTCATTGATAATTTAAAGCACAAACTCCGACTATATTTTTGGTACATTTTTGAAATTATTTTGAATCTCGAGTTATATACCTGATTGTAGCGCTTATTTTTTTAAGTAGTATTTTTGTATTTATACCTGTGAACCGTTTCTTAACTCGAAACGTAATATTTTTGCCAGTGATAGATCAATTTTTTTTATTGTAATTTGATCTGAAACATTCTAATTTTTCATAGGAACCGCACTCACCTCATAGCAACAATACAAACAAATATGTAAATTGGTTTAAGATACATACATTTTTTGTTTCAATCGAAAAACATAACGTTCAGTTTTTGGAACTATAACTAAGCAATATTTTCTGTAAATTTTACGGTCTGGTGAGTATATGGAAAATATTGAATTTTTTTTCTTAATAATTATAAGGAAATATTCTTACTCTTTTACGATTGATTTATAGTGCACTAAAAATGTAAAAGGAAAGGAAGGTAGCCAATGAGAGAATGCTGAAGATAGAGAAAATGAGACTACAGAATTCGGATAGTTAGAGATTTCATCTAATTTTAAGTTGGTAATCTTGAGATTCGTTGTAGGATTGAAACAAAAAATCCTTTTTCTAAGCCGTCAAGATAGAAATTATACCACATAGGTGCCAGAAATCTAATGTGTAAAAAGAGTAAACAATCGTATGTATAATATTATGAACAGAGATTATAGAAAAGGTGTACTTTCAATAAACATGCAAAAATATTCTGTAATCTCCGTAATTTATAAGACTTTAGCTAAGGAGAATTAGATTAGAAACATTTTTTTAATATGATTAACTGTGTTATTTTTACATGTCTTATGTTTTTTTTTATTTTGTATTTTTCGATCATATTTAGTAAGTTATTTCTTTAGTTAGCATTGTGTACTATAATCTTAGAATAGTATTTTCTTCATTGTCGAATTATCTTTTTATGAGTGTACGTTTGATACGTTTTTATGATATTCGTTTGTTAGCAGCTCTTCGTTTTCGTTCTCTTAACATCATCCTCCCCCTGTAAAGTATATTATGTGTAAAAGTGCCATTTACAATATATTTTTCTAGTTAAATAGAGCGCTTATGTCTTGTGACTTAGACACTATATACAGTATTCAGTCGTAAATATACAAGTATTATACAAGATTTTTTTTCTTTTATTTTGCCAATAAACCTAGTCTAACTTATAATTTTAAGAAATAATAGGACAACACGTGAAAAATATAATGTGCTATATATTTTTATATGATTATAACGTGTACTTCGTAATATTTTATCTATTCGGCACGATTTTTTTTAAATTTGAATGTTTTTATAGCTCGGGGAATATTTTGTTATTTTTCTGAAATTGTTGAAAATAATTTTCCACACTTTAAATTCTATAAACAAAGCAGTTTACACAATTTTTTGAAAATTAATATAGAATTCAAGACTAATTTATTTTTCACTTAACAATTAATATTTCACTTAATTCCGTCTAATAAAAAAAAATTAAGGAGCCGGATAATAGTAATTTGTGATCTCAACAGGGTATTATAAAAATTGAGCAAATTTAAAATCTTATTTCCAGATCTCTGTCTTCGAAAAATGACAATACTATTACTATGAATTATCTATTACTGTATTATAACAATTATTCATTACCGGTGATAAGGATGCGTAAACATTAACATTTCTGTATTTACACGCGGAAAGTCAGCAAATTGGTCTAATGTTTCCACGGTTCTGAAACTGAAAGTAATTGCGTGTAAATTACCAGTATGAATGTGCTTTGGTCGGTGTATACGTTTATTAGTGAGTTTCATTTGGGAACTATTTATTATAATTTATGAATTAAGTACAACGTTTTTGCCAGCTTAATGATTGTTGAAAATTATGTTCTATTGCGAATTATTCGATTTATTCAAATAGGGCAGGAATTGTTTTGCAATGTTAATTTTCGAACTAACTAAAAATTTATACAGACTAATTTTCAGATAAGTGTAGCGTATTGAAATGGAATTAATATAATTGAACAAAAATTGACAATCAAGATATTTTTGAAATTACTTTTATTAAAAATTTCAGTTATATTGCAAAACACTTGGGCAAGTCAAAGAATTGTTGGAGGTCGCATAGCCAAACCTGGTGAATTCCCATACACTCTAAGTTTAAGGTAATAAATTTTAACATTTATTTGATGTTAGGTGTTCTATAGGCATAGTCAAAGAAAGTAGTTTATATACTCTTATATTTTATTTATGCCTGTAGGTGCTAAATAAATTTAAATTTTTTGACGGCATCCTTAAATAGTAATAGACCGCAAATGACAAGAAGCATGAATGGTCAAAAAAAAGATGATTTTGATATTCTCAATTCAGCACTAATTTGCTATAATATATTCTTTATGTTAACCCTAAATATTTAATAAAGTAACAAACACTTCAAAAATAATCAGTTTCAAATCGCATCAGATCGAAATATTCAATCTCATACCAACCCAAGAAAAACTAAAACCAAAAAAACTAAAAAAAGAAAGAAGAAGAAGCGAAGCGTTTTTTATAACCTTAAATATTTCGAAATTTCTGTACTTCCCAATTAAGTGCGATCTTATTTCGTTTATACCGAGCATATAATTAAACGCACTCGTCTAAATCTACATTTAGCTATGGCCAAACAACCTTTAAAGGCCGCACAAAGGGAATTCTACAATTTGCGATGGAACAATTACTTCACCAACATACTGCAAGTATTCAACGAACTTCAACAAACCGATCGTATGGTGGACGCGACTTTGGTTTGCGAAAATCAACACATAAGGGCCCACAAAATAGTGTTATCCGCTTGCAGCGACTTCTTCATGGATATTTTCCAAAATATGAGCCAAGTCCATCCGGTAATCGTGTTCCACGAAATCAAGTATCGCCATTTGAGGCAAATAGTCACCTTCTTGTACCAGGGCGAAGTCAAAGTGCAGGACACCGATCTAGAAGGCGTGCTGATTTTGGGGGAGAAATTGAAAGTGAAAGGTTTATCGTCCGTTAAAATGAAACACAACGTACCGACTTCAGTGAAGCAGTCCGATCGAACTACCGATATCATCAAATACGAAATACACTCGCCAACGAAGGGCGTTGCCGTTAAAAAGCGCAGTAAAATTGACCAAACCGGCCACTTTGCTTTTAAGAAAATTAAACTCACATCACCTGTAACCGAGACAAAGACCGCGGAAGTACAAGACGTTTCGGAAGTAGACTACGTAGATCTCAGTAACTGCAATGACGAGCAAATTAAAGATACAAGTACTTCCAATAAAAAATATTCAATCAACGATACGCAAGAAGCTAAAGTAGATTTAATAGAGCATTCTACAAACAAAGACACAACTGATACTAACAAAGAACACTCTACAATTTTCAAAGAAGCCCCAGATAAAAAAACCACACATGAGAATGACGCAGTTAACATTACAAACATTAAAAAAGAAGTATTGGATACAGACAGGGATACTAATCCTAAAGAAGAAGCGCCCGATGAAAAACCTACCAATGTCTCCAATAAAGTTAAAAATTCTTCGGAAACGGCGGAACAGATCTCGGAGAGTAACTCGAGCAAGCCAATCAGAGCTTTCATTCTGTTCTCGAAGGACTGGAGGAAGAAACTGGAAGTGGAACATCCGGACGAGAATTTCAAGGAAATATCCGTCAGGTTGAGCAACCTTTGGAAGTCATTGACAGCTGTAACCAAGGAGACTTACTACATGGCAGCTAGACGGGAGCAATTGAGTAAACCTCTCGATAAGTGAAAACTCCTTCAGATAAGTAAAATTGTGCATTAATTACACAGGGTGTTGCACAAGAGCCGATACATAAGTATTGATTTTTGTTCTTATTCGAGACTCCCTGTATGAATTAATATGGATCGTATAAATCTAATGTCTCGCAGCAATTGACAGATTTTGAGATAATAGAACCTCTACAATCGTACATGTGAATTTGTGAAATCCATTCCTTCAAAATGTAAATTATTGAAGTAATAATTACTGTTAAGATTTATTTATGGCTATGATTTAGGTAAGTTTAATAAATCATATAAAATAGGAGAATATAGTTTTTTTTTTCAATGTAACTTCTCTCATTTACACCTACTGTTATCTATTCCTTTATCTTTATCCAGCTACCCTACTTTTAGTCCCAGTTCCATTTTAACTTGTTGGATAATTCTCAATTTTCAGAATCGGTGGGTCCCACATATGCGGGGCAACTTTAATTAGCAATGACACGGCTATATCGGCGTCCCATTGCTTCGAATACACCGGCTCCTACACCGTGAGAGCAGGAAGTAACTTCCTGCACAAGGGAGGAGTTGTAACCAACGTAAGAAAAGCCATCCTGCATCCGTATCACCGGGATGAAAACCAAGACTACGACTTCGCCATCTTGAAGCTCGACCCGCCTTTGAAGTAACCGCTTTCAACGGATCAAAAGCGATCAATTATGCGTTATTTTTATGTTGTTTTGTTAGGTTGTCTTCGACTATACAGCCGATTAAACTGGGCCTTTCCGAAGAGAGCTGTTTGAAGGAGGGGGCCAAAGGAACGGTGACGGGTTGGGGATCCCTCAACGCCAACTTCCCGGGCGCCGTGGAGAACATGCGCGTCGTCCAATTGCCCGTGTTGCCCATGTCGTATTGCAAAACCAGTTACAACATGGTTGAGATTACAACGAGAATGTTCTGCGCCGGGTACCGGGAAGGAGGCAAAGATTCTTGCCAGGTAAGCTTAGTGAATAAAGTAAATAAGAACGGTGGAGGATATAGAAAGTCGATCTACAATAAAAGTGGTTTTATTTTGCGGTAAAAACTCTTCCTAATTGAAAATTACAGGGCGATTCTGGCGGGCCGTTCGTCGTAAACGGGCGTTTGTGCGGCGTGGTGTCCTGGGGATTCAACTGCGCCCAACCCGGTTATCCTGGAGTTTACACGAACGTACCGATGTTCAGATCATTCGTAAGAGTCAACCGTAAATAAAGTTAGAAAACACCATCTCCTCTAAACCAGTAAATACCGTTGCATTTTAATATCCCACTTCTGCACTTCAATTTAGTAATTTCGCTCTGAAATGTATCGCTACGTAGGCGACTCCGATGGAAAACAAGGCCGCTAGCAATTCGCAGGATAACCAAGGACCTTCGTAAACACCGGAATGGTTAATTTTCACTGTAGCAAACACCGGTATGTCCGATATATTCTCGCCGTTCCTGATCGCTTTTCTGATCACCAAATAGCCGGTTTCGTTGTAAACGTCGATGCTGATGACGCCGATTTTGGCGGTTTTCACGTCCTCGGTCCAGCTGATTTGGTATTTATCCTGGCCCACTTGGGCGACCGGCGTCATCCCGTCGCCCAGCTTGGCGTAGAGGTTCCCGGCGCTGCCCGACTCGCATTTCACGTAGAAATTCGAAATGTACGCGACGTGCTTGAGTATCGTGGCGTCCTGGGTGGTGTACGACGTCGAAATTATTTGCGGGTTCTCGCAGTTTTCCGCTGTGGCCGCCAACAGGCCGCTCAAAATGTGCAGTATTAGAATCATGCTTGGAGGTTGAGGCGAGCGCGATCGATAGTCTCTGTGTTGTGACGTAGGAAACGTCAAATCGCTGATGCGAGGGCGATAAATGAGGGTTGAGATATAGGGGAGGGTGAATGTATTTATTATAGCATTGTGAATGTACCCCATACACCCCGCGAAAATATTAACGAATCGATTTTTTTTAAATCTCGCAGTGAACGAGACTTTCATTATTTAAAAGTATTTGTTAAGACTAAGAGTATAGGCTTTCGAGCTCCCGGTCTATGCGACAGAGCTCATCATATCGTATACAGTGAAGAAGTCGAGCTCGCGCAGCGGGCGAGACCTTGATTATTTAACTGTCTTCGCGTAGAAGTCCGTTTGCGTTCGAGCTGTGACTCTATGCGGCAGAGTCCATCGTTATTTAAAGGGAATAAGTTGAGCTCGCGCAGCGGGCGTGATCTTGATTATGTAACTATCTTCGCGTAGAAGGCCGTCAGGCCTTCGAGCTGCGGGTATATACGGCAGAACACATCTAGAGTAGAGTTATCTCTTCGATTTAAATATTATAATAGCTTAAAAGAAGATGCAAGTAGAGATATTTTAAGGTGCATGTACCCCTGCAGTGTGGGGAAGAGAAAAACAACATTTTAATTTAGTTATTTTATTTTTGGCACCTTCCACAAATTAGTTGCAAACAAAAAGCACATAAAACAATACAATTAAAATAAAATAATAAATATAAAATGCAAACTAAATCTATAACGAATAAAATATGAAATTACTTTAACGATTGTCAACCGAGTACTGGAAGATAATTATCATTAACAAAAAAAAGCATTTAAAATATTTGATAATTTATCACAGACTAAAGTGCTACTTATATCGAATTCGAGTATTTCATTCGAAATATTTAATTGAATTATTATGCTGCGTATTGTCGTTGCTGTTGTTCCAAATAAAAAATAATTTGAATTTTTAAGCCTAATTACCGAGTGCCACGTATTTATTACAACAGTATATATAATTTGTTATCTACAAAAAACGTGCGTATAAAAACATTTTATCAATATAACTACTATTTTTTTAAAATAATTTTTAAAGTACGCATCAACAAATGAACCAATAAAACTTTATAATATAAGGGAACAGATTAATAGTAAAGAAACTTCGATTATTAAAATGTAGTTAGTTAGTCTTTTGGATACAAAATAATCTCATAATATAAAATAAAAAATACGTATAAAAAATCCTGTATGTATGTAACACAAAAATTGAGTAATGAGTACGATTCTAATAAGCCTAAATAAACCAAAATGGCTATAAAACGTTGGTTCCTTTACCTACTTGATTATTTGTTAGATATCTACAAAACTATTTGGCCACTTCATCGATGGTTACCAGCTAAGGTATACAGTGAATCATTACTCTATCAGGAAAATAAAATGCTCGTGACTAAAATGGTTACTATAGTGACATTTACATTGCGTGATGAACGTATTTGATATCTAACATCAGAAACCGTTCAAAGATGGCATCGCAAAATGGCAACGACAAATTATATGGATACCGGTTCGCTAGTCGAAGACAGAGCCATCTTAGACAATGTGGATAGGCTACGTTTAGGAAAACTGCTGCCATTGCCGCCCTCGGAAAAGATCTTACGAAAACTGAAAAAATATTAAAAAAAACCAATAAAAATTAGATACTCGCTAGGTGTTCAAATGTTTAATTTCGATTAGGGCAATTAATTAGTACAATTTTTTTTTAATAAAATTATCTTACTCAATTTCCCGTTGAAATTTCTAGTTTTTCTATTGCAACATTATTTTTTTATCAGTCTTTACGCATACCATAATCAGCGAGATTAACTTCCAACTGAAATGTTGTTTTTTTTATTATATAAACAGTGCATTTAACAGTAAACACCTTTCGAAGGAACAAAGTATATCTACATAAAAATTATCCCACCATAAAATTCTATCAATTGGTAATAGACAAATAAAATTATTCTTAAATATTTCATACTTACAATCTCCTTATTCCTGATTCGGATGATTTCTTCCAAGGGGCATCATCTGGCTCGTAAGGCAAAGGGCCTTGTACTGGGGCATCTTCGTCCACTGGCCTATAAAAATATTTAAGGTTGACAACAGCCTCTTTACAAATTTACAAATGCAAACAAAAATAATAAATAAAACTTACGAATAACAAGGTGGAGCTACCGGTTCGGCTATTTGTGTACCTAGCAAATTTTCGCATGCCGATTCAATTTTTTCCATAAGAGAAAATGACTTTATAAATCTACCCAACAAAAAACGAAAATTCTAAATAATAAAAACGAAAAGAAGAGCAGTTATTGAATGATACATACGAGTCTTTTTTCTTTGGTCGATACGCCTCCAATTCATCTTCCAAATCGCTAATCCTCGCTTTCAGTTCGTTTCTTTCATGCAATATGTCTTTCAATTCCTGCGTTGTGAATCTCGGTCTGTTCGGATCGTCCAGATCGAAAACGGCTTTATTACTAGGAAATGGAACATCACTCTGCGCGCAAACAGCCAATTTAGTATTATAAAAATTTAATGAAACGAATTATACCTTTACTAAATCTTCGTTTTCCTTCTGCGCCAAACCCAAGCGCTGCCTCAGGGCCGATATGTCTCTCTGTTGGTCTTGTAATTGCACGAGAAAGTCTGCTCGTTCATCGCAAAGGGTTCTCACTTGATTTTGCATCGACTTGTGCTTTCTTCTCAACTCTTTGCTCGAATTGGTCAATTTTTGCACTTGGGTTTTCAACTGAATTAAAACCAGTTATAAGATATTTAAACACAACTTTCTTAATGGTTTACTAACGTTATCTACATCGCCGTTTTTCTCCTGCAGCAATTTTTCTTTGTAGCGAATTTCATCTCGTTGTTTTTCCACAGAGTCCTTCAATCTCTGCAGGATATCATTCTCCGTGGTAGGCGTTAAGTGGGAAGGGGAATGATTGGGGCTTTGCTCTTTGAGCAAACGCCTGTTCTCTTCTTGCAGTTTAGACACCATACTTACGAGGTCCTTTGTTTCGGATCTCCATTGTTCTTCGATAATTTCCAATTCCTGTAAATTTACTTGTAATTGTATACCTCGAAAGGAATGTATTAACACCACGAACCTTTTCGAATTTCTTTCTATATTCGGCTTTCTCGAGTTTGTCGTTTTCCAACTGGGAAATTTTCGCTTGTAAATCGTGCAGTAAAGTGTTCTCGCGCTCGTTTTTCGTTGCCAAATTCTCCAGAAGCTCCAAGGTGTTAATAACTTTGGGCATTAGTGAAGTCATTGCATCCGCTCCGTACTGATCAATTATTTTTTCGCATTCTTTTCCTATATCCGATGCAATGTCGTACACATCTACCACGGTAACTTCGCCAGACACGTCGCTAATATCTTCCATCTTTCCGAAATGAGATTTGTAGTAATTTCGAGGCATTAATTCTGTTGAACTATATACTTTTATGCGAATAAATATAAAATTGAATTCATCTCAGTCATCTTCTACATCGATTTTTGAACAGGAATGTCAACAAATAAATTTTGACGCGAGATATGACACACGTCATTGTATTGGAATGTCAGGAATGTGATAGTTATACAAACGAACAAACTTTGTAATTTTTTTAAGTTGGCTGCAATGTATTTTTATTTTGACAAGTGACATTTTGAATTGAGAGGTTATAAGAAAAGTTAAAACTAGATTTATTAAAAAATACCAAAATATGGCTAAATATTTTGGTGTGGATAAGATTTTTGCATTTCTCAGAACAATTAAAGAAACTGGAGGTATACGAGCTTCATTATATAAAATTTACAGGTAAAATAAATACTGATTATATAATTTGTATTAAACAAAAACTTCATAGGTTCGACAATCTGAGGCCAGGAACTTTGGTAGGAACTGATAAATTTGGTAACAAATATTTCGAAAATCCTCACTACTTTTATGGCAGGAATCGTTGGGTTGAATATGCTCCAAAATACGGTAAATAATATTGTCGTTTAATTGCCACTATCTCACGTATCAAATTGCTAGGAATGGACTATGATGGTAGCCAAGTACCAGCAGAATGGTTCGGTTGGTTACATTATAAAACCGATTATTTACCAACAAACGATCCCACCAGACCTAAATACGAATGGATGGCGGAACACACCGAGAACATGAGTGGTACTCCAGGTCAGTTCATGCCTTATTCCACAACGACACCAAAAATACAAGCGTGGGTCCCACCAAAAAATTAAACTAATTAATTAGTGGCCACTTGTTAAATCGATTGTGTAAAAGAGCCTACGGCTCATGTAGTTTATTTAATTTGTATAATATTATAAGTTTGTTTCTGCATATTGATTCTATTTATACTCCAAACTCTTACAAAAATTCGGCGTGTGGATAAGTTAGCGTTGCAGTGGATTCCTAAGGGATTCGAGTTAACAATTTTATAGTGACAGAAGTGACAGGAAAGTTTCGATATACAATTTTTTACATGGCCAGTTATTTTGGCATAGATAGGTTTTTTTCATTTTTAAAGCTCATTAAGGATGTGGGAATTATCAATTCTGTATACAAGGTCTTCAGGTAAGCCTCATTCTATAATTACGTGTCGCCTATTGAAGGAGAGCATTTTGTAGAATGGACAACCTTAGGCCTGGCAAGTGCGTAGGGTTCGACCAATTCGGCAATAAATATTTCGAGAACAGAACATATTTTATCGGCAGAAGCCGATGGGTTGAGTACGCTCCGCAATATCGTATGTACATTTTAATTACATATAAGACACAAATTTATACGATATTAATATTAATCACAGGTTTGGAATATGATGCCAGCCAAGTCCCACCCAAATGGTTCGGGTGGTTGCATTATAAAACAGATTATCTCCCAGACTCTGATCCTACGAGACCGAACTACAAATGGATGTTGGAACATACTGAAAATTTGAGCGGTACTCCAGAGCAGTACATGCCCTATTCAACAACCAGACCGAAAATTATCCCTTGGGTGCCAGAAAGGAAGAAAGTCGATGCGAAGAGCAAATGCAAAGATTAACACGTTTGTTGGAATAATTTATATAAACATAATTAAAATTCACCGTATAAAAATTAGTCAACAGATAATTTTTTTGCAAATGGCAGTCAATTTTATCTTAAATAATTTTTCAAACTTAATTGCTATTTTAGACCACTCATTTCACGCCTAATCATCATTTCTGTTTATTTGGACGTGGTTTTGAACAATGTGTCTTGTTAAAGACGATACGTAATGGTACGAGCAATCACAAATAGAACACCTAGAATACAAAAAAAAAACATTTTAGTGTATGTTAATTACAATAATTTGCTGGGAATCTTACTTGTAAAGTTGCTCAGCTCCTTTGTGCACTTCCATGTGTCTTTGGAGATTAAACTGCCTCGAAAATCTTCGTTTACAAATGGTACAAGCATAGCAATTCCTAATTATTTTTTTGATATTTAAATCACTTCGAACACTCGTCTTTGGATGAACGTTCAAATTATTTTGGCATTGATTTAGGTTTGACTCACTCAATTCACTTGAAAAAATACTTATTTATTATACATATAATTGCAAAATTGTTTGCAATATGACCAATCCTACGAGTTGAACAAAGAAAGATTATCACTGTTTCTTTTATATGGAATTAATGTAAGTTGTCTTTGTTGCACCTATAGCCTAAATTGCAAACAATTTTTGCATCTTTTAAGGAAGAATAAATTTACCTGTAAGTGGTATCTTCCAATTTATGTCTATCTAAATGCTTTTTTAGCAAAACTTCAGTTTTGAACGAACTTTTGCAGTTACCTACAGGACAAATTTTCATGTCGCTCGATTGCAAATGAACCTTTTTGTGTTCCCTTAATCGAACTAAATCGTTGAACAAAATTTTGCAATATTCGCATCTTCTGTGCACATTATTCAAGTGACTTTTTAACATGTAATCATCGTTGAACGTGTTAGTACAATAGTCGCATTGTAGATTAGAAGATAAATCGTCGAAGATAACTTGCACGAAACTTTCGTTTTTTTGGTAAGTTGTCAAGATTGTTATACTAATGTTGTCGGTGTATCTAAAACAATGATTTTATAATCAAAAAATATGTAATAATAATTACTCAACTTACTTCTTTTGCGACTTTTTTTCTACATGTTGTTGAGTGAACTCTGGTCTAACAATATCAGGCACAAAAGTCCATTCTTGCTCCTTTTCATTTTTGCCATTAGATTCCATGTAGCCGCTGATAAACGAAACGTGAGTGTTAATTTTTTTGTCAGAAATACAATGCTTATCTATGACTTTAACCCTGATGTTCTTCGCGCATAACTGCTTATTAATGTCCTGCATTTTCATTAGATCAGTTAGAATTTTGAAGACTCTGTTAAATTGATCGGATTTTTTGGAGAACAGTTTTGTTTTGGGTTCCGAAATATCCTCAGAAGTGTTCGGTAAATTAGTTGTACCTAAAAATTATAATTTGGTACATCATAACTTGAATAATTACCCCATTACCGTCATTAGAATTGTCAGTATTGTCCATGAATTCGTCTTCCGAGGCATTTGAATCATCTACTTCTTTGTTACCTACACGAACAATTTTACCTACAAGTTGCCTACCGCCAATAGTTAAGCCTAGGTTGAATTTTTTGTTCAGAAACGCGTTTAAATTGTGCTTGGGTTTCTTCCAAGACAGAGAATTCTTAGAGAACAGCTTAAATTTATTTTGGATTTTGTTCATGTAACTATCCAAAGTTACCACTTGCCCAGTGAGCAAGTTCTTCCCTTTAATGGCTGAAGTATTCAAAAGAGTGTTTGTTTCTGGACCATCGTTAGTACTTTTGTCTGATGAAATGGAGTTGTCATTTACTGTAGAGTATTGGTACCTAAACAAAATCGATTACAAATGAGTATTATTAAAGGTGCGAATAAATATTACCAATCGGTAGCATTTAATTGCATATCGTTGGCATTTTCTTGCTTTACATCTACCACGTTTATAATTTCCTCTTGAGTATTATCCGTTATTTCTGCGAGTTGATATTGCATGCAATTTTCCCGTGATGTGATTAAGTCGTTTTCATTGACGAAAATGATTTCTGATGGATCTGTGATATTTCCATCTTCATCTAGGTATTGTATGATTTGTTGAGTATCTTGTCCTGAAGTTACTGTACTGTTTTCTATATTTGCTATTAACAATTCACCTAGATATCAAAGAATTAATTTTTTTAAGAATCCTTATTAATTTTTAGTTTACCTTTATCATCGTTAATTAAGTATTGACCAATATCATTGCCTTCTTGTAATACTAAAGTTGTCGGTTCTCCTTGCAATAAATGCCCGTTTAGTATGAAAGCTTGGTTTCCATCAGTATAAATTATCTACAATTAATTTTTATTCAAACTGCCCATTATTTAAAAGAAAATTAGCTAAAACTCACATCGTTTAGTTCGTCAGTTTTTAGATCGGGAGAATCGAAAATAAATTCTGTATCATTAAGAATATACTGGATTGTGGGTTGTTGAATATTCTCCGACATTATTATTGTTCTATTTTGAACTAACGGTTCGTAAAATAACTTTTTAAAGTTACTAATTTCAAATACCCGGTTCTATTTTTAAATTCAATTAAATGTACGATCGGTAAATGAAATTACAAAGATGAACGACATTTTGACACGACAAATACCTGCAAAATTGACAGCTCAGATATATCAGTTGAGTAAATTTAGTTCTGCTGTTCGTTTGTTTAGTTCTGTATAACTGTATACGTGTTTAATAAGAGGCCAGTAATTGGAGAAGACGTCATTTGTCAAAAATATAACGTGCAAATAAAAATGACAGAAGGAAACGTATTTAAAATTTTATTGCAAAAAGAAAAATTAGATTACGACTTTGATTGTCCAAAACAACAATTAGAAACAGTAAAATTAATTTCCAAAAATCTGAGTGAAATCATCTATGAAACATACAAACATAAATCTTTAGCTAGCTCTTCGAAAAGGTATCAAATTTTGGTAAGTCTGTATGTAATTTTGGTGTGTACGTTTTGTAATTTAATTTACATTTATATTATAGAAGTTTATTAACAATGTATGCGTAATACCTGATAATCATGAATACGAAGATTACACAAAATGTATATTAAAGCAGCTAAATGAAAAAGGAGCTCGATTCAAAAATGAAGAAGTTACGAATTTTGCAGAAGAACTAACTTCGGATTTAGAAAATTATGAAAATAATCGAAGCCTTCGTTACTATACAAGAAAAATTAATCGTGAACGAGAAAAAAGACGTAAAATTGGTAATAATTTTGTATTGGAAAAAGTTAGTATGCAATACCGATTATTACCTATATATATTTTCAGATATTTTAAATGAAAAAATGCAAGAGAAATTATCAAATAAGAGCCTACTAGAAGTAAAAAAGCGATACATTTTTGAACCAAACGAAATCCTAATGAAGAAGATTTTAGGGATTAATGATGTTGACAAAAGCCTTTCTGATAGATTTAGGAATATTGCTAATCAAGAAAATAGAAACACTGATATAACTTTATCGTATGCTTTGCTCAATATGGGCGAGACTGATTTATTAGAAAATATTTTTGATAAGATATCAAAGCACAAAAATTTTATAAATTCAGAAAGGAATTTCCTTCGATACACCTGGATTACTCAAAGTAAGTATATATTTGTTCTTTTGTATGTACAGCTTATTAATTTTAGTAATAACTTAATAATTATTACAATTTTTTCAGACAAATCTAGTGCCTTCTTCGTACAAAGATACATTAATGCATTTTATTTTTTATTAGAAGAAACCATTTTGAAGCAGGCTTCGGATTTATTAGGTATCGAAAGCCAAGATGAAGCAGATGAATATTTCACAAATTTAAGGAACAATGGCGATATATTAAAACTTAGAGAAGTTTGTAAATACGACTACAATTGTTATTTAAAGTTAAAAACGTTATTATTTGAATTGTATTGCTTGAGTTACTGTAACGAGAATATCATTAAATTAATTGAATTCATTTCATAATAAGAAGTGAAGTAATTTTACTATGGTTATGTTAAATATATAAAGGACTCTATGGTTAACTCTATGGTTAATTCCATAGAGAAAAAGATTTTTATTTTGTTTAGTTAATTCAGTTCGAAATTCAGAAATATTACAATGACGAGAACAGTAAAAGGCCATAATCTGTCATAAAAAGAAGCCTCAACATTTTTCACTTTCAAATTTGATTGGTCAAACGTTCCAGTTTTTCTAAATTAATTTAATCCTTCGATTATTGTTCAAAATGAATGTGATGATTTTGCAAGTATAATCGGTAAGTGCGTTCTTTATTTAGTTATCGATCTGTTAATGGATTTCTTCTAAGGTTTTTGTATATTTTGTTGTATTATGTATATTATACAAATCATTCTCAAATTTTCATGCTATCGAAGTAAACAAACGAGTCCCCTATCGAGGACGGTAATAGGCACAGAAATGAAACTGCTGTTGTTATTTTTTCTCAGAATGATTTAATTGGAACTATTTAAAATTTCCTGTTTTATACATCAATATAAATAAGTACATAATTTATTAAACTATTAATACCTAAATTATAAATACTAATTTTATAAATTAATTTAAAAAATATCCAAGCTCAGCAAACCTTGGAATGCTTAAGAAAATTTGACTAGAATGAGATTTGGAAGAGAGAACCATTTCATTTTGCTCTTAGTTACTTCGAACCCTGAAACAAATAAATTATTGATAAGTACTTGATGATAAACACTAAGCTAAAGAATTCAGTGCAATAATGCATTAATTGCACATTTTTTACACTATATTATTATACCCAAAGAATTATACCCTTTAGGTATAGAAATATTGCTTATTTTGATAACATACAGAGGTAAGTGCAAATTTGCTTGGAATATGGTTTATGGATGCAACAAACACAACTTCCATTAGTTTCATATAATTCATATATTTTAATAAGCATCCTTTGTTCAACTCATAGTATTGACTCATAGTTCTTTTGATTATTATTATTCTGTGGTATATTTACCTGCAGTGGATATAAGAAGGTCTCTATGGAATCTTCGCCTACGGAATTCTCTAATGCACATACATAAGCGCCCATATCCGTCCATTCGAGGGACCTTATTCTTAGCTCGCCCTCTTGGGATAAAGAGAACTTTTCGCTTTGCTCGATGACCTTGCTGTTGGAATCTAACCAAATGACGCTAGGTCGCGGATTACCCACGAACTTGCAGGGCAGAGTCACATCGTTGCCTGCGAACAAACAGCGAATTAGGACCTTATCCAATTTGTTGCTTTGTAACTAATCTTACCTATAACGTCCATGTAAGTGGTGGCCCAAAACGTCACCCTCGGCAGATGGTAGGCTCCGAGGATCTTGGCGCTAAGTAACTGAGTGAAATTCATTTCTCTACCATCGGTAACGATCAATTTCGTCGCTGCTGTATCGACTTTGGTTCCCGCTTCCGCCACGCACCTGTACACGTCCTGGTGTCTCGGTAATAAGTAGTTTATAACCAGTCTCGAGGAAACCTGTTGAATGTTATAAATAAGCTCCACGTTGTGTTGTTTTATCTCGATCAGTACCTGTGCGATAGCGGCGTTTCTCATGATCGAATTTGTCTCGAAGACCTCGTTTTCCGTTATCCTACGATTCGATTTGTACCACTGTATGGTCGGAGGCGGCGACCCCATCGCCTCGCAATGGAGTTCCATGTGAGCGCCGAACTTCTTCGTCATCACCGGTACGGGGGGATTGCTGATCTTCACCCATTCGCCCGACGAGAACGACAGATTCTCCTCGGGGTTGTTGCTCACCTCGTTGCTGATGTCTTCGAGTCGCCTGCAGGCGATTTGGTTCAGAGTGGTCGCTGTTAGGATTAATACTGATAGGATCATCTGGAAAAGAAACGTGCGATTGATGATAAACGTTTATGTCAATGTCTTTTGTGTTTGATCCGATATTTTTTTGACTATTCGTCTTCTTGTTGTGTACATGCAAGGTCGGTTTATCTAATGGTTGTTAATTCGAGCATTTTTTTGAGTAGGTGCATTGTAAAACGCGAAATTGCGTAGTAGAACTAGAATTTTTCAATTTAGCAGAATTTAATTAGGGTATGTTGTGTTTTGTAAATAATTTTGTTAACGGTACGTTTCCAGTAGGCTTTTCTTTGGGTCAACGAACAAATTATTGTGAACATTCATCAAAACTAATAAATTGGATAATTTTCTTCTAAACAATGGTCAGGGTTTTTATTGTAAATATTTATAATTACACACAATATTAGTGTTCTTTTAAAGAACAAATCAATAAAAACTGTTAAAGATACTATGGACAGAGGTAAGAAAATGGGACCTAGTCATTCGAGCTTGATACAATAATTCGAAACTTGGCACCTATCTACGCTATTCCTAGTATACTTAATCGATTGAACACCTGTACAAATTATACATTGGAATATTCGCAATCGGCATTCCGCGTCACGTTTTTGCGTTCATCGTTTTTCATCAAGTGCATAAGAAAACCTCCAAATAAATCAGCCGGCCGATAGGCTGTCTGGTCTGCGTGCATGCTTGCTGGCAAAAGTTAAGTCTAGCCTGGCCGGTGTGCATGCGAGTGCGCCTAGCAACAGCTAGTCCATTCTATTTCTAGGAACGCTCCGACGGCACCGTGCAGTCTGCATTATGTGCCATTCATCGCGGTTTCTATGCGATTAATTTGGCATCGCTTCGGTAGGTTCAAAGAAAATCGCTTATCGGACGGTTTTAATTGATGCCAATTTTTTTTTGTTTCAGTTGTTGCATGCTCGCTTTAACTGAAAAAATTATCGTTTCGTTAACTAGGTGGTATATAAAATAGCACTGTTGCTATGGAGCGTTTCTATTAAAGTTTAAACCGTTTGGAGTAGTTTCAATCGTTTGGTTTTCAAAAATAAATTTAGTTTGATAAAATATTGCAATTGATAGGAATACACTGACCTCAGTTGAATATTGTTTACCATCGCATCTAAATCGTTTGATTGATTGATGCCAGGTAGCATTCTTTTGGTAGCTGGAGTAAATTGTTATTGTTTTTCTTCAGATAATTTCATTCATACGTTTGTTTTCCTACTACGAGTCATTACGAACGAATTAATATTGCGCTGTTCGTAGTAAGCAAATAATTCAACTATTGTATTTTATCTACTCGTATAAGAGCGGATGTATGACAATTAATAAACACCTGTTAGAAGAAAAGATAGTTAAACTTCAAAACCTTCAGTAAGTGCATGTTTTTGGCAGAATTCCTGATTCAATCAAGACCAATAAAATCTACCAATTCACATAAATTTCAACCTACTCAAGATTCAATTTGATTCTACAGCGCAAAGTTCCTTTCATAATGAAATAATTATTCCATATTCGCGATTAAAATTCAAAAGTGCTGTAGTATTGTTCGAAATATACCAAAGTTTTAGCGACCACGTTTTGGAGTTGCGGTTTGAAAATAATAATTTTCACTTAATTTTACTGTACTTTTCGTGTTTGGCGTAGGTGTCGGGCTTTTAATATTCCGCAACGGTATTTATGGCTGTAGGAGATTCGGAAAGTCACGCGAAATTAACAATAAGAAATTAATTTTATTTTAAATATATTTATTAGAGCCACCTACGCAACGTTTCCAGCAGTTGTATTTCAGTTTTGTCGAATTAATAATAGTGTTTCCTGATTTATTGCATTTTTGTATAGCTAGTAATAATTATTTTTGTTAAACATTATTGATTTTGTGTAAAAAAAACTTGCATGCCGTTGGAAAATATGGCATTGAACTAATTCGTTTTGATTACATACGAAAAATCGATAATTTTATAAAAATTTCGAAATATGTCATAATATAATTTACACAATTATATAAAATTGTTAAAGCCGAAGATAAAAAGTTACAACACTCAACGGCTCAAAATTAAATTCTAAGCAGGAAATGTAATCATTGCTTAGCGGATAAGTGATGAAATTCTCCAGTATAATTTTAGGAAAATTTTGTTAACGTTATTATTTATTCACTTATCGTCCATTACAATAAGATGTTACCGGAAATAATTTGTATTGGTGCAAAAACCTACTTCAACTGCACTAATATTCATGCGATTCAATCCAAGATAAAATAATCCTACTTTTTTCAAAAAAATTAAAGTCCACGTTTTCTTCATTACGGTTTACGGTTAACCGGCAATTTGTGTACAAATGGAAAGTTAAGAGATAAAATGAAAAAAAAGTGGATGAGGTTGAAAAAAGTGGTGAACATTCGTTATTCGGTTTGTAGATCGTATCTGAAATGCACGAGTGGGTAAGCATTACATGCGCCTGTTAAAACAAAATCTCGACGAATCCATGATTTCATTTTATTTTGCCTGTTGGAGCAAGAGAATCCTTTGAACAGTAAATTAAAGATTTTTTTATTGATTATTTTAATCTGATGTTAAATAAGAACCTAGTATAATTTGAAAATATCCATTTTTCTTCTACATTCACGATTCCATTTCTAATCTTTACACAAGCAAAAAATATAGAATACTTGGATCTGATTTTATTCGAACACATTGATAAAAAGTTGTAAAGTTCATTCATAAACTATTTAAAGTATGAATAAAATTGATTTATACAGCATTTATCGTGTACGATGTATTATAGTAATTTGCGTTTACTCGAAGCTGTCTTGTTTTCATTTTGTATCAATGTGATTGAAAAAAACAATTCCTATGTTCAGTGAAAAATATTGTACTAATACATAATAATGGGGTCAATAATCTCTTAACAAAAATAATGAATGGATTAAATCTGAATTTATTTAATGGGGCAAGTGTGACTCTAATTTATGTCGATTTTTAGTGATTTAATTAAAATCTACATTTTAATTATTTGAGCATTTAAATCGTGTTTCGTTTTGGCCAGGTCCTGGATTATTTTAAATATAAATGGAGCAATTTAAAAGAGAAAATCTAATAATCGAAGAAAAATATTGATACAAAATTACGGATAAAATTATAGTAACCTATCTGTAGGTAAATGAGCACAAGGCGGGCAAAATGTGAAAGTACTTTCTTATTAATCAATTAATGGAAAAATTTCACTAATTTTTGAAACGTAAGGAAACACGAAGGGGACATTAAATGCACTTTATCGATACCAGGCGAATAAATTAAATAAAAAATGACCGTTAAATGGATATCAAAGTAGATATTTTTTTGTAAAGGTCAAGTTTTTTTACCCAATTTTATAAACTGTAGATATTCATGTATTAAAAAGAAAATATTTTTGATATGTAATATAAATAAATAAATAAAGCTTCACTTCATAAAGCTTTACTTGCACTGTCCCATGTTCTAAAAAGCAGACTATAATAAAGTTGCCTTTGCCATCAAAAGATAATAGGAACATTTAATTTAAATTTGGCTCGAAGATATTTGCGCAATTAAAATTTAAGCTTACTAAATTTATTAGGTACTTTGCCAATAAAATGTACTAATTATAAGACAAAAAAAAATTACGATTCGATTATTCGAAGGTGCCTTATAATAACCACGTTTTTTTCCCAAGCGTTAATTCGAAATAAAAAGTACCCACGCAGAAAATTTAATCACCGAATTAGGTCAATAATCTCTTACATAAGTAATGTCAGGTATAGCCTTCGCAAGAGGAATTTTCCGTTTTATTCGGTCATTTTAATAGATTTAATTGCAAGTAACTTTCCAAATTGGCTCCCTTTTGCACGATACGATAATTAATGGGAATCGCTCACCACAAAATTCTAAGCAATTCTCATAAAATTATACTTACACCGGATCAAATCATTATTTATTGAATTAAATTAACTCGTAAGTAGGCAGGAGTCTCTCGCGGCTTTAAAATTAGAAAAAGCTCGATTAAATATTAACAAACTTTATGAAAGGCAAATGATATTTCTGATTGAGAATTTAGTGGTGGGAGTCGGTAATAAAATTTTTGATTCAATTTTATGAGATGTAATATTTGCAATTCCTTAATGATCAAATCGGTGCATGGTAACAAAAAATGCAACGAGAAAAATTGCAGGAGAATTACGAATAATTTTCGGAAATTATTAGTTGGCATGACACGTGCAACAATTTTTAAATGAGCTCTTTCTCAGAATTTTTAGGATAGTAAAAAATGCTGTTTAATTGAATTTTTATCTATGGCGGTCGATTCTTAAGAAAATTTATTACTAATTTTGGAATGTTGTAAAAATATTTTGTATTCTAATAATTATTTAAGAACCTATTAACTTTATACACTATAATAATATTTTTTCACCCCTCATCAGTAATTTTTTTATATCGATGAAAATAAATTTAATAAAAAAATATGTATCGACTTACCATTTTTAATTAATTTAATTTAAATAAAGAATATAAAATGTAAAAAAAACTATTACGAAACAAATATCACAGCACGAGTTGTCAGACAAACACTCTGTATCGAAGACAAAATCAAAGTGGGATTTGATTATACCGGCTGGTCCGTCGAAATATACTTTGCTCGAAAGACTAGAGGCGCGACACGGCGTCGGGGTGGGGGCTCCCAAGACTACATCCTATTTTAAATTTAATAAAAAAAATCAAAAATTAATTAACCATCTTTTTTATTTGAGTTTGAACCAACGATGTAAGGCTGGACCTAATAATAATCGACTACCTAAGCGAAGATAATAAAATATTTGAATTGTGAAATACATAATTGTAAATTATGTTTCATTTTGTAACTTTTACACATAATTTACTTAACGAATCACTCGTAAAATGCCGAAATTGTGATTCCCTTTACAGATAACAGAAACGTGCTTATTATTACGCAATACTAACATAATTTTCCTCGTTTTGTTAAAGCATTTAAATTTCTATAATTTTTCACATTTACAAAAAAAATCCTGCCGTAAACTCAAATAAGTACCTATATGGGTACTCACTTTCATGTGAAGTCGGATTCTGGGCTAATTCAGTGCTTCCTTCAGAACTTTGTATCATTTCCCAGAATTATCAGGTCTAAATTTCCAAAAACTCGAAACTATTCTCGGAATTAAGGTACAAAGTACCCGCTTGAATAGAACTTTGGACTTAAAAAATTAAATGTAACAATGTTAAGGGCGATTTCAAAGTATTCAAAGCGTCGCGTCGCGGCGAGAGCAAACGACACAAATCCTGGCACCATTGGGTACTTTATATTCGGAGAAAATTAATAAGTAATATTAAGAAGTCGATATCTCTGAAACCGACGCTTAATCAAATAATTGTTTAATTTACGCACATTCTAATATTTATTTAGAAGAAAGATAGTGAATTGCGGAAACGACTTTCGAGAATATCGTAGTACGAGTACCCTGTCACAAAAAAAGATGATGCAATATCGGTGAATTTTCATTCATATCTAGAATCTAGCAGACGCCTTTTCAAACATCTGTTGAATCTGTCGCGTCATTCCAGAGTGCAGGTATAGACACGTTTTAGCCTATAATCATATAGATTGTCCCAATTTTTTTCGATAGACACACGTGTAAAAATATCCAACTCACTCCACTTCATTTCTTTAAAAGTTTGCTGCCAGAAAAAAATTCAATAATACAATTAATAATTAAAAAAATTTAAAATATCTATTAGGAGCGTATGAAACGGTTACCATGCAATACACATACATAATCGCTTTTTGTTATACTTGATATTGTAATTGAATCGTCCTTAAAGTATACGCTAATTACACCCAGTGAAATTGGAATAAAAAATTCCTTAATTGCCTATTAATTGCATCGGACTTAAAAAAACTCTTAATTTATTAAGAATGGTAAAATTACGCTATAAGTGGCAATTTTTTAAAAAGCACATGTCATTCATGAGCATACCATTAAGATCGGCAATTAAATTAATTCAAACTAAACCAATTCAAAAGTGTCATGTATTCTGATAAGTATGCTTATTACACTTGAATTTTTATTAGTGTATTTAAAAAAATATATAATTTGTGCCAATAGAATTTGAAAAGATGACATTATAAAAATGCAGCATTCAAATATAAAACCTATGTAACTTTTTGATTTTTCCTAATCGATTCAGTTGGTTTAAAAAATATCGATATCTGTATAATAAATAATTTTGATTTGAAAATTATTTCGACTTACCCTCGTAGAATAAAAGGCTATCAATCGGATAAAATTCTTTAAAACTCGTTGAGCGTACGCGAAAACGAAATCTAATCAATATTGCGTCAGCCGAAATAAACTTTTCTTGTGACGACAACTACCTGTATAAAACAAAAACGTGTGCGTATAGTGTAATGCGTTCCCGCGCTTACGACCCGCCGAATCGTTTATCTTAAGTTCGTCCCATTGAGAAAAACGTGTATTTATACTATTCTTTGGCAGCACACCTCCTCGACGGGCCAATGGCGAGCGAGAATCGAGCCATGCCACCGATGTTGGTTCTCTTGATTGTAATATGCCGGCACTTGTCTATACTAGAATACAGAGCCTTTTAATCAATGAAATAATTCCTTCCACTCGGTTTATCCCGGTTCTTTCGAGTACTATTCAGCTGGAACTGAGGTCAAACGAATTATTTATTACTTTATTCTCATTATTATTATCTCAATTTCCTTTCGGAAGTTTAAGTTAATTAATTCCTGATGGATTTTCGTTAAACCGCTTTTACTTTTACATGCTTAGTAGAATTTTTTATATTGATACAAATTACATTCACTAGTATTATTCCAAAGCTTACATATTATGTTTAAGTATATAGTTAGATAATTATATATTTCTGAAAGGAAGGAAATCTTTTGCTTGTAGAGGAGTTAATGTCACCGTAAATGTCCACTTGAAAATTGTACGTGACTGTTTGCATGCGTTAACATGTGGTATATTAACCGTGGTCGCTAACGTTTAGCGAATTTGGAATAATTCGAAGGAATTGAATGCGAAACGCTCACGTGAAGTTCAAAGACTATTTTTAAAGCGAATGTGTGACAAGTAATTCAGGTTGGTCTGGATTTCAGGGCACGATTTTTTTTGTAACTGTTCTTATCTAATGTCGCCGGGAATGTCATTAGAAGTATATCCGAAAATAATTAATGAGGAAGCCTAAATTTCGATTAATGAATTGTGTAACTAAATTTATACACTCATTACAGAATTTTCAAATAGTGTCAAATAGTCTGTAAAAAATCTAATATATTCAAAGTTATCGAACTCGAGATTAAATAAAATGCTGCATCATTACATATCGTCACAATTTTTTTTGAAATACTACATAAATTGCGTTTCTTTTCCCGTTTCTTCGAATATTACGTATACGAGTGCTCGGACGATAGATATGTATATCAAAATGGAATTTTTTCCTCGAATTGCGAAGGCCGAAATATCGTACTTTCGAATAAATTATTTAAGCACAAACGAAATTGACCTAGATTTGTTCCAAACCTATTTTTCTCTTCTTAAACGCTCGCTATCAACGTATATAAATTTCCAGCTCTCGCCACGCGGTAACCGTTTCGTTTTAAATCGACGTTAATTAATTAATACCCAGCTGAAGTTCAAAGAAATTTATTCGTTAACTGTTAACATGATGCAACGTTGGGAAAATTACAAGGGGAAATCCTTAAGCACAAGATTTCCCCGTTTCCACATCAGGAATTTAATCTATCACAAAATGTATTTAGCAGAGGGCTATCGTTATTGTTACATAACCGGCCGGATTTTCGATATCACTTCTTTAGTATCCAGACGCAAACAAAATTGAATAAATTTACCGTCATAGTACCGACTACGTCACACGGTATGTAGTAACGAAGGCTCGAGATGTCACTTTAAAATGACTCATACTGTTTCATTGAATAATTGGGCGCTTTTGAGATGGAATGTTCGATAATAGAATTTTAAATTGACGCCAGAGATTTTTTGTATTTGCGTGGAGAGAAGGCGTTGTCGGGACGTCTTTATATTGCGCACTTTTCGCTTCTCTATCGAACAATAGTAACATTAGAAAATCATTATCGATCGTTTGTAATAAATCAATGCTCGTACGTTGTGGATAAACGCGATTATCTCTTGTAATTTATGGCTGTCATCGCTATCTTTTATTGTATATTTTTATAATCGTTCTGCAGTTTCATTAACAAAAAGGATGTTGCTTGTTCGGAAAGAGTCAAAGTTTAATATTGGTACATACATCGTTATCGTGGAAAAAAAAACATCGGTTTAATTAGATTGTTATAAGAAGACAGGGCTTTTCGAGCGCGATATTGCCTCTTCGAATTCCGTATCGCTAATGACCGAAATGGAAAAAGTAGAATAAACTCGCGAAGTCTACCCGAACATCTCGTTTTGTAATCGATTTTTAATAGGCCCTTTTTTACGCGCACGTATGTATTTAATTAGCGCCTACCGGTTGGGCTTCGAATCGTAAATTATCGGTCGAGAGTTGTGCTTGAAATTTACAGGTATATACATTAAGCGATTTATTAAAACTCCCGGTAGGCCATTATGATGTGTAAGAAGTTTAATTTACGTATAGCCAGTCACTCATTAAAATCTTGTTTAAAGCCTACCTGTGAACAGCGACGGCTCATCTCGTCCCAAATTTGCTTTTTTTCGTTGGCGATTAATAATAATTTGCGAGTGAAATTTTTCAGCTACTTTTACTTCATCAGTTTTTTTTTTGTATTATTATATTATTGCTTGGCGATTTCTTCTTTTCGTTTATTTACTTTATTATAAATTATTTTTCTTCCATTTATAATGTCACTTTATATGCGCAGATGTTTTGAATATAATTTTAAATGAAAATTAGGGAATCTTGATGATGGGAAACGCCACTGTATTCTAATTAAGATATAACAGACATGGGCAAATTTCCTTTCCTCTTTCTTCTCAATATAATACACATTACGGTGTTACACTTTGTGAATTACTCCGATTTCTAGTACATTAGCTGGCTGATATTAAATTAATCTTATTGAGGATAATCTTTAAAATCGTTCATTTTCATTTCCTATATTAAACTCACCATCCTAATTACACACGGAAATAATAAAGATTTTTTTAAACCAAATACTTCTGATGTATTTACTTTCGAAACCAGAATAATTGTAGTTTCAATACACGTGTAATTTTTCCCCTCTTTGTTATACAAAAAAAATGATTTATACACACAAACTTCCTTTTATTAACGTCATCGAATGAGTTATGGGAGTTTTAACAAAATAATTGGATTGCGCTCTACTGATATGTTAAGGAGTAACATCAATTTAAAACGAATTGCTGAATTTGTCAATTGAAATTTGAATTTGTTTGAACGACGCAATTAACAATAACAAGAAATTGCACGTTCATGATGTTTCATGACTAATTTGGTATCCAATATCTCGTCAATTAGCCGATTATGGTCAGGTTTTTTTACGTTACAAGTCGCATTTCTTTTAAAAATTTTAAAATTGTTAAAATTTATTATGTATTTTCTGAATAGAATATTATTTCGAAAAGAAATCACGTGAGAAAACTTTCTTTCCAATCCAATAATATTAATTTCTCGATAAAAAAATCACTTGAAAAAATCGTCTGGGCCTCGTTTTTTTTTCTAAATCAAGTGGAAGTTAATGCTCATTGGTGGAAATTACATGTTAAGGAGATAAGAGATTTTTTGCTATACGAGTTTTTCTACCCTTCTATTTTCTGATGGAATATAATGTAACTTGTATAAGCTTAATTCATAAAGAATAAATAGGTAATCTTAAATATTAAAAATCTAATTTTTTGGACGCGATTAGAGTAGAAAAACCGTTAAATTAACAAGTAATATTTTGTGATTGGTCGTTGGAAATGATCGAGTGAAAAATCAGACCTATCACACATTGCATGTCTATACCGTTGGAAGGAGGCAGCATTTTGATTTATCAGTAATGAGAGTAGAAGGGATAAATTTATCGTATGTGTGTTCGATTTTAACGCCCGTTATTCATTATCTTAATTAAATTCTTGGTTAATAATGTAATTGTACTAACTTGAAATTAATTTCTCTTATGTTTGCTTAGTACCTATAAATTCGTCCAATTCAAGATTTGTATTCATGTTACAACATTTAATTACCTAATTCATACAGCATCTTTACATGCTATCCTATACTTAGGTGCTAAACATTTTAATTACTTAATTACAAATTTTTAGCATTATCGAATAAAAAAAGATAATGATTTTTTATTCAAAAGCATGATAATTTTTATTAATTGCTTAATTTTGCAATTATTGCGAATAATTATTGCATCAGATACCTACAGTATCTTTAATAGCTCATAAAATTAAACCCCCGTATGGGTCAACAGTTATCGCATATAATTTATAAAAATAAAAAAGTAGGTATAGATAAATAATTAAAAATCAGTATTAATGGTATTGACCTATTCAAAAATATATGCTTTAAAAGCTATATTGCGATTCTGCCATATAGCTGGCGCTTATAAGCCCCAGGTATGGTCATCTCCGGAGAAGTGGCTGCAAATGATAAGACTGCGTCCTATCAAATAAAATACAAGTTCGTTAATCTCCCCCTCAAGGTCTGGTAATTTAATTTAGGTTAATGCTTAGGAAAAAGATCTACTCTCGGATTTGCTGGATATTGCGATAGTCTTATAAAAATGAGTGCCCAATCAATCGTGATGAAAATTCCGTGGGATTCTACAGGGTATTGGCATACCTATCGCAACTGATATTTTTTGTTGTTATTATAAACAAAATTTTAACAAAACGCGTAAACTTAATGTTAAGCGCAATTAGTGTATTTACGGAGGTTTTTAATTTCGATTTGGAATTTTCTTACCGAATCTTCGGCGTTATTGAATTATTGCAGGAAATTTTTGGAGTACATGAACTTATGAAAAAAAATTCATGTGGTCAAAACATTCCGGATATAATTCAATCACTAGAGAGATTGAAATTATTTAATGGCAATTTCGGTAATAACCTCTCCCAAATATCTATTAAGAAAATTGTTATAATTGATATGGCCTCGAGTACTAACATATTTTAAAACTGTATATTAAAAAATTGAATAATTTAAATTAAATCATAGACGTAAGCCTATACCTTTGGGAAGAAGATTAATAAAAAAAATCTTTGGGAACATAAATTATAATTAACTATATTATTACAATGCTTAAATTGATAGTTTTTTTAACCTCTTAATCGAACGAGTTATTAATATTTTTAAATTATTACACTCGCGTTAGTTTAAGTGATAATTTATATGCGATCTTTGTAATTTTATTGTTTTTTAATACAGCCGAGGGTAATAATTTAAGCGATTTTTTTTCTCGATTATTCCGAGAATCCTTAATCGAAATTGAGTGTGAGTCAATTTAAATAGCAATTTGGTCAAATTTATGAGTTTTTTAGTTGATTCTCGGTTACACCTGAGCTTGTTTTTTTATGGCTTTAATCGTTTACTATATTGGCTTTTTTGTATAAAATTTCGTATAATTTTAATGCCTATATTTTAAATTACTTTCCCAACATTTTCCAAACGTTTAAAACATGAAATTTGTGGTAGGTCTTTTATTTCTATTAATGAACTAAAGTTATAATTCAATGCAAGTAAATTACGTAACGATTTTTTTGTTGACCTTTGAACTAATTTCTGATAATTGATTTTTCTGCGCACCTACAGAATCTATCACCACTCTATCATTATTAGATAATGATAACCAATTTAAATATAAACAATACCACTTTCTAAGAAAAGAGAACAATGAACCGTACCGAATTGCTCATAGCAAATAAATGTAATATTGTATTAACAACATTTTTTAATATTTATTGTGATATTGTATCTTTTAATGTATTAATATCGATTGTAATATCTATTGTGTTAATATATTGATATCACTTGTGGTAATAATGTTAAGTTAATTTCTAGAATCGGCCAAATTCCCTTTATTTTTTGAACTGACCCCGTATTAACGCTCGAATTGGTGTAATTAATTATCGAAAAATAATGTTATTTTTTTTTAAACGCGTGCGTAACAGTTCAATAGCCGAAAATATTGCATAATAATTCTTTAGTTTGTTTGTCAAATATTCTAAAATATTACAAAGAAAATCCCGTATCTGTCGGTTAAAAGAAGAGCAGCTTGTGATAAAAATCGCCAATCAGAAAGTCGATTTGTTCGGTTTGCGTCATTTCTTCCAATATAAATTACAAGCGATTGTAATTAATAGTCAAGGCACCCGGATTAGAAATTATTGAAAACATTCTGAGATGTGGGGTTATAAGAATATAAAATTAATGTTAAATATTTCAATAAAAAATTGAAATAAAAAATAATTTGGATCTACTGAAGAAACACTTCTCATTTTTCTCATAATGTAGCGCATAAATTTCTAGTACTATTAAATCTAATCTAATTCTCTAATCAAAATTATAAACAAATAATTATTAAGTAATCCAAATTAAACAAACACTAAATGTTGAAATGCAGAAAATTTCTTACTTACCACCGTGCCGGTCTTGAGGAAAATTTTCAACACTATTTTACAACACAGAATGTGATAAGAACCACCCTCTAATCATTTATATATGAGTTTGAGTGTGTACGATGCTGCGCCAGGATTGGGCTCTGCCACTTTAACGCGGGGCATAGAAAATCCGGCGATAATTTCACAATTAACTACTATGCTTAATTGCACATTCAAATATAGTATTTCATTGATTTTATATCGCCGAAAAACCGAGAAAAATTATATAGTATTTTATAATGAGCTGAGATTTTTTTTATTAAACATTGTAACATTTATACCAAGGTCATGTATGTTTGTGACTCATAGATGAACTTGAAACTTATTATCAAGAAGCTGCAAAGGTATGTGCTTTTTATGCAAAAGTCGGTTCGTGAGAATATTCAATATTATATTTCACTTGTATTTCTCAGAAGTGTGGTTTTGTGAATTGCACGTATGTGGGTACAGTCCTGTAATCGTATTTAAGTACAGCGTAATGGTTAAAAAATAAAAAAAAATGTTAAACTCATATTGGTTCAATTGGAAGAGACGCACTGTATATTGATGACGTCACTCTGGATGGGTGTGTTCTGGAAATTACATTTTTTGTCAACAGAAGACGTAATAAAGATGGTTCATTCATTATCGATTCGATCAATAAATTATAATGTACCTTACCCACTTATAAGTATACTTTTTTGCAGCATTTTTTTGATACTCACTCGTAGATATCGATGACGTACGAGATCTCTAATTATATTAATTATCTATTTTTAGTCGAGAAAAAATTTGTAAAAGTTTGATGGCTTTAACGACTCTATTATTGCCTTCATCTTAGTTCAATTACTGGAAATAATACGAAACCGAAAATTAAATAGCTATAGACCCTTAATAGAGGTTCATTAGGCTCCGTTTGTTTTGCCAGCTTTTATTTTCTGTATTATTTAATGAAAAGAACAAATTGGGGCACAGAAAAAGAACGTTTTATTCATTAAGAAAATATTAATAAACTGATGCTAGAAAATTGCCCCGTAATTAAAAATATACGACGTAAAATGTAGACAGAATCGATAAACATACTAAAAAAACAAGAATAAATAACCTCGTTAACCGGGTAGATGCATTACGATAATACAAAATACGAATTAATTCGGGAATAGTCCAGTTTCTTGAAGTTAAAGCTTCTTGTAATAGCTAGTTATGTTCGCTCTTATATGAAATAACATTTTAACTTTCTTTTCAACATATAAATCTTTTGATTGAACTCTATTAAGTTTACCGTGGGTATTACAGGGTGTAACAAAAGGGTGAGTTGTTTTGGATAAAGGCTTAATTTTGACTCCAGAATGTGTGGTGTATAAAAATTTGAAACCCACCTTTTTGCTACACCCTGTATATTCAGATTTAAATACCTATGCTTCTTATTATTTCCGAATTACATCGCCATTTTAAAGCTAAAAAAATAGGAATTTTTGCATGAAAAACTGGACTCCCGTTTCGCCAAAGGGCTTCGGGCGAGAATAAAATATCTTGCTCTGTGTGAGTCATCAAAGTCATCATTCAAGAATCTCGACTCGATTTAAAAGCGACATACTGTGCCAACCGAAAAAAGTATACCACGTTAAATTTACGTTCTAAATCGTCCATAAGATAAGTTGGATGGATGGATTGCGTTAAAAATATTTTAAAACGCACATCCTCCAACAATGACATTGTTTCAGTAATGAATGGAGAAATTATTGTAAAAGTAGTCTTTTTGTACATTAATCATTCGTTTTTATTTAGATCTGTCAACTGAAAACGATAATGTTATATTCAAGGCGTAAATCACAACGGAGATAAAAATTAATTGTATCATTTTTAATATTCGATAGTGCAGCTGGTCAATTGAGTTTTGAAATGTATAATTATCGGCTTCTATTATAAAATATAGTCGCGGAGAAACATAATACAAATACGCTTTTCCCTTATTAACATATTAATTATTATGTTCAATTTGAAAATTTCAATTAATATTGCAACTTTTTTTTATTTATTCCAATAAGTACTTACCCATGTTATCTGCCTAGTTACAAAAAAGTCGCTTGTAATTCAGCAAATACGATAAATGTAGGTAATTATGTAATTTATAACATACATCGATCTTTACTTAGCGGTACCACTAAAAATTACAAGTTTAAATAATCGAATTAATACCATAACAAGTTTGTAATGAGAAGAACAAGTTTTTTTTTTAATTTAACCGGAGGAGCATCTCATACATACAAAATTAATGAAACAGGTATAACGACTGTCAGAACTTCGACGAAGAGGAGATTAAAATCGAAAAAAGTCTCAATATTTCTATTCTATCGGACGTAATAATGCTCTCTATAGTATCTAATTCATGGAAATCCTATCAGTTCAGTCAGACGTTTGTAGTTAAAAATCGGTGAAATATTTTTACCTAGAACTGTCTAGGTAAAACGAATCCTTTTCGCAAGGAATGAGTAATGTGCTCTACGAAATTCGCCGAATCAATTATCTCGTAGCTCATTTAAAAAAATATGATATTATCGCATCTATTTCGATTTATAAATAGATCTTAAATGAATTTTATATTAGATTATTAGTTATTAGAATACTATTTTCCAATCCACCGCATCCTTAATTATCCTATTGCAAATTAACTGAAGCTTTAGAACAATCTGATAACCGTTCAAAGTATATTTATAACTATACTATTGAATTAGAGAGTTACTAATTCGAAGATATTTTTTATACAACAACTATTTACTCTCAATGAAATGTCTTCGTGTGTAATTAAGCTAGAAATTGTTTCATTAGTGCTCAGTACATAAGCTGAGTAGTGGCGTACGTGTCGTTTCTCAGGGAACCCAGATCGCCCGTCGGGGTCCAGATGGTCCGTACAATTAAATTCCCTTGAACTGATTCCGTCTTACCGCCGCTCAACGTGCTAAGACAATAAATCAAAGGCGTCTCGTGTTAAAATTACCGTCTTCCCAGAAGTCATTTATAATTAGGTAGGCGAGCTTTTAGAACCTGTATTGCATATTTGAGCCAAATATTTCAATAAGTACGACAGAAAACCTAAAATAGTAACATTCCCAGAAATTATCCCCCCTTACGTGCGATATTTAAGAGCACTCTGAATATCTATTTAGTTGTTTTAAAATGTATTGTTGATGTTGGGCTTGTAAGATGTGAATTTCAAATTGATCATTCAAGAGTTGTGGAAGATGGTTGGACGCCCATGGTTGTCGAAGAAGTAGATTAGGATATAGTGAAAAATTAAATGCAGTCTGAAGCCTACTGCCCGACACGGTGTAGTAATTATAATGCGGGCTCGACTGTTATGCCATCATGGTATCTACGTGCAGAACTGCATATACATCTCTCGGTTTTTCGGCAGCTTTGAGCCGAAGAGATTTTGAAGAATTACGGCGGGGCTCAACTGCACGAAGGCGCGCTTGGTTTAATTTCTAAAAGCTAATCAATTTATTTGTATGCAATATCTTTACGTATTCCCTTTGATCTAAATATGTTTGTGAGTTCATTATTTTCTTGGATTTTTGCGAATACGATTCTGCTTTCCACCCTCCTACACCATCGAATACAACGCTTTTTGCTTCATTTGTGTTTCCTCAATTCAATTGTTATCAATTATTTTTGCTCTCGTCACTCCATGAAGCCCAATAAAATTTTATGTGCTGATGAGTTTGATGAACGGATGCAGACGTTCTCGTCGCTCCTTATTTCTATCTCTATTTTCTTGCCCTTATTATTCTAAGGGTTGCGCTCGTTACGGCTAATTGTAACGTAGGTATGCCCTATATGTGGAATTCATCTAAAATGTATGTTTACGTAGGTTATTTATAGAGTTTTCAATTCTATCAAAAATCGAAAAGGAATTTGTAAATTTGAACTTGTGATTTATAGAGGCTATAAAGTTGCCATTTTTGCTGAAATAAAGGAGAGAAAAATTAGATTATTGGAAAATTTTTGAGAAGTTTTTTGAAAAGAACTATTTTTTAATATTATAAAATTGTTTAGAGTAGATTTTGATAAACTCTCTACCGATCTTTGTTGTGTTTACTTGGATATTTGATGATATTGGAGTTTGAAAATGAACCGTTGAAATAGCATAAGACATTAATTAATCTGTACTATTATTAACCGTAATTAATAATGGTTGAGATTTCTTCCTGCAGTTTGCGGTAATAAATTATAAAAAAGAAGAAAGTGCCGGACAGGTGGATGCGCCCGAAGGGTACGTCTTGCATTTAAATTGGTTAAATTATAATTTTGCAACAAAGTTGCTTTTATCCATTCTTTTAACGCGCTTCTGTCACGCTATAAATCGCGAGATATTGATATATCGCAATTTTGTAATTTATCGACGATTTATTCCAGTTTCGGCAAATGAACTGGTTTAGAATGCGCATTGTGTTGCATTATATTGCTTTATTACTAGGAATATTTTCTCGATATTTATTCTTATTTATGCACCTACGTATGTTTTAGACATTAAATTTAGTTAGCACCTTGTAATGCTAGTTACTAAACAATTAATTTCAATTATTTGTTTCTTTAAATTCCAGGTGAGATTGTATCGTCGACCGATAGATAAATCTTCGTTTGGAAAACACCAATTAGAAGTTAACAGCACGAGTGAAAAAGAATCTACCGGAAAATGGGAAAAAAGATAGGGAGTAAAAATTTTGAAAATCAAGAGATTCTCCTGACTTTCCTTTTGATTCTTAATTACGTAATAATTAGAGTTTTCTGCGAGTCTTCTAAGCAAACTGTTCGAGAGAAAAAGAAAGTTCAAAAAAATTAAGAGAGTATATGGTATTAGGTATTTCAATTATTTTTTTAAGTGTTTCTATACAATAGAAATTATTTTTGCAGAATTGTTAGAGAAGTCTACAATCTACAGGTAAGTTTTTAGAATTTTCTATAATCTTAAGGTTAGTTAATGTCTTTAATTAGTTTAATGTCTTGGTTAATTTTTGTCTTATTATAACCCTCTACCTTACCTTATGAGCAGAACCGGATGATTCGGATGATGAGAGACCCTATGCCTTAGGCTTCCACTTAAGAGGATCTTATCTTTCTTATCTTTATAGATACGCTTTCAACTTTCTTTCCTAAGTCTGCAAATTACCCTATAGATAATAAAATATATCAAAAACGGTTTGAATATTAGGGCTCTATTAATGTTTAGGCCATAGGTTGAAGTCTAATTAGCATATAGGAAAATGTGGCCCTGTTAGTATATATTCCATCTATTCTTGATTTTTATTTGTATTTCTTTTAAACTCTCATTATTCATTTATTATTCTATCATCATTCTAGTTGTATTCTTTTACCTTAGTTACACCAAGTTACAACAATTACCTTCTGTAATTTCACATTTTATTATATTCGACATTGAAATACAGTACATTTAATAACAAAAAGGTAAAATATTCGATATTTACAGTAAAATATATTATTCGAAGACAAGGAATTGGATTAATATTCATATTTAGTTGCTCATTTCCTAAACGTCACTGCCGAGTCTTCGTAATCATTACTTAGGAGATGTTGTCGAACGTTCTTGTTCTCACCAAAATATCTGCAATAAATCAACAATTTATTAACAAAAATTCATTTGAAACTGAAACAAAATTTGTTAAAAAACACACGATATGGTGTATTTACTATAACTTACAAATTTTAGTTTTTTATAGCTTAATTAGTTAGTTTTGATGACTTTATTAAAAGGTTTAAGCAAGAAAATGTATTGGATGGAATTAGGAATATCAAAAATATTCAAATATTGCATTTTCCTGTATCTCTGTATTGCCATTCTCAATTTAATTTTCACTATTTGTACATTGTGTTCATTTATCAATATCTATTCCTATTGACACTAATAACATCCAAGTTTCATGTAATTTATTCTTCTATAGGTCATCTTTCTTATTTACTCTTCCGGATGCCGAAATACGTTTGTAGTAAATGCATATGGACCTCTTATTACTGCGGCCACTCAGTTAGACCAAACAATAATTTAATTGGAATGTAGATCATTTGCACTTTATCACGACAATTATAAATAATTATAATTTTCACGTTTGGAATGAATGTTTATGGCTCATAAAGTAATCGTTTAAAATTGATTACTGTTTGAATGAAAAATGTAAATAAATAGGTTTGTTCCACAAAAGATCAGACAGTTTGGTATCTTTGTTGAAGCAGAACTAATATGGTGATAATTTGTAAATATGTATAATTTATGGAAAATTATAATTTTTGGACTTTATTTAAAGTGTATTTTGGGGATATTCTTACTTACCTCTGATCAATGTCATTCGAGCGAAATATGTTTGATAATTCCATTAAATCTCAAATGGAATTGCCATTTACTGATTCATTAAATATAAAGTTCAAAGTATACCTTCTCCTGCAAATCTCTCCCTTGAAGATACATAAAGACTTCCACTAATTATTCTATCAAATCTTCGTAAAATTGGCCGCGTCTAAGTGAAGTAATGATTTATGGAAATTTTGGTATCGGGATGAAAAAGGTGCGCTGGAATTCTGAAAGGAAAATAAAAGGGATTTAAAGGAATGGTAAGGGATTTTTACATGTGTCCATGACAAATCTAAAACGGCTATAACTCGAGAAATTTTACTTCCTTACCTGTTCCCTAACAAGTTTTTACGTAACTTTTTTGTTTCGTAGTTATTTGAAAAGAATTGTTAATTTTATTTTTTTATGATGAGTGATTTTTTGTTATTAATAAGCTGATTTGTTTTAATATAATGTAAAGCAAAGAAGTAAAAATATGTTGTTATTTTTCATGTACTATGTAAAAATGAACCCAAATTTCATCCATATCGATTTTTTAAATTTCATTTAATTAGGTTAATTTGTTTAATTGAATAATCCTTAAGAATTTTATTATCGTGCGTTTTTTAACTACGAAATTAGCTGCTTTCAAAACCAAAAAGGATTAAAATAAGGGAAAACACAATCACAAACATTTAAAATAAAAAAAAAGAAAAACAAAATTACAGACATTATTAATGAAAACAATCAAAAATAAAAAATAAAAATTACATAAAAATAAAAAAGAAATGCAAGAACGGATATCGTTACTTACTAATCTTTTAGTTTTGTTTGTGGTTAAGAATTCTTTCACATACAGTTTTCTGGAATTGAATAAAATTTATTTGAGTATATTATAGCCCAGAAAATTAACGTTTTCGACATATGTCTTCATTGTTTGATAACCCGCCAAAACTAATATTTAAAATGGCAAATTTTACAAATTAAATTAAATAAACTTCGTAGATTTATAATTGTTAATTTGTCGATACGCAAATCGTTAATCATAATAACAAATATCACAGTAGAAGGTAACAAATTATTGATTTGTTGAATGAAAAAAAGCCCAGCAGGTGATTGATGAAATCAAAAAAACTTAATAAAACTAATATATCAAGATCATCAGTAACAAAACATCCTTTTGCACTTAATTAAAAATATTAGCATTATTCTAGTATTAAACCTATTTTTTGATACTAACTCTATTTATTGTTTCTTTATACGTGTGTTGTATGAGTTCATTAATAGATTGTTGAGTCTTAAAAAATTGGCAGTACTTGGATGATTCAGAATTAAAGTTACAAATACTTTCATACATTCGTAATACAAAATCAGTTACTTTAATTCTCAAGTAATTGTTCGTAATACTGGCCATAAATATATAGAATTTTTTGTTCTTTCGACTTAATAAATAATATGATTTGCATTTCAACGATGTAGGTTATCTCCGCCACCGAATGAATAAGATAAACGGTGCAAACAAGCCTCTCGCTCGTCTCGGCTCTATGTACAATGATTACCTCGACTAATCTCTACTTAGTCATTCTTTTATACCTTGAAAATTTAGAGGAGCTTCCCGTGATGTTATCGATATCGTCCAAACCCCTGTGAATCGATATGGAATCCAACGAATCGCTGTTCTTGATAGCCAAATACTCGGCCGTCTCCAATTTCTGCTTGGTCGGCTTCGACCACAGCTTGAGCAACAGGCTCGAACTCACCACCGATACCGAACTCAACGCCATGGCGGCGCTCGCCATCCACGGCGCCAGCATAAATCCTATCATACTAAACGCTCCGGCGGCTAAAGGTATACCTAAAAATCGCAAAATATATATTACACAGCGTCGAGGAAGCTACACCTTTTTCAGTTGTATTTCAGAAAGCGTTAATTGAATTTAAGAATAGTCACTTATATTTCGGAAAGTATCTGTTGTATTTCAGAATAGTCAATTTGATTTCAGAAATCATCAATTGAATTTCAGAATAGTCAATTGTATTTAAGAAATTATCATTTGTGTTTCGGAAAGTGTCAAAAGGATTTCAGAGTCCCATTTGGAATGCAGAAATCATATATGATAATTATTATTACAATTATTAACGAAGAAGAAAAACTCAATTTATATTATTTTTTCGGACTTGAAACAACTTCTCTCCGGAATTTAAATTATTTTTTCCTGAAATCGAAATTATTCTTCTGGAACTGATACCTTTATAATTTTTTCTGAAATTGAGATTGAAAAGCTACAGATATTGAAGAATTCTGAAATACAAATGATGATTTCTGAAATGAATTTGACTATTTTGAAATTCAAACGATCGTTTCCGAAATCGAACTGACTATTCTGAAATACAACTGATGGTTTTTGAAATCGAAATGATATTTCTGAAATACAATTGATACTTTCCGAAATATAAGTGACTATTCAGAAATTCAATTGACGCATTCTAAAATGAACCTGCCGCTTTCTGAAATACAGTTGGAAATGGTGTGGTGCAAATACTTACCTAAAATATTATATACGCTGGCGAAGAAAAAATTTAGTCTAATTCTATTAACAGTCTTTCTCGATAGCTCCAAGCACGCCACCACGTCGAGGAGATCGTTGCGCATAAGTACGACGTGGGCCGCCTCGACGGCGACGTCGGTGCCCGACGCTATCGCCATTCCCACGTCGGCCTGCGCCAATGCCGGGGAATCGTTGATGCCGTCGCCCACCATGCACACTTTAATGCCCTTCGCTTGCAATCTAAAAACAAAGCACTTCTCAATTTGTGTTCAACAGTGCATCGTTGTTACTGCAAAAACTTACTGTATAAATATCATACGGGGTGGAAACGCCAAATGGAATAATTTCATTATATCGGTTAGTGAACATATTTATAGAAAATCCCGAAACACGACAAATTTTCATTAGAATTTGACATTTCTCAACGTCAAAATGTGAGCCCTATCTTCAACCTCCTTCGAAGGACAGTCACAACCCCGATTTTTTTAAATAAGAAGTATATCGTATATCGTTTGAAAGGTCTCTTTATTCTCTATCCAAAACTGTTATTATTTTCAAGGTTTTTTTCAAAGATTAACACAAAAATAAATTCATCCTCGAAATCATTTGATGGCTTAAATTCGATATAATACACTCTGTATGTAATACCTATTTGTTCACAATGTAAAAAAATATGAATCTCCTCACCAAAACTGTTAATTTATGCATTTCTGTTAATCTAACAATTTTTCTTAATTGCAATTAACGAAATAAAAATAAAAATTATAACACTGACAACTACTCTCACGCAGTTATAGTTACAAACCAAGTGGCTAAGGCCTTTTAAACAAACTAGTATTATTATTAACGCTAAAACGGGATATAAGATTTTATTTTTTTAATGTTATTTTTTTAAATAAACTAGAAAACAATAACATTTTTGGATAGAGAATGATCTTTCAAACGATATATCAGAAGCCTTTACTTACCCTTTAAAAAACATAAGGATTGTAACTGTCATTCAAATCTATTAGTTGAACAAAGGAAGATTATCAAAATAACAGTGGTTAGAGTGAGAAAGTTACAATCCCACAATAACACTCTTACTTTTTCCTTTATGTGATGAATGCAACTTGTCTTTGTTGCACCCACAGCCTAAATTGCAAACTTAATATTTAAATGGAACACAAAAATAAACAATATTTTTAAAATCTACGTGAAATTTTTGAATACTGTTTTGTATAAAATACTCTCATACAATATACTTCTTGATTTATTAATTCTTTTATAAAAATGTGGCTGATGCAAACCCTTGAGTCCCTCAAGTTTGATAGTTAACAGTTAAGCTCTATGTGACACACTGGTACAAGATTCTAATTGTTGATACAACGTACCTTTGTACTCGAATAACTTTGTGCGAGGGAAGTACTTCGGCGAAGATTTTGGTGATTCCCACTTGTCTAGCTATACTGGCGGCGGTTTTCCTATTGTCGCCTGTCAATAGAATCACTTCAAGACCCATTTTTTTCAAAGTATAAACGGCCAAATGCGCTTCAGGTTTAACGGTATCCGCAACACTAAGCATCGCTACGATACTACCTAAAAATTATAAAAAAAAAATAATAGATTATAAGGGAGTTTAGCCTGGCGAGTAGTACCGTTTATAGCGCAAAGTACGGCAGATCTACCCTGCTCCTCCTCGCTGATCATATTCCTATCGATCTCCGGCGCTATGATAAATCCGTTCCTGTTCATCCATTCCCTGTTGCCCACGATCACCTCGTACACACCGCTCTCGTTCTCCAACGAAGAACTGACGCCGATCAGTTGCCCCAATTTGATGTTCTGCGAATGGCTGACCTCGATTTGCACGCCTTTCACGGTGAACAATCCGGAACTGCCGGCTTGGACCAAGTTAATGAAATTCGTCAGTTCGTTACTCTTCTCGGACAACTTCAGCACTTCCGATAGATCCGAAATCGTACATTTCATGCCGCAACCAGGCACCGCCTAAAATCGTGAAATTAATACACGTAATACGTACGTTGTTTGCAAGCAACTAACCTGAAAGTTAGTCGATTTTCCCATCACTTCGGTCCCCAAAGCGCTCCGGACGTATTTGATAATCGCCGCGGCGATGGGATGTTCCGAATTCGATTCGGCGGTACCGACCGCCGCCAAAATCACAGCGGGACTGAGACTGTCGCCTTGTATCCACACCCTAGCGACCTCCAAAGTGCCTTTGGTGATCGTTCCGGTTTTATCGAACATTATAGCCTTGACTTTGTGCGCGTTCTCCAGCGGCTCGGCGCCTTTGATGAGTATGCCGTTCACCGCCCCGACGCCCGTTCCCACCATCACCGCCGTCGGCGTGGCCAGTCCCAGGGCGCAGGGGCAGGCTATAGCGAGCACGCTCAGGGCGCAGCGGAACACGAACTGCAGGATGACCTCGGTGTCGGTGAAGCCGGCCCTCTCGGATTTGTTCAACGGCAAGTTGTCGATGTTCAAAAAGCCGACGATCGACCAGATGACCAGCGTGAGGAAGGCCAGCAGCACCACGGTGGGTACGAAGTAACCGGCTATCTTGTCGGCGAGCTGTTGTATCGGCGCTTTGGACGTTTGGGCCTCTTCGACGAGCTTGACGATTTGGGAGAGGGTCGTGGCTTCGCCGGTGTGGGTCGCCTCGACTATCAGCAGACCGTGTTGGTTGATCGAACCGCCGATCACCGTGCTGCCTATTTTCTTAGGCACCGGCATACTTTCGCCCGTGATGAGACTCTCGTCGCACATGGATTGGCCCTGAAATTGCGCGATGGATTAAAAATAATAAACGTGAGAATAAATCGGAGCGAATGTACGTACTTGTATCACTTTACCGTCGACCGGTACTTTTGCGCCGGGTACTACTTTGAGCTTGTCGCCTCGTTGCACCAAATCGACGTTTACTTGTTCCTCGGACATTATTTCTCCATTTTTACCAACGGTTATGATCACAGCCTCTGTAGCTTTTAATGACAGTAGCCTAATTGGAAATTTACATAACATCTTTCAATACCTTTTCCGAGTTATAATTCTCTGGACAGATGCCATTAATGTATGCAGTATGTCTGAAAAAGTTGGCTGAAGATGGGAAACTTTTTTATTTGTAATTTTACGAAATAAAAGTTATTCTTTATGAAAATCTCTGCTTTCAAAAATAAAAATAATGTGTCCACAAATTGCAAAAGATTAATAGAAATATTTTGACCACTTCAAATTCAAATTAAATTTTGCAAATTTTAGTTGTGAAACACGTCAACTTTTATCTTATTTAACAAGTCAATTACACCTCAAATGTTCATTTGTTGTTTGAACTATTTTAGCAATGAACTTAATTCAATAATAAATAAGTAGTACCCGACAGAATAATGTATTTTCTACTGTAATACACAAAAATAAACGAAATAATTTAAAATCTAGGTGTCTCTGACAATGACATTTCTCTTACCGAAAGTCAGTCTAGTAAAAGTAGCTTTCGAGAAATAAATAATACTTTCCATCTAGTTAGTGTGCATTGTCATGCATTGAAATTGAAATGTAATTGTAACTAATGTAATCAAAATTGAAAACGTCAGTAATTGTACTTCAAGAAGTAGCAAAAATGCATATTAAAACATAGTTTTCTATTTCGAACAACATTTCATAATTAAAGTTTTCGATATTGTAAAAAAGTACTTTACTCTTGTATCAAATTCATATTTTTTGACAAACGTCGTTTACGATTTAAAAACTTGACATCTGACATTTGCGTTTTACTTTATTGGCCATGCAGACCTTTTTATAAAGAATAACTTTTTTTCGTAACATTACAAATAAGTTTCCCATATGTTGCCAACTTTTTTAGACATAATGTATGTCTAGTTTAATAAATTTTCTAGAACTGTAAGTTACTATCCAAATTCTGAAATTGACCAAATTTCTTCGGTAAGTAATTATTTGGTAACTCTTCTACCATCTTGTGGATCTCCACGAGAGTAACCTTATAGTACTGAACTCAATTTTGAAAAATACTGTTACGGCATCAATCCACAGAATTATCTACAATAAACATCGCACCCTACCTGCTCAAAGCTTCCGACGTCTTCCCTTTAGCTATGTGCTCCAACCACCGTCCCAAACTGATGAAGACCAGTAACATGGGCGGCGTATCAAAGAACGTTTGCGGAGACGTTTTCTGTTGCAGCGCCATCGCCGCCACCACCACGCACACGCTGTAAGTATAGGAAATTGATGTCGCCATCGCTATGAGCACGTCCATGTTCGTCGTGCCGTGCTTCAAGGCTTTGTAGGCCTGGACGAAGAAGTGCCGCCCGCCGAATATCAAGACGGGTGTGGATAGAGACCACAAAATTAAGTTTTCCATCGAAAGACCTAAAAAAATTGGTTTAAAAGCGGTTTAAGGTTTGTTTGTTTTACTTAATATCGTTGCTTCAGAAGTGTCATGAGGCTACTGTAAAATTTTGTATACTATTTTATCAATTGATATAACTTAAAAGTTGCTGTAATAAACCACAATGACTTATTTAGATCCCTTTTTTAACTCTCATCTATCGTTTAAAGAATCTCTTTAACGGAAACAATAGTCCATATTTATAAAAATGAAGCAGTTACTTTGAAGTAAAAGGTAGAGGTAAAAAATAAGAGAAAGAGATTCTAAATCCTTATACAAATATTTTAAAACCATAAAACCTTTCGTTTCAAAGCAACAGCAGGGTCCTCAAAGCAAAACCTCTCTTCCTTCTCTTCTTTTTACTCGTATACCTTGAAGCAATAGGTTGTGCGTCTTTTTATAAATTCGGCCTAATGTTCATATTTACTCCATCACAACAATCTACAACTGTCCAGTGGACGAATCTACCAAGACTCAATTATCATTCTATTATTCTATCGAACTTATTTCCTTTTGCTTCTGTTAAATTAATTTTTTTTGTAGTTGTGTTATACTTCCTGAGCAGCAATATAGCTATCGAAATAGTGTCATGTCTATTTACGTACCGGGTATTACACAGCACATATCTTCGTGTGACATGGTAGACATTTGCACCATAAAATACATCATGGCTATCATACAAGGCCCACCGAAGGCTAACGAAAATATGAAGCTTCTCCTCCATTTCCTGATCTCCTCCTTATGCTGCAAATAATCATCGCTGCCGTTCTCTCTATTGAACAATTGAGCCTCGTAGCCCAATTTCTTTATAGCGTCGATTATGTACCTGCAAATTATTCATCGTTTTAGATGAGCATTCAAACGAAGGCAACAAGATCTCTACCTGGGTCCGGTGATTTCCGGATCGTACTTAAACTTGCCGCGATGGGTCGTCAGAGCCACTTGCGCCGATTTGACGCCCGGCAATTTCAGAATGTTCGTTTCCACTTTGTGCACGCAACTGGAACAAGTCATGCCGACGATTTCCACGTCCACCTCCGATTCCACGATGCCCGATTGTTGGATAACAGTCGTGGGAAACCCTAAGTCGGTGATGGAAGCCGCTATGTCCTCGGGCGTCGTCATCGACGGGTCGAATTGGATTTCCGCCCGAGCGCCCAGCAGGGATACCAGGATTTTGTGGCAACCTACAAAAAATTAGAGAGCCATCAAAAGTGATCCAACCATCCACGATTCTTGCTGGAACAAACTTGGTATTTTTGCGTCGATACATACCTGGTAATTTGTGGACGTGTTTCTCAATGGCGGCGACGCACGATCCGCAGGTCATCCCTTTGACTTGCAGGAAACATTTCTGTAGGTTCAAGGCGGGTTCTTCGTCGTTGTCGCCGCTGGTGGAAGGGCCGTTGGATGTGTTGTTGTTGCGCATTTGCTTCTGCAGGACGTCCTTACCGTTCACCGTTTTCACGTAGGCCTCGAAGCCCATATCTTCGATTTGCTCGGCGATTTGTTCGGGCGTTATTTTGCCGGATTTGAATTCCACGTAACCCTCTTGGCTTTTCAGATCGACTTTGATTTTTTCTACGCCCTCTTTCGTCGATAGCATACCTAGGAATAGGTGAATTATGTTTCGATTTTAACGCCCGGTTGACGAATTTTATTTACCTTCGATACTTTGTACGCACGAATTACACGTCATGCCTTTTATATCGATGTAACAACTGCTAATTTCGTCTTTGGGAAGAGATAGCAGTGGCAAGGATGCTTCGAATCCCATGTCTTCTATGTAGTCGCATATTCCTTGTGGGTTTATTATCTTCGGATCGTAATGTACCAAACCGTATTTTTCTTGTAAATTTACCTTTAATTTAAACGAAAATTACCTACCACACCGCTCGATAGTTACGAATTTAATGTACTCACGTTTATACTGAGAATGCCGGGTTTCTTCCCGACGGTTCCTTCGATGTTCCTCACGCAGGACATGCACGTCATGCCGATGATGTTGACTCGGAGCGCGCCATCGTCATCGGACTCCGGTTCGACCACGGCGGTGGAGAATTCGCCGGCCGGCGACGGGGAATAGGTGGTCACCAATTCATTGTCCGCCTTTTGGCTCAACAGCGGTTCGAAACCCAAGGTGTCCGAGGTATTCCTGCAGAAAAACGTGGCTTTACTAATTTTCGAAAAATTGCCAATTTTTTTTTGCTAATTATCGTATAATACTTGAGATTTTCGAAACGGTTATTTGTTAAAAATATTTAGCGCAGTAAGCAATTAATTAACTTTTATGGGTCAATTTTTGTGTACAGATCCGTTGAACTTCGACTTCTCTAATTTGATTAATTGTTGCTATTCCGTTAATTTGATCAAATTGTTTATAAACAAATGTGTCACATATAATTCTTTTTCTAATTGCGCGTTAATATTAAAACGTTCTTTTGTGAGACTTCTTACATCTTATCTAATTATAACATCAGAAATCTGCTAATAAATTGAATTAGGTGAATTAATTAGAAAAATAAGTGGATATTTCTCAGAATAATAAAAAATATATGATAATAACTGTTAATCTATACATACATTAATCCTACTCTAAATAATAATATTTATTGCTAAGTTAATAATGGCACCAATAATTATCTACTATCTCAGGTTGTTATTTATTAAATGAAAATATGAAAAATAGTCGAATCCAAATAGAAATATTAAAATAACAAATTTCAATATGTCTGCCATATTAAAACGAGATAATAAAATACTTGTGTTCGCCTACAGGCATTTCTAATACAGATATTAACGAATATGAACTTGTAAGCACAATAAAATACCTTTCCTCTTCTTCATCGAGAAGTAATGGCTTCCTATCCTCTTTATAAGACATTTTTTAAAGCAAAATGTCGCATAAAAAATCGAATTAGTTTCTCTCCGTGTTTCTATAAAACGTGGATAAAATAGGGATAATGACACCCAACGATAAGGCCTGATAATGGTCTTAACACTTCACTCTCAATATCTCATCCTACGAACTGATAGAGAACAGAATCGAATTGAATTGATGTAACGACTAAAATCGCTTTTCCCCACCTTATCAAATAATATTAATAAAGATTAACCAAGTATAAACAAATAGATAGGGCGATCAAAACAGTATTCGAGTTATCACGTGGAATTGCCAACTAATTCTTCGCTAATCTAAATTAGTTCTGTAAATTATTTAATTGGCAATGATGGCGTGAACATACACCTAGTACAACCACAAACAGGTAAAAATTATAGCAATAATTCATTGTTTAATATAGCTTAAATTAAGTTTATAGCGCTTTAAAAGTACCCTAATCTTGTTTAAATGAAATTACCTCATGCAAAAAAATTCCATGTTTGAAAAGTTTCTAATACAATTATCACAATACCAATCACCAATTATTTGGATTAGGCTTGGTTAAAATAAAAAATAATTGTGGCATTATTAAATGGAACTGGACATGATAAAATATAATAATATTCCTAGTTTCCGTATGCCACAGACAGTCAATATCGATCAATATTTCTGTTTACTTGGTTACACATGGTGAAAACTCCGAGATAAACTGTTGAGAAAGGGAATTGTCAATAGGCAGTGAATACGAGGAATACAAAGTGTGCATTCAGTGCATACAAGTTCAATAACTCTTTGATTAGCATTCCCAGTAAACTTTTTAAATTCATTGCCAACACGTCAATTAATTAATAGATAATTAATTAGAGGTTTTCACTACCAAGATTCTAGTGCAAGAGAGAGGTGCTTTTATTAAAAATTGTAGGCATTCTTGGTATTCTTACAGTAAAACGCGGAATGCGAGTTTATTGCGTAAAAAGGGCGACCGCGTGGGAATTTTTAATAAAACCCGAAGTTCGCCCACTCGTATTACTTAATAACGTCAAAACCCTCGACACCCCGCTCGAATAGCGCTTCAAGGTTGAAATAAATTGCCTGGATATCTGGCTGCTTTTATCATCGATTACATCCCATACATATTTGCACAAGATCACTGTATTGATCATAAATGTGGCAAGATACAGGTCTATGCAAGAAACAAAATAATTATGAATCATTATAAAACACCTTCTAATTAGTACCTACTAGTTATAAATACATAATATAAACTAGTTGTTACGAAGCGATATTATGTCATATTGAGTAGTAATTAATAATAAAAATATTCGCAAAAATCATCACGTAGACTTATTTAATGGCATTGACCTTTTCCTCTTTTCACATGCACTATAAAAATATATATTAATAAATACTGCTTATATTAATTACATTCATTAAAACGCTTGCATTCATTAACCATATTGTTGTTTGTTCCTATTAAATACATAGACCTAGTATGATTATTGCAAACATTTCCAATTAAATCGTCTAGTTATTACAAACACTGCTTGATAATTCCAGAAAACAATGATAAAAGCGTGTAGTCAATTAATCGAAACTCAGCGAATTTATTATATTCTGAATATTTAGGAAAATAACGGCTAGTAAGAAAAATTAAATCAAACGTAGAGGGTTTTGAAACTCACCTGTATCCTTGGAAAATTGATTTAAATCGAACAGAAAACATATTCGGTGCAATCCTTGCCATCAAAATTTTTTGACGAAAAACTTAGTGGTTTACTTTAAAAAGTAATTCCTGTTGCAAAGGATATTTGAAATTTGAATTACAAATGATATTCCTAATTACGACATTGTATCGTAGAAAACTCAAAAAGTTAATAAGTAGGTATTGTAAATAATTAACTGTGTTAATAAACCGTTACATTTCAAGCTTAAAAGAAATTAATCCTGAGAAACATTTCTAACTAAAAAATCTGGTAACCATACAACCTTATTAAACTGAATTTTACAGACACTATATGGTAAACTTCAAAACCTACTACACTAAGTTAAAGGCGTTTTTCCAAATTTACCTCAACGCTAATAATCTTTATCAGTACATTTATCTATAATGGAAATACGTACTTAGTTATAATCCTGCAAGGAACTTTAAATTAAAGGATTACTTACTAATATCCCTCAAATAAAAAAAAAAACTGAATTTTCCGAAAATATATTTAGCTCGCACACTTTCTCAACTGACAAACAATACTACACATACATGATTTTGATATTTATTACGAACAAACATATTGGTTATGATTACAATAACCACAGAGAAACCTTCATAAGGGTATTGTTGAAGATTATATTTATACGAAAAATGAAAACAAAATTTACTGTGGACGTTTCTAGGATTCATATAAATATGGATTGTACAGTAACATTTGAATAAGAAGTAATGCACCGATTTTACGTGCACATTCAAGTGAAATTATATTGGCAAAATATTCTAATCGTGCTCACTGCGAATTAATAAGAAATGCCAGATTAAATTTTCTGAAAATCATACGGTTTTTTTAATCGAAAAGAAAGTATTTATAATAGATATTTAGGATTTTTCACGATCTATAGTTTTAACGAATCCTTTTACGAAAACATTTTAATTATTTTTCCGATATGAAAAAATTGCGCCAAACACTTTTTTCTACAACACATTGTTGTTTATAAGTGTAGGTAATGAAGAAGGGAGGTCAAATTGTTATAATTTCATAGATAAAAAAAATGAACGCATTTTAACTGTGCAATAGCACAAAACCTCCATCAGTGCAATGATATGTTAAAATACATATTCGTATAGTTAGAACCAATTTGATAAGGAAAATATTGCTAGTTCATTGTATTAGGCGATAAATATTGTCGGTATTATCTCATTGTTAGGACGAAAAATTGGCTATTTTGAAAAGTATTGTAATAATTTAAATAAATAGTCTTCTACTTTTTAACAAACCTAATTATATTACTTACTTATTGAGATTGTTCCTGGCGAAAAAGAACATATCTTTACTCCTCCACCATGCGCAAACAAAATAAGTATATCAAATACACACTATTAACAATTTTAAAATGTTTCACCAAACACGCATCAAATTTTCCGCGATATTTTCCACGAAACGTGCACTTTTCCTTTTAGCGAAAGTAAGAACTACCGGCGACCTCGTTTAACTAGATACTAACTACAAGTTTCCAACGAAAGTCAATGTAAAATCTAACTGTACAACTAGAACTAGAATGCGGTGACTTTGAAATAAGCCAAAATCATGCACAAGATTTCGATTCGGAGATAAATTCGAAAGAACTGAACCAACAACGATCCGAGGTTGGATTCGAATTGATCTCTTTTTCCGCTTGACGTCCAATTGCGGGGAACTCCTACACGGACCGAAAAAACAACTATATCACACGGGTTTTCCCAATAAAGAAATGAAATCGCGAATTTTTACAAACAAATAACACGAGTTTTCGAATAATTCTTACATCACCTTAATGAGTTATAAATTAAAATAAAAAAACAAACTTACGATTTGTAGTTGGTCAGTTCGATTTCCGCCAGGCCTGGCATTGTTGTGTGTTGGATTTCAACTCTCATGTTTAATCGTGCAATTAAACCGACTGTAAGATTAACTTACAAATGTAAATGCGACTATTAAAAAACCCGTGTTGTTGTTAATTAATACTTATCGTTTGTGATTCATTTTCTGGCATTACTAGTTATTATTTATCTGATGGACGTGTGAAAAATAAATATTATCTAAAATATGAGAAACGCTGTCAAAACAGCTCCTACAAAGCGACGTTTTCTTCCCAAATTGGAACACCATCAGTGAATTAATGCTGCTTTCATAATGTACAGGGTGATGTTTAAGAATACTCATGAGAAAAGTAAGATCTTTGTTCATAATGTTATTCGAATATTATAAGTAACATTCTATATTTCTTTTATGTTTGGAGTAAACAAAGAAGTATATGAAGAAGTAAACAATCTTCCGGTACTGTCACACCCAGATAAGGTCTGAATATCTCCTCTCATTATAGTAAAACTGAACTTTAATGTTATTGAACATCTTAGATAAATTTCACCCTGTTTACGATATTTAATAAACGATTGGTAGTGAATAAATATGAACGATAATAAAATTAAATGATACTTCAATAGTAAAGATACTAGTACAAACGTTTATAGAAAGATTTGCACAAAAACATTCATTTTTCGCCCGAATTGAATTTAAGGAATTGCATGAATAAATCACAAGTGCATGCGAGAAATAAATACATACCAATAAATTTGTAATCGTTTCTTCAATAAATGAAAAATTAGGTGTTCGTCAATTTAAGGTTAATTAATGTTTAATAATCATTTTATATTACAAAGATAACTCACCGCTCATTTATCAATTACAATTTCTCGATTCTCTATCACAGATTATTTTAAATTTGATGATAACACAAGTGCGTTCCTCGCCTTAGAAATTTCAACAAATAAGGGTCGAGTAACTGAACAAGACAGTTTTATATCGACGGTTAAAAATCAAACTTACTGTTTAAGGGAAGCCAATTCCAACAACGCCTTGTAACTGAACATAATTGCCCACATTATAAGTCGAAACGGTTAGTAAAAATATTCAAAACCATTTCACTGTTGGTCATCGCATGTCGACAACGGGCCTTTCGGGCGGGCCGAGATCAACGGCGACAAACGTTTGAAAAATGCGCGATTTTTTATGCACCCAACGTGGAGAACCCATTCCAGATAAAGATGATGTTCATACAGGGAGATGCTCACGATCGTAAACAAAACGAAACGCCACAATGTTTTATTAAATATTCAATAATTAGGAAAGTTTATGATTAACAAAAATATTATGTTTTAGCTCTAAAATTGTTCATTTTTATATTAAAATTTTATCAGATGAAGTATTCTCTCTTCGTTCATAATAAGTCAAAGTGTAATAAAATATTGAAGAATAAAACGAGATATTAAAAATATATAAAATATAAGAAGGAACAAACTAAAATTAAGCAATAGGGTAAGTAGGAATCGCTCTCTATAAAAAAATTACAGAACCGCGTGGTTTTAAGCTTAAGTCTGTTGCGTAATCACTATTCGAGTAAAAAATTCTTCGGGGAAAATTATCTTAACTCCATATGTTTTAATTATAGGTCACGAATTAAATAATAGGCACGTTAATGCAATTATTACGAGTGCGTTTTGAATCGCTAAGAATTTCGATTTGATAGAATGCATTTGTGGTTAAAATTGATTCGAGTTTTTTTTTATAGCGAAAAATGAGTTTAGATATGATTCTGGGGAAGTTATCGTTACTGGTTTTCGTTAATCGCAGATGGTACAATTAACTTATTGAATCTTCATCATACCATCACAATTTTAAAATGATAAATCTATTAAAATATAATCTAATAATGTACGTTACCAAAACAGGAAAATATCCACGCACTTTTCAAAAAACATAGTCATTTTAACAAAATTATATTGCAAAGTTTAAGCAGTAAGAGGTAAATTATTAATAAGAAACTTAACAATCTAACGCGTAGGAAATGATTAAGCGCAAAAAATATTTAGTGAAAATAAATTAACATTATATGATTATGCCTCGAAAAATTGCAAAAAATTAATCCAAATATCTAAATATTTTGTTCATGGCAGATATTTAAATGTAAAAAAAATATTGGATCATACTATTACTATGCCGTTATTTAAGAGAAATATTTTCTATTTGCAATTAACAAATAATAGTTAAAAATATTTCCCTTCATAATTGTAAACAAATAAGTTATTAAATTCAATTAGATGCTTATTAAGGTACAATTTAATGGATGAATAATTGATGAAAGTAAAACTTTTACAACAAACAAGAACCAGCCTAATTTATTCATTTCAAGTCTGTTTTATTTAAATTAATAAAGTGATAATAACATATTGTATAAATTTAATCCACAACATTATATTTGTTTTTTTATACTAAACCGAATAAAATTTATATTTTGGAGTGTAAATATGAAATTGTATGTATTTAATTCCAATTTGTCTCAGATAGAAATGTTACAGTTTAATCAAATGTTTATCGATTTAAGACCCGATTGTAATCAATTTTAGAGCTGCCTGTCTATTACTTTCTCTTGCCTATGGCGTTAAATTAGAATCTGGAGAAGGTATTTAAAATTAAAACAAATCAAACATTGAACGAATAGCTCCATCTACAATGCTTTCACTAATTCCAAATAAAATAAACAAGCATAATACAGATTGCTATAAAGAATGATAAAAAAATTACATAAAATAAATGTGATGCACTTATTTGGTGCCATTATTGCAGTAATTGCAGTGGTTTTATGAAATAAATTTATTGGAACGTATGGTGTTGAAAATAACTCGATATTTATCAATTATTCTTGTTAAACATTTATTATTTATACAGCTTCTTATCAGCGGTTAATATCAGAATGTTGATTGTATATTTGACCTTATTAAGTAACTATTGTTTAAAGAGCTTACCTTACTACATCGAAATTGGCTTCTGGAATTGTGACATCAACATAGGATAAGTCGTCTGGGTATTTTAGAACTAATCCATCTATTTTTTGCATCTGCCTTTTGAAATTGTTGATGTTTTCATCTGTCGTTTTGATCCCACCTACATTCAAACGAAACACATGTTAACTTACATTATAATGAAGTAATTAAAAGTATACCTTTTTGAACAAATCTGACAATGCTTTCCATGTTTTTCAATTGTATTTTATCTATTTCTCAAATCAATGAGCACTTTGAAACCCTTTTGTCCAAATTAGGTGTCCATAAAACAAAGGTCGAGTGAAAATGTTAAGAATACAGAGAGATAAAGAAATTTCGATCGAATTTTACCCAACATTTAATTTAAGAGGTCTGCTTTAATTCGTAACATAAAATATTTTTGCAGACTATTTTTTTAAATTAGTGTCATTCAACATATTATCGTGATCACAACAAAATTAAAAAATGAAACTGTCATTATTGTCAATTTAAAATTTGACATATATGATGTTACGTTTTTCAAGTTACTCCATCTCTGCTGTTTCTCTGTTTGTCTTGTAGTATAAGTGTAGTTCTCTCCTTTTAATGTACGGTTCCGAGTGATTCCGAATGTCAAACGGGACTATTTAAATATTTTTGAAGTGAAAGTGACGTTTCTTTCAATCCACTTAACCTCAATTCACATTACAATTTATTGCAATTTTTACAATTTCAGTTTCACAAAATGACGAAATTACAAGAATGGTTGGCTGGTATAGGAATTATATTCGCTATTTGGTTTCATTTAATTACTAGCAAGGACCACAACACTTTTGCGCGAGAAAACTATACCTTAATATTATATTCTCCCGTTATTTTTGTGCTTATTTTCGGTGTAAGTAGCAGGAGCTGGTGTATTCTAATATGCAATTCAATTGAATTATATAAATTTTAGATTTACACCGTCAGTGTTATACTATATAGAGTATATACATTTAATGATTGTGAAGAGGCTGCCAAAGAATTACAAAAGGTGGGGAATTAATTTTGAATAACATTATTTTATTTTTATCTTATTTGTTTTTTTAGGAAATTCAAGAAGCTAAGGAGGAATTGGGAAAACTTGGATTTAAATTTCAGGAGACAGCTAGTTAGGATGTTTCGTTAATGGACCAAATAAAGACTGAGACATTCCATAAAAAACCTTTGTAAATAACTTCAATATTAAAACATGTTTTATTAATACACTCTAGAAATTAAAATTTGTTTGTAGAATAGCAAAAGGTACTGATGAAATACGAGTGATTTTTTTCATAACACAAAAGCCTTTAATAAATCAGCTAAAGCAATTTCGATCGATATCTTACAATTCTCCATTTATTTAATAAATTAATGAATCCATTCCAATAATTAAGAACTTTCAGAAATATCCAAAAGTGAATGTTAAAAATTTGCTCTGCAGGTCTTACAATCCGATATCAAATTATCCCTTGTTATTAAACTCATTTATTTTCTTAAAAATGGCAAGTATAAATAAATTTTTCAGTCTAATAGAAATACTAAAAAAGAGGATTTTTGGGCTTACAAATACAATAAAAGGGATGGATCACCCTACAATTTGGATTGTGAACTAGAAAATTCTCAATACCCCTTTTAGTGACACTGGTGTAAGTCAAATCTATTAATTCTATGTCTAAATTCTTAATGTAGTTGAGAGTAAAATCGGTTACTTTTTTATAGCCCCTCAGCGAGAGCCTTTTCAGCGGTATTTTACATTTTTTTACAGAATCGGGGATATCTTGGAATTGAAGTATTTGAAATTCAACTCTGAAAAAATTTTTGTAGATTAATAAAAATAAAAAAATTAACATTTTACACAAACCTTTCGTTGCCTCTTTCGTACGCTCTCAAATTCTGCCTGGAATTAATGTTATTATTCACAGCATGAATCCATTCGGCATATTCTTCTTTATTGCTGGATGCATTATTGCGACCATTGCTGGCCCTTGACGTGTCGTTTCGAGAACAAGACGGTTCATCTATTTTTTCGTTAGCGCCGTGAGAGCTATTTGCCTTCACATTCCTCGAATTCGATTGAGAAGGATTCGAGGAAGTGCCATTTCGGCTCCTAGACGTCGAAGGTTCCGACCTAAAAATGATATATTTAAATAAAAACGATAAATAAAAGCATCGTTTCGAACCTCAAGATCCTCTCTTGGACTTCTCTACTAATGTTGTTGCTTCGTATGATTCTTTCGATTCTTTCGCTTACATCATCGGCACTTTCCAAGAGCTGATTCACGAGAGTTTCTTGCGCTTCCGATGTCACTCCATTCAAATCCGATGTTTTCGATTTTTTCGCTTCGACTTCATCAGTATCGCTCTCATCAGATTCGCCTAATTCGTATCGGCGTTTCGTAGGATGAAGATCCTGAGAAACTCGTCTTTCAGTGTGCGCTCTAAAAATCAATTCCAATAAAACAATCAATTCGTAGGAGTTTTTCTTGGAGATTTGTATAACCTGCCGTGCCTGTTCTCATCAGCTTGGTTGTTGTTTCTGTTAGCGTTTGCATCGAGTATGTAAACGTTGGGTGACGATTGATTCCTTGCACTGGCTCCTTCTTCCGGCAGGCTCATTTCTTCTCTAACGGAGGGCGTCCGATCGTACATGCTCGGTACTATTAGATTTGTTCCCATGCCGAAATAACAACAACCATCGTCGCCGTCTTCTTCGTCCGAGTTGGAGTCCGAGTCCATGTGAGTATCCGAAACTAGACTTGCTAAAAAAGTTAACATATTTATGTATCGTTTAATCTTGCTTTAGAATAGTTTATACCTGGATTGAATTTCATTTGATGCGATAGAAAGAAATCTTTGAAATGACTGGGTAGATTAAGTAAATCTTTCATGTGTTTATTGCATACGAATTTTAGCTCGTCCCTTCCAGAGGGTATATGTACTATGTCCTCTTCCGAGAAAGGAGTATACTTATCTAAAAAAAAAATGTATAATTTACTAATTTTATGACTTGTAAGTTAATATTTATTACATAATTCATCTTCCTTAGCTCCTTTGCTGCCACAGGTACATTCCGGATAAGGATCTTTATACAGTACACTGTAACTGATCTTTTCCACTTCGTTTTTGGGCTTAGCCGTCGTGGAAATGAACTCGATGAGATGTCTATCAGAAATGCTCATATCGGTGTACGAAGGATCCACAGATTGTCTTTTTTTCGTGCTATCCCATTGATTGACGATTTTTTCTTGATAATCCACTTCCGAGGACTTGAAACTTTGAAAATATAATCTTTGTATATTTTCTTTAGAATAAAACGTTCGGAGCAATTCTCCTCCAATACCTGCAAAACGTACAGCATTAATGATTGAGTACATTGGGTATTTAATTTAAATTTACCAGTAAATCTGCAATCGAAAATTTTCAGTTTTTTGCAGCCGAGCTTGGCCACGTTCAGGTAAGGTATCGTGTTCAAGTGGACTCTTAAACATTTAACAATTGAAATAATTTCCAAATATTCGTATTTACAAATCGACAGTAAAAAGCTGCAAGTTACCCAAGAACATTCGTCCAGGATTAATACCTAAAATAATTGGCATTTAATATAAATAAAATTTGTGTAAAAAGTGCTTAAATACCCTCAATTTCGGCATATTTTTCACTGAATGCTGAAAAAAGTAATCGGAATCTTTCACATAAGTTCTTTTCAAACTTAATTCTTCCAATCCGGCAGGAAAATCTCTTAAAGTCACCTACAAAGAAATTTTAAATAAACACAAATTCACTATTTTAAAAACCTATTAGGGAAAGAATAATAATAATTTACCTTTACGCCTTTAAGTTTAACATTTTCCAGTGCCAGCACTTTGATATTGTCGAAAGGATTAATAAAACTAAAAAAATTAGAAGGTAGATCTATATAACTTAAATTTCCTCGTAAAAATAAATGAGTTGTTCTCGAATGTATTCTACTTGTGCAGTATTCTATTTTATCACAAGTGTTCGGATCTTCCCTGGCATCGATTCGTTTCCAAAATGTTGGATCGAGAATAAACTCTTTCAAGTAGTTGCAAGTTCTAAAACAACATTATTAGGATATACGTGAAACGAAAATTAGGTAAATTTCAAGTAATTTACCCGCTTAAATGGTAAAGAGAAGTTGCATCTAGATACGAGAACAATATTCTCATTACATAGTGGGGTAGCTCTAAAAGTTTACAAGGACCATCGTAATATTCGCCTTCTACAACCATGCTGAGTTTCTAATAATTATTCTCAATGTACAATCTCGATACACGGAGTTTCTCTTAAAATGTTTGATCAGAAAAATCAGAAATCAACACATTTTTGCATATTTTTCAACAATAAAATGAACTCTCAACAAAACAGTCAACAATGAAAATGACATTTATTTGTTTGACAAGATAAACTTCAAAAATAGTTCAAATGTACCACAAATGTCACCGTTGACAATGACATGTTAAATATAGGTTACTTTTTGTTTATTTTATTAAAAAGTTTTTTATTTCAGATTTAAAAGTATAAAATGATGTAAACATAACTGTAATGTAAATAGTGATAAAACTACAAAAATGTTTAAAGGAACGATACGGTTTTTTTCCGAAAATGTGTATCTGTTTATGGGAATCCTAATAGGATTGTATTTTTCAAATATATTTTCCTATACTGAAGCTCCATCATCCTGTACCATCAAGACACGCTCAATAAGAAATGAGACGGAGATCCAAGAAATAATAAATTCCTCTGTGAACAAATTTGCTCCGAAACCTCTAATAAAAAAACCCGTTTCAAATCCGAACAAGCCAAAACTCATAAGACCACGATACTATTCAACCGAATTGGGAATCAGAGAAAAACTCTTCGTGGGAATATTCACATCCGAAGAGAAGATAAACAGCCAAGCTATTCATATTAACAAAACCATCGGTCATATCGTGGACAAAATCAAGTTCTTCATTACAGCACAGTACAAACTCAAAACTCAGTACAATCTTACCGGTCTAGTTGGATTCACCGACTCTAGACACAAATACAGGCCGTTCCAAGTCATCAAGTTTGTTGCGGATACGTTCAGCCAAGGTTACGATTACTATTTTTTCGCAAACGATTACACTTTTATTAATGCTCATCGGCTAAACGAGATAATTAAAAAAATAAGTGTGAGTATGGACGTCTATTTAGGCAAACGCGTGAAAGATGGCAGCTATTGCAACTTAGGTAATTATAACTAATTTATGTTGATTACATATAATTAATAATTATTCTTTGTTTCAGATTCTGGAATATTAATTAGTGCATCTGTATTGAAAGCTATGAGAAACCATTTAGATTGGTGTATTATGAACGCTGTATCTGAGGATCCCAGTGAAAATATCGGGAGATGTGCCTATCACAGTTTTGCGATATCCTGCCAAGAATCAGTCCAAATGGAAAGTCTACCTTCGTTCAAAATTAAGCATTTCGAGCTATTGCCTCACTTGAAAGAAATGACTATGAAAAAGGAATTCAACGAAGCAGTTACCGTCTATCCAGTATTAAAAAAGGACGATTTTTACACGTTGAACGCTTATTTTTTAAAGGTAAAATTGTACAGGGAATTCGTAATGTTACTCACCTCTGTCATTCTTCGTTAAATTATTAAGTCGCATCCAATTCCAGATGAATAGTTGATCTTATTCTATTTTTATTACTAGGACTATTTTTCTTGAACAAACATATCAATATACAGGATAAGAAACGTCTGTAAAACACAAAAATATTCGTTATTATTTTTTATTTATTATATTTCAGCAACGATTGGCAATGCTACAGGAAGAAACACAAGACATTTCTACACTCCTTACAGGGGAGGAATGGCCGCCTGGTCAAAGGCAGGGAGCGAAACCTGCCACTAGATTCGATTTACCTAGGCAATACTATTTTAACGCAACTCACATTTTCTTTCCTGATGATTTTTCCACTTTAAAACAACTGAATAAAGCGGAACTGAAGGAGCACGAGGTTAATATTCAAACCAATTTAAACTTACATGTTTCGAAGTTTTATTCATTGCAGGAAATCATAGAAGAAATAAAACTGAAAACATTAAATGGAAACGGCAAGAATTTAAAATACATGGAATTGGTGAATGGATACAAACTATTTGATTTAAGCAGAGGAATGGATTATACATTAGACGTTAAATTTGAAGATCTAAACAGCGGAAAACAATTAATAAAAAGGTAAAAAAATTAAAGAATAGTGATTACCAATACATTATTTATTACCTTGGTAGGTTCGAGGTCTGCAAACCTTTAGGGAACATAGAGATCATACAAGTGCCTTACGTAACTGAAAACACCAGAGTGAACATTCTATTTCCCGTTCAGGAAACAGAAGTACCTTTAGCAACAGAATTTCTAACTAACTACGCTTCGTTAATCATGGACAGGAAAGAAAAGACCTTCCTCCTGGTTATTTTACTCTATCAATACAACAGCGAAAGCAAAGGTTCTAAAGATCCTTTCGCTGAATTGAAAAGTTTCTCTACTGCTGCCGCCAATAAATACAAAAATGACGATGTTAAAATCGCTTGGTTGTCAATAAGATTACCGGACTTGCCCAAGCCGCTGTATTTAGAGGATAATAGAGCCTTGAATTTCGCTATAGTTGATTTGGCTCTGAAGAAAATTGGTTTGGATAGTTTAACTTTGATATTGGATGTATATTGCAACATATCGGTGGAATTTTTAAATAGGGTATGTTAAATTTTAAAGCGTAATAGAAAAAATTAATAGTCCAGTGATTTTAGGTCAGAATGAATACCATACAAGATTTCCAAATATTTAACCCGATTCCCTTTCGCCAGTACAATCCGAAAGTAACCCAAATGAATACCCTCGATATCAACAAATTCAACGGGCATTTCGATAGGGAGGAATATAAATATATTTCCTTTTACGGAAAAGACTACGTTATTGGTAAGTTGATTACGAGAATCGAGAATTTTTGTGTTTATAAAAATTGTTGCAGCAAGAAAAAAACACCAACACATTCTGCCATTGATAAGAGTGGACAATGATATTTCTAACATTCTCGACGAAGACCACAAAACAATAGGTAACATCTTCGAAATGTTCATTAAATATTACGACAAGTTGCATTGCATGAGAGCCACCGAAATGGGCTTGAAAATTCGATATCACGACGAAACCGACTGGCGAAGGAAGAATGCCTTTTTGGGCAGTGAAGCCGAATTGGCGAAGCTCATGTTAACGAAGAAAGAGATTTATGAAGCGTCTTGAGTAATGTTTTCTTGTATCTTGTATTTTATCGCTATTTTTTAATTATGTACATAATATACATATTTTTAATAAACGCTTATTTCTTATAATGGAGTGTTGTTAAAAATAGTTGAAATTTTCCCCAAAAAGGAGAAGTTTGGCAACACAGCAATAATAAAAGTTTAGTTAGGCAACATATCACACCCAACTGTATTGTTGGTTGCTAAACTATTTTAAAATAAAAATAAACAGTACAATTAACCAATTACCAATAATTGTAACTGAAATTGCGTGTAAAAAATTATTACGATGATTATTTTAATTCGTACGTCTCAAAAATAGTTCAAATGTACCAACTTTTCTATCAAGTGACGAGAAGAAAAAACAAACAATTAGGTTAGAAATGTCGGAATTGGAGGAGTATTGTTGTGTATGCGTGAAAAAGCAAAACAATTTAGAAAACATCAATGAAATCGACAATAATTCGACAAGATATAAAGACAAACTAGTCTTTTGCTCCAAAGAACAGGTATTACAATCGCCTACTTCGATGAATTCTATTCAATTTCCTTGTTCTAGGAATGGCCCGATTACTACAATATTTGTAAAAATTGCATTATCCAGCTCGATTTGGCTTATCAATTCGTTAAAGCTTGCAAACAAAGTGAAGAACTGAGGAAAGAGCAATTGAAACTCATAGAAGAACAAAAAATTAAAGATAAAAGTTTCAATTGCCACAAATGCAACAGGGAATTTAAACACAAAAGATCGCTAACAATTCACTTAAAAAGATCTCACAAAACTCAAAAATTACTAGAAAATGAATCGGATTTTAACGAGTGTATATCACAAGAAGAACTCACAAACGACGAATTCACAGATTCGTGCGAAAACATCCCATATTTTATTCAAGAAGACACCAACATTCCTAATAAAAAATCATACGTCAACAACAAAATATCCCTAACGTGCGAATATTGCGGTAAAATATTCAACAGAAGGCAACATTACTCGGCACACATCCGTTCGAAACACACATTCGAGAAACCTTACAAGTGCAACATATGCGATGCAAGATACACCACTTCGCACAGCCTGCTAGTGCACAAAAGAAACCACAACAACGAAAGGCCCTTCGTGTGCACCGCGTGCGGAAAAAGCTTCGTGTGCTCCGGCGATTTGTACCACCACGGCAAAATCCACCTCAACAAGCGCGAATACAAGTGCAGCACGTGCGAGAAGAGCTTCAACACGGCGAGCATCCTGCGAACGCACAAAATCTGCATGCACTCCGACCCCAAACATTGGAAGTACGTGTGCAAAACATGCGACAAGCACTTTCCCATTAAATCCAATTTAGTCACGCACCAGAAGCGCCACGCCGGGATCAAAGAGTTCACTTGCCACATTTGCGACAAGAAGTTCTTCGATAAGGCCGAAGTGTCCAGGCATTTGAAGTGCCACTCGAACGAGAGGCCGTTCAAGTGCGGCCTGTGCGAAGGGAAAGAGTACAAGACTAATTACGGTCTGAAGAAGCACATGAAAATTGTGCACGACAAAGGGACTATTACCATCGTTAAACCGGAGAAGAAATACGCTTGTTCGCAATGCCCTCGGGTGTTCGCTTTTAATAATAAATTGCAGAAACATATGTACACGCATACAGGTGACAAACCGTTCAAGTGCCAGCTCTGTAAAAAGGGGTTTATCGAAAATTATTATAGGAGATTACATATGCAAAAGAAACATAACGTCCAATCGGTAGATTGAAACAGGGCATTAAATTAAATTTATTTATAGTCTGAATTAAAAAGAAACTGATTTTAATTTAAAGCCCTGGAATAATTTTACTCTAATTGTGCAATTATTGATATTGCGTCTCACCTACAGACTGCAGATCTTGTCTAATTCTAAATGTTTACATATAATTTAAGTATCGCTAGTGTTGATAGATTATGTGATAAGATTTGAAGTCTACAGTTATAAATTATACATATTTATTAATGTAAATATTAACCTAAAGATTATTTATGAATTCGTAAGGGGACAACGCCGTCAATTATAAAGTAGTTTCCTTAAAATAATGGAATAATGGCAATTCTACTTCTGCATTGAAAATGCCCAATTAGTTTCATTTCTGAGAGGATTGAAAATAAAACACAAAACTCCGATACATAGTTTTCTTAAAACATATGGAACAATTTAAAAAATAACTGGTTTGTTATTAATGTACAGACTAATGACTCGTTAACTATATACATATGTATACTCATAATTCATAATATATGCAGAGTATTTACAATGTTAAAAAGTATATTCTCGTTATTCAAAAAAAAATCGAGTTTACTAAGCCGTTGTTAAAAATTATCAATGATTTTCAATATTTTGTCTTATTTATATTCGTTAACAAAATCGAGTTTACTACGACCTGACTAATTAAAACTTTGCGTCCTGAGTAGCAGATTCATTTGCCACTGCCCAATCTGATTGAGATCTATAAGCAAACATTTTTAAAAAATACCTAGTAAATCGTTACCGCACCAAATTGTTACCACCAGACACTCTGTTAGGAGAAAAGAACGAGTTAGTCTTGTTAGTAAAAAGATCGACAAGAAAAAATTAAAGCTACACAATACAAGCAGACTTGTTTCAATAGAAATATGTGTTAGAATTGGTTAATCGCATTTTGTGGTTGAAATCAATACAAAGCCACACATACACTAATAACTCTATACCTACAATCTATACAAACATAAGCACCTAATGTTGATTTTATTCAGCAGAACTCTGCCTGAAAATAGATATATTTTAACGTAAACAAAATAAGATAAAATATTTTTAATTTAAACGATAAATAGACATTTAAAAAATATGAAATTCTAACAAACAGACGATAAATGTACAGAGTATTGCAGATAAGCACAGGCAATTGCATTTTCGTTATAAATATTGCCCGTAATCTATGAAATACCCTGTAGAAATACGTTAAACTTATCATGGAACAAGAACTTTTATTGATAAATTTAACGGGTATAATTTATTTATATACCAGTAAATAGAATATTTATAGCTGATATCTGCTATAAGCGGCATGCACGTGTAAACATAAATTATTTACTTAACTTATATCTTACCTAGAGTAACTTATAGGACTTATATCCAATGTAGCATCGACGGGGCCTACAATATATTTATTTACGGCGTTATATCTTAGAAGGTTGGTGTTGCCCATAGATATCGCCATGTGTATTACGAGATACCCGCAAAATAGAAGATAAAAAACACCTACTATTGCCACAATTACCAAATAGAACCAAGTAAGTCCCCAGGAACTCACTAGATCAATAACGAAATAAGTATTGATAGCTATCACCGCAATACTGAGAAGTATAGATGCAATTTTGTTCCCGCTGAAATGAAACGAGTTAAGGATTTAATAAGAATTCATAGGTCTCGTTATACTTACAGTCCGTTCACGAATTCTCCCATTATCTGAGGATTACTGGTAAAAGCAATTGTAGGTATCGTAGCGAATGGTAACTGCAAGCTCATTATTGCGTTTAATATATCGTTCATGCGCGTTAGATCGTCTACATTACTAAAGAACGCTAGACAAAATGTTGGTATTATGGCGATTGTACGAGTGAAAAGTACTCTTTTCCACCTGGCCCATTGCAGATTCAAAAAACCTTCCATTGTAAACTGGCCAGCATATGTTCCTGTTAATATGGAGTAATTATTATTATACATTTAACAGTGTATGCAAAATAGTACCCGTCATTGTGGAACTTTGCCCAGCTGCTAAGATGCCAATTGCCCAAATGTACATGGCTATTACCCCATATCTGCACCCCAAATATATCCCACCTTTGTACAGATCCGCTTTAACAAGTTCAGTATCGTTCTAAAATATTGAAAATCGCCATTCAACAAATGCAGCAATATTTTTAATAGTACTTACAGGGAATATAGACGCGTTAAGACTCGGATGATGCGTGCACAATTCGTGCTAGAACAAAATTAATTGCCAATTAAACAGCACAAATGAGATTACTGATACTTACAACTTCAAAATTTTTGGTTTGGTACAAACCGTGAGCAAATACAGCTACTACAAAAACGTTTATAACGAAACTAACGAGCAACGCTATACAGGCCTCTACAAAATAGTACATGTTGGCGTCTCGAACCTTCTCGGATTTCGTACGATCGATGTCCCTCGATTTAACAAGAGCAGAATGGAGGTACAAATTGTGCGGCATTATTACGGCACCTGGAATAGAGCGAAGACATTACACAATCCATGGGACTAATCACGTCCGCATATTATTTAGAAGGTCTGGAAACTCTGATTAATTTGTCTTACAGGAAGTGTTGCGCTTATTGTGACTTTGGTTTGAGGGTTCACGGAAAATCCGCTTGGAACGCTAGTGTCGGATAGGGTTCTCAATACACTTCGGTACGATCATAGACCTTCTAACTATAGACAGCTAGTTTGGGCATATGGCAATGAGAGATTAGACAATGCATTAGCCAATAGTAAGTAAGCAAATGACCACGTAAGTTACGTTTGCAGAAATGCAAGGTTTCATAGATGAAGAACACCCTGTATATATCTTATATTTTTATTTGCTCCCGCCTACTTCTTGCCCTAACTAGCTCCATCTCTGACAGAGATGCTCACGGAGAGCTTTTGAAAGCAAATATTTGCAATTGTTATTTGGAATAAATGAAAATTGGCGTTATGTGCGTGTGTTTAAACAACACTACCCGATACTAGCGCCCTCTGTCGAGAGTCACATCATCCGCAATACATTTTCAACATGAGTTGCCCGACCTATATCTTATTATACAACCGTGGGACTAATTGTAGTAATTACCGATTATTCCCACGCCTTGTAGCAAAGCGCTGCCGTCGCATCCGGAACACCAAGGCGTGAACATACCCTCTACCACGCCGAGTGCATCGGGTTTGGATGTTACGTATTCGAAACCGAAGGTCAGACCCATGACAGTAATCAGCAGACCGAAAAACGATTCGAGTTTTCTGAGCCCGTATTTGTCGAGAAACAAAAACGTGAATGTATCTATAATAGTGATAAGAACGCCTCCCCAAATCGGTATCCTAAAAAATGAGTAACATAGATAACAAGCGTAACATGTACAAGGGGAATTACGTACGCTCTGTTCGACAAGAGATAAATTGCTATGGCTGTTCCAATGACTTCTTGCATGTCGCTACCGATAATCGCGATTTCTATCATTATCCACAGCACTAATCTCGGTAGTTTTCTGTATTGCCTGTAGCACATTTCGGCTAAGTGGAGACCCGTAACGACACCCAATCGAGCTGATAATCTCTGCATAAGGAGGCCCAACAGAGTGGCACTTAAAAGTACCCATAGTAATCTAAAATTGAATCGGTTTCGCATAAATAAATTACATTTCGATAGCTTATATTATTTGTATAAGTGTTTAATTATCAATCAACTTTATCTTATGTTTTGGTTTCTTAATAAAAATTTCTAAAAATGTAATAATTAGTTTATAATAATTTAACTGATAATTAATATGATGATAGAAGAAAACGAGTTTCTATAATTTGTTTCCAATTACTAAAAAAAATTACTGTGAATCATAAAATAACACATGATAAAGTATTTTAATGTCAGCACAAACCTGTATTGAGCAACTGTTCCACTCTGTAGATCGCTTTCTATATTTCCAGGATCCAGATAGGCGATTGACATCAGAAATCCGGGTCCGGTAAAGGCCCATAACTTTTTAAAGCTGAACCCTGACTGAAAATAAATCGTAGAAATCGAAATAACAAGCTTTATAGAACGCTTACTGTATTAGTCTCGGGTATTCTAATTCTCTCATCGGCGAAATACGTTTGATTCGATGATAAATGAGCGGCTTCGTTTGGGGAATAACTGTTTTTATTTGATTGAAGAATTCTTTTGTGCGATGCATCCTGCTCCGATGGTCCTTCGATATTCTCAACACTGTGATTCGATGCATTCGGGTTGGAGCTTTCGTTTTTATCATCTAGAATATCACCCATTCTGTAAACAATCGATGATTCAATGAAAAAAAAATGAAATTATTCAAATACACATTGATGTAAATGCAATAACACTCGGCTAGCAAACTCTAATCTCCAAACTGTGGAAATTAGGAATTTATATTTCAATGTGATATAATAGCAACAATTACATTTGACATTGAATCAATGCGAGAGAAAATCGTTAAAAATCAGTTGAAAAACATACCAGTGATTTAACAATTGGATAATCAATCATTACCGGTTTCTAGAAAAATTATTTGCAAGTATTTCATGAACATTTATGAGGTAATAAGAACTCTCAATCTCAATAGCTTTACAAATACGCTAGACAAAACCTAATGAAATTTACCTTACATACCTACAAAACAAACCATACCATATTGTTTAACAAAACATACCTGAATATTGAATAAGAAATAGAAAAAAAATGTACCAACTTGTATTTAAGTAATTCAACACCAAATAAATTTTTACATACTTATAACAAAAGTCACTGCAAATAAAAAATATTATTTTTTTACAAGGTAATAAATAAAGTTATTAAACAAAGGAGAAGATAAATAGTCTCTTCCTTCAATGGAAAATTTGAAATGTGAGCTCGTTTAATGGGATTATCGTACTGTTATTACTAAACAAAGTAAATCTTGCATTATAATTAATCAAAGTACATTAAACAAGAGATGATTATGGCTAAATAAAAGAAAATATATTAGGGATTAACCAAAATTCAAGGGGGCAATGTTTTCTAAAGCTTGTAAAGTTACAAGGTAATATCAAAAAATGAAAAATCTATTTTAATACTAAAGAAACCTTACTCATTTCCGTTTTACTCTTTAACAACAATATATATTGGAATCATATTTTATCAAAAATCTTATCGGTTTCACAGAAATGTACTTGTTTGATAGAAATGAGTATAAGTTAATTCAAATTACTTTACTTTTGGAGTGGGTACTCACCTTCTTATTAATAGTTTATTTGTTAAGTGGTTTATTAATATATAGACAATAAATAAAAATAAAACTGCCTCGTCAAAACAAAACTCTTTATCAACATAAATTAACATTTAGCGATAGGTTGGGATTTTTAATTCCGAGTTTTAATTTGCGACACAAAAGAGAATTGAACTAAATCTAGATGTAAATTACCTGATATTAATTTAACTGTTTTCCTTAACTAACACCAATGAAACTTTCACTAGAACATTTTTTCTTACAGCTAGTGAGAATTTTCTTATCACAGAAATTTGAGAAAAGTTACGTGTCACCATTGACTTCGTCAAGGAAAATTAACCTTTATTTTCTTCTGTTTACAACTGTAGATTTCAGCTGATTAGTTGATTTGTTGATTACGATTTTACGAATGAGTAATGAATTGTTCAATGGTCACGTTCGAATATTTCTTGTTCCGTGTTTTATGTCATTTTCACTGCTTAAAAGGGTGTGTTAAGTAGTAATTCAGTGTTGCCAATAAACTAAATATAGTTACATTCATAAAAGTAGATGGCGTTAGTGGTCTCAAAATTCATGTTTTGTGTCAAAATTCGAAATTTTTTATGGACCTTTTTCTATTGGGCTAATCAGCACAATATAAAAAAACATAATTTTTAAATCAATTATTTGTAAGAATACGAAATTCAATTTATGGTACAATGTTTGTTCATTATTAACGGTGCTTTGCAACTATTAATTCGTTAATTTCGTTCTTAAAATTCTTCACATTTCTCACCTAACCTAACCTAACATTCTTCAAATTCCAAGAATTCCACGATAATCAAAAATCAAACAAAGTTATTTAATGTTATTTAATATTATAATGTTTTCTTTTCACTCTCCACTGGTTTTCAAGGCCTACAGATAAGGTTTAGTATACTTATTAAATACAATAATGATCTTTTTAAATTGAAACTTGATCGACAATTTGCAGAAGGTTATGAAGCCTTTAAAATACAAGATAATTACCAGTTTCCAAACGAACTTTTCTTATGCAACGAAAGCAATGGAGAACAACATGCACGCTAAAACTTACGAGGTATATATGATTTATTTCGAAAATCTCATGAATTAATTGTTTTTTTTTTCATTCAGGGAGCTATTGATGCATTAAACGAGGTGCAAAGCAACACTGAATATATACGAAACTATTTAATTAGACCTAAGCATGAAACGAATCTACCTACAGTGGCAAAATATCTGAAAAGGTACGTTTGTTTATTACATTACCAAGACAATAATACAAATAAATAACAGTAAACAGTAACAATTGAAGCATTAACAATACGTGTTTTAGATCTGGCTTGGAATTAAAAGATCTGGATAAACTGTCCGTTATCCACGTAACTGGAACGAATGGTAAGGGCACAACATGTGCATACACCGAACGGATATTGAGAAGCCATGGTTACTCGACTGGGTTTTTTTCGTCCCCTCATTTATTGAATGTTCGAGAGAGGATCAGGCTGAATGGTAAACCCGTCTCGAAGCCGGAATTCGCCAAATATTTTTGGAAAATTTACGATACTCTCGATAGTCAAAAAGTAATATAAATAAGTCAATACGTTACTCTGTGTAGGATTTGCTTGATTTTTAGGAGAATCCCAGTGATATGCCACTGTACTTTCGGTTCCTAACTCTCATGGCCCTCCATATGTTTTTAGATAAAAAAGTGGATGTAGCCATTTTGGAAGTTGGTATTGGTGGTGAATACGATTGTACTAATATTGTGAGGTAAAAGCATTTTAAATGTATCTAACAGTATATCAATATTTATTGGTTTTTATATAGGAAAACTGAAGTTGTGGGAATAACACCTTTAGATTTGGATCATGTTTCTATGCTAGGAGACACCCTTGAAAGTATTGCTTGGAATAAGAGTGGTATTATGAAAGAAGGGTGTTCAGCTTTTACAACAAATCAGCCACCTGAGGTTTTGAATGTCTTCAAGGAACGCAGCAAAGAGAAGAAGGTAAAATAATATCATACTACAAAAAACGAGAAATTTTTATCATTAATTGTTTGTAGTGTACACTTAAAGTGATAGATAACAATAATTACAGTAAAAACTGTTCGAATATACCATTCCATGTGAAGAAAACAAATGCTAGTCTAGCTTTTTCTTTAGCTGAAGCTTATATCAATAGAGGTAGTATATTTTTGTTATATTTTACTATTATCTATAATCAAAAGTATGGCAATTATCAGAATTAAGTGTATTAATAAAATTTTACCATTTCAGATAAAAATGGTAACAAAACATTTGATCCGGAATTAGCCATAAAGTCAATTGAAGAAACCCATTGGCCTGGCAGATATGAAATTATACGAAACGAAAACCTAACGTAAAACTTTTATAATATACAGTGTGTCCCGCATAAGAACCGACAAAGATCAGGGTAGTGTAGGGGAGTCTAAAATACGTTGTTTGTCTCAACTTTAGTTTGATATAGACAACTTTTGATTTATTGAGGATTTTAAAAACAGAAACACTAGAAAAGTTTAAACATGAAATTGCTTAAGAAATGAACTAATAATTTTTAAATCATAGATTTAAGGGAGCATCATCCTTGATGATCCCTTTAAAATACATGAATATGTCTTAACTATTGATGCTCTTAGTACACTCATAACTTATACTAAATTTAGTTGTTTTAAGTTTGAATATTACTGACATATTATTTTTTTTAATTTGCAATTCCACTTTGAAGGCCTATTAACTTCAAGAACGTAACTTTGTATTAAGTTAAGTTGGATTAAACAAAATATTTTGGGCTCCTATACACGCCTCTGCTCTGTGTAGGTTATTAAGCGGGACACTCTGTATTATATTAACTCTCAAAGCTAATTTTTTCTAGTGTAATACCGCATAGCTCTAATTTTTAGTGCTTTTTTAGGTATTATTTGGACGGTGCGCATACGTTGGATAGCTTGCGCATTTGTAAGAATTGGTACATATCTCATACTCGAAATAGCGATAGGAAAAAATGTTTAGTATTTAACATGACGGGAACAAGAGACTTAAACGAGTTTTTCAACGAATTGAATCACATCAGATTCGATTTAGTCGTGTTCATTCCAAATGTATCTGGCGTTAGCGACAAAGCAGGTATTTAAATTTTTTTGGAAAATTTCATATTTTCTGCTTTTTGTGTATACATTTTTGGCTTTTGGCTTTGAATTTTCACTCGTTTTCCTAATTAACGCACAACTTTAAACACCCATAAATTGTACAATATTACCATCATTTTCGTTCACGCTTTTCCACATTCGATTTAAATGGAGAAAATCTAAATGGATATATGCACGCTGCACGATTCACATCCATCATCACTAAATTAAATGAAATTGTTGAGTTTATTTTTAATAATACAGGCGACTAATTGGGACCAAAGCCTATTGATTCGATTATTTTTTTAAGATACAGCTAATTTTAAATTTCCAGAAGAAAAACAGCTTCTGAAATGCCACGAATATAAAACAAAGTGGCTGGAAATGTACGGATCCGATTCTTCTTCTTCGCCTTGCGTGCACGTTTTCCCGTCATTCTCGCAGGCCGCGAATTTTTTTAAACAATCCGGCGATTGCGATGTATTAGTTACAGGTTCCATACATTTAATTGGAGCGGCCCTTTCCATTTTGGATCCCACTTTAAACGGCACGTTACTGGATTAATTTTAATTGTTAGTTTTTGCTTTTCATTGGGTTTACTTGGGTTTTTTATTTTTAAAAATTATATTTTTGTTATTATTATACTTAATTTTTTACTTAAACAATTATCTCCTTCTTATTACCTACCTATTTATTCTGGGTATAATTAAAAAATCAGTAATAGACACTAATAGATAATTTTTTAACATATTTCTAGTAAATTTATTTGTGCAAAATATAGGGGAGTTATAATCTCTTGGTTTACAAAGCGATATTTCCTTAAGAAAGATATTTTTGTGAAAATAGTGAAAAATTTATACATCTTAATTAATTACACCTATTTATATCCTTGCTGCCCTATTTAGATTGATTTTGATTTCATGAAAATATATTTAAATACTAAAATTTAGTACATACTTGATAATTTCACGACTTCAAAACACGAAGTAATTTTGCATTTACTAATAATTAATTTTGAAAAATCTACCACACACAATACCGTTTCTTAAGTGCCAATTAATAATATTTTCGAATCGATACAAATCGTGAACACCTTGCTAACTTAACAATATACGTTTCTAAAGTGAAATTTGGATATGCAAGTTTGTAATTTACACGATATTTATTATGATTACGTCTAATCTTGCTTGCATGGGTGTACATTTTCAGGTGCTTCTCGTTATCGTTTGTTTTTCCACTGCAAGTTTATTAACTAATTGCTCTTGTGTACTCGTACACGAGTACTGTTATTCGTTTTTCCACATATGCATTGACCTTATGAAGTGCAGATTTAATATCTCCACATCGGCCTTTCTGAATCTTTATCTTTGTTTCTCCTTCTTCTTAAGGAGCCGCTTCTAGAAAAGCACCTCGATGTCAAGTCGATTTCGTCCTCGTGTAAAGTGTGGAGGATTCTAGCGCTTTGCGATCTTTGGGGGAGTTTTCGTTGTTTTTCTGCCTTCCCGCGGTATTTTCTATCCTGAAAAATTACCAGTCAGTAATTTTATTCGTTATCAACCTACGAATCCATTTATTTGTATATAATTTGAGATATATAAATACCTAAAAAGTAATGCGTGCTATCCTCCTGTGAAGCAATTATTAGTTTACTTTTAGCCTAAAAAATCAAAATGAGCAAACTGTGAATAATTAATTTAATCGTTTTGAAAAACATTTGTGTATAAGCCGATCCATTCTACTAATTTCGTAACTAGAGTTCTATTTCTGGTCATAAATAGTAAATAAAACAGTACATTCTTACCTTTATTCTAACAATTAATATAGGTGAATAAAGCAACTACAAATAATATGCAAAATTTATTCAATTAAAAATTAAACTTAACATTAATGTTTTGATATGAGATACGAAATAAAAGTCGAGAATAATCAGCACTTGTGAAACGCCCTAGAGTTACAAATACATATTTCAAAATACAACAACAATAATAAAAACGAATCTACTATGCTACATTATGGTGAAATTATTACAGTTTTAAGTCTTCTTATAAACGAAAAGAAATGTGACATAAAAAAATACGAAGCGGCGTGTTTTTTAGATATTTTTTAGCTTAATTTTTTAATGTTGAATTTCAACAACTCGAAAAAATGTTAAAAAGCCTTTACGAATAGTTACGCAGTAATGTTAACCGAATTAAAATTGTTGTCAAAATTCTTCATAAGAAAACATTTTTGTTATAGGATTAGATCAGGATTATTTTCCGAAAAACTTGTGTTCTTCTCCGTGTTATGAATACGAAGCATGCAGGAATAATTCTGATCTACACTATAATTTTTTTGATATAATACCAGGTGGTCAAATTGACTCCTGCACCTTCTTATAGTATCGTCACTTTGCTCACTAATAAATTTTGTTGGACTTAACCAGATTTAATCGAATTAAGGGCTCCGCTTTGGCCAAAAATTGTTTAAGGACGGTTTAATAACTGCTGTTAAAGTAACTAGTTGTATAATTTGAGCCACCCGGTACATATAGTACTTGTCAATAACATCTTGAGGAATACATCTTAAGTAATATTTTTATTTGATTATTATTTATTGCAATAAGGTAAAATTATCAATTAACAAGTACTATAATTTTTGCAGAAGTTCATAAAATATTTTTGGTCACATATCTAGGTATCACAACACCAAAACTAACTTTATTTTTTATTTACGCATTTATGCACCTACATACTAGGATGTAATACAATGAAGTAGATTTTTATAATGGTATCACATTTTACCAACACTAAGAATCTGTTTAAAAACTATTGTAATTAGGTAATTGTTTGAATAATCTGCTTTTAATTTATTTTCTTAACAGTATTATTGCCTATAATACGATGAAAGGAGTTAAATGTACGTTAGATATCGAAACAATTTATCCAAAGTCCATGCAATTAAGGATATTACATAAACGTAAAAATTGTAAAATGTGACGCCTTGCATCCGGAATAACCGAAATTTAGTGTAAGGTACTGTTAAAATCAGTTTTACAAACATTACTCGCTAAATTATTTATTGTTACTTCAAAATGTGCACGCTATAAATCGTACGTTTTGCATATCGGACATGCGATATTGTAGTTTTAGTGACGAATGGTATTTTGAGAGCGTCCTACAACGTCTATTACTGTAAAAATCCAGTCCGTACAAACAAAAAAAATACAGAGAAACGTAACTATCTACTGAATTAGCGTTCCCGGTTCAGGTTTTCATCGGCAACTGGTGTTTTGTCTGGTTGCGATGGAATCGAATTCTACAGCAAAAGAAAACGACAATTAAAGTGAAGTAATTGCGAACTATTCAAAGTGCGATTAATCGCATTTTATTCCCAATATGTGTACCTAAAAATCTCTAAAATACAAAAAAATCAAATGCACCACATTCGAGGCTACAACTCATTTCAATTCGGAGTTCGTGTATAAAAAGCCCTGCTAAACGAAATTTCAAATATCAATCGAAAAGCATTTATTGTGTTATTATTAATTTTGTGAAGGATTCATAAAATTCAGTGAAAGTGAAATAAAAAGTTTTAGTAGTCGAGAAGATGACACGAATTTTACGTGCTAAACGCGAATTATGTAATTCAGTTTAATCGATAGAGGTGCCAGTTGTAATTTCTACTCAGCATGCAATTCGATTTAATTAGTTTTTGAACGAAACAACTAATATAAAAAACTATAATAAAACCTAAATAAATAGATGTGTTAAGGTTTGTTGTTACGTTGGTTAATTAACTAATCTACAAGGTAATCCAATAGTTAATTTTACTTCACAATTTCAACGATGGTTGAAGTTTAAACTGGTCGTTATGCAGATACTTTTTCGATCAAAATTCTAACGCTTACTAACTTCAACCTTAATCCACCAAATCACAATTTCCTCGTTCACAAAAAATATTTAGTTTTTCATCACACTAAACTTACAAGGTTAGTAATTTTTATGAAAAAAAATTGCCAGTGAAATACCTTGATGAGTGATATATTGATGAATATCAGTAAAATGTATAAAGATAGGCAGGATCCTGTAAATAATAAAAGTAAGCAAAATGCAAAAAAATAATTGTACCTGTAATTTATTAAACAAAGTAGGTACCTGTTTATTTGTATTAAATGTTCAGTTTAGATAATTAGTTGTAGATAAAGAGTTTATGAATGTGGGTTCTAATAATCCTTTATTAAGTGTAAATCATTCTAATACTTAAAAAAAGAATATAGGGGCGTTGCAACAATATCGTACTCGTATATTTGTAAATTAAAATGAAAAAAAGTTCAAGTAATCCCTTTAAAGCGCAATGAACTTTAGGGGAAAATCTGGAAATTAATGCACTAAACTACTTACTTGAGACGTAGATAGAGAATGCTCTATGCTCGACACAGCCGACATCTGCCTCAAATAATCTTTGTCATCAAAAATCTTTTTCTCACCGCCGCCTGGCTTGTACTTTACGTTGTCCAAAGAGCCGATTTTGCTCGAAACTTTCAAGTCGATCTTTTTGGTTTCAATCTAAAAGGGTTAATCAGTATTCAATATTTGTAACTTTACAGCCAATTGCCATTGAACACAGAAATTGCTGTGCTTTGGTGACATTTATAAAAAATGGTTCCTGTAATTACATATGTTTCATCGGTTTGTAAATGTTCAAAAATAAGAATACCAATAGTTTAAATACATGTCTACAGCCGGTGAAATAAAGTGCTTTGCTAAAAACGTGAAATACACGATTAAGAGGGTGTAAAGATGAGAAAATTTGCGAAAAAATAGCGTACATTCGGTTTGTTTGAATTTTGAAAAACTCCTCAACTGTACAATTTACTACTTACGCTAATTTTTCATTGCATTTGGGCACACGACACAAATAATTACAGCAGGAATACTATTTTTACTAGGTGTAATTGTACGTACATATTTCCTTTAATTTTTTTACTCACTTTGTCTTTTTGATCTGTTTTATCGGATTCTTTGAAATTATCAGATTTACCAATAGCAAAATCTTTATCCTCCTTTTTTTCGTCCGACTTCGATTAAAAAATTTTATGCATTAAAAACTGACTGCGATAATACATAATTTATCTAATAATAAAATTTTGAAAGCCCAATACTATTTTATTAATCATTTAGAAAATCGATATTTATTTGCATTGAAAATTTTATGTAGTCAATACTAAAATGTGGGTTAGATTTTAGTGTTAATAAAAGAACGTTTTATTGATGAAGTATCTTATTAATTATAAAGTCTTCCAATAAAACATCCATAATAGAATTAAATTGATAAGTTTATCACGAGTTTCGAATTAAGTAAATTAGTGATCACCGTGTTCTAGATCATTATAACAAATGGGAGTTTATTTATAAATTATTAATAGTAAATTTAACATTCTCTTTATGGAACTCTGGTTCTTTTTGATTGTCCAAAAACCTAGAATGACCGGTACTAATTTTGAACAAGAATAAAATTTTTACCATTAAAGTAAAATGTTCGACGCATCACAGACAGAATATTAGTAATTTACCTTTACATCTCCTCCTCCTGGCTGGTGTTTGATGTTATCTTTCGATCCGACTTTGGGCTTCGCCTTCTCTTTGAAGTCCAATTTGATGCTTTCGATTTTTTTATCGCCACCTTTCGGCTTGTGCGTGGCGTTCTCTAGCGACCCTATTTTTGGTTTTGCGTTCCATTGCAATTTTTGGTGAACTATCTAAGTGTACAATACAAAAAGTTTGCGGTCAATTTGCTGGTGCCCCCTAAACTACCTTCTTTAAACCGTTTTGAATTACTTGTAAGAAAGTGATTGTAAATTTTGTATTTTATTTTAGCTAATTTATTTGAAGCGTTTTTTCTAAACTACCTAAATAATCAAATTAAGCCAATTTTGTTACTAGTTTGTGAAGAGCCAATTGTATCTACTTTTACTCTATAAATTCAAATCCTCAATATGATCACCTTAATATAATTGAGCATTAAATACAATAGTTCAATCAATTAGGCACTGTAAAATAACCCTTTTATAAAATCAATTTACCTTCTTTTCACCGCCCTTAGGCACATATTTATCGTTCTTGGCTTCTATTCTCGGCGCGGCCTTAATTTCGACCTTTTTGGTTTCTATTTTCACGTTTCCTCCACCGGGCTTGTAATTAGCGTTGTCCAAGGAGCCGATCTTCGATTTGACCACTTTCAAATTCGGCGAAGGAGCGTGTCCCACTTGAACCTTATTCATCGGAATTTCTGAAAAATATCCACCAAATGATCCATCTTCTTTCCTCAGCGAGGTATATTTAGGGAAAATAAATTGCTTTATAACGACGACATATCTTAATGAAGCTGTTATCGCCAGTGACCTGTTCAAAATTGACTAATTTTTACGCTCCACGGCTCGTGAGATTTTCAATTAACGTTGCAAATTTAATGGTAATGTGTATATTAGAATTATAATTGTACCTAATTTTAATTGATAAAGTAATGAAACACAGTACATATCTGTGGAGGTTTAAGAGAAATGATGGAATGTTCAGAACGATATGTGGAGGCATAAGAAAAGAGAATAATATAGGTAATTGTAGAGAAATAATTGTCTAGGCGGTGATAACCAAAGAAACTACAAAGATATTGGAACAAGAGGAAGGAAAATATGTGACTATAAGATCGAAGAGAACAACGATAAGGGTGTCAAAATCAAAATTCTCTAATACAATACACTTACTCTTCTTTTCTGAAATCGAACCTGGAGTGGTAGCGTTCGAATCGGGGCTCTTCAAGCTGGGCGACTTGGAGCCTCTGGATAAAGACCTAGCTACCGGCGTCGATGACGAAGTTCTGGATTTGGAATTCTTCCTCGGCGATCTAACGTCGCCGTTGGTCGACGATTCCTAAATGGTTTAATAACGAATACACCACGATTACACTATTTATTAACACTTACGTTTCCTTGGGTGGATTCATCTACGCCGCTATCGTTGTCCCCTTCTGTAACAACAAGAAATATTTAAGTGAACGATTTTAATGATAATATTAGTCCTGTTAAGATTTAAAACGGGTACAGACATTGTTGAGCAATACTTGAGAAGTATATTTATAGAATCTTCTCTTTGCAGAAGCATTGCCCGACAATTTTGCTCCGCGTGTTCAAATTTAGAACCAATAATAACCTGATTTCTTCGATGACTTGACTCTGGGCGATTTGTTAAGATCTAAATGTTTATCGTTTTTGTTAGGTTTCTCTTTAGTGGTCTTGTCTTGTTGGCTTCCGCTGGGCGGCTTGTCAGTTAAATCAGCAGTCAATGTGCTATCCGGTGCGTGGTTCTTACTCAAATTCGCGCTAGTATCAGCGCTCTTCTGCGACACGTCCGTCAACGAGCTCGATTTATCCTCGTCTTCCACGATTTTGTTCATCCTCGACGCCGATCTCGATTCCGGCCTCGACGGCACCTCCTCCTTCTTATCCAAATTATCCGATGAACCCCACGAATCCTGCCTCGACGAAGGCCTAGACGGAGGCTTGCCCTCCCCGTAGTTATCCACGCTACTAACCGACTTCCTTCTGGCTTCCTCCCTGGAATCCACGTGTATCTCCGGCGCGTTGGAGCTCAAGCTGTAGCTCCTGTTGTTCATAGCGGCTATGGAGGGCGCCTTGACGAAATCCTGCGGCGCGCTTTTGCCATCGTCGATTCTAGAAGGTTCAAGCTCTGACGAATCCAGAGTTTGGCTTCTGACGATGCCTTCCTCGGGGATCGGCGGCCTCGTATTGCCGAACGCCGGGACGGACCGCTGCTGGAAAACTCCCGGAGGCCTCTGGTTCGGTACGGGAGGCCTGGGAAACGGCGACGACGGCCTGAAACCGGCTCGTTGCAGATGCCCCGGGAACGGCTGACCGGGCGGGACGCCGGGCAGTAGTCCGGGCGGACGTTGTTGGCCGGGCGGCGGCGGCGCGGGGACCCGCTGCGGGAATTGCTGCTGAAGGGGCGGTCGCGGCAGCTGCGGCCTGGGCGGCACGCCTGGGGGTTGTTGATTGGGGAACGGCGGGCGATAGGGGAAGCTTGTTCTGCTGTCTGTTCGACTTAGAGGGCGTTGGGGTTGGCTTCCCGGCGCGAGCGGTGGTTGAGATCCGTTTCCAATTTGTTGTTTTTGCTAGTAAAAGTATTGTTTTAATAAGTATATCGCGCTGTACACGATAGGTAGTACGCTTTATTTAAAATATCTGTGATAATGATAAAAACTATACAGTTGTTTGAATCAAAGTGCTTGAATTATTTTGCTTGTAGGTAAATGTACATTAGTCACCGTTTGAAACTCCTATAAAAATACTTTAGTTTCACCATATAGAAGTTATTCGAAACGACTGTATCATTGATTTTGAGGTTTATTTGTTTTGCGTTGTCGATGCGAAACTTTCGTGTTTGCAGTGTAATATAAAAGTGTATATCGCGTAGTAAAACCGAACTGTAATTTCCTGCAACTAATGAGGCAATTTAGGGCAATATTTATAAAAAATACGGCGAAATTTAATAGGCTAATTTAAGGCAGTTTGTTGTGTTTTCGTTAATTTTATGTACCGAATATATAAGATAGAAATTGTATTTTTTAATACAAAGCTTTAAAAGGGTACCTAATATTATTGCTCCACTGTCGATATCATAGGCACTTGGACGCTAAAATGTAATTTTTAATAATGAGAAAACTGTAATAATTACCTATATTATATTCAAGCGAATTTTTGTCCCAATTCTTGCACCTATACATTTCGATTTTATTGGCTTTTGTTGTATCCAATACACCCCTATAAAAGTAATCTAAGGAGTAGGTAATATTGACTTTATATTGGGATGGTACGGACTATCGAATAAATCGTAATAAATCAAAGTCGGTTTATTTTTACGTAAATTTTTCTGTTTCATGCAAAGGATATTGACTCGAATATGAATGAAATTAAACGAATTATTACCGATGATTATTGGTATCGGATCTAATTGGGTACCTACTAATTTTTATGCATCATATAATTATAAAATTAACGGCTTATTTTTGTCTATTTCCATGTGAATTGGAACGAGTTCGAGGTCGGGCCGGAACCTTTGCTATAAACATTTATGTAATGTGTCAAATCAAATAGCTTTCCTGTTATCGTTTTTTATCAGATTTGCATTGATTTGTTTTCGTTCTTTCACTCCTGCTATTATACGTGTTATCAAAATATACCCGACGCACGCCAACTCAACCCAATAAAGCCTCGTTTCAAATTTACCTAGTTTAACCGCGTTATTCCCTAGATGACATTACAACACTTTATATCTCGAGTTCTCGTGAAATCTCGACAATTAACAGCATTATTAGTACGTATGATTTAGCGATAACATTGCCATAAAAGTAGAGGGAAAATTAATCAATTTAGTTCGAGTTCTATTGCATTGTTGTTCTCGATGGATAATTGCATCAAGGGAAATTAAAACGTTCATGTTCATTAAAAGTTGATCCGCGTTTTCGAATCTAAACTGTTATTGACGTATCGAAACCTCAAACTTGGATTTTACAACCGAAACTCCCAAACCGCAAAACCTCAAGTGCAAACTAACTTTGACGTCTCATTTTTCGATGCGGAAAAGGCAAAATATAAATTTTTAACTTCGTGTTAGGGGTGCGTAAACTACCCCATTGTTTGAACTGAAATCGATATTCATTTCGTCCTATTTTTTTTGTCTCTAATAAATTTACATAATATTCGAAACTCTCCAAGAAGCCACCTCTTTCTCGGTCGTTATTCCGTTATTCTTACCATCGGAACTTTTGGAACCTGGCACTGTCACTTGGGCGCGTTTGAATGTTTGTGACTGGGAGATTTTATATGTTTATTAATGGTGCATTTTTGAACGAGGTTTTATTGACGTTTTTTCTTGATTAAAAGTATCGACGTATAATATGTTTCACAAGCCAAACAATTTCTATGATACACACAATGGCATAAAAATGACGAGAAAAATTCTTTTGAGCGGATACAGCACAATTACCTATTTTTCGATATCTAATAATCTTACCATATCTTTGATTTCTTCCTTTGCTGGTTCTTTATACTCGACCGTAGGACCATTTTGTTGTGACATACTCTAACAAAAAGTCAAAAAACCATTTTTATTAAAGCTCCTTTTTCGAGCCGGACTTTTCATCTATTCCTACGTTTTTTAATCAACTAAAGTGATATTGATCATCTACATACCTTAATGTTGTTTCTACATGAAGCGATATTATTACACAATGTATACCTATATCATCTAATAAACTAACCGTTTGTGCACTAACTTTATCGGAAATTAACGACCAGACCTCTAAGTTTGAACAGGAGGGTTGATTAATAGATTGTCTACTAATCTCCACCCCAAACAAAAAATAAACCACCGTTAATCGCAATTAATTTTCGCTTTTAATTTTTAGCAGTAGTTATAAAGTTTGCCTGTTAGTTCAGTAAGAAGAATTTTACTCAAAGTTATGCACCGCAAAATTAAAGTGCGGGATATGCGAGATTCTCTTGCTGCTTGCTCAGAAACTTTACGATCTATGGAAATTCCAACTGCACTAACTGGCGTGCTGGTGAGGCCTTTGAGTCGAATTCTTCGTTATTAGATATTCCCGAGCTGCTGATAAACGCGTTTTCGCTTCAATTCGGCCGGTCTTGCGTAAAGATATTCGATTAGAGGAAAATTACGAATGTGCCGAACTACGTTTGCCCATTATTCACAACGTCATAGGTGTTGTGAATGACTCTAACTCGAAGTTAAACTGAGTAAGATAACGAAGCGGATAAAATATTTGAGCTTTTGCCACACATTATGCTAGCATACTTTCGCCTCGAGTATGCGAATGTTTATCTACTCGATTCCTAACTACAGGAAAGCTATATGAGCTATGGTGATCTCGCAGTGACTGCTAATTTAACGAGTGCCTATAGTTAATTTTAATTTTTTAAAGTCGGATTTTGGTTATTATAAAGCGGTTGGTGTTGATTGTGTGTCAGTAAAGTTTTAAAATTTTCATCTTCTCGTTTATGCTTTGTACGAGAAGCAATAAAGGTTAATTCCCAATATTGATTACTAAAGGAATGAATGGCTGTAGGTTAATGTGCGTTAGATTTTTATTGCATGCTTATCTGAAATTAAATGGTAGAAAATACAATAATATAACTGACCATGGTCGAACACCTTAAGGTGAGTCTAAACACTAAAAATAGATTTGATCAATAAATTCCATTTTCAACGTTTTTAATTAGGTATGAATTTAATTAAATATGTATGCAATAAAAGACGAAGGGCAATGGGTATTTTTAAATGTTACTACATCGAAAATCGATGAATGTCTTCTTGTTTTTTCCCTATTTTATCTGAAAACTTTTCCATTATTTCCACGAATGATTATTTATTTTTTGAAATTCTGTTGTATCTATTAATTTGTTTCTGAAGATATTAAATATTATAGCATCATCTAAAGTGCCTATTCAAGCCAAATTGGTATTACTTTATTAGAAACCATTCTCTTATAAAAACGAAAATCTTATTGAACAATTTCCATCTACTTTCTTATCAATCAGACATTCATAAAACTTTCGTGCTAACGGCGATTTTCGCGCTGGAAAAGCGGACAAAGGAACGCTTGCGGGTGCATCCGATCATTGCGTGTGCAAAACGTATTCTCTGAGAGAGTGCACAGGTGATTGGTTACCTTACTCTTTACTCTTACCCCACAGCAAGAACAACCCCGAGTCAAAACAACGAGAAAGGTGGTTCACTGCGTTCGGTTTAGGCAACACTGACCGGCTGTCTGAATGAGCTAGAAAGAAACGAAAGCACCGGCACCCAGTGCGCTGGATTCCCATCGATCGGGGCTCCATGGAATCGCCGTCATAAGCGGCACGTCGTGGTGGTTTTTGCACTATTCTCCTATTTGCTGTATATCAATTACGCTGAAGCTAATTATTTATATCATCTGTTGGTTCGTAATGTAATAAGATAATTTTTTGGAGCTTATTCTCATGAAACTTCCAATTATTCTTTTGGTACAAGTTTAGTAGAAATGTACCCGACAAGTTTCTTGTGATTTAATTTTTAATCTTCTTCCGTTCTTTATAGTGATCTAATTCCGGATTTTATTCAGTTTTCTTAGCGATTTTTCTTACCACCAGACTTTTTACCATATTTCTCAAATTAAAAATCTCTACCAATTATTAAATTGGGATGGTACGGCTGTGCTCAGGCGATTATTAGAGCCCATCTATGTACTTTTCTGTACATTACATTGCATATGTTATCATTTTCTTACTGTTAATACTAGGCTCGACAGATATAGGGGTCTTATCGTTGTCATGTCATTAACTACTAATTTACCTACCACTATCAACACGTACCTCCGGCAAATTGTTAAAAAATAACGGCAATTTAAAATAAAATATTAATTGTGGAATCTAAAAATTGATTTCTAACTACACGTCTGCAACTTAAATTATGTTTTGCAAAATAAAAATCCAGTAGAGATTTAGAAATAGCTCCAGAAATGATTAGAGAAGATTCGGTAGGGACTTTTGATATTCCAGTTTTGATGAAGTAATTATTTTTTCTTGGATTTCTCCTATTTGCACCCTTGAAAACGACCTTATTATGTAACGAGGCACCCTTCGCTTGATTAAAATTTATCTTAGACATTCTCCATGAATTATCTAAAATTAGATAGGCCTTGTCGAACGTTGACATGAATTTTTAAATTATTCAGTAAATTAAATATAGGGTTTATTACGATTTCCAATCAATATTTCCCGATAATACCACGCAAGGCCTATATTTAAATTATTGATATAAAATATGGATAGAATATTTGGCGATTTAAGTAGGAATTAAGTGCGCTACAGAAGGTATTTCTTCAAGAAAATTTTTATTAAATTCATTTAGTGTTAATTTTTTCAGAAAAAGGCAAAGTATTTGATTAATCAAGGAAAAATGTAAGTACATTTTATCCAGATTTATCCAGATACCTTCACTCAGGTTTAAGAAAGTCCAAAGTGTCTAAAATCCAGTGAAAATTCAAACTGAGCGTTTTCTCTAGACAACCAACAATACACATTCGGGAAATCCAATAATTTCTATAAAGCTTTCTAGTCGTATTCGCATGGCTGGTTATATTCCCCTTACATTTATTTTCCATTTACAGATGTTTTTCCTCAGCACACTCTCTTGATTCGGATTAAATTTCCATCATATCAATTCCCATTTCTTCCCAAATATCTATTTCATAAGTTTCCTTTCCTCCCAGCCTATACCTAATTATTTTGTCCCTTTTTAATTTACAAGTACTCCTTATACTTCCTGTTGTGAGACGCAATTATAATGCCCTTTGAATGAAAACTAATTATTTACGGCATTGCACTTATGCTATTCTCCTTGAATAAAATGGAGCCTTGACACTAGATTCCAATTGATTGGTTATCGGATTAAACAGCATCGTCATGTGTGGATCAGTTATAAAAAGATGATGGTTAAAGTGTAGTTAAAGGTTTGCGCGGTTTAGGTTCCAGCGGGTGCGGCGAAATTAAATCATTTAAAGAATCGAAGAGAACAATCGTAGGTTTGATGTAATGATTTAAATTTGATAATTACGAAACGAGGGGAGCGTTTCAGATGCTCGACCGTGATAGCTTTGTCACGGTCATATTAATTCGCAGGAGAAAAACGTAAAAATGCAGTACATGTATAACATTTTCCAGGGAAAAAGCTTTTTTAAATTATTTTCCAGCGAGTTCACAAGAAAATTGCAGGGGCTTGTGTTCTTGAGTTAAGTGCTCATTTGCTTCTTTGACGAGTAAAGTGAGTTTGAATTGAATGCACATTGAATTCCCTTTGAACATTCTATGTAAAAATTTTAAATTAATGCTTGAATAATATTATAAAAACTAGTTTTGCTAATTATATGACCTCTAAAAATGTAGGTATTGGTGAAAAATTTACTGATATACAACTTAAAGTTGCTATGGGATTTATTTTAATTGGAATTTTAATAAGTTGATTAGGACTTAATTAGGCCGCACTTAACTAATCGGTTGGATAAATTCATAATTAGAATAATACAAAATTCAGTTGATAGCATGTGCGGAATATCCTCCTTTATTTGAGTTAAGGTGATTGATTAAAGTAAACCTTGAAATTTGGCAATACAAGATAAATATGTATGGAGATTTATAAGAAAAGAAAATTACGTAAAATTTGTTATCTATAATGCAGGAAAAATGTACCGGCGACATTGATTAATTTTTATAAATGGTAATTTTAAAAAACCCACAGAAAAACTTCTGTGAAAATTTGCTACAAATTCGAGCGAGAATTATATTAATATTCGTTATTATTAAATTTTGGAAACGTTCAAAACCATAGTTAAGACCATAGTTAAGACCAGAGTTAAGACTAACAAAATGTTGTTTCGGAAATAATTGCTAAAAATTACTTTCAATGTTAAAATTTTCTCTCTACTTTCATGAAAATTTTCTCTCTACTTGCATGCACAAAATTTTCTCTCTACTTTTCTGCACAAAATGTTCTCTCTACTTTTATGCACAAAATTTTCTCCCTACTTTTACTAACAAAATGTTCTCTCTACTGTCATGAAAATTTTCACTCTTTTTTCATAAACATTGTCTCTCGACTGTTATGCACAAAATTTTCTCTCTATGTCCCCTAATTTTCTTCTCCTTTAAAATTTTAACATTTTAGTTAATTAAATCAAAATAAAAGCATTTTTAAGGGCTTCGTGCCACCATCCAACTAAACAGGTAGTAGATGAGAGCGACCCCCTTTCAAATTTTAAAATACGCCCTAAAACGTCGCGGAAATTTCAGCATTTTTACGAACATTTTCATAGTATTGAACTCTAGTCTTAAGTAATTCTGGTTTCTAATTTCAACCGACTAACTCAACAGCCATCAAGGATGTCTGCTTACCTAATTCATAGTTTATACAGTTTTGTGTGTTATTGGTGTTAAGATTATATAATTATTTAAAACGTTCAGATGATGTCACGAGTTGCATATTAAATTAGATTGTGTACACACTTGTCGAATATCACCGCATTTTTATTATACTGGATTATACAAGAAATTGATATATTTTTTATAAGAGTTTTTTATTAACTACCAACAAATTGTTAAAAATTCAAAATAAATACTTTGATTCCAAAAATATAAATTCTGGCTAGGTAGAGAGTAAGTAAATAATAATTTTAACACAACTGACTTTATAGTTTTGTAAACAGATATGTATTAGGTTTATGACCGGAAAATGAGATTTTCTTTCTGTTCCAAAAATACAGCCGATACACATTTCGAAAACATCATTAAAAAACAGTTTCGCTTTATTATAAAAAAATAATAGCGCGTCTAAAAATAAGCTTCCTAGGACCCTTTAAATTGTTTGGCAAAGACGACCGACCGATATTCTAACAACAAACAACTAACGTGTTAACTTCTACCTACAAATACGTTGGAAATAATTGCAGATAGAATGACTCGACTCATCTAAATTAATCCAATCTGAAAATTATAGTGGTCGTTTAGAAATGACGATTCGGCTACCTATATCTAAATTAAATTAAAATCTTTGTGGCCTTTAATTAAAGTTTCAAGGGGTCGGTTGTGATAAATTTTGAAACCGTGATTTTGCATTTTTTAGTCATTTAGTGTCATTTGACAGTAGGTTATTTTAACTGTTGGTTTATAATACAACCCTAAAAGTATGTAATCGTAATGAAGGTAATAATTCTTTACTATAAAAGCAGTTCACAAATATAAACATCCCTTCTGCAAATGAATTTGTTTGCTTATTTTACGCTATTCTTGTGGTAACAAAATTATTTTATAGCGTGATTACAGGGATTCCAGGAAGACACTGTTTAAATCTCAAGTTAGTAAATGTTTTTTAGATTCTTGTAAAAAAATCCAGTCGCATTTTACCTAAATGTTAAACACATAAATAGTATTTTAATTACTCCATTAGCTTTAGGCATATTTTATAGCATGAATAGAAAAAAATCCTTTAAGATCAAGGCAATAGCCAATTGTCCATAAACTCCATAAGCAATACCATTTAGTTCAGCAATATTCGAGTAATCTTATTTTATTTTTATCGTATAGGTAACTTCACCTATACCTATTATGCAAGCACTATTTTTAGCCAGCACTCTGACCATTGAATTTGCAATAATAAAATCAGTCGTAAATGCTAAGTAATAAGACATGAGGTGAGCGAGATTATCATAAACAACGCTGTTTATTGTTTATTCCGTGGAGTATTTCCTACAGTGTAAAATTACTAAATAAGGGTATATTTAAAACGGATAAAATTATGTAAAGTTGTGATAAATATTTTAAGAAGCACTTTCTCAAGTCATCGAAAGGCACAAGTCATGCAATGCTCGCGTGCATGGATTTTAAGTAGAACAAATCCTGATATTTTCCAAAAATCAAGCAAAAACCGATTCGTAATATTATGTCATCGTTAACAAATATTAATGGCTTATAAAAGATAGAAGTTTGGTCGATTTCGATACAAGTTTTTATTTTTATTCTGCGGAAAAGGTTATTGGTAGATAAATAAATTCGCATTACGGAAAATTGGCTGTTTTCCTGGCAATTTTAAAATAGAGAAAATCGAACACACAAAATTTTTGCGTTGTTGATTATTATGTTTTTTGTTTTAATTATGTTATAATGGGGAACGTATATTTTTAGGAATTAATTTTGGAGCTACTTAATGAGCTCATTTTATTTTCGACATAATTGATAAAACAGATAATAAAGTGTACCTACACTGTATAATTTTATTATAAGAACAGCAAGGAAGTGAATTGAATGTACATAAAATGCCTGCATTAAAAGATATTATTAAAGCGATTTTTTTGATTGTTTGGATTCTTCCGAGAGTAGCAAAAGGAAATCAAAAATCGTATGTAAATTGTAAAATTATATTTATTTAAATAAACATTCTGAGCAAAATTTGAGTGGGTTTTCGAGTACAAGTACATGTTTTCTCCCACTTGTGCTTGCTTACACTTTTTATTAATGAGGAAAATTAATTTTCACTCATTTACACGACCAGAATTAATGGCACTGTTCTTTGCTATCACTTGTTAACAATTTGAACAAACACAATAATGTTTAATAACACTTATAAATCACAAACTTTCATTTTAATAGATTTACAAACATATTCACAAGTTTAACGTAGAGCAATAAATTGTCTATTATTATTTAGTAGAAGTGGAATTTTGGCACCAAAAAAATAGTCTAAATTTGAACACGGGAAAATTCATAATTACATTACTGTTTACCTTTACCAACACCTGAAATTTCTTACCTGTATTTCCATGATTCCCGTTGAAGTGTCTCTTATTATCAGCAACCACCTGATCCCCGATGAGATCCGTCATCTTAGCCCTTTATATTCACCACCTATCTACCCACAACTCACCAAAACCGTACCGAAAAACCGAACGAACTACCGCGGAATTCGCGACGAGGAAATTAAATTAATCGACGCTTATTTCGTCGATTATTCGCTGGATAAAACGCGCTCGGCGACGATTTTGACCAATCTCGACTGGTTCGCCAGGCGAGCGACAATATCTATCTATTGTTTTTCGGCTGCGTGAAGCGTAAAGCGGCGAGGAAAATGTTAAATGTTTTGAAGCGTCCGAAACGGGATTCGATCGAACGTCGGCGATCGCGCGGACGCATGAGCGCTGGATGCTGAGGCGTCGAGGATAAGGGATGCTTTTGTCGGGCAAGAAAGAGGGCGGCGGATCGAGGATGTAACGAGAACCCTTTGCGATAAGCGAACGAGAGGATGTGTACAGGATGTGGCTGTAATGGGATGAGGTAATGCAATGTGTATTATACTCCCTTCGCCATCAGGATGTAGTCAAAAAAGCTTATTTTGAATGCAAATAATAGCGGGTGACTCGATTAAAAAATTATAAAATTCCAATACTTTTATAGTTCTTTCGCTGAACTTACGCGGGTTTCAGATTAAGAGATTATTTATCGCGGATGATAGTAAATGGTGAGTTTCTTCCAGTTTTCGGATCAATTGCACTAAATGGGTTGGTTAATACTTTGGGATGTGAATGGTTGGATAATTTTAAGAAGAAAAGTTTTTACCAATCTGCATCCTAAACCTCTTAGTTTTCGAGCTACAGGGTGTGGCAATTTTAGAAAAAAATTTACTTTCATAATTTTTTTATTACCTACTAAAGATATTTTTATGAAATTTTGTACACACTTTTTAATTATTGTGGAGCATTTTTAGAGGCAAAAGATTTTTTTTTTTTTTGGAACTGAATATGTTTAAAGAAGAAATAGTACGCAACTACTTTTTCTAAAAACCAAAATTATTTTTAAAATTTAAATTATTACTATTACCAGTGACGTCTACGTCCGAAATTTCAAAAAAATGTCTAAAAATGAGTAATAAGAAAAGTATGATAGAAAAGGATTTTTTTCCAAAAACTCTAACACCCTGCAGCTCGAAAATTAAGAGGTTTAGGACATATATTGATATAAACTTTTCTTAAAATCATCCAAATATTCACACCCTGAAGTATCAGCTCTTAATTCTAACTTCCATTAGTCTGATGTAAGGGAGAAAGTAAGATTGATATAGTGGGATAGCAATTTTCTCACTGTTATTTTAATTTTCATATTGCAAACAAATTTGCAATTTTCTGCCTATTTTTTAAATATTTGTTGGTACGCTTATGGTTTAATGCTCCAACAAGGTTTTATTACTATCTTCTGATAGCGAATGGAGTATAAAATAATTAAATTGCTAACTAATCGTTTCTAGTACAATTTTATTGAGTTAATATTATAAAACCAAAAAAAAGTAATCTTTTTTTTACTCGAGACTATTACTCGTAATTGCTTCAAGACTATTTTCGATTGCGCTGATTTTCTTTACAAGTAAAATCAATGTTGAAATAAATAAATCAGAGAGATAGTAATCCTTTGATATTGTAATTTTTGCAACTTAGCTAGGTAACTGACAACCCGTTTTGCCTTACAGCCGCAACAATCCGATGAAATTTGTCAAGTATTTAGTCTTAAATTCTATTGAAACATCACAGTTTGCATTTACTGCCCTTCCTCGTAATGTTTATGTAGGGTTGCACCAACGGATACATTTCGTGATTGCTCTTGAACGCCGTAACGTCCTGTATCAATTTCGAATTTCCATTCGGTATCTCCGTCAAGGAGGCGTTGTCCTTACCGGCGCCACCATCCGCCATGGAAACCACGTGTACTGTCAATTTCTTCCTGTACTCGGCGTTTTCAGTCAAAGTATTCTAAAAACGGTAACACATTTAGCTCAAATTTCTAAACTATTAATAAAATTACCTTGAAGAAATCGAGAATGTCGTTTTTGGATAGCGTCCTTAGGTAGGCTACCTCAACATTTGCTCTGTCGAAGTGGTACTGTTGAGCTGTAATCTCCAACCACAATCGATTCGTTAAACTGTTAAGTTGTTTGGGTTTCTCTAATTTCTGCGCGGCAAGAGCTTCGCGGTGCCTTAGGAATTCCTCATCGTTAATTTCGTTCAAGTACTCCTATAAATTAACTATTTAATACCCCTCAAAACTAAAGTGTTATAGTACCTACCAACATACTAGCCATGAAAGCCTCGATTCTCGAATCGAGATACATCGGATGCCGGTCAGATTGCACGATTATCCTCAAACCCTGTACACCATTAGAACGCCTCACTCCGCTAAAAACAATGTACCCCAACTGCTCCTAAAGATCGAAATAAATTTCGCATTAATCTTATACATATAAAACGAACCACGCGCTTACCTTGGTCCTCAAAACGTTATAGCAAGGTTCCTGGATGATTTGAGCGACCAACTCCAATTTCACGTTGTTCTCTTTAGACTGCAAGCCGCATTGGTAATACAATTCAATGCACGACGATTTGTGAACCTCGTTTTGTACTACGTAGGAATATTCGCAGCCGTTCTCGAGTTTGAGCTCCCTGTTCAGGAGCAATTGCCTCGGCAACAATGGCGACATGCTCAATGTGTGAGTGAGACTGTCTTCGACGATCTGCACCAGCTCTAAAGCTTTGGCTTTGTTGGCGTTACCGTGGACTAAGCACTCGATGTGCATTTTCGATAGAACTTGCGGAATGAAGGCTTCCAGTCTTTCAATTGTAAGTTCTACAAAGCGAAAACAGCGTAATATGTTGGTATAGTTCGTTCAAGTTAAAGATGATGTGACGTCACAATAGAAAATATTGAATACACCATACTGAATACGAAGATTCTTATAATTTCTAAATCGCTTCCAAAAGATAGGAACTACGAGGATGTAAAGTTCGTACGTTTTAAAATGACTATGACGTCACGAACCAGCCTGTTGCAACGTTGCCGATTTGTAATTGAAATCCTTTATGTTATGACAGATACATTTAAGGTTACGTTTACGTTCATTGTTTAAAAATTAAAAGTCAGAAAAAAGAAAAATACATTGAAAAACTATCTAAAACGGACGAAAAATGCAAAACACAACCATTTAGAACTGTCAAGCATCATTTAGAACTATCTAGATCAATCCAGAACGCTCCAGGATCATTTAGAACTATTTAGAACCATTTAGAACGTCCAGAATCATTTAGGAACTGTCTAGAATCATTTGAAACAACCTAGAATCATGTAGCACGCTCCAGAATCATTCAGAACTATCTAGAATTATTTAAAACTGTCTAGAATCATGTAGAACGCTCCAGAATCATTTAGAACTGTCTAGAATCATTTAGAATACTCCAGAACTATTTAGAATCATTTAGAACATTCCAAAATGCAGTCAAATAGAGGAATTTTGACACTAACGATATGGCAACGATATGGCTTTAATAATGATACTAATATAGTTTAATCGACTATTCATGTCGTGACGTCCCCAACGCTTTAACTTGAACGTGTTTTACTATTAGTACGTACGATCGGTAGCAGCTAAAAGCTCCTGTTTAGTCCAAGAATGTTCAGTTAATAGAACAGTGAGGTAGTAAACTGCGTGCTGATAAGGTTGTTCGGCAGAGAAATTCTTGAGATTTCGAATATACTGAAAATAAACCAAACTCAACTCAATGTGAAATTATAAATGTTTGATAATTTAACAATTCTATAATTGAATTTACTTTAGAATATGAGGTATTAGTAGACGATTACTTACGGTTTCTTTGATTATATTAAATCTTTTCGGATCGATCTGGAAGGTAGTTAATTTTTCCATAATTTTCTTTAACAAAATATGTTGCTTACTGCTATAACCTCCGATGCCGAGCTAAAATAATAATAGTATATCAAATTAAAACGTAACGAATTATATTTAATGTTTACTCACTATCAAACCGTATTTAGTGTTTATCAATTCCCATTTTAAACCGGCCAGTTCGGCCGCGTAAGCGTATTCATTCAGGGCATCTTTGAACAATTGGACCAGCATGTGAGTGAGATTACAATTTAGAGGATCCAAATAAGCTAATGGGCTAAAATGAAGCGAATATTAATCGAGTTGTTCTAGGCAGGTTGAACTTAATTTACCTCACAAAGTCGCACATTAGATTAGCTTTCGGTAGCAAGAATTGATCGTCTTGTTTAAACCAAATTCTGGTTAATGCAGAGTCTTCTATGATAACTGGAAATTCTGTAATCTGTAACAAGTAACAAATATAAACATTAATTTAAAAGATTAAGGGTATAAGAACTTACATCGTGATCAATCGGGTATAAACTGAAGTCTGTCGGAATAAATTCGTTTTTTTCCGGCATTTTCAAGTCGGGGCAAAGACCAGCGTTTTGCCACTTCTAAAAAATTAAATGGTTATTAAAATTACTATAAATTTCATGTAATTTACTACAAACCATAATAGTTTTCTCGGGGATTTCGACTATTTTATACTTTGTCCCATACCAGGGTTCTGTTTGATCGAGTTCTTTTTCGTATTTCTTCGCAACCACTGATACCCTACAAAAGAATATCCACTATTATTACCCATAAAGAGTCAATGTGCATCATAAATGCATGAGGTAATGTGTAAATGTATAGTAAAATGTAAGACAACAATAAATTAAAGTACCTGACATTTTCCGGAACAAACTTCTTCCAGAACTTCTCAACCAGCTCTGGTTGCCATTCATTCAACATGTAATTAGCGCAGAGAACATTTTGCATAGGATATTCCTAGAAATTGGACAAATTACCACACAATAGTACAATTTTAAAACATACATTACTTGTAAGCTATGGACCAGACCCGAAATGTACGTCCTAGGTGATTCCTTATCTTTAAACCTAAATATCATTTGGCCTATGTTCTTATTTTCATCCTGAACCCATTTTTGAGGGCCTTCTTTTTTCAGCATATTCAGGTACTGAAATCGAAATACATTTAAACAGGAACTTAATAAACGATGTATTAGTTGCATACCTGAAATACTAGTTCAACGATTTCATCTACATGATCCATACCTTCTTCGGTCAAATCGACAGCCACGGCAAAGAATCCAATACCTCTCGGTGATGGTCTGTGACCAGCCACCAAACTGTTTGACCATCCGCGGGCTTTAAGTACGGATAAAATGCTTCCTGGACCTTCGTGACCCATCAAATGGCTAATATAATGAGTAGGCTAAAATATTAATAGGTAATTATTATCAATAAAATTTTCACTTATTGTTTGAATAAATCCATTGAAAGATTCATAAAAAAAGGAGAAGAAATTATTGACGCATTGACAGGAAGAGATATCCATGAATGACATATTCTTTATTGTTCCATGACCTGTAGATAATTTTTGACAGTTAACTGTCAACAACATAACCTAAATATTTTTAAATTACTTATCATTGTTTACCGTTTCAATATCAAAAAAGTAATAAATGAATAAATATGGAATTTACAGATGATTACGATCATTGTTCCCAAGACGTTCTATATTTTCCGAGAAATATACCAATTAAAGAAGCCGAAGATTTATATCAAGATTTATCGGAAGGCTGTAATTGCTCAGATAAATGTGATGCACAAATTTGTCCTTGTATTAAGAAAAGTGGAAGTTATTATAAATACAGTGATATAACAAAGAATGAAACATACATAATTCAAGAAAAAGACACTAATGCCCCGATTTACGAATGTAGCAGCAATTGTGCATGTTACACGAAACTATGCGGGAATAAACTGGTTCAATGCGGACCGAGGAACAATTTGATTGTGAAATTATGCACAAATCTGAACAAGGGATATGGACTGTTCACTTTAAATAAAATATACGAAAATAATTTTATATGCGAATATGCGGGAGAGATTATTACTGAACAAGAAGCCAGTAAAAGGTTCCGAATTTACCAGGATTCCGGAAAGATGAATTATATATTTTGTATTAACGAAACATTTGGCGATAGATTAGTCAAAACATTTATAGATCCTACGATTTATGGTAATATAGGAAGGTATATTAATCATAGTTGTCAACCAAATTGTAAGCTAGTGATAATAAGAGAAAACACTACCATGCCTATTTTAGCAGTGTTTTCCAGAAAAGATATTGAACCTGGCAATGAAATAACCTACGATTACGGAGAAGAGTCGAGCACAGACTCGACTGTATTGAGAAAACCTTGTTTTTGCGGTGAAGAAATTTGTAGAAAATTTTTACCGTACGATCCACATTTAACATAATATTTCAACTTACCCCGGATTTATAGAATTCTACTATATCTTCACTAGGAAAAACTATATTTAAGTTCCTAACATCTTTCACTGGAGAAACGTAAACTTTGGTTCGAAACTGATCCTCGGAGAATGGATGTTCCAGCCAAACTGGAGCTTCGACATTTTTATTTTCTACATTAGAAAATAATTCCACAACCATATCCTCAAGTTCATCTAAACTTTCTGTGAAATAAAATGTTTTTGTAAAGTATTTGTAAATAATGTGAAATTCACTCACCTTTTCCTAATACTGCTAAACTCATGATATTTGATGAATACCATTTGTTGTGAAATTCCAATAATTGTTTTCTCACATCGATGCCCTTTTCTTTAGGAATATTTAGAAGCGTTTGTTTGTTACCTAAAAATAAAGTATACATGAAAAACAAATGTATTAACTATTGTAATTAATCCAATCGAACCTGTTCCAAAGGTATTATAAGGATGGTTAGGATTAGCCAAATGTTTATCCAGTTGGTCTAATCGCCAGAGATCACTCGGTATATTCTTCTCGTGTTCTGAATTCACCGCATTGATTTCTCTTTCAGTTGCACTTTCAGTAAAAAGCGGAGCAATGAAAAATTGTGAGAACCTAACGAAACAACAAATTGATAGTAATGTTTCTATGCATAATTATCCACAATTATGTAACAGATTATTAGTTGAACAATGAGATTTAACAACTGATTAATTCCCCCAAAACTTTTCAGTCAAAAATTTTCAAACATGTAATTGATAAACAACAGGATTACCTATCAAGAGATTCTTCTAATTTTTCTGGCACCACATCGAAATAATAAACCGTGTGATCCACGTAGGTGGCTGCGTTAGTACCACCTCCATGTTCACTTAGGAATTTACTATAATCGTTCTCGTTGGGATATTTTTTGGTGCCAAGAAAGAGCATATGCTCGCAAAAATGGGCCAAACCACGAACATCCTTCGGATCACTTAAGAAACCTAAAAAATAGAACATTATAACTCAAAATGGCTTTAAAATGAATTAGTGGCTGTTGCAACTCACCAACGTTAACATCCATAGCAGCTGCTGATTTATCAGTAACCGGATCGCTCACCAGGAGCACCTTCATCAGATTCGTAAGTTCCAGCCCCCTGTACACCCTCTTGTCTTCTTCTGATTTAACTATGTCATCGTACCGTTTTAAAATTAAATGAGATTTCCCCATTTTGCTTCTAGAATTAATTTCTTTCACACTGCCAGCCGTACTGAAATCGAAAAGATACATTACATACAGCCAGGAATTAATCGACCTTAAATTTATTACCTATATGAAACAAATGTCGTCCAATTTTTTTTAATGGTAATTATTCGGACGAGTATTGTCGTGTTTTTTAAGTAATACATTCGAATACCTATTTATCCGTTGATGATTGTTTTGGTAATTGAATCGCTACTTTATAGTTCATCTAATGATCATTTACGTACATTTTTTTATAACTCTTTTGACATGATGACAGTGACAAGTATTTGACAATTGATAGTTCAATTACGCGTACGCAATCAACTTCGTACTACGTTCAGGTGACTTCCGGTGCATAGGCGACGCATCCGTTTTTAAAAAAGGGAGTATTTAAATAAAAAGTTAAAGTGCTTATTAATACTTTTTTGTATAATTGACACTTAGTTGAGTTAGAAAGTAACACAACCATGTAAACTAATTAGACACCAAATGAAAAAAGGAGTAATAATAAAATTTGTAATTGTTCTTATTTTAAATAGATATACAATGTTTTTAGTCACTTTGGCAAGAATAATTGGTTAAACAGATGCTCTATAATCAGGTATTTTAAGCATATAGAAGCTCAAACACTGATAGAGCGATTTTTTATTCATTACCCCAGACAAATAGGCAACCTAACAAACTTGAAATGGTACATACAAAAAACATATATTTTATTTAATTGTTTCCTATAGATATGACAATTTTTATCTGAAAATTTATTACCTAATAAAACTAATTATTAAATGTACTTATAACTGTTTTTTTTAATCGACTGTTATAACGCGATTTTTATATCTTGTCCTAGTTTCAAGAGTATAATTATTCAGCGGTGAACTATTGGATATGCAAACGTGTAACCCACACCTATTTCGTTTAATAAACCCATAAACATCTGTTGTTGAAATCGTTACAAAAAAAGGTGGATTCTTTTACCACATTATAACGTTACAGGAGTGTCAGAAGGTAAAAAAACTAGGATAAACTATTTGATTTTTTGCAGTAATATTGCCGAAATTTCAACAGGAAAACAACATAAAATTTCAAATGTTTTAAAAACAATAACGATCAAATATTTTGAATTCGAAATTTCAATCTAATAATAAATATTATTCAACCCGTACGTGCGCGTTTCTAAAATAATATTGAGCAGGAATAATACCTGCAATTGCAGTAGACAGGTAAGTAAAACGACCGCGAGACAGGTAATTGTTTTAATTACAGATTTCCTGGTGTATTTCCAGTAAAGAAGGAATCAAATTAAAAACAATTAGTTTCAAAGAATGATATAGTCGAATGATTGAAAATGCCTTATTCTACTACTTATTTCACTCTAATTTATTAAGAGGTACTTTTATCTATCAGATGAGTTCCCCTATCCATTTAGCATCACAAGAACTTTATGTACAAATAATATGACGGAACATCGTGCTTTACGTACTAATAAATAAGCACAACGAGCATCACAATAAGGACACTCCTTTGAAATGCTTTTTGACATTTACCTAGTTTGTTGGCATTTACCATTCAGTTTTCCATGTCATGCTGCCACAATGATATTCATGTATCTTATGTATGTAACTTATGTAATGTAAATGAAAATCTGCTTACAGATCGACAGGAATAACTGTAGACGTAATATGTTTATTCTAAAGTCACGCAGGTCATGTCCACATGTCTACAGTTATTATGGAAGCGTTGTTGTTCATTTAATTAAGTTATTCATATAATTCCGTTCAATATTAAGAGATAAAAAAGTGGATTTAAATTATAGGTAGTCGTGTCATCGACATCACATTTATTATTCAACATGCTGGTAGGTATAGGTCTCATTGTAGGTACCGATTTTTTTTAGATCCTACCTACTTTCCTGCATTTTTTACGATATCACTGAACTAATCAATATTTTTTACACACCTACTATTTATACATTTTGTATTGTTGTATCTTAATAAATTTATCATCATATAGTTTGGGATTTGGTTAGTTCAACGACCATTATTTTGGAGGTGTACCACCTATAATTAGGCTGTTTTGAAAATATTTTTTTCCTTAAATGACAAATGGTTTTACATATAATTAATCAGAGTAAATTCGTTCTTTTCAATTGATTTGTGTATTATAAAAGTTTCGATACAAGTGTTCGATTTGTAATGGTAGCGTAAAACCCAAGTTGTAATTTATAATTTGCATTTTTAAAAATTGATGGGAAATTATTGAAGGTATTCTGAATTTTTAATGAGCATTAATACAAATACGGTGGTTATTACACGATTTAAATCATATGTATTTCCTTTTCACGGATTAGTAAACAAGTTATAAATTACTCAAAGCAAATTATTTAAACTTTTTTAATAACAATAACGATAATATCTATTATATTTTAATGACTTTGCAGAAACAATAAAAAATGTATGCAAGATTCATTTTTTACACGATGCGATATAACAATTAGAAGCATAAATCATTTCGGTACCAATATTTATTCAGAGAAATTTGTTAAGGTAAGTAATAATTCAAAATTAATACATATAAAAATAACAGGGAAAATTTTAAATAAATTAACACGTGGAAAAATATTAAACTGTTTTAAAAGTTTAAATAAAAGTGCAGCTACCTATTTATTCCAATTAATGTACTAAAAAGCGAAGAATTTTTAAATGATATTTGCTGTCATTATAGATAATAAATTGATAGCATAGCCATTATTTGAGATATAAAATCATTTTCATGCTCTTTGACAGAGATAACAAAAAGTATAAAAATTATTACTCGCACGACTGAAAAGTTATTATCCACATTTCGTGTAAATATTACCAAGCAATTAAAAGTCAATTACTGACAATTTAATCTTTCATAACATTATGAACATTTTTTATTACCTACTACTAGTACAAATTATATTTGTATATTGATATGCCTAATATACTTTGTAATTTAAGTTAAGATATACCATTTTTTAATACTAACATTACATTTTGGGTTTCTACCCTCTATTTTATCTTAAACTCGTTCCTATCAAATTTTAATGAAATGATCTATGAGTTTTTAAAATTTATCTCAATATAAACCAATTTTGTAACAAAAATGAACATCATATAAATATTACCTAAAAATCTTCTAACTAAACGTAAAATTTTTAGTACTTATACCAATTTTTTGGTGAACTTTAAAATGAAAAGTAATTTAGAGTAGAGCAGTTTTGTTTCAGTATCAAAACGCCCGGCAAAAGTTACAAAAAATTTAAAAATAAGTAAAGCAATAAGAGTTTCGAATTTCTTTACCTATACAGATACTATTTTTCCAAGGAGTTTTGTAAACATAAAATCCTACAGAATCTAATATTCTAAGTATAAAAAATAACTTAAATTACTTACTAATTGTAAAGAGTAAATCTTGCCATCGCATCCCCGGTCATGATTCTGCAAAAATTACAAAAAAAAATCGGTTACCCGATGCACTTCACCGCGTTCATTTTAAATCAATACTCACAAATAAATAATTAACGAAAATTTACTGGTCGTTAGTCGCACTAGTCGTATCATGTTAATTAAATAATAAATTAAATAAAAATCGTTGATAAATAAATACAAACGCGAGCGGAAAAATCGGTATTTACGTTCGAGAAATACTATGCGTTTTAGCGAATTTTCATACTAGATATAGATGCATCATACGTTAGATATTGCTAAAATAGAATCGAGAGGAGAAAGCTACCATACGCAGGAAACGGACATTTCAATAATTGCGACCATGCCCGATACCTGTAACTTTTAAACGTACACTGAAAAATAAAATGCCTACTAAATACTAATATATAGATATATTCAGTAACTGTTCGAGAGTAACCAACTTCAGGTACCGTAATTTTTGAAGTGAACGATTTGAATATTGTATTGTATAGTCGCATTCGTCGAATAAATTAGTATGTCAAATGGGTATCCAGGTACCGATATACAACTATATCTGGCTTGTTATTCCACAACTTACTTCAGTTTCATTGTTTTTTTAAATATATTGGAATTATACAGTGTGATTCTTTGTGTTGTTCCACTTATGCATTTTTAAAAACCGACAGAACGCTAGTTATTTATCTAGCTTATTAGCAAGTAGGTACTTTACTCTTTGTTAGCTTTTATAAAGTCACTTCCATTAAGTTTGAATTTGTATTAAAAAAGAAATTTGAATGCAAACATCCTGTATTTCCGAAGCATATCTGGATTATATTCCAGTAGAATTCCAAGCATTTTTTTCTTTTTAGTTAGGTGAAGGTAATCTATTTTAATAGCAATGGGTATTTTTTTGAAGTATACTTATGATATTTTTATACCTAACTACTCGAACATTCATTGTCTGTTTTTCTTCATTAGGTGGATAGATTATCTCAAATTGCGGTATTTTATATTTTACATCATTAGTTCCGTACTGTTGGACGTATTCGCAAACGATTAAAATTTGTTGATATGTGAAAATAACCAATTAAATAATCAGACTAGATATTAATAAATTGTACTTACTCATAGTCACGCATAAACATCAACCTCATCAAATAACAAACTTTAAAATCAAAATATTCCTTACCTATAGTAATGAATTACAAGCGGTTCTAGGCTGTATAATTTCCGAATTATGTATTATAGTAATTATAATTTCAAAATTATACGGAATTGACAAAAATCATTCAATTTTAGTCTATTTACCATACCTATAGTATACTATAATTATGATCTAGTTTAGTAGAATGTGTGTTAATAGTAATGTAAATTCTAGAGAGAAAAGGTTTCAATAAATATAATGAACACTTTAGAGAAAAGCGGATATTTTAATAATAAAGGCTTTAAAGTAATAAAAAAATAATTCAACGAAAATAAAAAAAATCCGCCCGAGCAGGGACTTGAACCCTGGACCCTTGGATTAAAAGTCCAATGCTCTACCGACTGAGCTACCCGGGCATATGCTGAAACTTCCTAATATAGTTTTTTATATACAATCTATACAAGAAGTATTTAAAAATTAACAATGAATGATTCCACTAACGTTCTCAAGAATAAATCATAAATTAATATGAAATGCTTTCAAAAATGAAATTAATATTTTGTTCTACTCATATTTTTTTAAAACTTAAAAAACTCAGAAGGTCCCACCGAGATTTGAACTCGGATCGCTGGATTCAGAGTCCAGAATGCTAACCATTACACCATAGGACCTTGAAAATATCCTTCAAAACTTAGGTATTTAAGGTTAGGAGTACGGAAGTCAAAAAATGTTATTGATTTATTTCAAAATAATACATTTCTTCAAAAAAAATATTAAAATTTAGGAAATTAATCTAACTCGAGTGATTTTTAATTTGAAATTATGATAAAGGATAGTATATTCGATGTTCATATGAAAAAAAAATTACAAGAAGCATACAAATTGAACGTATAGAAATTGTATTTAATCATTACTTTTTAGTTTTAACATGCTAAAATGCACTGTAAAACATAAACTGCAATTTTTCAATGTTTTGTTGGAATTTTAACTCCCAATTCTTCTGTTTTTATAATTTCATATAGAATTTGTGTGTTGTGTGAAATGTCAGGTAATCTGTCAAAATTTGTCCTAATTTGGAATTTGGTTATGTTTATCAGATTTTCAGATTTTGACATTATATTTATTTGAAAACATCCATCAGTTATTTTAATATTAATCGTGGTGCAGCTTCCATTGTGCAAAAAATGAATGCAAACATCTAAAGGAAACCAATGAAGTATTAAGTAACATTCCTTAAGTTACATAAATCTCTTGTTGCAACTTCTCCTATTTCCTCACCATCATGCCGAAATTTTTCTCAGATTCTATTATTTTCAATTACACATGGGACCAAGTTGCGCAGGGCTTTTGGAAGAGGTATCCAAATCCAAACAGGTAAGTTTTCCATTTCATAAGTCACGTCTTCACTTCGAATGGGTTACCTCTGAATAAAACCATTTATTTTCTTTTAGTAAGCACGTGCTGACGGAAGACACGGTTGTAAGAGAAGTACGAGCAGGCAAACTATTTTCCAAGCGTCTTTTGAGCAAGACCAACAGCATTCCAAAATGGGCCGAACGATTCTTCCACGCAAAGTCTGTAAATATTATAGAAGAGAGCATCGTCGATCCTGTTAACAAGATTCTTGTTACTTATACCAGAAATTTGGGCTTTGTTAAAGTTATGGTGAGTAGAGCTTTATTAAATTTGCAATGACAAATTAAGAGAACAAAGGTGATCAGCTAAAGAGCACATCAGTTACCAACAGTGACAAGATTTTTTAATAAGAAAGTAATCTGTTGTTGAAATAAGAGCAAGCATAAATGAACATAAAATCGTATTATGCACAAACTGTAACCACAATAACGTAAGCTTTTATTTTGTAAATAATATGGTTCATTAACTAAATGTTTTTTATTACATCTATTCGCCACAATTGATTATAAACGTCGTTTATGCATTTAAAAATCTTCGTTTTTAAGGTACTTCTATTTTTAATTGTAATTTATAGAGTGTGACGGAAAAAGTCATTTACAAGGAAAGTGAAGAGCACCCAGGGAAAACCGTAGCCTTAAGATACGCTTGGATAGACTCCCAAGTGAAGGGTTTCAGTCGAGCAATTTGTGCATTTGGGTACGACAGGTTCAAGAAAAATTGCAATAAAATGGTAAGTATTTGTATTTCTTTATTTACCTACATTACTCATATATTTTGACTCATCTTTTTAAGGTATCTGGTTTCAACCATGTGCTGGCAAATTTATATTCCTCTCACAGTCCAATACCTTCGTCGTACGCCACTGTAAAGACAACAACAAAACTTAAAGATGCAGCTAAAAATGCATCGGAATTGGCCAAGTCTAAAGCAGCTCCAATATATGCTTCATTACATCCCAATCAATCATAAGCAGTACAGTTGTAACAACATTGCCACGTTGACACCACTATATTGACTCTAAATGTATAAAATTTTTCAGTAAATAGGCTTTTCTTTCTGTACATTAAAAAATGAAGTAACTGTTATGAAATTCGTTCTTAGTTGATAACTGAAGGAAAATGGTTTAATTGATTAGCGCTTATTTTCATACATTTTTAAGTAAAATAGCCCGAGAGGATAAATTAGATTAGTCTAGATTCCAATGTTGTTATATCAGGTTTTTATTGTTCAATGTCGAGGAATTTAGCTTAAATCTTTCAAATACTTTTGATATATTTTTTATTGAACTAGTCATACCAATTAGTGTATTATGATGTTTGTAATACTTTTATTATTAAATTCATTTTTGTAAATATTTGTTACCCGGGAAAGTAGATAATTTTATTAAATTATGATTTAAAACTCGAAAAACAGGGAATATTTCGATATGTTCGATTGTATTTAATATATCAATTAAAACATGTGTATTTACAAATGAAATGTATAACTATCATCAATTTTAATGCATTTTTTACTCTCAACAATTTAGTTAACAATAGGAATTTGGATATTAGTTAGGTTTTTAAATTACCTGTAACAATAGAAAATATAAACATGTATCCAATACTATAAATAAAATAAAACTATCACCTATTCTTAACGATTCCAGTATTTCAAAGATATCCTCGTTTAAATGATGATGATAAAGGGAAAAGTAGTGCTCTAGCGAACCTCCAGCTGCTTGCATAATTATTTCTGGTCCCCCAGGATGTTCATCAATGTAATCTGTAATATCGTACACTCCTTGTTTGTAGTATACCCAAACTCTAGTTTTTCTGAAAAATTGATATTCACAAACAATGAAAATGTAACTCGATCGGAGTTGAAAAAATTACTCTGTTTTATGTTTTGCAACCTCCGCTATTGTATAAGAGGGTAAGCCTTTTTTGAATTTGCCTGCTTCTGCACTACCTAAAGAAATAATTTATCATGTGTAATAAAAAGTATAATGGGAAAATGAGTGTACAAACCTAATAAAATTAAATTAAATTTGACCAAAGCACTTCTATTAAGACATTGTTTGTTCCTGACAAAGTTGCAGAATTCTTGCCTCTTTAACGATCCATAATTTCTACTCCAATTAAAACTAATCACTTTGAAAATATTGCAGCTTGAACTAAAGTCGGCACATAATCTCGATAAAATTCTGAAATGTACATAGCAAATAAATGCATGAATATAAATTATTGTTTATCCTACTTCCTGGAAAATGCGCACATAAAAGGAGTTTAATTTACAACATTATACCTTTGACAAAGTAACATGCTTTCTTTGACGCATTAGTGCATTACTTCAAACATTAAAGGTAATTACGAATTATTAATTTTATCCTATTCTTGATTGAAGGTGAAAAAACCTTATTTAATGCTCCTATTTCCTTATTTACGCCAACTTAATTTTGACCTTAATTTATAATTTATTCATCAAATACCGATAAAACTACCATAAACTGTGAAAAATATATTATATAGTATTTAATTACAAACTTGCGAGTGCTCTTAAGTAGTATTTAACATTAATTGCGAAAATAAATATAGGTAATTTATAGATATAATTTCTTTTTGAGATTATTAGATAATTTATAGATATAACAATTCTTCCTTTTGAGGTAATTATAGGAATTATTTTGAAATCAATCAACGTTTCAAATTCACTTTAACTTTGTGGTAAGCATTGCTCAAAACTCCACGCAAATTCCAGATATTTTCGACGCTTTCCGGCTGCGTGTTGTAACTCGAATCGACAGCTTTTGCCCAAATTTCCACCTAAAATTATACTTTTAAATTTCCTTTCTTGTGTTCAGACGTGCTACTGTGACAAAAAAGTACCCGGAAATTTAATTGAAATAAAACGCAAAATTCCTAATCCTTATTAATATTTCTTGAGTGTTCTTCAAAATATGTTCTTCAAAAATACTCCTTTTGAAGCCATAAACACAGCCTTTTCCTTTTTGGACGTACGGCCATTAGCTCCTTTTGTGAATTTCCTTCGATGGCATTTATGGATTCAAAACGGGATCCCCAAAGTGGCAATTTGAGTTAAGGAAATAAAAAAAGTCGCACGAGGCTAAATCTGGTGAGTAAGGTTTGAAATATTTTGTGTTTGAGTTTGAAATATTAAGTGCAGGTAATTTAAATCAGAATTTCCGGGTACTTATTTGTCAGAATAATGTATACTAACATTTTTAGATTTTTTGTCCACAGGTATCTTGACGGTCCAAATTGTCCAAGCCCAATGTTGTGGAGGTAAGGCGGCGTCTTGATGCTCGAAATTAGCAACATGCCACGATTTTCCTCCATCCACCGTTACATCAACTCTGACAATTTTATGACCGCCTCCGGACCAAGCATAGCCTATAACAAATCCCAACAATATATCACCTGCCGCATTTTCGTATATATTATTATTACCTTTCACAGTAATTTTATCTTGTTCTACTTTAACTGTGCTACCCTCGGAGGGTTGGCAAATGGCCGATATTACGGGCAGTTCTTGGATAGCCGGGGATTTCGTAAAATCTACTGTATCCCAATCGGTCGATGGAGAAAACCCTTTGTAATCGTTCTGTTGCCAATGAGAATCGCTTTCCTTATCCGACACAGTTATTTTTTCTGCAAATATAACTCTATAACACTCTCTAATCTGCGATAACTTACCTAAACTGCGATAACTTACCTAACCACTTTACATTTCGAGCCCCAACTACACCGGGTACAATAACCCTTATGGGGAACCCGTGATCTCTAGGTATAGGTACCCCGTTCATTTCGTACGCTAATAAAACATCTCCTCTTTTATCTAAAGCTCTCCAAATTGGTATCGAAGCTCCGTACATTTTTCCTGTTACGTCCGAATCGCCTCCCTCAAACTAAACTTATTATTATAGCAAATAAAATAGATGGATTGGATAAATTTTTACTTGAACGTGTTTAAATTTATCGTCATCCTCTTTAAGACCGGCTGATATCAAGACGTCCCGTAATGGCACTCCCGTCCAGGTGGCTGTTCCAATAGCTGCGGGGCCCCAATTTAGTCCTTTTACTGGTTTGTGCTGCAAATTCAATTGAATATTATTCGGAGAATATTATAGTGTGTTAGTTCACCTTAATCATATCACTTCTTCTATTTCCCGCGCACATTATGGTCGCTGTAATCGTTTTTTTCGGTAATTTCTTCAAATCTTCTAAACGAAACGATTTGGTTTTCTTTACACCCTCTATTTCGATTTCTAATTCGTACGTTTCGGCTTTTAAGTCGGGCACCGGTAGATGATTTCTTACATAAAATAATTCACTAAAACGTTTCAATCGGTGATTAATAGATTTTTTTAGCTTTGTAGTACGTACTTGCATGAAATAACAATAAAGCTGATGATCGTGAAATATGCATGCATTTATCAGGGAACAAATGAACTAAAAACAAATTGAATTAGCAGAATAAATTAATAATCGTGATGTATGTGATACATATTAGAGGTTTGTGATAAATTTATATTCTTTGGCAAGGATGTGTATGTATGTAGACTATATTTTTCGCGTTTTATTAGTGTGAGTAATAAAGGAAGTGCTTACTTAGGAGTAATGAAACTTTGGATTAGTAATTCCGGTGGTAATTCAGCATTGAAGGGTTTCTTGCTTGCTGGTTTTAAAGCATTGTGCCTTTTAGGTTCGTTGAAGTACGGATCGGTCATATCTTTAGTCAAATTGTTGCATTCATCTTTATTTAAATTGCCTGAAATTGGTGTGACTTGAATTGTTTGCTCTTATGTCTGCGAATTGATTGTCTTACCTATTCTATAGCTTTCGAGGATTTTATATACATGAGGGTTTTCGTGAATGCTGTACAACAACCAAAAAGGTTCCACAGAACTACCGGCTGCTAACAAAATCTGGTCACCACCGGGATGGGTGTCTATGAAATTGGTGATATCGTAAACTCCTTCTTTGTACGTTACCCATATTCTTTTATCCCTGTAAGCATAAAAATTAGTATTTTTTGGTAATAAGGAGGTAGAATTACACCTTGTCGCATGAGATGATATATCCTCCAGGTTATAAACAGGTAAATCTTCCTTAAAACTTCCAGGTTCATCGTTATTGTACTTTTTAATCTCTTCGGCAGATACTAATTTAGATTTTTCTATAAGAACAATAGCATTGTGTGTCAATCGATTTCAGTAACATAAATGTGTGATAAATCAAATGTTATTTATTATAGGTAAAGTTATCTTATCTTAGATTCTGATTAAACGATACATGACATATGGATTGACTTGCCTGTTATTGGCAGTTAAATTTTAAATTCAAAAATAAACTTTTGATGAAACTGTAACGTACCAATAAAATAGTAACCTATACATCCTCCTACCACAGCACCCAGAAGAATATTCCTTGTACGTTTAAATGATTTGTTTTCATTGGAAAAGTTGTGTTGTTCTTTATTTAATTCGTGCAGACCACAACATTGGATTGCCTGAACTCCTCTTCGTTTTATCTCGATGGTAGTAAACCTAAAATTAAAATATAATAGTAAAATTGATAAAAGCTGAAATAGAAGTAACGAAACCTCTGTAATATTCTGTACATGCTTGGTTCAGTGGCAGATAAAAATATGGATAGATAAGAATTCTAACAGTTTTTGCAATTAGGGGCTAATACCTTTTTGCTTTTAAGATAACGACAATACAATACTGTTAACCAGTATTTCTTCTATAAATAGAATGTTCTTGCGAAAATTTAAAGAGATAAGTAAAATTTATTGCTAAATAGTAAATATTTTATTTGATGCTTTAACCACAATTTGTAAATGTTGATGTAAAGATAATACTAATTATCTAGTAAAGCACAATTCCTAAGAACCTAAGGCTCCTTTAATTATATTTTAAATTTAAATTATCAATTCCTTTTTCAAGCCTTTCATTTTCCAAAATAAAATAACGTGACAGGATGACAACTAATTGAACCGGATGTATGTTTTACTGAAGGCCAGGGAAAAGAAAAGTAGATTTTGTCAAAATATCTAATGTCACATTTGTCATTTCAATATTTGATATTTATATTTATTTTTCCAACTATTTTGCTTAATTTTCATCTATAATCCAAAGAAAATATGTTGAATTAGCAATTAGCATTGACCAGAATGGCTTTCAGTGGCATACAATTTTTAGTCAAAGAAGAACCAAAAGATTCCGATCAAAGTGATGTCGATAGTAATTCCCACACAGAAATTAAAATTAAAGATGAACAAGACTATGATAATCCAGATTTTGTAGAATTAGGCAATGCACCGGATGGTTGTTCAATTAATTCCAGCAACACTGAAGGTGTTGACATTAACGTTGAAAGTGGAGTGAAATTCAATTCTCAGGAATGGACTAAAAATGTACATAATAGTTCGATAAACCCTAGCACTTCAGGTACCGAAACAAATTGTGATAACAGTTCAATGGACACTAGTATCCCCGATGTAGATCCAGATGTAACTACTAAAAATTTACAGCATTTTATGTTAAGTGAAAATTCAGAAGACAGTACTATAGATGGCAATCGAACAGATTTCGATCGGGATTGGACTGAGCATAAAGACGGTTATTTTTCGTGCAAAATTTGCAAAGTTAAATATCCCGATGAGTTTTATTTACTGAACCACTTTAAATCTAGAAGACTAGGAGATAAACGTTACAAATGTTGTGGTTGTGATAAAGTTTTTAGGTAAATTCTTGTCAGTACTCTTCAATATTTAACATAGTTAATTGAAGAACGAAGAATTAAAGATTCATCCTAATTTTCAGAGATAATACACAATTAGGTGTACATTCTAGAAAGCACACCGGCGAGAAGCCCTATTCGTGTTCAGTTTGCGGAAAGAAATTTTCAGTGAATGGAAATTTAAGTAAACACATGAGGATTCATACCGGTGAAAAAAGATTCGAATGTTACACTTGTGAAAAAAAGTTTACTCAATTCGCTCATTTGGAAGATCACATTAAAACTCATTCAGGTATAACCTGCCATTGCGGAATAAAAATTACCACTAAGCAATTTTATGCACTTTTAGGTGACAGGCCATTTGTTTGCGACTTCTGCAACAGCGCTTTCAAGACTAAGGCGAGGCTACACAAGCATAAAAAGTCTCATGAAGACGAACATGCCACCAAAAGATCTGTCCCCTGTCCAATATGCGTAAAAGTAATGAAAAGTACCAAGCAGCTATTAACCCATATGGAAACTCACGATGAAGGTCCCCACAATCCTTTTCCATGCGAAACGTGCGGGAAGACCTACAAAAATTTATTTTCCCTTCACATACACATGAAAACCCATGGTAATGTTAAAGATTTTCAATGTACCTTATGCGATAAGGCATTCAGAAATGCTAGTCATTTAAGAAGACATTCCAATTCACATACAGGTAATTCGGAAATGATACAATTAATCCCTTCAATTTACCTAATTGCGATTATTTTTAGGAGTTCGTCCTTTCTCTTGTAATATATGTCTGCGAGGATTTCCTTCATCGCAAAATTTAAAAAGACACATTATGACGCATACAGGAGAGAAGCCTTTCAGCTGCGATTCGTGCGAGAAAAGCTTCCTTACATTGGAAAACCTCAACAGGCACAAACGAACTCACACCGGCGAAAAACCGTTTCCTTGTAATATATGCGGGAAGTTTTTTGCTCACAGGTACATACAATTAATGCCCCAGAATACCTAATTAAACGTTACCATAATTTCAGCACCACTGCTAAAGAACATATGCGAATTCATACAGGAGATAAACCATTCACTTGTACATTCTGCGATAGAAAATTCGCTCTCAACAAAGCCCTTTACAAGCACATACGCGAACGGCATCCTGAGGATTTTCCGGAATTTAAACGTTTGAATGATCTTCCACCGAACATGAAGAAAGCAAGGGAAAAAATTAAACAAGAGTCTCTATCACTAGAAGAGTCACTAGAACCTAATAAATTAAGTAACGTTAACGTTAGCATAAAGACGGAGCCATTAGATGAAATTAAAAAAGAACTGCCTGATGAGGATGTAAAGTATGAAACTTTTATGGATAGTTTGAAGCTGAGGCCTGTGGATATTACTATTAAAGATGAAATAGACGGTTTAAGTGAATTTGTTGTTAAAAAGGAAAAGGATGATGTTGGATGTAGCTAACATTTAATTTGATTTTATCCAAAATTGTTACTCTTCGATTAAGTTTTATACTTAATTTGTTATTTTTTACATTCTATTTTTTTGAATGATTAATTTATTAGAACTTTGTAGAGAGTCACTGAAAAGTATAATATTAGGCATAATAATGTTATTTATGTATTTAATAAATTATAATTGTTATTGAAAATAATTTTTTTAATTGAATTTAAGCTGTAAAAGTTACGCATTACTCATAACATCAGAGGCCATTAAAATAAAAAGAAGTACAACCTAACCTCAAAATTCTAATTTTTCAGTCAACATGGAAGAGGTAGAAGTTAATTCAAAACCAGAGACTAAAAAGAACGGCAAAAACAAAAAGAAAGTTGTCGCATTCCCTAAAAATAAAAAGAAAAACGATCCAGAATCAGTAATAATAGAAAAACTTGTGGCTAAATACGAAGAGGTGAGTACGTAAAATTTCCAAATAGCTTTCCCTACTTTCTCATTTTACAGATCGATCCTGCCCAAGTAAATAAATTCACCGATTTCCCCTTATCAGCGAAAACTCTCAAAGGTCTTCGCGAATCGGGTTACCACAAACCCACTGAAATACAAAAGGAAACTATTGGGCTCGCTCTTCAAGGTAAAGATATTCTAGGTGCTGCACAGACTGGCTCCGGTAAGACATTGGCATTTCTAATACCAGTCCTAGAAACATTATTCACCAAACAATGGACAAATCTAGATGGACTAGGCGCCTTAGTTATCACCCCTACGAGGGAATTGGCTTATCAAATTTTCGAGGCCTTACGAAACGTTGGACAGCATCATGATTTTTCAGCTGGTTTAATTATAGGCAAGTAATTTAATTTAGTTGGTTCGATAAATGCTTTATTATGAATTGTTTCAGGTGGTAAAGACCTTAAGTTTGAAAGGAATAGAATGGATCAATGTAATATAGTCATATGCACACCGGGCCGTCTTCTCCAACACATGGACCAGAATCCCCTTTTCGATTGCGTTAACATGAAAGTTCTGGTGCTAGACGAAGCAGATAGGTGTTTAGATATGGGTTTCGAACAAACAATGAACGCGATTATAGCTAACTTACCGCCTAAGAGGCAGACCTTGCTGTTTTCGGCGACTCAAACTAAATCCGTTAAAGATTTAGCAAGGCTGAGCTTGAAGGATCCATCGTACATCAGCGTACATGAGCACTCGGAATTCAGCACTCCGAAGGGCCTCTCGCAGAGTTATGTAGTGTGCGAATTGAAAGATAAAATCGCTATTCTCTGGAGTTTTTTGAGGAACCATCCGAACAAGAAAATCATGGTTTTCTTTTCCAGTTGCAAACAAGTTAAATATACTTATGAAATATTTTGCAAGTAAGGTTTCTTATGCTAATATAATTGAGGTTTTTAATTATTATTTTTTTCTAGACTTCGCCCGGGAAGTAGTTTAATGGCGCTGTACGGTACATTACATCAACTGCGTAGAATGGATATTTACGAGAATTTTTGTCGCAAACAGTCCGCTATATTATTCTCGACTGATTTGGCAGCAAGAGGTCTAGATTTTCCGGAAGTTAATTGGGTCGTGCAGGTCGATTGTCCGGAGGATCCAGAAACTTATATTCATCGAGTAGGCAGGACTGCAAGATATCACAGAGGCGGAGAAAGTTTACTCATGCTGTTGCCCAGCGAAGTGAGCATGGTTGATAAATTGAAGGACAAGAAAATTCCCATAGATAAAATAGAGTAAAACCTTTAATATTTATTATTGATTCAATCAATAACCGTTTTGTTTTCAGTATTAATCCTATGAAACTGAACAATCCTGTGAGAAAAATGGAAGCATTTCTGGCTAAAGATCCTTCGTTGAAAGATTCTGCTCAAAGAGCCTTCGTGTCCTACGCCAAAGCAGTGTTTTTAATGAAAGATAAAGAGGTGTTTGATGTACAATCGTTGGATACAGACTCATTTGCCAGGTCCTTGGGGTTGGCTATACCACCTAGAATAAGATTTTTACAAAGGATGAACTCGAGAGCCGAGAAAAAAACAAACAAACCTGTAAATAATAGTCAAAACAAGAAGATATATTTCGATGATAGTGATAACGAAGAGAAATGCGCAAATGACATATCAATTAAGCAAGAATCTGAAGATAGTGGCGTCAGTGAAGATGAAGCTTTGCATAAGAAACCAAATTCCAAACTCTTTCAAGCCTCTGATGAAGATAGCGATAATGATGATATATTACAGGTAAATCCAAGTTTAATCAAATACAAATCAAAGCAAATACTAAATGTTTTATTCTCCATTAGGTTAAACGAAAAGACCACGACATAGAGCTTCCCACGGACAAAGAAATAGCAGAATTAAATATGGGGAGAAACAACAAGAAACCGATTAGTAAAGCGGCCGCGGCGAAAAAGATTTTAAAGAAAAGAATAGTGCCGAATAAAAAAATAACGTTTGATGAAGCCGGAGAAGCGGTGAAGACGAGCAAAGAGAAAAAATCCGAGTTGGCGCTCGAATACGAAAACGAAGATGAAGGTGGTATCGATATTGAAAAGGCGAGGCAAGTGCTTAGGGAAGAGGACAAATTCGATAAGCAACTATTCAAGGAAAAAGTGAAAGCAAAGCACAAGGAGGAAAAAAAGAAATTGAAAGAGAAAAAGAAGAAAGAAAGGGAAGAAGCGCGGGATGATTTTGGAGAAGATGAATCAGATGATGAACCGGATCTTTCGTGGTTACCTAATCCTGATGAAGTTTATGGAGAAAAAACTGAAGAGGAAATTGAGCAACTAAATGAAGAAGTGCTGGGTAAAAATACTGTGAAATCTAAAAAAACGGATGAGAACAAAATAAAAAAGTAGGTTTTTTTTTAGAATGTTTGTTGGAATATTAATTAATGACAATATATTTTTAAGGGGTAAAAAGAGGAAGGCAGAAGGTGAAGTAAACAATGTCAAGAAGCAGAAATTAAAGGAAATCAGTTCGTCGCTTTCTGTTAATGAAGCCGAAGAATTAGCGATGTTATTGTTAAAAAATAAGTAAAAAATTATTATATATTAACAATTTTATATTGTTTTAAACTTAACCATAACCAATTCCAGCACCTACTCTAGTTCCATTTTTATTACAAATTCTAACAGTTACTTCATACCCAGTCTTTAGGATTTCTTAATACTTCTAATAAAGCACCTTCCGGTGAATTTTCCTTAGGTTCGTGCATGTATTCCCATCTCTAAAAATAAATTTAATTGTATGATATACAAATCAACTTATTTAGTAGCTAAAAAACTTACGGCAGTCAAAGGCAACGACATTAAAATACTTTCATAACGAGCCCCTGGTGTGTAAAGACCAAACTTTGTACCCCTGTCGTATATAAGATTAAACTCGACGTATCTACCCCTTCTCAGTAATTGCCATTCTCTTTCAATCTTCGAATAAGAGGCTATTTTGTGTCGTTGAACTGGAAATAAAACAATTTAGCATATCACAATAAAATCAACTTGAATAGTACCTAAAGGAATGTAAGAGGGTATCACAGCTCTCGCGCAGTCTCTAACAAACTCAAAGCATTGCTCTTGACTGGGCTCATCTAAATCATCGAAGAAAATCCCACCGACTCCTCTTCTTTCTCCTCTATGAGGTATATTAAAATAATCGTCACACCACTTCTTGAATCTAGGATAATAGGATTTGTCATGTCTGTCGCAAGTGGTCTTTAATGTTTGATGGAAATGTACAGCATCTGCTCTATTTAGGTAGTACGGAGTCAAATCAGTCCCACCTCCGAACCACCACTGAACCTCATCGCCGCTTTTAACCTCGAAATATCTGTAGTTGAAATGTATGGTAGGCACCATCGGGTTCACCGGGTGTATTACAGCGCTTATACCCGCAGCGAAGAACGGAAGATCCCCGTTTTCCAACTTCTTACCTAAAAACAGAGTATTTTAAGGTACATAAGGAATGTTTGTCGCAATGAAAAATACCTCTAGATCGCATCTGGGCCACAGCTCCAGGCGGTAAGTTCCCGGATACGACCGAAATATTAACACCGGCTTTCTCGAACACTTTGCCGTCTTGCAGTACGCAGGTAACACCTCCTCCGCCTTCCTTTCTCTCCCAACGATCGACGATGAATTTGTTACAGTCTTCTTCGGCTTCCAGGGCTCGGCAGAAATCCTTTTGCACCCTGAGTATCATCAATTCCATCTTGGATTTCATGTCATTAGGGCTCGAAGAGAGTTTGTCGAGAGGCGTGATGGGCAAAGCCATGAATTCGTCAGTGTCGATGTTCGATTTAGATTTGCTCGATAGAAACGCCACGGCTCCCGTGAAAACGGGGCTGTATTTCCTGAATGAAATATGTTGTTAAGAGTGTAATACGTAAGTACTTAACCTTAAAAAAACTTACCGTAATTTAGCGAATTTACCTTCATGTTGGTAATATAATAGTGTGCAATTTTTTACGAATACTTTGAAGAACATGTTAGTTAATTAAAAATGCATAATAACGCAAATAAAATTTAAATATTTTCGAAATTAGGAACCACAATCAGCTGTTGTCGAGTTGTAATGTTTGGTTTTTGTAACAGGTAGAAGTATCACATATTTCTAATCTAATAACATATTCTCATCTCTTTCTGGCGTTAGCGATAAACAATGAAACCATATGGTGATATTGTTTAATTTAAATCCCAAGCAACATGTGGAATTTTTTTTGTGTCATATCGATCTGTCAGGATCTGTCAAGGTACGGCGAGTGTAGTAGATAAACGCAGCTAACGTCAGGGTGTTCCTATCTGGCCAATCCTTGTCGAAGGGGGTGTATTCCGATGTTTATTTTGCGCGAAACAATAGTGGTGCAAATTTCGGCTTGCGCTCTGCGTTAAGGCCCTTTAGCGCAGCATTGGAAACGGTGCGAAATCAGTGCGGATATTCGGATATCGACATTTTTGCGAAGTAACCTAAAGTCGGTGAGAACGGCAAGAGAGGCGGGCCGTCGCGACGCTTCTCTTCTGATCGCGTTTGCTGGAAGTCCGGGTTTTCCGAAGCGCATTGTATACATTCCCTACTAAAGCGCGACGTCGTCGACGTAAAGCCGTACTTTAGTCGATATTTTTGCTGCAGGATGGTGTAATCTCGCAGGTTGGCTGGGAATTTTTTTGAAAACCACCGAATTCTTCGCGATTGAAAATCAGTTTTTACATCGGTACGTTCGACCGAAGTATGGTGTGATGAGGCGTGAAAAGGACGACAGACGTGAAGTTATGAAGAAGTTCACATTCAAAGGCGTTTTGGACAATTTTCGCAACTCCGTTGCTCAACCACCCAGGCAGGACCAGGAGATCCAGGAAACTCTTAGACCCGAACATTTCCAAGTCAAAAGGGTAAGTCCTAATTTTTTTTTCCTTGAAATTTTTACCCCTATTCAAAAAGTTTTTTACCACAACAATTTTATGAATACATCTACCTATTTACTTCTTATTTAATTATTAACCAATAATAACTACATTGTCTAATGTACATGTTCCTATTTACCTAATAAATAATTTGTACCACATTCAGAATTAATAATATCGATTAAAAAATAATTATCGTAAATTGGAACATGAACGATTACCGTTTGAAAATTCATTAATATTATTTGGTATGAAATATATTTTTACTACCTACATATTTGGTTAATAGCAAAATGTTTTAATTATTTTAAACATCTATAATATTTGCACGGCTAATTTTACAGGTAGTATGCAAAACAGGTATTTACCCACGGTAAAATTAAAATGAAATAATCAATAAAGCGGGAGTATGAACATTATTATTTAAAATTATCTAACATTTTTAAGTATCTACATAATTCGATAAGGCGAATAAATTTACCTGCGAGGAAGGTTCTTATTAAAAATTTTCTTTTTCGAATCGTAACCGATTCGTTCCAATAATTTTATTTCTAATAAAATCAAATGTTTCAGTAAAGCAAGCAAAGAAAGCATATAGAAACTCCATGAAAGCCGGAAGAAAGTCAATAACTCCTCCGGGAAATGTAAATACTACGGGTATTATTATTATTTGTATAAAAATATGAAAAAACCAATAACCAATGAATATTGAGAGAAAGGAAAGGAATATCAATAAAATTCGGTGTAAAGTAAATGAAACGCAATATGCGACGAATTTATCTCAGTTTTTCCTAAAATTCCAATTACCAGTAATAGACTTTATGATTGAGTCGGCATCGATAGTACATGATTTGGCAAATTGCCATTCCAAACTACACAATCACTCGTTAAAAAAGTTGTTGCATTTGGGAACCTAGCAAATTAGATTTCTCCCATCAATTGAAGATAAACATACTGTAGCTCCGTCAAAACTGTTAAAAGTTCCAACTTTTAAAAAAGTTGGACTCTTATTTAATAAAAAACTTTATATAGACTCGATATAAAGTTACATTTACTCGGTAACTCTACAGTTCATTTAAGTTAGTTACGACCAAGCAAATGATCTGTTAAAAAATTTAGCTTCGAGGGTGTACTTATACTGCTAATAATTTTGCCTTCCCCCTTACTAATCCTTATTTACCCTTATTTCTCTTAAATCTTAAAGTGTATACACATCCTTGTTAGTCCTGCTGCAGAGAGCGGAATAAAGAGAGGGTGCATACCATACGACTCGGGCGTAATATAACAGATAACATCGTAAAATGTGTCTTGTATACGTTAAAACGGTAGGTGGAAAAAATATCAAATAAATATACAATTTTAATAACCTTGGTTACGTTCCGTTGCCGTACTGATAACGAAATAATACACGACCGGCTTTTGTGGTGGCTTTTTTTATTTCGTCGAACGATATCTCTGCATTAGAAGCGGGGAGTGCAAGTTTCGATTTCGTGCGTTCGTATCGTATATCGCATTCTAAAAATACGAATAGTACGAAAACAATTAAGTATTGCAGCTAGTCTAGATTTGCCCGAGACAAATAGTTCCTATAAATTCGATAAACCCACCCGATAATAAGCCTTGCCGAGAAAAATATTGTACACAATCGAATTGTGTGTTTTAATGGGTCCAATTAATGCCCAGATTATTCAAATGCTTCGAATATCCAGGAAAGTAAGATATAGCGAAGTCGATAACGCGCGTTAATTAACAATTCGCCGATTATTTTTTCCGGTTATTTCGGTATTTCGAGCGCCGATAACCATTGTGAGATGTTGAATCAATGAATGACCGCACCGAATTGAATTTTTATTGTACGTTTGACCTCAGTCGTCGCTGTGCAACCTATAAATCCGACAAATCGTGGGATGTTGTTTTTATTTTACCGGGTCCACCAGGAATGCTTGTAATTTTTAATTATTTTTAACGAGTTTTAACTCTGTGAATCAATTGACTATGCAATTTGCCAACGCTATTCCTGCGAGGTATGAATATTTTGGGTGCTATAATAGCGTGTGGCCTAGTTTGCCTGTTTAATATAGGGTGTGATCCGCTTCGAAATAATGGAGTTTTCGTCATCTTTTGTTGTTTTTCCAATTTTCTTCTATTGCTTGATACGCACAAATTGCGAACCATTAGAGGAAAGGATCAAAACTTTATTGTACACCATTCGCTATAGCTTACCGATTCCCCGAAGGAAACTCGCGATTTTCAATCTGCTTTTGACCCGCCAGTGCGGACGCCGTAAATTGGCTGTTACAAGACATATTTCAAAAGTTTGACGTTATTAGGACGAATGGAAGGATAGAATGATATATCTTTCTGGCGTTATACGCAACAGATTAATTCAAAACTCGGCTTATAACTCGAGATATAAAAAGGTTTCCGATTCCTTTGATGTACAAGGTACATCTCGATTTTCTTATTAAAATTCGCTCGAATCGATCTTCGACCCGGCGACTTTTTTCGTCGAATTAAACCCATCCGGCGGGATTGAATCGAGATTAACCCGCTGGTGTAATAAATCATGGTGGAGATTTTGAGTCTGGACAAATCCGACCTCGGCCGGACCTTTTTCGAATCGAATCCATTCGGTTAGGCTGCTTACGGAGGAGCTACGCTCTCTATCGAAAATAATGTTTATTCCTACCTATTTGGGCAAGGAACAGGAGTCGCATTGGTACCGGCTATCGCGAAATTGGAGATTACATTTTGTGACAGATCCGATTTAGATTTTCGTTACAAATGGGAACCTCATTCGGACAAAAAGAATGAAACACCGGTTCAATGTGATCGACATCATATTGACCTACATTTTCGCAACACCTCCTTTACGATTGAATATTAGGTGCATTCTTCGAATTATTCATTGAGCCGAATTTTTAATTCGTCGTAAGCACGCGAGCCGCGCGGGGCGCCCGTACACAGCTCCGTCGCGACGCTCTATCTACGGGAATCCTTAATTAAAAAAGATTAATCGTACAGCGATGTGGGGATTAGGGGGCGCGCGGGGCCGGAGAGGAGGGCGCATTACCATGTAATTTCGCGGCGTTGTATGCGAAGCGTCGAGACGGCGTCGCTGTAGAGACGTCGTCGCCATCGTTGTAGGTGGCGGCGGATGACCGTTTAAAACGTGCTCGCCGAAAATTCGCGTGATGCAGCCCATAAAAAGGCAGGGAAGTTATTCAATGACCTCTTTTGATCTTTCGCACCGGGCGAGATTATCGAGCAAAAAATTTTCCTATCTTCTTAAAATAACCTCGAATAAAACGTACAATTTTACTATATCCCACTAAATAAATAAATAAGGGAAGAGGAATAAAATGTCGCTTTGGGTAACAACCGGAGTCCTCTAATTGGCCTGATGCATCTTAATTGAAATTAGATTCCACTTAGTACCGAAGTGGACAATGGAGAAGTGGAGAGAGATATCTTGGCGATGGAAATGCACTTCAGAATTGAGTATAATTAATGGAGGAATGGAATCCACCGAACGTTCGAGTCTTTTATTTAGATCTCTCATGGTCGAACGAACCAAAATCGGAATTTATACGTATTGATTAATTCGGTTTCGTATCGATGAGCATAAGTACAGCAAGGTATGATGAACGTTTCCAATACGATTATTAATTAATTAAAGGGGCAGAGAATGTAGGTACGCTACATTATTACCATATTTCACCAGAATATTAAAATCATTGAAAAAAAATCTATTTACAAGTGCACCGCTTGTCGAGAATTGCTTTTAAGTAGGTAGGTAAATTTTATATTTTGTAATAAAGTGCAAAGTTTGCATCAAATCGTGTAGAGAAAATTGAAAAAGTTTCAAGAGACTTGTGCTTTCTCTAACTGCCTATATACATTCGAAACAAATTGGGAAAAGTTCATAAATTTTACTATTTTTAAATTGGCTGTACTCTAGGCCAAACGTCTGTTACATTGTATATGTGACAGGTAATTTATTTTATAGATTATACTTTAGAAAATCCGGAAAAATGTATCTAATTCTGCAATTTCCTTGAATTTTACTTTAAGTTTTCCTAAGTGGGAAATTATAAGTACACTCATCTCTATACATCATTTATCTAAAAATGTTTCTAACGATTAAATGCAACTGAAATAATTCAATTTGAAGTTTAGTTTAGTCACCCGGTGTACCTAATATGCTGGAAATTCCATTGTTTTATAAAATACCGAACATCCTTTCTGATGAAAATCCTTTTTTTTTAATCTCTCCCTGACAAAGGTTCGTCGCTCGGCTGCCGTGCTCTATCGCATTTATGACGAAAATAATTGCTCGAGAATTACCTTCGGTACGAGCTCGATCGCGGACAGATAGAGAAAATTATAGATCTCATTTGGGCATTCAACGTTGCTTATCTTGTCCCTTTTTATTTGAATGCAATGAGCACGTGTTGGCGGATACGTGGGGTGTTTCTATTAAAAAAAACTAATGGAATATGCATTACAATTTTTCTGTAATGGAATTGTTAATTGTGTGTTTGATAAAGTTGTTTGGTCTTCATACGAGTAAATAATGCCATATTAAAAGGGAAAAAATGTATGATGCAATCGAAATATATTCTATAACAGGTAGGCAGTAAGTGTGAAAGGTTAAATTATCGTTGAATTTATTCTTGGTATTTAAAATTTGATGTTATACAAAGCTGGTATTGATCCATATTGGTTGTCTAGTTCCATGGAGCTTCGGAGGTAATCCTAATGTGTATAGACCTATTTCGCTATGGATTACAATGCGCAAACGCATTTTGTGTTGTTTAAACTGTCCCAGAGTAATTTTATTGATGTTTGATGTAACTCTCATTAATGTCAAAATTATCACCAATCACTAGTTCTGTGTCATTAATTAACATTTGACTTGACAACTTACGGATGTTTAGGGTTTGCTTACTATGGATTTACTCAAAAGAAACCTATAAGTTATTAGCTCATTAATTTGTTGCGAGTATTTTGATTTAATAAAGGCAATTTTAAACGGTGTACATAAAATGCGGTGAAAAAACTACATTCGTTTATTTCTGTAGTCATAATGATTAAAACAACACTTTAGTTTTAGAACAAGTTTGTTTTCATTTGAATTTTCATCAGTACAAATTCGCAAATTTCCAGTGTTTAATTGATTTTACATCAACAACGAAATTAATGGTTATTGCTGTTTGGAATTTACGATTCTTTGTTATACGTTTTAAAACAATCAATTTGCATTTTGTGTTTTATAAATTAAATTTCTTTTCGAAACATTGTGTCAAATAAAATCCTCATCCTTCAACGCATTGAAAACGTTAACCGAAAATGCGGTTGTTTAAACCAAAAACCTAAAAAATATTAACCACAATTTTTCGATTGTAAACACTTTTCACGGCTTTTCAAAACGAATGAAACAGCATAGTGTTAAGCTGGTATATAGAATACATTAATTTAACTTTACATCGTTAAGGAAAGAAAAATTACAGCGTTTTATCGGCCGTCTACATCGTTTAATTTCCATATAGGTAAGTAGGTATGCAACTTTTCATCAGAAAAGGTCAGAGAGGCGTCGTTGCGGATTATAAAAATAGACCTAATTCGCATTAATGGAAGCTCTCATTATTTAAAGCATGAATACCGTTAGCGTTACAACAAAATAAATATTGCCAGCGTTACGTGAAATGAAGGATTCGCTGGCAAAATCAATAGAATCGCGCTAACTTGGACAAAAAAGATTCACCATCTGGTTCCCGAGGGATCAGGACGCACTAGCATAAATTCAGAGTGGATAGCCCCGGGGAGCACGGCCAAAATGGGCCCGACGTTTTAAAGGGTGTAATAACTGCAAAGTTATAGGCCATGCACGGCCTTTCGTCGGCCGAAAGGGGCGAAGAGGAAGCGAATTTCAGTTGGCCAAGCGGCCAAATCTACTCGACCGAAATGTGTATAAGAATTGTTTAAATTAGGTCAGGTTGGTCGAGGTCGCAGATTTATTCAAATTTTTTATTCAAAATTGGTTAAAACGGACCATGCATTCAAAGTACGTAGATATTGAATTTATACAAAAATTGTAAATGAAATATAAATTGATTGTATGTTGGTAAACCGAAACTAAGTCGCTGCTCTCTAATTGGATTTTCGGCGGTTTTCTCCATTAACGAGTTTAATTATTTTATTTCTCTTTCAACTCCAGCATCCAAACCAACAAATTTCTGCTCCACCTAAATAAATATTATAAAGGTTGTTACATAACGAAGATTAATTCATAATTCAAACTTTTCTAATTGCGCCGCCTTCTAATTACAAAACCTCCCTAATTGGGTCGCTTTATCTCCAACGACCTTCTTCGTTAAATTATTAATGGCGTTTTGTAACAATTTTTAATCAACCCCCGTATAGAGATAATCGATGGCCCGAACTAATTTCCAACGGAACCGCGTTTAATTCCGAAGAAAAATTAGAAAGACCTTCGTCATTGTTAACAATGGCTGTAAGAAAAGGAATTTCTCGTTCTTGCAGAGAAGTTAGAATAGACATATCTTAAGGATACTCAATATAATATACTGGTAGTAGGTAGTTAAGTTTTTAGTTTACTTTAGGTTAACTTTTTAGTTTTTCCATTCAGAAAATAAAACATTAGTTTTACTACATGTGCATAGTTTGCAGAAAAGTAGGTTTATAGCGATAACTGGAGAACAATAAGAATACACATCCCTTTTAGGTGGTAGAAATAAAGTTTATGTATCACGTTTTCGATTTTTCATTCTATATGATGACGCATTGGTTCGTTTCAGTGGAAAGAAGTAATAATGCGAGTTGTTCGGGAACAGGAACTTCGTTATGAACACGTACAGGCAAGGCGATGAATATAAAATTGCCTTCTTATTCTTTAGCGTATTCGATTACGGTGATTGTCTTCGTTTTCGCTCTTTCGTTTTGACGCGATCTTTGCGAGAACTAGGGAGAATATACAGTGTTGTCAAGATTGTTTTAATATATTTTAGAGCGTGAATTTAATTAATGCCTGCCCATCAGTATAAAACACTGAAAGAGGACATCTAATGAACGAAAAATAAGAGTACAGTGAGATTTAGAAATGCAAATAAAGGACTGTTTAGACGGAAAAAATGTGAAATTAAGAAAATAAGAGTGTCTCCTTCAAGCAATATATAATCAAAGTGTCCCAGTCCCAGAAGCATCGGACACTAAAAGGGTAAATGAAAATAAAATTAGGCACAAAACGACGTCAAATTTTAATCGAAAAATTACCATTAAGAAAAGTTTTTCCGGCGGTAGGGACTTTTTAGCTAACATCGCCGTACATTTCTGGCATCGAAAAAATTCTCATTTGCATTTTTAATGAAACGGATTCGTGGCGTTATGGAAAATTTATATTTGGGTTGTTACACAGAATTACCATAAAACTAGGCTTACTTACGGGAATCGAGAAGTGAATTTTCGTCGAGCAAACGCGAGTTTAAGTTGATATAAGAAGTAGTGTAAAAAAATGAGTTTTGAAAAAAGCTTTGAAGTTTTCTCTGTTCTTGTAGAAGTAAATATATTTTCATTTTAAAACAGAATTTCAAATTAAATATTTGTTCATTTTATATTACCAATTACAAAGTAAATATAGTTTAAATATTCTCAAAGAATATGCAAGGCTCTTTTAAGAATAATGAACGAACTCTTAAAAGCTCTACTTGCTACAAAAAGGTATGGAAACAAAAAATCGATTTTAATAAATTACAGACTATACAGGAAAATATACTAAAAATTATTATGTACAAAATACACATCGTACAAGTACAATTTTATAGACTACCAAACTTCAACACATCCAACTCCACCATAATTTAACGTAATCTCATCACAAACTCAATAACTACACATATGTAGTAAATATTATGTGGCACAATAACTGTCTGTTTATTCACGAAAAGGTAAATCATTGACGTAATAATACGCACGTAAGACGCCCTTTATAATTAACATTAAAACAAATCAATACCCGAAGCTATTACGTTGTTAGATAACGATGTGATAGAGGAGTAAACGCGATCGCCCTATCAGAATTGTCGTTTTGAAGGGTATATGCGTCGGTGTATTAAATTGCTTGCATAGTTTAATCGAATCACGATCCGATAAACGTACCCGATCTACGATCATACGTGCAAAACTAAACGGCAGTTTTATTTTGTACCTACGTAATAATGGCTGATATTTGAGACACACCTGATATACAGGGTGTTCTTAAACATCGCATACATCCGAAAGGGGGTGATTCCTTGGCTTATTTTATGGCTAATTACTCCTGCAGTTTTTCAGATATTTAGCTCAAATTAGGTATAGGATATAGGGTATAGAGTGTAATTTGAGTAGTAGTTGGTCACTTTCAACATTTATTATAATGTAATTTAGTAGTTATTATTTAGGGTTTTTGTTTTGTAAAATAAAACATTTGTACAGAAAATCATTTTTAATTTTTTTCTCGATAACGGTTACAGAAATAAAAAAAAAGTTTCTAAACAAAACAGACAATTAATTTTGAATTTTAGAATCTACCAGCGGGGCACAGCAAAAAAGTTTGGGGGAAAAAAGGGTACATGACCCCTGAAAAAATATCACCCTGTAGAATTCAACAACCGTCTGATTTACCCAATAATGTATGCCCTATCAAGCATTCTAGATTCAAAATTTGAGCTAAATTCTCATAAAATATATAAAGTGCAGGAGCTATAATACAAAGAAATAAACCAAAAAAAATTGAATCACCCCCTTTCGGATGTACACGATGTTTAGGAACACCCTGTATAGGTATTAGTAAATTTTCTGTGCGGATTTTTGTGCGCCACTGTTCCGAATAATTTTTAACAGTCAATTACACATATCACCATGTTTGATTTTAATTAAATTATATGAATACAATGCGTAATAATAAATGGCTTGTGATGATATAAATAATTTTAATTATTGGATGTTTGTTTATACTCAATTTAATAAACGAATGTTGTGAAATTAGTATAATTACACAATTTGTTGGTAAATTCAATACCTACTTATTCAAAAATTTACATTTGATAGTGATTTGTTCATGTATTCTGATTATTCTCATTATAATTTAATTTTAATTAAATAGTAGAATTTTGCGATTATTTTTTATTATTTTAATGGAATTGGACTTTCCACCTTCAGACGCTTTAATTCCCTTCTTATCCAGCTTCCCTCTACGCCTTCTTTTATTCGGGAGATTTCCAGATAAACCGCATTACTCCTTCGCCTAAAAACGAAACCTGAGTTGCTTCCATGCGGCTCGGATTCGACTTAAAGCCGAACAAAAAAAAACACGAACGTTTCGATTTTTTGGTCTGGTGCATTTCGTCTTTCGTCGGATATCTCCTTTTGTATACGTTCCGGCGAACTCAGCTTCCACAAACCGAATTTTCTCGGGGTTTTTCATCGCGAATATCGAACAAATAAATAATGGAACGCGTCATCAGCATAAATAAGGGGCGCTGAAAACGTCAACTGGTGGCGCAACATCCACGATGACGAAGGTTCAGCAACTAGTAAAAAGGACAGATCTTATAATACATTTCCCAAATTTACTTCATTGTCAAGTAGGTATCTTAAATGTATTATTGAATAATTTTAATAAATGGTATAAACCATTGCGTCTATTACATTTTTAGCTATACCTGTCGGGCTGGTTTATTTTACCTTTACTTATACATTTTCATCGCTTGTCTATACCTACGATTTTTATATTCATCTTAAGTAAGACAAACTTCTAAAGTTCTCAAACTACTTGAACTCTTTGAAATCTAAAAATTCGTAGTCTTCTCTGTAATACCTCTAAAACCTCTATATCCTTCTACAATTTTTAACTTATAGTTAACATGATGGCTGATTTGCCAATATTCCCATAATAACTAATGCGAGCAATTTCTCTCGTGGAAATTCGGACTTGTAATGGATTGTAGCAATCAAAGCAATTTACGTACCCTTTCTGTATTCGTTTCTAAAAGCCGAATCGTGTCCAGTTCCGCTGAAAGTTTCGAATTATGCACGCAATATGGAGTAATATGGCAATTGTACGGGTTGGTGAAGTTGCGCTATCGATTTTATTGCACGGGAAATGTGCAATTTAATTCAGATAGTTGGCCCCGAGAAGGATAAAGTGCCTGTATGTGGAGGTGTTTTCGATGCTAATTGTTCAGCTCAAATAACAGAGGCTCTATCACCGAAAGGGGCTAAATTCAGTGTTAATTTACATTTTATATTATTTAGTGGCGCTGAAGTTCGCACTTTTGTGAATTGCATTTTTGAGGTGGTCCAATTTTGTGTAAACAACTCTCGAGTGAAAAAATGCACTTTCAGCAAATGAAACTCAAACAGTCGTCTTTGTATTATTGTGTTTATTAAAAAACTTTGGTGAAAATTTAATTAATTTTTCACATTGGATACCTCAAACATTGTAACCTGTATCATGCAAATAAGCTTAGAAGTTTAGTGTTCAAGGTAATCCGTTGTGAAAACTTGCTAAATTCCCTTGCTGCAGTGTTGAGGCTATATTTGGTAAATTGTAAGTTTAGTAAAGTCCCTTTGAAACTCACCCCTACCTGTTTTCCGTTTGACCTCACATTCTATAAGTAAATTAATCCTTTGAATATATGTAGATATTTGATGCCTACGTATATAATTTAATAATAATTTTTTTTAGAAAATTTTTGCTTAATTACTACAATGTTTTAATAAACGCGGTTACTTTCTGCTCGATGTCACAAAGCTAAAAACGCTATTGCATTTCATAAAGTGCTTTCAGTTATGAACGCTTTTTGAAAGAGAACATAATGAAATCCGACACAAACGAAACAAAAATGCTCTACCAAACCATCCCTTTTTAAAACTGTATACGCCCCATCAAACTATAAAGTTTCTCGTTCAACAGTTTCTATGTTCAAATTATGATTATATCGCAAGCAAATATAGACCTTTTAGCCGTGGAAAGGTACTTCGCTTTTATAGTTCCTGCCCGGAATGCATATTTCAATGTATGCGAATGACAGTAAAGAAGTTAAACGCTCTTTGTGCTTACCACTATATGAAAATGTTCATTTATTTGAGAACTCGAAATTATTACTGATGCATTTATTTCCATAAGTTTCATACCGGGTAGATACAAATGAATTTATTCAGAGTTATTCATCGTTTTTTTTCTTCTAATAAATAGGCGTTTTTTTATAAAGGTTATAATCGAAAATCTTTCGAATTAATTTCACTCTACTGAACACATCTCTATAATAATAAATGATTTTCGAGTAGAAAAGAAGACAAATTAATGGATGATGATAAATACTCATTCGGCCTAAATAACAAGAATTAATCGAAAGATGCGAAAAAAACTCGAAAACTCAATCAATTGATAAGATGTAATAAATGGCGTGAGTATAATGGTAAAGAGTTTTTTTTTCGATATTTTCAGTTTTGTCGTTATTTAAAAATGTATTTTTTAAAAGATATAATTGCTGATAATAAATATACACTTCTCTTTATTTATTTTTATTCTTTTTTCCAGGTAAGTACAACATGCAACGTTCGTTATACAAACACTACTAATGTGGTAAGTACGTGTTTACTAATTTTCCATTTTTTCTGTTAATTTTATAATCCCACAATTACACAAAATAATAATTTCAACTATGTAATAGGCTCCCTACTCATGAAGGGAGTAAAATGATATAATTTCTTGCATGATTCTATCCTTGAAATTTGATTAGGAGTGATGTTTCGTATTAACTTCGACCCCATTCCTCCACACTATCATTCGCCTAGTGACTTGTAACGTTTCCATTTGAATGGCGGAAGACGGATGGAAATCGCTGCACTTTAATCAACGAAACGAATAACAGTTTAATTAACCTGTTCAGATTTTATTAGCTCAGACGAAATTATTCTCAGGGAATCTTCACCTACTTCCCAAATAATTCTAATTATTTGGTAACAAATTGGCTGGCTTAAATAGTTAAATTATGTTTTGTAATATGGTGATATGGAGTACCTGTTCAAAAAAATCACCTGTCAACTGCCTAGCTAATTAAATTCTCGACAGTTCTCAGTTAGTAGATGCACGACATATTTTAATATGCGCAGGTGCTTTCGAAAGCTCTTAATAATAATATTCCACGGTATGAACAAGTTTTAGTTAATTAAAGGAACTTTCCGGCTCGAGTACGAGCGAAATTATACCGCACTTACCTCACGTATGTATGTCGAAAATTCGTTGGTTATTATCTGAAGTCTTACGAGATTTGATGAAATATTCAAAGATCGCATATTCGCCATTTCCTCTATTAAGGTGATAAGGTTTTTATTATCTTCCGGGGTATAAAGTGCAGAAGCCTTACCAGATTTGTCCTTAGCGTCTTCGTAATGGGCCAAATAATTTTCATACAGTATTCATACATAGGAAATATTCGATGCAAATCCTTTGCAGGCGTAATAGTGATGAGAAGATAGAATATTTTATGAACTAAGTTTAGGATTTTTTATATTAAAATTTAATAAAACTCTTTATGAACGTTTCACAAAAGGGAGCCTCGAAGAAAAATGAATTATACTTTCGGGCTATATTTTACGTGCTAGGTTATCTCCTCTTTTTTGTTGCCGAAATTTCATTTTATAACGTTGATATAATATCCTGGTGATTTTAACACTAACGTACGCTTTGTTCATTTTCAATCTCATACGAAACGACACACATAAATTTAATTTTGCCTAACGAATTCTTATATTAAATTTCCTATATACAGTATGTCTACTTAAGTTGAAATTTTTCATCTCTTTTCACCATATTTTCATCTTCTTATAAAATTTTTGAATGTTTTCAAGTTTCATCTTGACTTTTAATGTTCGATTTTCACAGAGAAAATTGACTTACGTCGAATAATTATCCGGATTTATTGTGAGAAAACTAATTTCGTCATTAATAAACTTGTCGAAAGTTCTTCCTTGATAATTAAATTCTTGTCCATGGCGAAAATCCAATTAGTTTGCATTTTCCGTTCAATCTGATATCGAATAAAAGCTGATGAGAAAAAAGCGTTCGAATTATTTTTTATACCTACATCGCTTAAACCCTGAGGATTTTTTCATTTTCCGCCGATGTGTAATGACTTTTTTATCCTCCTATTACACCTTCCTTTTTTTAATTAATCTTTATTAATTCAATTTTAATTATAAAGGAAAATCTAGAAATGGAATAAACGTTTTCCGGATCTATTTCAATCAATCACTAGTTTAGTTTTGACGGGTATTTTACTTTTTAGTTCCGCGCGGTATAATGCCTATTTGTATTTTATTTACGGCCTCTGGGCAATATGTGATGCTTTTTACAATATTAAAGCACGATATTGAAATAATTAATAATCAACGCTTCAAACGTTACTGTTATAATTCGACATGGTGCATGCGAGCTTTTTTCAATATATTCCATTCACGTATAGATGCATAAAGCTAGTTATATGTTCCGTATCGAGATAGATATTGAAAAAATAATAATTACGAAAATAGTAATTAACAAAACGGAGTTTCATGTAAATGTATAAAGTGAGATATAAATCAATTATTTCTGCTTTGATCAATTCCATTTCGTCCATACGTTTGCGTTATTATGCTGGAATTCCAACGATGAAATGATTATTTCAACGAAAATCGATATTAATTTACAATGCTCTAAAATACGCGCATACAAGCAAGCTCCAGTTATTAAATTACCTATATTAACAGTTATTTTGTTCAAATGATTTGAATATTCTACTCTGTACCTGTTGCTACCCAGTCTCAATTTCTCGTTGGTAGAATACATAATATTTCATATTGAAATAAAATGGTGTTACAACAAAATTACTTCCTAAAAGAACTTTAAGCATTTATCTACTCGACGGATCGAATATAGCGACGCTAAAATGAAAACACGAAGAGAACAAGATTAAGACGGTAAACAATATGATAAATCGTTCCGTGAAAATGCACCTGAACTCGACGCAAATTAATCTTAAATAAAATCTCTCCTGATCAACAGCGAAATGAAGTAGACGTCCCGACGAACGTCGAGAGATTTACGACTTAATCGATATTTGATGATTCAACAAGTTAGCAAACTTGTATTCAACAACTGGAACTGACAAGAGAAAACGATCTAACCAGGCATTCGATACAAGGCCGAAGGGAGAAGGTTCAGAGGTCTCGAAAAGGCGGTCACAGTTCCACAAGTTCGGTATCAAATGGGATAATAAATCTTCTTAATCAGCAAATTTCTTATGTTACAATTGCTTGCAGAGCAACAGAAGCGAAAAATATAGTAACTTACAAATTAGTGAATTACTCTATAAGCTGTAAGTATAATTTATAATGGAACAGGTTTTAAGGTGACATATTATTCAGAATTATATCACGAAAGCAGGAAGACTCAAGGTGATGTAATAATTAATTTTTCAGTTGGAACCCCCGGCAACGAAAGAAATCCTTTAATTAGTTAGATAAATCCCTTGAAAGCCCCGAGGGCTTCAGTCTACCACCAATTTTCCTGGAGAAGGTGAGGTTTGTAACAAATGTCTGTTACAAACGATGCCCCAAGGCTTTCACAGAATTTCATTAAATATATTCCACAATAATTATATAAATTTAGGTAGGACTCCACCTATATTGTGTACACATTTAAATTAATAAAATGCACTTTTAAAGTAAAGTTCAATTCGCTTTACATTCAATATAAATGCCACCTTGCGCCGGAAATTTTCGAGCAATATATCGACGAATTTTATGGAGTCGTCGAATCGCCTCGATGCGCTTCTATCGGTGTTGTATTACAATAAAATTTTCCTATAAAGTAGCCGGACGGTTGTCGACTTTATTGGGACTTTAAATTGGGTAAAATTCAAATCAAGCAGAAAAATTCCCGGCAGTATGGTATCGTTATTATTTCTTCGCCGTCGACGTAGGGACAATAATGCCGGCAACGAAATTGTCGAAGGGAATATCGAATTGTCAGCCGAACGTAAGGTAATTTGATTGAATTTTTCGTCTTTGATTCTTTTGGACTCGATTCGCATCTGAAAAATAAAACGATTTGTCAAATCTACTATTATCTGGATAAGTACCTACTTATATTCTTTGTTTACTTTTTGTGTTGATTACTCCCTATTTCTCAGTCGTTGATGATATAGATCTCCCGCGCAACAGTCCATCAAATTATTATTACCGAGTGCGGCGTAAAGACAGACATAGAGCTGTTATGATAAAAGACCTCTTTCTTAAATGTGACGGTAATGATCTTTGGAGCGTCGCGTTCGCATATAGGGAAAAAACGCCGAAGGAAAAATTCCCCAATTCGCTGCACCATAAAATTTTACGGCTCCTCTAAAAAATGTATTTTATATATCTAAAAAATGTAGGTGAATTGCGTGAGAAACATCGCTAACCATTTGTAACTTTCGGTTCATTTCGAAGCAGAAGTTTATGAAAAAAAATTAATGGAATCGGGGAAAGAAATTGTTGGGAGTCGGACGAACGCGCACGTGTTTAGATGCGAGTATTCTGCTCTCAGAGCGTGAATTGTGCTTTCAAGCTTCCTCGGTATACTTCACCCGTTTTATAATTGGATCATTCTGGCGATTGAACAGAGCAAGCTTGCACCAAAATTAAAAATGTGGTTTCTATCAAAAAATGTCAATTATACTTTCTGAGTAATGTCAAGCTCCTATGTTGAATTCGGTAAATTTAAAGAGATATATTAAAAAATTGTTGTTTCAATGTGTGAAGATATTCGATAGTTCGAATATTCAAATTATGGCGTTTTTATATTTGGTGGACGGGTGTCTCCACCAAAATTGTAAAATTATATTTTAGTTGATTAAAGCTCCAATTTTTAATTCAATTAAAATATTCCAACGCTTTTTCCAAATGTATCGAATTGAAAAGTTTCATAAATCAATTTTCTGCTCTAATTTCTTCGAATGCGGCATCGAGTAAACTACAGCCGATGGGTTTTCTGTGTAGTTCGGTCGGTTCGTATTGAATTTCTTGATAATTGAAATCTACAGCTATTTTCACTCAAATCTAAAATATGTCCAAATGAGATCGCATTCATTACTTTAAAAGTCTTATTGATCACTTTCCTTTAGCTTTCACCTAGAGATTAATGCTCCTTGGCGAGCATCCAAAGCACTTGATTCTGCATATTAAAAGGGAAATAATCTGTAAGACGTAGTTTATCGCCGACGGAATACGAATTCTCCCAAACGCTACCGACGATTTATTAAAAGAATTGCATTAAAAGAATAAAAAGTCCATTTAAACATTTCGAAAGATATCCGAACTTACCACTTCCACTCGACGTTGAAACAATAAATTTGGCCACTTTCATCCCCTACAACTCGCCCCATTAGTGGAGTACTCGAACGTGTTCCACTTTCAAGGGCGAAACGTCAATACTTGGCTAGTGGCTAGAGGCTACGCCAGCCTTGAACTAGATGTGCGTTATATCAAAAGAAAATGTAGGTCCGGAATTTTAAATCACCGTCGGTTTTACTTGAATTATTCAGGAAGTTTAAAGTTTGTGTTTGGCCACGCGCACGCTTGTTTGTTATCATAATTGGATTTAAATTACCTTACGAATTAGTTATCTACATATCTACTAATAATAAACATTACATAATCTTGAATCTAAGATTTTACATACATAATATATTTCATATTTTTATGTCTTATACATATACACCAACTAGCTCTTTACTTTCATCGTGAAATTCTAATGACTGTACCAGTTTAAAAAACCTAAATTATGCCTTTAAGTAGTTAACAGGTTTCGCATTATTTCGTTCTGGAAAAAAAAAGCTGGAATCAACCGATGGCGGTGGTGAAGTTGCGAATAATAGCGCGGTGGAAAACCTGTCGAGCGGGCGTCCTGACGGCCTAATCGCCGTCGTAATTCGAAGTCACAGGTCGCGATATTACGTAGGTGAAAAACCAAGGAAGAACGGCGGGGGATGGTACACGGAAAACGCGGTACGGTAAACACATACCAGCGTGTTTATACCGCGAATGCTTACCTTGATGGTGAAATTCGAGAGCAGGCGCGTTTGTATTGACCGTCTGCGAGATTGTGCGACCGCCGTTGTCTTTTACCAAAGACGGGGATTATGTTAATACATATTTACGTCCGAAAATTAAACTATAATCCTGTGGTAGGTAATCTCAATTTTATTCACAAATAAAGCGACTTATAAAGCGATGCATTGATTAATATTTGATCTAGGTATAACACAAATTAATCACCCTGTATTAATCATCTTGTATATACGTGGCGAAAGCTCGCTTTTGTTGGAGTTTAGAATCATTTTCTATACGAGCGAGCTAAGAAGAAAATACGTGTCAACTTTCAACTTATTTCGTTTTTGTATATGGAGAAACTTACAATGTAGGTGTCGTGATTTCGCGCGAAACAAAAGGAAAACCTCAAGTTTTGCTTCATTCTTTCCTCTTTTGAATGTAAGACAAAGTTTAGATAGCAACAAAAATGTTCCCGAAGAATAGCAGCATTGTGGAGATTATTTTCTGGTGGATGATTATTAAAGCTCCAGGCGGCAAATTTCGTTTGGCGCTGCGAATAAACCGCAATCGTGTAATATTTAAATCAAAGTCTTTCATTGCATTACCTATGGTGGTAATTTGACCTCTCTCAAATACCCAACTGGAGCGGAAATCCTTTCGGAATGTATCAAATGGTAGATAAAAAAAGGATTTTCCGGAATAAAAAGGAATGATAAATGGTTGAAATAAACCCGTATAAAATAACGGTCAGTTTCCAGTATTCCAAATTCCAATGGAAAATGGGAAATCTATTACAAAATATCGACATACTTAAATCGACTGGAACATGTGTTCGAAATGCGTATACGTTTTAAAATCGCTCATAAAGAGATTTAATAAATAACAAAACTAATTTTACATATGAATAATCCATCCCGTTTTTTTAAATTTTGTTTGATACTCATATTATACACGGTTCAGCATGAGAAGATAATACAAACAAAAAAAATATTTATTACATAACCAAATTTTAAATTTATTTGTTAATATTATAATCTATTCTCTTTGTAGAAAACTAAATTAACCACAGGATAACAAAAATTTTTATTCAAATTATTCAAAATTCAATTCGAATTTATACAATATTCATCGAATTATTTTATCAGCTAGAAAAAAGGATTTTTAAAAACAACACCGATTCATGAATTTTTTAAAAGGGTTTATCAATAGGTCTATTTTTAGTTTGTTATCCAGATTGTTGTATCCAATTAAATAATGAATTTGAATTAACATTCTGTCATTAGAGTAGGCAGCTTTTCGAAAACCAAAGTTTCCGGTTAAATTCGCATCGCTTGTCGATAAAACGTTGCAGTTGCGCGTCCCAAAAGCATTGTCGACGCATTATCATCGTTGGAAAATTCATTCTTTCCGGGGAAACAGGGTTTTCCGGTAAAGAGCGGACTATGAAATTTATTATTTACCTATCAGCACTATAGGTAAAATGGTTTATGACGCGGGTTGTTTAGAGATGAAGTACGCTGTTGGAATATTAAATACGTTTAGCGGTAATTCTGAAATTCTGTTCAGACAGCATACGTTAAACCTTATACTCGTTTAACAGTATGCCTGGATGAATTATATAAACTTACGTGCTGCCCAAATCTGCATTAATAGGCCTTTTTATTTAATTTCATAGAAATTGTAGCATGTTCATTATTTATTAAAAATAAATACTACATTAAAGCAAGTAGGTATATGTATGGGCAGAAGCTACATATTAAAGATGTATGAAAGGACTGCATAGGTACAATTTAAAATTATTCCCTCTACATGTTAGGTACAATCTACATTATTAATGTTAAAGTTAAATAATATGGGAGGAACACATAATAAATATTTTAATTTCAAACGGAATTTAAAAGCAAATGCTAATTCTAGCTTTTAGGATTAAACTGATGGGTATTCCATAAATATTTAAAAATCACCCTACGCAAATTCAATCGAGACTGTTAATGCAGTTGGGAACAAATAGTTAATCTATTGATTTATTATCGTTTATAAAAATGAATTTAATTTTAGTCCTATGTTCAGTAACATTTATATCATGCACTAAACAGACCGGCTTGGGATTTAGAGCTTTATTGATATGGTATTAATTTTATCGATTTTAAGTTTTATATGATTTAAACAAATTTCACAAATGATGAATAATTTTATAGTCAAAAAGAGTTTTACATAAATTAGAACTAAAAGTCGATATACCAAAAGTAAAATGGAACTAAAATTTTTATGACCCCAAGGATTTTGCTCGTAAAGTGCCAGATATTCTTGCGAAGATCCTATCGAAATCCCCGTAGAATCGCCAAGCCCGATGCGTTTGGTAGGTATTTTAAAAATTTTAGCAGGTGTAGTTCGTCAGTTAGTTTTCGAACTTTCAGAAGTGTTAGAAACAGATATATTATTTGTATTGTTTTCACCGGAGTATACATACATAGTATGTGAGAAAAGCTATATTTTACCCCTATATGGATTTTATCAGGAAGATTCGATATCATAATTAAGTTTAATGGATTTACTTAAACCGTATTTACAGTATTTTCTTTCGAACAGCGTGAAAAAAAGAATGCTAAAAAACAGGAAAAAACCGGGAATGTAATCCGGGTATTTGTAAAAGTAGATTTATATGGAAAGACGAGCATCAGAAAGTTAGATTGGATCGCTATTTAGAGAAAAAACGGGAGCTGCGCGACAGATTAATTTTCCCTTTAGGTTTTTTTCTGTTTACGGTATTACAAACTGGAAAATTTGTTATCCAACATCGGAAATTGTCGAGCTTTTAATACATTTTTTAGTATACTAAATTAATGAATTCTTTTCTACCTTTTAAAATGAATTTTTCAGGTATTTTATGAAAGTTGTAGCAAGTAAAAAATAAGTTATTGGAGTGACAATGTCATATTTTTTTAATGAGATGTCTCGTTAGAAACTTGACTTAGGGGACTGGGCGTGTAACATTGAAATGGCCCAGCTTTCCTCGTATTTTACCTTCCACACGGCTCTCCTTTAACAAGAATAGAATTGAATGGTATTTCGCTTTGTCACAATATGAAAAAGACACCGGCGAGTGTACGAAGCGTATCAGCAAGTTGAAAGGAATTTTGAGGAAATATGTGGAAAAACCCGCCGCTTTTTCTTTTCGTTTGTTGCAGAAACTTTCTCGAAACCAGCATACAACTTTTATCTAAATTTCGAGATAGTTTTATTCGGATTCTCGCTCGAAATCGCAAAGTGACTGTCTGCTGTTAGGTAATTTATTGAGTGGCTTTTTCTATGGTTTAGTTGGAAGGAGAATAATGGTTGTTTAAAATAGTTATTTTTAATTCCAGAACTTTCCTCTTCGAAACGAACGTAAAAACAAATAATAGATTTTACTTTTCTTTTGAAAATAAGATTATTTAGTTGATTAAACTCTTAACGGGTTTTAATTGAAAGTCGAAGATGGTTTTAGAACGATGGGTTTTTACGGTTTTAATAAAAGCCGGAAGCCAACAAGTTAGATCCACTATTCGAGCTTACGGAAAATTCGATTTTCTCCGTTAAAACTTTATAATGTTCGTAATTTAGTTTGGAACATTCCCGGCAGAAAATTACAGGAACGTTGCGCGCATTTCGACGGCCGTGAATATTTTACAATTATTAGCAGAAGTTGCCCGAATGTGGTGACAATGTCATCCTGTCTTCGTTCATTCAAAATCAAATGATAACTTTCATTTATCCGCTTTATTCGAAACTGCGGCTTTTTTTCATGCTTAAAGAATATAATTCTATTTGAATTATTACTGAAAATTCATGTACCGTTATTTGCATAGCTAAATCCCAAGGTTCTTAACTGAATTATTGTGCTAAGGGAGATAGGAGCTTATGTTTATTTAACGTGCTCTAAATTTAAAGGATCCATTGTAGGTTGATGTTGAATACATTTTGTACAAATAGAAATTTTCTGAATACATTAATTATAGTACGAGTACCTGTGTTGAACTCGAATTCAAATGTCACCGCAGGAAGAGAGTAAAACAACAGTGCCTCATTTAATATGGATATTACAATTTAGCTCTATTATTGTAAAATGTAACAATATTAAATAGGATATTTGTTAAAAATTTTGTTGCACAGGTCGTAGGCGTGAGATTTATCTTTATTTATTGGATTGACCAGTTTATTTTTATCTGATAGACCCCTATCATTAATCTTGTCTAACGCTGTTTCATTACGTTTATCAGGTGCCTTTTCTGACCTGTTTATAGGAGGAGAGGAATTTAGGTCGACGAGATCGGGTCAGAACGGCGGCAATTTATACCCGAATTGCTTCATACAGACCTTAAGAGGGATATCTTTCTTCAAAAAATATTTTTAGCTCCTTAAGGGAAGTTGAAATGAAAGTATATCCAACGATAACGAATTCGAAAAAAATGCTAGCATATAATAATTTAAAAAACATTAAAGTTATCTGAATATCAATGGTTATCAAATCGTGGTTTAAAATTTTGAACAATACAATTTTATTAGTTTTTGTACGAAAATCGAGAATTTTATGCAAGCCAAATGTGGAATATTTTTTTGCAAATGTATATTTTATGAACATCGAACACAACGAATTATTTTTGTATGGATTTTCTACTAGGGCATTTCGCGTCGGTTTGCGCAAAAAAATCCTATAGACCTATTCAGTTTACGAAAGAGAGTGATGGAGTTATTAGATCAACATAAGATAATAAAAGAAGCAAATATGTTTCACGCGCAATTTGTGGAACCATTTAAAATCTGCGCAAACGTAAGTGCAAGAGAGACGAGATATTTGGCCTATTTCATTGCTGATTGACAGACACATTGAATGATTCTTAGATGAAAACTGTTTAAAATATAAAAAAGAAGAGACCATTATCAATCTTAACATTCTTAACCCTATTTTGTTTCCGTTTGATGTTTGTTTATGTTCAGTGTGTATTATTTTTAACAGTATTTCTTTGTATTATTTAGTATATTTATTTATAAAGGTAATAATTTTTTGTATAGGTCAATGGGATTATTTTTTTGAAATATATATTATAGCAAACCGATCAAAAAGCATTTTCGGAAACTTTGTACTAACCCTCTTACTCTTTCTTAGACTTGACTTGTACGTAAATATTAAGCCTATAACCCCTTTCTGGGCAGTAAAAACAAATTTGTATCGAGTCACCGCGTCCATTAAATCCGACGGATTGTTGGATAATGACAAATGACGTCTTAAGTTGTCGTTGTCTGGTTGTCAGAACCGTATTTTACCTGAGGTGCGTTCGTTTGTTCGTTTAGATGTCCAGCTAATTGTCCACAATATGCGCGCGCAGCACAGGTTAAACTGAATAGGTCTATTGTGGATGCATTAAATTATCGACGTCGCCGGCAGACGGACGCGTGACGCGTCCATAATCACGACCGTTCATAGAAAATTATATACCTACAGCAAATAAAAAGCCCGCGATACTTTAATAAAGGCCCCGAATAATAAATAACAGCCGTTCGCGCATTAACGTCACTTTCATTCCGAAATTCCGCCGGAGTTCTGTATGTAATTTTTGAGGGTGCGTTCGGGAAACAGCTTGCGCCCGTCGGGCGTCGAACGAAAAGCTCGGAAAAACGAGGTTGCGGATTAATTTATTTGTAACGGTCGCAGGAGGATAATGCGTTGGAAATTGATTGGATATACCTACGTACTGTGGTTTAACGGAAAACGTCCTTCGGATATCGAGGGAAAATATATTGCACGTGTAGTTCAGCGTATGTTTGCTGTAATTAGGCTTTAAACGTACAATAATGTATCAATAAATTTTTACTTCTGATTTTTCTATATCCACATTTCCAACGCTTGAAATTTAACAATGACTACCTAATTAGAAATACCTACATATGTTTACGCTCATTTTCAGTAAGCATCATCATTGTTTGTTCTACAAAGGTAATGGTTAATGCATCATCGTATATTACCGGTAATACCTACCAGCATGAGCAATACAATATATCGTAGAGTATTGTATTACATCAATCAATTAGGATTATCATAACAATAACAATTTGCAATTATACACGCTGGAGAATTGCTACATATACCTCAAAATTTGTTGTTAACCAGCTCAATGCTCGTAATATTTTTAGATTGGGAACACTATTCCAATCAATCATACGAAAAGTTTACAGAAAATAATCCGCTTGAAAAATTATGTTACCCGAGTTTATTAATCCTTAAGTACGTTTGATATTTACGCTCATTGCTCGATTAATGGATGCAATCTCCGATTATTTTTTCCAATATTGGAAAATATATCCTGATGATGAGTTTTCTGAAAAGGCCGATAAATTTTTTATCTTCATCGCATCTTTGAAACCTAAATTGAAATTTTCGATCATCTAATATTGTAGCGGTTATTGGTTCTACTCCAGATAAATTTCCACTCGGAGCTCTTTATATAAAACGTGCTTTTATTGCTTATTCAACGATGTAATCCTATTTTAATTAATCAAATCAAATGCTCAGCGAAAATTGCAACCGTGAAAGAAATATCGAAAAGGAAATTGCCGGGCCGAACGTTTTACCTTCCAACTCGCTGAAATATTATTTACGACACTCCTGAGACTGACGTCTCGAAATTTAACTCTTCAACGTCGTTCGATTCGTTTAATGAACCAAAAACAAATAAATTTTTCAAACGGCAACCGAATCAATCTTCCCGAGCGTTTAGAGCAGCTAATTCGATATCAAATACCGAAGAGTCGGGCATTTCGTTGACGATATTATAGGTAACGAGGGTTTCCTTTGGCGTATGGAGCAACCGAAAAGGGAGTTTAATTTGTTTAGCTAACCTTGCGAGCGCTAAACAAAGCCATCGATTTTCTTAAGCATGGCATAAAAAGCGAACTTAAGACTCCATTTTCATCGATATACCAGCTGGCAATGAGCCTGACCTACATTCAAATGCCAAATAAGTAATTAAACTTCGTAATTCGGGACTCGCGGTCGCGCCGCTTTAGCTCTCGCAACTCGAAAATAGTTGAATTCTGTTCATGAAGATCGCAACTTCGAAATTGATCGGCTCCGAAGGGTTCCGGCGAAAGGCGGAAATTTAGGGATTTTTCGCTCGTTCGGTTTTGACGTGGTGTTGTATTGGTTTCCGCGTTCGACTTGTTGAGTTTGATGGTAATGTTGTAGTTACGTTGTCTATTCAATAAGGAAATTGAATTTTAAAATGTATATTTTGAACATCAGGAATGTTTTTACCGAACTTTCAATTTAATTTGAAACCGTTTCTAGCAATAAATTCACACTATAGAACTAATTTAATCAACATATGCAGTTTACAAACAAGCTTCTAAATGTGTAGAGAACTCTGCTCGCCTGTACGGAACGTTCATTTGATAAAAAATTGCACAAAAGTCCAGAGTCCATTTAATTACGTTCCGTTTGAAAAACTTTTCCCGTGTTTTGCTTTTAAATCATCGCGAACCTTTCGTAGATGATATTTTAATGACCGACATGTTAGTTTTCTTCTTACGCTCCCTCCTTTTTATCTGACTTTTTTCTAATTCCTTAATTGAGATCTCCGACATCCCGTGCTATTTTATTTCTCGATGGTTTTATTTATCTCTGCGCAAGCCCTGAATCCGCGACTACACCAATTTCCTCATACTCATAAAATAAATGACACTGGAGAGCTCTAAGAAGCCTTCTTCAAAAGAGTTATTAATAAAATAAATCAAAATTGGGGTTAACAGGAAGATGAAAGATGCGAATAAAGGGGAATTTAAAATAGAATAAAATTGTAAAATATAGTGTGATGAAACATCAAAAATTTGATAATTGTCTCAAAGGAAGTCTCTATCATTTATATTGATATTCATTGAACACGGTTTACATAATTGATTGAACACGATTATTCAATATACATCCTTACTACAAAAGCTCTCCGAGGACTGATAGAACATTATATTGCATTAATAATTAGAAATATTTCACGTTCGAGTGATAACTATTGTGGAACAATTACGATTGGTTCATTCGAATGCGCCCCTTTGCCATCTAGTTGCCATGAATATGCAAAGTCACTTACGGCTGCCGCATCAAAACTTTGCTTAGATGTAAGTTTGATATTGTAATTCAATTTACCACCACTTCCCAATCACGGTACTAAATGTAATTTTACGGTTCCGACAAAGTGTATATACACGTTCGACTGCACAAAGCAAAGCAAACACTAACCGTATGGTTAAAAATAATTGGTGAAACTATTCATCAAATCGCAGAACTAAACTGGGCTATAGACCGAATAAAGTATGACCCATTAAGTTCTCTGCTGGTTCATTGTAAAAGCAGGTAGATCGCAATTAACCCAATTACAATCTACTTAGTATACGATCTAATTTATGGTAATCCCGATACCTTAGTATAAATTATGAGGATGCGATAATAATGATGATGGAACGTATCTAAGACGTTTTATAACTGCCTTAATTAAGGGATGATATCAGAAACGTATTCCCCCGATGGTCTTTACAATTAAAGGGTGTAATTTTAGTTCCTATCGAAATGGAAATTCGATAAATCTGGCTGTGATGCGTCCCAAAACGGAAATCCGGTTTTGGTTGGAGGTGCGCTTTGTTGCTCGGTTTGCAATTCGTCAGTCCTAATAACCAGAGGATTCAGTTATAGTCCCTATAGTTTTCCCTCGATCCATAAATTTAAATGTCTAATTCGCCCTGTCATTAAGAGCAGTCCAAAATCTGCTTCTATTTGTATTGATAATAATGGAACTGTCACACGATGTTGCAACGCTGTTTTCATTAAAAGTACTGGAGAATTCATTAAAGCGCTGATACCAGGAAATTATTAACACGTATTCGTTTTATTAATGTTTCGTCCATTACGGAATAGGTACACATACGGACGAAACAAATTGCCTTTTATTTATCAAGCAATCGGAAAAATGGAATTTCGAATTACACCATACAAGGATAAATTACGGAAGGATTTATTGCTTTGACAAACGTAGCGTTTATCCTATCTTTTCAGGATATTTAGTTTACGATGTTCGATAACTACTATTTCCTCTTGCCAAGCGTGCTCGTAATTTTCAGAATTGTTTTCATGGTGGAAAAAACACCTGATGTTTCGAAAAATTTTCTATAATTCTTATATCATTTACTCTTTAAATACAAATAGTATTGCATCAGTTGTAAATAAATTGTAGCTGTTAATAAACAAAATTGTAAAAAAAATTTTTCTACCAAAATGAACACTTTACTTTGGCAATTTGGTAAATGTAGGAAGCAGGTGTTACCGGCTTCATTCTACATTAAGGTAACATCCCCAAGACATTCTATTTCAATTTACGAGGCCCTTGTAGAACGAAATTTAGGATCATGTATACCCAAGTAAGTTTCTTCATGCTGTTTCTACCCAAATTAAATTAATAGGGCAAGAGTAACGAACAAAACACAATGAAACGGAAGCCGGTCGTTGTAATTACACGGGTCAATAATAATAAATACGGATTTATTAAAAAATAGATTATCCCTTTTGTCATAGATTTTGCTATCGCTGTAATTAACGGGATTTTTGATATCATCCTGACTCCATTATTCGAAGTAATAGTCGAGTAAAATTCAAACCGAATTGAGCACTCATTATAGTCGGATGCATAGTTTAGTTGAAATTAATCCGGCGTGAAATGGCGATGCTTTAAAATTAATTTCTCTTGCATGATGATTTATCCATGTCATAGTGATATTACACTTCGTTTGCGATTTACCTTGATAAGAACGCGAATTTGCTCACAGGTTCAATGAAATATTAACAACGATATTTCCTTTACAATCTGGGTAATAAATTGAATATTCATCTATTATAATAAACTCCGCTGTTTGATGATTTTAATAAAAAAGTTTTTAAATTGAGTTTCTCAACTTCAATATCGCGAAGTTCTTTTAGCTTATCGAAATTGGATTAACAATAAAGAGGCGAAATACGTTGTCGGCTCCTCTAAAGTTTTTCAACTGGCTTCCAAAGTAGCTGTATCATTTCGCGAAGAGTTCTTAAAATGCTGTTGAAATTCGAGCGTTCCAAAGTACACAGACATCCAATTAAAATGATCAGGGTCTATTGATTCGCCGTGTATTTGAAGTAAAATGAATTAATTAAGCTGGGCGGCGAAATGTAAGGAGATTTAAAACAACCCTGTTTTGGGTAGCTGTTTTTTTATCCTTGATTAATCCCTGGTAAAGTAAAAAAAATAACGAGGTTTCTTCTTTGTATAATAATTAACTGTGTTAAATGTTGTAACTTTTGTCTACAGTTGCCTTTAAGTAACTTTTTCTCACGGGTTTCTGAACTGATTTTTAGGCTAATGTACATACAGGTTGTTTAAAGATTGTACCTATAGAAAACCTTGTGTCTTTTTGGTGGGTTTTGCTCGATTTTTGGAAGCAATTCAACGAATATGCTGTAGATTGAAAGAGTTGTAAAGTCGTCCTTCCATCGCCCATTCCAAGTCGAGCGATAAATTGCGAAACACACACACAGCAGGACTTTCCTGTCGTGAAAGGAAAAAAAATGAATCCGAAACGTCGAGTGAGTAACGTGTAGCGGGTACGCCCGGCAACTTTTCCAATTTTCATTTGAAAAGGAAGGCAATAAAATACTACAACCGCGACCTTCGCCCGGAACTCGGAGTATAGAAAGGCTCGCGAAAGGCTCTCGGCTTGGTCCTGGCACTCTTCCCGATATCCTGCATTCTCTTCGCGCGGCGCAATTTTAACGCAATGATTTTTTTGATACCTCGATAGAAGGCTAAATTGCTTCCTCGAAAAAAAGGCTATGGGCGAAAGGTAATTTAACTAAAATGGAAATTGAAGAGAGAGTTTCAATTTCCTGGATTTTAATAAAAGTGTAGCAGAAATTTCATTATTCATTATTCATGCGACCTCGTCAAGTTTATCTTTTTAAATTAAATTGGTTATGTATTTAAATAACCAAATCAAATACTACTTAGATTAATTTGATTGCATTTTTATACAAGGTGTATTAATGTTAAAAAATCCTTATTTGGAATAATTAGATAGAAATTAAGAATGGTCCTATTGACAATACGCTTAAATAACGTAACGTTATTTTTCACGTGAGTTTGCGAAAGCTCTTCATAATGTTGTGCTTGAAATATAAGCTGACGAAGAAAATTGAACGAACCGAAATAAAACGCTTTTGTGTGTTCTTTGGCTAATAAAATGACATCGTTTTTCAACGCGTACGAAACGAATTTTGCGTAAATATTTGAGAAATGCTCGAATTTCCCTTCAGAAAATGCACGGTGAAAGAACGACAAGCGATATTTTATCAACATCGACCGATTTGTATCATTCTGTCTTCTGGAAAATAAATCAGGATTTATCCAGATGTGCAAAACCGCACGCCTGATGGCAAAAAACATCCCATCTTTTTGCTTTTCGGACAGAACATTTCTGTTTTTTGTAGAGGAACCCCGAGTTCATGGGGTTTCCTATTTGTCACCTTTATTCATCTTTTTATGTTATTCCACTCCTAAAATTTTTCATGTAATTTACATTTCTATTACAATTTTATTCCATTGTAATTCATTCTTCAGTATTTACTTAATATTCTCAAGAAGGCTACTTTATTAAAATTTTTGGCCATTTAAATTAATAAACATTTATTAGCGAATTCATAACCTTCGAAGGGAGAATGCCGACGATTCATCCAGTTATTATGCACGGAAATGGCTAGAATTCATCACTGCGGGTTATTATTGTGCCATTTCTTTACGGTCGGTTTTTATTTTCGCGCGTTGTAAACTGTTGATTAATAATTTTATGGTTAGCGATATTTTTACGAGCCACGATTTTATTGACGATAAATTTTTACGCGTTAACGGCAAATAGTACGCCGAGTAAAGAAGGAAAAGATCTATTCATGTAATAGCGAAGGGGGTCGTTTTGTGATTTCTATGGCAGATAAAATATCACTTTGTCGCCCGTCTCTCCTATAAATCAATAAATTAATCGAACTCATTACCGTTGAGAATTCGCTAAATGTTTATTATAGAATTAATTTTCTTATTTTCCACCGACAATCACGCGAGTAACGTAATACATTTGAATCTTCGTGGCGTTAATAAATTGCCTGTCACCCCAAACTTGATTGATGTGTTGCTTTCCTTCCACCGGGTTTTCAGGTAGATATAGAAGTATTCATTCGATGAAAGTAAGACAAAACTGTTTTGTATGCAGTTCATTTATTAAATACATTTTCTTTATTAATCTAATCTGTATAGGTACAGAAAGATTCTAATAACCGAAGTCGCTATTGACATATGAAGATCATATTCTAAAATAAAGTCATATTTGTTGTACAAAATTTATTTATTCAGCGATATTGAAGCGAGTATTAAGGGCTTGCAAATACTTCACCCTCGAAATATAATCAGTTGAATGGATCATATTTCATATGGTTCAAAGGGAACTTTCTGTTAAGCAGCAAGAAGGAAAGTTATTGTTGAGGGGTTTAGCGAATTATTTCGAAGAGAAAATATTGATGTTGCCGGAGTCGGAGAAACCTTTTTCGGTTATAACGAAGGAATTTTCGAGTCGAAGTTCAAGAACGGGTTCGAAGGAATGGGCGCAAATATGCTTCTGAAAGGAATTTACGGTTAAAATTAACGTTGATTAATAATTTCGAGTTGAAATTTCCGCCGAAAGCAAACCCGCAAATGATATCTGTATATACGGTTAGAATAAAACAAATTTATATTTTCGGTCGCTTCTGAAAATTAAACATTTTTTGGTTGAAAATTCAACTCCATCCGCCCGCTTTTCATAAACATTAATGCCGTGTTTATCTGTAATTCGTTTGGGTCGTCCTTTGAGACGATACATTCTGCTCTTGTGACTAATTTCGTTGACAAAGAGAGGTTCTTTAGGCGTATACAAATAATTCCTGTGACGTGCTTTTAAGTCCTTAGAGCTTTGATATATGTGCGCAGCTAAATTAGATGAGATATACCCTCGGATGAATGTATTTGAAATATTATATAATATACAATCGAGTTTTGCAATTATATAAGTAAATTCTCCGCGAGTTTCCCTTGAATATACTGTACCTATATTTCACCTAACTACAAATTTATTACCTACCAGGAGATTGCAGCAGAGCAAAGAGTTATGATGGAGATATATCGAAGTAATTTCTCCTCTATTTACCTTCCATTATTACCCGCAATTGTTTACAAACTAACAAAGTTAGCGGCGCCATTAGGTTTTTCCATTATCTTTTACATCTAATTTAGCCGGGTCGAGACCATTACGCCGAATTGTGGTTTTTCATTAAGGTATTGTGTATCAAGATATAATTAAAGTGGTAGTTGTTAATTCGCGCTCCAGCCAAGGCCATAATTGAAGACAACGCCGTGATGAATTTATGCTCTCTACGAAATGGTTAATGGCCGCTTTAATACCGAAACTCTGTAGTTTACAAAATGCAACTCGAAACTTTCAAGCGAGGAAATTAATTTTAACGGTTTGATCGCGGGTTTTTAATTTGGGTTTTCGAATAAATAAATTTCAACCCCAATTGCGTTTGTATTCTGGCAAATATATGCTACCTACTCCATTACAGAAATGTAAACTTGCGACAGTTTCGCATGTAAGAGCTGAAATAATTTCAGTTCCAGCGTTTCATAGCGTGTAATTACATATTTACAAGAACATACCTGCCTTGATTTCAGTATTTCGGCATGAAGCAGCCGGGTGCCTTCAACGGTATCAGTAATGTTCTAATTAGGAATTTGTGTAAAGCTGTAGACGGTGCGATGCCTTTGAGGATTTGGCATCCTGCTATGACGGTAATAAAGACAGATATTCGGTAATATCCCCGTCGCCGGTATTGTTGCCGTTGTCGGAAATGTGTGCCCGCTGTTTACCCAAATTTCGAAGTTCCCAGGGTAAAACATACATTAAATATAAGAGGGAAAACAAATTGCTCTTAATCCTTTAAATGTAAACTCTATGAGTTGGTTGAGCGTTAAATGAATCAAACTACATACGAGTAGATATGTATGGTAGTTTTTGCGCTGCATTCAGTGCATATCAAATAAGCTGTAATTACCAAGTTTTGTGCAAAAAACCGTGTTACATACTTGTTTATGTATGAGCTGTGAAGTTGGATCGCAGTCTCGCTTAATGGTGAAATGCAAACTTTTGATTAAGTCGTTGATGAATGAGGAAGAACGTTATCAAAGTCGACGTTGTTTCCAATCATTTGGGCGGCTTTGAAGGAAGAGGCTTTGTCGCTGGAAGGGAATTTAGAAGTTTTAAAAAGGACGGAAGTGTAAAAGCGAACGGAGACGGTGTTTGTTCATTTGTAACGTCGCTCGTTCTTAAATGGAATTTAGCATTTACTGGGTTTTGTGCTAATTGTTTTCCAGGCTGGCGATTGTATGAAAATTCGTAATGTGTTTTGGATAGAAAATATCGTGACTTGGAAATTTGCGCGAAAATTTGGGTATAATGTCTCCTTTATTTACCCAACTGTTTGCCGACCACTCAAAAAAATGTAAATTGAATTATCCTTAAAATTATAAACCCTTATTTACAATAATTTAAATTCACCATTGAACTTAAAAATATAAGCAACTATAACTACTACAAAAATATAAAATTTGACAAGTAGCACCTTTTTAAAGTGTCCCATTATTTATTTTAAACCAATTTCAATTAAAACTGATGAAAGCTTTTGTATAATTAGGCTAATAAATTCCGTTATAATTTGACGACAATGATTTTAATGTTTTTTTTATTACTTTTTATTCGAATCGCTGGTTCAAATGTTATTTCAGTGTAACAATTTTAATTGAAAATTAACAGTGATTATTAAAAATTCCAGAACCTTTCAAATATTTTATATATTCGTTTAAAATAACTCTTAAAAATTAAATGGCCATAGCTATTTTATGCCAGACTAACCTTTATGCGATTTGATTAAATTGTTTGCTTTAAAATGTTTATTAGAGCGGAAATTGATTCCAATTTTTGTTGATTTAATAATATTAAATCTGATGGGGGAGGATTAAAAAAATTTGATATACTGTGTTTTTTTCTGAAATAATTAATTCAAATAATGCTCCGGGATTCGGCGAGTAAATAAATGCTAAATTGGCGTTGTTGAAAATATTTAGTTTTTTGTTTATTCGTCCGGAATGTACACACGTTTAGTAAGTACCTAGTATATGAAATAAAAATGCTCAATTAACTTGTATAGGCAATGATTTACATAAATAAAACTTATTATTTATTTAACGCTATAATAAACAATTTTTTATCAAAGAAACTTCATTTTCCTTTCTGTGTTTTAACGAGTATACAGCATACAACTGACCTGTTAACTCGAATGTAGCACTTGCATAATATGTGCTTTCTTTAATCAAGCGAAATGTTACCAAAAAGAAAGGTAAATAAAAAGCAAATCACTCGAAACGGAAAACCCAACAAAGCGTATATAATCCGGGTCCTTTTTGAAGAGAAAACTTACGCCGGACCGAAGGAAAGGAAATGTTACCGCAAAGGACTGCTAACTTTTCCCCTTTTTCATTGGCTTGCTTCGATAGATAATATTTATTTAACATCAATAAGATATATAAAATGGATTTAATTTGACAGGTAAAAAATTTCACGTCTCCTTTAATCCCATTACTTCCCTTAAAATAATCTGTTTACTCTCTTACCAAAGTACAAAAAAATTCTTTATATTCAACGACTTATCCTTCTCTGTATACATATGGCACTATTATTCGAGTGTGCTGCTCACGGCGAAAAACCATTCCTAAATTCGCATCTTTTTGCGCCGGTCTACGTCCAACAACAGAAGAATAATGCGACTTCATTATTATGAAAAATAATGTACATGTTTTTCAGTTCGCTTGCAATAAATTTCGTTGCGAAATGAAAAGCGGAACGGCATTTAATAATGCAGAATCTTCCACGGCAGCTGGATTTTTGTCAGGTTTTTATTAAGAAATTTCTTCAATTACCTACAAGAATTTCATTACTAAAAAATTTTAGGAAATACAGTATATTCCGACAGAGGAAAGAAAAATGGGGGAGATTTATTGAAAAGTTTCGAAATTACCGGTTCCAATTAATCCTCTTAACCTACTTAGAAAGAATAGCATTTCTCCTAAAATAAACTGAGGGATTTAAATATTTCTCTCGTTTCTCAATAAGTCGATTAAATATAATTAACTGAGGCAGGCTGCTTGGAGTGTTTGTTTGAAATTCACAAAGCTCATTTGGAATTTCTCGAACGAACGCTCGTTTCGTTTTTTCACCAAATGAATGTCCCAATCAACCGAGATGTGAAGAGGTTCGTCAAAAATTCGGCAAATAAGATGCCGCTCGTTTTATTTTCACCCTATATCAAATGGAAATGCCAGAACAACTGAGGCGACACGCTGTAAAAGCGACGCAGAAAATTCGAAAAAAAAGCTTTTGTGTTTATTTTACCCACCGCGGTCTTTTGTTAGAAGATCTATTGTTGTTATTTTTGGGAATAATAGGATTGCTTTATTTATTAATAATTCATGCATTTAAATGAAGTGTAAATACATATAATAGGCGTTTCAGATACTCAGTATTTCACAAAGAAGACGATTCAAATAAAATACCTGATTTAAAAATTTGAATTTTTAGACAGAATTTCATTCGAAACAAAAAACCTGATATTTTGCAGTGTACTTACCCGAAATTTTTTGAAATTATCTTAAAAAAGATATTTTTTAGATTCAACTTAGTACATAAAAATTAACTTTTTGTAACTTTTTCTTCAGTAACTCAATGAAAATCCGTTCTTCCCATGATCGATCGTTATTTCCTCGACATTTACATCTTTTCAAATTGTAATTCGAAACTTCTTATTTTACTTCCGTGCTCCTTGGGGTTTTTCTTGCGGCATTGATCGATCTGGGGATATCAGGAACGTCGTCAACGGGCGATTTCGAATTTCATTCCTATATCGTCTACGCTGCAATTTGTACACAGCCAAAGTATAAATCAATAGATTATTATTTGTACGAAAACAAGACCGGGGAAATCAAACAAATTCCGAAACGAAATTGTTTGCGTAATTTTACAAAAAACCGTTTGCGATTTCTGTATTTACCCTGCCGATTGTAATTCCGTTTATTTCAAATAAAAGCTGCAGAGGAAATTGGAAGGAGATCAAATATTTTAACAGCTCGAAACTCTTAACTAGTTGTTAAATGGAAAAAGGAATTGTAGTGTGTTTTCTCCTCGAGGGTTCTTTGTGCGCATTCTGTAAACACAGTTTTTTTTGTTTGTTTCGATCGTGCTCTAGCTGGGGTATTTTAAACCGGTTTATTAATTTTCACATTAGAATATTGACATTCTATTATATGTGTGGCTATAAAAAGTGAAGAAATATTTTTCTGTACAACTGGATGAAGACTGGACAAAGAAGACAAATATTTGAGAGCTTTACTGCAGCCGACCGTATGTCGTACTGATAGTGTTATTTCTAGCTATCATAAGACATTCGCGGCTGTGGTCGGGTTCCAAATTCATCGAAATTTAATGAAAATCTACGAAACTCACAATTTACAATTACTTCTACACTGTAAAATATATCGCACAATTCGTCAATAGCCGCGTGCATTTATAAAAAGCTACTCCTTGAGAGTTCCGTGATCAATCAGAGCTTTAAGATCTAACTCGATGTAAATCTCGTGCTATTAGATTAAACCAACAATTCCTTCAAAGCACCGGTAAAAGTTTTATATCCCCTTTGATTGAATGTAACTCCATTCTTCACGTGTCCCAAATGATACATCCATCAAGGCTCGCTTTTTATTACGACTCGACCCTTTTTGCCTGTGAAAGGAAATTTGTCTTTCAAAGGGTTTAAAAAAATTTAGTGGAGCTTTAGAGGAATGGATGATTATCGTAATTAAACGGAGCTGTGAAAATAGCGTGTAATTTAAAGTATTTTTTTTTGTGGAGAGTTCAATTTAAAAATGTTTTTTTATTAAAATCGAATCGGTTTGGTTACAGAACAGATTTTTTTCAAAAGATTTAATCGAAACTCAATCAACTTCCTTTTCAAACTCTAGCAGATACATAAACAAGTTGATTAAAATCGCAAATTAATCAGCAATTTCCATAATCTCGTCGAAGGTTCAATATTGAACTGTATCGTAAAGTCATTCAGTTCCTGCTGGGGACTAATCAGTATGCGAACTTTCCGTTATTCAATAAAACCGTATTCAAACAGAAAATTTCAATTTCAGGATTTAATTTTTAAAGAGCAATCTTTCATTTTAATGAATTTTGTATCGCGCTCATTTTATATCCTATAAATAATTCATGCAGGTACGTTTTAAAACCGTACGTGTAAATAAACTTTGGCAATCTACGTGCGGCACTCTTTGTCCATATCTCTTGAGCAACGTCACCCGTAGTGTTACGTTTTCTGTTCTAACCGAGACAAAAGGCTCCGTTGAGCTCCAAACTTGCCTCGAAACTCGCTCAGTAATTACAATGGATCGTCAAGTTTCTGCGTTGTGTCGCAAACAATTGCATTTCGCAACCAAAGAGCATCAAAATATAATGGTATTCGGATAGATCTTTGGGGAGATCTGCTAGGTATGAACTTTCGACCCTCTCCGAAACCGTTTCAATTTTCATCCAGCAGGATTATCATTCGGTTATCCTGTAATTGTTTACTTAATACATGCAGATTTAGCGAAACGTTTGGATAGACAAAATAAAATGGAGATATCGTAGAAGTGGTATACTTAGCAGAATTTGATTTTAAAAGGCAAAAATTACCTACAAACATTAAACTATACACTGGTTTCTGAATATTCGAGTAATTTTTTAAAAAAATTATAAATTCAATCCCATAAGTACTTCGTGTACGTCGGTTCGTAAGTGGTCAACGTTCTTTCGTTTAACCTAAACGTAACGTTCTTGCCGACGATGGATTGGAAGTAGAGCGTCTTGAAACCAGTGGCGTGCGCGTTCCATTTGGTTCCCACTAGTTTCTTGGGCCTATTCAAGTCCCACACGGTAAAGTGTTTGTCGGTGCTGTGAGCGGGGTATTTGCTGAAGCCGCCGCATTTGCAGCCGGCCAGTTCCTTGCCGGGCCCGATGGGCTTGATGATGCCGGGACCTAAGAAAGGTGGCTCAGTTTTCGCCGGTTTGATGTAAGTCTTGCCGAACGGAATGTCGGAGGGTAATTTGTAAGGATTGCTATCGAAGTACGGTTGCGGATAGACGTTAGTGACCATCGGACCGTTTACTTTCTTCCCGTAGACCTTCCACCTTCCCTTATCGCCGTATTTGTCCTCGGAGTGTTTGGGGTAAGGGTTCATGCATATGTTGGCGTAGCCGCTGTTGCCCTTTCTACCCGGTTTAGTGAGGAAGTTTTTCTTTTCGGGCGGAAGCCTCTTTGTTTTCTTCGCTTTGAAGCTCATGTAAGGGAAATCGCTGAAACACCCGTACCTGCGAAGGATAATTTTATTTAGTCCGGAAAATAAAGTAGAAATCGATGCGTACAAACCAATCTCCGGGCGTCGAATGCCATTTGGTCGGGCCCGGTACCAAAATAGGCGTGATTTTGACGATTTGAAACGGGAGAAGCTTCTTCAGCTTGTTCTTCTTGATCGCTTCGCCTTCGAATATTCTTTTGTATTCCTTATCGAAGTAGCAGTCCGCTAGACCGGCCTTTATTTTCGGACCTATGCCGATGAAATTCGTCCCCGTGAAGTGGCAAGGTGGAGAGTAAATCGGCACATATTGTTCCCCGTGCATGTAGGGCATCTCGGCGAATATGCCGATGCGCTCCACGTCGGGCATGGGGAACTTTTTGCCGTAGGACGGTTCATGGTACTTTCTTATATCCGGATCGAGAACCATTTTCAGATATTTCGGTTATTCAAAAATAATTAAAATGTTTGAATTTGCTTGTATGACATGATTTGTCCTCACTCTTAAATATTTTGTGACAAAAAGGATTTCTTCTCTTTTGGAGAGCAAGTTAATTCTAAAGGTAGAAAGAAAGAAGATTTTTTTTAATTATTTTTATAATTGTAAAATAAGACAGACAATTAGGAAATGAAATTTCAAAAAACCTAAATCAAATTAGTAATATTAGAGAGATTTTGTGGCAATTTAACATCAAATTGCCTACTTTTATAGCTTCATAATTTTTTTAATTAATATTCCAATTGAGGGTGTATACTGTGTACCTACTGCATTTGAGTGTTATAATATGTAAATTTTATCAAATATTTTTTATGATAAATATTTAAATTTCCAAGCAGACAACCCTTTGAAACCCCGAAGCGGTAAACTTCAGCAAAAGTCATACGCTTGAATATTACAGCAGTTGGTAAGGGTAAAAACAATAAATTTTAAACAAGTCAGGTAGACGTTTTAGAACGTAAAGAGTCAAAATTCATGAAATATTACATTTCTGTCTGTCTCTCCCATGGAAAGTACAGCTTACCTAAAATTGTATTTCCAAAAAGGTTGTACGCAACATTGCTGCAATAATACAAAATGAACTTTATTTTGAACGTTTATTTTTATTAATTTACCCTCATTACGATGTCTTGCCATCTAAAAAGTTTCTTCGACTTTTTATGGTGTCTCTTCTCAAATAAAAAATTATAATACATATAAAGTTAATGCTTAACATTTAACATTGCGTAACGAAGTCCTATATAGCAACTCCAAAGTTGGTCGACTTAAAGAAATGAACTGGAAATGAATATCGAATTCCTTCGGGAATCTCGTACGCGATTCGCAACGAAGATTTATTCCCCAAATTACTCCATAAAAACGATTCCGAGGGATATAATTAGATAAAACGAATTTCACGGCGCGCAAACATTCTGGCTCTCGTTAATTCCAACGTATTTATTCATTAATTCCCGTTAAACGAAAATTTAGTGTAATATACTGTCGAAATTTTAATATTTAATCAATACTTATTTTGCCGGACTTAATGAGGAATTTATTCGCGTATTTACACACGATTTAACTATCCAAGGGATCGTGATTAACGGCCGTTGAGCCTGCTACAGTTTCAGTTAAAAACATTTCGAAACTACATACCTAGTTATCTACCTGCGGCGATGTTAAATCACTAGTCCAGCAGATTAAAATTGCATTGTAGATAATAAATTACTTTCAGCTCCCGGTAAGCTATTTACTTGCGCATTAACCTTTGCAATGCGCGCATTTGTCAAATGCACGATAAAACTTTTAAAGTTAATAATTTGTTGGCGTTTGGTCAACGTAACTTTGATATTTCTGGCGCAATGCAAAAAATAGGAGATTACGTTAGGACTGGAAATATATATTCCTCCCCTGGTATGCATGAGGAAAATGCGCTTGGAAATGTGAACTTTTCGCCAACATTTCTCGACGGCAACGTCATTTTGCGTTGTTTGCTCTTTTAATTAACTAACTCTATTGTGCATCCTTTGAGATATCTTGCTGCTTTTTACCATCCAGCCGCATAGTTCCTGGATATTGCATTTTAGTTGGAAACCCAACCGGAATATTAGATTAGTTCAAGATTGTTTACGGATTACACTACTAGACATACAGCACGGAAAACAAATACCTATTTAATTTAGACGTAAATTGCACGTCGAACAAATTTATTCGAAATTCATTAAATATTCGCATTGTTTAGTCAACAGACGAAAACCGTCATTAATTCCGTTCCGGCTTCGGCTATAATAATCCGGTCTACAATTTCCGCGTGATTAACAATATAAGTCATCAGCTAGCGTTTCTCGTTGCCGGAGTACGATTCAGTAACAACCAATTTCTGGGGTTGCAAATTCGAAGGGCTCGAAGGCAAATGCGAACGGACGTCGGGCTGACCTGTGGAATAAACATTTTCTCTCCGGGGATCAATGCGTCGTTCTAATGATTTCTGTTTGGTCGGATGTTTAATAAACGCGGCCGAGCGATTTCGACGGCGAATAAATGGAAACTTTTTCGGGAATAAATGGGATTTTTTTGCCGTAGTACCTGTATCGATGAGGTTATTATTTTCCGGCCATTATTTAGTTCTTGTTGTTTATTTCCACATGCTCAAACTTATTTTTAACGAGGCATTGTGGTTGGGAGGTTTGAAAAGGCTTGTTGTCAAGCATCATTAGTTTCAAAATAAGGACCTTTAGAAGGACGGGAAGTTTATATTTCCTTTTGATGTCCTGTCCGGTAAAGAGACCCGTGTTAGCACCTTTAGATCTAATATTACTGAATTTATCTCGTTTATGCAACCGGGTTTTGGTCTACTTATTTTCCGTTTTCGTATTATAGGGCTTTAATTTACTGATGAAAAATTAGTATGGCATTCAGCGAGTTAATGGTCGTAAATTCCAACGGCTCCAACGGCCTGCCAATCGAGTTGCCGTTAAAAAGACGAGCAAAACACAATTTGCCCGCAAATTGTAATGGGTCCGTCATGAATACCCGACTAGAAAAAAGTCGTTAACGAGGCGATTTCTTTTCGAAAGAATGATATAAAAGATGGTTGAGAAAGCTTGTTAGGGGTTTTTTGCTTCTCCCATGGACTCGTAATGAGACACTTTGTCGACGTTTAGAAAACTAGTAAATTGTGGAGTAGACTTATTCTATTATACTCCGAGACTTTCCTCCGTTGATAAAACATTCTAAGTGTGCATATGAATGCATAAGTACCGCAGGGAAATTGGTCGGTAACATTGGCAATTTAGAGAAAAATCCCCAAAGTATAATATTTGTGAGACTGTAATTACAAGCAAAGAGAATACATTAACCGTTGATATTGCATTTTACGTTTTACTTGCATAGGAAAGAGTCAGCGCTCGCGAATGCTCCATTTACGAACAACAGGGAAAATCTACAAAGAAAATCCATCCGTCAATCCGAGTTCGAGTAGAAGGCACACTTCAGGCATTCATTCGCCAGCGATTGCATATTTTATTTCCACTCCATTTTTGATGTATTAATATTGCACTCGCATCGGATGTTCGACTTTAAAGTTCCGAGGGCGCATCTTCGCATTTCACTTGGGTCAACGCTTTGTGTATAAAGAGATTCCTTTTTGAATCCGACTCATTTTCATGATTCCCGTTCGTCTCCAGACGAAAGAATAGAGCGCTGTCTAGACGTCGCACGGAACGTGATCGAATGTAATCCGCACGCAACCCGAGAACGAGGTATATTTTCAATTCCTGTCGACTTAGTCTGTAAGCACCGACAGCAATTGCTAAATGCCTTGTCCTGACAGACCTCAAGGATAACAGAAAAGTATCTAGAGGGAAATTAAAACAAGAATAAGCAAATCATGAGCTCTCCATGTAGACAAAATTGTAGGTTTCACTTTGAGGCAATTAAAATTTAGACCAAAGTTCAAAAATAATGCAATAAATTAAAATTTAATTTAGCCAAGACAAGTAGGCACTCGTATATTCCTGCTTTGTTGATTTTAATTAATATATGAAAGCATAAAGTTAGAAGTACCTACCTGGTTTTGCAACTTTAATAATTAATTATAAACTGTTAGTGCCTTTTAATACGAAATAAATTAAGGTATATTGCACGTAAATATGGATTATTCGAATGAGGTTATTCCTGAAACGTTGTAGCAAAAAATTGCGGAAAAGAGGTAATGGATATTTATTATGATATCTAAATTGTATTCCGGAAAATGCAGCTGATGTCTGCTTGAGATAATGGAGGAAAGGATGAGAAAAACCCAGATGGCGTGAAATGTTACTTTAAATTCCGTTATGAGACCGGTTCGTTTTATATTTGTTATTTCAAAACGTGCTTAATAAAAGTTGCTTTGGAGTTTCCACTATGGAAAACGATGGGAATCGAACATTCGAGATTATTAAATTCAATATGTTGAACTAGGTTGTTTTATTTTAAGACGACCATATTGCTCATGAATCATGATGAAGCTGCAGGTTTTTACATTATTTTGTTTTCTGCTTGTTTCAGACGTTTCGTCATGGCTTTCCTTTCCAACCAACTGCCATGGCTTACGATCCGGTGCAGAGATTACTGGCAATCGGTTCGAAATGCGGTTCCCTACGAATGTATCCTTTTTTGCATAAATGAATAAATTTTAGATATCTTACTGCGCTTTAGAGGGACAGGTAAGTACCTACAGTAAAAAAACCATCTCCCGGGCAAATAAATTTGTTGAAATCTGATAATTGCAAGTTTGGATTTTAATGCAAATAGTCGTAAAATTCTAAAGTTTTTATAGAAACTGTTGATATATTACATCGACTTCTTTCTTCAATTTATTTGATTTCACATTATTATTTTTACAACATAAATAACTAGGTTAGTGCTGCAATAAAGCACATGTTTTTGCCGCTATTTCCCCAAATTGACGGCTGTGGAAATAAAATAAAAGCAGCTCCACATATAAAATTCCTATAGTGCACATATATCAATAAAACAAAAATGTCATAAAATCCCTGGTTTTTTTACTACTAAACTAATGCATGTGCGATAAAATAATACATTGGTTAAATTAGGTGTTATAAAATATTGCATGGAGTATATATTTTTATAGTAAATCATCAATTAATTTGATCCAAGTAATATTCTGTAGGTACCCATTTTAATATATTCTCCCGAAGTATTTTAGGCTTGTTATTGGGACAACCTCTGTAAATTAATTTCATCAAATTTTCATTAATCTGATATCGGTGGGCCGTAAATTCACATAGTCATTTTCGAAAACGTGAAATATCCCGAAAATTTAATCGGAAATTTAATAACCGCAATCAGAACAAACATTGGAGGATCTATCGTCACTTCTCCTAATCTGCGGTCCAATATCCTCCCTGCGATATTATGTGTTCCACTAAACTTAAATTAATACCTATTTTAGCGGTTCGTATATTTTGATTTGATTCCCGCCTAATTAATTTCTGAGCTAGATAGATAATTTTCGGTTTTCACCCTTATATTTATGTAGGGTTAAGCTAACAGATGCCTTATTGAATATCGGTTCTAATAAACCCCACGATTTTTTCCGATTAAATTAGACTACCTGTTGATGTTTCCATTAAATTTCCAATAAAGTCATAATATCGAATCATCGAATCATTAGAAATTCGCCCACGGTGTTTTACTAATTCATCATTTCGATTCTAAAAGGTCGATATTGCTTTGTCTAATTTGAATTTCAAATAGGGTTTTTTTCTGCCTTTATCTGTACCCCGACCTTTTCCCTGCTTATAGAGTTAAATTCGCTATCGATAATATTATTCATCTTCGTTTCGAAATAATCGCTCTCGCATAACGAAAAGAGCTAAATAGCATGGCTTAATTAAATTTGATATAGGTACAAATCATCAAAAATGTTTACAACAATTCTGGATTTTTTTGCAAAATATACCTACTCGGCTTTTGAATTAAAAGTTAAAAGCACCAGAATTAGATAACAATTCATTTTATAGTTAATATTTCTTGAATATCTTGCTACTCTTGTATAGATTTATTATGGTACGTGTTTCTGTGGTACACGATTGACAGTAAAATAATAAAATTAATAATGCAGCATTACCTATTTAAATTGCGGAATATTCAGAGGCATGATGAGGAACGTTAACGAGCGTCGAAGAGATTTTAATTAAGATACAATTTAACTCTCTACTATGGCGTTTCGGTCTTTCATAAAAGTAGAACTTATCGAATTGCGGATGCTTCGTTGTTAACACGTCTACGCTTTTCCTTTATTTCACTACTGTGACCGGATTGTGTGGAATTTTACTCGAAATGGGATGCGATACGCCACGTTTAGAAAAATTTAATTAAACCTAGCTTAATCGAAACGGATTCTTTTAGAACTAGCCGGGCGTTTCGTTATTTCGATGAATAATGTTGAATGTAGCTATTCGAAAATTAGGTGGGAATTATATTGTGCATCACAATAGAAGAGAAACTATAATAAAATGAAAAAACCATCAAATACCTGAATAAGATGAAGGCATTGCTTGTATTAAAGTTGCCGTAAAAATCTCGAGAGATGTTTCATTTCGTAAAAATTTAGGTAATAAAAAAATTGCTGGAATATTTTTATATGTTTATGGATTCTCCTTCGTATTATATACTTTTATAAAATACATTGTATCCAGATAACGTGGCATGGATCGCTCGTGGGAGCGGCGCTGCTAGCCGGAACGTTTCCATTTTCTTTTTAACCGAACACGAATAAATTCGTGCTCGTAAAATTCCGTGTACAAGAAAATACGAAAATGTTGTTAACAAGTTCAGTCAATGTAGAAAGGGCGAATGCATTGGATTTTTCAGTTCGTGTGTAAAATTATTTCGAAATAAGAACGCGCCATACCTATTGAATAAATGCAATGGAGCATGGCATGCATCAATGGTTGGTATGAGTTTAATGAATAGTATATTCAGTGTACTTATACAATTTGCAGAATATTTAATAATAAATTAAAGTAAGAGTGTTTGAACGTTTTGGCATAATTAATGAAAAGCTTATTTTATTAAATTTCTGCTGCTAATACAGCAAAATATAACATCAAAAATCTCGTTCTCGCCCAATTTACCTCATAAAAAAATTCCAGCGTTGGAAACTCATAATTTGTATATCCAATTTTTTAATGTACGTAAATGCGAAATTAATTAAGCACTGCTATATTCACATTTTTCCGGATTCTCTTTTTTCTGGAATTTCTTTTAAAGCACCATCAACATGAAAGAGAATTAATTACTTCTGATGATTTAAAATGCATCAGTTCAAAGAATTCATTTAATTAGCTTGAGATGTAAGCTTTTAAACTAACAGTTAATGGAAAACAAGAAACCAGCTAAATTAGAAATGAATAATTATAAGAGGATTGCAGAGAAAGGAGCAAAACTTGTGAGGTATCTTTTAAACTCTCCTTTGTACCTACTATTGGCAAACTTTGTAAATATCATGGTGTAAAAACTCCTTCAGAAAATCTAAAATAGCGAGGATTTTAATGGAACTAAAATTAGTTTTATTTTCGATGTCATCCCCTTCGTACGAATCTCATAACGCATCCAGAAACCGAAAAATTCGTATTTCTCCGCCGAAAAAGAGTGTTAAATGGGGAAATGGGTAATCGATTCCAACTCGAGGTGGAAAATGGAAAAAACCGGATACTCCGAATAAACGGCAACCGCCACAGACGTCGGTAGAGGGCGCTAATGCGTTCGGCACCGCCAGATATTTACTTTTCAAAATGCAAGAAGAAAAAGGGCCTCTCCCTCGATCTTCGACTTTCCTTTTCAGGGTAATTTCTCTATCGAGAAGTTTATCTTTCGGGCTGTGTCGGTAGAAATATCAACAAGTTTTTGTTAGACAACACGTTTTCCATTAGCGCGAGTTTTCCTGCCTAAATTATCTTAATAGAACTTTGCTACACAGGGCGTCGAATGTCGTCTCACCTTCCTTTTTGTTTTTTCGCAATTATTGAAATTCGCTTTTCCCGTGTACTTCGTCATTTTAAATTTAACCAATTATAACTGCGAAAACTTTCCGAATTAATAATTGTCGCAAACTTGCCACTTTTAATAAGGTTTTCCTTTATCAAGCAGCTCTCCTTTTTCCCTCGTTAGTCAGAGAATATCCTTCGGCGATTAGTTTCAAGCGCTTCAAGGAAGAAGACATATTTTCCGGAACGTTTCTCATTAGTGAATTATTTATCCTAATTTAAATCGATACCAGACTAAACTTCACTAAGTACTTGCACACTGCTAATTAACTCTTGTTATTAATTGAGTAATGTAATTATGTAAATATAACCATTATGAATTTGTGATTCGTTTAGCACCTACCCAACATTGAAGTGCTAATAGAATTTCGTATTAAAAATTATATTTTTCACTGATGCGAAGTACGAACAGAACACAATCATCCCCTAATGAAATATTCCAATTAACACCAGCAAAAACGGAATTACAGTTGGTCGTTCGACATGTTTGTATAAATATTCGCTTTGTTATGTTTTTTATAAACCGCTCTACAGGTAATTGGCGTCGACGTTTTCCCAATAGGAGAAATTCAATTTAGTCTAATTAAATTCCTTGCCGGTCTGTTGAAAGTTGAAACAACGGCGATTTGTAAAAGGGAATATTAAATTACAATCTAATCGAGTACGGTGCATGTTTTATCGTACGACACGATACTATAATGAAATTATAAACGCGTGTACTAATTATTGTCGATAGGAATTAAATTTATTTTGAATTCTCATTTCGACTTTTATTCAGAAAAGAACAAACAATAAAAACAATTAAAACAACCGCGACGAGCTTATTATTCATGTGTTGGATTTCGTTCGTGCATCTGATGGTTTTCATTAAGGATTCGGGTAAATTTTTTTCGCGTGCGTCGTTTAAAATTGTTTTTTCCCCTGAAAAAAAAAAAAAATTAACCGACGGCATGTACAGGGCTGTCTGGTTGTGTTTGAATGATATTTCGTTTGTGTTTGCTCGAGTATAATATTTCAATTAATTCGCGAATCTCGTAGGGTTTGTTTTCGTTTTGTTAGCCGTTAATTGCCAAACGAACCCAACCTAAAACCGAAGAGAAAATCGACGTTTAATAGCCGAACGGTGTAAGGTATGGAATAAATTCGGATTAGACCTGCTAAGGAAACTAAGTTCGAGATAAACAGGTCGCTGGTAAGTTTAACGACCACATTATTCGCTTTGTTTTGTTGCGAGGTAAATCCGCCAACAGGGGATCGGATAAGACGCTATAAGTTTGTTATAAATGGGCTTTAAGGTTTTCTGAATTTAGATGAAAAGCTATTTGGGAGATTCCTCTTATCTTACTGCGAGATAGACTATGTAAAAAATGAGGACATAACTTCTGAAGGAAGGGTAATTATGTAATTAATTAACTCTTTGCATTCCCTTGTCCCTGATAAAGCGACATTTAAAACACCACTGTGAAACTTTTAACCCACTGTCGCTACAACGGCGACTCATTTGTAAAGGGTTAACTTTTGCGAAACTAAAAATTCTACTAATGACAGTAATTTGGGAATATTATTGACCATTAAAACACGATTTTTGAATCGAAATAACTCGACCTTGTCACATCAATTATATTGGCACATGAGCCTATTTTTAAAAGGACGAAGGGTACGGTAAGCAACCTCGCATGCATGCAAAGCAACAATCAATATCTATAATTCAGCGCCCGGGGCTTGTGTATAAACAAATCGGTGCAAGGATATTTTCTCGAAAATTAAATTTTATATAGATTTCGCGTGCGATTTGCTACCCTTAATTCAACCCTCGAATCGTCGCGTTTCGACTTCGATCGCATTCGAAGTACCTATACCTCTTCCAATGATATTAATTTTCTTACGGCAACTCGTATCTCAAACCTCCCAGCACTGAACATGTCAGTTAATCAGCCAGTCAGTCGCGCTTGGAAGTTTATATACAGGTTTCATGAACTACCTTCAATCTACCTAAATCAATTTTTATCACGTTTCGAGTCCGTATATTCAAATTGGACTTTCGACAGCAATCGCAATTGGGAGTCCATTCAGGAAACGAATGTTGCCCACAAGGAAAACATTTTTGCAATATCACCTGTACAGCGCTGATTTATTATTCTTTCTCCCTAATTGCGAACATCCATGTATCGCTAGCCGGGTATTCCCGAAACGTATTCAGTTCGATCCTGTAAGTAGAAATAGGAATGCGGAGTGCAGTCTCTCTAGCGACACGGCTAAACGAGAACAATGGCCGAAGCCGGCTAATCCTAAAACAATTTCGCGAATAACTGCATTTGATCATTTGCTCGAGCTCGCACGTGGAGTCGCCCTTTGTGCCTTAATTAAGTAAGGCACAAGTCCGGATTACTCCGGGAATTATTGACGTAAACAACTAAAAATCGGAAATAAAACGGATTAAAGACCGAACGCTCGGAGACGTAATGATTTCTATTCGTTTTTTATTCAAGATATTGTACGAGTAAATAAGAACTTGTGGAGTATTTTTTTTGTTCGACTTGTCCACGCAACACGCAATGTCTCTTTTAAAGTATTCATTTATGTTAATGGGATTCTCTTTTGTTTTCCAATTCCGTAATTAAGCTAAAATATTCCATTGTTACCAACCCTAATGGTCGGGTTGTGTTTAAATTCTTCTCGTATGAGACTCTGAAAGGCCGTATTAAAACTTCAGTATCGGCCGAATTTAGGCAATTAGAGGAGTAGAGAGGAGCTTAATCATTAATTATTTATGCCGGAAATAGTATTTCTTTAGAAGCTACTTGTAGAGCTTTGGATTCATTTGATTTAATTAAGTAACTTGTACAATCAGTCACACATGTTTGTGAATGTTTATAATTGATAATTGCTGGATTACATTGTGATTTTAATTTCAAATTAATTCGACTTGTTAATGCATTATGCGCAAGTACAAGCTAATGGATTTTCTTTAATTGTCTCAAATTGATTTTAACTAACGCAATTAGCATAAAGTACAGCGAAATAAATCAGTTTAATTTATCGCAAATGTAATTCGCAGTCTGTTTGATTTTACAATTGCATACATTAATTTACAATCTATACATACGAAAATATATCCATTTTGTGCGTGGAATATCAATTTTCAGTAATAATATCATCGTATTGCAAATAAATTTAATCTCCGTCAAATTATTTATGGAAGCGCCTCATTATTAGCAAACTAAAATGTTAGTAAGATACAATAAATTCCGAAGTTACAGCACTGCATTTCTCGCTGAATTGCATCTCCCGGTGATCGATTGGGAACTTGCAACCAGCAGAGAGGATTCCATTTCTCCGCGCGAATGGATTTTTGCTCTTCGTTGGGCGTACTTATACGTTTCAGGACGTTGTGAATTGAACGATCGGAGATGTAGTTTTAATATTTTATGAATTGTTTCGTGAATTCGTAATCGTTCGTCGTTTAAAAGCAGCGTTACGGCCGCAAATCCTCTTTCAACTTTATCGGAAAATAAGCTCTTTACATCCAAAGTACCTAAGTAGGTTTCAACAAATAATATTGATGTTGGGAAATGGCCAAGACCGCCGACGAGAATTCTACTAAAATGTTTCGTAGAGGTAAAGTTTACTTTGTGTATTCTTGGGTGACTGCACATTAGTTATAGACGCAGTGAAAATTGTTAACACATTTTGGTGGGATTAAACTATTAACTAACATTTAGTTATTATAACTTAACAATTTTAAAACTTCCACTCAATTCCTGATGAAAACGTACTCCCTCATAACGCATTAATCTCTCCGAAAGATTATAAATTATAATTCAACAACTATTCTCCTGTCGCGGAAAGGACTAATGTTAATCCGCAAGGTCGGTTGGGCCATGCGGTATATCCTTCCTTCCACCAGAGACGGTCTGGATTCCATCCTTCCTGTCAGTTAGTCGCTCCAATACACGGAAGGATAAAGGATCATTCTACGCTACCGGAGCGTTAAGATATCGAGGAAGCATTTTCCACACAACCACGCCACGTCGATTATAAATCCTTTATTATAGTTTGCGTATTCGGTTTTCCTTAATGCGATTTAATCAGATTGGGCCAGCCGGGAGTGGATGTGCACGTCCGACACGACATGGACGGCCCTCCAGGCTCCGCCGCCGTCCTTCATCTCCAATTCCTCGTCAACGAGGGAGCCCTTATCTCGGCCACCGCAGACGACACGCTACACCTTTGGAACTACCGACAGAGGATTCCGCAGATCGTGCAGAGCCTCAAGTTCCAAAAGGAAAGGTATCGCGAACGCGGCGGAATTTCCAAAGGGCCTTAACGCCGGATATTTCTAATGCTTTTTCTTTCCAGGATTACGTACATGCATCTTCCGTTGCAGTCGAAGTGGCTGTACGTGGGCACGGAACGGGGAAACGTTCACGTAGTTCAAATTGAAAATTTCAACCTTTCCGGTTACGTAATAAATTGGAATAAAACCATAGAAGCGTAAGTGTAATAACGAAACACTCGACTAGCGAACGATGTTTATTTGTCTTTTGTAGATCGCGAAAAACCCATCCCGGTTGTATAATACATTTAAGTGATAACCCATTAGACGCTAGTAAAGTAAGTGCGTTCGAGAAATGATGGCAATCCGATATAAATTCCCTTTCGCTTTCAGTTGTTAATTGGATTCGAATCTGGACAGGTAGTTATGTGGGACCTTAGGAGTAAAATAGTGGACATGAGGTGGTTGACTAGCGAATTAAGGTCCGTTACGTGGCACCATGAAGGAAAGCAATTCATGTGTTCACACAGCGACGGTACATTGACCACGTGGAGTTTAAAATCACCGTTGAAATACATACATATATCTCAACCTCATGGTACGGAAATTGTTTAACATCATACCATTAATATTGAGAGTTTTGTTTTTGTATTATAGCGAAATTTACCAAAGATGGAAAACCAGAACAGTGCAAACCGATATCCAAGGTGGAATGGAAAACGTCTAGGACGGGGTAAGTTGTCTATTTTATTTACACCAATTCTTGAGGTATATGAATACATATTTTAGGGAAGCATATGTGATATTTTCTGGTGGGATGCCTTATGACCAAGCTAGTAGAACTCCTTGTATAACTGTTGTATATAGTAAAACCACTACCGTTCTCGAAATGGAACACAACGTAATAGATTTCATAATTCTTTGCGAATCCCCTTATCCTAGTGGTAAGTTGAAGCGAACCGGTCACACGGCATTAATTCCCGCTTAACGAACGTGACCGTTTTTCAGAACTCCAAGAACCCTACGCAATCATAGCTCTTCTCCAAAACGATTTAGTTATAATGGATCTCCAATCGCCCGGTTTTCCGTGTTTAGAGAACCCCTATCCGATGGATATACACGAATCGCCCGTCACGTGCTGTAGTTATTTAGCGGATTGCCCCGCCGATCTCATACCGGCCTTCTACTCGGTGGGCAGAGCGGGGGCGATGAAAAAAAGCGGATTTTCCGAGATGGATTGGCCCGTCAACGGCGGCACGTGGCCGGCGCACGCTTGCACCTACGCGGAAATCATCATGACCGGGTAAAATAATCACGTTGTGTCACTCTCGTAATTTAATCGATGGATTTTTAACAGACACGCCGATGGCAGCGTGAAATTCTGGGACGCCAGCGCCGGCACGTTGCAGGTCCTGTACAAACTGAAAACCGCCAAGGTATTCGAAAAACCGAAGTCCAGATCGCTCGAATCCGAAGACGATCCGTTCGCCGTTCAAATCCTCTCACTCTGTCCCGAATCGAGGAAATTGTGCGTCGCCGGCGCCTCCAGCCACGTCATTCTGTTCACGTACAAAAAGACCGAAACCGCCGACGAGGTGACCGTGCTCGAAGTGCCCATCACCTACGAGGTGCCCGAAGAGGGCGAAATATCGCCGGACTGTCAATTCTCGGGGCCGGGAAGCGCCGGCTCCGGCACCAAATTAGACATGCTGGACTTCGACAATAAGAAGGTAACCGTTAACGAATCGATTCCTAATTCCGCTCATCCCGGTCTTTACAGGACGCTATCACGTTGAAAGTTAAAACGGGCGTGCAGAAGAAACTTCCCGGATTTCAAGCGCAATTAGTGTGTTTAACGCCTTGGAATAACGGAGAACCTCCTAGTCATATTACTGCTTTAACAATTAATAGTTCATACGGATTGTAAGTATTTTATTTAAGGGACTCTGAATTCACTTCACAATGTACACCGAATTTGTTTCTCCCGCGATTTATAGAATGGCGTACGGCAATGAAGCCGGCATTGTGATAATAGATATAGAGCAAAGGGTGTGTCTTCTGAACGTCGGCAGTCCGGATTTGTACGGCGCCCAGGATCCCTATTCGCGCGTGCCGAGGAGCCCGAAGAAGAGCCAAGTGGTGACCGAAACGTTGCCGGTGAACGCCGATAGGGAGGAGAAGCAGCCGCGAAGCCCGAGCATCGATCAGGTTAGTGATTTCGTCGCTTCTTATACCACGATCTATTATTGATTATATATTTTATCGATTGGTTATTTTTATCAGCGTGTTGATTGGTATTCAACGCGCGATCAATTTTTTTAGTTAACGTTACTTTTTTTCGTTTTCATGATCCACCCACAAGTTGATCATTTAGGACGTTAGGCTATATAAATGGAGTTAGCAATTGCGGCTACGCTGTGGGAAGAGTCATTTAGTGATTTAGCGAGCTTCGGGAAAGTTGACAGAAATAATAAGTTAGAGCTTTTGAAACGAGTCGAAATTGGCCCGTATATTCATTTCTTTAGGTAATTTCGATACCGGTAATTTCGATTTCCGTACGGATTACTATAATATTTAGGCGAGATGGATTGTGAGACATTTATGTAGTTTGCTACACTGTAAAAATACAACACTAAACTTCATGTAAAGTATCTAATAACCAACGCACTTTGTCGAGTATATAATATCATATTTTTTAAAGGCAGTGTGACAGTAATAATCGTTTTTTTTTTCTATTTTATATACATAAATTTCCGTTTTCATTATAATGTAAATAAATTCGTAAATCTTCCCACAGCGACTTTGCTCACTAATTTCACGGAAGTACGATTATTATACAAACCCGCTGCAAGCGTTCTATGGCCAAAAAAACCAAAATTTTCTATTACTAATTTTGTCGCTAATTTTGCCAAATAAGTTGCTCGAACTCGGCTTTTGTATACACCCAATTTTATGCATGATTTAGATGGGAAGATCCCCAGAAAGTCCATTTTCCTTTGCCCCTTGCCCCACACCTGTAGAGCAAGCCACCGAAGCGTTGGAAGAGGAGAAAGCCATGCCCATACCGCAGAACCGTCGGAAATCCTCGACCTGGAAGGGTTTCAATCTGAAACGTCAATTATCTAGGGTAGATATCAAAATAAAGAATTCCCTCAAAGATAAGAGGGGCAGCATATTTTACAATGACGCCAACTCGGGACCTGAATGTCCGGAGGAGAACGTCGAAGACGCCGAAACCACGTCGCCGGAATCCGATGAAAATACAATTGTAGACAATCAAAGCGTTATCGATTTGAACGTGAAACGCGAGGACCAAATCGCCGCGGCCGCCCTGGAGAACGACATTATCGAGTATTCGCCAGAAGAAGAACCGGAATTTCCTCTGATGGTCGGATCGTTAGGTAATTCGGCGGAATGCCAAAGAAGAAAAATGGGTTCGATCACGAGGCCTGATAACTTGGAACTGAGCGAAGATGGCTTGCCGATACGCCCGCCGAGGCAAAAGAAAAAACAGCAGCAAGACAAGAGGGACCAAAGACTGTTGTCAGTGCCTAATATTAAATTCCAAAGAGCGGACGCTCAAAATTACAGAGATTTAAGGGATAAGGATGAAATAAACGCCGTTAGCCCGCAAGCCACTTTCACCGGAAATCTTAGGCGACGTTTCAGTAAGTTCTAACTCTGAACCTTTAACCGTTTTTATCCTTTACCTCCTTTTAGTCCGAACTTCCTTTTTTTATATTAATTGAACAGTCAAATGGTACGATTCGACTTCTTGCACATACTCTTATGGCTTTTTCAATTTGCATTTGACTGTTCGAATCGGAAGTTTTTAGAAGTGCCTGTGTAGGGTGATTGGATTTTTCTAATAATTCAACAAATATTAGAAGAGGAATGTCTGAATATGCATTTTATTTAACTAGCGTAGCCTTGGATAAAAGTATAGTACATTACGAAAATGTATCCTCCGTGATTTACCCAAGATATACAGGACGTATCGCGAATATTTCGTTTATAAATATTAGTTTTATACAGGATCTTTTTATACACTCTGGTAAAAATGGTCCCTATGTTTTAAACGAGATGAAACGTCCTGTCTATCTGCGACACTACTAAATTATTACCTGGTTCTTAAATTTTGTTTGGATAATTTGGTTTTCCGTGTTGGCCTTTTTGCTCTGTTTGTGTTTTTGTTTAATATGTTTTTTTAACACTCGCTGTTTTTTTGTAAATTTAACCAAACATTTTTATACATAACATACAGTTTTTGATCGAATTCAATTACAATAACATATACACGAATAATACAATTTACAACTTCAGGTACTTTTGTTTTATATTACTGTATTAGGGCATTCAATAATACGAGATATTTATTTCTTGGTTTGATAAATTTTGTTTATATTTTATGTGTGTTTGTGAAATACAAAGAAAGAATTTAAAAACGTAGAATGGCTTTATCTCATGAACTAAGAATAATATCTGAAAATGCTGGAGGCAATTTCTGGAAAACACATTCTGATATCATCTTTATTTCATAAAATACAGCCGCAAGTTATTAAATTGTTACCTTTGTATTCATATGTACCTGCTGCTGTTATTTGTAATATTTTTCTTATAAATAGCCAATTTTGTTCAATAATTTGTCAGTTGTAAAGAGTTCTCTATTTCCCTCAATAGAACACCGTTAAAAACTTGCTGATGAGTTCAAATTTTTTAAAGAAAAATTTAATTAGGTGTTGAAAACATTCGAAGATCTTTTCTGTTAAGTTCACTTCTCATTATTTTTGTTATATAAAAATTAATACATCTTTAAATCATCATATTAAATACATATTAAATAATTCATATCTCATCGTTTATTTTTATTTTTCTGGTGTTTCTTCTAAACAAAATAATTTATTTCATTCCAAGATGTAGTTTGGTTAGTACATTTCCTCCAATCATCTACCAATTTATTTCAAAACTATTGGTTATTCATCAATTTGAGTTGAATTTATCACAACAGCAAATCATTGGTTTCGTTCGTGATCAAATTTTACGTTTGCTCTCGTATATGTTATTGTGATTAATAAATACATACATTGATCGCTGTTCGCTAGAGATACACATTTCTTTTATTAACGCTTTCTTCCAGCGAGCATCAGTGGGTTTTTGACTTTGTTCTCGGTGGCTTTGGCGCATTATAAAGGGCGAAGGAGGCAGCCTCAATTGCGTGGCGTACCTAACGAGAGGGCTTTGGGGTAGGGAGTCACGTAGTTTTAATTGTAGGACCTGCCCTAGCGCCACATAGCGGCTTTATAGAACAGCTAAACTGCCTTAAATATTATTAACAGTACTAATATAGTGTGCGTTATTGCGTATTTCAAAGTGCGGCTTCTACTCGTCCTAGAATCAATCATTGCTCATATCACGTACATATTTCTTTTATATTATACATAGATTATATATTGTCTTTGGTTTTTTTTTACTTCCAAAGGTAGCACCGCCATCCGCAGGTTTGATTGTTTTATAATCGTTGAATAAATTTGCTTGTTTTATCTTTTCTTTATCCATAATAATTATATAAATGGATATAATTTTGACTAGTACCCGATTAATTAAGGGAAATCTATCAAATTGTCATCTGGAAATGAATCCTTGTAGGATTAGATTAGAAAATTGAAGCTGAATAATTTTTTAATGCTATAAATCTAGAAAATATTTATTGTAACTTTTTATTATGACTATCAGTATTTTAGTATTTTTTATTTGATTTACTTTAGCTGTTGCAGAACTTATTACGACCGGATAGCTTCGAAAAAATAATCGTTACTCCCTTTCACGGAAACGGTTAGAATTTTAACGTTTTGTTTGCACTGAATTTAAAGGTTTTCCTTTTTATACATTTTCAATTCACATTCCGAAATTACTCTTCACATTTTTAAAGTTGTTTTTGAGCACTTAATTTTCCGATTTATATGCTTGAATTTCGCATTTTCCAGCAACTTTTTGGCATGGCATTTAACGAGAATGCTGATTTTATAAACCGCAGGATTTTTATCAAATTTCATCTAACATACGCGTAACATCGTGCATTTAAACGATTTAAAATCGATGGCGTTGGTACTGTCGGAATGTCCGTTGTCTGTTAACGTGCTGGTGTATAAGTGGTGCTGGTACTTGGATAGATAAACGGCGTGTGCAGTCCAGCTTCGACCTGTCCTTCGGGTAACGTCTCCTCGACAGCTGCAGGAGGTCGCGTACGTCCAGACCCGCCGCGCCGATCACGATCCCAAGGTACTCGCAAATTGCACAAGTGCCTGTCGACGGCTAGCTACTCTGAGGAGGGATGCCACTCGCTAGGCCCCTCGTCGGCAATCCCCACGGCCGCCCAGCGACAACAGTTGATGGTCGCTCGACAATATTGCAGTTTTGGTAGTACACAGTCACCGCGCTAAATTATTATTATTACCATTATTATTATTATTATGACTCACCCGGTACTATTATTGCGACACTTATTACGGCGGTTGTTGCTCGTTTCACAAGCATCGATTTATTTAGATTGACATAGTAATTTTTGAAACTAATTGGATTTTTCATATTTACTCTGTTACTCATTTTCTCTTTAATTTTGGTTTTTCTCCATTAAATATTTTGAGCTAAACATCATCTAAAACTGGGATAAATGGGAGGAACCTCTTACTTTTCATTAAAAAATCCACGAGGTTCTACTTCAATAATTAAGAAAAAATCCAATTAAGCTTATTTAAAAATTACTTCTATTTTCACCAGGATGAATCGGTTGACCAATTTTCAAGGAATCTGCTGATTCGACATCGAAATCGTCAATATTTTGGACGAATGCATTTTAAATTTGTTCAAATGACTTTAGGACTATCCTTATGATAAGAAATGTTCATTATTTTTGTTATGCAGGCTGCGATTCCGATCAGAATAATTGACTTGCGAAGGGGACACGACAATTTGTCGATGGTTGCAGGAGAAAGTAAATCCTTTGATTTTTATTAAGTATACATATTTACTAATTTGAAAATTTGTATAGCACTTGAGGTTGGTTTAGACTTTGAGTAATACTAAAACTCGTATTTGGTTTGTACAGCAGTTTGTCATAGAGTTAATTAATTTTGAAGTTCGATATGGATCACGTGTAATTAATCATCTTCAGAACGTCTTACCTGTATACCTGCACTTGGTTTTCCGCTATTCTTGTAGCTCCTAGAAACTAACTTTATTCTGTAACAACTCAACTAATATCTTCTTGTAACTTTAATTTTAAGGGGTCGTTTATCTTTTAACAAGACCTTAGTTGATAGAAAGTGTTTTTTCTAGGATGTACAAGTATATCAAAAGCTATCAATGATTATACATGTGTTTGTGTATCAGGTAAGCAATATTTTCGTTTCATTTCTTATTGTTCCATTAATTAATCCCTTGTATACTGGTCAATCTATTAACCTGGATAACACCTTTTCTTTAGAATGTCTGCCGTTAATATTACAGATTAGGAATTTTATTTTAAAATTAACAAATTTTTGCCACTTCCTTTCTTTCATTATTTGTACATACTATTAGTTTTCATTACTTTGTTTTTATTAACTAAATTAGATTTTGAGTTTAATCCGCCAAGTTCTTTAAAAATGTAGTTACGTTTTATTTTATAAAAAAGTAAAAATTGCTGAAAACTTTCATTTTATTACTTTATCAGCAATAATTTTGATGACAATCATTGCAGATGCTTGTAAAATTGTAGATATTCCTGTTACATTTGAAAATAGTTAGTAAACGATTTGATTCTGTTAACCACTTCACTTTAGTTGTAGGTTCTCAGTTAATTTTCGTTCATATGATATAAAATTCGAACAGCAATAGCAGTACCTTATTTTTTGAGCTACTTTTGAATTTTTGCATACATTTTATGCGTTTGAATAGTTTGTAGTTTTTGAAATCACACTGTAGTATTTTTTAATCACGGCCCTTAGCGAACATCTCAGGATTAGCAGAGTTTATAAAATTGGCGATTTTTTAAGCTCTGGCCTTTGAAATTGTGTGTCGGCGTAGTTGTAAATTTTCTCTGTAAAACTAAAATTTTCCGAACACAGCTGTATCTATATTTTTCACATTGTTTTTTCAACTTATTTGTTTATTTGTTTTTTTCAGCATGCCCTTGAGAGGTGACTTGTACTTCCAAACCTGTATTTCACTGAGAATTCGATAATTTCAATAATCTTTTTTCAATCTGATCTGTGTTCTAAACTGTGTGCCTATTGTCCGTCCTGTTTTTTATGAAAGCTACCTTTTTATCTTATCTTGATGTTCAATGTTGTGCACATCTTTTAAGTGTTTTTTTATTGATTGCATCAACACTCTGTATACACTGTGTCTAAAGTCGAGCGCTACATTCGTCCGCCGATTCATCGCGCCGAAGCCGCGCCTCTCCACAGTTCGACTGATTCTCTCTTTCTACTGTTTGCAGCGCTCGAACATGGACACTGTATATTGCAGTAATTTTTTTATTTTTTTTTTCTTTAATTTTGAATATTTCCTATTCCGTCTACTAATTTTTCATCTTTAAAAAATTATAAATTAGGTATTCCAAATAATTAGAGATCATATTTATAGTCTCTTAATTAAATTTAATAATCTGTACCTAATTAATTTAAGTAAACATATCTTAAGCACCATACCACATTTTTTTTAAATTTTAGAACATTATTAATGTTTTATAATGATGCAAATAATTATGTTAAATAAGAAATAAAATGTTATGCAAAAAGTACGCATATAAATTGCTATTTTATACATTATCTGTTCGAGTGTTGATGCAGCTAGTCAGTTCTGACCGCAGATTAAATTGGTCCGATAACAAAAAGGAACAAAATCGATGGCCATTACTTTTTTGAATTAATATTTTTTTATTCATATTGAACAATGTTAGGTAGTAATAGTGCTTTTGCACGGACTGTTGAAAACACCTGACCCCACTGTTGACTGATTTCTTTTCTTTATCCGTTATTCCTTTTGTGTATATTTTTTCAAACAAAAGCAATACCCAAAATATAATCTAACAGTAAAAAAAGCAAGTTTTTATTATAATATTTTAAAAATTTTAATGTTTATAGTAGTTTCTCTGAGTCTGTTTATACATTTTTATAAATTATATAAGTTAAATACAATAAAATTGAAGTATTGTCTTATTTCTATACTTCCTTTAGTAGATAGACAACAATTTTCTGAAATTGACAAATATTTTAATAAAAACGTGTTTTTTTTTAAATTTCTTACTTGTAATTCTAATTATTTTTTATTAGGAATGCCTCTAACAGCATGCTTCAATCTTATTTATACTGATAAAGTTACATGTATATGGTTTTACGTACAAGGTAAACATTGGAAATCTTAGGATGCGGACGAAATATTAATTTATCAATTGTAAATTTATAGACATCTTAAAATATTAGACGCTCTTTCTATTGTAGATTTCCAAAATACCCTATATTTACTGCTATTGCTCTTTTTTTTGCATGAGCACCTCGATTTTACCGAGAAAAATTTTGCTTTATCGTAGTTTTGATTTATATTATCTCGCTTTTGCGCTGCTCATTTTTTATTAAGATAACTCAAAGAAATAACATTAAACAAAGTTAATCATTAATAAATTATTTTTGATTAATTTAAATAACGATTTGTAATAGAATGTAGGTACTAATTATTCAAAATTTTTAATTATACATGAATTAAATTGTCAAATTTAATGTTGATGTTAAATTACTGTTGATAGTTACCTACATAACGAACTTATTTTATAGTTCATTAAATTTAGAACGAGTAATAACGTTTATGTAATGATAATTATTAATTTTTGATAATTAATGAAGTAATTACACAGACAAAATCAGGTGAAAAGTGTTTCAATATGTATAAAGTACGATAGAAATAATTGCAGACGTGAGAAAACTATGCGCATTGGTTTGTGCAAATTTAAAAAAATCAAATCACGTCTCCAGTTATTCTTGCTGCTCTGTACCCACAGCTAAACAAGAACGAAGCACATTTCTACCTGATCCGTATAACATTTACGTAAAACTATATAAATCAAAAGAAAAATTAATGCTTTTGCGTGCGCATGTATTTATAATGCTACTATAGTCGTTCGTTCGAATAGCTTTTACAAGTTTTTACTAAAGTATTTTTCATTTTATGGGTCGCATAGACAAACTGGACAGCTCGTTTTCGAGATCGAGATCGTCATCGATGAGCTCATTGGAGAACATCACCTCCGAATCGATCCAATGCCTCGCCTTCGTCGATTCCTACATGAAAAAATCCGGTAATCAACAACTGTTTCCAACAAAACCGCTTTACAAAACCGTTTTTTTATTATATTTCAGAACAATCATTAACCCCGACTCTATGGGTAGGAACCAGTCTGGGCTCGGTGATAACGATTTACATAACACCACCAGACGCCGATAGTCGATCTTCGCAACCGGTGGTCGTCTCTTTAGTCGGAGCCACCATTTTCAGACTGAAAGGATCCATTTTAACCATGTCATTCCTCGACTGCAACGGGTCCCTCATACCGTACTCCTTCGAATCCTGGAGGGACGAACAAAGAGAGAAGCGAGACAGTAAGATTTCTTGCACCTCCAGTCGAACATCGGATGATTAAGTGAAGATAAAACGCGTTTTTTCTTAGGAACACCTACGAGAAACAACATTCGGATGAGCCCCACGCTGGGAGGTGGAGCGGAGAGCGTTCGAAGCGACAATCTGTCGGATAGACAATTCGTGGTGATGGCCAGCGAGAAGCAGGCGAGAGTGGTCGCGTTGCCATCGCAAACGTGCGTCTACCGCCAGCAATTAGCAGACGCCGATTTCGTGGTGAAGGCCGAGGTCATATCTATGAGGGGTGAGTGCTTGCCGATGGGGAATCGTAGAGGGCACGATTGATATTTGGAACGTCGTGGTTTGTTTTCAGATAGCGTATGCTTAGCCTGTTACGTGTCGACCGGGCATTTAACGGCATACAGCTTACCCAGCCTAAGGCCGCTCATAGATATCGATTTTTTACCTCTGTCGGAGCTTAGGTGAGATTTTTTTATCCGAATGATCGTTCCCAATCCTTCAGGTTCTGTGTTTTCGAAAATGATTTAATGAAAAAAAAAGACACTGATTAGCTATCGCCGCACCGTTGTTTTTCTACTGTGCTTATACAATAGACATCGTTTTTGAAAATTTTACGAAAATATTTGCGTTCATAATGAAGAAATTTGGCTATTTCTTTTTTTGAAAACGATGTTTTGTCACAGCACGGCGGTTTTCAGCATTGGTCTTTTTTACCGTTCAAAAAGATTTTTCTGCATGCTCGACAATTTGTATAGAATTTACACCTTATTTAAATTCCAAATTAAATAACGAAACACTATAAATATTTTATGTATGTAGATGGGATTATAATGTTTCTAAATGTAGTGGTCACGAACAGGCGATTAAAAGTTGTCTTATGCATTTTAATTACATACATACCTACGTTGAATACTATTTATTCCATAAAATAATTAAGAAATATCGATTTTTCGAATAATTAGTTTCTCTAATTACCAAGTCCATAAAATCAACATTGAAATATAAATGTGAAGGAGAAGGAATTGGAAAAAAGACACCAAACTATTTGGTGGGCGAAGTTGAGATTTTAAATACCACAATTTATATCTTCGAAAATATGGCGAAGGAACAAGATAAAAACTCCAAAATTTTAGATGCAATTTATGGTGTAGGGTATTTAATACAAGGCAACTTTTAATCTGCACGTTTATAGCCCACCCTTTAAATACACACAAATAATTACCCATTAGCAAAACTAATTACGTTGATCCCTACATTTAAACTTAATTGTCCACTAACTTAAAGTGCTCGTGGAAGAGCGCTCATAAATGTCTAACCTCTTTAAATGTTAGGAGACTGTCTCTAATCTGATTTTTCTAACACCTCTTCGATGACCTAGTTGCTTCTAATCTACCTGTGTTACCCTGCTAGTTTTCAGACACAATCTAACAAAGGCATAGTAGACCCAATGTTATCGATTTGGGGCCAACAACTCATTGTAAACGAGGATACTGACCAGTAAGTTTTCAAACATTTGGTCTAAAAAATGTTCGTGCTTATTATGAATAAGTAAACCAGTAATAAGTAATATTATAGAAGTTTTGGAAAATATCTCGGCATCAGTAAAAAGTGTCAAATAATTATAAGTGAGAGAAAACGTGAAAATTAACTAGAAATATGGATTTACATTTATAACTGTTTGACACGAATTCAGCTGAAGTAAATGTAAAAATTTGCGAACGTCTCTAAAGCATCAGAATGAGTAATATATTGAGTAAACGTTGAAGAAAAATGCAGTATAGTGATAAATGTGCAAAGTAAACAGGTATATTCACCATTTTTATACTGTGGAAATCATAAGGAATCAAAAGCACAACGAACACACTTTTCCATTTCCGAATTATTAGCTTGGGCACAATTTTACTTGCACTGCATTTTGAACGAACAGCATGAATCTCTTAGGAGTTCTGTCAGCTCTGTTTTTTACCTTTTTCGTCTGGAATTTAAATTTTATTCTTTCCGAAAGAAATCTCAGTTCTGCCTTTTTATTCCAGAATCAAGTAAATTCAACATTTTACATATTGATTATTTAATAATTTAAAGGCGGAATGATGGTTTTTTCGTTTCCTCTATTTATATCATTAATAAAACAAAATTTTCAAAAAAAAAATTGCATGATTTTTTACTACAATTTTAACTTTTTATTAATGGGTAAGTTTATTCATCATTAAATTTGCTTACTAATTGGCATTCATTCATTATATGGAGTTGACTTGGTAGCATTTTGTCTATCCAGTTCAATTATTAATCGTTGTTTTAATTAACCTTTGTTATTTTTCTGTAAGTAACCACAAAACTATTTCTACTTTTAATCGATCGAAGACAAATTTCCAATCAATTCGAAATCGACCCTTCTCAATTTCCCGGATGTTCTAGAATCACGAGGACGTTCAACTTTAGCAACAGAGGACACGGATTGTACTTAGCCTCGCCGTCGGAGCTGCAAAAATTCACCTTATGCAATGAATTTTGGTAAGTCACCCATCAATTCTAACCTTCTAAAGCGCGCTAATTCGTACGTGCCGCAGCTCGAACCTCACCGAGATGATCGGTGAACTCTTCCTGCCGATGGAAATGCCCGAGCCGCCGAAAGAGGGCTTCTTCAAGGGACTGTTCGGCGGAGGGATAAGATCGCTCGATAGAGAAGAGCTATGTAAGTTTCATCTACAGGAATCGAGTAGTGGAATGATGTGTATGAAACGCTGGTGGTTTATTTCAGTCGGGGAATCGAGCGGGAAACCGAGCAAAGCGGTGGCGAAGCACATTCCCGGCACGCTCACTGACCTCAACCAGAGAGCGACGACGGCAAGCAGCGAGGTGAGCAGGGCCCACAAGCTGATGCTGGAGCGCGGCGACAAGCTCAACCAGCTGGAGGAGCGCGCCGAGAAGATGCGAAACGAAGCCGAGAATTTCTCGTCGTCGGCGCACGACCTAATGCTCAAATACAAAGACAAGAAATGGTACCAGTTGTGAAGTGCTTGTTTCCTCATTTTGCGTTCTTACATTCCATTATGGCAAATAATGGTTGAATTATAAAGAAACTGTACAGTTTTTCGTACTAGTGGTAATAGTTTGTAGATGAATGAGTAAGTAATTGATCTCTCTTTTTTTTTCCGCGATAAAGTTTCACCGCCTTCTCCGTCCTCCGTTTGTATTCTTCCCCACTTCAAATTAGTGCTTGTAACTCCCTAAAACTTCATATTCTTCCTTCGAAATCCTACTTTCGACAGCGTTTTCCTCCGAGCGAGATTCGTTACTTACTAATTCATAATTTCTTGAACATAAATGCAAATTGTGATATTCTACTTCTGGCCGCATAAGGACAGATTGCGATAACTTTTAATTAGAAGTACCTAACATTGATTTGTTACGAGGTTCGCGAACCTACAAAAATTCACTGGCATACTTGACGTATGTTTGTAGAGTAGAGAAATTTTGAAACGCTTTCGTGTAAATTTCTAGTAGAAAAATTCGTTCGTGTTTGGATCGCTCACGATATGAACTATCAAACCGCAGTTATAGTTTTCCAGAAGTATTTATAGTTCTCCAATGAAAGTTTGAATATCAGACTAGTAACTAATCAGTAGTTGAGCAATGGTTAAATTTGTATAAAAAATACCACTTGAGCAAATATACTGATTGGTTTTTATACTGGTCAAATAGTCATTGGGAATAAAATTCTTTCCATTAAAAGGTTGTATCATTTATGTAGCTTTATTTAGAAACTAGGAAAAGAAGTACTGCTCAATTTTTTTTAATTGATAATCCAACCAAAATTTCGACCTGATTTTAGAAAATCCCTAAAGTATTGTAGGTCTTCCTATTTTCACCTATTACTCATTCTTCGCACATCCAAAATACTTCTATATGCACATAGATTCTTCCTAATTTATTTCTATGCACATTATTTTTATTTTGCGGGCGTTGATATCGTTTGCGATCACTATAAGTGCATAAGATTTATTCGTTTATACTTGGAATTGAAATTATTTTAATCACTGCACATTTCGAAAGTATTTTTCGTTCGTATATACAAGAATTTCACTGAAGAGGAGTTTTAAGAGATGAATTTATACCAAATTTATCGAATGCGTAGATTGGCTTATTTAATTGTGAATTTAAAATATTTCCGAAATGTCTGGAATAAATTCTGCATGTATATAAAAAGCTATAACCGTAGAGAAACCATAATTAATGTAAATATGTACTAAAAAAATTTGTTCTTTTTATCTGATAAAAAACATGTTATAAGTATTTGGAAGACAATAAGGTGTAAATGTTTCTTTAAAGGTACACGTTCATTCCTCCGATGATTTTATTTACACCAAACACGATTTCTCTGTAAATTTTTCGCGATTACAAAAAAAACCGACGAGGCATATCAGAAAGAGTACCTATAAGAGGAATGTTCTTTATTATAAAGATGTTGACGCGACATGTAGTTTATCTTATATTTTATACAAATGGAATTATAAAGTTTACGGAGAAAACTGAAGTTTTTCGTAATGATCTACGGCCGGTTCGCTTAATTTTTTTAATAACTGCAGTAAATGGATGAATTTTGTATTTCTATATACAGGGCGTTCTGCATAAGTACCGACACAAAGTAAGGGCCTGTAGGGGAGCTTTAAATATGTTGTTTAATAACCTTTAATTTTAAAAACCAAAAGAATTAAAAAAGTTTTAAATTGAAATTACCTATAAAATGATCTACATAATAATTTTTTAAATCATCAAACAGGTATAAAAAATTCTGTAAAGTTGTAAGGGAGCATCATTCCTGATGAGCCCTTTAAATTAGATCAATTGATCTGTTTTAAATTTAAACCGAGATATTAATTTCTTTTGTAACTCCACTTTGAAAACCTTATACAACATATTTTGGGCACCTCTACATGCCCCTACTGTGTCGGTTCTTATGCGGGACACCCTGTATATTTATCTACTATTATAATAGATTTTAATAGTCCATATTAAGTGCTATTTCAGTTTTTCTTTTTTGAAATTTATACTTCACCATTTTAACAATGTTTTCCTATAGATTAAGCAAAATTAAATAATAAAAATTAAGCAAACGGTTCGTAACGTTATATATAGCAAGCACAATTAATTTTCAAGTACACTTTTGAGCCGTCAACTTTACCATTTTCGCAATATCGAAAATGATAAACGCCAGACGGGCGCAAGGAACCCTTCTAATTGTTTAAACGTCTTCCTATTTCCCCATTATATATTGCCAAATGTACCTATAACCACTTGAAAATCAAATAAAGATGTGAATATGTGTTAGTAGTTTTATAGATGAAAATTCGGTTAGTGACAAATGTTATAATTTTACTTGTCTATGGTGCACTGAATGAGCTGTGACAGTAGAAGAAATGAATATACTAGAATGTAGCTGTTTAACGTCAATTTTTCGCTATATGAAATGGAATTTACTTTATTGTAATAATTCTGTGTCCATCTCATTCAGATTTAATTTTCGAATAAAATATTGTATCCCGACAGTCTGCATACAAAAGCGTTATATTTATTATTTATTCGTAATTGTATAAAAACCACCGTTTTTTTAATATTTGCTTGTTTCATTTTAGTTGGCTTACAAAGTAAACAATAAAATAATAACATCCATTACGGATGTAAATTTTGTTATAAATATGATATTTTGAAGCAGATTGTTTAAAGGGCTTTAATTGTAATATGGAAAATTTAAATTTTCGTTAATTTTATTATTCGGAAGTGGGAACAATTGTTATTATATATTGAGAATATATTATTGTATAATAAATAACGCTTGATTTTGAAATGTCCTGTTTTTGTGATAATTTATAGAAATATTTAGTTCCCATTTCATTGTAACTTGTTAAGCTATATTAGTGAATAAAAAAGTATATTACTGTTCTATTAATAAACGAGAATTTGTTTACGAGATACATCTTTTATTTATCTTTCCCTGTGAACCTCTTCCTTTCTGGATATCTTATATTTAACTAGGTTTTTTTTGGTGCAATTTCAAGTCAACGTGCATTAGGATTTCAATGGTCTCGAATGCTTTCTTTTAACAAAATTCACTTTACTCACTATTTTTAACAAATTACGCCATATAAATAAAAGTATTTATATCATCGTCGTCCCTCCTCATATACTTATGCTCGATCAGCCACTCCAATTGTTCCTTTATCATCTTCTTCGATGGCAGAAACATATTCTTCAATATGTCGACTAATTCAGTTTGCAAAGCGGCATTCGTAATCCTCTTGCGCATTTTCAATATCTTAATTATCGCCTCTTGGGTCCTCAAAATCCTCAGATGAACTATCGATTGGTTGTCCTCTACTTGCGACCGCTCAGTGCTCAATTGCAAACGTCCTACCAAATTAACCTAAAACAAATTATTCCCAATTAATTATCTACAGACTATATAGAAATAGCTAAAAACGAGAGAGTACGGTACCTTTCCTCTTTTCTGGAGCTTTCCGTTCTTAATCAAAGCGAAATCCTGATTGATCCAGAACATGGTGTGCTCGTTGAAATCTTTCAAGGCGGCGACAGCCGGGGAAAATAATAACAGCTGGCGCTTTAATTTCGGAAACGCTACTAGAGACCACAAAGTCCTTCTCAGCTCACCGTCCGGCAATTCGGTGGCCAATCTAAGATTCTCGTAACTAATTTTATCGTTCTGCCTTTGGTTCCAAGCGAACAGTACGGCCATTTGGAAAGTGGTAACGTCCAAATCGAATTTACCGCTCGATGTAGCAAATGTAATTGTTCCGTTGCTCATATGGTGATACCTAAAACACGAAATAAGTACTAAGAAATAGTACGATAGATATAATAAAGGTTTGGTTACCATTGAAGTTTCCTTCCGGAATGTTTCTTCTTGTAAAATTCTTCCACTTCGGGTATGTAATCCTCCAGTTCGACCGGTAAACTGACGGTGACGCGTTCGGAACCTCTTGCCCAGGCGCCGGCGTTTAAAATTTTGATATTAATAGCGTCGTGCCGAGCCGTAGACGCTCTGAACTGGCAATTCAGATCTTCGCTAACTTTGATATCTTGAAACATTCGAGCCAATTTGTTCACGTAGTCGGCTGGCATGCCCACTTCGCGGAGCCATTCTACCATGTCCTCTTCTTTCTCGCTATCCGCACTGTAACAATTAAATATTAAATAACGGTATTCGGTCGATAGAAGCAGATTTTTACCTAGCGTCTAAAATTAATCTCCTCGTCAGATGAGCCTTGTGATATCTCATAAAAACATCCTTATTTGACACATACTTTAACACTAATAATACATCTTTCAACCTAGATTCAATCTCTTCACTAGTCAGCCTTTTCGATAATGGAGTCCTCCTCAATAACATATCGCAATAATTCGCTAATAATTCTGGACATTTGCTTTCAGGGGCTACGGTTTTTCCTCCAGCGTTTCTCCCTGTCGCTAGTTCCAATCTAAAACGAACTGTGCAGTGATTTCATTTAAAATATTTAACGAAATATACCTAAACACCGTTGTATCATTAACCACTGCTTTGAATGCCTTATCTCTAGCCGTTAGAAACCTTGGATCGTCAGAAAATGCATCGTGTACTAGCTTACTAAATTTCCTGAATAATTCTAAAAGACGTTCAACGTATTTTTCCGAATCCTGAGTTATGATGTCTGCTGCATCGATCATATCAGCTAGACCTGCTTGAGTGATATGATTCTCCAATTCCCTTAACATAGGTTGGACTCCTTCTGGTACTCTCTCCAGCAACCTAAAGGCAAACAGCAAACCGATAAACTAGTACAAATCAATTAATTACATAGTAATAATTACCTAAACATCAACTGTAATCTTTCGGTTTCGCCTGCTTTAATTAACGGAGCACATTCCGCTAACAGCACATGTAAAGGGTTTCCCACTAGTACTTTAACGCAACATTGTATGACAGCATTGCTTCCTGCTTCTAAGTATCGTTGAGCTCTAGCCTCTTCTTCTCTCAATTTAGCGTCTGCGTACCTCATGTACGCTTGTACGCCGTTAGTAGCCAGCTGTTCGGGAGCTTTCAATCGATAAAACAGATCCGTGCTTTGTATGTAGGCTGCCTCAAAGTTTTCTCTGTATATTTGAAGTCGGTCGTCCGCATTCGAACACAGATTCACATACGATTCCCTAACGCCTGTTAAGTAAAAGACAATTGTAACGAGAACTAACTAAAGAATGATAATGTGTACCTATTACTAATTGCGAGTCAAAAGCTTCTCCGTTCCTTTCCGCATGCACCAATTTCATAGCACTATCTTGTAACCTATGCTTAATATCACTGAATATACTTTCGTTCCATGAATCCAACATTAATTTTCTCACAATGCTTTCTTCCCCTGGGGTTTTCTTTCCACTGTTATTCTGTATGGTTGAATTACCAGAGGCTGGTTTGCCCTGTAATAATATGTTTAATGCAAATTCATAATTGGTTAAGTATAGGTTACCTGTAAACTGCTCTCTAGCTGTCTAAAGGGCGTGGGTAGATAATTAGACTGGGTGAAGAATTTTCTCCATTCCGCAATATAAGCCTTCAGAAGCGCTTCTTCTTGTCTATGTGCTAACACTCTAGATTGAGCCTGCTTTATAAATTGCACAATATCGTCGTGTAAATTGTCTCTAAGTTTGGCAGGGCCTTTTTCATCCCAAAGACACACCAAATGAACGTCATAAAACAGTTCTTGCCATTCTGCAGGTGAAACTGGTTCTTGTTTTAACAGTTTCAAAACAATAGGTTCCATAAAAGGCCATTTATTTTCAAACTTTAGCTGTCCTTTTTCCTGCAATGTAAATAGAGCGTATTTACGAGAAATATTAAACACTAGATTTTCAGAACTATTGTACACTACAGCGAAAATATTTATAAACAAGCCTTACCTTAAGCATGTTAGGTTAGATTCGAAGTGTATACTTTCATAAAAATGTATTTTGATAACACTTATCAAATTGTTTTCGAGTCCGAACGTGTTTGAATTTTCATATTTTTTATGCTATATTTTTCTTTTAATCTTGCAAATTGCATCTGCAAAATTTGTTAATAAAATTCGGTGGTGATTTTAATCACAGAACACTGAGAACACCAGAAATATTAAAAATGGTTGTTGTTTTGTCTTTTGTCACACAAGTCATAGTTTTGTTTGTACTGTCACTGTCAAAATTGTCAATATACAAAAACGAAGAATATATCGCTGTCCCTCAAAATTCAATGTGCTAAAAGAGAACAGATTGCTATATCAAACGAACGAATCTTTCTTATTGATGTCCGAACTAATATGACATAACTGACATTGACAATTCACTGTCGATGTGCGAAGGTGGTTGCTATATTTATAAAAATCTTTAAAATTTTATAAATTTATAAAAGAAACTCATCCAAATGGCATCCCAAAAGCTTTCCTTAGCTGTAAGTAATTTGCCCATCCCTTAAATATTATAATCAGCATCTTATTGCAACTGTAAATAATATTTCATATTACATAACTCGTAAGGTTATAACAAAGTTTCATTAAACAATTTAGATTCGCAACTTCAGCACGAGCAATGCCTCGGCTCAACTAATAAAGGCCCCAATTCAAATTTTTGGAATAGAAGGCCGTTACGCGTCGGCTCTTTATTCGGCAGCCACCAAACAGAAGAGCCTCGAGGGAGTGGAAAAAGATTTGATCAAACTGCAAAGCGCCCTGAAAACCGATGACAAACTGCGGGAATTCGTAATGAACCCGACCATCAAAAGAGCTTTGAAATCTGATGCGCTGAAGGCTGTAGCGCAAAAAATTTCTCTCAAGCAAGAATCTGCGAATTTGTTGACTTTGCTAGCAGAGAACGGCAGGTTGAAGAAACTTGATACGGTTATCAATGCTTTCAAGCAGATTATGTCTGCTCACAGAGGAGAGGTAAGAATTCTATTATTCAATAAAATAGCATAAATATAGCACAAATTGGGATGTATTTTATATATAATTTTGCGGTTGTTCTTTAGGTTTCTTGTGAGGTAACAACAGCTAGAGACCTTGATGCCGATCAAAAGCAAAAACTACTTGGAGTTTTGAAATCCTTCGTTAAATCCAACCAATCCATTATGCTTGCCACGAAGGTCGATCCAACCATCATCGGAGGCATGATCGTCAGCATTGGAGACAAATACGTTGATATGTCAGTTGCTAGCAAAATTAAGAAGTACAGCGAACTCATTAGCACCACTGTTTAAATATATTGTAATTTTATTATATAAAATATAGTTATTGAGCTAGTGTGAAAATTATTTGCTTCAAACTAGCAATACCTACTAGATATTGTTCAAAACTACTACCTATTATTTGTACAAATAAAAAAATTCGTTACTTCTTCAATGTAAATTATATTACAAATAGTTGTGTAATTGATATAAGGACAAGTTGCTCGTACAAATTTTAAACAAAGTATCTTAAGAAGCTGTAAACGTCAGTCTATTTTGTTTTGCCACCGCTTTCACGTAAAACTGAAATTCGTTCTAGTAAAGGAGGATGGGAATGATACCAAGCCGAGTAAAGTCGATCATTGATAGGAAATCCTAGATTATCCTTGTTTAATTTCAAAAGAGCTCTCTCCAGTGGTTCAGATTTCCCTAATCTAACTGCAAAGTTATCTGCCTGGAATTCAAACCTTCTCGACAAGCAAGTCATTAAGAAACTGAGGAGCGTGTTGTACGGTATCATAACATATGTGCATACAACAAACAGTCCTACTAAAACAGGCTTAACATTGTAAAATCCTAAGGCTTCGTACAGAGGCGGGTATTTGAACAGAACGGAGAAGCCTAGGAACATCAAGAACAAATTGATCTGCATTAAAACCAGGTTTTTTATAATATGACTGTGGCTCCAATGTCCCAATTCGTGGGACAAAACGGCTAAAATTTCGTCATCTTGACAACCAGTGCCGTCATCCTTTGCTAGTAATGTATCGAAAAGTACGATCCTCTTTGAATTGAACAATCCATAGAAATATGCGTTACTGTGAGAGGATCGCTTTGAGCCTTCTACCACGTACAATTGAGTCAGAGGAAACTTAAGCTGAGAAGCTAGAGCTTCGATTTCGCTACGGAGCTTGCCTTCTGGAAGAGGTGTATATTTGTCGAAAAGTGGAGCAATAACTGCTGGGTAAATTGTTAATAGAATCATGGAAATGATGCAAACGACCAGCCACAACCATATGAAGAAGTACGGCCCTCCGCTTTTTATAATAACAATTATAAGGGAGGATATGGATAAAGTAATTATCTGGTTGACAAAGAACGCTTTAACTTTGTCCCAAACGAAGAAACCAGCAGTTTGCTTGTTGAAACCAAACTTTTCCTCTAATACAAAAGTGTGGTAAATTGTTAAAGGTAAATCAATTATAGTGGAAACGAGTGTCACAACAAACAACCATATACAACTAGTGGTAACTTCTCCTTTCACTGGATTTACGGAATCTGAAAAATCCCAGAAATATGCTAAAATCCCATAGTATATTATGAGCGAAGTTATAATTATTCCATGAGTATCTTTCACGAATCCAAATTTAAGTTTTGCCAATGAATACTGCCGGGCTTTTTCGAATTCATCTTTATTCACGACTTTTCTAAGAACTTCTGGAACCTCAGTAGCCGATTGAGCCTTTTTGAACTAAAACAATATAAATATGGTTGTAGACTTTTAGTAATACTATAAGGAGTCCCACATTTTCTACCCTATTGGTGCATTGCACAACATCGTTATTATTATAAAATTTGCAACTTATAAGTTTGAATTACAAGAGCAAGATAATTGATATTACAGAGATTCATTTAGGAATTACTATAAAGAAAAAAGTACCTGTCTGATTGAAAGATAAGTCTCCCACATGAATTCAAGCCATAAAAGAATTAAAATTCCATTTTTTACGACAGTGTCATCGATTATGTTGATTATATTGGATGTATCCATGATTAATAAAAAAATTACTATAGAAACTAATAGAACTTCTACAAATTTTTGCCGTCTGTATGTAACATACAAACTGAAATTAAATAACCTCAATTTATTGACATTTCATTTTATGAATGACATTTGTCATGAATTCGTTGATATATTCATGTTCGTAAAAAAGGACAGAAATAGTAATAATACATCGTTAAGACAGTGATAGATTATAAAATGAATGTGGAAATGATGGAAACAAAAAAACAAACATTCTTTTGACACATAATATGACACTTGACATTGACAGGACACGACTGACACTGACAGAGTCTGATAGATTTTTAACGGTTTCAATTCAATTTAATTTAATATTCAAGTTCGATTTTGTTGTAAAACGTTTTAATGTTAATCAATATAAGTTGTTTAAGTATAACAATTGAGGCACAATTTTTGATTACATTCGAATGTTCTAAAATGTCCAAGTCGCAGAAGCGTGCAATATCAAGCAAAATAGTAGCAAGTACCATCAAGCTAGACATTTTTAATAAATGCAAGGAAGGGAGTTTTAAAGAAGCACTGAATTGTATTAACTCTGATTTAAAGAAGCATCTTACTAAAGAAACGGTCCTATCTATTATCAAATATTGCGCCGCAGGTTGTTGTGCGAAAGATGACCTTTCTTCACCATCTTCCCTAATTAAACTTTTAACTATATTAAGACAATTTTTAACAAGTTTAGATGAACCTGAACTGGTTAATTATTTATATTCGATGTCTTATATACTGCGTTTTTTTATAAAAAAGGTATGTACTTTTTTCTTTGAGTTCTTATAGCATGAATAACTTGATACTAATACCACAACCAAATAATCTACATATTTTTTGCAGAATTTAATTGAATCTCTGCTTGAAATGGAGGATTTTATTTTGGACAATTCTCACCCACCACTGACAGACACGGGACAAGAAGTATTTTATGCAATAATGGTGACGTTAGTTAAATTGGTTATAAGATCATCGAATACTACACCATCTAATGAGAAGCAGTTACAGGAAACTATTAAATTAAGTAAATTAGTATTGAAAATGTGTACAAAATTGGATGCCAAAAAAGCGATTGATTTTCCTGTGACATGCTTATCTTGTATCATTAAAATGAATGCATCTTTGGCAGAACAAATCGAATACTGCGATTTATGTTTTGAAATGATAGATTTTTCCAAAGTTGACGCAGGAAACAACTTCAAAAATGTTGCCTCTACTTTTGTTCATTTAACGAAAAACATACTTGTGAGTCAAGAGATTAGCCGAGGAATCGAATTTTTTGACACCATTGCGATGCATTTGAAGAACAAAACGAAGAACAATCATTGTCTTAACTGTTTGGTCGATTTTTTGAAATTCTTTACTATAATGAAAGCACCAGATATGTTTATAATTATTGAGAAGAGTTTGGCTAGTTTAAAGAAATTAGATCTCGCATTGAAAGAGGCGAGTTACAAAAAGGAATTCTACTTGAATATCTGCTCTTTATTCCCAAAAATGATGAGTTATTATAAGTTGTTTCCCACAGATTTATCCAGCTTAACAGAAGACCAACATACAAGATTTCTAACTTTTTTGGTTTGTGTCAATTCGATATTCACAAAGAGTGTCTCAGATGCAGCAGATAAAACGTACATTACCCTTGTAATGTCCGGAGGAATTATTAGTGCAATTTCAATATATGCTCAGAATAAAAATTGTCATCAACGGTACCATCAATTCTGCTGTAACTTACTTAATAAATATTTTAAACAGATCAAAACGAAATTAGATCACACACATAAGGATTTGGGACAATACTGGAATTATTTCTTCGCAAAGTTAAATGATCTATGTTGTTACTTAAAAAGTGAAAAAGAAATAGCTATCCGCTACTCGCGGTTTATGATTAACCTTTTTCTGGAATTGGAAGATGTACGAGTGGAAGTAATTTTAAAACAGAAAACAATTTATTCAATATGTTACATGTTAATTAATTTGCATTCAGACGACGTTAAGAAACAGTTGGCATATTGCTCATTGGGAGTATTTTTATGTGAAAATTATTCCAAAGATTTTATGGATATGTGGGTGCAAATTAAATATCGATCAAAAGGCAGTAATGATGTTAAGGGATTAAATATATTATCCGCATTATCATTATTATATCAAGAATATCCCGACATTGATGTACTTAAGAATGATAAAATCCGTTTGTTAAATATGGAATTGTTGCATTACAATAAAAAATGGAGAAGTAAATTGCCCATAACAAATGCTTTAAATGAGCTCATACAAATTGCAGATATTGATAACATCGAAAAAGTTGTTATAAACTTATACAAAAATATGGATATACCGAATTATGATCAAGTGTTTGATATCGTTCAAAATATTATAAAGAAATACCAACAGCCAATCGAAAATAACAGGTCACGATTGAATTTATCAATTTTACACTATATTATCTACAAATGTTCTTGTATGAAGAAGGTAGCAAAGAATGATGTACCCAAAGTTATAGAAAGCTGTCCTACTAAAGTGGCTGATAACGAAGAGGCCGATGATGAAAAAACGGATTATTTTTGCGAATCTTTAAAATTCCAAGTTTTAAACGAACGTTTAAAAGATTTGGAATTATCTTTTGAATTACTGACGTTGTCTGTACCAACATTAAAACTATCAGATTTGGAACATATAGAATTAAAGGATATACACGATATATTAATGAGAATATCATTCGAATTCAAACTAATCCGTTGTGATGCAAAATGTTTGAAAACTTTAGAAATGTCGTTGGAAGTTTCAAAATTAATGAATGAACACCCTCGGATTTTAAGAAGTATCTCTCATATTATAGAACATCCAGATATTGATGAAAAGGTTCTAAAAGAACTAATGGAGCTTGCCGATGAAACACTTGGAAACATAAACGCAGAGCAATGTGAAAATTTAAAAATTATCATCAACTTTCACATATGTAAATGCAAGGCATTATTTTATAGGAACCAAGAAGAATCGTACAAATCTTTGAAAAAAATCGAGGAATTGTGCAAAAATATGGACGATCAAAACGGATCTAATCAAATAATGGGCCAACTGTACCTCTTACATTCCAAATTCGATTCCCTGCCTTGTAATTTAGCAATGGACAAACGTAGAAGTTCTGTGATCTTCAATGTTACTCGAGCAGTCAAAATCCTAACACTAGACAGTGGATCACAAAAAAATTGTATGTATTTCATATTAAATTTCTAACTTTAAATTTTGAAGGAACAAAAAAAACCTTCTAGATCTTTATAGAATTTTTTTTTCAGTACATCCTGAAAATAACCTATTGATGGTCGAAGCAATCGAAAGATTCATCATGTTCCATCATTACTTAAAGTTGGCGCGAGAATTGCATGGTCACTTGGGGGAATGCTTATCTCTTTCAAAAGGAAACTATCTACCTCCGTTTCACGCGAGATTGTTGCTACAGGGGTCCTATTCCGATCTCTGGTTGAACCGCCAGGACGAATTCCAGTACAAAATCTCATCGTTAGAGGATATTTTAAACTTCACCGAGCGATCGCTTTCTTTGAATGAGGCATCGGGCGATTGCAAGTTACCCGCTTTACACGAAAACGCCTGCGTTTGCTTCTACTGCGACAACCACGAATATCAACAACTAGTCTTGGAAACCCTGCTCTTGAAAGCCGAAGCTGCTTGTAAAAATAATTCCCTCGAATTGGCCGAGCATTTTTATTCCGCGGCCACTACCTATTTCCAACACCACGAGAATCGACCTATTAAAGACAAACTTTGGTCTACCTACGGCTACGTTCTACTCAGTTACAGTAATTTCTTGTTCATGTCCGATCGCAAAACCGAAGCCTTCAATCTCAACAGCAAAATATTGGAATCGGTGAGCGACACACACTTGCAGAACATCAATTTGTACTGTGCAGCTTTGACGCAGAGAGCGAATTATTTGTTCGAATCGCTGATGCCCAAAGTCTCGCGCGAGCAAGACGCGGAACACTTGGAAGTTTTGGAGCGCAAGCAGATTTTATTGACGCCTGATCACAAAGGAAATGCCGTTATAATCGTCACGCCGGTGGCAGCGAAGTCGCCTAAAGAATTCGAACGGAAAAAGGGCACTATTTTGCAGTTCTCCCCGACGAAAGGGGAACCAGACGAGAGGAACAAATCTGATTTGCGTGTAACTAGAAAGACGGGAGCGATACCCAAACGACTGCAGATAGCGAAATTGCAAATGGATGAGAATGCTCAGCAAGGATCGATTGGAAACGTTCTTGAGGAACTACCCGTTGTAGATAATACCAACAGCAAAACGAGCGATTTGTTGAAAAGCCAGACCAAACTGCTGACTGAAAAATTGAAGAAAGGGAAGAACGACGCGGAGAATAATACGGAGAAGAGAAGGCGCGGCCCGCGGAAGAATTTAGTCAAAGATTTTAGCGATTCGACACCGTCTAGACTGACACGAAGAAAATAAAAAAATATGTTATGAACGGGTTTCTCTTGGTATTTGTTGGTTCTTGTCTATTTTTATCCGATGTGTTCATTGATTATTTAGAAATTTATCTCAAAAATATTTTTATGTACAAATCGGTTTTAAAATTTAATACGATCTGTGATAGTTTTTTCAAAAAGTCTAACATTCGATTTTGATGTAAAGAAGTACCTTAAAGACTAATTATTGTAATTAATGTTCATGTACAAATTTTTTTCCAAAAAATTAAAATACTTGCAGGGATGACGTGTTAATGTATTACTCATATTATCAATAACTATTATCTTGGGTTTATTTTTATCATATAACTTAATCTTTGTATTTTTTTGTTATGTCAATTAATTGAACAAATTATTTTAACTGGGAATTGTAGTATAATATGTATAGTACATAAATATTGGTGTAATGCAGTGTTTTAATAAAATTTGATATTTTTGACTATTTTTACAGTATCCCAAAAAAGTATTCGTACATTCGTATTATAATCATTAGACGTGTTATTTAACGTTTAATAAATATACAAGTGAAAAAACAATTAACAAAACAAAATCTACATCTACATTCGTACAGAAACTTTTTATCAATTTCTTCACCCTGAAGATATTAAATAGTTTATTGTTTTGGCCGAAATATTAGTATTACGTTCAGCTCCTAGTTTTGTTTTCAAAATAATTCAAGTTTACCTTAAAATGCCTAGAAAAACTGCAGAAATAGATGGTGACTTAAAAAAAGTCATCATCCAATCATTATATTATACCTACTACCTACATTATCCACGTAAATGCAAAATTGTTTGCAATATGGTCAAATCTATACCACACAATACCACTCTTTCTTTTTCCTTCATATAAGAGTAAGTTGTTTTTGTTGCACTCATTTATATATGCAAACAATTTTGCATCTACCTGTATGTAATTTTTTTAAAGAAAAGCGAATATAATCTTGTAATTTGGATTAATTTGGATTATTTTGGTTGGAAAAAAAAGTTCTTGGTATTATTTATGTTTGTTTGTACTACGTACTATAAGTGCCTGTAGATCTTGATTGATAGGCTATAAATTCTGCTAAAGCTGCTTAATAATGTTATCAACTAATAAGTCGGTTTATAAAGAAAAGATAGTAAAGAAATATAAAAAGAAATTAGGTCATAGGACACCTCAGTTTTTATTTGCGGATTGAATAGTATTTAAAGATATTTTTTAGTGTGTCAATTTTGTAATTGTAAGTTTTATTTAATGATTAATTGATAGAAGCAGTGTTTAAGTTTTCTTCTACTAATTTTTGACTAATAATTTTCCACAAGAAATTGAAATTTTTTTAAATTTTAGTGACCAACAATGTCTTCCACTATTCGGCATTTGTTGACTATACTATTCTTCGTGTCTTTCGTGAATTCCCAAACGAATTTTCGCTTGCCAAAGAGCGTTCTTCCACAACAGTATAATTTATTAATCGATATAAGAAATATACAAGACAGAGATAATTTCCGTGGAGGTGTTACTATAACAATGGATGTCGTAGAACCAACCAAAAATATAGTTTTACATTTTGGTAGAACATTACGATTACTTTCGAAACCCTTATTGCAGAACATAAGTGATATAAATGTTAAAACTACCACCGATACTAATGTAGAGGTTTTAACAATAACTGATGCTAATGGAAACAGTAAGTATACTTAACGGTCCTTTTAATCTATTTAATTACTCCAAATAGTGCTCGTTTTAATCCGTAATCGATACCTATACCTTCAATATTTTTAAAATCGAATAGGATGAAATTAATTAAAATATTATTAACTATTTCCTCACACTCAACGGAAATTCCCGTTTAATAGTATTATTCCCACACGTTGACCTGCTCAAGGACTTTGCTTCCATATAAATACATTTAAAACAACGTAAATACCAGTTTATTAATTTTTACCAAAATGAAAGTAGCGCTTATATGTTTGTGTTTAACAATAATCTTGCTAACAAGTGAAGCAAGTATAGATATTCAAGCAATTCGAAATTGCAATAAAAATGCCAAAATTACGAACAAATTTTACACAGTAATAGACCGGTTTTTTAAGCCAAAAGTAAGAGGAACACTGAAAAAACTAGGACCCAGTGGATCAATCCAAATACATGACAAGTTTATCTACGGAGAAGTGGATATAATAGAAAACACATTAACGTTAGAAAATGGAAGAGTTCTTAATTATGACAACAACGATTGTGTGCATTCAAAGAGACAAAGAATATTATCAGTTTGCTCGGATTACATCGAATACGAAACCATTTATTATGCAGGACCTGTGACGGAATTGATTAAAGAAGATGGAGCGAAGTTTATCCTATTTTCAAAACGGAATAACGACTACGCATTGCCGTTGCTCGAAAACATTGAGAGATGTGGAAGAAATATGTGGATAACTAAGAATGATGCTCTAATTTATGAGACTAGTGATCCAAATGATTGCTATGAAAATAAAGATTTGCCTAGGTTCAAAGCCTCAAGTAATTTATATTTAAAAAAATTGACTTGTTTGTGATGCTGAAATTTTGTTTATATTTGTTAATGATATCATCTCATAATTTGGTACAAGATACGAGTATAATGAATAAATAAATAATACAGTTTTTACGCTTGTTTTAATTGATTTATAAAAAAATATTGGCGACCTTTGGAAAAGAAATAATGACCTTATATCAGCGGGGAAACTACAGAGGACCTGCAAAAAACTGCCCGCAATCAAAAACAACAACAAAATAATTGATTTATGAACATTTCCGTATTAAAGAGCATCAAACTATTGTAATATAGGTATAATGATTTTTTTTTATTTGCAGGCACTATACAAAATCTAAGAAATATAAAAAAAATAATATACTTTCTGCTTCCAGCATAATAATAATATTTAATTAGATGGCCTAAATCTATTTTATGTGTTTAGATTTTGAAAAAGGCTCATACACATTATCAATTCAGTACGAGGCGGCTATAAGTACTTCTATCCTCAATGGGATATACAGAAGCAGCTACATAGATAAAGAAAACACTAAATATATTGTTGCCACCCAATTTCAACCAACATTTGCCAGACGAGCTTTTCCTTGTTTCGACGAACCGGAATTTAAGGCGATATTCAAACTCACATTCATGCCTCCTCAAGGCATAACCGTAATAACCAATACCAAAAAGGAAAAAGAAAGGTAAAATTGCGATAGTTTCATGTGTATACCAAATTAATCGACATTTTTTCTAATCTCCAATTTTTTGGCAGTTCAATTGGTACGATGAGAACCATCGAATTCGCCGAAACGCCGAAAATGTCCACGCACATGGTAGCATTCGTTGCATCGCAATTCGATTGCACCGCATCCACAACAACAGTGCAGAGCAGCGTGTGCTCGGTGAATCGGCCCGAAGAGGAAAGACAATTAGCGGCAGAAGAAGCACCTGGACTGCTCCAAGCGCTAATTCAATACACCGGAGTGAATTACGAAGATAACAAATTGGAGCACGTTGCATTGCCCGATCTGCTGGCTGAAAGTATGGGACACTGGGGATTAATCACCTACAGGTAGATATGATTGATGTGCTGTTGAAACGGTATTAGAAATGGTACTTTTAGGGAAGACAATTTATTGTATCATCCTGAAAAATCGAGCAGCATCGACAAGCAGAAGGTGGTTGGTTTTCTAGCTCACGATATCGCTTATCAGTGGTTCGGAAATTTGGTTACCCCGACATGGTGGTCGGATTTGTTTTTAAACGAAGGCTTTGCAAGATATTTCGAAAACATCGCCATTGAACAGGTAAAACGTTCATTAAGTTCACTAAAGTTTATTTTTAATGTTGTTAAATATTGCTAGACTCACCCCGATTGGCAAATGGATAAACAATTCGTTATTAATACCGTTCAAAAAGCTTTGAGAAACGACGAAAGTGCTGCTTTTCCTCTTCAACAAAGCCTTTCCGATATTTCATCGGTGTTTAACAGCGTCACTTATTTAAAGGGTGTGTATTTACAAGTTCTAAATTTATTTATTTATTACACGTTTAATTTATAGGTGGAAGTATTATTCGAATGGTAGAACATGTGTTAGGCGCAGATGCGTTTAAAAACGGTGTATCAGCATACATTAAAAACTTGTAAGTATACATTTTTCAAGCTTTAGAAAACCTAATGTGACTCTATTTCCAGCCAACATAGCACCACCTCACCCAAAAATTTGTGGGCTGAATTAAATAAAATCTCTAATTTGCCTTACGATTTACAAACTGTAATGGAGAATTGGACAAAACAGCCAGGCTTTCCTCTATTGAACGTTACCACAGAAAATCGGCAAGTAACTGTTACTCAGGTTTGTAATTTACCGCATTTTTAATCGACCCAGCACTTACCGTCTGTAATCTACGATAGAAACAAATTTCATCTAATAATGATTTGACCACGCAATGGTACGTTCCCATTACATACACGACTTCCGCAGATGAATTTAAATTCCAAACAACCAGCCCACAGCTTTGGTTGACACCGAATGACAATGCAGTGAAATTTAATCTACCAGACGGCGCTGAGTGGCTTGTTTTGAACAATAAACAAAGCGGTTTGTAAAAAATTTTGTCTATTATATTTCGCAAATGGAACAAACAATAAAAACCGGACTACAAGTCCTGTAATGACTGTACTATATTAGCCTGATTTGGGTCGGTGTGACTTCAATCAACATCAAATTTCTTAACAATTTCCAGGTTTTTACAGGGTGAATTACGACGAAGCTGGATGGGATTCAATAGAAGTGGCTTTGAAATTGGATAATTTTGGAGGTATAGGAGAGTTGAATAGGGCAGCGATTGTAGACGACTTATTCAGTTTGGCTAAATTAAACGTGGTTACTTATTCTAGAGTGTTCAAACTGCTTGAATTTTTGAAAAACGAGGGTTCATACTATACATGGTCTTCTGCTTTTGAGGGATTTGGTTACATATTGGATAGGGTTGGATTGAATTCAACGTTAGGCGATTACGTTACGGTAGGTTTTTAATGCGTTAGCACTTCAGGTATTAATCTAGCATTTACATTCCAGAAATTCGCGTTAACTCACATGGAGAAGTTCTATAACTCCACGCCATTCCAAAATATTCAAGAAGATGATCAAATATTCACCTTGAAGCAAAATTTAGCGCACAAATGGGCATGCATTTTAGGCCATACAGATTGCATAGATAAGTCGAAGTCGCTATTTAAGGCATTTAATATAAATCTGAAGAGTACTGTAATTTGTTCAGCTTTAAGAGAGAGTACTGTTGATTTTGAATGGGATTTAGTTTGGTCGCACTACGAAAAATCAACTATGGTTTCAGAAAAAAATATGTTTTTGGAAAGCTTATCGTGTACTAAGAAAACGGAACAACTTAAAACGTAATTATTACAGCATGTATTTATATGATTAATTCAGTAATTTTTTACAGGTTATTGAATTTGACGTTACAAGACACATTTAAAGGCCAGTACGGTTTGTTCTTATTCAGCAAAGTTTTAAACAATCCCTACGGAGTGGATTTAGCTTTAGAATTTTTCTTCGAAAATTATGAAAAAATTTTCCTGAAGTAAGAAATATTTATAACATATATCAAAAAGCCAATATTTTACAATAATTCTTATTAATCTTGCAGATATCAAGACATTAACTTGCGATCATCCATTTTACAATTAATAGGTAGTAAAATAACCACAGCTGAAACTTATAACAAGGTATATTTTAATTCAAATAATAATACTGCATATTGTTAAAAATTACTATTTATTTCTAGTTGAAAGACTTTGTAACTACCAATTTATCGAATTCACAAGAAGGTCAAGAAGCCCTAAATATAGCTGAAACGAATAAGAATTGGTTGAAAAGATCCGGAGAGAATTTATTGAAATATTTTGAACCCCCAATTAAAAATGCGGCAACCATACCAGCCAGTTTTGCCATTTTTCTGCTACCTATTTACATTATTTTTGTTTTGTTTAATTAAATTATAGATAGAATGAATTATAAATAACTTATTTTAATTATTTTTACTACTAGGCAAGGATTGTAAGGCGATAGATTAAAAATTTGTAGTTTCTGTGTTAAATAAAATCAATAAACGAACAGTATTTGTAGTATTGGGAAATGACGGTTAGAGAGCGCTACTGGTTTTTACGTTTATTAAATTCTACTATTTATATTCAAATGAATATATCGATAATAAATATGCCCATGTCATAAAATTGTTATTCATTCGGAGTCGTCTTGTGCCGGTTTGGAAATAACAATTTTTATTTTTTTATGGTGCATTCTATTTCGATTTTTCCTAAATCATTTTTATCTCTCGTTTAAATTGAGTAAAATATTGGTGATGTGTAATGAGTAAAAATAGGTAGAAATGTTAATTTTTATTATAACATATGTACGTATTATATTATCTACTTTCGTTGCAACCCTTAGAGCCTTTAACTCTTTCTTCCTGATTCTCGAACGATCCTTCAATATAAAACCATCCTGTTCCGAAGACTGATATGTTCCTGAGGCGCCCGTCTCGTCGAAGGTATCATATCGTACGCCCAAGGTTCCGTCGTACGAGATAAGTATTCTAAATTTCTTCTTATTGGCGTTGCAAAAAAGATTATCGGCAGTGTTGTTCGGTAAAAAAACAAGATTTTATGTTGCACATTTCGACGTGGGTGCACGAAAATAACTACTTTTTTTGCTCCTGTCGTTAGCGGATAATGGTAATGGGCAGGATAATGCAAAAGGGCAATTTCTCGAGCTAATTTTTGTTAAGTAAAATTCAAGTAAGTACACAAGCTATAATTTAATAATTAATGAACAGTTTTTAATATAAGGCAAAGAAGGTTGTAGTTTGGATAAGTATACCCGTACTTACAGCGTTGCTGATTATATTAAAAAAATCATATTACAGTGTAATTACAAATAATTTTTCTCATGTAGATAAGTGGTAAATATTTAAACGAAATTCAATATTAGATAAGTTAGTGCTGTTGTTGTTTGTTGTTTTTATGCGGGCGGTCTTTCCAGCCCCGTGACCACCTAGATCTAATGATCCTCTGTAGTTTCCCGCTGTTTCCCAAGGTCATTGATTCTGCCAGAGGTCGCAAGTATTTGCAAACCTCAGCAGTTCGGATGCCCTTGTGTTTTTGAGATCGCTAGGATCTAATGAGGTCCTTCCCCAGGTATTATACCTGCGCAAGGATAATGCTGGACAGTGACACAGTATGTGTATGCTGTCCTCATCAGCCTCCCCACATAGACGGCATGTTTTCTGCTCTACTATTTTGAGGCGGTATAGGTGCGCTCTGAGTGCTACGTGTCCTGTGAGTAGTCCAAGCGTTTTGCTCAGCCTGTCACGGTCCATAGCCCAGAGCTGTTAGTTAGCCCAAGTTAGTGCTTATGTTTGGGTATAATTATTCCAGAATTATTTCATAAACATAAATCAATTAACTACTACATCTAATGTACCTATCATATGTTCTTTTCGAACTTATCCTGAGAAGAAAAATAGTTTAAAGAGTAACTAAATAACCGAAGTAATCAAATAACTAAACATGCGTGAACTGAATTTTATATTTGGTCCACATGCCATATCGGTCAAATTGACTCACCGCATCGTTGTGTAAGTTACTCGATTGAAGCTAGAAAAGGTATTATTGGAAATACCTTGAGACTCGTAGTCTTTAAGTTAGTTTTGAAATTCATACCAAATATACAGGGCGATACGAAGAACGTTTGAAAAATAATTTTTTTCATACCTAAATTGCATTCTTAAATGGGAAAGTTGATTTCGTAATCGCCAATTACATTGGGTGATAATTTTCTCGGCGTCGCTCTGGTAGGAAAAATGAAAATAAAAGTTGCGTTGGGTTTTTAAAACGTTTGCCGCACTAACCGAATTTATAGCGGTAATTTTGGAATCCGTGGTTTCCGGATGAAATTCATTTTCGCGCTACATTCACCTCGACGAATGTTTAGGAAATGGAAAAGATAATTATTGTCGCATAAATGCGGCGAAATAAGGTCGTTAATCCTCCGGAAAATATTTTCGAACGCCTTTTTTCTCCGGCCGTTCGGTGCCTATTTTATATTCCGGATTTTCATCCAGGAATAGGTATCTCCGGTTTTAGGTAAACTCTCCAAAACGAGGGTTTATCAGGCGAAACTTCGCCTGTTAGTGTCAATTCGATATCCCTTCAAGAATCGAAAGGACTTTTCGTCTCATTTAAATTTCAAATTCTCCCAACGAGATAGCACCTTAAAAATTTTTCATTAACGTCCTTTTAATAGCTATCTGAATATTTAGTGCTTAAATCTGACCTAAAAAGAACGAGATGAGAACAATATTCGACGTGAAACGCAGATTATTTTCGCTTGCTTAAACGATGTCTTATATCCACGGTTTATTTTCAAATTCCCGTAAAACTGCGATTACACATCTATTTTTCTTCAGTTACATGAAGCTAAGATAATAAAAATAAAAAAATGCACTCTACAGGTAGGTTCATGTGGTACTGAATAAAAGTAGAGAAGAACAATACAAGTTCCTAAAGCTGGAGATGGCCAATTAACCGAAGACGAATTTCCTTGATTTTCCCTTTTTGCAATATCCTCCTCGGTCTATTCATTATACAGAGCAATCTATAAGAATTACGTTCAGTCAAGTAGCGTGCAATTTAGCATCATTAAGAAACCGACTTCTTCGCTTTGTCGCCGCTCCGGGACCCGGAGCGAATCGCGGAACATTCAACGCGGATCCCGAGCTTTTCTATGAAGTTTTATCTTTGTTTGTACATGAAACGAACGTCGAAGAAGTATTTAATTAAATTATTTCTATACTAATTAGAAACGCAAGAACACCGAGAAAAGTAATTCCATTAGCTAGGTAATGCATTATTGACGTTCAAATTACGTTTCTAAAGAGGAGGAAACACTGAAAACTTTTGAGGAAATTATACGGAAAGGAAATTGTTTGAAGTGAAATAGGAGCGTAGCTGAATTAAAAGACTTGATTCTAGTAAAAACAGGACTCTTGCTCGAATTGCGTATGGTTAATGGCCATGTTATAGGATAATCACAGGCATTAAAATAAAAGATTTGATAGCATTATTACATCTCGAACCTCTTTACTTTGTGTCATCTTAATTATTATTCTCCTCATCTAGTTGTAATCATTTTTAGTATCGATTAATATCGAGTTTTAGTTGCAATAAAATTTAAGCTTACAAGAGATCAAATATAGGTAATAGAGGTAACGAAATGCCAATAATGCTGTTTATTACTAATTCAATTTAGCATTGTGTAATTAGGAAAATTCCATTGCTAGTAAAATTTATTGCTTCATCCACTGTGTGTACACGGTGACTCCAAACGAATATAAAGTTTAGCTGATATATCTACTATTTGGTGATCGATAATGAATAATAATTAATACCTATTAATTATTTGAATATTTACAACATATTTAATGGGGTTTAATTAAATTCCATTTATGCAAATCGCTAATTTGGGATTTTAACAGTTATTTCGGTTATGAAATAATAGGCCGGCAAATTGCAACAGATTTTGATGGATATCGACGAACTTTTGCGAACTTGTAAAATTGAATATTTTGGATGAATTTCGCGAGTAATAGTTTGCGAAGGGCAATTTCAGATACAACCAAACGAATTATTTTTTTATCAATTCACGGTAGTGCAACTGATCGTAATCGCCTAAGACTGAAAACTGAATTCGGCCACATATATGAACTTCTCGCATCAAATTTCGAATGGATTTCCCGAGGAAAAGCCATTAAAGCGCTGTCACAACTGGTTCTGCTCGCAAAAACGTGACGTCGATAAGTTTGAGTGGATTATCGATTCACTGTTTTTTTAATTTAGAGGGCAAACGCCCAGGTACCTACGTCATGTAAAAAAAACGAATTAATGCTTATATGGAAAATTAAAGTTGAGCCGCGGATTCAACGAATGTTTATCGAATTTACGTTCTGTTATTTATTTTTAGTTATGTTGTTTTGCTTCCTCCTGAAAATTGCTTTTTACCACCCGATTGTCGTTAATCAAAAATATTAATGACCAATTTGGACACCACCCAATCCAGATAAAAATATAAAATGTAAAATAATAGATTCACATCACTACAATTTTATATAAGCGCTTGAAAGATAGCTTTAAAGAGAACTTTAAATTTATTTTGATGCCAAAACGTTGATTACAGGTAATAGGTAATGTACCTACTGTACCAAAGGTGCTCGACATATTTATTTGAACACAAATGAACCGAACAATCCGATTTGGCTGTATAAAACAAATCGAGTGTTTTCGTACCGATGAACCGGAGCTAATTTTCAAAGAGAATTCGTGATTTTCAATGAGCCTTTTTTTAAAAAAAAGCTTTACGGTAAATGGAGCTTTTCTTTTTTCGAGATAGATTGGAATTGGGCGTTTAAGCGTTAGAAATACGGCCGGTTTGAACGTACACAATCATTTTTTGATTGAATCTCATCGAGTCTTAAATATTTGATTGTCCGGGAAAAACCATTTCGATCATAATGCTCACCAAATTTTATATCCCAAAGCTATTCGTTCCCAGAGCTACATATTATTGATTGTTTCTACTAAATTAACGCCGTGTAACTATATTTCAACTTTTGTTTTGCAATGCAAAAATTTTTACAAAACAAAAGGTGAAAATGTAAATCCATCCTGTCGATTTCTATTATACATCGATCTACAAAAAAAAGCCGAAGGGATCCAGAGCTGGCTGGAAACGTTTCCGCTTCGAGTCCCAACTCATCTCATCGCATCACACACGGGCTTCCGAGGAAACGCGGCGAGAGAGACGTGCAGGACGGTCGCTTAAACATCCGATTTTCAGGCCCCTTTGTCAGCTCTTTGTGCACGTGCTCTTTCAAAAATTATCCTTTATTATTACGCCCGATAAACGTGTAAAATACCGTCCCGATGGGTTCGTTAAAATTTTCCAACCGGTTATTTTCCGGTTTCGCGGCGCGGCAGCGGGGAATAGTGCACGGACAATTATTTTTTTAGTTACGTGCCACGAACTTCCATTCAGTAATACTAATAGCCAGCATTTAACGAATAATCCTTTCTTTGTTCAATTTCGTTTGTTGTGTAAAGAGGATTAATATCACGGAAAATTAGGGAACGTGAAACTTGAAATAACCATTTGTAAAATTATGATAACATCTTTTTCTTCTACCATAGAAGCGGGGTACAGATAGAGCAAAAGTAACATTCAAAACAATGTTGTCAAAAATTTCAATAATTTAATTACCTCTCTATCTTTGCTGTCTTTGCTCGCTGACAGGCTGCAAAGGAAAGGGGTTTTATCTAAATATATCATGTTTCTATTCTGTTGGGAAATAATGGTATATCACATTGATTGTATGTCGCTCAAATTCTGTATATCCTAATAAGAGTAAAAATTGTTATATTCAAAATTCTACTTACTATTAGTTTTTGTTGCTGAAAATAAAATTCTGGTTATTAAAAATCTGTAATAAGAATATAACAGAACCTGTGCAATACTTGATACATGAGTAGTCACCAGAAATAAAACTATTTCCTAAATGTTTGCTTAACAAATCAGAATTGCCAAACAACACCTAGTGGATTCTTTATTGTCAATAAAACACCTTAAACTAATATTCGATATATCATACAATAAATGGCGGATAACATCGGCGGAGCACGTGCTGAACATTCATCTGATTGCCAGTTCTAATAGCAATTTGAAGCCGGTATTTGCCCAGCTTCTAGCGCCATTCTTTATGATGTTGTCGATCGGCGTTCCGCGTCTCGCTAGTTATCCGCAAATACAGGAAACGTGGAAACTGAGAGCGGTTGTTAATAACAACGCTTAACGTTCTTTACGTGCGGACTTTACAAAATACGAGCCGCCATCCGCAAACGTCTAAAATGAAAATTTGAGATAAGTTTGAGATTTTTTTAGATTTCGTCTGAAGAATTGGGAAAGTAGTAGGTAACGAGATAATTTTGTAAAATAAATTTGTTAAAACCTGTTGTTTTTGTTCATTTTAAAGATGTGAACAAAATATATAGATTGTTTCAAAAATAGATAAACTCTTGAATTTAGATGTTAGTGTCTCCATATTCACTCCACTTTCTTGTATAATTTTGCTCAAAATTTCATACTATAAGTAATTATTTTACCGTAAAAATGATATTTATATCCGAATAGCTAATCGATTAATCGAATTAATTCTCGATCACACTCGAGGTATTATTAATATACAAGTTCGTACGTATGTATATCAAGCGCCTTTGACCGACAGCGGTCCGCATCGAAGACGATAATTTAATTCGATTAAGGGCGAAAACTTTGATGTCGTCCCGGTCGGATAGTTTTTCGTGCCTTTGATCCCTCAGCCGGGCGATATTGCCTCGCATCAACCGATAACAGTTTACCTTTCGAGGCGTACCGGATTCGCGTTATTTTTTTTCCCGACCCGCATCGAAACTCCGCTGACCGTTCACCGTTGCGTGTGCACTCGGGTCTCGTTATCCCGGGATTTTAGGTTTTAGGTGTTAATTTTTCCGAGTCTTAGACGCGCGCGTGATCAAAGCCTCAATCGGGGAATCCTTCGACCGTGCCCTGCCGCATGCTTATTAGAGTGTACTCGAGAACGGGTTTTTTGAAGTCGCGTTTTTGAGTATGAAGAGTGGTCGGATTATTTTTTTGCATTCTAACATTGGGAGCGATCGACCGTGTGTATGTACGGTTAAGCGAACACGGAAAGGCGTTAATGCGAAATAAAATCACCCTTATATTATCCACTACACTTTGCTCTTAATTTAACGTAAACAAATCCAAAAATATAACAACAACTAATTCTTCCAAGTACTTACTGCTGTGGAGCCAAATCAAATAGCTTGAATAGTTGAGTTAATAGAATAAGATATATCATCAGGAATTAAAGGTCGCATCCCATCCAGCGAATCCGGGGCCCGTTATAGGCCTATAAAAGAGGCCGGAGGGTCGAATTCGAAACTGGCAACTAATTGGAATGAAACCGTGATTAGAAAACTTTCAAATAGCTGCGTGAAATATTAACTTGCTCTCTATGGATGACCCTCGCGACATGCCTCTCTCCTATCCTTAATGAAGTTACGGGCGCGGGCGTCGAGGAGTTTTAATCAACTTCATCGCAACTCCTCGAGTATAAATTATTTGTCGCGAAGCGATGAAACTTGCCGGAAGAACCTAGTTTTCGGAAAATATGATTCCGACCCCTTCCAAGTGGCTGTTGACTTTGGCAATTTATTTATGACGAAAGTATATACTTACCTGCATTAAATTTTTTATAGTGCACCAATTTATTGCAAATCTAACGTGTAGAGTGTGCAACATAAAAATTAAGAAATAATGATGTTGTTTGAAGAGATTACGATGAGTAATTAATGGTAAAAATTTATGTGGAATACTCGTATTGATAGCGTATTTGCATCCAGTACGTGAATTATCTGCTTCCACGCCCTTCGATGTTTTGTTATGTAAACATATTGACCCAATTGCATCAATCATTTATTAAACGTTAGCAACATGATGAAGTGTAGGAGTTCGGTATTATAGGGCAAGGTCGCCGCATCGACACAAAACGGGGATAATAACGGTTAAACATTGGTTAGCGAGATCTTCGAATTAGACTGATTTGTTCTCCTGTTTTCGACGGGGGAGGAACGCTGTAATTAAATCTAATTGTACTAATGAGACGTATCACTGATGCTAGCTCGTCTCGAATTCCATTGTCACTGGCAAGATGTGCGTTTATGTGGCGAAGGAGCCGGTTCGGTCGGAATTAGCGGTTTTGTGCTCTTGACAAAAAGCTTCAGAACGCGAAACTTTGGTATTTATCTCGGCGAAAGCTGCGCTCTCACTTTGCACGGTTTGCATAATATGTTTTATTGATTTTCTTGGGGTTAAACGAGCTCATACGGGTAAATAATCTACTATTAATAATTAATAACAAGCTAAAATAAACAAAGAATAGAATGAGCTTTATTGGAACAAATTAAACAAGACGGATACGATTCCAAAGTTCTAGGTACAAGTTAGCAGAAAGTTTAGAATCCTCCTATTAGTCGTTATTAGTAATAAATGAATTATGTGATTCTCTTAGACGTAGTTGAGTTAACAAAGTGTATACGACTATGTTTTCTATAAGATTCTGTGGTATCGTTTGAGGATTATGTATGTGTAAGGCGTAGAGGTTCTGCATGTGCTTGCTCGAGTGTAACACGTCTAGGTAACTCAGAAATCTACCAAAGGAAATTTATTTATACCAGGACCGGATCAAAAATAATTTACTTAAATACTCAAAAACTCGTTAATAATCTAATAGATAATTAGATAACGGCACTTAATTGTTTGTAAAGCTGTAATTTATCATATAAGATACGATACTTGGAAAAATTGTAATTCCAAAATTTGAGTCATTTTACGATTCGCTGATGATTTATTAGATAATTGACATGTATCATATTGGATTATAATGAATAGAGCTCAATCAAACGTATCGAATTTCCTGGATTATCGGAATCGGTCCTGATAAATAGACAATTTCAGGTTTGTTTGAGATTAAGTAGGCAAGACGTGGAAGGGAATAACCCCGTTTATACAGTTGTCTGGTTCGGTTGCATGCATGTGTGAAGATGCGCACGAATTCGGAAACCGTATTTATGTACACCGAATTCAGATTCGAACGATTTTCCTTTAACGGGAAACACGCGGGAAACTCCTTAAAGCAAATCTAATAGGCGGACAATAATGCCTTTTCCTGCCAACGCTTTCAAAGTGGTAACTTTACACTATCTTGATGGCCTCACAGCCGTTCTTTGTATAAATGGAATTTTCGTTTCTGTAGGTATACGTTGAGTATTTCCAAATATAATTACCTATATAAGAGAAAGTAATTAAAAATAGGTACTATTAAAAGCCGCAATATTTAATTGAATATTCAGAATTATATAATCGTCGTAGGTAATTACTTTAAGGGCACATTTAGCTTTGTTGTCGGATCCCCGAAGTTAGTTTAGCCTTTTATAAAAGGAGAAAAGGACAAGATCAAAGGAGTAATGGAACTGGTCAGTAATTAAATTAGACAGAAATGTATAAGGTAATTAAACTTCAGCAAAACTAGCCACTGCCCGAGAATATTTGCTCATCCCGACTGTTTATGAGACTGTTTGCCCTAGTGGGAATTCACTTATTTTCTTCGTATTTCAGTCAGTTCCGTATACTTATGCATAATTTAACAATACTCCCGATCGGTAGTTGCTTTATGTAATATCACAATTCGATAAGAAAACTAAAATACAACATAGCAACATCTGCTTGCTTTTTAAATTATTTATAGAGATAGATAAAAAGGGTTTGTTACTATTACTACGTCGTAATAAAAATAGAGCCTACATACTCCGCTATAGAAACCGAAATCTCCAAGGAGACGGTATGGAAGGTCCCGAAAAGAAATTCCTCGCTCGTCATGACAATTCTCTCGGGACGACTAGAAGAAGCGGAACGTACGGAATAAAGAGAACGGAGATTTTCGTTCGTCCGGATTATTTGACTCCTGGAGAAGGGTTTAATTAAACGCTGGCTTCGGTTCGAATGAAAATCTCTCGTTGTCGTTTTACTGGATTCAATAAATTGTCTTACAATATAAATGAATATTTCACATTTTCTGAGAAACAAGCCATTACAAACGGTAGTACTAATTAAATTAAAACGACAATGAAATTTAAATCTAATCTCCTTTAGTGATCGATTACTATTACTTCCTTTGTATAGATAAATAGGTATCAGTGCATTCACTACTAAAACTCTCGAATTCGTATGATGTACGGTTTTCAAAGTAAGTTCGCTCCGTTCGGCTCTATTTAAGCCCTCGACGAATTACGTGATCGGGTTCTGCAGGCGAACGTTCCTCATTTCACCTTAATATCCCAACAATTAGGTAACTGTTTAAAATCTTTTAACGTCTTGTCCGACTCATCTCGAGTCCGTTGGCAGTCCGGTCACATCGCGGAAAGAATGTCGAGCGGAATAATGAACTCCGCCGTCAATCCGACTCGAAAAACTTGCACATTCGGTGGAGATTTAACGAGTCGGTCGAGGGTTGTCCGTTTCCGATACGGCACGTGAGATAATTTCGTCTGAAGGGGATCTTCGCGGAAAAGCGACAGGAATAATGCCATTATTTCCCGAATATTAAATTTAGTAAATTTACAAGAGACTTCAAAAACAGTTTAGACACCCATTAATTTGTAGAACAAATAGATAGCATCTTTAAAATGTGCTTGCCTTTGTTTCTCCGAATAAAAGAGTATTTTTTTAAGCACAAGGTGATCTACTCTACTGTATTACATTATTAATATACTTAACTGTTCTTGGTAAATTCATAAATAATAATTTTGTTACCCTTGTAAATCCGCGAATACTCCATCACTTTGTCGATTGTCTGCTAAATAAAAAAAAAGCTTTAAGAAAGGTATAATACACTTTTTTCGGAGTTACCACGTTCCGAGATAGAAAGCTATAGGGATCGCGTGCGACGGTGGCTTTTTGCTACTCAGAAACGGGGAATTTAATGAACACTTCGAATACCGCCTGTCGTTGTTCATTTTATGAGGCTTTCGACCCAAAATCGTCGCCCTTTTATTTGTCTCGTGCGATTCGGATGTAAGTACGTCGGCGGGCGCAATTACTTCGATTGCACCGCGAATTGAAATTTATAATCTTGTCTACGCCGCGTGTACTATATTATTGTAAAGGGGATCTATTAGCGCACTCCACTAAAAATCTGAATGATTAACGATGTGCCCCTTTGACTCGGAAAATCCTGTCTCCCTTGATAAAGATAAATCGATTAAGTTTCGTTCGTGCGACCTACAACGAGGAATACAAACGGACGTTAGAGACGAATGTAGGCTGCAGGTGTAATAAAAGTTAGTAAATAAAACCAACGGACGGATTTTTCTGCGTCCAACATGTTTTTCCGACGGCGTTAATTTGATTTTTATGCAGCATTTTCATAAATCACCTAATCCCCTACAGTTGGCCTTAGGTTCTTTAGAGGATCGCGATAATCCATTTATGAAATTTCCTGTTAGCCTTAAAACCCTTATCACTTCCGGCGAATCTCTCTGGAAAGTTCGGCGTTCGATGCCGGACAAATAGAATAAGACAGTCTCGTCAAGGAGTCATTTAAGGATCTTAGAGTTAGTGCCGGCTCGAGGTGAGGTTCTGCTCTAGATATTGCATTTCTGGATCGTTAAATCTTAACTGTCCGTCAAAAATATCCTTCAAGCGTCGTTCTGCAATACTAGATATACGTGAGTATAAAGTTGTTACAATTAATTCGAGCGGTGAAGGAAATCTCCAATAAATAACTAATTTTCCCGTGGAAGCGAGATCACATTTCCCTCCGTTTCCTTATTTAATCTCTATTGGCAACACAACTTTTTTTGATATATGATATTGTTTATTCACATCACGTTCCTCTGTAACGCTTTTTGTATTTTTATTTATCGTACCCACTTGCTCATTTCGTATGATATCTACACGGAATTATGTATATTATTTTATCTTGTTACACTCACCTAATTACTAAAAGGTAGGGTCTTGATTTAATTCCCCACTTTGTAATTCTAATAGTGACTAAACGAAAAGTTTTTGACGTGTTCATACCTACCTGGAACCCGTTCTGTTAAAAAGCTTGCGTGCCGAGGAAAAACGGGCCCTTATCTAGTTCCAGGATCCACGACGGGATCCGCTATTAGCGAACTTCGCTCGCTAAATGATCGCATTTCCCATAACGGGGCGCTACTATCGCGAAGGAAATCTCCAGCTGGGCGAAACGACAAAGGCCGAGAAAGGTGAATATGGGATTCAATTACGGTCCCTTTTTTTTATTGTTCGATAAAGTGTCTGGAACGAAGGTTGCATATTTTCATTTTTTCGGGTTTTCCCTAAAAATAAACAATATTTATTGCGAATGAGAATATACTATGAAAAATAAAACCTACATAATAACTATTGTAAATATTTAATTAAACCACAAGAGCAACAATTATGTAGAAGGCCCACATTAACTTAAATATTGAATTGATGGTAAATAAATCACGTCGCGCCAATATGGCATTTATCTCCCTTTATATAGTAATTATCTATCTCTGGACAATTAAATATGGATGAGCAATCAAATCTATAATTCGACCAGCATCGGAAACATCGGTGATTAAGGTACGGAGATCGTCAGACACGTGCACGATAAATACGCATATTGCTAGCTGATTGATTGCTGTTAACTGAGAGGCGAATACGTTACCCGAATTGCCACTAATTTTAATTGCTATTAGGGATCTTACTGTGTAGAATTACTAGATGCTAATTTAAATTTGTCCTCGCTTAAGACTCCCCATCAAGGTGCATCCCTTGACATTCGATACCCCCGGTATGTTTTAATATTGATATTAACATTGCCTGAAATATATTTACAACAAAATTTGTATTTGCGGTATAGTAAATCCAAAGTGACACTGAATTCGCGTGCTAATGAAGCGTTTTCATCCACTATTTGCCTATTAAATAGTTATCTAACTAATTAAGATATCAAAAACAGTGATCATTTAATTACTTTAAAAAACTATCTTGAAACAATATGTATGTACGAGTATTATTACAGCTATAGAAAATTTGTTATCATTAAAATGTTATTCCCCGTGCGAGCAATTTCGGTAAATTCAATTAAATTAAATGTAGGAACTAATGGGCTTCTTTTTATTTTCTTTCTCTGCTTAGGTTTTGAGCAATTTTTTCTGGTGTACGCTATTAGAGCTAAAAACTCCCGTGGGAGAGTCTCTTAAACCCAAGTTAACCGAAGATTGCAATAAGAGAAGGAATAGTTTTTTTTATTCGACTTTATACTGTTTAAAAAATTGTAAGAAAACGGTTTCTTAGAAAATATAGAAATTACATTTCATTCTTCTATTTTTTTACATTCATACAAATAAAAAAATAGTGTCAAAATAATAAAAGAAACGGCAACATCGCCGCGGGATTCACTGCTCAAACGGCCGTTATGCAAAGCGGGGCCCGCTTAGAGTCGCTTTATAAAGAAATCTCGACAACTTTGAAGTTTGAAAAATGAAAATACGTAATACAATTTTCTTGTTAGAAAAGTGTTCGCGCCTATGTGTACTCCAATGACAAAGATATTGCGCCAGATTAACTTTTCGTACTTCCATTTAAAAGGGATCGGCGTTTCTTTATAAAATCTTGGCTTTTGAGCTTTCAAGCGAATGCAAATTTGTTTGAATTGGTAGTTCTCTGCGAATAGTTCAGAAGAAGAGGGAAGTTTCCTTATGGTTTCTTTGCAGCATTTTATTTCCTTGCGAGTTTATACCGCACCGATTGTAGCCTACTTTTTTTCATTCATCTTTCAATTCACGAGAAAAAGTAATTTAAAAACTACACATAATTTAAAGTGTCACCCGTTTTTTATATGCCCCAAGTATTTCTAATGCAAATCGTTCAAATTTTTTAAAAAGTTCATACACAAAGGCCTACGGGATAAAATTGAATATATGCGCAATAGAATATTGATTGTTTAACTTAAATATTTTGTACGGCACAACAATACCCCGGGTGAAGGCTGATTTACATGTCTATAGGGCGTTCGTTATACATGCACATTTTTAAATACTGAATATCCTGTGTTGAAGCATCGCCCGTTGTAAATTTTCCCTCGTTCGTTAATATAAAATTGAGGAGAAAATCACGCATATTTTCAAATACCAGCAATAATTATATTTCAAATTAGTGTTATGCAGACTGTTTTCAAATGAATTCATTAATTTTTTAGAAAAGATAAACATTTTTTTTCCTATAAATGATATCTATTTTTTTCTATTTGCTATACATTGCAAAGTTCAATTAAATATCTCATTTGTTAAATGTCAGTGTTTAAATTAGAACAATATGTATACCTTAGTTACTGAGAATAAATTGAATTCAAAGCAATTAGGTAATTCTATTTCACGCTAAACTCTGCGAATAGGTGTTTTAATAATAATTATATTTAGAATACAAAATTAATTACCAACTCAATTCAAATTCTCTTACTAAAAATTAAAAATTTTCTTCATCAGGTACATAGGTACCTACTATATTATTATAATCAACAACTTGTAGATTATAATAAACTACACGACTATTATATTCATCTTCATGAGACTCATAATAATTCGAGCACACTAAAGGCAAACAACTCAATTTAATACTTACCTTCTCCGAGATAGTTCTCTAACAAAATAAAAGTAAGTACAACAAATACAAAGACTAGAGCATTTAAATGAAGACAACTTAAATATTTAAATTGCAAAGTGATTTCGGGACCCCGCATTGTACTTTGCGTGGCGTTTACAAAAGGCAACTACCGTCAAAGTAAGCGAAAGACAAATATACCGAATTAATGGAAAGAGATGTAACTCCTTCAATCGTTGCGCGACCTGAAATTTCATAAGTTCCGCGTCGTCGTTTTCCTGTTTTGTTTGACAATCCTTCGTTTGGATTGAAATTTACTCGGCTTTGCATTAAGATAAGACCGAAATACCGGATAAACGTACACGCCGAGCTGGATATTGTTGGCAATTGAAAATAGTTTTTCGTGAATGGATGCAAAATTGTAAAGTCGTGACGGCCGACAATGTAGCGTTAAATTATGTTAATACATCGGGCGCTGGTTTAAGAATGGAAGAAATAAGTCACATTTAAAATGGAGATTACAATAGTTTGCAGATTTTCATTAATTTTTCTTGTTTGTCATTATATTGGTCTGTATACACCGAAGTTACTTACTATCATTATGTACTATCCTCTTGCATGTTTTACCTCCCTTAGGGAAAACAATCCATGGGAAACTAGGTCAGTCATGATTTTAAATCCTAAACTTTAAGCTGCCTCAATGCAACATTTCATCCTAGTATATGATTAATTAACCTCTAACAAACCTAGTTCCAGGGGGTGTCATATAGCACCGCAGGTTTAATCTGCAGCCGTTCATCCGAGCTGCGAGCCCGTTGGAAAAGTATGTAAATTCTAATATAATCCGTTTGAAAAAAAGTGCGGGGGCCATTGGTCCGCCTCGGCGTATGTCGACGCGCACCCCATGCGCGTCGGTCGCGCCGCGACGCCGGTCTGGAAGGGGTGCCGGCGCCATAGTAGGGAGTTTATGTGAAGCGTCGCCGCCACCTGACGCGCTCAGTTATTCCGAACGCGTCGCTATCGCATCCCAGCTGAACGTTTGACGAAAAAAGAGCACTTGGCGATCACCGAACAGTTTTGTTCGCGCAACATGTGCCATCTCGGACAGCCGTGAAATAGTTGAACTTCAAGGGCGCGCCCCGTTTTGGGTTTTTCGTAAGTTTGCTACCCCCCTGTATTTGGATGTGTTTTTTGAAAAATTTTCAACCGTTATTTATTGTTTGTTGGTTTCGTTTGGTTTATGTTATTTTTGTGATTACCATTTGCCAGTGTTTTATTTATTTATTTTTTCCTGTTGTTTGTGTTTTCAGTTTTTTTTTTGGTGAGAATTTTAAGATTTTATTTTATGTAATTTATTTAAAAAAATACGAACATAATTTTTATTATTTCAGTTTTCATATGTTTATTTAATGATGTTTGTTTTCAATATTTAAATAAGTTACTAATGCTAAGTTTAATAGGTTTGCCAGTCGTTATGTTTGAAGGGTGATTTGGGTGTTAGTTGTCACGAAGGGTGTGTAAATGTCTGAATAATTTATTTTCCGGCTATATGAAGCCGTAAAAAATTCATGAAATATTAAGGAATTAAAAAAGGGCTGAAGGCAATTTAAAAAAACGAGAAAAAATGAAGTAATTTGGCCGTTAAGGTAATGAGTTCAAAACCTTACAAAATCCTGTTATGTATCATTTTAATATATCCAACAAACTTAATTCTATTCCTAAATGTTATTTACATAGATAAATCTTCAAAAAACAAAATGCATATTATTTTGATTGCCGTTTCCTCGCTTCATATATAAATTTTATTGGACATTAAACAGTGAATAAATCTTTCAAACAATACATTTTACATAAATATCCTCATTTGTTACAATCGATTAAAACAAAAAGTTTCGACAAGGTTTCTTGGAAAACATTGGACAATCTCCAAAGGTCAAACCCGAAATAAATTCATACAGATGCAGGGAAATAACTTCATTTTTTTTGGCATTCCTGTCTACCGTGGTTTAGGAGATTATCACTATACATAACTATTCCTATTTTTCTACACCCGGATAAATATACATTTTACTAATATGTATAAAGATTTCCCTTCAATGAATGAAGTGATTTAAAGAGCGACATACCATTAAATTGAATTTTAAAACGTATGCAATTGGAAATGAATTCAAAGAAATTGTTTAAGTGTTCTTACGCTATATCTACCTCTAACATTAGATAAAAATGAACAAAAAGAACAGTTTCCATGATTCAAATGTCTAATATTACTAAAATATACTAGGTTCAATAAAATTTTATTATACCTACAAAATACATGCACTATATTCCAAATTTGAAATGTACTTTCTCATACTATTTAGGTACACGCTATTTTGCAAACGTAACTCAAATGAATGAGTTTATTAATACAACTATTACAGTGGTATTCCATTAAATAATTCTACTTACACTGATAGAGACATATTTTAAATACGAAACGGTAATATTTTATGATCGTAACGTCAGTTTCATTGTCACGTTCTAGGTGTATTTACAGTAAAAACACTTTCGATAATAAAAATAATACCGTCAATAAATTAATCGCAGTTACCTACACATTAAATTTTATTATTGATTAGGCAGTTCATTCAATATTGATTAAATGATAAATCAGTTTGGTGATTGATTGAGTGCTTTCTGTAACATTCATCTAAAAGTGAACCTACTAAATATTGCAATATTGGATTTTGACTGGTCTAACCAAATAAATTTAACTTCATGAGATTTAAAAAGTCTAAAAACTATATGAGTTTTAAAGGCTATATTGTATTTTATATTTTAATAGCTCTGTTCACAAACAACAGGTGCTTATCAATTATGTAGATATTAATTGAATAGAGTGAAAGTTGTATTAGTATAACATAACATTCTTTCAAAATAAAATGAACAACAAAATTTTCAGGCTTACATTCGATGGTAAATTTTATATTATTGTCGATATTTCATTATTGTCTAAATAATTAGTACCGGAAACTATTCTTTTATCATGAATTTTAATGTCTATTTGATAGTACTGTTGTTCTTGTGTTCTAACGATAATTATAATTAACTATTAATTAAAAACGAATTGAAAACACGAATTATAAGGAAGTTGTTAAAAAATAATCGAGTACTATAAAATGAATCAAGTTAAATGTATACCTACAAAACATTTTGCCGAGTCAAACTCGAAGATTTCAACAATTTGAATTAACATATTGCGAATTTTACACTGTGATAGAAACACGACGACGAACTATTCGCTCATGCTCATTATAAACGAGTATCAAGCGATTAAGCGTCTGTTAACAGCCACTTATAAGCATTCGAAGCATAATATAAGCATTTAATCGGGTAGGACTTGTTGTGGCAACCATTATAAAACAATTATGGGTTTTGGGATGACAGCGACTGGATTAAAATTGGTTAGACGTGAAAGTTTGCTTAACTTTGGAAATTGAATAAGCATAGGAGCTTTGTGTAATTACCGACGAAGGCTCTAATTTCGAGCACGGTCCTCATAAGGGGGAAAATCGGTCCGTATTTGCGCTTTTTAAACTTAATTGAAGATGTGGCGTTTTTATAACATATGTCGACGAGAGAACCATATAAAAAAATACGTGTGGATCGACCACAAAAAAGCAATTTTCTACAAGGCATTAATCTCTTGAGCTCTTGAGCATCGCCGAATTCCCCTATACATAAATAATAAGCTAAAAGCTTTCGTACAATGAAAGTTTTTTAAACGACCTTTGACCTCTTGATAAAAAACTGTATTACGTAAGTAAATCGATAAGGGTAACGTAGAAGAAAATTCGTTCAATCCCATTCGCCCAATTCAGGTATAACATTTCCTAATACCCCGATTTATATCATTAAAAATGGCCAGAGTGTTGTATTTTGAACTTGAAAGATTTAAATAAAACGAATTACATAACTATACCAATAGTTAATTAAAAAATAATGTGTTATTTTCGGTTTCAAAAAAGGCGAATTTTTCTTCGATTGCCCTCGCTTTTACAATGTTTTGTGCTAACTTTGATCAATTACTACAACTAATTTATTTATTTACAATTCAATTACTCCTGCTCGTACTTACGTCGAGCGCTTTGTATCAATTAAATTACTTTCAAGTTACTTGACTTACTCACAAATTAAATTAAAAGCAGTCGAATTACATTATATGTTTTATTACATTTATTTGCAATGAATCCATTCTTGTTTATTATACCTTAATTCAAGTTAACGAATTTACCAAGTATTTACGTGTTATTTTACAATTCAAAAGCACATAGTAAATTTTCTAATAATAAGAATAAGTGTGATTAGAATCGATTTTCTACTTCAAAAATTGGAGCTCTTCAAACATACCCAACTCGAATGAATCCCCAAAACTACCATGTAAACGCGAAGGGATCTCGTCGGGTTCCCAACTCATTCCTGCAAACTTTATACGATGAAATTCCCAAGCAACAAATCATTTCCCACGGTGTTACGGCAATGACGAATAAGTGCGAATGATAAAATTACCCGGAGTTTAAGTTGGGGATCCAAATACACGAAAATCCAATTAGAAATGACTTATGGAAATGAAAACCTCGGTAATCCCTTTTCATATATACGTGTGTATTACAATGAGGACTTGCTGAACGAGAATCGCGCACAAATACACTGGGTCGTTGTGAATAAAATTTAATTAACTGGAACAATTGCGAATTGTGCTCAAAAATCATCAGAGGGCTTAATTATTTTATAGATGCCAGGAGAGTCAGAATAATTGTGGTGAAGGCAATTCTGATATTTTCGTTCAATATTTGTATAATTTTGAACTCGATCGCACGCCACATTGCCATAAGATAAAATTTTCATCGTAATTAAAAAAAATTAAAAAGTACAGAAGCTTCAAAAACATCCAACGTTTGCTGAAAGTTCGCAAACATTTTGAACACACAGAGGTTGTAAATAATTAAATTATAATCCAATTAATACCGTTTCCACGTTTTCTTCCAACATTAATTATACATTTTCTCGGTTCTGTTCTATTTTATTTTCAAACATTCCAAATACGACCAACTAATGACTATTTTATCCGCTGCTCTAATCACTTTGACGGAAAATATCTCCAAAGTACTCGGGAATATGAAAAGAGTTTCGTAACGAGGGATTGAACATATGCAACCTTAACGTCTATAACGCCTTCGACTCGTTAAAACGAGCATAAGTTGCGAAATTCGCCGTAAATGAGCGAGATAATTTGAAAGGTATTATTGAAAGATGAAAGTTTTGGAAGTTGTGCGTTAATAACACTTAAACCCTATACAGTGTGTGCCTTATAATGTGTGCCTTATAAACGGATAATTTAAAAAATCCTAGATCAATTATTTTTTTACGATTTTCGTTATAAAATTTGACAATCAATTTGCATAAATAATACTGCAGGCTATGTAAAAAAAGGATACCCAATAACAAAGGCTTAGTGAATCACCTTTTATACCCCGAAAAATACGGCAGGAAATAGAGTTCTTCCTCCGCTTGTGTTCATTATTTATGAACTCGAAGTAGGCGGAAAAAATAATGGGACCGTACAGTATCCAGAAATTGTAATAAATTTGTTTACATGCAAGGCAGTTTGTTCGATTTGCGAGGGACGTAAAATATACGACCAGAAATGAATAGGAAGCGAGTCCGTGAGATTTTTCTGGAGTCGACGATTCGGGCTTGAAAAACTGAATATTTCTGCTCGATTTCTGTTGGAATTGAAGATATTTTTCAAGCGACGACGGTGAGGCTCTAAATAAGTACCAAACCTATACCTGTTTTAATACTGCATAAATGATTTTCGTGCAAATGGAAATCAAAGCTCCGTTTATATACATACTCACAATGCCTGATGGTGCATTCTCTAACCGCTTCAACCAATTTTAGTGTAATTATACAAATCCTCTAGGAAAATATATTATATACGTTCGCTTTCAAATCAAAACAATCCAACAAAGCGATAGCCACAGATGGAATTATCAAGCTGGAATAACCATTCGTCAAAATAAGCGCTGCTTTTGATTTATGTTACGTGGAAAATGACATTATAAACAATGGAAATTTATCCACGAATGGACTGAAGATAAATCAGACCCATCGAATTACTATACAATACATGCATCAAACGTAGATTGGGATATTCATATCATTGATAACCTACACGTTGCGGGTGCATTTATAAAGCCTAAAAGTCAAATATTAATTAAATAGATATTGCTTATTTTCTCACTTTACCATTACCGACTCCTGATTATTAATTTAATATTAACGTCCCTTCGAATTATTATTTAAATTCTGTTCTCTCATTCGCTAACATTTATTCATTACGGCTCATTCCCTCCGATAGCGTATCGAAATAAACGAAAATCAATCAGCCGCCAAATCCTTAAAGAAAGCGAAGAAACTCCATTGTCGAGTGAACGAAGGGGCGCACCCGGCCAGAGTTTCTCCTTGAATTTCCCGCCCGTCCGAAAGCAATTAGAAGTTCTGAAGATGTACTCGACGTTGTTCCATAATTACTAGTTGTTTATTCTAACGTCGACGGATTCTCTTTTAATAACACGACAAACGAAAATATGTCTACGGAAAAACGCGATCGGTTCAAGGATAAATTTTCTACGGTTGAAAAACTGTTTGTATTATGCGGAGTTGAGTTTATTCTACTTCATTTGATTGGGCTTCGGGTCGCGATTTTGAGAGAATGTTGTAAATAGTAAATTCGAAATATCTCGGCCACTCCGGGGACTAATTAAAAGAACACCAATGCAGAGTTTTCCTTTGCTTCTGCACGCTGAACGTTCGAGGAATTTTCCCAGCGGGAGAAGCACTGTGGACAGCAATTAAAACTCTGTCAAATAGCTTTAGTTTTATTACGTTGGTTTTTTTTCTTGTAAGGTAAAACGTGCGTCTCGCTGGGTATAAAATACGAACGCATTACTGCGAACTGTGAAGCTTCGCGATTACATTGTTTGCACTAAAAGAAGTTTTTATTATTGTCTGTGTTTTTCGCAGTTTTTCAGCACGAGTTTCATCAAGCACGTTTCATTGAAACGGCACTACAGAAATACCCTTTACGCACGACAAAAAAATTCCAATAAAATAGGGTAAATTAAAGACATAATACTGTCACAAAGAATTAAGAAATTAAAACTTGTTGAAGTTTTCTGCTCGTTTTCCATTAATCATTGCACGACTCTGTAGATTTGTTTTACGATAAGCATTTTGTACTACGCGGGAGCATCGAATTTCATAAATAAAAATATTATTCCGGTATTATTAAAGTAATGGAGAATAATGGATTTCGTTGTTTTCGCTGATTCTGGTTCGTTCGGAAAACTCGGAGCGATTCGTTCAATCTGATATCGGGGAAATTCGATATCTGCACGATCGCTGAATACCGATCAGCATCTTAGCTTTTATGGGATTAATGCTAATCCAAATTAATTTTATTTTTCCTTAATGTATTAGGTAACGTTGGTGTTGATGTAGAAATGTTACAAAATTCGTAATGAAAATTTTACGAATGGCTAGTGCTTGTTTGTATATTAAGGCTAAGCTATTATTAGCTTAATTAAAGGGTGTACTGATAGGGAGAGGGCGTGCTATTTGTCTTTCACCTCTATTAAATTGTTTATTCTGAAACAGAGCTCGAAGCAACTGAACTAGGTTAATAGTAATTGATTGGTTAATTGGGACTCGGTTCAGCGTGAATTGTGACGCTTTTTCTATACAGATGAATGATCCATTTTGCTTGAGAACAGAATTAATGAAAGCTCATAATTACCAAAGGTCGCATTGCAAATTTCTTTGGAAGTTTTAGTATACAGCGACATTAAAATGCATACATTTTGTTGATTGAAGTAGAAAATAATTAAAAATTTTCCGGAATTTCCATGAAGCTAAGCACATCTTCCAGCAGTCTTCCTTACATAATCTTCAGTTTCATTTAACTTTAACATTAAATTTTAATTAATTCGAAACATTGTCGTCCATTGTTAGCCACTACAATGCACCTGCAGTCTCCATTTCCCCATTCATCTGCGCGATGAAAATTTCAATTTCCACTCGTTCCGTAAAGCCGAGTCAGAGCTATTTGATCGCTCAAATATTTATCGTCGTTTGAGTTCGAGATAGGTTCGCAATGGAATTCCTTACCTACACAGTTAATAAAACCTTAATTAAATAAAGGACACGAGTTAGTAGACTTCGAATTAAAAAACAACGACATTCAACTTAAAATACCCTAACGGTTCGAGGGCCTTCCCATTAAAAACATTATTCGTTTCGTCCCGCATAAATCACGATCCGTCGCGATTATTCACTGCAGCGTTGCGGTGCACGTCTGTTCTCTTCTTTTTTATTAATGGGATTTACGTCCGCCCTTGAATGGAACTTCCGAACCGAGCTGAAACGTCTGAGGTTAGCCGCAACGCGTAGCTCTTACGGACCTTCGCTAGAGAGTGCACCAGGTTAACAATCTAGTTACGATTCCTTCGGGAACGAGAACCTCCATATTCGAGAGTCCGTGAAGTTAGTAATTCGGTTTGTTCCCAGTTAAGCAAAACAAATACGCACAGAAGGACATAATTCTAGTCATTTCTCTCGTATGTACATAGTACTTATACGTAGAAAAGTTGTGGGTTGATTATTGGAAAATATTACCTATAGTTCAACGTTTGTTATCGAAAGTGCTATGTTACCGGAGAAGAACAATTCTCTTCTCTTTGAAGCGGAGATTATTATCCATGAAACGTCGTTGGGTATAGTCAACTGTTCGGAACGATTGCGAGGGAAACCCTACAATTTGTTCAGCCTTTTTGAACGTCGATATGATCTTTTTGTGTGAAATAATACGGTTTTGAGTGGCGCATGTTTTTATAAAGTTTCGGATAGGAACGAAATAAGGCCTTTTTCTTGTTTTATGACTCGAGGGGTATAAGCTTTATACTTTATTGGTAATCAAAATATATATGTATGATTCCGTTTTGTTATTGGTATATATTTTTATATACGTACATTCGAAGATATGTTATTAATATTAATAAGTAATCGATTTAGAGAATATATGAAGATAGAATATATAAGAGAGAATATATAAGCATAGATGTAATTTTTCATATTTTTTAACCAAAAAAAATTTTATTGGGTTCGATAAAGCTTGCTCTTCGTTATAATTCCGTTACCTATACCTACACGCGTTTCGCTATATACAATACAAATTTAATTATCCTTTGGATGTCGAATTACGAAAAAATATTGCAACAACGATAATTTTAGTTTATAGCCCACGCTCCCAGCGTAAAGGCAAATAATAAACGCGCGCAATAACGAACATAAATAAACAAAACGAACCGAAAATTCAGTAATCCTGAAATTTTTGAAATTCCCATTACACAAATGAAATTCATTACACCGTCTTGGCAATTTATTTGTAGGAGTTCCAAGAGTACATTCGCTTAAGAAATTCTAAATATTTACTGTACCTATCTTTAATTTATTACGAGTCGTTTTTTACTCGATATATTGATTTTGATACCTGATAACAATTATCTCGACAAAGAAATTCTATTTTGCTGAAATCCTTCGTTTACCTAAAACGTAATAATCCCGGTTCGGAAATTCTCCTTAGCCATTAGGAAAATTTCCCGTTCGGTCGTTTTATCCCGATAACTTCGAAATTGGCGGAAACACACGCCACAGAGGAAATCGGACCCTAAGTTTCGGGATTTAATTTGGCTCATTACGAGAGTAATATAGGATTAACGAAAAAAAAAAGAAAGACTGTGGAGGTCGATCGAAGGCTGCGAGGAGTCGATTACGAACTCGAGTAAATCAATCACTAAATTTTCCAAAAAACTTTTAATAGATATGCTAGTAGGTACAATAGTTTTTTTTTTATCCTATATACTATTTGTAGAAACAAATACAATGTCTGAAATATTACCATTTCATCGGAGGTTCACCGATCTGGAAATTCGTCCTTAATAAGGAGATTAATTAAGGAAAATTGATTGGTTATCCGACGTCGATAAGGTTGGTTACGCAATAATTGTTACCTTTCCAATTAGAGGGATTTTGCTACAGCTACCTTCTATTCGAAACTTTCGTCTCGAACCCGATTTTCCAGTGTCGTTTTATTGCGCTATTACTCTAATAAAGCGTTTCGATGCCGATTAATTGGTCGCTTAATGTTAAACTAATTTCGTTTTTAGAGTGTCGCTTAAAACTTTACAACGTCGTTAAATGGACGAATTAAAAACTAATCGTAGCTGCAATGTGTTTCGGTTTTTTTGTTTGAATTATCACGGTTTCATTACCTGAACTATCAGATTTACGAATCGTTAAAATTTGTTCACGAATTTTAAAACAAACTTTTGTACTACAATAACTTAATTTTGGGATGAATAATTTTATTGGTATCGGATTAAATGGAACAAAACGCGTCGTGTAATCTTATGCAAAGTGAAAAATTCAGAGAGAATCCAAATTAAAATCTTTCAATTAAAAGTTTCGTCACGGCTACACCGTCGAAATTACTCTAAACTCCTCTCAGGGCGGCAATTCGCAAAAATTAAAGCAATTTTCGAAGTTATCGTTTTCAACAAATAGCAATTCATTTTCATTGTTTTTTTCTAAATGAATCTTAATTACAAGAAACGACTAAGTAAATTACGAAAAAGTTAAACAAAGACCGTGAATTGTTACAATGTTACAATACGTTTTAACATTTAATTAGTATAATGAGTAGGTAGGTATATTATATTCAGTATCAACTCAGGAATACTTTAGGGATTAGATACCTATTTGTGCGTTTTCCAAAAAGATCATTTATCGAGAATAAATGCAACGATATACTAAACAGACAGTTAATAAATATTTACAACAGTGCATCCCAAATGGCCGCTTTGTAAACGCTACCGGTATTCTTCACCTGAATTTATTGGCTTAGACTAGCCAGTTATCTGATTTAGCAGGTTGGGTGGCATTGATATTAGGCAATGAATCATCGGAATGAGTGTGTTGGCGAACCCGAAAACTGAATCGAATTGAAGTTGGAATTGCGCCAAAAATTCGAGTTTCTCTTTTTAACTTTTATATACGCTCCTTTTTGCATTAATTTTTGTTATAAATGTGGGAATTTTTCACCGCAACATTCGGAAACGTCAAAACACTGATCCTCATAGTAATTCATCCGAAGAATATTACGCGCTTTATATAAAGTTGAAATTTATAATGAAAAGGAAATATACATTTCGTTTTTTTATTTCTCAACAAGATATTTGCATTTACTGTAAACGTGTTCTACATATTAATAATACCCGTTTTCCTTCGAGCCCTTTCCAGCACGATTTCGCGAAATTAATACTCCGGGAGCGAATGTTTATACACCGCTTCCATTATAAACTTGAAACTAATCATTCGGGATCGAATTCTAATTCTGCTCTTTCCAGTTTCCCCACTAACAAGGTGAAAAGTAATTGTGAATTTTGGAAAATATAAATATTTGGCGTCGAATTTAATTAGCTTGAACTAAAACGCGGAATAATTGAGGTCAGAAGCGAGCTCGTCATTTATCCGGTTAATGGAATTATTTCAGGGAATTTTCGAGACCCTTTTATTCGAATTCTTCGTGTCTTATAACTTAATATAGCAGCGTACCTAAAGCTGGAGTGTCAAGAAGAGGATGGAATACAGAGAAAGTATCACAAACTTTTTCGAAAAGGTCAAAAAATCATAATTCAGGAGCAGCGCGGATTCGTATATAAAAACTTTTTCAAACAAAAGATCAAAATCGATAACGCGAATCTTCGCTGTAAATGTCATAAACAATCAAAGTCTAGTCTAAATATTTATCCTGCTAACAGAAATATTTCCGAAACGATCTTGAACTTACCGTGACCGATCAACGAGCTTTATTGCTAAGCGCGGAAAACTTTGCCTCTACCATACGCTAATGACTTTTAATGCGCACCAATCGAACAATTTATTAATGCCTCGAAAAGGAAAGCAACAGTTTACTGCACCGAGAATTACCTAAAATGTTTACACAATGTTAGAATAGAGTACTGTTAATTTACTAATGTGAAATACGTTTCCCTATAATTATGTCGAGCTCTAATTTAGGTTGATGTTTCATTGTTAAGTAATGAAATAACTATATTCCTTTACCTATAGTTGTAGGCTAAAAGTAGTATTATGAGCTAAATGAAAATGAAACTAGTATTTTCCTTGTTATGTGAGCTGTTTCTGAACCAACATTTAATTTCCTTAATTAAAAAGTACTCTTAGGTATTATTAGATCTCAAATATAGGTACATACGTAACCTCACCTTCATTTAAAATTGTTTCTTGAAAAATAGATAATTGTTAAATTTGTAAGCAGTGTTAGGATGATATAGATGAACTAATCAGTTTAGCTCTTTAGCTATTGCATTCAAAGGAATAAACGCATCGCAAACGTCATTCCGGAGCGCTGTGGATATCCTAAACAACTCATTCGTAGTTCGATATGTTGCTTCAACAAACTGAGCTTTGTTGTGATAGACAATAATGGTTTATATCAGGAACTTCAAAGCCGTCGGTGGCGTTAGAGCACGTCGATTTGTCGTTAACTATGGTTAAACAGCTTTCGAATTAAACGATGTAATAAAATATTTGTGCTCACCCCAAAATTTACATCATTCGACTGGCTATATCGAACTTCTATACCAAATACGTGAAAAATTTAACTCTACACCGTTTGTAGACGATTCATTATATTCTCAATGAGTTTCTTTCTACTAAAAATAATATTTGTATGTAAATTAACATTGATGCTATTGATACCCAATGCACATTCTAACGTTATTTTTAGTTAAAAAGAGCTTCATCGGTAGACCGGCTCTTAGATAGTTATCGGGCCTATTTATAACAATACAAAACGTTTTATCAAGTGGCTTTCGAGTCGAATAAAGTCGACGACCAAACAATTTTGTAGGCTTTATCTCGACAGTAGGCCATTATAATAGATATTGCGGGCCTATTTTGGAGGGAAATGGTGCGACCTTTGCAGAACACGAGAACGCTTTTATTTATTTACGGTAGCAATTTATTAAGTCACAATTCTTGTTAGTTCATTATAAAACTGGCACTTTATCGCAAATTAGATGAAAACTTGAACTTTGTTAGGACTAAAATCTTTTTAAAACTCATTACGTTATATTACATATTAAGAATTATTTATTTAAACTGACGAAATTTGAAGTGGATAAGACCTCAAATTCCAATTTTCGTGCCGATCATGCGATTAAATTTTCTTATCACGATTTCAATTACAGACTGATATGTATTTTATGAACCAAATGTTAGAAAGCCCAATTCGAGGCTTATCAATTAATTATTTACTCTTTTCTGAAATAAATTCGTACTTAATTATTTAACTCGAACAGGTTTATTGATTGAGCGTTGTCGTTCTACTATAAAGATACAAAGTTTCATTAATAGTCGATAATAAACGATATCAAGTCAATTTTATACGTTTCGCTTTGGTTATTATACTGTAACGATTTATTGCTGGATTCAGGATATGCTTCGGCATTATAATTAAAATTTTCATTAAATTCTTTATCAGATTCTAGCGAATATATTTCGAAAAATATACTTATTTAATTTAGGTATTAATTTGAATAGTTAACTAATAAATACATATACCGAAATTGAGTGGAATTTATGAAGTTTACTCTACACCTCATTCAAATTGAACGAGTTTAATAATCGTATTTTTATAATAATACCTCATCGTGAATAAATCGCGTTAAAAATCAATTTTCCGTTATTTTCATATACCAGTTAATAAATTCTATCTACTAACGTAAATATTTACCGACGAATGAACTTCAAAATCATTATTACGCATTCATCATACAGGTTAGAAGATATATCAATCCATCAAAGATTTTATCGTCATATTCCAGATAATTACAGTGGCTAATGTTTGTTCTATTTTATTTTTAGAGCACTAAATTCGGAGGACATGGATAAAAATATCCGAGTTTTGTTTTCTTGTTGATATTTGTATGGATCTAGACATCATTCTTTCCCTACCTACTCCGTTAATTTCTCTTAACCAATTAAAAAAAATCGGTTAAATGAAGCGTAAAGTATTTCTATTTTGGTTCGAGCTATAATAGTTAAATCCTTTGGACAGTTTAATACTCTTGTTGTTTCTCGTGCGGATCTAAAGTTCAAATTAATAGTCGTTATGTAATGTTAAATAACCGAGAAATTCGAGCATATAATCTGGAAGTCTCCTCGTATGTAACTGGCAGCTTTCGAAAATAAACCAATTAATTATCGAAGAAATTTTTAGATCGGTTTCCTACAGTTGCAGCCAAAATCAATCCACAACGTTAAACATTTACATTTAGCCGCACATTAAAAAATGAACTGTTTCCAACTTTTTATTACACCCCAACAAAACGCAGTATTTTATCTTACAGAGTATCTAATCCGATGTATTTTATTACCGTTTGATGGCGTAATAAGTTTCTTATTAGAATTTTCCATCGACCAATTTCCACAAAAGCTAGGCAGACTGTTACAAACGATTCTTTAAACATACGCGAAAAAGAAAACTTTCATCCGACGTACGTGCAGTACGCGAAACCTACGTCAACTCGAATCCGTATTCTTTTCTAAAAAAACACGGAACCTTTTTCGCGCACGTTTCGAACACATGTCGGAAATTTATGTAAAAACGCATTTCTCGTCCGCCATAAAAACTGGAAGATAGGAATAGGCCAACAAAACGGAGAGCGTACGCGGAGTTTTCTCGCGAATTTCTCTTCGGCCGCGCCTTCGCTTCTAATAAGCCTTTCGTGTAACTTACGGAAATAGGACAAAAGGAAACGGTCGAAGGGAAAAATTCCTCCGGGTTTTTACGTTGCGATGTTGTCGCTTTCTCGGGGCGGCTCGTCGCGTGACGGAAAATTTTATTGTTTTATTGCTCCTATTAATAAAACCTGCTCTATATCGCTTTGCCCTTTTTAATTTTGAGGGTGCGTTCGCCTCTAATGGAATAAACTAGATGTTTTTTTGCCAAAAATTAACTTGCATTCTAAATCTCGAGTTTTTCGTTCATTTTCTCAATAACCATATAATCTTTACTTGGCAACGCTGTATTAGTATAATGCAAACTTATTTATCGCTCACATAAACGTCAAACTAGATTACCATTATGACCCTTTTCACCAAAAAGGACATTTTCCTGCCATGCGAACTTCAACTGGTGTAATAAACGCAGTAACACTAGGTTAATGGGATCATACAATAGCTTTATTCTTCGAGTGATGCCTTGCAATATAATTGCCTTTCCGACATAATGTAATTAATTGCAGGACGAAAGATTTTCCACCGAATATGCTTCACTGTTACAGTACAAGTATGAATTTGCTTTTAATAGTAGTTATTATGTAATTAGTGCTTAAGCATAAAATTGTTCAAAAAGGTAATAAAAATCAGTTATGGATATCCTCTTTTTACTTAAAATTTACAATAAAAAAAGTAATTTATTTTTAAATTAGCCTTTGTATAAGTCTCTTATTATATTCCAAAAAATAGCTTATTCTAGATAATAGAATTACCTTTTTTTCTCATCTAAAAGAAGAAGATTGGGATAAAATTAATACCCGACGAACGTCGGGTAATCAGCTCAGCAACTCCTCAATTTATTATCTACATTTCTTTAACTAGCGACTCCTCCCAAATATGAATAGCTTTGAATCTGCATTGGTTATTTTGGGATTTAACTAACTAATAAGCTCGCTCATTTGCATAAAATAATTATCATCCGGATTTTCGCCGTTTACGGAAGGCGAATTTCGCGCATTCGGCGATTAAAATTCGTCGAAGAAGACGAGTCGGCATCTGAAAGTATAATGAATTTCTACTCTCTTAACCTCGACTCATTGGAAGAAGATAAGCCTAATTTTAAAAACAAACAATCCGCGCTTTACGCTCCGGGACGGGAGCGAAGCTCGAAACCGACTAACGAGCCAATCAGTCGTTCGGAAACAATTATTAATACGTATTTTATTTTCGAATTAGTCGCTTTCATGAATCCTAAATTGATCCCAAACGATTGTGTGAAATTACCGGGAAAATCAAATATATAAAAAGTAATAAAAACTCGTGTATGTCCCAATTCTTTAGCTCCGTATCCGTGACGGAGAAATTCGATATTTTTTGCCACTACAATATCCTCAACTGTTATTATTTTCTAAATTTCTCCTACGACATTCGCCAATAAATTTTTCCCGTTGCGCAAACACCTTTCAGGACAGCAAACCTGTCACTAACATCGCGTTCTCCTTCAACTATTAATTTATTTTCCTCGCTATTGTTGTCCGAACTCCTTTCATCCATTCTAAAGGGTCCTCCATGTGAAACACACCTGCCTCCGTAATGATACGCAATCCCAACGAAATATACCGCACCGATAAAAATTCTTGTGAAACCCGGCACGGGAATTTTATCAGCCGATTAGTTTTATTGTAATTAATCTAATTTATACCGCCGTGTTGTAAACAACCGTCCCGTTTCGGCTCCCTCTTATTACGAGACATTCCTGCGAATTCGTCCCCGCTACGCTTACCTATCTTACGTATGCAAACTACGTCTTTCCCATGTTGACTTAATAAAAGTATGATACCCCGGCGGGTGGTTAGCGAGTTGTTTGTTCCGCAAATTAACGCGAGCAGAAATGCCTCTCAGACTTCGCCCGGAAGGCGGAATTCGCGATGTCGAAAAGGGGAAAAGATTGTTTCCTTCAATGCCGGGGAGTCGAGAAATTCGCTAATAATTAGGGATTTTTGGGGAATAATATGAATATTGTTAGAGGGTAGAAGTAAGCTACGAGCTTTCGAAAACATAATGAAAAAGCTTTTTCGAAATATTAGATCTTATTTTGCTGCTAATTTTTCACATTGGAGTTTACAGTAAACTGTAACAACGATAAAAATAGCGATTATGTCAGTGTACATGCAGTGGATGAAAAAAAACGTCATTAATTTTTGTAAACTTCTGAATTTACGACTCTCCTGCGTTGGGAATAGCCAAAAGTCCTACATAAAAACATATCATCGGGTATAGTCTGTATTTTACGTACCGTAAATAATCGTCGAAAATCGCTTGAACAATGGAAAAACTCGATAAAGCTTTGTATGTATTTGCCTTCATTACTCTCCTGCACCACTGGAAAAATATTACCTGCAAAGAAACTTATAGAATTTAACACAACCATTCACTAGTTGCAATTAAAAAATGAACTTTCAAGTTCTCGTTCATTTAATTAATTAAATCTCTCTATAATATTAATTTAATTTAATATATGCTTTTAAAGGTACTGTTTAGTATCAGAAACTTCATAACACACATCATATTCAACTATTTAATACACATTCCCTTGTGATTTATGTCATATGAATTTCAGGAGTAAATTATTTATTTCATTAAATATAATGTTTACCTTTCTGAGGTATAATCTGAAAATAAATTCGAGTTAAATTAGGGTTTGAATATCAGAAGAGACACTTCATACCCATATCCATCTTCTTTATTATTCAAGCGCGCGTAAGGGGAGGAAATTGCGTTGAAGATCCATTTCCGTCATGAGCCTATATTGGGAAACGATTTCCTTGGCAACTATTTTAATAATGGATGATAATTGACACTTGTCTGCTTATGTATTGGCGTTAGGAACTGTGTTTTTTATTTCCCTGCGAGTTTTCCGGACAAGAGTTATTTTTGGCAGAATTATTGAAGCGGCATTAAAAATTGCATACGCTGGTAAAACTGCGGTTTCATTTCCCACAGCATGAAAAGACAATTGCCAATAAATAACGTGCAAGAACGTACAATAACTTACTCCAGCATTCTAAAATTGCTCCAGTAAAGTGATATACGATCGAATTAGTCAACCCGCCCGTCTAAGGCAATTGTAAATAAGGGACGTGCCAATTTAATTTCAGATAGCTTTAGAATATTCTTTTGCGATACGCGTACACCGCTCGGTGATTTATAATAGGAATTTTAAGGAAAAAAAATTGGAAAATTTCCAGTTACGATTCGATTGGAAACTTGAGGAAGCCAAAACATTGTTAATAACGCCAGTCGGTTTATTTTTTTAAGCGAGAAAATCGGTCTTCCTCGTTTCCGACCATTTATGAAATTTTGATGAACTCGCACAAAGCGAGGCGAAACTCCGAACGACAATTTCCTTTTTTTAAATAAATAGCATTTTACTCATTCATGAATAATCGAAAGAATCATAAATATTATTCTTCTTCACGCTGTGGAACTAGTCAATTGGTTTTCTGTTTCTCGTTTTATCCCACGCTCCTCGAATGAGCAACCGTGTTTATGGTTCATTCCATTAGTCTACCTAATAATTGCCGTCGGAAAATGATTACAAGAGTTGAAAACTAATCGAACTTTGGGCGATTTAAAAGTTAAGACTCCCGACTATTCAAAAATTTGTAATTGACTTTTCCGAGTTCCGCACATAGACGGAATAAAGATGAGCTGACTCGTTACGAAAAGTTAGTTCGTAAATTCGATAATTTTCGAAAACTCGCCGACGATAAATTGCGTTTTAAAAACAGCGACTTACCGAAGTTTTCCTTCTAAACTGCCTGCAAAAAATTTCGAAATTAAATAATTTAGTACAAACCCAAACACTAGTTGATGCAATTCTGTAGACTTTTCCGTTCGTTTTTCAACTCCACCGGTTCCTCATTGGCAATTCTGTCTAGTTTCGTCAACAGGACAAACTAATTGTTATTCGAAATTGACCAAACAAAGCGGCGAACTAAAACCATTACACCGAATTCGCTCCGTTATTCAAATTCGTCCATAAAATAGCAATATTATTAGCCGAGCAACGACTCGAACAATTCCGGCTGTAACTCGATTTACAAGTCAAAGCGCGCCGATTCCCCGCTTTTTTCTAAATCAATCTCCATTTCCTCCAAGCCGGGTCGATTTGAATTTTATATATTTTCCCGCATTCGGCCTCTTACCGCCGTGATATAGGTCAGGTTTCAAGTTTCACGGGGAGGACAAGTCACAACGAAGTTTTATATCTTAATATAACTTTACGGCGGAACCCGAGAGGATATAGCATCTTGGATTAATTGCGAAGAGAGGAACTTAATAGTTGGCGCTTTCTCCTACATGTGTGTTTACCAACGGTGAATATGAATTAATTATTTATGCGATTAGAATTTTCCCTAACGGACGTTAAATCGCGATTTAAATTTTACAAATGTCGCCACATTTTACATTTTCTTCCGTTTGGAGAAATCGATAACACAGCGACGTGACGAGAATGTTATATTTTCACAAATTTATTCGCCACGAAATTTCAGCTTTGAGAATACCCAAACTGGTTTATAAACTTGAATTAAATATATGATAAATTAATCGATAAACATAGGTACATATAGAATGATTTAATTTAAGTTATACAAATAAATCAGAACTATTATAAGTAAAAAATGGTATCTAAAATACAAGATGAATAAGAGGTAATAAGGACATATGTATTGCTTACATATATGTAAATGTGCTTTTAGTTAAATTTCCTAATAATATTCTATTCTACCCTCCCGTTCGCCATTAAGCGACGTTCCCATTCGAACTAGGTCAGCTTTTGTTACGCGTTTTACGGACTCGCATTCAGTATTTCTGCAAGTTTTACGACGCAAAGTTGGATATTATGTAAAACCTGACAAGGTATAAAAATGAGAAAAAACTTCTCGTTATCCAGATGGGTCCGAATTGCGACTATACTGGCGATGAAGCTTAACTCGACGCCATAAACCGACGGGATTTCAAAAACGACGCAAGGGATCGGGAGTAAACACGTTTCGCTGGTAACATAGTTTAAATATCCACGTGTTTTCGGTAATGGGGAAATTTCCAGATTTTCCACCGTATCGAAGCAGAAAGTTAATAGAGAAACTAATGAATATATAAAGTTTGCTGAACTATTTGAAGAATCCGTGCTACACACATAGACTGCAAGCTAATTAGTTATAAGTTAATAATGCTGTAGGTAGTTTATATTACATAATTTTATTGCAAAATAAACCATAAAACAAACCGTACTGTTTGCGAAAGGTATTCAACCAGACGCATACACCATTTTTCAAACTAAAGTGGCTTTAAAAAGTCGAACAACCGGACTAAATCGAAAGTCGATAGACCAATCTATCGCCGACTATAGACATTTAGAGCAGTTCAAAGAACGAGGTCACATCAAACCTATCTTTAAATGCACGACATCAAAACGGGTATCATTAGTAGCGCATAGAGCGCCTCTAAAAATTTTTATCAGCTAGATTGAATTAATAAAACATTCCATTTTTTTCGCTTATTCCACGTAATCATTATTTGCATATATTAGAAAGCCTCCCCGGCGCGCTCGAACCCATCAACAAGCCAGTTTCTCGACGTCGTTCCATTTTCCCTAATTTGTCCACGAAGCTCCCACATACACCTGAAAGTCTACGTCAATTTGCCGTCGAGCGACGACATTATTTCCTACAAGGTGCGAACGCGAAACGACCAAACACGCCCGAGTGAAATATTTTAATTTTTCATAGCCGCAAAAAGTTGAATTTTACATCCGCCCGGCGGAAACATCTCCGCTTTAATGAAAAATACCATTGTCGCATTCGAACGGGGAATACGAATTAGCGAAAGGAGCGGAACGCTTACGCGAATTAACTCGATTTTTATTATTAAAAAACGCGTTATTGCCACCGACAATATTTTCGTTTGAGCTTCCAGTCAATTAACAGGACGGGAATTCATCGAACTCGGCGGCAGCAGAAGTCAATTCAGGTCGAAATAAATGGTTAAATCCAAACAAATGAAGCAAATGAAATGGCATCCGTCTTTTATGTTCGTTTCAACAGAAAATGCAATTAAAAACTGTCCCAGTTGCAAGGGAATCGCCGATTTGGTTTGAGTTTTATTTCGAACTTACAGCTTGTTCTCTGTCATTTTTAAACGAATTTCCTACTGGAAATTCGATAGGATTGCGCTATGTACTAATCGAAATGCGATTCGAGTTGTTGATAGTTATTTTCACCTTATTTAGATCGTTTCTGTTTATTTACTAGCATTTTAATTATCATTACAATTATTTCAACAATGATGATATGCGATAAATTGGTAATTTATCCCATAATTGTAATGGTTATACTTCTAATACCATTCATAAATAATTCACATTAATTCTGTACGTACTGTAGGAAATTGGAATAGATTTTTCCTATTCAACGAAACATATTAACGTTTAAATTTGCACAAATTTTGTGAATGGAAAATTACAACAGTCACCTGTAATATCGAGGCCGGCGAATCTAGATAATTTATAGACGAATAAACAGCGTGAGAGGCGTACGAATAATGACGTTCAATTTTCCATGTATTCCGAAATTGGTAAACAAAAAAGTCGATTATTGTTTTCCTGGTCAGGGAATTTTCAGCCTAATCTAAATTGCAATTGGTTATTATTTCATGCACGATTAAAATTGTTGGGGAATTTATTCGTATATCTACATTTTCAAAATTACCTGTGTAGTACAAAAATATTCTCTACACAGGTAGGTAATTTTTCTTTTAAACACCTAATAAAATACTTGAACTTATTTTTTTATTTCTGTTTAAATTAAAAATATGTCGAAGCGAAGAGCGGTTTCCAGCGCCCGTGTACGAACGTACATCGAAAACACATTTTTCAAAGGATTCGTATTCAATATTGACTTTTCTCTCTGCCGAACTTCGCTTTATATGATGGATTGCGGGGCTGTGTTTCGGTTTCGATGTATTCGTTTAGTACGCGACGCTATTTTTCCTTTAACGTTTCTACTGTAACCGACAACAAGCACGTATCCCTCAACAAATCACTCGACAAGAGTTCTTACTTAAACCTCTCAGATAATCCGCCGCGCAAACTTAATGTAAATGTTAATTTCCCTAAAATCTCCGTTCGCGCTATTTACGGCGACAAGCTCTTACGAGATTCCATTTTCTGTTTTGCTTTTTACGAAATCGGGTTCAACAGCGTTCGTTCCCGACCGGCGAATTCCAAATCCTTTCGGATCGCGTCGTCTGGATAGACGAGAAAAAAAACTCGCTCAGACATACGTTCGTGTAGTTAAACCATTAGTATCTGCGATAGTCTCACTTTGAGGCTTTCCAGGTCTTGAAATACGCACTCAAAGCTCTGTTCCAGGCAAAGGGATCGCTCTGGGGGGTGCTCGAGATCCCCGATGGTGGAAAGCGGACCCGTTTCGTTATTTCGCATTAGCGTTCCCCAGGCGATTGTTCGAATTTTGTAATGGACCATCAACTTAAAAGATAAAACACACATATGTATAGGTACTACTTATTATCTTACCTATGTGCACGTTTGTATAGCAAACTAGGTAGTATATAATGTTAGCTATGTGAAACTCGTTTTACGATTTTATTCCCTTTTTTAACATCGCTATATTTTTACATCATTAATAGGTATTTAAAGCTCTTTCAGGAATTTAATGCGCCTGCACCTAACGAATTTTTCAACGTAATTTTCCGCGTTCTTCTATTCCATTCATTCATATTTTAGGGCTTAATATAGAAATCATTGCGAGCGGGTATTGATTGCGATTCGAATCCGAATCGAATAGGCAATAAAGAAAATTAGAGGAGTTGAAAATTTTTGCGGAAGATAAATCCGAAGATGTTCGAATGAAACGAAATAAAAAACCCCGAAACACTAATGGAAGGCGTGCTCGCGCTCCGCTTCTCGATTTTGATAAAAAAAACTTTTCTATTCGATTCCGCAAATTCCAAATTCACTAGCATATTTAAGGGAATTTCGTCGATATTGCGAATTGACAATAATGGCGTTTTCCCGAAAATCGTTTTCCGAATCTCGTTCGCCAGCAGCGGGAAAAAATCTCCCGAGGAACGGGGCGAGCCTCTCGCGGCGAAAATATATCTTATAAAAGAGAAAAATAATTACGACCGCAGGCCTATTTGTTTCGTTCATCGCAAAAAAGGACTCCCCCGAGGTGGCGAATAAAGCACCAACAACGAAAATTAGTAGCTACACGCCGAGCAGCGTTCGAGGATTCGTCGAAAAATGAAAAATTTTTCATCTCTCGGTAATTTACGACGCGAACAATTGTTTTCGACAAACATACGGAACAGGGGAATTATTTCGAGCAAAGTGTTAAAAACAATAATATTCTGAAGCCTAATGCGCCATCGGCGCTTTACAAACATTTTTCTAAATTGCATCTATACGGCATTTTTACTACAAAATGCAATTAATATTGCAATAGAAATCGACCATTAAAATTTTTACTTCCGGCGATTTTACCATCGCTTAAGTGAACTAACGAATTTTAATAGCTAGTTGGGCGAGTTTCCCGGCATCTATAAATAAGAAATTTCGCGGTATTTAACGGAGCAACACCATAAAAAATAATAATCAATAAACGTCTAGCAGGGTTTTTAACGCGAAACAAGCGATTCCATCGGAGGTCTAAGATCTTCGCCTCCCTAATTGATTAAACGAAGTTGCGAACTCGGGTTCGAATTTCGCGTAAAGCACGACGAACCGCGCAGAAACTTCCCTAATTACTTTAAGAGCGCCAAGTTACCTTATAGTGTAAATGCGAGGTAAAGGTACAAGTAAAATTGGGTTTTTACTGGCAGTAATATATTGCGCTTAGGTATGTCTTATACAGAGTTGGGCAAAAGTCCGGAATAAAATTATTATCTTTTGAACCAGTAATTTAAACAAAAAACGCCGAAACACGTAAATTGATTTTATATTGTACGGATTTGTTGCCAATAAAATGATTTTTTTTTTCTTCAACCCCTTAGTTGCAACCCTACCCAACTTTATTTTTTAAATACAAAGGTATGTCGTGTGTAGGGTCATTGAAAAGCCCGTGAAAAATGGAATCTAAAACATACCTTTTTTTTTATTTTTCTCATGTTGTTATTTGGAAATGAGCAAAAATTTCTTTTAAAAACAAAAAAGTTACAAATACCTTTTTAGTGCTATCGACGTAGCAATGTTGAAAATGCCCTTCACCATCTATTTGACAGGCTCCCAGGCATTGGTAAAACGTAATATCGATAGCATATCTTTAATTCTGAATGACTTTTTAATAAAAACAGGCGAACCTTTGGTAAAAAAAAACTTGTACAAAAATGCAACACCTGTTTTCCTTTTTGAAGTTCACTGATCAACAATGGCTTAGATTTAAACCCATTTTATGTTTTTGTTTTTTCTTAAAACATAAATTTCAACGAATGTTGATGCTAAATTGCCTTATCCAGGCTCGCCTGCTTTTAATAAAAGTTCATTCAGAATTAAAGATAGGCTACCGATATTAGGTTTTACCATTGCCTTGGAGCCTGTTAAGTAGAGTAAGCCTTAATTCACACGTCGATACCACTAAAAAAGTATTTGTAACATATTTGTTTTTAAAAGAATTTTTTGCTCATTTCCAAATAACAACATGAGAAAAGTAAAAAAAAGGTATGTTTTAGATTCCATTTTTCACGGGCTTTTCAATGACCATACACACGACATACCTTTGCATTTGAAAAAATAAAGTTTTACCATTGCCTTGGAGCCTGTTAAGTAGAGTAAGCCTTAATTCACACGTCGATACCACTAAAAAAGTATTTGTAACATATTTGTTTTTAAAAGAATTTTTTGCTCATTTCCAAATAACAACATGAGAAAAGTAAAAAAAAGGTATGTTTTAGATTCCATTTTTCACGGGCTTTTCAATGACCATACACACGACATACCTTTGCATTTGAAAAAATAAAGTTGGGTAGGGTTGCAACTAAGGGGTTGAAGAAAAAAAAAATCATTTTATTGGCAACAAATCCGTACAATATAAAATCAATTTACGTGTTTCAGCGTTTTTTGTTTAAATTACTGGTTTAACAGATAATAATTTTATTCCGGACTTTTGCCCAACCCTGTATAAACTTTGTAGTATTCGTATTATAGGATTCGACAGAGTGTCGTTTTCCTTTTAACAAATATCTACAATTAACAGAATGATACTAAAAACTAGTAAATTTTGTTAGTAAACAATTTATTGCATGCAGATAATAGAGCTGGATATAAAAAAAGCATAAAACCTGAAGAAAATATTATTTACAAAAAGGAAAGAGCCGCTTTCAACGTACCTAATGAAATTTGTTATTCTGAATAAAAGCCTAAAATCTCTTTTAGATCCTCTCGAGTTCTCGAGTTACCTTTTAGAGCCGTACGACATTTTACCTGTATCTCTATCGAGAAACAGTATTGGAAAAGTGGTTGTACTGTTAGGGGAAATCTACTTAGAAAGCAGACTCCTATACCCTTCTAGAGACTTTTTGACGGAGATCGATAGCGGTTGGAAAATGTAGCATCGTATTCAAAAAATCCGTTTTATATGTGTTTACGAACATATTACATTATGGATTATTGGAAATTTTTTACTTTTAACAAATTATTATACAACTACATAAGTAAGTATAGGTATAGTTTTTAATGAGCAACCTACTTACATTATTTATCTATTAATATTTAATTCAATAGATATAAATGGAATTGTAATTTCCCTAATTACTTATAAATTCATAAAAATTTTAAATGATTGTGGATAGCTAGGAATATTAAAATAATTACAAAAAAATCTGTAACAGTAATTAATTTTGCGGTAATAATTCTGGCAACTAACCATTTAACTAGGTAAAGCGGTCACCATTAATCAAAAGCCGTGTTATCTAATCGTTACCGAGAGCAAAAACCGAAATCCGTATCGCTTGTCACACCAACTCGAATATCGCAAAGGCATGTTCCCTCTAATATATCACAACTGAAAAGTTTAACTTTACCCAAGTCAAGCGAAACTCCGACTTTATTAAAATAGTTGGCGAATTTAATTGCTCGCGTTCTGCTCGCGTCGTTAATCATCGCCTGTTTTCTTAGATCTCGTTTTCTTTATAAATCGCGGTTCTCCGAAGATACCTAATCTTAAAGGCGTTTTAAGACTATCGGCGTTTAAGAAAAAAATCAACCAAGTAGATAACAAAATATATGTATAAAAGAAATTTTATAATTTCGCCATAACTTCTCGCCATGTCCGCCCGAATTCTGGTAATGCACCGTATCATAACCGCATTAATTTCATACTTCCGAGCGCACACACCAGGTGTTAACTTTGAAATACTACCTTAATACTGTAAGCCCCAAAGTGCTTATTTTCTCAAAAGCTTATAGTAGTTTTCCGCAATGCGTTAAATAATGCCGCTCTTGCATTGTGTCTTTAACGATAAGCTACTTAAGAGTTTCACACAATGGCCGTCTAAATTGGAACAAGTCGGAAAACCGCCGTTCGGCGGAGTCATCTCTTAAGAATGAGCAGCATTCGAAATTTCCAAGTTTCGGTTTTAATACCATTGTCAGAGTTGAATGGAAATATTTGGATAATTTAACGTAATTTGACTTTCCTATTTTCTATTGTAACCGCGCTGGAACTATTGACAATGCACTAAAATTTATCCTGCTCTAACATCCCCCAAACATTCTTCCACTTCTATTTCTCCCTTCTAAAGATAATATTTTTGTAATATAAAATAACTTTACTTCAACAAGCGCATTTTTGATCCAATTTACTTGTTGATGTTTGATTTATTTAGAGTGGAATATTGATTGTTGCAGATAATTCAGAGGGGTTAGGCGCGGTTCAGACCACCGAAAAGGAGACTGGGGGACACATGTGCTCGGCTGGTGAGCCGCCCCGAGAGGAGGGGCCATGCCATGCGAGCTAGTCTGCCCCCAGTTACGAAGGCTGCTGAAGAACCAACGTCCCCACATTCATGTGCACCAATTCTTCCATACTGACGGTGAGAATGCAAGCGTATTTCCTTAGTTTTTGCGCGCTCGCGTCCTCGATTTTAGCCCCAAAGATTTATCGCTAAATGCAGGTGTCGTTTATTTTAGCGTTAAAACTGCGCCGCACGAGACTTATAAAAATGTTAGAGTGCTTCTCGCGTTTTTCTTTCCATTAGGGCCCGTCGTCTTACGAAGCGGAGCAGGCAAAAGATATAAAATATAAATACAAAGGTAATATTTCACGTTTTTTTAGCGCTCAGATTTCTCGGTCAACGCCGTTCCCGAAAAAAGGTGCGATAAAAGTTAAATATTTTAGTAATACGTCGAAAGCTCTAGTTTACGATATAACATATTTTTGGTTGTATCTAAGCGAAGGACAATTTCCTACGTGTGGGTAGCTTGGAAGCAATAAATGCATTAAGTACATCAACGCCGACCTCGGGCGAAACACCAACTAACTAGGGTAAAGGAAACGCACGTCCTGTAACAAGATACTTAATTGCTTTACTACGTCGGATAGTGTGATTAGATTGTTGCAAATTCGCCTGCGATTTAATTAATTATCCGATGTTTAACACATCGAATCAAAGGTCAGATGACAGGAATTCCGAGATAGAGTTTCGACGCCATGTTTGCACGTTGGTGCAGTTTGTAATTAATATCGAAGGGTAGTTAAATAACGTACACAGCTATATCCACAGGTAATGTATACACAAAATGCCCACAGTAATGAAACATTACCCTAATCGGTTTACATTAGACCTCAAAAGTTGAGATTTGGTATTTATGCAAAGTTGTGTATCTATTGCTCGCTTGTAACATTTATGCAAATTGCTGTAGACAAAGCTACGGTTATTATTAACTTTTATAGCTTTCGTTACACGTGTACTAAAGAAAAGAGCTAAAACCCGAGCGGCACGACCTCTCTATTAACCCACCAGTCATCCGGCAGCTTTCCAGTAAGAAACGTTTTCGCTTTACTGTTCACCGTAGCAATTAGATATTCTCTTTACAACGTTATTTCAACAAGTGATTCGACCGCGCTTTACGTGGGATTCGCAAATTAAATTTTACACTCCCGATTTCCCTTCGCTCCACGCAGCAAACGGGTAGATTACTAATATTTTTCGGTTAGGTACTTGTTTCTTATTTACTTTGGTTTATTGTCACGTTTCAACGTGAAAATTTGCTAAAAGCAAGCAACACGATAATTGCTACCTGTACATTGTGTTGTTAAAATGAGAATTTCTGTTGTATTATAAAACTCGAATCGATTCGTTTATTCAGCGATGGGTTATTAAAAAAGGGTAGATTTTGATGGAGTAGACGAGGATTATCGTCAACTCGTAACCCTAAAAATTCTATGACGTCCGTTTTTATTAATTGGTTCTAACAATTTACCAAATTTGATGATCATATTGACTTTTTTATTGTTTATTGTATTTATTAATAGTTATTCTGGCAATGACAGTTTCATATCGTTATGTGGTAGTAAATTTGTGACCTAGAATGCTTGGGTTATGAGATTTTCTCCAATACTAAATACGATTTTCTTATTGAGCTTTCCGTTTGAATTCATAAATTTATTAATAAATGCGAGATAGCCACCTTTTCACTAAATTTCAATTTGTGAGGCGATGTTCACCAAAAACGATTCAATAAATGAGAAGATATGCACATACATAGCGTTATTCTCACGGGAATTGCTAGCCTGCCCGATGTCTATCACAGAAGTTTCCGAGGCGCGGTCTAAACTAATCATCCGATCCATCGGTAGTTTTGGAAAAGCCGGACATGCAACGTCAAAAACATCGCGAATACCTGCGAATCGGTTTACACCGATTCGACTTCTAGCTAACACGATTTTCCCATTGGATTATTCGCGTATACGCTTTGTGCGCGCCTTTGTGTGCAAGGGTGGAATATTTGTTTAATGTAAAAACTTTTCACGAAATTAGGATGACACACTTTCGCGTTACCGCCGTGTGTCATGGCGTGTTCCATGATCGATCTTCGTTATGGTGCTAGGTTAATATCTGAATACCTACGTATAGTATACGTTAGGGATGTTGAAATTGAATTCGGAATGATGTAGTAGAATGTTTGAGTGGTAAAGTTTAGAATTCATGTTTTTTGCGAGGGATTTCTAATTCACGTTGGTTACAATTATAAATATTAATGTGCTGGAAAGTTGAGTAAAAAATTATTCGAATCGAGATTTCGGTAGTAATAGGGAGGATTAAATTAAAATATGCGTACCTGATGCAATTTAATGCTTCCATTGCTTCAGTTTGTTCAGGAAAATCGCAGCGAGGGTTATACGCTAATGGCGTATTTTATCCTTAATAGCCCCATTATATTTGGCGAATATAGAGTTACCGAAACATTCCTAACAGGCTACAGCTCGTATATACCTATATCTATAAATTTAAATAAAGTTGCAGTTAAACTAAGATATTTTTTATCGTAATTAAAATGCTTTAATTACGCTTGGTTCTTGAAAAAACGAATTCTCGCACGAAGGGTTAATTAACGCCGAAACTCCTTGCACTTTATTAAGCCCAATTAAAAAGCTTCTACAACTATCTCTTCATCAACAAAGAAAACCTGGTACTTGTTAGTTACATAAATGAGTGGAGGGTGCTTATTGTTGGCCTTGTTCATAAACGAGCATCGCTTTCACCTTGAACTACAAATTCGCGAAAGATCGTTGCACGTAGAAAGAATAAAATCCAGGACATAAAACCTACTAGTGTCGGGAATGAGATTATCACTTTCCTTTTAATTATCCTACATAGCGCGAGTCATAAAAGACAAGGTCGCAGGAGAATAAAGTTTGTTAATATTTTTGGTACAGTTGAATGTAGTTTTATTTTTTGTAAGTAAATTGTATAAAATAAAATATAAAATTTCAATTTAATGCTTTACGACGTGTGCACATAATGGTACGTTGCAGCGATGAATCTTCTGCATTGTTGATGATAAATTGCGAGCACAACGACTAATATATCCAACATGTTTAGATTAAATTTTTGTCAAGATTTACGGCGCTTCACTTGCTTTAGTCGCCCTTTATTTTCTAATATTATGCGAGAGTATTATTCCACACGTATTCGGAGTTCGTAAAAAATGTATATTACTTTCGTCTTTTATCTTGTACAGACGGTTCGAAGCGAACGTCTAGGTAGATTCGACTTTCCATTTTAAAACTCCGAAATGTTTATTATTATTTTTAATTACTACACCAGCCACTCGCAACTCTCCCAGTTTCTTTCCCAGTCCCAGTTTCTTTCTTATATTCAGGTCGCACCCTCATCTCTCTAGTTGTTGACGTCTCGATTTCTTTGAATATAAAAGAAGCGCGTTTTCCCTTTATAACGCGAGGACCGAAGAAAAAATATTTCGTTAGTAAATGTAGAGAAGTTTATAAAGTGGATAAATTGAGGAATTTCTAGACATAAAAAGCGTTATCTGTACATTTGTACAAAGTTATTTCTGTATAAATCGAAAATATTTTTCGGAATCGTTGAAATTCTCGTTATATCCAGCAGATTTGTTGGAATTTATGGACGAAATTCGCTGTGCTAAATTCAAGAGTTACCTACTTTTCCACAAATATTATCCGCCTGGCGGAGCGTGTATGGCAATTTTAACGTACGAGGGTGGTATGGTAACGAAGAAAACGCAATAAATTCTACTTAATTGAAAGTTTTCGTGTTAGGTTGTTAACCGCAATTTGTGTACGAAACTGGGAAATCCGGAAACTTTGATATTATATACTTCGGTTTTTGCATATTGCAATGAGAGGGTACGAACTGTGATGTAAAAAAATAAATATGGTTTGTTCATGGCTTGTAGGAATATATAAATTATTGTAAATTATTCTATTGAATTAAGTTATAAATTTCAATGAATTTGCATTTAGTAGTAGATATTAATGTCATTTTACATTAAATTAAATATCGAAAAATATTGCATATTGGATTGAGCAAACTCAATTATTGATGTTTTATTGCCTTTTTTTAACCTTTGTTATACATACAATTTTACAGCAAATTATAAAATATCAAACAAAAGTGAACTAGATATTTACAAATGTTGTTAACATTGCACAAAAGTATATTATGAAGTTTTATTTCAATTGTAAATACTGCGAGGACTGTTAAGCTACAGCTGTTTTATCGAAAACATCAAAATTTCAATTTCTATTGGCTATTGTTTCGTGTCGAACCGTAAAATATAATTGCGTAATTTAATTATCGTAGCTTCATTATGGATTAATTAATCATTCCCGACCACAAGCATATATTTTACTCGGTATTATTTCATTCGGTTTGAATAATAAATTTACCTATCCAGTAAAATTGTTTAACACGAATATAGTTTAATTGGAAATTGCAAAATTTCCATATAACATTGTAAAAAACACCAATATATTTTCACAATTTTATTGCAGATTCATTTAAAATTTTAACTTCGTTAGAGAATCGATTTCGTTAACGTCAAAATTTAAACGACATAAAGGTAATATATATTCTCCTTTTTGCCTTTTTAGTAATGCTTCATTGCCGATTATACCTAAACCAATTAATTCCGTCGCCTTTGAGCCACGTTTTACATCAAATGGAGTAATTACATATTCAAAATGGAAAAAGAAAGCATAGCTCCATTATTAACTAAAGCGCTTTCTCTAGACGGCTTTAATGCGTTTTATAATTTCAGTTTCAATTTTCTAAAAATATAACTTTTTTCAAATTCAACCCTTGTATTTCGTTTAATTTGGAAAACCTAAAATAGCTCTAATGCAATTTAAAAATAAAGCTATCAATTATTAATAATTCTCCCGGTTAGGGTACCTATACTCACCCAACTTATTAAATATTTGCAGTAACCTAGTCCTATTCACTTGCGCTATAGGTATATAAATAGAGTGCCTATTCAATCTTTTGTAAATAGGTTACTTTGTTTTAAAGCAAAGTATATAACTCACATTAATATCAATAAAGCACTAAATTTCTAACAACTCTTTTGTTGTGCACGAAACAGCCACTTCTCGTAAATCCATTTTTTGTTCTCAAACTTTCGAAACAAAAAAGTTCTGTCCTTCCTATTCCTGGAAATCAGGAATGAAAAATTAGTTGCAAATTCTGAAGGCTTCCATAAACTTCTCAACCTTTCATTAATTAATTTCGCCTATTAACTTTATGAAAAGCTTTTTAATAGCCCCGAGTACTTCTGGTTATTGAGATAACAGGGCGTAAATCGTTCAAAGAATTTCATAAAATTATATAAAAAAAAACATAATTCATTAACTAGATTGCGTGTTTAGTGGCGTAATAATTTATTTCGACGGAAGGGAAATCCCATTAGTATTTTATTTTTCTGCGACGAAATTAACGTACTTCCATTAACGCTTTCCCAAAGGTTTTATGACTATTTTGTTTTTATTTTCGTGAAATTTCGTTTGACAAGCAAATTCTATTTTTGGACAAACATTTTTGATATAAATACCTCTTATGAAATTTTAGTTAGTACGAAAAATTTTACATCTCCTAATTATTCATAATAAAATTATACAGTGTGTGTCACGAAGAGGGCCCATTAGAAGTATCTGGAAAAGTAGTGGTAATTCAAATTTGAAAATTTGTGTACAAGTATTAGTCGATGCGCTCTATTCAATGATAATATTTTCAACTTTTCTTTACTTCCGGTTATACCGGAAATGGACAGCAACTTTGTTATTTTAAATGGGACACCCCATATATTAATATATTTTCGAAATGTACGCAAAATTTTAGAGTGCTTTTGTCTAAAAAACTTTTTTCAAAAATGCATACTTTTTGAGTTACTAATTTTTTTTTGAAAAATTTGACCGATGCAGACCCTTATAAATTATTTTTTTACGGGGGTCCCTTTAAAGATATGAAAACGGTTTCTGTAGGGTGGCCACTAGCAAGGTCAAAGGTATTTGAATTTGTGTTAAAAACTTTTTATTTTATACAGGGTGTATACAAAACATGTGAAAAAATTGAACTTTAAAAATACCAAATTATTTCATTTTTTTAAATGGAACCACCCATTTTTTTCTATTTTGTTGAAATCGGCGATAAAAAATAAGGACAGTTCATGTTTACTTCCCTATACCTAAACCTAATAGTTTTGAAGATATTGAATATCTTACATAAATCTTACTTTTCTGACTTATTCTTAAATAACTCTGTTTTACAAGTTGGCTATGTAATATTTCACAAGTACCAAAATTAATAATCAATGAATTACAAACAATTTACATGGCCAACTTGTAAAAACGGATTATTTAAGAATAAGGCAGAAAAGTAAGTTTTAAGTAAAATTTTTAATATCATCAAACCTATTAGGTTTAGGTATAGGGAAGTAAACATGAACTGTCCTTATTTTTTATCGCTGATTTCAATAAAATAGAAAAAAATGGATGTTTCCATTTAAAAAAATGAAATAATTTGGTATTTTTGAAGTTCAACTTTTCACATGTTTTGTATACACCCTGTATAAAATAAATAGTTTTTTAACACAGATTCAAATACCTTTGACCTTGCTAGTGGCCACCCTACAGAAACCGTTTTCATATCTTTAAAGGGATCCCCGTAAAAAAATAATTTAAAAGGGTCTGCATCGGTCAAATTTTTCAAAAAAAAATTAGTAATTCAAAAAGTATGCATTTTTGAAAAAAGTTTTTTAGACAAAAGCACTCTAAAATTTTGCGTACATTTCGAAAATATATTAATATATGGGGTGTCCCATTTAAAATAACAAAGTTGCTGTCCATTTCCGGTATAACCGGAAGTAAAGAAAAGTTGAAAATATTTTCATTGAATAGAGCGCATCGACTAATACTTGTACACAAATTTTCAAATTTTAATTACAACTACTTTTCCATATACTTCTAATGGGCCCTCTTCGTGACACACACTGTATACTTTTATACAGTACCTATATTTATTATACATCTACATTTTCACAAAAGGATTTACAGGATTTACAGTATTCTCTATGTACAAGCTTGTATGGTATAGGTACAATTTTTATGTCTTATTCCTTTAATAATAATTTTCGTTCGAGCTGGAAGCTATAAAAACCATTTTATGAAAGCTTTCTTAATGAAAACTCCGACTAAATCTCTATACTATTCCGAAAGTAAACTTATAAACAACTCTTACATTCTTTTAAATTGGAAACGAAGCACTTCTTTAGGTTTTATTATCAGTATCCCACTAAAACTTTAATTTCCCGCTATGATCGGAACGTTGGTGTTCTTTTACAATGGTTTTATATAATGATTGCAAAACGCTTTAGCTTATCTGATGAAACAATGTAAAAAGTTCTAAATAGCCATAAGTTATATCGGATTAGCGAAGTAGTTAATGAATACTTCGAAAGTTTTGGTTAAATTTCTGTAAGTCTTCGAATTAATTAATTTCCTAGATTTTTATTATGTTCCTTTTCAACCGGAAAAGATGAAACCTAATTGACCTCTCGTAATATTTTATTGCAGAGGCGATCTTTAAAATTATACGAACCTCGTAAAATGTTCTTAAAGATTTTCCCGGCTTCAATTGCTCCACGTTAAACTTTTATTACCGCCGATATGAAAAAGATGTTCGATGAAATTAGTTTATTAATCGTTTCTCGTGTAGTTTAGTTTATTTATTTGTATGCTGGAAAACATTTTATGGTCACCGTAATATTGAACATTCGATTCGAAAATTGGTAGATACATATTATGATTAATTAGATTCCCTTAATTACTTGCACATTCATTAATAACGCGTCCTCATTCGGCAATATAATTAGTGTAGTAATCATCGGGATGTATTTCAGTACTAATTTATTTCGAATAAGTTGGGGTAAATTATAAATTTGTTAGTCTTGTGATTGAACTCTTATTAAAAAACAACGTAATCTTCGAATTATTGTAAGTAATTACAATATAAGGGGCTAAACGACAGTATAACTAAGACATTGTGCATATACCGTCATTGCCACAGCTAGTAATTTATTCATCGAAGTTAGATCTCTCGGCGACGGTATTATAATCCTGGAGGTATTCATCATTTCCTATCTACACACCGTAACTCCGGCTAGTTTTCATACAAATTGACTGCTTAAGCCAAAGCTTCGATGCGCTGCCTTCAACACACATACGCCTATAGCGTAGTCATCAAGAGTTTGTCAATTTTAAGAAGTGTTGCATTAGCGTTCGATCGGAGTTTAATAGAAAACTAAATTGCTATTGCCTAAGTAATTATATCCGCGAGAACGGCATAGTAAAATGCCATTCGGATTGTTTTCTAATTGACTTTCGAAAAGTTTAGTGCATTTGCATTGAGCTATACAATTTTTATTCAATTACAGAGCTGGAGAAAGGGATTCCTCTCGCAGCGCAGACAGGTTACTGCGCAGAGCTGGAGGAGTTGCAGGAGTTGCTACACTTCCCTGAAGAGGTTGCCCTTCGCTTGGCCGATACTGAGTATCAACTTTTTTACCAGGTATGTTGTACATAGAGAATGTTACTATTCGCATATATTATTTATGGTTTTTAGAAACGAAATTTTACGAACTAAATTATAGTTTAATTACGAGTACGCTTTTTCAATGTAACAAAAACATTCGCTCGAGTTGACACATGTCATTTAAAAGCCATTAGGATTACGTGGAAGGGGACCGTGACAAAAGGGCATGTAGGTTTGGAACTAATTAACAATATTTCATCGAACAATGCACATAATGGTATTCTGGAGTAAAACCGGTTTGTGTATAGCGTAATTGGAGTAAATTCTGTACATTCACTTCTCGGCGAACGGGCGAATTATCTACGCCATACGACAATGCTCGTATTACCATAAACACACGAATTCCCAAAATGATAAAGGATTAATTCAAAATTGTGTCAACGGCTCAGGCCGGATTTAATTTCCAGAATTTTAGTATCATATAGGTACCGGCAAGGATCAAGTTGTAATAAAATGTAATAAAATTCTTAGCTGAACACTTTGCCAAATGCATTGAAAATAAATAAACACACTATCGAAGTGGAAAATTGGATTTATATCCGCACTATAAAAAGGAAACCGACAACTCTGCCAAATTTAGCCACTGCCAAAAGAGACCTCAAAGAAGGAATGTAGGAAATAAAATAGGGCAAACAACAAAGCGAAATTCCCGACTCAAATTTTCCATTTTTTTAAGTTCCCAAAATGGTTTGTTAGATATTTCAAACCCCTCAAACTGCGTAAATTAAATTCACAGAAACACCTACTATAATCATTTAAATAATACAAAATAAACAACAATTTCAAAATAAGCCATGCATGATTATACAAACTAATAAGCTTTAAACAACGCCGGCTAATTTCCTATTTAAATATTACCAACTATTTAATTAAAATGATTAATTAAAAGAGCTCTTGCATGTATTGGCAAAATTTAATTTAATAAATACTTTCCATACCTAAATTTTTTAATTTACCCACATATTCGGCAAATTTGTTGCTTAATCAATATGTAAATTTATACTCCCACTTGTGTCACTGTTTAATTAAATATCATTTATATATATTTCACAATAGCGTGTATGGGACTAATTGGTAAATGAATCTATTATATGGGAATACCGTATTGAACATTAAAACTTAAACAACTGACCTAAATGGAATTATTTACAAAATGTGGTTGATTTTTATTGTAACCCTGATTCCATTTATTAATATGCTCCGTGTACAATTCTTTGTTCTATATTTTGTATAGCAGATATATCAATCATGATTGAGTATTGGTAGGTAATTGATAAAGAGTAATTATTATCACAGAAAAATTAATTCCAGGTCCCACCTATCGACTATTTACGTCAGGTGACCTTGGATTTGGGAGGCGCTACAGGAACGTCGGCAGAAAATCTTCCCGGCAATACCTCCACTAAGAGATCATCAGTTTCAACATTAATAAAACGCTTCAATGAGGTGAGCAAATGAAAATTCACGAATCGTAATTATTTAGGCAACTGAGCTGGAGCGGAAGGACCCCTAACAGATTTATTAATAACTAGAGCACGTCCTTAAGGAAAGTATGTTCCTCATATAGTGGGTCGCTTTTATTGCATTTTCAGAGTACATTCATTTAACCTCTTCCGCTGGTTATATTGCGAATTTTTCTATAATAAGAGCAAGGATATTGCTAGGCAGAAGAAAGTTCGTATTTTTAACCATTTTCCTCGTTTCAATTATTCATGGATATCTGGATACCTGTACGTCAGAATTGTCTAAAATTTTAAATTCCCAGAGTTTAATATAACATCTGCGGGGAAAATCGAATATCCCTGAATTATACAAGCCGCTTTTCGGTAAGGTTTTCCCGAGGGCGAGAGCGAGCTTGTTGTGACCGGTGCATTTAAATGGAAAGTTGGAAACGGAGCGCTGGTTGCCAGTAATGCCTCTAAAATATCGCTGATGTTGCGATATCGAGAGATAAACGAGACATCCAGTCGCAATTTAATGAAAGTTCACAGCAAAACCACCCTCAGTTCGAGCGCTTTGCGATACCTGCATATGCATGCTTAGACGGTTATTTCGAGTGAATGAAGATGCTATCAATTTTAACAACTCATGTACGAGTTTTGTGTAGATTGGTTAATTAATAAAAGTTTGATTGCGAATAAAACTACGCCAACTTCAACACAAACTGCTTGCATGGGAATTGTACATTTCAATTGGATCCCGTTGGAACAATAAATTGTTTTCGGGCCAGAAGGATAAAAATAAAGCCGCGTAGCCCGTTATATAGCTGAATAAAGATTGGACCAAACGTCCGGAAGCACAATAGCGGATAAATTGGAAGATAATTCATATGAATGCGAAATCGGAAAACTTTCAACAAATAAAACCTAGACGTTGAATCTTTCGATTTGAGTTAAAAAATGCCGTACATTTTTCTGATAAGGAAATCCTGAGCGTAGGTCGCATTTCTGTGTAAGTAATACCATTTTTCAGGATGCTCTTTTTCATCATTTCTGTCGTGCTTCGTTCTCCTTTTAAATCCTTAAACAAATTCGAGCAATCCGCAAAGAAAACACGAATCCATCGATTTCATGATAAATTAGACAAGCAGATATTACAAGACAAGAGCAGCGGCATTAAGAGATCAATGACATAGTTTTTGCACTAAATATATGTTAAATTACAAAATCTTAGAAATCCTTCGTAGGCGAAAATTGCAGAGATTATCGCCGTTTGTTCGCTAGGATCAAACAAAACCCAATCTCACGAAAATGGAGCATGTGGGATATCTCCCAAGATACCCCAAGACGCCATTCAGCATTAATTTGAAGGCATTCACTGAAAGCAAATTTACCGGATTCGACAATTGACAGGGTGCTTACAATAAATTCGTGATTACCTTTCAAACGAGCTACTGGCGTCACGGTTGTTTTGAGTAACCACACCGGGAAAATAAGTTTACTCTATCAATAGGCTTAGCGTAGGAGGGTAATTTTCGTTCATTAGGTATAATAGATGGACAAACTTTTTTGTTTTTATAGATAGGTAATTTATTATACTTCAGTGTAAATAAATATATGTCTTATGTAATAAGGTTTAAGAGGCGCTTTTTTGAAGAAATTTAATTGTTTTTATGCTTTAGGTGAGTGCTTGGGTGACCCAATTGATAATCACCCAACCTACGCACGATGCTCGCCGAGCTGTACTCTCCTGCATCCTTAGGATCGCTCTCTCATCGTGGAATATCGGAAATTTCAACGGAGCCATGGAAATTATCGCGGGCCTTAAGTGAGTAGAAAGCTATTTATCAACATAAAATAATGGCTATTTATGCGAAGGTATTATCCTTGAGGTAACCGCGCGTTATTGGTTGGTAATACGCCCTTATATTTAAACCGCATAACCACACGAGATTATCTAAATTCATGGTGTTATTGAAAATCAATGTGCACCTTCGGATTCAGAAGTTATTTTACGTCCTGAACGTAACCTGGTCGAAGTGATAAGTCGGGCGGGCCCCAGAATCCGAGTCTTCTATTGATTTCGCGCTCATTCTACGATACGAATAGGTCCGGATTTTCCGTATTTTCCTAAGTGTCGACGCCCGTTTTCTTGGGATCCCTTCGAATGGCATTAATATCGAATCCGAAAAAAATATATTTATCGCATAAAAACTTCCCATCGTCATTTCCTGCGTAATATCCTCCACTGGCAGAAACCTATTATCGATAAAAAATATTTAACAATTTCTCTGTATAGGTTTTCCACAGGCAAGCGTATAAAAATAACGTGCAATAGGAAATTTCAATCCTAAAATACTATATATTTTATATGTGGGTATAATAATGTTGACTTAGCATTTTGTTTTCAATTTTATATCCATTCTACAAACAGTAGAAGTAGGAATAATAGCAAATGGAAATGTCAATTACGATTACGAATCAAATTTTAAAGCTTGCGGTAATTATTTTATCGTTATCAACAATATGGGGCCTCAGTTAATAAAAGATTCGGGTTAGTGGGTTTCGTATCGATTTGTATTGTTGTCATTCGGAGTTTTATTCGTAGACATTAATGCGAGAGAATGAACGCCATTAAAGTGCATTCACTCTGAATAATTTTAATCAATGCAACGTAATTATTGTGCATGTAATTAATTGCACTTATTATGCTGATTTTCGGCGAAACGCTGGAACAAATTTAATGATCGATGAGTTATAAATAACGCGAAAAATCAAATCCGTGACATCAACATCGCCCACGTAACGTTTTCGCTCTAATAATAGGTCGTTGGGGAGATTCAAAGTGGTAAGGGCAGGGGTTTCTTTCGGCCTCCAGCAGCATTGACGGTTGTAGGCCGGCGGAAACTACTTGCTTTCGCCATTTAACCATCAATCTTCCAAGTTTATTCTATTTACTTCATACGAGTTTAAGGAAATGCGCGAAATTCTACAATACAAAATGCTAATGGACTAAAAATCTAAATAGAACGAAATTTTGGATTACTGGTGAGAATTTCATAAAATAGAGGATATCAAAGACTCTTTATAGTAGAGTAGTATGTAGAAATAATAAGCTGTAAAATAAATTAATGTAATGCTACGTTATTTATCTCAAATATATTTAATTTACATATGTAGAAACCGTTTAATTAAATTATTTCTGACGAATTAACATTCATTGCCGGTTCATTTTTTGGCAGAAACGGAGATATTTATCTTTAAGCATTTCTTTTGATGTTAATAAAATGCTTTGTGAACGAAATTTAATTTATATCCTTTGTGAAAGGAGTTTAGAGGCTCCTGTTTTACTGCATTGAATATTAATTAAAAAAGAAACTTCGGTATACAGATTATTTCGAGGCTTTACTCGCTGATGTAGGATATCTCTTTAATCAAAAATACCTGATTGACATAAACCTAAAAATAAATTGATGGATATAATTGAAATGTTTTTACTGAAATAAATGAAAAATTATAAATGGTATAAACAATTTTAATATTAATTTAACGAATAAATAAATAAATAAACAATCACTGTTATAATACTGTTAGTTGTATAGAAAATGAGAGAAATGAGAGAATGTATTTACTTGATGGCATAATAAATATAATAAATTTGTTTGATGAAATAAAATGCGATAGAAATTGTTATTGATGGTATGAGAGTATAATGTGCAGCGGTTGTTGGATAGTTTACTTAGCATTTAAAAAGCATTTCATACAAAAATTCATTTTGCACTGTAAGTAGGTGCATATTATTTCCATGATTCACACAAAGCAAATCCCGCTGCAATTTATCTGGACTCGTTTTCCTATTCTTATACCAACGTACAAGATTTTTACCGAAACCCGCACGAAATATTTATTAGACAGACGAATAGTATATTCCGCAAACTTCTTTGTTCTTTACATCGAATTTCCGAGAAATTCCTGGCTTTCCACTACCATAATTTAGTAAATACACGTGCATCGGCATCCCATGCCGGGCTCGCCTTTGCGAAACTTCTCAAAGAACATCCATTCCCTCTGCGATGTTGATATGAATAATTCGTTTGGCCTCGTCGTCGGACCCACCGGAACATCCGCGACTCACAAAAGAATTTAAATCGGCGTTTTTCTTTCGACTCGCCGTGGAAGGCCCGTCGCTTAAGAGAATCATCCCTCCGGATATGCAGGCAATGCTAGCGGAATAATTTGATATAAAAATTGGTGGAGGACCCTGGCGTTTAGGTCGCGCTTAAAAAGCGTTTTGTCCTCCAAAAAGGAATTGATAAATTATACAATTTTCATTATAGCTAGATTATATATCGAATAGAGTTATAGATATCATATTTGTAGTGATGGATAAAATTGTACCTTTCTAATAAAATATAAAATAAAGCGAGCGCGAAATAAAATATACGAACATTTTTGAAAGCAATATAACTGAAATAGTAGAAAGTGAACCGACCCGAATGGAAGACCCAATGACTCAATAAGAAATTTTGCTTTTCTTTGCCGATACGGCAAGTTGTTTTGGCAATAAAAGCAAATAACTGTGATTTTTCTCGTTTTTCTCAAAGCATTACACTCGGATATCAGAAAATCGTTTTTAATAAAATAAAGTTCCTCGCAATATAGAAAGAGTGTGGAAATAAAACTTCATTGTTCGACAACCTATATGTATGCTTTAAGAACACGAGAATTTATTAGAGTATATCGAAATACACCAGGGAATTCAGTCCCATCTCAGTTTGATTTCTACCTATTTCTTATTCAAAAATTATTCCATATCATTAGCGTTGAATACGAATCAGATAAATTATTGACCAGTTATGTAAACATGGAGTACGGGGCGTGTTTACATAATGTAAAAGTTCTCACCAACTCCACTATGCTTTAATAGAATATCCAGGCATCGAAGCAACTCGCCCGCTTCAACTCAACAGGATATTGTTTGATTAGGACGAACGGTTATCTTCTGATTATTCCCGTTTTACAACTGTTAAGGAAACTTTGATGGCCTTAATTACGAAACATCTCTCGATATTATGGAAATTACCTTTTGACGTTAACTTTTTTGAGGCCTACAAAAAAAATTTAATATATTCAGCGACAGTGTACAGAACCCATTCCTTCCAATTACTCGCTTATGGGATACTTTCCCCTGAATGTTTGATATATTTTAACAAAGGAGCTCAAAGGATTTTAAGGGAGTTCTTTCACGCATACGTTCCAGTTTAAACTGCTACCCAAGTTTTTTAATATAGCTCTATAATTTGGTGTATTATTGCGTTTGGACGGGAAATGGAGTTTTCCCTTTTTTTCAGCTCACACATTGTTATGTTACCTCGGGGACGTAACGTTTTTCATTCTATTGAATTTTACAATTAAAAAAAATTGCAGGTGGGTAAAATAGAATGCATAGAATAACTGCAAAAATTAACGCCCCAGGGTCTGTAAATTGCTGCTAAACTCGTCAAACAATCCGGGTGTGTACGATGCTGCAATTGATTTTGCAGCTTTTCCGGTTTTATTAAAAACTTTTGACAACTTTCATATTGATTATTTCAATTCAATAAAAGTTCAAATTTAGTCCTGCAATATTATAAATAATAGTCTGGTGCTATATATAGTTGGCTTCTGGCAGACCTTATTTAAATTAGTTTGTATTCTGTTAAAGTGTAGTATTATAGAGTATTTAAAACAAATCGACAGATTTTAATATTTTTTGTTATATTCAAAAAGAGAAAAACTTTCTACCAAAGACCCATGTTCTCTGTTAAATTTTTAAGGCTTGGGGTTCCGGGCAAGAGGAAGAAATACTATGATGATGGTTTTTACGTCAAGATGTCCCACGTCAAGATTTCCCTACTCGTTATATAAATTGACGCGTCCGAAATCTGTTTTTCCTTTACCCGAAAACACCGCTGTTTCCTTTCCAATGTGTCAACCTGTATGCGAGCCAATTCGATTTATTTTTCGCACCATTACAGATCGAACAAACTCAAACCGTTCTGGTTATCCATCACCGAAAAGGAAACGCTGCCGGTGCTGGACTTCTTGTCGGCGGCGCTGCTCTCCGCGGAATACGACCGTGCCTTAAGTAGGGCGCTGGCGATGCCCGAGTGTCCCGTCGTGCCCTTCTTCGGCGCCTTCCTCAGAGAGCTGCGGGAGATCCTGGCGGCGGGCGAGGGAGCGGGCGCGCCCCCGCCTCCCGGAGACCATCTGCCGCCCACCGGCAAATCGCCCAAGGCGCAACAAGGACACAGGGACCAACATCATCAGCACAGACAAGTGGTAGGTGAGAAAATTATACGTATGCTCCTTTCAATGTCGGTTCAAGGAAGTTTATCGATGCAAATCAAGTAGTTTCTAATAATTAATTAGACTTCGAAACTCTACATTTCTTCTCGGAAGTCGCCTTCGTGTTCAATTAATTTTAATTTTCTTCCGAAACAGAGGGAATAAAATATTGTGCTCGATACATCCGTCTGTCTATTATACGTTCTCCCAGCGGCATTTCCAGCTCTCGCTTTTCCTTTTCCCGATTTCTAAGTGTCTGGATGATAATTCAATTTAATAATTGAGCCGTCTCTTGTAATAGAAAATAAAGTGATATTCGTAATTAAAATGCGAACGTCCTGTTCATAATTTAATAGCGGAAGATGGAAGGATACTAGTGCATATACTCGAAAGGACTTATTATATACACTTACAATATCCATTTTATGTTAGTGGAAAGTTGTTTTTTTTGTTCATAATTAAATTATGCATCTACAGGTACTTTTTTTAATTTCTAATGAGTGAATTTTTTAGTTCATATCAGATTATAATGGTGAGGATCATCATTTCACGACCATCGGCCCCGGCGGATTAATCAACCTGGAAAAAATCTACCGGACGCAAGCGGTTATGGACCATATATCTCTGTGCCATCAGCATTACCACAGCAGGAACCGACTCACTCCCACGTACACCCTCATCGACTACCTTAAGTAAGTGGCACAGGGGCTCGTTAAAATGCTGAAATCGCTCGACTAATTGTAATTATACAAATGTTACGGATAAGGTATGTCGAGTCGGCATTCCTTATTATGTTCGATAGTCCTCCGAGGAATTCTCGCGTCCCCCATGACGGAATCTCAATAATCATAAACTCGTTGCCTTCGACCCGTCGCTATTCCCCGCTAATTGGATATTCCAAGGGACGTCGCCTTCCAGCAAAGTAGATTTGCCCTTTCGAATATCCTAACGCTGCCGGCTAATTAGTCACTTAAGATTATTGACGAGTTTCGGGTTTCGGGGGTTTCACAGGAGACGGCGATTTGCGGTAAATAGAAACACTCGCGTATAACACACGCATCTGCATGTAAATAAGAATTAGGCTTCTGGCGAAGCAGTTTGATTTCGATTTTTGAATATCCAAGATTACAGCGAGTGCATCTACATACTTGGGATCTTCCGTACGTTCGTTTTACGGAATTCGATTTGCCTTATTGACGAGATATACATACGCTGATGAAGGAGCGGCGGGAGCAGGAGCGACGGAGACCTGGGGCGTTTTCAATGCCGCTGGAATTTTTAAATAAGCCGATCAGTCGAAAGAATAATGGTTTTATTTGTCGATTGCGAATCGGTTTAGTTGTCGGAGCGCGTCGATTCCTTAATTCGAAAATCCAATTCCGCTCGGCTTTTTACGGTATTATGTAGGGGATCGCAGGAAAGCGCGAATGCGAGCGGAAAGTAATCAGCCTAATAAAATTTTATTTAGGTGGGTAGTACCTACTGTTTTTTTTTGTAGATTGAAAAGTTTTCGCAATGAAGAGCCGCGATTAATTTTTATGGATTCGGTCGGTCTCGCGTGATTTTGTGTTATTAAAAAAAACAACCGTCGAATCGAGGATGCATAATAAATTATTTTATTGTTGAAATTGTTTCAGATCGTCGGCGATAAACGAGCAACGCGTTTTAGCGTTCGGACCCCCCGAAAAAGTCGAATTAGACGCCGAATACGACTGTGATGTAGACGATTATCATCCTGTACAGCCTCTAATTCACGATCACGGCGTCAGTTTCGTCTGTTTATCGTCGCCCTTAACGAAAATCGATCAGCACGTCATACAAGTAATTCATGAATTATCTACATGTAGATACCACCGAACAGGAGTTAATCAATTCCTAATTCAAAGCACGTCTGAGCTCGTAAATCGATCAAGCCTCGCTTCAAATTATGGTGTCTCGCATGCCGCGCGAGCTGGTTTAATTCCCCCAATACTCATCCTTTAAAGACTAATGGGCTGACCTTGACCTATTTACGATAACCCCCTCCTGATAGAAAAAATTATCATTGGTTATTCTCTACTGATACTCAAGTGGATATGGCTATTGCAGATATTGCACCACGGGAGTACGTGCGTGATGTGGGAAGGCTTCGAAGGTCCGTCGCCTCCGTCGGGCGTGAAGGGCGTCCTGCTCTACCTGCGACTGGATAGATCGTCGACGACGCTGACGTGGGTGCGTCCGAGCTGGAGCGGTCTGAAGGCGGGCGCCGCCAACGACACCGGCGATCCCTTCACCACCGATTTCAATCTGTCGTTCAATCCCGAAGAGACGCTGGCGCCGGGATTGCTCACCAAGCTGGCGCTGCAGTCGTCCGGAGAACAAAGCACCGGCACTACGTTGGACGATGGGTGAGTTTTTTCGAGATATATCCAGAAAAAAAGTCTGAGGATTAGGCTTCGGAATGCCGCCCGAAGAGGATGTAATTATTCCACGGAGCTTTTCCTTTTCCGCCGTCCGAAAAAGTTAAAACTAAATCTACCGAAGTGGAAGTGAAAATTTAATTTTCGCGAACCCTTGAGAAATGTGTTATTCTATTTTCTCTTTTAGTTATCCTTCGACTTTGATTGTCGCGCTCGCTTGAGAAACCAATCATTTGCGCGTCCCAGATCCGAAACGAATTTATACCGCCGGTGAGAAAATCATTTATATCGAAACGTCGTTTGTCGCAAATAGAACAGGGGCCGTTGCACTGAAAATGAGTAACGTCCCGTACACCGGTCGGGCGCGAGCTGAGCTTCCCTGTAAAGTAGCGATTATTTGTTCCAGATTTCTGGACCTCACGGCGGTGAAAGAAGTCCATTTGGGCGGCAAGGATGCGGAAAAGGAAGCCGAACTCGCACAAATGGCTCGACGATACGGCCTCAGTCACGAAACTGGCAACGAATGCGCCCTCACTATCCTCTACGGTTACGGTCTCAGCGATAATCGCTTATTGTACATCGTTTGTCCTCCCGCCGTTTGTAGGTAAGTGCCAAGAAAACACTTAAGCTACACACACAACGTGTCCCAAATGAAATTCTATCGTGTTCTATGAATATTATATAGTTTTATTTGGGTCAATTAATAGTCGATATAGCGACCAATCGATATGTTTACTTAATTTACAATGAAAAGTTTTTAGAAACCCGCCATGTAATAGTGTTTGGTCAAATTATATTTTAATAATCGATGCATGTATTCCAAATATTCAATTTACGTGTTGTCATAGAGTATGGTTTAGCGGTCTCTGTTGGTTGATCCGCGGATTAACTCGACAACAAGCTCTCTGTGATAGAAGATTATTGTGGTTAAGGGAACAGTACATGCAACTATATCACGAAGACGGTTATTGCTGTGGACCTTTAGCGGCCGATGCAATTAGAGTAAGACATTATGAAAATAATTACGAACTATAATATTGACCTAGTGCAACTGTAATTAGTCGATTAATTTTAGTCAAACGATTCAGAGAGTTTGAAACTTGGTTCTTTTTGTATAGTCTTTCGGTGGAAGAGATTGGTCGATTGCCGGCGCTACTGGCGGTCAAGGAGAATCCTCCGGCGCTCTGAGACGCGAAGTATCAATGAAAATTAAAAAGAAGCAACTACTAAGCAACCAGACGTTCAAAGTAAGTCATAAAATCTTCTTAGGAATCATCTTTCTATCCTATGTAGCAGTTACTTAACCAACTAGATATTGCTTGTTTCAGGATCGAAGCTTGAGGACTCCTTTCGTGGAACCGGCGACCATGTGCATGGAGAGCAGTTACTGGAGAAACCCCACTCACCACCGCCAGTCGACGCCTACGACGTTCCCCGAGCACCAGCACGACGTTTCCAGGCACCACAGTTTGGGGCAGCTGGCGTACAACAGCTCCCAGCCGAAATTCGATAGGTTAGTTCCGCTTGCAAATTGTGCCGGCTTAAAGCGATCGCGCAATAAAAATATACAGAGAAAATTTATCGAGCATTGCGAATAGAAACGAAAGGAAAATAAAGATTTGTTTTTTCTTTGGTATAGCAGCTCAATTGCAAAGATTATTAACTGCATCATGAGGTAATTATGCGCAATACTAGCTTGTACGTAGAAACGTAGAATGTTTTTAGCTATAAATTATGAAAATGAATTTTGTATGAGCTTCGTTCGCTTCCATAGCTATTTGTGAAATATTGCAAAATAATGGATTTAATCCTGCGTATATAGGGCACAGATACTTACAATTACAAAAATCAATATTTGTTATTGAAATAGTGCATGTGCTAAACTCGCTAAAACTGAACAGTTTTAGTAATAATAACCTCCTCGATAACCTCGAGGTAGTTATGGTTTTAATTTAAATCACTTCGCTTAACTGAACAGCACGATATAAAAAATCACTTTTCAGTCTTTACACAATTTTATTAATTACAACAAGTTTATGCCTACGCTTTAATGGGTCTACTTTTTAATTAATGACCCTAAATGCCAATTTTCATAGAAAAAAAGTCGGCGATGTTATTAATTACCTACATTATTTAATAACCAAACTTTTTCACTTTAAAAATCTGTTGGAAAGTTTGCCTAAGTGCACTCAACGACTCTCCCGTGCCCTTGATCGGGTACATTTTATTCCCGCCATTCCGATCGATGATAAGCTCTTCTAATATGTATTAAGAGCTTAAATTAACTACTGAATTTCATTTTAGAGATCGGCACGGTTCGACCGAACATCTATGGCACGGCAGGCATCCCAGAGTCGGCTCAATTCTCTACGATACTCAATTGGATTTCGTAGATTTCGTTACGCTTTTCCGTTCTTTCAGGTAATAAAATCCGATCGTTCTCTCCTGCCGTTTAAAATAATCCAATTTTCGTTTGGTTCGCAGTTTACTAATTAGGAAGGATCTTAGAGATCTGTTCGAACAACTAGCAATATCTTACAGAAGTATGGCTGTGAATACCTCTAAGTTAAACGGTGTCAAATCTAAAGTCGAACAACCAAAGAAACTCCAAAAAATAGGTTTGTGTTTTATTTACTTCCCAATATCCCGAACTATTTCGATTTGTTATTTAGGTTTACTAACGCGGAACAGCAAAGCAGAATTGGACGGTCTCGTGGTCAATTCGCAAAAGAAAATCTTCGACGCCATCGCAGCGGCGAGTATTTTCACCAATTGCGCGGGAATCGATACAAACAACTCCCAAGTGATCACGTTGTCGACGTTCACGAAGTTTTTGGAAACCAGGCAAATGGAAGTGCGTACCGAAGAGCAAGTCAAGGCTTTAATTCACGTGAGTACTATCACCTATAACCAGCAATTGGAGGTGTTTATATACGTGGTTTGTATGCGCAGAGGCACGAACCCGACGCGGCTTTAAGGACCCAGAATTGCTTGTCTTTCGAAGGATTCGCTCGGTACCTCATGGATAAGGAAAACTTCGCATTTGTGCACGAAACCGAGGTTCCGATAGAAAGCGACATGACGCGCCCTTTGTCCACTTATTATATATCTTCGTCTCACAACACTTACTTGACAGGGCATCAACTCAAAGGAGAATCATCTGTGGAATTATATAGTCAGGTACAATGATACGAGTGCTGTGGAGTTCTTCGTCAAATTTATTTCGGATCTTTGGATTTTTTTAGGTTTTACTGACAGGTTGCAGATGCGTAGAATTAGATTGTTGGGATGGAGACGACGGTTACCCAATGATATATCACGGACATACCTTCACTACGAAAATACCATTCAGCGCTGTGGTAGAGACCATTGATAAGAACGCCTTCGTTTCGTCCTCGTACCCTGTGATTTTATCGATAGAAAATCACTGCTCCTTACAACAGCAAACCAGAATGGCTCACATATTCCAAGTAAAAATCTTCACACTAAAATTCGACAGTAAAATACAATTTCATCCAATTTTTAAGAGGATTTTCGGCGAAAAGTTAGTCACGACGTTCCTATTCGAATCGGACTACAGCGACGAACCGTGCCTGCCGTCGCCCGAACAGCTCAAGTACCGGGTGTTGGTAAAAAACAAGAAACTGATCATGGAAGTGAATCCGCCTTTGACGTTCTCCTCCATGACGCCCGTTCGACCGGGCAGCGGCATGCGGCACTCCGTGCCCGGCAGGACCAGCTCCATCATCAGCAACACCAGCAGCAGTTCCTTCAACGACGACTTCAGCGACGAGGATTACGACGATGAAGATGACGAGGATAATATCGATGGTAAGTAACGCAAACGTAGAATATCCAGAAGTAGAGAAACAGCCAAACAGCGGTGCTAGAATTTTGTTGATAATATTTGGTGTTATAGATAAGCCTTTACATGCATTGAACCTCACTGATTCTCCTCGACCGTACGGAGTACCACACGCGGTGTCCAAAACCAGTTCCCAGAAGAGAGCAGCGCCGGATGATAAGCTGAAGAAAAAGAGCAGCCAAATTTCTAAAGAGTTATCCGATATGGTTGTTTATGTACAGGTAAAACACTAAATTACTTCATATTTTCCTTATCTTTTAATTATACAATTAATTTGCAGGCGATAAAGTTCCGCGGTCTGAACACCATCTCTCCCAGCAGCTCGGTCAAACAACGCCAGAAAGTCATCACGTGCTCGGTAAGTTCCAGCGCTACGTCAGGAATCAGCTCAGCTTCCAACATCAGCTCAGCAACAGCCAGCGAATCGGACAACACGATATTCGAAAGCGAGCAGCAGGTTCAGAAACGACCCAACGTCCACCTGCCCTGCTACCAATGCTCCTCGATAAACGAAAACACCGCAAAGAAATTATGCAGGTAAACAGTAACCTTCCTTCATATCGAAGCATAAGCTTATTTTACTTACGATTAATTGCAGGAAACAACCATTGGCGCTGGTGGTTCACACACAAACGCAACTAATGAGGACTTACCCGGCGGGTATGCGGATCGATTCGTCCAATTTCAATCCGGTGATATTTTGGTCGTTCGGCATACAAATGACGGCGTTGAACTACCAAACAGAAGACACGGCGATGCAGCTGAACACTGCATTGTTCGAAACCAATGGAAAGTGCGGGTACGTCAGCAAACCGAACGTCATGTGGGACAGGCAGCACGTCATGTACAGGAGGTTCAATCCTTGGGATAAAGTAATATTAAAATCGATTGTTGCATGTATGTAAATGCTTTAATCTATAAAATTGCAGGAATTCGACGGTATACATTCTTCCCAAATGGTCATCAACATAGTCTCTGGCCAGTACGTGGGCCAAAACAACGTCAACCTGAGCACTTACGTAGAAGTGGAAATAATCGGAATCCAAGTGGACTGTAACAAGCAAAAAACCAAAATCGTCCAAAAGAACTCGCTGAATCCGATTTGGAACGATACCTTCCACTTTAGAATCATGTTCCAGGATTTGGCTTTCCTAAGGTTCACTGTAATAGATGCGGCCAGCAACCATCTCCTGGCTCAAAGGATAATGCCATTGAAATGCTTAAAACCGGGCTACAGGCACGTGCGGCTTAGATCTCCCACAAACAAGATATTCAACATGTCCACGTTGTTCATTTACTCCAGATTAGAAGAGGAAAGCCTAGAAAATACTGAAACCACAGACGGGATGTCCGAGCGACAGAAACCTCCTGAAAAAGTTAAAACTGAAAATAGCGGATCAGATGGAACGTTTTTAGGTAAGAAAAATATAATTCGTCTTAATAAACTTGTAGTAACCAAATTTTTTAGGGATTTCTGGTACTCCTTTGTGCGTGAAGAGGAGGATGTTCTTCCTGATGGTGTACGGAGTCGTCTCTGAAGAACCGTACACGATTTTAAAAATCACCCAAGAAAGTACGACTCAAGACGTGCTGCAGCTCTGTTTACAGAAAGCCGGCGTGAGCCCCACCAAAGTGAACGACTACATACTAGTAGAAGAAGTGGCTCGAGGTTGGGAGAAAAAGGATCACAATCTACCGGCCACCCAACGAATTTTAGATCTGCAAGAACGCCCACTGCAGGTGAGCATTGCTGCAACAGTAGCACATCAGTTCTTACATAAACCCCGCTTTAGGCTCAATCCCAGTGGAAAGGCGAAGGAAGATTCATCCTCAAGCGAATGGGCGACGACCCCAGCAGCCGGGCTTGGTTATCATCGATACGGAGCGTCGCCAATCGGGAACGCGAAGCCCGAAAATCCGACGGGTGTCCGAGCAACGCTTGGGAAATCAACGACACCTTCCTCGTGTGCATCTACAACGTATCCCCCGAGATCCCCTACGCCATTCTCAAGGTGCCGCTGAACGCTTGCGCCCAGGACGTCCTCGCTCAAGCCCTGGTGAAGGCCCGCCGACTGGAGGACCCCATGAACTTCGTCATCGTGGAGGAACTGGAATGGGGCGGCGCGAGCCACAACATCCAGCAGCGCGCCTTGGCCGATTACGAGAACGTTTACAGCTCGCAGTCGCATTGGCAGACCATCGGCAGGTTCATCTTGCAGGAGCGCGCTAACGCCACGCCGACGTCGTTGCGGAAGAACAAGATCACGTCGAGCCTGAGACTGGCCACGCTGGATAGGATCAGCAGAGGGCTGAACGTCGCCCGGAACGTCTCGAATAGCATCAAAATGCCCGTGCAGGTGGCCCTGAGCGATCCGACTACGTCGAAGTGGAAGAGCAAGACCGGCGAGGACCCCAAAGGCAAGTTCAGCACGAGGAATAAATCGACGTCGGACAAAGATTCGGCCGTTCAGGCTAGTGCGGGCAAAAAGGATGTGACGCGGGAAGTGCATTCCGAAGGGGAGACTTTGAGCGACGAAGACGTCAAAGAGTCGGATTTGATGTCGACGATGTCGAGATTGAAAAAAGTGTCGCTCAGAAAATTTAAGGAATGGAAATCGTGACTCTTGGAGTTATTGTAAATGAACGGACGTTCGAAAACGTGGTTTCTATGAAATTGCGGCATTAGTAGGTCGTAAAGTAATTTGGTGGGCAGGCAAACCTGTCTGTATTATTGGATTCTCTACATTTACATTTTGTCGGCATAAGAGAGAATTTGCAAACACTCCTTCCTTGTAAACTTGTATATATTATAATATATTACATATTGATGATATTGTTCATAAGTAAAACGAAAGCGAACACTCAATTTCTTTGTTGGCAAATTATATCATTGTATTAAATTTATTTTCATCTAGTCATTCAATATAAAGTACCTGTTTTGGAATGAAATATTTCGGTTTGCCTTGTTATCTTCCTTGATTTAATTTATTTACCCTGGATTAAGTGGCCTCCCCTAATAACTTCCATAAAGCATTGTTATTTGCATTGTATTTTTTTCTTGCAGGTACCCTAAAGAATTGAAATATAATTTGTCTGCCGACCAATTCTGATTCTAAACACTAAGATAAATGAAATCTTAGCATAAAAGCGTAGTGTTAAAAGTTTGGTATTCTATAAACTACATATTTTGCTACTTCATCTAAAACTATATTTCTGTTGTTCAGAAATTTAGCACAAATACAATATACATACTGTAAGTTGGAACATTTCATATCAAACATACTGTTCAGAGTATTTCAGTAAAGTTTTTAAGAAGCGTGCACTTTAATTTCAAGCCAGTTGTATGTCTGAATATTTGTAAGTTTACAAAAATATCATCCAGCTTTTAAAAATCGTGTTAAAAGAAATGCTTGACAAAAGCAACTTAAATATAAATACTAATGTAATTTAAATGAAATATTTCGAAATAATTCGTGTTGTACAACTGGCGAAATAACACTTGTACAGGGTTTATTGTTCAACGTCAGTGTAATAATAATTTTTTAAGGATTCCTATATGATTTGGATTTGGGTGTTGAAAATTTTAAACGCTATTTATTCGTACGTACACATCACGACCCGTCTCTCAGGGTTTAATTTTTTTATGTGTCTTTCTCTAGAATTTTATACTTTTAACATAAATAAGGGAAAAATGCAAATACGAGTAAGCGTTCAGTTCTGTTATAACAACCAAACGAATGTCAATAAGAGAATTGCGAATACTAAAAAAGTAATAATTTCAAAAGCTAATGCATATACAAAGAAAGTGCTCCATCTGCATTATAAATACTAATCGATTTAATGGAAGGAAATATGCTTTCAATTAGTAGACATAACAGAACTGAATAATTAATGGAACTTGGAAATTACTTCATAGTCGTTTCCAGGATGGAATTAATTTTTGATAAGCTTAAAAGAAACCCCAGGAATGCAGAGGTATTCGCCTTCCGATATTACATTGTTTTCCTTCATTTAAAAGCCACATTTGAAGTAAAACAATCATTTAAAAGTTACATTTACGACGGAAAGCGTTATTAATAGAATCGAATAAAAGTTTATCAGTGGGACCACAATGAAATTTATGTAATAAACTCTTTTATTTGTATTAAGGATTTGTTGATTATGGGATTAGTTAATCGGTTATGAGTGAAGTGTTTTAAAGATTGTTTTATTTAAATTTGGCCAAGTTTGTTGTAGATCATTTATCAATAAAGTAAATTTTTATGGTTGTTGGAAAATTAGTAAGAATCAAATATTACAAATTAATTACAGAATCTTTACCTAATTATATAAAAACTAGTCATAAAACTATCATGTAGACCATATCCGATTGATTCGCATTCACTTTTCTTTATTTATTCCCCCGACATATCCATAACTTAATCAAATTTTACAGTATTTATCACGTTCGAATGGCTCTTGTACATTAAACATATTGATGTTATTAAAAATATATTATAAATAATACGAAAGAAAATATACTTATACCTAACTGTTACTTTACAGTACAAATTTAAGATGATTGTTTTTATGTAACATTGTTATATTTAACGATTTATAAAAATATATTGCGTTAAAATTTCACTAAAAACTCGCTTTATTTCTATCATAAATCACATTTGCCCATCATCAGAAATAATTGCTGTAATACAATAAAAATGAGGAATCTTCAACTTCATATTTAACACTCAAACAAGATATCGTAGATACCGTAGATATTCTAGTACATTTAGTTGTGTATTGATTATTGATCCTTCATCCTACTATGCTAGTAGCGCCCCTTAAAGTCAAGTACCCTGCGGTTATGTCCATGGGTAGCTCGATTATGGTAGCGTACTCGTCTTTATTAGCGAATCGTAACCTAGTCTGTGGATCCGTGTAGGGTGCAGGCAGTCCAGACAAATCGGAGAACTTCTCTGGAGGCTTGAACGATGGTGGAGCATTAATAGACCCGTAATGAACGCAATTATCCGGCCAAGGCAGAGCCTTCTCCGACGAAATGATTTGTTTCAGTCCTTTCCAAACGCACTTCTTTTTGTTGGCACTTTGAAATTGTAAAGAGGAGGATTTGAATACGAGCTTTTGCTCTGTTTTTTGTTCTTCTACACTCATTTCACTGTTTTTTTGAAAATTACCGTAAATAATAAAGAAATAAAAGGATTAGTCTGTTAAATAAGGTTATGTTTTGACTTTTGACTTTGACAGATGAAATTTGTCAAAATGTCAATAATGACAATTCTTCTTTTTTACATGTTAATGAGCAATGTTCTTCTTCATTACTTTACTTGGTAGGGTATTTGGCTATTTTATTTAAGAATGAGATTTAAATTTAAATATTCACCTACAACATACAAAAAAAGCACATGTTTTATGGATAGAGACAAATATATCCTCTTAGTAGAAAGATTTAACACTCGCTAGTTATTATATCAAAGAAACAACTTCAATCAAATATTACACTAAACAAATATTACGCCATAAAATTCATATAGGTCATCTAATCGAAAGAACAAATAATTTCGGATTGACGTCAACGCGTACCTACTCATCAATTAACATTTTATCTATCGATTTATCGCTTTCCAAACAGTGCGTGAACACTTTATTTCGATATATGCAGAAAGCCTTACAAATCTAAACAACAACTTGTTCATTTGTTTATGATAAAAATTCGCAGTGTTAATTTCCACTTTGAAATTTTAATGTGCAAACTCTCCCAAACCAGTATCCGTCAATTTAATCAATTTTTTTGGAGGATAGTATTCCATCTATTCATTTACATGTTGCTTCACCAAAGCTCGCTTCAAGCAGACTATCCTGCAAGAGACCTATACGTATAGCCCTGTAATTCCCAGCTGAAGATAAAAATGTTCAAAACTGGGCATGGATTAGAAAACGAAATAAGTGAAGAAACGAACATTTCCCCCGGTAACAAAATAATCTAAAAAAACCTGTCAAAGTTCGTACGAGATCGAAACTTGACAAATCCACCGAAACCCACCGTTTAAAAACCGCAATCGATAAATAATTAGCGACTAGAAATTGCCTCCGCAATGATGTGCCTACGTAACGACGCGAAGAGCTTCTCCGTCAGTTCCTACGAAAATCCATACGACTACAGCGAGCGAAAAACGCACGCGTCGAGCGCGCTTTTCATGAAAACCGACGGAAGGAAACCGTCGGAATCGGAAAATCTCACTACAGTTCGGCAGCGCAGTCGAGCATGTCGTTTCGCATCCTCTTCTTGGTGGCACTGCTGTCGACGGAGGGCTCCCTCTTCCAATACAAACACCACAACAACGAGGAGCTGCTGGAGGTGCTGCAGGACGTGAATTCCAAATGCCCCAACATCAGCAGGATTTACACGCTGAGCGAGAATTCGGTGCTGGGCATTCCTCTCTACGTTATCGAATTCTCGCTTAAGCCAGGACATCATGAAATTTGTAAGTTTTCCTATCTCTATATAAGAAGAGTTATTTATTACTATTGCGTAGGTATTTGGCTGATTATTGATTACCATATGTTTATACCAAATGATAAATTAGATTGCGCTCTTTCATTTAATTTGTTTATCCATCAATTAAAACATATCGTATAAAATTGAATACTTTTACCTAAGATAATGCATTGAAGCTACATGCTTATTTTGTCATAATTTCTCCTAAAATTTAGGTTAGTTCTAATTCATTAAAAACCCGTTAAATACACATTAGCCGGAATACATCGATAATTGTTCGTTCAATTAATATTCCAGTGAAGCCGGAATTCAAGTACATCGCGAACATGCACGGCAACGAAGTTTTAGGGCGAGAATTAATGCTAAAACTGGCGGATTACTTGTGCGAGCAGTACAGAAAGGGCGATCCCAAAATTAGGGCGCTCATTCAATCTACGAGGATCCACCTCATGCCTAGCATGAATCCGGACGGCTGGCAATTGGCCACGGATACGGTAAAACTGAATTACACCGGAACTCGCCCGTTAATCTTGCGCTATTTTAATAACATTGCAGGGAGGCAAAGATTTCCTGATCGGTCGCACCAACAACAATTCGATTGATTTAAATCGCAATTTCCCGAATTTGGATAGGATCGCGTTTACCAATGAGGACGAGCACATTGATCACAATAATCATCTGTTGGAACAACTCACGCAACTTAACGAGCCAGTTAGTATGATTAGATATCCATTAATCATCAATCATTTTGAGCCCTAAATTACCGATTTTTAGAACGACTGATACCTGATAATATTAAAGAATGTTTTTTCAGCTTCAGCCTGAAACAAAGGCGGTAATCAGATTCATCATGCAAATTCCGTTCGTGCTCTCAGCTAATTTACATGGGGGTGATTTAGTAGCCAATTATCCTTACGATGACAGCAAATCCGGAAGGCAACGCGGGGAATATACCGCAACTCCGGACGATGAAACATTTAGGTAAACACGAATTTTAATATATTTTTTGTAGAATTAACACAGGTATTTTCAGGCATTTGGCATTGGCATACTCCACTCACCACGCGGATATGGCGAACGTGAACAGAAAGGGATGTGGCGATTTCGAAAGCAATTCGTTTCCGAAGCAAGGGGGAATCACCAACGGCGCCAAGTGGTACAGTTTACAAGGAGGTTGGTTACTTGTTATTGGATTAAAAACTAATTTATATTAAATACCTAAAGTGGCTACAAGTCGCTGAGCATTCCAATTAACTTACAGGCATGCAAGATTTTAATTATCTCTCGAGCAACGATTTCGAAATTACGTTGGAATTGGGTTGCGATAAATATCCTCCGGCCAGGGACTTGGAAAATGAGTGGAAGAGAAATAAGGAGGCTCTTTTGAATTACATGTGGCAGGTGAGATGAACTTTCACCTGGTAATTTAAAGTAGATCTTTACGTGATAAATTAATTTTTAGACACACATCGGGATTAAAGGAGTAGTCTATGATGTCCAATCGAAGAGGGGCATTCCGAATGCGGTTATTCACGTCAAAAATCTCACAAGTGCGAATTCATACGACATTAACCACGACGTTACATCGGGTAAATTAATGGAAATATAAAAATAAAGAGTTAAGTTAAGAAATAAAAATTTTACAGTTCATGATGGCGATTACTACAGACTTTTGACTCCCGGAAATTACAAAGTTACTGCATACAGAGACGGTTATTTACCTCACACGAAGTTAGTGACGGTTACTAATAAACCTCACAGCCCAGCTCAAAGGGTAGATTTTCCCTTAAAATCCATAAGCGTAAGTATAATAACTACTAACTCCTGTTTAAATTATATAGTAATTAAAAAATAGGTGCTTCTTATTTTTATTTGCTGATGGTTGTTTGTTTATTTGTTATTTTTTTTAGAATTGCTTTAGAAGAATATTTATTACAATAAATTTATAAGCAGGTAATAATGCGACACTTTTTATTTTCTTTTTATTTGAGCTTTTACCCTCCTGCGCTTTGTAAAATTATATTTTAGCGAACCTATAAATTAATAGAAATTGTTGCTTATTCTTTAGATTCCTCCGTACATGAGATTCCAAACGGACAACTATATCAATTCTAAAATAGAAGAAGATTTCGACAATTGGGCCGAAGATGCCGGACCGGTTCAAGAACCAATTGCCGTGCAATAAATGAAAATGTAACGGTGATTCCAATATTCAGTGTCAAAATTTTCGATCACAAACTAGTTTATTTTACGCACACATTCATACAATATAGTAGAAAACCAGTAACCCCATGATTTTTAGGTAAGGATTTTAAATTATTTTGTTGTTAATAGGAATAAGACCTACGAAATGTATCTATAAAATTTGAAAGTAAATTGTTTATTTTGAAAAGTTTCATTTATTTCAGCTCATTAAGTCGTTGTTTAGAAGAATTTCTACGAAATATAGATCATAAGATTTCGAGTTGGAATTTATAGGAAAGGGAGACAATTTTATAGGAGCAATGTATGATTTTTAAATTTATAATCTATTATTTAATTAAACTATTATTTGAATTTATAATGTTTGTCTTGGCTTAGATTTTGGTAAGTTATGGCGTAGGAACTGGCACATCCGCCATGATTTTGATTAATAATACGATTTCATAAATAAAAAAAAATAATACCTAAAATTTATGATTAATAAATTAAAATTAGGGAAATACTGAAACAATCTTTATTTTAACCGGCTGATGATCGTTATTAAAAAATATATAATTCAATGAAATTAGCATTATTTACAACGAAAATGGTGAGGAATTTCCAATGAGCTATTCTCGACATACTATTACATATGCAACCTTGATAATAATAATTCGTAATTTTTCGTTCAATGAATCTGTTTACAAAACTCAGCGTCGGATTTCTGGGTTATGTTGATTATAAAATACGAGTGTATTTTAAAATCTTATATGTTGTGATAAAAAACAAAATATATCTATAACTCAGTTGTATAGTTAGCGTTAGTGTTAACTGTAAACGCTTGTTTAGTGTTGTGCTAGTTGTTGACCATGATATGTAATAGAAATGCAGTAGATATAAATTAACGCACGGTAAGGTATTTTTTCATTCCTAATTATTATCTTTATCTATAAATTAAAAATGCAAATAGTACAATAGTAATGCGAGTATTTTAAGAATTCCAAGGAACTTATGTTTCGTTGAAGCGCAAATTTACACACGTTTATCGCTACTCAATTTCTTGTTAAATTCATTAAAAATACAAAGTCCAATGTTGCTAAATCATGAATAAAATAAGCGTAAATTTCTATATTAAGTTTTATTATTTTAGTAAAAAATGTCTCCAACTTTAGCATACGAAATAAAACCAGTCACTGAAGAAAACAGACAAGAAATTACTGATTTCTTGAGGACCGTGTTCTTCAAAGAAGAGCCTCTAAACGCCTACTTAGAATTAATAACCGAAGAGAATCAAGCATGTCCCACCCTCGAAGAATTCACCCTAAGACACCTTGATGACGGCGTCAATTTGATGGCGGTTCGAAACAACGAAATCATCGGAATATGTTTATGTGTAGCGGTTGAAAAGGGTGTAACAGAACCATTCGATTGCGAAAACGAAAAATACAACAAAATAGTAGAAGTATTGGACTACGCGGAAAGGCAATGCGATCCTTTCGAAGTATATCCTGAGTGCGTGAGAGGTGTCGCAGTACAAGTTATATCCGTTAAAGAATCCTGTACTGGAAGAGGAATTGCTGCACATCTCATCCGAGAAGCCTGGTAATTATCAACTAATATTTGTAAGATTTATTAGATTGAGGGCGACATTTTTTTTGTTTTAGCAAGATAGCTGGAGAGCGAAAATTCGAATTCATGAACATAACGTGCACAGGACTGTACTCAGCGAAATTAGCGGCGAAATTGAATTTCGACTTGAAGTATACTTTAAATTATTCGGATTATCAGCGAAATGGAATCGTCGTATTCAAACCACAACTGCCTCACACGTCTATTAATGTATATTTAAAAAAATTATAATACTGGACTTAATAAGGAACTTCTATTAATTGTAATACTAATATAAATTAAGTGACATTTAACAGTGAATGTAAATTTATAATATTTACGTGGGATTCACAAACTATTTATTTTTCGTACTAAATAAATAACTTTTAATTAAGTACTTTAATTATTAGGTTTTTAAGTATCTGTTTCTGGCCGTGAAAGCTACACGTTGAGCTTTTCTTACTACTTGAGGGCAGCGAGAAGAAGTTTTCATTTGACAATCGTTGAAAAATCCTTCGTTCCTCGGAAATCCATGAGTATTATCCGAGAACGTTGTTAAACCTAAAATTATTCAATCCAACTTTTATAACACGAACCTTTGTTAGTTTGTCTTTAATAAAAAATAATTTTATAAGTATAGATTTACCCAAACCCCAAATTTTTCCACCGCGAAACTCCCCTTCGTGTTTCATGCCGTCTGCTCTCCAAAAAACTCCATACCCATGGAACCACCCGTCGAAAAACTCCCCCTCGTATCTGCAGGAAAAGGAAATCATTACACCTCAGAACTTTATAAGTTTGAACTTACTTGGCGCCATCAGGGAATGATAAAACGCCAACTCCGTGGAACATTCCGTTTTCGAAAATACCATCGTATCTGGTACCATCAGGGAGTTGCAAGTGGCCTTCTCCTTGGCGTCGCCCATCGGAATTCCAGGAGCCTATGTAAGTGGTACCGTCCGGGTATTTGTACCCACCTTCGGCGGCGATTAGCACTAAAAAAGATTTACATTTTGTAGAAAATTTAATTATTTTACTTACAGCCTTCGTTACTCATGTTTTCGAGTTCAAAACTCATAAATTTAATTAGTGTAATTTAATTAAAACCTTTTATAATCCTGAGAGTTATGCAATACACTTTACATTTGTCAGTTAAGATAATGACAGTAGAGTAGAGCAGGGTTGCCATATAATCACATTTCTCTGCCAATCACAGAATACATGCTACTACAAAAATCAATATTAACTATTTTATTGAATTGTATCGTTAATATATTTAGCATTCATTCGAAAATAGTATTAACTATTAATATTACCACACAAATTGTAACTGTTTAATCGATAAAATCGTTTAATTTCGTCGTTGGAATACTAACGCCTTTGCAAAGCCATAGGCAATTTAACAACGCCGAAAAAAAAAGTATCGATTAGTTCATTTGCCCAAGTATTGTTTGTTTTTCCTAGGAAAAAATATTTTCCCTCCTTTGGATATGGTTTCCACTAGAGGAGTGAAACTGAAATTCGTCGAAGGCGAGAGAGTGCTCTGTTACGAACCGGATCCTACGAAAGCAAAAGTTCTATACGATTCAAAAGTAAGCTTAACCTCAAATCCCGATGCATTTAAACTATTGTTCTTTGTGTTGTTGGATCGATCAATATACTTATTTTGAATTTTTCATCAGGTATTGGATATTGTCGTCAACAAAGATCCCCGAGGAAAAAAGACGATTGAATATTTAATTCACTTCCAGGTAAATCGATTGCGCTTAACATCACAAAACATTGTTTTTAGTTTGTTTTGTTTTCTACTTTTTGAACACTTTTGTTTTTAACGGCAATTAATGTTAGTTTTGTACGATTAGTGGGTAAGTACTTGTGTGCTTTAGGGCTGGAATTCCTCTTGGGACAGATGCGTTAGCGAAGAATACGTACTGAAAGACACTGCGGAAAATCGACAACTGCAAAAAGACTTGGCCGAAAAGGCGCAGCTTCAATTGTAATTGTTCTTTCGAATATCAATTCACATCGTTTCGACTAACGGCTGTTTCTAGGGGAGCCTACTTGTACAGAAAGGAGAGGAAGAAGAACAGAAAACCGGGCGAACGGGCATCGGCTTCAGAAGATGGTAGTTCCAGTAGCCCAGGAAGGATGGATACTGACGACGGACAGGACATAACCACTACCTCTGAAGATGATTCATCTACAGAAGACGAAACGATTTATATAGAACTTACAGCGGAGTTGAGAGAAGTATTAGAGAATGATTATAACATGATTAAAGAGAAGCAAAAGGTAAACTCATTATCAGATAACTGAGAGGTAGATTATAAGTTTGTGTACATTTTAGCTCAGTAAATTACCAGCTGATCCAAACATAGTCACAATTTTAGAATCTTATTACCGGCATTATGCTAATAATCAAATCTGCGGGCTCATGGAGAAAACAACTGTAAGATATAGAACAGCCCTTAATCAAACTCAAGGTAAACCCAAACCTGAAGATGTTCATCGAAAGTAAGAAATACAAACTATGTACTATTTACAACCAATATTAATAATTATTTTTTTTCCAGTCTAACAATTTGTAGAGAAGTATTAGATGGTTTGAGAGTGTACTTCGATTTTACCCTCAACGATTTATTGTTATACAAGGAAGAAGTTGGTCAAATTGCTACGAAGCAAGCAACTTTCGAACCTTATTCAGGCGAAGTAAAAAACGAGTTAGTATATTTATTTATAATCACCTATTAGGTAAGCCATATTTATAACAAGAAGCATAACCTTTTGCTTTCAACAAACGAAGGAATTGTTTCAAGGTATATGTATAAAAAGAAGTGAAGGAATAGAGGATTCGCACCGAGGACCCTCCTGTTGCTTTAAAGCGAAAGGTGTTATGGTTTTAAAGCCATTGGATAAGGTTCCTTGCATTTTGCTCCTACATTTTACTTCATTTTTATAAATATGGACTATTATCTTTTCCTTACTTCACTTTTTGCTATACGATTCACGTTAATTGATTGCCTCTTTCAGATCTAAACGTGGAAATGATGCAAATAATTCTAATAACATGAATAATGGTAACTATTTGAACCAGAACGGAGACGATGGTGGAAAAATCAACGCCCGACGACGAACTTTGCGATCAAACCGAAGCGATTCCCAAGCGAATGGCAACATGTCGCCCAGAGAAAACAACACGAACAACAACAACAACAACGTTCCAAAACCAGCTTTAAGGTAACATTTTTAATCAATAATTATTTATCTCATTCGTGACTCTTTAATTTAGCGTTGCGAGCAGCAATTCAGACGTAACCGCTCCACTATCGAAGACCCTATCCTGGAAAATGTTACCGGATCACGTTTATCACCAACAACCCCCTCCTCCCTGCCTAATATACGGCGCTACGCATTTATTGAGGCTCTTTGTTAAACTACCCGAGTTGTTACTGACCACCACGATTCCTGAAGAAAAATTAAAAGTTCTGCTCAAACACTTCGACATATTGATCGAGTAAGTATACAGATAAGCGCTAATTTGTACGCAATACGGTATGATGGTCGGCGGACTTATAACTTTCTCACTAACTCACTATTATTTCACGAATCTTTCTTATCTAATGATATTTTTTAGTTTTCTTAATAATCACAAGGAGTGGTTCGGAGAACAGCATTACATCGATGCGTTTTGAAGATAGCTTGCGACAAAAGGGTTGTTCTAATGTGATATTTTAGGTTTAAAGATATGTAATTTAGTAATTTAATTACTGTTATCAGTGCAGTGAAATTAGCGTAATGATAATTTTATTTTTTTATGTTCTGAATTTTGTGTAAATAAAATGAATAATACTAATTGCAGGGTGCTTTATATTTTTTATTTTCTATACATATATAAATAACGACAAAAGTGTATCTGGTTTTTTTAGGCACGACTATTTAAAAATGCATCAAAAAATTTACAATAGGTAGTAACAATTAAAAAATAAAATGTCCTATGCTCAATTACATAATGTCAACATCAACGGAGTTACAACTTACAACATCAAAACCGTATATAATATTATTTAATTGAATAATTTAACTTTATTAGAGACGAAATATTTGCTGCTGAGAACTATAAGGCATCGAATTATTTATGTTGCTTGATGGTTTCGTCGAGCTTTTCGAAATTGGCGCCGCTGAAGCTCGCCACGGTTTCGCGGTTTTTCAGGAACACAAACGTAGGCATGGACTTGATGTTGTACTCCACAGCGAGTTCCTCGCAATCGTCAACATCGATCTGGAACAACAACAAATATCGTTAGATTCATTCGTTTATCGGCGTTGCACAACGTTGCGAAATAGGTACCTTGACGATGAGGACGTCTGGATAGGTGGTGACCAATTCGTCCAGTTTTGGGCTGATCATCTTGCAAGGACCACACCAACTGGCGGAGAAATCGAGAACGATCAAGTTACCTCCTGCTTCTGCGATTTTAGCATCTAAGTCGGGCTGAAAAAACAAATATTTTTATTAATTCTCAAGATTTCTGTGATCTTACAGAAGGCCGATAGGCCTTCGAGTTGTAGGTTTATGCGACAGAGCCCATCGAGACCAACTAAGTCGAGCTTTATTCTCTTCAGAATCATCCTAAATTTGTATCTATTTACATCTAGACCTCTATGAGTCAATGCTTGACTAATAACTCATAACGACATTGACTTGACTCATAACGCGTATACAGGGTGTCTCAAAATTGACGTCCGTCCTATCGGAATATGAATCAGGAGCCTAAACAAATGGAGTCGTAAGTTTGTTATATGTGGTCGTAAGAATACAAATTTTGCGTTTTGTCCTTGTTGTCGAGTTAATAATAAAAAACAAAGATCCAAAATTCAATCTGTACATCGTTTTTTAGTTTACATTTGCTTTATTGCTGAATTCTGAGAGGATCTGTAAGAGACAGTGAATGCGATTCTTATCTCTATTAGGTATAGGCTTATAGGAAATGACAGGCATCAATTTTTGAACATCCTGTATAGTAATTATGTCCAATATTAATCGGAGGTGAAACAAATCGACTAACAAAAATCGCCGTACAAAAATAGCATCAATCCCATCTAATTATTATAAATATTTAATCCCGATAATAATATAAAGACATGCGATTGTATCGACTGCAATGGGAGCCACTGAAACATTAAAAGAATTCAAATTAGACTACAGGCTAAGTGCGTTTCGCCTGTGGCGAAACAAAAGGAACAATTTTAATTTGAATAGTCAAAAGTGTGTGATTAATAAAATATGATCCGCGTGTATTTCAGTCGATGAAGTAACTATAAGCTGGAATTGTGAATGTAAACTTAATTCTTTTTAGTGCCAAGGACACTCTACAAAACGAAAATCATTATATTACTCATAACTAATAAAATTGCATGGGATGACTATGTGTTATATTTCCGACGATTTGTTGTTATTTTCGATCGAAATTTTTACCCGATTTTATTAATATCTGGATATCTACCAAAACCGCAACAAAAACCCAATGACACAATTCGTGTTAGAATTTTCTGTAATAATTTGGCGACTATTTTCTACAAATTTTTCAAAAAATATTGGTTTTAATTAGTTGATACCTGTCTATATTTAACTATTTAATTCGTTTATCATAAAGCCGACTATATCCCGTTTGTTTTTTTGCCGATTAAAACCCACCGCACTTTTTGCATTATCCTAAAAATAAGCTCTCTATCTATGCAGCAAGTACAATTCCTTTAAAATTCACCAAACCGCAACATAACTGATATTTTTTAATTAGCGTATTTACCAATCACCGCAACTAATTTCTATAGATAGATATTTTATGACGAAATGCAGAAATACCACACCTTTTACGGAATACGCAAAAAAAAACAAGCAAAACCAAAAAATACAATAGAAACTACGCGAAATTAATAAAACGTTAAATATACTCACTTTATCTTTGATTTGGTAGACCATTTTGAATATTAATTTGTAAAAAACAACTCGTACAAACAACAACGACTTAACTGCTCTGCAGGCCCAGCAAACGGAATATGCAAGGCGCAACGCAAGCAAGCAAGGAAGCAAGGCGGCAAGAGAATAGGATAGGAGAATAAAAAGAGCGGGAGAGACAAGTCTACGGAAAGCCACAGCCAGTCTATTGGTTACCAACGTCTATACAATTAATAGAATCCCCGTGGTTGTCACGTGTTGGAGAATTCCGTAGACCTTCCACAGCGCGCAACGTTGAAAGCATTCCACGATGATTCCACATGTTGGCTTTTTGATACCGGTTCTGAGGTTGTAAATGTGGCAAAAGCGGATCCGTTTCTACGTTTAGAAACGTTATCAGCAATCGACATACGTTCTACAGATTACAAATCTAGAATCGAACGTAAGGGAAGGGGAAGGTCATTTTTTTGAATCAATTTATTAGCTAATTGTATACTGTTTGAGTGTTTGCTTTGCATTTGCACTACGCATGAATTCGATTTGCTTGGGGATTCTATTACAAAGCCGAGAAATTCCCAATGGGAAATTTTATATGCTGTAAATTTTTATGATTGTTATACCACCAGTTGATGTGGAATTTTTTTCAGAATAAATTATATCTTATAGCATTTTGCTCCAATTAATACATGACATTTATTTTTAACGCCCTGAGTATTGACAAACACAAACTTGATAAAAAAGGTACATAGGAATTTTCTTAAAATATTTTAGATAAGATAAAGTTTTGCTTAGTAATTTTACCTGTGTACTACAAGTAAAAAGTACCTACATATTATATCAAAAGCACGTAGGTAATTACAATTATGGTAATTGTATTTATAATTTTATGACAAACGCTCGAGGAAAATTTTGTATTTACTTTCAAAAAGAGACGAAGAAACGACACACAACAACATACTCAATATGAATATAATTTATTCGTATAACAACATTAGGAAAATTACATATTTTATATTTTGTTCTACATTGGAGTAAAAACCGAGTGTGAATTGATAAATACAAATATCAAGTTATAGAAATAAAGGTAATGAGAGATGAGTAAAAAAAGTTAAAGCTAATTGTTTATTCTCTTTTAAATAAAATATAAAACCTCGAATCAAACTCAGTTCAATAAGTTTAACGGTATAAAATATACAAAAGAAGGAAGTAAATACTGTAATGTAAAGTAAGAAAAAAGAAATATAAATAATATTAAAATCCATTTCAACATCTCTAGGTACACTGGCAAACAAAATTAAATAGTACACACTAACACAAAAAGTTCAACTATAAGATAAACAATAGTTACTTAAAGATAAACTAAATATTTTTTTCTATGTACAAACAACACTCATTCCACACATATAACAAATTCTCACTCTTAAAACGAAACGCTAATGTATTGCAAAATTTGTTCGTTGTAATATAAAGAAAGGATCACAACAAGACATTACTATTTCTTGAAAAATGAACATTCTGTAGCACCATAGTTCGAAGTATTTGCTATGAAGCACCAGAATTGACATAATAAAGGAACGCATTGAAGTCCAGAAAAACATTTCCAATGAGCAAATCACATTACACAATAAATATCTAATTTATTAACAATCCACAAAAAATTTCATGTGCATTTAACAAATTATTATTACCTATAACCTAATCTATTAACAGATTGTAATTTTATTATTCTATAATGTTGTAGTAGTTCACTCAAGAACCTCCTGCCAGATATGCTCATTCGAAATTCGTATTAATATAATTTTTATATTCCGAATTCTAACGTCGCTCCAATATTTATAACATTTCCATCTAAGCTACTATTACTTAAAATTATACCCAAATCCTTCCACCTGATTGCACAAAAAACCCGATTTTTATTTATAGTTTCCGCCGAAGGGACGCCAGCAGTGCGGTAATACAGCTACATAAACGGGGAATAAGCCATTGAAATTAAATCAATCATGTTTTTATTTATCAGGTATACCAGTTTCGTTCAATTTCTTAGAATATCTTACGACATGTGTGTTTATAATGTTCTGGTATTGAATTAAAAATAGGTACTTGCCATTTGTCTTGCTAAAGCACTAAAAAGCTCTATAATTTGCTAACGTTGGGCTGATTTAGTGCTTTTAGACAAATTGTGAGTAATGTACTTATTTAGTTCCAACACCAGTAAAAATTAAAATGTACCTACTATTATAAATAACTTCAGATAATTAAACTATTCTGTATTTCAAAGGTAATAAAATGTTACTCTCAAAAGTTAAAGAACTTTATACACTAATAGATTGAATTAATTTTGAAAAAACTTGCGAGAAAATTTGTATGATATATTACTTATAAGAAATTTTAGGTAATTTTAAAATATTCTTAAGTAGATTACAATGTTGAAGGAGGTACACATTATATGCGTACCTACGTATGTTAGAAATTTCATGTAGGTATACCATGCACCTTAGTTTCAGAAACGGTATTAGAAAATTGTTTCCAAAAATACGGTCGTTCCTATGGGTTTTCCTCCTTTAACGATAGTTAGGCCTGATTCCTCGTTTTTCTTTCCATTTCCTGTAGATAACCTCTCAGTTATCAATAATGCAGATGAAGAATGTTTTTTTAATTTTTTGTAATGAAAAATATTATCACAGAAGAGATTCGACAGATCCAATGTAATCGAGAAGAGAATATGTTTTTTGTATTTTAAGAAACTACTACATTGGACGGATAAATTATAGTAGGTTTAGGTTTCGTGCAGCCGACGTTACACCTAGAAATAGAATAAATATATGTAAGACAGAGGATAATAAAAATTCGTAAAAGTAAAGTATACAATATGGTAATCGAATTAAAATTTGTTTGAATTTTCTGTTCCAATTTTCCTTTCATATCTGCTAGTAAGAAAAACGAGAACAGAAAACGCAGAACAATACTTTAAGACAATTACCATTATACTATATACAAGTACACACAATTCAATTATTAATTGTTTGAAAAGTAGTTAGACCATTGCTTGATTTCCCATTATTTTCAAAAATATCATAATTGTAATTAATATACAGGTACTAATTAACAACTATCCATTTATTACATTTTGTAACAAACTGTTCAAAATTCGAACATCGGTCTGCACAAAACCCTTTGGAAATAAAACGAAATTCAAGTACGTACTTGCAAAAGCATATTTGCAAAATTGGAATTAGTGAATTTAAAGTGCCTCTTATCGTAGAATTTGAGCAACGCGGGGCTGTAGGGATGTTTGTCTTTGAGATGCAAATAATGGACTTCGGGTTCGTTGGTCGTGTGGCCGCATTCCTCGCAAACATACACTTTTGTGCGCCGCTCCTTGTAGGCGTACTGGTGCTGGACACCGTGTACTTTCAGGCAGTGCGACTCCAAGGAGCAGCGTTGCGTGAACGACTTCTCGCAGAGGCTGCATTTGTACGGTCGTACACCTACAAAATTAAAATAGAATTGAGCAAAACGAATCGTTTACAAATCGACATGCGCCACTGTAGGTATCGTACTTACCTGTATGCGTCCGAGTATGCCGCTTCAAATCGAAGGTGTCGTTGAAGCCTTTGCCGCAAAACGTGCACAGGTATCTTTTGATGTCCGAATGGCATTTCATGTGCCTGTTCAACAGACGCTGCAAGGCGAACGTCTTGTTGCACACTCTGCAAGCGAAATTCGTTTGGCCGTCCTCCGTCGTGACGGAAGCCACTTTGGTTTTGTCCTCAGTTCTAGAGTTGCCGCGCACCGCGTCCTGGTTGGCCAATGGGTTTTTGATACCGTGACCGCCGTTGACGAACTCCAATTGCACCTCAGCCGGTAGGCCCAACTGAAAAATAAACTGAAAATATAACACGTACGATAAGATGAAGGTACAGGATGATTTATCATCGAGTCTTCTGGCAATGGATATGTATCATGATATGTATTGAAAGAAGTTTTCCCAGTTAAATTAGGAAAGCAACGTTTTTGATTCTTTGGCAGTGCTGAATGTCTCGCAAAAAATGTAAGTAGGTAAATGGTGAATACTTATATCTCATACACACAAATAACAGAATAGCTTTCATTTAACTAACAAATCAAGTGATGCTAATATTTAATTGTATTCTCCAAACAACTACTAATAAGCACTAGAAATATGCTTCGCCTAAAATCAAACCCCTTGCTTACCCTATGTAACACATTAACCCTCCCTTGCAGAGAGGGTGAGTCGCTGCCCGTGCTATCCCTCCTGCCACTCACATTAGCTGGAGGGCTGATGGGGCCCCCTTCGCCGTGCTGCCCGTCCAGCGAACAACTGGCCGCCCCCGGTGATGGCAGGCTCATGGTCGTCGGCGAGTCCAGGTCCAGGCCGCTGCCGTTGAAGGAGAGCGTCGGAGACAGCATCTGCTGCTGGTGGAGCTGCGATTGGATGGAGTTCTCGTGCAGCGGCGATTGATAGGGCGGCAGCGATTCGTTGTAGATTTTGGAGAAGTGGTTGTGAGCGTAGTTGTTTCCTCGATTCTCGTAGTTCCTTTAAAACGTTTTTGGTTATGCGATGTTCGATATTAGTTGCGTTTGCTAGGCGTACCTGTTCAACATTTGATCGCTGAACGAGTCGATGCTGTCACCGACGGGTTGCAGGTGGGAATCGGGTGTCATGGAAGGCGAGTGGATGCCGTTCGCGCCTACTTCGTCGTTGTCGTTGTCTTCGCTTGGAAGTCTCTGGAGGAACGTGGATAGATCCGTCGCGTCGGGAAAGTTCTCCAGTAGCGCGTTTTCAGCCGAACTGGAGAACGTCAGCGTGGCTGTAAATTGAAGCGGATCCACGACGGTTCCTGATCAAAAAAATCTTTCATTACAAAACAACTTCTGCAAAAATACTGGTAAGAAATGAAGAATGAAATTTACAAAGAATTCAATAATTAACATTGGACATTACCCGTTACTAAATCTACCATCATGGATTCATCATAGCTGGAATATCCACCAGGAAGTAACTGATTCATAGGATCCATTTTTCCTTCGTAAATATCCAAATCGCTTTCGTCTTTCATGACGATGCCGTACGATGCATTTTGTAAAGTCGAATATTGTTTAGGTGGACTTTGATTTCCGTTTATAGACAGATTAGCGAGATCCTGTCCGGTGTCGCAGTCCATGTTCTGTTGATTTGAAAGTAAATAGTTGGAGGAAATGCTTCCGTTAGGATTGAAACCGTTCCCGTTGCTTCTCTCTGCAAAACAATTACGTGAAGATAATTGTTTCAGATTTATCTAACTGCTACGCAATAAATTCATAAGATCGAAAGTAATTGTTTAAGTACCTTTTAACGTTTCGTAAAACGGCGGCAAACTGCCCGTAGGCGGGCTGCTAGGCCCGTAATTCTGCCTACCGTCTCTTCCGGGATTCATTCCACCACTTCCCGTGCCTCCTCCCATAGCGCCGCCACCAATACCTCCCGACGATCCACCGCTAAAATTAATGCTACCACCCCCGCCGGAGGAAGCGTTGCTCGATTGATTTCCGGATCCTTGAGAACCGGAAGATCCTCTTCCATGTCCCGCCGCCGCCGACATGGTCACCGGAAGTTTTCCAGCTATTGTCCTGCAATTACATTAAAATTTACAGTTGTTTGTGTTGAGGATGTGGTAAGTAATGGACAGTACCTGACAGAAATTAGAGGTTTGCTGACTTTAGAGCAATGGCTCCTCCTTTGCTCCCTTATCTTCCTTTCCTCGTCTTCGTTTTCATTTTCACCTCTCCGCTTCGGTATGTGATAGTCTATCGGTTGCTCCTGCTCCGGCTCCTGTACCACCAAATTCGTTGGTACTCTGATGTCGGTGTCTTCTTCCCTCTTCGTGGACGATTTGGGCGTCCGCTGTATGACGGAGAATTGTCGAACGGGCGCCAAATTGGCCGGTCGCGGCGTGTCCTGCGAAGGCTTCTGGCCGCCGGGCAGCGTTATCTTTTCCTGCTTGAACAACGACGGGTATTCCTTGCGCTCGGCCCTGGTCAGGACGTGTCCTCGGCTGCCGTAGGGCTTGTCACCGCCGAGGATCGATGAGATGAAGCGTCGCGGCGGGATGTTCGTGGGCTTGGGGGTTTCGGGCGATGGGGACTTCGATTTTGCTCGTTCATCCTGCTTCTTTTCTCCATCTGAAACGACATCGGTTGTAATAATTTAAGAGAAATTGGTTAACAAAGGAAAATTGGTAACCGAAGCTTTGGTTTTTTTGCTATGGCATTAAAAAATGATTTGGTAATCAATTGGATCTACTGTCAAGGTTGTATACAATGCGTAAAATCGGTTCGTTGGCCTCATAGAAAAATACCAGTTTTCGGAACCTTGAATTCGTCTAGTATATGTGGTAGTAAAAGTATTGGTAGGAAATTTGCGATAATAATTATCTATGATTTTGCGAATTATATTTTTTTGCATGTAAATGTCTACTAAATATTTAAATAGACATGATTTTTAAAACTGAGTTATGCTAACAAAAGAAGATACCCAGGTAATTAGTAAAAAAGCGAAAAGTTCATCTTAATTTAAAATTTCATAGTGCAATATCCTTTCGACTATTTTTACCAGATATTCATGAAATCCGTTATCACGGACTATCGCCTCAACTTTAATGTGATTAATTTCCATGAATCGCTATTTTAAATTTAAATGTTATCTTAATATGTGCAAATTCATATGTAAAATTTTCTACTTAACTGGTTAAAGACTTTTAACCTAATATTATTCAATTTCAATCTCCAAAAAAATTAGTAATAAATCTTGGTTGCGGTACCGCCAAAATTTATAGGTGCCTACACAAGTGTGTAAATTTTAGAAATGGATTATTTTTGAAATTCTATGAAAACTTAACAACAAAATTGAATTTCCTTGTCAGTGCTTAGTAAACAATACACCTATAATCAATTTATTATTTCTTGCCGCCAATAAAGGTTAAATATAATTTCAATTCGAAAATATTGTTATTTTGTAGCAATTATCAATAAATCACGATACATTTGTTGTAAGCTTAGTTTAAACTTAATTAGTAGTTTAGACAGCTTTTGTTTCTCCGTTTGTCTATTAAATTACATCACGAATGAGTGGTTTAATTCATTCTAACAACGACAAGGTTAACTAACGTTACTGTTTAACAATCCTTGATCTTCAAAAGAATACTTTTTTAATCGAATTAATAGCAGCAGAAATTATTATTATTTTGATTGAATGTACCTACTTTTAAGATGATTTTTTTTAAATAAGCAGGTGTGTAAATAAATATTAGAAATATTTATATCAACTTGTTGAGCGAAAATTTTGTTATCTTGGTGATGAACTGAATGGTGATAACATAATGAATGTTATCTAAGCTAGTCTTGTTTTTAAGACATTGACTTTGATAATTATGTAAAAATTTATCGTAGAAAAATAAGAGATATACCTATACTACAAAATTATGCAGTAAAGTAAAATAAAATAAATTTTTAATATTTTTTAGGGCTACATTCAATTTGATCCCTTCTCTTTAGACCTATTTATTCAATCCGTACAATATAGCTATTTTTTATATCTTAAGGCGCGTGTGTCGATCCATTCACACAACCCTTACTGCATTCACAAAAATCCCTATTATTCTCTCTACGAATACGTTACAACACACTCCACATAACCCAGACATTCTCGGTGTTCTTATTTTATTAATACGGACGGTAAAGTAATCGACCCGTTCGGCACGTACGAGGTCCTTAAATCGTAAATCGTACACGTGAAAGTGAGTTTTTTGAGCGGTTCTCAAAGTCGCGAGCAAAGAGTAAAGAGATACCGGTTTGGGCTTCGCAGGTGCTCGCTCATACCGATCTGTAAAATGCCTAACCGGACACTCGTGGAATAATGATAATCCGGAGTGGAACATCTTCCTGCCGTTGCAGGATTGGATTTAGCCACTAGAATTAGCCGCTCGATTAATCGACTAAAATAATTGGTAATTATGTCGATAATGAATTTATTAATACATGGTTGTTTGTGTTAAATTAATTCGTTAATGGATATATTGATTATTCTTTGAGTAAATAAGAGATTACATAGCGGGTGTGTGAAATGTGCTTCAATCCGTTTTCCTACTGATATTGACCCAGAAACTATGAGATAACTTCTTATATCATTGGTGTGAGAGAGAGAGAGTTGCTGTTGAGGAATCGACACTTTCTACACGCATTTTTATTGTGTAATATCGAAATACACGCGCATAATTGGCCTTGAACTCATGGTCATCGAACTTTCATATAATCCCAATATGATCAAAATTACTTCTTCTATTGTTCAAATCGATTAGTTGTTAATTAATCGATAGCGCGAGCTGAATTAAATCGCAGCAAACGCTATAAGAAAGTACCTACCTATAACAAACATGTTTTCTATGTATATTTAGATTTTGTTTTACATTAAAATCGACCGTTTCCTTTGTTTACGTCCGAATTCCCCTCGTTAATTCTGCAAAACGATGGAGGCAAATTTATGCGCACGTGCCTCCGAAGCGGAATTATTCGCGAAAAGGTGAACGGTACCGTTTTTAAAATAGGCTATATCCTAATAAATCGCTCCGTTTTTCGCTCTCCTGCGAAATCAACATACTACGATAGTGCATCTATTACGAGTAGGTACAGCGCGATTTGAAAACCAAAACAAGAGGTAGTTAACCGTTGTCGAATGCCAAACTTTTAAAAAAATCCACGCGCCACTCGTAAATAGATTCGCAGGAACACAAGACTGTGATAAGGAGATTAGGATCGTACATTAATCAGATAAAATAAACCCAAATCCTTGGCAAGTGTACTTATACATATTATAGAATATAAGCGATTCAAAAAAAGTACAAGATACTTCTTACGAGCGACCACCTCCTTTAAAGGTCGTACGCTCGCGATTGTCGAGCCTTTTTTCTTCGTAAGGTTGACCGGATCAAACTGATTTTTCTATACGAAGCGAGTTTAATTTACGGCCAACGTAAAAGGGCACGAGAAGCATTCTGCTGTACGCTTTTTACACCGCAGTCTGTTCTACACGAAATTATTCGAAACTTTATTAATACCTACAGGGCCACAGGAGTAGCTGCGTGCATACAAAGGTTGAGTGCGCTGCGGTAAAATTATGCGGAGGTTAAGGTTTTTGCTGGGTAGTAACTGTGGAAATACTTGGAATGAATTAAACTGGCCGGTTACCACCAGCATGGTTTTTGAATATTCAGTATTATAGCATAACATATACAAAAAGAGTACACCTTCAAATGCGGTACCCACATTACAGACAACAGTACAATCTACCTGAAGATAAGTGAAATAGGGAACGAATTAATTGCACTAAGTGGGCAATATTAATCATTTTAATTGTTCTGTTTGTGATATATTTATTACAATTACGATACGATTCATATACACCTGACTGGATATTCTGAGTGCAGGGAGCTATTTTTTTTATTTTTCTGTTGTATTTTGCACCAGAATACACAGTACAATATTAGCGTGTCTCTAATGTCTAATTTCTTATATGTACCTGGTACATGTGCAGTTGAATGCTACCAGCAAAACGCACGTTCAGCTTTCTCAAGGCCGATTTTCTTGTAATCTTCGAAGAACAATGCTCTGTTATATGATCGTTTCTCGATGCCGGTCTGCATACATTTCGGAACAACGCGGTTCCTTTCTTCTGTTAGTACCTACATGGTACTGCTTTGGTACTTATTTATTCGCTCATTTGGTTGGCTAATTATTCGAGGTCGGTCTCGATTTGTTTTAGTTTCTGTTATTTCAGTAAGAAATAGCCATATTTAAACATAATTTCGGTGTCATTCTGTAAGTTGAGCGAGTTACTTTTGGGATTTTTTAATTCACGAGGAAATCTGCTGTTTGATTTAACAATTAGCGTATTTCTGTTAAAAATTGGTTCAATTAAATTATCGTTGTTATTCTAAAGAGTTAACTCTTCGTAATTCTACCTGCACAATAAACGTAAAATATCTTTAAAACGGATTTTATTTAAGATACTGTGTTTTTAAAAACAAATTTATCCTACCTTTTCACTATTAAGATCTCAGATAGATGAATAAAATTACAAAATTGTCATCAGGATTAAAGAAAATGTTGTATTTACGTCATTCAACGTTTCGGAAATAATAAAAAAATGAACGCGTCTCCAAACGAACTATTTATTGTACCGAAAAGTTCATTAAATTGGATTTACCTTGAAATTTAGCATTACAATTTTAAATTTGCCTTTAAATGAATCACAAAAGTTGACATAAATACATACCTATATACGCTTTCGTTCTAAATTACAAGATTATTAGAACGAAATTAAAATAATCGACAATGGGTACTCGATTTTTCATTTTCCTAACCAATTTTGAAATAGAAAATGAATACAAAAAGTCCATACTAGCTTTAAATACAATCCTTAATTAGCTGTTTAAATGAATAATTGTCCGATAATTAATTGGTTTAACGGACTGTTTAACTCATTAATAGATAACTAGTTGTTAAATATTCAATAACTATGCAATTACCTTTATAGTGAATTTAGAAATATTTTAGTAATTTAGAAGCTAACTGTTGTTTGCACCGAATGTGTTTGTGTAGATCGGACTTTTTACTTAAATATACTTAAGTTGAAAATTAATGGTGGAATTTCTATTAATAAATTTTATAAACAAAACTAATTAATATTTGATAACGATTTTTATACCAAATTCGTTGAACCATTATGGAAAGTACGAAATAAGCACGAATGTCAACGGATGCACAATTTGAAATCATTCATATTGGTTTGTAGGTCGCCGATTGAATTAACGCTAGGATGCAATAATTGTATTCGAATTCATTGAATTAATGCGATTGTAAACCAACGATTTCATTGTGCTGACCCTATTCCAAATTAGATGCATTGGAATATACCGAATCATCATCGTTGATCATCAAATCTTCTTATTATTTTTATAATAATAAAAAAAATCGATTGTAATGAAACGCTGAAAACACGGTATGAAATGTAAAGTGGCGAGCGAATATTGCTTTCATTCTGAAGTATTAAAAACGCCGGCAGGATACCTTGAGACCCCGACTTCCTATGCTTTCATTATCATGTTTCGACTCTTTGTTGCGAATGGTAAAGAGCCGGCAATTACTATACAGTGGCGTACTTTCAAAAGAAATGATGAGCGTAAAGATATCTTTAAAAGGGGTTGAATTTTAGAAGTTTTCCATCTATTTTAAAAGTATGAATTATAACGAGCTGAAGTTATAGATATGAGAACTAGAAGTTATAATTGAGGAAGTGCCAATTCTAGATAGGCGAAATAAATAGTTAAACAAATTATGTAAGTTTTTTAACACTTAGATTACGATGAGCACATCAGCTGGTTAGTCGTTTTCACTCGTTCTATCTACTGTACAGCGATATGTCCGTTTCAAGGATCACGGCTTAGTGGATTTTTATAGTTTTTATTGTTTATATTTTACAACAGTAAATATTACGAAAGCATTTATACACCGCTTACACCTTCGTCGCAACGTCATTAAGAGTTCGTCTCTTTATTCGGCATGTCCGAAATGTGGGTCAATGTTCGTGTGTCACAATATCGCGCAAAAGGGACGAATTACTTCACGCTACGCTTATACAAAAAAGATGTGCGCTTCAGGTGTTTGTACCAGAATAATTAATTATAATCTAAGCTAACGTCTAATTTTCTTAATCTAAATTTAATGTACGAATTCAATCTAAATGAATTCATTTATCAAATTTTTTTATAAATGAAATTGTACGCGTCTGCATCAGAACCAAAATCAACTTCTCTTTTAACTGGTGTAATTAATAGGTATAAAACGCTATATTATTTAATTACGTAACTGCCCGGTTTTTCAAAAAACCTACCGTTTTTATAATCTATAAAGGTTAGTCATTGAAACTGCAATTCCTCTTGATGTAATTGTACTTTAAAAGCCAAGGTTAAAGTGTCTCGATTTAACCGATTAATAAAACGTAGGTTTTCTACTGCGGATTTTCTGCGAAAAAAGCATAGGCGTGTAAGATCTAATTTATTGAAATGTGATACTTTTTGATTTCCATAAGTAGGTATACCTAATCCTGAAAATTTTACTAGATTTCAATATTTTCCAATTCTTCCTGTAACACTCAAATTACTAAAAAATCAATCTCTCACAACTTATAAACTTAATACTGCAGGTAATAGAAATAAAAATCGCCCAAATTTCTTTATATGTATACCTAAAAATTCTCTCTATTCTACATGCAGTTTCACTCGTGATCCATCATTGAAATCTCTATCATAAACCGCACCGAACAATATCTCGAATTACTCAGTTTCTTACAATCCTAATTTCTAACATAACTATCTATTCTTCTATTTCCGAAAAACTGGTAATACAATACTTTCTCTACATTAAATCCCGCTTACAAAACCAGACGATTTAAAAGACACCCGACTAGGCAGGTAGACGAAAAGCCCCCCTGCTACCCCAAGAAAACGACTCCGATGCACGAAGACCGTTTTACCGTAACCGAATACAAGAACAACAGGTATGCAGATGCGTGCGTATGCACTTCGTTTTCCAAAGAACAAGTGTAATAGCCATGGGGAGAGTGGGGAATGCACTCAAGCGTTTTATGCAAGCATGTATAATATTTTAACGAATTTAATTTTTATGACGTTTATAGCAGTTAGGTATCTACAAACTTTTTAACTGTGTAACTGATGTTATAAAACAATTCTTAACAGGATGATTATATTATTGACCACATTTCCCCTATATTGGCTGTGAAAACAGACAGCAAGTGTCTGTGTTTCTACATAGGTGCCTACTCAACGACATTGCGTGGCCAAATTAAGAAGGTCATTTTCAATTAGCGGCTTTTTAATGGTATTTCGTTAGGAATATCTACTAAAACAAATAACAGTTCAAACTAATTAAACATACAGTTTCATTTGTATTGAAGCAGGAAAACCGATGCACGTGGTAAACTTTGGAATACCTGTGAGTTTACCAACAGAAATATTTCCTGTATTTATCTATCTATACCAATAGATATGAATCTACATATTTTAGACTATTTATACTCGTAAATTGAAGTTGTTAGAAAACAATTTGGGTATTGAACTTATTATTGATTTTATACAGCCCACAACAGTATCTATATTAAAATGTGTTTCATTCATGAACGTTTCGTTTACTCAGTTATGCGAACTGTATATAGAATCATATTTGGATAGTAAGTTCTGCGATTATTTCAATAAAGAACAATGGTAAATGGATTAAATAATAGATGACTAATTCAATTACGTATTTTAAATTATGCGTTTTATATAAACTACATTTTTCCTCGAAACTATTAATTCAGCAGGGCAAATCTTTAGGAGTGTTTCATGAAAACAATAAGATAAAAGCTCTTTCCACAGAATGTTCTATAAATTATGTATTTTCTTTATTGAATTACTTACACAAATTTATTGAAATGTAATGTTTTTTAAAATATCCACAACTGAAACGTTTGGTGTACATTTTTGATTGAATAAAATTTTTATAGTCATCTTATTAATTTTTATTCAAGACGTTAGTAACGAGGAATTTTAAGAATTTAATCCTTTTTACTTGTCCTTTCAATATGAATTGCTAAAACATATAATATCTACAAACTTACTGTTAGCAGGTTTTACTCAATCAAAGCTGGTTTTAAGTTACCGGTTTAATTAGCAAACATACAATTGATTTATAGATATAAATTGCCGTTTAAACAAATATACATTTACTTAGGTATATTCAATATTTTTTTAATAGACGAGTTTAATTAATACAGGTACAGCTCATTTAAATTATCTACCTGTATAGAAATGCATTTGGGTTGTATGTGTGTAGATCAAAAAAATTGTAGTTGAGAAGCAATAGTCGTAGAAAAGCTAAAAAACTGAGTGTTTAAAGTGTGTTTAATGAGTAGATATAGGTAATATAAAAAAGTGTTTTCATAAATGATCAAAATGGGAATGAAGTTTTTTTACCGGTACCTACTTCCACTAGTAAATTCACCAAAATATTATAAATTACTTAAATTAGGTAGGTTGTTGATATTTTGGGAAAGAGGCAATCGAAGGAGAAATTAATGATAATTATCCTTACCGTCTTTTTTGCGTACGATCAATGGCAAGGGTTGATTATCTCCGATTCCAAGATCGTTCTTCGCGTTTCCGGCGTTTTGAGATTCGAGCCTCAGTTGCTGTTGCTGCTGGTGCAACCTGTTTTTGATCAAAAATATTTTCGGCATTTTCGAGTTTAGCGATAGACAACAAAAAAAAATCCAAATAGTCGGTGGCACAACCACAAAACAGTCACAAGATCACATCACAACGCGACCGGGAATCCCTGCAGGTTGCGATAGATGTAAACAATCATCGTTTGGCGTATAGAACAGAATATTGTCTCAATGTGAGCAACAATTAAAAAAAACAGACGTACGTGTCAAACGCTTCAAAGTCCTTGTGAAGACTGATGACCGCTGGTATAACCAACGATGTGAACCGTTGTGTGGGTTCCCCTCGCCGCGTGTCCCCCGTACCATCATGGTGAACCTGTAAAGGTTACCTATTCTCAGTATCTTGGCATTGGCGCAAGGATCAAGTAGTGGGGGTACCAGGCTTGTGGTATCCGGCTGGGTACCCGACGGTACTTGTATGGTCGATCCTGGGGACTTGCCGGTTTTTCTTCATGCCTTCGTAAAGCGCTTTGTCGTAATTTTAATTATTTATCGAATTGTTCATCTCTATGTGCGGAAAGCTGGCGGTTATTTATGGCGCTTTTATGGTATTTCATAACGATTTGCCTATGTTTGGTTTTAAATGAGGGAACAAGAGCTGCTTGGCAAGTTAACTTTTGTCCTCGTGAAAGAACAATTCTTCGAAATTTACTTTTAAAGAATTCAATACCTAAATAGATAGGTCTATTAACAAGAAAACTTCTTAATCCAGCAATGTTATACCAACATAAAAAGTAAATAACTCGAGAAAATTTAAAGTTAATGAAGTAGAACACAAAAATTTACGTTCTTTATAAATACCTACCTACTATAATCAAACAATTATTTATAACTGTACTTACCAAATTAAATGAACGACTTATTGAGATTCCTAATAAGTAACAACTAATTATATTCCCAATTATAGAAAAAAAAAATTCAATTGATTTGCAATAAGAAAATAAAGCCAAAAAATCTTATATATTTTTTTATTTATTACCTACCTCCAACTGAGTATGTATCAACCTCATGTTCCTTTTTAATGCGCTTAACAGTAATAAAACGTTCTTCGGTTGCAGTTATTTATTATGGCAACGAGTCGAAGAAATATCTGCATATAATAAAATCTTCTGTTAAGCCGTGATGAGGTAGATTCATTTTATTCTCTCGTCTTACATATGTCAGACAGTAGGTATATTCACCACCGCAAGTATAAGAAAATAATGTTGCATAATGTTGGAAAGAAAATCCACTTGATACCTTATAATGATTTGCTTTTTATAAGGTAATTAGCGCCAATAAATTTATTGATTAGTGGGTATTATCTTCTGAATACATCGTGATTCTGTAATCTTTTTAAATTAAATTTCTTTCAAATTAATTGGACGGTGCATCACGTTATCGACGATGGATTTAGTGACCTTGCACATATTGTAACAGCCATTCTAAAAAAAATAAAATAAATTATTTATTATTATTTATATTGAAAACCATAAAGATTTGAATATATGTTTAATACAAATGATCATAATAGAAGTACACAATTATTATACATTCTTAAATCATGCTGTACTCTATCATTACGGTTCGTTTTTTTACCTCGAGAGCATGCTTATCCCTTTTTTTATTGCTTTTATTCATGCCAGAAGAGCGACAAGTCACGTTAAGTTCGAAAAAACGCGGCTGTACCGGCACCGGAATGCGCCCTTGATGAATAAAAAAGTAATTCGATACAGGTTCGGTACGATGTGGTTGCGTTACATACTTACCCCGCTAGCTCGAGGTAAATATTTATATGCATGCATAGGTAAGTTATCCACACACTGATTTTGAGTGGGTGTATGCATAAATGTTGAATAAAAGCTGCGAATTATTTTAGTATTATCCAGACAATTTAGAATTGTGTATAGAAAAAGTGTTCTATTATTTTGTGAATCATGCATGCAGCAAATTTCACAGGAATTATTATTTCATACTTTCAAGTTTATAAGAAACAACAAGTTTATTGTTAGTTATGTTTACTAGATATACTTGGATATGTGGAAGTAAGTCTGTTAAAAATTTTAATTGAAAATAATAAGTACGGGAAACTTATGCCTTCCCATCAACAAGAAGGAATGCAGTAAAAATGTGTGCAACGAGAAAATGATAAGCAAAAATGCTAAAAACCTGCTTTTATTTTTTTACATGTTAATAATTGTTTGCGCTTAAGGATGTTTCATTTGTAAACGCGAGGTGTGGCGGACACAGCCCGGGGCGTTTAAAAACATCTTTGTTATTAATCAACCGAACGTATTCATTCTTATAAGCAGTTTTTTTTCTGTAGAGCAATTTTGTAATTTACTTCCAGGGCTTCGCATTCCTTGCGCCTTATGTTCTCAACTACAACAGTTAGGTACTTTATTGATTCATAACCAATTTTAAATAAACCAACTCACTATTATAGAATCAAAATATTCAACACTAACCTATCGAATACCTAGACGATCATAAAATAAATATACAAATCGTTGGAAAAAACAGAATAATTGAATCACGTTTCGCTCTTTCGATCAGTTTCCTACATTAGCATATACTTAATTAAAAAACAAACTTTCATTCAAGCATAATTAACATCGATTACATAGAGCAGGTATGAAATAAACAAAGAAAACCCGTCGCTGTCATGTCGATGTATAAAACCTCTGCGATGGCAGCTCGTCTTGTTACGTGATTCGCGAAATCCGATCGAACATGCTACGCAGAATGAAGTAGACTTGAAATTGTTCTTCGTCTGTGGTAAGAATGCCAAGATCACGGTCTATTCGTCGCGGCGTTGCTCGATTCGTGCTTCCTTCGAACAGTCCGCTGGATTCGGACGAGCGAGACCCGGTGGAGATCGGCAACGGCGCGCACTTGGCCGTAATATTACAACATAATGGTTTCGCATGCTGGTAACCGTACTTCTAGGCGAAATATTTTAATTATTGTATGTTTACTTTTTATTCGCTAGGTTTCGTTTGCTTGTTTTGGCTCGCCTACCTAGCCTTGCGATGTTCTGAATAATCAATTGGTTTTGTTAACCGGCGAAAATTGTACGATAATTCGATTATTTAGCGTTTTATTCAGCCGAGTTTGCTGTTCGACTGGGTTACTGTTCTCTACTCCTGTTGATATCTCCCAACTACAGCGCTTGTAGGGTTACTGTTCTACTCTATCATTATAGAGTTTTTGTTATAATTTAACAAAAAAAACTGTTCATAATCTTCATTTTTTTTATAGATTATTTTTGACATACGCAATAACATACATTTATTTGTTTTTTATAAAAAATAGGTATTACTGCTTATAAATATGTATTTTATAAACTTTATAATTCTAAGAAAACGATACTTCTAGCGAACTTGTTATCTACAAAAATCAGATATATTTCCGAGAAAGGTTTATAAAACATCTACCCAAATATAGGAAGCCGATTTTACGTAAAAGTAAAAGTAAAAATCTTGCGAAATATTAGATAGTTGTACAAAAGCGATGGGCCGGTTTTTTATGAGGGATGAATAGCTTTCGGCAAAATTATTTGAGGACAATAAAAATTGTATTGGGTTTCTGACTTGGATAACAGAGGGTTGGCGCGTTTCGTTTATTGTAGATATACCTATGTATACTTATATATCCATTTAGGCAATTTGCACTGGAGAAGAGGTATAATTTAAGGAAATTTTGAAATTTTTCCATTTTTTTTAATTTTATTTTGATACATGCCTGATATGCCAAGTACAACTGTATAGGTAATTTAATTCTTGGTTACTTTTCTTCTATGTAAACATATAACAAAGCCCTGGAGACTTTGTATATAAAATAGACCTGGTCGAGTTTAAAATAAATTTAGTGCTGCCCATAAAAAAAGGATTAAATATCGGAATCCTTTAAAAGTGCTTATTGGAGGATCTTTATAACTTTTTAGTGACTATAAAATATTTTATTTCGTCCATCTTCTTTCAATAATATTTTTAAAAATACATTGTTAAAACCAATTTGAAATTATTTAATATTCATTCAGAACTATTCTCTATATTTGCAAGATATTTCACATTATTATAATATAAATCGGTATTAGATGAAGCCAAAAATACCCTATAACCCTATATCTATACTTAATTATTAATTTGGCATTAATAGTTCGTTTAAAATCTTCCTTTAGAAATTAATACCTGTTTTTCAGTTAACATTTATAACAAATTAATTGATACGTAATGAAACAGTTTAATCTTTAAAGTTCGATTCAATGAACGTTAATCTTCCTTTTCACGGATTCCTGCACGCTTGAACATTTTAGAACAAATCGCGCCGATTCCCAACGAAAAATTCCTCTACGGTGATTTTTTTCTTACGCTCGCCAACCACAATAAAAATCGCGACCGTTAGAGTTTCATAAAGCTGGTAATTTTCAATAGTTCCGTCCGATCAAAGACCTTCGGATGTTCTCATCAACGTCGGTCGTGTGTGAAATACCCGCTCCGTAAATGTAATAAAGAGAGCAGCTTCTTTTCCTCTCCTGATTATCGAGTAATGTATAACATTAAGCAATTATATGGCATCTAAGCTAACCATATGTAACTTAACTGTTAACTTCTCACAATTGATTGGCCGAATGAAAAAAAAAAATATTAATGTTATACCTATTTATATACCTTTATATGCTTCGCTTTACTAAGGTTACGCATATGGGATTTAATATAAAAAAATAGAATACTTAATTAATAGATTCTGTCGAATTGAACCTATTCAATAATAAATTGCGATTTTTCTTTTTATTGTAAACGCTTCGTAACCATCACTAAAATGTTAGTTCCTATTATATATTTTTGAAGCTAATATAAAGCGGTCTTTGAACTTTTCAATGTGAATTGTTTTGCGGTTCTGGGATTTTAAAATTAATTTCAACCGTAGAATAATTTCATGATTATACATGCGTGTACTATACAATAAAAGGATGAAATAATGGCGATTTTTAGTGTTAACTTCAAAAGTGGGTAGGTATATACTTTTAATTTCAGAAAATTAAGACAACATTAGAAAGAGGTTAAAAATTATGATGACTGGTATATCTAAACAATTTAATTCCTACTGAATCGGTTTTTATGCTTTAATAACGATCATTCACTCCTACACATTCTAGTCTAACTCGAACAACTTAACCGAAAAAATTGCTTAACATGTTGAAGGTAGCCTTAGTAATAATAGCAAACGAATGTTTACCTTTCATATACATTAATATTAAATCAAGACTATGAACGTGGCACGTTTTTTGCAAAAGAAATGAAAAAAGACATGATGTAATTTCTTTAAATACATACTTGACATTTATACCGAATAACAAGTACAAACGCAAAGAGTATGTAAAGCGATAAGTGGAAATACAAGTTATTAAAAACATTACAATTTCAACTGACTAATTAATCACCTATAGTATGGCAAAATGAAGTAAGTATTTATTTTTTCAAATCTAACGAGATCTTTTTATTATTCATATAGGTCGAGAGTTTTATGATCTTGCTGAATAAATTTAGCATAGAGTTTGTCTAAATCATTTCAACTTCTATTGAACAACAGTTTCATATCTCAACGCTAAATACTTAACTACGTTAATTACATCACAAACATATTGTGCAAAATACAAACAAACTAACTGTAATCTTTATTTTCACTTAAATAACAGTTGATCGTGAACAGGAAACCAGATTATTAATTTCAGTTTCTTTAAATCGAAATGGCATTGGTGTTGTTTCGTTTAGCGGCCGTTTTAATTAAACACCTCGTGTACTGGTTTCAACGAGATTAGTATGTATTGCGACAAATGTCTCAAAGATTTACATATACCATTATGTTTAATATGCAACAAACTATCCGAGGATTGGCTATTTAAAATTTCCAATTACTCGTGTAGAATCCAAATGATAATATGATAAGTTGATACAATATTCATAATTTGTGGTATTAATACTTCTTGGAGTATTCGATAAAGTGAGATTTGGCGCGGGATGGGCGTTCGCGGATGCTAATTTCATCCCGTGCTGGAACTCTCTAGAAGATCGCCACATCGCGAGCGGGGACTTTATAAGCATATACGATGGGAGAGAAAGAGAGGTTCCGGCCGCGGGGCTAGTCCTGGCCTTGACATTGGATGTTTACGATCTCTGGTAGGGGCCCTCGTGGGGCTCGAATTCGCATTCGCAGCGGCTTAGCCGTTTCGTTACGCTCACACAAAACGCTTTATTCCATTGCGAATTTATTTCAGCAGTAGGTAAGTACGACTGAAGAATCTCATTATCGATATTGAGAAGCAATCAATTCAGAATGAATTTTTAAACAATTCCCTAGCTGGCACCGTATATAGGTTCTGTACTAAATAGACCTACACTTCCTTCCTCTCTTTCACAACCCATTTTGTTCTCTTTCCTGCTACTATCTAAAGCTTTCTTATCTTTGCACTGGAAGTTACTTATAGTGTTTCCAGTTTCCAATTTTTTAAATTAAATGCGAGTGTATTTAATCTTGGGATGATGTTGTGTTATTTCAATTCGTTATCGCTTGCAATCTGACGGATTACATCAAAGCCGTCATCGATGGCTCACGTCGTTCGTCTGCTCGTGACTAATAGAACAGAATGCCTAGCAGGAAAGGTTAAAGTCCTAAGAATCTAGCTGGCTCGGAAAAGACATAACTTCCGGTCGCACATTGTACCGTTAGTCGCTTCTTTCGATTTCTTGCTTTTTTATTCGCATTGTTCGATTTAAATTGAAGCAAATAATGGCCGACCAAATCCTTCCTGCGAGTTCCTGCCTAATTTTACGGTTCTTCGTTGTAAATGTAAGTCCCAAACTTAATAGGGCATTAAATACCATGCATTTTTGGTTTCTTATGTTTCCTTTTATCCGATAAGCAGCTTAATAAAATGGAACTTGTTTTTTTTTTGGTCATAAAAGTCTACAACATCTGTTTTATATAAAAACTGCTTTTTTCTGTTTAGTTAAACTTTATGTGCAGGAATTTCCACGCAAACCTTCTTAACTGTAAATGCAATGAGACTTATACGAGAGAATACAATGGTAGAGCAGACGGGAAACCTACAAAGGTCTGAGTTGAATACGGATTATTCGAATATACCTTTTAATATTTTAAGTATAGTTGATTGACTCAATCATAAAGTTAATTAAGATATGTTCATTTTTTTAATTCAATAAAGTCATCAAAGTCGTCATATACGGAATTGCTTAAAATATGTTTTAAGTTTTTTTTATTATTCGACCTTATTATTTGATTTATATTAATCAAATTAACTTTGTTAGAAATTTGTGCTGACATTTCGCCCTTGATTATTGTTCGTTCAATTGTCAATAAGATTAAAATTAATTTAGTTTTTTAACCAGGATATCAAACGAACATTATTTGAATTCCTCACAGAAGTTAGATTACTTTTTCAGTGCCCTGCTGTGTTGAATATAACTTAATTTCTTTGCTACATATTTTCTTTGAGTCACCAATTTCCTTCATAATTAATTTGTATTATTTGTTGTTGATAGCAACCTTGAAAAATATTGTGTGGATTTTCATGATTCTTTATTCAGACTCTTAGTTGCCTCGCCTTCCTATATCATCTATTAATCAGAACCAATTACAAGAATCTCCTACGCTTATTCGCAGAACTTCTCTTTCGTTCGTCTCGAAGCGTTAACGCTGTCGATTAAGTCATGAAAAAGCCGATACAATACGTTATTACGATAATTAGCATACAATGTAGCATTGAACTTGGTATTGACATAATGTGAATCATTTTTTCGATGGCTTAGATTAAGTGTTGCGATTTCATTTCGTTTTTATATCCCATTATTTTCCTTTGTAACAGCGTGTAGGAGAGCACTAAACTTTGTAGGCGTTGAGTTGGTGATATTTCCTTTTCTTGTTGTTAATATTTTTGGATGGATTTCAAATCAATGTAGAGTTTATGCTTTGTAAATCTCATAGATATTAAGTAATCCTAATTACTTAATAATTGCCAATCAATATATTTTTCCGTTAATTAAAATGCGCATTCTAAGAATAATATATGAATAGTAAATGGATAAAAAATACAAACATAAAGTAAAATATTCAATATACTAGTAGGTATTTATTTTTTTAATTTTATAACCTTTCTAAATTTTTATATACGATAAAGTTATTATAAAACATAAATCATAAATACTTTAATGTATTTTTCATTTATTTCTACAGCAGGCCTCAATTTGGAAATGTGCCAATTTTATTATTCATAACATAGAATGATTTAATTCATCATCATATATTCAAATTAAGTTCGATCATGTTTCCGTTAACACAGCGGGAATGTGAAAATGTTTGTGAGAGAATTTTCAAATTTATTACCCGCTAGAAATTCCAAAAAATATAATTCGAAATAATCCCTAAGTATACGAGCATAATAATGAAAATAAATGAATCGTTGGTAAAGTTCGCAATAATTTAGTCACACACGTGCTGCTCGAGCCGAAGAATGCCGCATATTTAACAGACGTCAAATGGAAATTACGTGTAGAGTTTTACTCTATTTGTTGTTTCCGCAATTGCCAGCACGCCTGTAGAGGATGAACTAATATCATCGAAATGAGCGCTCATTTAATCGGAAAACTCAACAACCGCTGCGCATAGCGTATTTATTATCCCGGGCCTGCAAATAAAATTATTAGAATTATATTTATTACTTGCCAGTCTTATTGAAATTGCAATTGCCCCAGAGGGAATTTCTGATATTCCTGCAAATGTAATTATATACCTAATTATGTATCAACATACCAACTTATTTATTTGCTACTGCACAAATTATGGAATTACATTTGTATAATGTATGAGTAATTTTGCGTAAGTGTATTTAGGTTCTTATAATTTATTTTATTAGTTTAATCCCTAAGAAAGATACAATTACTGGTAGAAATTTTTTCGCGTTGCGAAAGGAGTTTCCTTCGCTATTTCCATGCAGCCATCATTCACCTCTAACCTATATAATATAGTAAATTGAGCGATGATTTACTACAGTCGTTCCTTCTGCAACGTTCTATTGGCTGCTCACAGAGCATGACGGATGGCGTAAAAAATTGAGAACGAACCTGCCGCTGCAGATAATAACGTATTATGATGTATGAACGCGGAAGTACCGCCGATTGGGTTATCACGGCCTCCAGCCGGAGCCGAGGAACTCCAGAGTCGGCCGCAATCCAAGTACCTTTAAGACCGGAATTTATTTTTTATTATTAAATCCCTTTATGAAGTAGTTTTAAAATCTTATCGCGACTTTATAAATTAGGGGTCTATAGTTCTGCTCTATTAATGATAATTTTGTTATAGATTGTATGGGTACTTTAATGAGCATTTCTAATTAGATGCATTTTGGTAAAACATAATTCTGTATGCATTTAAGATAGAGTAATATGAGATATTGGGAAATGAGTTATTAGTGATGTAGGGCCGATCCTGGATACTTTATTTTAATACCACTAGTACCTGCATTGCGTATGCATAATGATGGACACGCGACCAATCGCGATAAACAATAATGAGTGTTACATATATTCATAGTCGCATAATTCATTAGTTCCTTGCCATTCGAGCGTACAATACAAACATCGTAACATGATGGGTTGGAAATAATAACGGCCCGATTGAAAAAAAATACTTTACCACTATAAGATGAACTTATTACAATATAGAATTGATGTCAACTCCAAATCTATTAATCTTTTGCTATTTATTCCTCTTTATGTAATTATCCAAACTTCTACTTTCATCGACTTTATGCTCAATTATTACATTGAATTTTTCAACGATCTTGTCCATTGCTTATCTCTGTTTGTTGTTCCCACGTAGTACTTTTTAATTGATACGCAATTCTAAATTTATTCTCTGTGAAAACTCGCAATCACGTATAAACAAGAAGTTCTTCTTCATAAGCTCGCTTTAATTAATATACTAAAATACCTACGTCGACTGTATGTGAGTTAAGTTAATTTCCACTTTTGGTAATGTACGAACCTGTTGCTAACCGAGCACTCAACGAGTCGCTTCAAACTCGTGGAGCAAAAATTATTTCCCATGGTTAGACCGAACCGGAAAAAATTGCTATAACAAAATAACAAGAGCGCTTATTGTACCATGTAAGTACATTGTAGAAAAAGAACGAGTTCGTTTTTTGTTGAAAAAACAAGTAATTAAGGAGCGTAGAAGTCTAAGTAGTGGAATTACTTATTTTGGGTTGGTCGAGCGTTGAAAAATTGCATGTAAACCTTCGTTAGAATCAAAACCTCAAGTAACTTTATAGACCAAATACATGGCGTATGCTCTATAGAAAAATTCGCTAAGAAAGGATACCCATACATCTTAAGACTTGGATAAAACTAGTATCAACACCGTATAGCGCTGGTCCCCAAACTAGCATCGGCTCGAAAGACGGAGCAGCACCAGATGCAGAAAGGTACCCGCGATGATGGTTCGCGTTAGCGTTAGCGTTAGCGGAACCCATTAGCGCTCTCGCTGCCGGGTTAACGGTACGACCGACTCGCCATTCCGTCAGGTGCGTTGAACCTGCCATCGATGTATGGCTGCGGTCCCTCCTCTCTCGGACCCCCCCGGTGCCGCACTCGATCGGCCAAGGTCCCTCGTAAAGTCGAAGCAAGTTGGCCAATGTCACATTGATCGACGATAGTTCGGTAATAGTTTGTATTATAGATAATTGGTGATGCGCAAACCATCCGCATTTTAGTATTAGGGTTTCTTAAATTTACTCCATGCAAAGTTGCGGTATATTTTTCTTCTTCAGAAGGTGATGGTCAATTATTATAATCGTATAAACAACGAAGTAACGTCGCAATAGGGATAAAATATCCATCATATAAAATTTTTATTCTTGTACAGTTGCTCGCTTACTTCCTTGAATTCTCTATAATGTGTAATTACCGCATTGTTATTCTCATGACATAAATTATAATCAATGAATTGCTGCTCACGTCGCTGACCCGTTTACATTCAATACAATAGGTTTATGAGACAATATACGTCTCTAAAGGTATCTTTAACAATCTGCAGAATTAATATTTGTTGTTTTGTTTTAATATGTTAGTAGGAGGAATCCCTGTATTTCTATTGATAACTGCGCAATTTAGGTCAGTGCGAATTGTTCATGTAATAAAAAAAACAACAAAATTATAACTTTAATTATTTTTGTAAAAAATGAGACTACATTGTGCCTCCTAACTACTCTGGACACTTTCAAGGGACTCGAATATTTGAATCAAACTACTCGTAATATTAATAGACGAACTCAACACACATACATCAAACTGCAAAGTCTTTCTTAAATACATCTCTTCCGGTCACAATGGTATTCTTTTTCCACGGATGAACAATTCGAGCTCTGTTCATAAACATCTTGTTGATATCTGCGGTAACGTTGGTAGGCATCATTTTCCTCAAAATATTGTCCACTTCGTGATCGGAACTGCTCTTGCCAGTTTTTACGCTCTCCAGATCGCAATTGGAATTGTAGTCGGTTTCGTTCTTAACCGGTTTCTGTTGTATCCTCATCCTGGCGATGTCCTGCTTGTTCACCGTGCTGAGAATCGCACTGCAAACTTTCCTGTACGTTAGAGGATCCAGTCGAACTTTGGCGTCCATGTTCATCTTTCTGGGACTTCGCGATTTCTTCTTCGCCGTCTTCGTTCGCGCTTGCTGAATATCGGCGACCCTGTCCATTGACATCCAAGAAGACGGCTCGTTCCCTCGGGGCTTCAAGCCGAACGAACTGTAATCGAATAAAAAAATATTGTATTTGCTCAATAATTTGTTTTTATTGCTTTTGGTTGAAGGTAGATGAGTAAGCGGTTAAGTGAATGAAAATTAATGGAAATAATAATTTTCTTACGTACTTGGAGTACACTTCAGGGAATAAGTACTTCTCCCGAGTCGCCTCGAGATTGCTGTCTTTGATTACTATTTCATCGTTAGGTGGATTTGTGTTTTGGCTTTGGACTTCGGTGTCGTTGGATACAGGATTGGCGGTTACGAAATTAACCTCCACGTCCGTACAATCGGATAAGTTGGAATCGGACCTCCCATCTTGGGGTTTATCCTGTTTGTAGTAGTTGTTTTCGTTGTACATCCGATGGTTTTTCGGGTCTATGATCGTCCTGAAAGTGGCGCATTCGAATTTGTTCGACGTGACCGATCGAACGCTGCCGTCGAAGTTTATGGAATTGATAACTTTTTCGGAAGTGTTTTCGGATAGACACACGATTTCGGATTCTTTCGATGTGATTGAGGCGTTATCGGTTTCTTTATCATTTCCACCTTCGATTTTTAGATCGTTTTTGACTAGCATTTTGTTTGCTTTAACATTAAACAATTCTGTTTTGCCGTTTTCGAATTGATGCAATCTTCTTTGCTCGCTTTTCGACATTGCATACTCGACCAAATCGTCGACGAACGTCTTGGTTCTTTCTAATATATCTTCTTCACTTTGGAATTTCTCTACTTTAGGTATCATGATGTGTTTTTGGTTCTTTGGTTTATTGCTTTCCGCGTCTTCCTTGATTACTGGTAACGAACTTTTAATCAAATCGGTCATTTTTTCGATGCTTTTCGACAAGAGCTCCTCTTCGTTCAAATTGTGAAGTGAGTTGGTATTGTTTGTTTCTGCGACACATTCTTCACCTAAAATTGTTTCTACTTTAATTGAGTTAATAAACGATAAAATAAAACCTATTAGGTGCAAATATTTGAAAGTAATCGAGTAGTAATACCTAAAGTTTTGGTTTAAATGATCCTTAAAAAGTGACTAAATATTTAGCTTTTCTTTCTATTGTTATGGAGTATAAGAATCTTATGGTCTATAAAAATAGAACACCTATAAGATCCTATAAGAATAGACTCTACGTACCTACTCTAAACAGTGTCTACATTCAATTCTTGTTTATACATTCGTGATTTATTTCATTTAAACATTATTTACCTTTGAATTCAGCCGCTTCGATGGTTTTAATTTGCAGGTACAATTCCATTAGGTGTCTGAGCGTTCGCGTCTTGGCGTCGATGATGTCCATTAATTCGAACATTAAATTCAACACGTCGCACTCGACGGCGGCGGCGTAGTTCCTGAACTTCTTGGCGGCACTTTGTAACGTCTTCATTTCGAATTTTTATTTTTCTATTAAACCACTACAAATTTTGCTGGATATCAAATCGTTTTTGACATAATTATGACGGCGTAAGTTGCAAATGTTTATTCCTGTGTAATTGATTAATCCTAGAATGCTTCTGTGATTATTATCCCAGTGTAGAGAGCTTCGAATGTAACCTATTATCCTGACACAAACGTCATTATTAGAACATTAATGCTAAATTTTAAAGTATTAAGGAATTATCAATATGAGATATGGTAAAGGACAGTTCAAGAAAAAGCTCAAGTGCATCAGAAGCATCGCAAAGTAGTGCACCAGATAGCAGCCAGCAATTGCAAGACGATTGCAGCTACAGGGATATAATAGAACTCGTTGTAAAATTTTATGGAGAAACTGAAAGGAAAAAAGTGAAGGAAAGCGAAAGGAAAGCGGCTTGTGTTGACCGAGGTATTGATTGCAGCAGATCTTTACAAATAACAGAGGCTCAAGATAATGCCGGTAATGCACCGATTCCCACGCGACCTCCCGTTCAAAATACTAATCAAGCGAATTTTCCTGACATCGACAATACAAGCGACGTGTCTTTGAGGATGCTACTAGGACCTTCCATGGACGAAACGGCCGTTCTAATTCTATGCAACATTGAACTATTGTACGAATTCGTGAATTTATGCTCCTGTTACGGTAGGCACTTCATCGATGAACTTGTACCGTTACTCAGATCGTTGTTACGAAGTAGCAACAATTGTGTAAGACTCCTCGTCGCATCGACCATTCTTATGATGTTAGCGTCACCATTAGTGTCAATCGATTGCATTATATGAACAATTTTTAAAGTAAAAATAGCAATTATTATGACTCTATAATTCGTAACAAATTACCAGTAGTTTGCTACTCGAGTATGCAAAACATGAGGGGGATTTGACTATTATTTTCATGGAGCATTGTTATTGTAAATGCAACAGTATTTGCAACATTTTGCTATTATTTACCTTCAACTTGGCGTGGTTTCAAGAACGCTGGTAGGTATTATTTCTAACGGTACTGTTATGTACTCGCGTACAAACGTTACAAGCGACAGATTGTCGAGTATTAGTAACCAATAATTAAAAAGTTATCTTGCAAAGGCCGCACGAATATAAATTGCTACGTTATGCAACCGTCATCTGGTTAATGGAAAACCACTGGACACGGCTCATTCCTTTTTATTTATTTTGCAGAAAGATGACTTCGCATTAATTATAGAACAACGTTAAGTAATTTTTTTGGGGGATTTATAGGACAGCGAGATAATGGTAAATACCAGAGTACGGAATGTTCTATTAATAAACTTTGTAATAATTATTCTTAAATTATCTCTTATATTATCAATATACCGGTAAAATAAATTGAAGCACACTAGACATGTTTTTCAAAGAGCAATATAATATAATAGTATCCCATTCAACTCTTCTATTTAGTTTAAAATATCGTTCGCATGACTTGTTAGTTTTGTAAATAACCTCCCACAATGCAAACATATTTTTTTTGAATACCGCGTGAGAATTTCTACGATTTGTATTTGCAAGGGCTCTTAAAAGGATTTTGTAGTGCCCTTTCCCACGTTTATCTATTTGTCGAAAATGCGAGCGAAAGTGACAAATGTGCGTTACTGAGACTACTGTCGGACGGATACACAACCCTTTAATGCCTACCTGTTGGTAAACAGGTCAAATTTTTAGAACACTCATCTTCTGTACCATCTGGAAGAATAGTGAGATTAATTATATCGGAGTGTAGGTAAGCAAATTGAAATTTTGTATTCAATGTTTAAATAAATTGCCTTTACGACTCGAAACAAACGTGTTCCCAAACGACCACATCTATTCATATTTTATTGGAAAAGACACCTCCATAGAGATATAAGATTCCCACACGAGTTCTGAGCTTACGAATCCATCCCGGTAAGTAAGCCGCGGTGCGATGGAAGCGATTTGTCGAAAAACAAGAGTTGCGCAACCGCTCGCAGTGAACGTGAACGTGAACGCGAAAACGAAACGTCGGAAGTAGAGGGAGCAGAGGTGGCAAAATGGCGGCGACTTGGATGCCCGCTGTCGACGGCGGCAGCAGTATCAACGACCTCCGATTGCCTAGTGAACCAAACCCGTTCTTCTTCGAACGCCATCTTCGACGTCTGATGCGAACGTCCACGTTCATATTGGCGTTGCTGTTTGTTCTCCATGATAATGGCGCGACTACCGGTTTATCTCTGTTAAGGAGGAATCTAGAGAGCATTCAAAGTTTCATTGGAGTACCTGCTAAAACCAACTCGTTAGAGAATTGAGAGGGTGTTCTGGTTAACCCTTGATAGGTCCAAAAGTGGTTGAACCAAGATTAAAATAATGTTCATTTGAACTGCATTTGTCGATAATTTTACCTTTAGTAATAATTTGAATAAGTATGAAGAAATTAAGGCGGGAGCGCTAGTACATTCACCATAATATCGAATGTAAATTAACTTTGCAATCATTTAGCAGTTCTCTTATTCTCCCTTCATGTTCTAGCATCATCTCTGCATTTTAACTGGCTTTTTTCAATAAGTTTTCTACAATATTTTCGATACCGACTAGAGTACCTAATAAATAATCTTGGATGTGAAATATTAGCGATTATGAATAGTCGAAAAAACTAAAACCCACGCTTGATCACATCAGCGAGTCGCGAATAACCACCTACCGCCTATCTACCTGATGTTATTTTGATCAAATCACCAGAAATTCCTCGAAAGATAAACAAAATACCGTTAACCCACATTATGCAAAAACACTTCGAGAAGGCATTATTTGAGGCGAGCAAAAACCCATGGGGAATTCTTAATGCTACATATTTATCGTGTTTGAATTTCCTTGTTTGCTTTTAACAGAATGGCCATTGTCTGTTTCATTTACCGCTTAATTGGTTCGCTCCAAAGTAGTTGATCGTGTACAAAAATCTCAAAACTAATGGAATTGTAGTTATGAAATAAATAGCAATTCCAATGTGAATTAGGAACATTAGCTCAAAATTGTTTATTAATATTATTTTAATGTCTTCTCGCGCAACTGAAATGATCTCTTGCAAATAATTATTTGAATATCTATCTAGAGGATAATTTTGACCTAAATGCGTAAATAATTGTCGTCTTCAAAGGAGCAATGTCTTTACCATCAGTAATTCAAGAGTTTATTCAAATAAGTCGAGACGAATGCGAACTTAACGTGATTAGATAGTCTAAACTAATTGAATTAATTAACTAGTCTAAAATTTAGCGATATTTTGCATCTAATTAGATGTAGGCATAACCGGTTTTTTTATTTGAATATTTTTATCTCGATATTAGGAATTTCAAACGGAATTAATTAAACCAGACGGATTTGGTCATTGAACTTTCCTTTTGTTTCTTTTTTTCAATTTATAGTGACCGGTTTTATGGTTAATTAAATATTATATTTAGATAGGTATTAGTTGCATAACCGCTTCGAAGATTTTTAGACATCAATTTCAGTTGGTTAATACTTAATACTTCAGTGGAAACGACTTCTACATATATTGACTTTTTTCGTTAAGCTAAATTTTTGGAAATACTTCATCATTAGAATATTTTGTAGTACAATACAGGATGATTCGATTTTATATCTTAAATTTGTTAGTTTTAACCAAATCAACATTTTATTTATGACTCAGTTATTATTTAATTGAGAGCTTTTATCAGCCGGCTCTTTTTAATTGGCGTTTATTAAAAATCGCCGCAAACCTCTTTCCTGGATCTCGTCCTGAAAAAATCGCCGATGATTCGACTTCCGTTTTAATCGACCAGAAATTCATTACCTCGCCAATTTGCTTCATTAGCGGATGTACAGTTAGTCCGAAAACTAGAAAAAGACTCGGCGGAAAAGGAAGCTCGATGTAATTTCGCTTGTCGCGTCCGATGTCGTCGTGTCGGCACCCGGAAAAAATCTTTCGAGTTATCGCACGTACCTACTTTATTTATTTCATGCTCTATTTAACCTTTAAGTGGTGGATGAGAGTATTTGGAGCAGCTGTTCTTACATGCAGAGATTTCAATCTTAGAGTCATGCCAATAGGTATTATACCAATAGGCATATTCATTATTTATTTGTTAAAAATATACAGTTTCATATGATGTGGGTATCTAATAATATTTGTAAAAAAATATAATAATGAAATATGGTGTTTTCGACTTTTTTCGATCTTCCTATAGGTGTATTAAATCGGCAAACAACACGCCCAACTGCAAACAAAAACTAGTTTCGGTCGAGTCGCTAATGACACGAATGGTACATTCGAAGAAAATATTGTTAAAGACGACGGAAAAATGTACCGTTAGTTGTTTTGAGCGTTGGAATCGACTACGAAATAATAATCCAATAAAACGTACGAAACGAATTTCGATGAATTCGATATTATTTGCTTATTCATACCATGTCTTGACCCATTTAGGTTGTTTGTGAAGAAAAGATAGAAGATGGTCACCGCTTCGACGTGGGTTGACCATTAAATGGCAACATTGGCGTATCAATAGCTCTTATAAACCTTCTTTAAGAGTTCTTACTACCTGAAAATTTGCTCTAAGTTATTAGCAATAAATAGCGCATTTCTTTTACCTCTAATTCGTTAGTTTGGATTTTTAGCTTGAATAAAGCTAATGTTATATGAAGAAGAAACTGGATGGAACGCCAATGTGCCATCCGCATCTAACATGGTTGTGGTACTTACCCATCACGTATTACGTGGCGATATACAGTTAAAATTGATAGTAAAATTATTCGCGCGGTTGTGCTTCAGTTTCGAGCGAATCATATTGCGTAAGATTTCATTCGCCTCGAAATAATTTACTTTCTTTGTGTCGAAAATTCACCGTCGCCTTTTTAAATTTGCGAATCATCTTTCTACATTATTTTTCATCGAACTTGCCCTTCGTTCGCGTTTTTTTATTCGACATCTTCTTAGATCTATCTGTAATTAAGAACCAAAAAAAGGGTAATTTGGAAACAGGTGGAAAAATAATTTTGGTTGGCAGATGTTTTTACTCTATAAGCTTTTCAATGTCGGAAACGTTTAATTTGCGAATATCAGGGTATATAATTTAACAGGAAATTGGGCACTTGCGAGATTTAAGGACTGTTCCTAGACAGATTTTTTTTAGATAAGATGCGAAGTTAAAAAATAATTAATTTAGCAAAAAATCCACACTTTACGATATAAAATCTGAGTACCAGAATTCAATACAGTTCTGTTATGGTTTCGTTATTGGCATGTTATCAAACGAAAGTCAAAGTTCGTTCAGCGAATTACGTGGGCAATCTGAGAGAAGAAGAACGGTGCACTGCATTCGAGATTAACGGGTACGTGTCCTTGTGACGCATTTAACCAGCTAAACGAAATCAAAATTTGAATAAAAGTAACTCCGAGTTAACGGGTTGTTCATTACTTTCCGAATCCCGTTATCCCGCCGGCGCTGGCCCGAGTAATATGTGTCAACCGAGCGAGCCGCTATGCAAAAGGCCGGCACGGAGGCGGAAGATAAGGAAACAAAGGCATTCGCCCTACTTGGTCGCGTTTTATTCGCCATATTTAGCCAGAGGATCAAGTCGAGATGCGACTTTTATGGGGATCGGCGAAATTTCGCAAAAACAAAAATGTAAAAATACACTCCCACGCTGTTACTCGAATTTAGACACATTAACAGCACGCCTCTTATTCATTCATCAACGTGAAGAGATCTTAACAAAAGGGTTAATTGTATGGTTATGAAGGTAAAATACAGAGTCGTAGACGTACTCTTTTAGTACAGAAAAAAAGGCTATTTCTTATTAAAGAGAGTCAATAGTATGGACCAATTTAAGAATATAGGAATCAAGATTATTATCATTGAATGTAAGCCTCAGGTCAGCACCTAATTCTTTACTATTTACTCACTCTTCTAAAACACATGAATTTGCAATTCATTTAAAAAAATCCATTGATCCCACTTAGTTTCTCTAAGTAGTATAACACCATTACAGGAGTGTTTACCACAATATCCTAATCTAATTTTATTAAAAATCCTCCGGTGGACGTACACCCCTGCCACGTGTAGAGGGCGGAAGGGTTACGTCAGCTGCACATCGGGGTGTGGGAAAATCGTACAGGTGGTACGTTCAAGAGGCTGAGAACTTCTTCAGGTACTCGTAGGACGCTGGAAGGATCACCTTTCGCTCGATATTGCTTTTTATTTTGTTTGTACGCCTAAACAGTTTCGCCGGAAGGAAGTCGGCGGAGTAAGGACGCCGGTAGACGGACGAGCGGGGTGTTATATCGCTGAGAAATCCATCGATAATAGATGGTGCGTACAAAAAATGATAGTGGTGGTTGTATTGGATGTCGATAGTGAAAGGCCGGTAAAAAATGTTAATAAAAAACGTGTACCTAAACAGGTAAAAGTTGTGGTTGATGCACGAGCACCAACTTGGAAGGATAAAAGAGTCTAATACCACATGAAAACTTCGAACTTATTTATATTCTAATTAAAACAATGTTCTTAGTGGAATGGAATACAAAGCGGCGATGCTATCTGCTCCAAAGGACGTGGAGCAGCGATAATTGAGAATGCGCGAGACGTTATGAGAGAGCACGAAATTACGCAACCGAAAAAAATTTGCATTATTTAGTTAGATTAGGTGCGTAATTAATTAAAACGATCTCACGATTCGAACGCGCCGCTTCGTTCAGGGACAAGCTCATGGTTGTTGTAAAACAATGTCAATGGCCTCTGCCAGCGTCATCCGCGACCATTTTTGTTATAAACAAAGACATTAAGGAGGTGTTGTTTAATGCCGGCTGGATTGGTCAAGGTTTTATTATACAAGACGTTCACGAAAAATCCGATAGTTCAATTAGTTCAACCACTAATTAGTGACAATGTTTCCATTCAATCACTGGAGTAATCTGTGAGTGTAATTTACTGGTTAACTCCTGTATTGTTTAATATCCGGCTAAAGCTTCCATTTCCTTCCAAATTTCCCCTTCTGGCTATTAGGCCAGGTAAATTCTCTTCCTAATCGTGCTGTAGGGAGTTGTTAATAAATAATTGGTTTGAACCACCTGACCAATCGCTCGATAAAAAAACTTTACGTGGTCATGTCGCCGCTAATTTACTATCGAATAAAAGGTTTACAGCTAATAATAACAGCCGCAAATAGATTTCAAGGCTGTCAGCGGTTATGAAATTTATTTTCCCGCTTTTTACGAACAGGGAACTGTCGTGGTACGGTCCAATTAGAACACCTATAAAACGTTAAACGTAATAAAAATGCGGTAATTGTGAGAGGGTAATATTTTTGGTACGGTCTTGCTGGCGAGGTAAAAATCAAATCTGGTTCTGCAGCGGCGCAAGAAGAAATAAAAGCGAAGAAATCGAGAATCGCCGGAGAGAAGGCCTTGTATGTGAAGTTACACTGGCACTGTCCCAATTTCCGACTGGGTTTTAAGCGAATAACGGAACTGCAACATCGAAGCACGCGAGGAATGTTTTCGATGCACCGACTTCTTATTCCAATAAAACTCGATAAATTATTCGATCCGACAACGAAATCGAAATTCGAGAAAACTGAGTGTACCCTTATTAATTTGCTTTCCACCTTCACTAACATACATTGTACCAAAATTGCTGTTGTTTGCTTATAGCAGAAGTATCTCTTTATTCTCCACGTTTCAGTTCTTCTTCTATCAGTTCTTTTCTCTGCATTTTCTTTTGATCATACTGATAGATAGAACAATGTTGCGTGGCTGCACGCCACTGTAATTAATAGACAAGTTATTTGTCCACGGCGTGGCGAATCCGCGTGCGTTGGTTTGAACTTTTGAGCGAAACCGGGAAGTGAGTCGTTGCTGCGCGGCGAGAGAAAGAGAGGCCAATAACCTAGCTCCTCTTCGGTCAAGTTGGTTGCCCGTGCTTCGTCTTCTTTTTCTTCGACCTCTTCTTCTCATCTAGCCGTCGCCGAAGAAACTAGGACGCGGAAAATGCGCGGACGCCGACCGCTGGAATTCCACGATCTACGAAAAGGATGCGTGCGGAATTGCTATTGGAAAAAACGAGGAGCCTCCACCTTTTTTTCCTAGTGTATTTATTACAGCAAATTCGTTGTTTCTTTTATTCAATTCGAACATTTTGAACCCAAAAACTTGATGCATCCCTAATTGGGAGGCTTTTCTGCTTTGATCCAAGCGGTTATACTATATCACGTAAGATTGTAGTGCTTTGGTACGAATTTTTGGGAAATGTTCCTTTCGGAGTAACGGCGTTCGCTCGAAGGACAATAGGTCATTGAATTTATAATTATAATTTGCATTAAGGATCCACGACCTCCGCGATGTCGAATGAAATGTATCGTGTTCAGCAGGTCCAAATCCGGATTAACAAATAACAAAAAAACCGTTGGAATGCGCCCACTCGAAACGAATTTTCATTCGACGATCCTACGGGGTTTAAGCATTTTCAAAATTTCGTAAATACTCATCGATATAAATTTTCGTTAATTGGGGAATTATTAATTTACACCGAATAAAAATGACAACCCCAGAGGCCTTGTGTTCGGTAACATCTGCTTCCTTTTTTCTATAAAAAAAAAACCTTGAAGAGGGATAGTAATAATTAAGTAGAGAAATCATTCTGCGGCACCTTTAACTTATAAATTCCGATTTAATCATCCTTGATAGATAGTCCAGAACGGTTGAAGTATATTAAATTTTAATTATTCAACTCCAATAAAATCTTATAAAATATAGTTAATAGCTTCAACGACAATTTATATGGACTAGTTAACGAAAATAAAAAAAAGTACGCATAACCGATTACGCAACGTAAAAGTGGCTCAACATACGCGAAATAAATCGATTCATTAGCCACAATAATATCGCTTTTCAGGTGATCGAGATGAGACCGAATTGCCGTTTACTGTTCGAAAACGAAACCGAAATTTGTATACGTATATGGCGAGTGGTGTTATGTACTCCTTTATGTGTATGTGTATGCATGCGCCTTTTCGCCTTCGGGTATATTATGTTACGGAAACGTTACGTTATACGAGCATACGGTTCGATATTATTGAGCAAGGTCAGTTCGATTTGTTGCTGGATTTTTTTTTCAAACCTAGTTTTTTTATTGTTACGCCTTGGTGCGTTGTTATTAATATCAAGAGCTGGTTTAGCTCCGGTATTCTTATTTTATGATTTTTTAAATGAATACCTACACTTTTTTTGTAGGTAAAATGATTTCATCGGTAGGTAAGATGCAGAAAAATATTCAGGATAGACCAATCCAGTATATTGGTAAATATTTCTGAGGCAATGTTATTATTGCAATTTCATTATTTTTAGTTGATAATTTGGGTAATTTTATTATGCTTTAGTACCAATTTTCTGTTACCTACCGAATGGTGTGATTTTGTTTAATGTCCCAGCAACTAAAATTAGTACTTTAACCAGGAGTTAACTTTGCCAAAGAGTCAAATGTGAAGGAACTTTACTTAACAGATGGCGAATGTTACCTTTAATATTTTTTAATAAGCACTTTGGTACAGCAGCATTTGTCTCAAAAGTCGTAAGTAGATGGTCGTACTTAAGAGAATTTACCGTACCACCTGTAGACGTTTACGACGTCCGCGCAATGTGGAAATAAACTTCGATTTTTACGGCGTAAATTTATTATCTTAGGCTTGATTCGTCGCAAGTGCGAATGGAAAAATGCGCCGCATTCGCAATTTTATGGAGGATTTAAACCGAAAATTACCGTTTTTGGTATGAAATCATTTACACACCAAATAGTTTGGTTTTTGAAAGCGGTTTTATTAATAAAAAAATATAATACGAATTCAATATAATAACCGCAACTTTAAAACACATTTCGTTATCGCATGATACAGTGGAAGAATGAAAATTACAAAAAATACCACGACAGCTGCGGCTCGTACAGGTCATAACTTATGAGAAAATTTTATGAATGATGCGTGGTAGGTGATATTTTGGTTTTTAAAAAGAGAACAACGAAACTAGATATGCCAGTAGGTAAGAATATGGAATCTATTCAAGCTGCTTTAGATACACAAGTGGCGTTTCGATATTCCTCTACCTGGATTTCGTTTATAGTACACCCTCGCTAAATGAACACCGTGGGAATGCGAACAATTTCGTCGAGTTTTAAAATATATTCCCGCTTAGATATCGCTCAAAAAAATCTGCATTTTCTCCACTTTTTAAACCCTTTAAATTCGGCAAACGAAAGTGAAATGAAATATTTCTTTGACTTTACGCTTGTTACACGGGCATTTATGGCTCAACAACGGCCGCTACCCAACCCTATACAGCGCCATAACTTTCAATTTTCTCGAAGAACGTAACTTGACGTAATTCTCGCCGAAAATATTAAGATTTACGACCCGTTTGTGGAACCGTTGACAACCGAACACAAAATATTGTCCAACACTAACGCAACTAAATAATGTAACGATAGTCGAATACTCGGAAAGTGTCGAAACGCAGGTAAACTTCCGAAATATTCCACGAATACTGGATTTTTTTAGAGCGTATAGAGGGGCTGTTATTGTGCAAAAAGTATAGCTATTTATTTATGTGCATTTCCTGGCTATTACTCTCTTTGCTTGATTATCAAAAATCTTAATCAAACAAAAATGAAGGAAGTGATTTCAAAAGACACCACTAAACAATGAAATTCTTCATCAAAATAAGTAGTAAATGCTTGCAAATAAAACAGTAACTCCCTCAAACAATTATGCATCAAATTTCTTCACTCTCTTCATACTGTTATTTCATCGTTTTAAATGAATTGATAATTAAATAAACTGGTCCACAAAAGTTAAGGAAGTTCGCAAATTTTGCGATTATTTTAAAAGTTACTGACATTTTGATCATCAAATTTTTAAATATGCGAAATTAAATGTTTTCTCTCATATCTGAGTGGATTTTTTGCCAATATCTCTACAACTCATAGTAAATTTAGCGATCAAAAAACCTGCAACTTTTAAATTAATCTCAATATTTGTGAACTTCCTTAATATATTATTTTCATTTACCACGGTTTCTTACTAATTTGATTTCAAATCTACCCTCATTTTTGAAATAGCAGCTCTAGTTTTTGAGATACAGGTACCCCCATTTCGCACTACTTACAATTAGTTTACACTTTCAATCAAGCAAATATCTGCAATTTATCAAGATTAACATCAACGGGAAAATGTATGAACGACTCCAATACTTTTTGTACAATTCTTCAATTTGTGTATTTTTATCGTGCCAATTTTGTGAAATAAACCTAATTGAACTACTTTGAGAAGCTCTTCGAAGTTAACAACAGGGTCCGAATTCCAAACTTTGTTTATTAAAATATTTTGGTTTCGGATTTAACCCGCCATAATCATTTAGGGCCAGCTACAAAACTCCAAAAAAAAACCTCTGTTTTCCAGCGTACCTAACGAATAAGTAGAACGAGGCTTGTATAAACATGCGCCTATCTTCCCCAGGACTCGGCGTTTTCCTTCGATGGCGGACAGCGAGTCCGTGGGTCTCAGCATTGGCGGGTCAATGACTGTGTGTTACCTGAAAGACATTCGGAATCGGCAAAGCGAAGCAAAGTCAAGGAGACGCTGCACGTCGACACCAAGACCAAGAGCTCTGCCTGCTCGGCTCCGACATCGAGACTCGTTTCCAGTGGCCTAATTTTCGCGTACTCGTACGTAGAAAGACACTGATTCACGTTTTAAGTGGTTTTAACGCGTCGCTGAAATGCCTATGCAAAATCGATATAATGGAATCTTGTGTATTGCATTTCCTTTCTACTCCATTACTATGTATTTAAAGGCGAAAATTAACTATCGCAATTAATTTTGCTGAATTAACGAGTCTTTTAGAGGATGCACACATTTATTTTCGAGCTCGTGATCGTCGATTACTTACAGATAATACTAACAATTTAAATTGGCAGATAGGTGGTCACGATGGTCACGCGTTTAAAAATAGCTCTCTCGTTTAGATTGTTTTTTTTATTCCACTGTACGAGGCGATAAATCAATGGGAGATGCTCTTACCAAAACTCTATTATTTCATCAAGTCATGTCAACAAAATCAATTTTGTATCCAAGCAACAACATTAACTATAATAAGGATCAGGAAGGTAGGAGTAAAAAGACACAATAAAATAATAAGTTAGTTTTTATTACATTAAATTTAAAATTACATGGCCACAAAACATATAATAACTATTCTAAACGAACTAATCTATTAAGATTAGGTAGGTAAAAGGTACTAATAGAAATAACACAGCATTTTATTAAAAAAAAATAAAAAAAACGAAATAATAAATTCAGTTAGTTTTACATGATATTGGGTAAAAATATTTTACACATTCTTTTTATGAAAATTTTTGGGAAAATACTAAATATGCACATCAAACACGCTTTCTATTACCTAGCCACAGCTAGTGATTTTAGAACGTTTATAAACAAATCAAAGTAGAATATGTACGGAAACGATTGAAAGCTGTTTTAATTGAAAAGCTCATCTCGAACATTGATGACTTACCCACTAAGAAAAAATGAAAAACGCTTTTCAACTCTAGTGCTCAAACATTATTTGCAATCTTAATGGTTATGTGCAACAAGTTTATTGTTACGAAGTCTTGGAATTGTAACATTTTCCTATCTATCAATCATTTTTTGTAGACTCAATTTCAAATACATCAATTAATGTTTCATCTCATTATGTGTAGTGGATTGTAAATCACATCAAAATGAGTAACTAATTTTTGTATTTAGCTAGCAATAGAAATAGTCGAAATTGGGAGTATAAAAAATGTTGAAATTGATTTCAAAATTCCGAGTTACGAAAACTTCTTTTAAGCACTAGTGATTCAACGAAATTCGCACAAAGAAAAACAAGTGCTTCAGTAGGAACACTTTTTCAAAGCTCACGAATATACAAATACACACATATTATTTAATATAATTCCTTATTTTGCTACCGTGATATACGGCGGTATTTTCTCTCAGAGGGTAAAAAAGCTTCTGACAATGTGAACGGGGTGTTTTATATCTACAGATGGTCGAAAAATAAATCGAAAACCGCATAATTATCGAATGAAAAAATGATTATACAAACTTGTCGTTCTGTTTGTAATTCCCTTGTTGATTTTTCATTCGGTGAAAGTTTGAAAAAACAAACAGAACGACCGGTAAAATATGTTTTAATTAATGATATATTTTTTTCAAAGGCATATTGTGCTTTTACCGCTTTACTCAAGAATACGAATGTCATGGTTTGCGGAAAATTCAATGGAAATTAAATTCATCATTTCTCGATTATTCATAAACTTAATATAGTTAATTAATTAACGATTGTTAATAGAATAAAGTGGAAAAAACTCTTAATTTAAATATGCACTGAACACAATAAAATGGCACAAAAGCGACATAAGATATTCATGAGTTCTTGTTAAATACTTAGTAAGTAAATGGCTAAGAACAAACCCAGTTTAAACTTATAAAGAAGTACACTTGTAGTAGGTACTAACAAAATTAATTAATCCATTTAATCTGGGTTTACCGCATATATCGAATATGTAGATTTATGTTCGGTTAAAAAATAAAAGAGAATTCAAAAAGATTAAATAAAATGCCTGTACAAAAGCTTGTCGATTAACATGCAATTTTTATTATAATCTAATTCTTCTTTTAGGTATTAAATATGGAGGGTACCATATACATCTAGTAACTAATAGAGCATCTAAGGCGATACACCTGGTTTTATTCCTATCTAATATCGCTATTTCTCGGAAGTTAGCAATTAAATAGACTAACACAATATGTTTTCTATTAACCTATTTAATTACTAATTCTACCAATTTATCTAATTTCCTTTTGCAGGGTATCGCCTCCGATTTACCTCGCTATATAAACGAATACGTTCAAACATTGGACTGTCATATGCAAAAATTATTAAGTATCATTTTCCTAGTTCTTTTTTTTATTATTTTCTTGTTCAAAATATTTGTTCATCTCATTTTGCATACGTCGAATTATTATCGAGTTGTTACTTAAGTACAATTAACATACAATAAATGGAATGATTAGGATCCCAGTAGCATTCGAAAACAAAATAGTGTGTGTCCTTGCAGGAATCGGAAACGCGTTCGATTTACTAGTGCGAAGATGGTGCGCAGACTCCTGACTTGCCAGGATTCCGCGTATAAAAGCTACTCAATGCGCAGAACTCGGACGGTAAGGAACCGGTTCCGATCGATACAAGAACGAAATTAATATCAAACTTAACAAAACGATCAATTGCTATACTTACAATCGGCTTGCAGATTGGGGAATGATGGATTATGTTAACAAATTATTTGCTTTAAGTAGGTGTAAATTTGGAGGATGGAATTCGTAGGAATTAGAATCGAAAAAGATGGTTAAGCTTTATAAGTAAATAATAATACGGTGGTAAAATTAATCATCGTAATCGATGCATAAGGAATTAACGCAAACCGATTGAAAGATAACCCGACCTACTTTCAACCCGGAACATCATAAATAATGTGCTGCCAGGCGCGAAAACCGAGCTATTCATCATCTAACGAACAGAAACGAAAGGATAAAAGGAGAACCGCGCGACGCCAATCTATTCTTTGACTTCAAAGTATTTGTATGTGGGATTCTCGTAGCCGTTGATTTGCATGTTGGCCACGTGCCGTTCCTCGGGCGTTGCCGCCTGATCGACTTCGACGAACCCTTGGCTCTGCGGCGATCGGGAGGTTTTGCGCCGGGCGACGGCGACGCCGACGACGATGGCCGCCATCAGGGCCATGCCGGCGAACGCCAAGGTGAAGTACACGCTCTTGCCGTCCTTGCGCGGGAACATCTCTCCTCTCAGCGAATACGACTGAAAGAAACGACAAACATCAACCCTAAGCGGCTCCAAAACCGTAAAAGGAATTATGGGATCCAAAAGCTCGAAGAAGATGATGCTGGAGTCGACGATAAAATTATATTTACCGGTTCACTGTGGCTGATCTCGTGGTTCATGACGTGAGCTACTCTGATGACGTCCTGTCGGTGGGAAGCCGCCTTGGCTACTTGCTCGACAGCCTCCTGGACGGCGGCGTCGTCGACGTCGCGGTGCTCGGAGGTGGCCGTTATCGAATTGCTCATGATTTCGGCGAAGGTGATGCCGGGTGTCGGTTGGGAGGTGGTCTGAAAAATAATAACATTTTTACCGATAACCTTAACTAGATCGTAATTTCTACTTACGGATGTTTTTTCTTCCGGTAAAGATTCATCTTCCATATCCTCGTCGTCGAAGTTGGTGATTTTCTTGCCCAGTGCTTCTTCGACTCGCTTCTTCTCCTCTTTCAGTTCGGTTTTCTCCTTTTTCCTCTGCTCCTTTCGCTCCTTCTCTTGGATCCTCTGCCTGACTCGTTCGGCCTGTTTGGTAGCCACTTCGGATTTGTATTGGTCCAATATGGCTTGCTCGGCGTCCGATGTCATAGCTAATAGAGATCCCGGAGTTTCGTCCTTCGAACGGAGAGCTTGAATGTAATCGTCCATCAGTTGTCCAATTTTAGCAGCCAAATCAGGATACCTACAAAACAAATATTAAAAATCTCTAACTGAAGATGATGAGAAAGATGAAAACTCCGAAGAATAAAAAGAATTCAAATTTTACTAGAGAAAGGAAAGGAATTATGTTTAGAAGTGAAGTTGTAATTATAAAATCGACATCCTTTATCGATACTTTACAGTTAAAGTATCCTTTGTGGGACATTTGGGGCGTGTTACCTTTGGAGCATTTGCATGCTTTGGTTTACAGTCCTGTCGATATCAGTTAGACGTTCCAAAGTTCTGGGTTGCTCGCGAGCAGCAGCTTCTATACTATTGGCCAGCAAATGGCGGTAGTGGCTGATGGCGTGAGCTCTGTCTTTGTGCAGGGATCTAAGCAGTTTCTGCAAACATTTCTGGACGCGGTGGGTCTGCAATTAAATTTTATTAGTACACAAGATAGCTAAAATTCATTATTAAAATTTACGTTTGGAGGAACGTCGTTCAAAGCCTGCGTGTAACAAGCCATCGCCTCTTTTTTCCTCTGATTGATGTGCGCCAGGACTCTCTGTTGGTGCATAGCAGCCAGCTGGTGCTTCTCGGCGTCTCCTTCTTCCTCCAGGGCTTGAACGGTTTGTTGGAACCTTTGGGTCATCCTCTGCTTGAATTCGTCGGCCGCTCTGGGGTCAGATTGCCGCATGTCCTGGTACCTCTCCTCCAAATCCGACCAGTCCTTCATGACTCTGGTGACCTTCTCACGGTGCGTCTCTTCGAGTCTCTCCTGGCGATAAAACGATATTAGTAATTGAGCAATATGTTCAGTTGTAGATGAATACCTGTGCTTCCTTGTAGCTTTCGTGCTCGTTTCTGGGATCGAAATGAGTGAAGTAAGGATCCGGCGTGGCCATGGTAGTAGTTCTTTCAGTAGTGGTAGTAGTACTGGGAGTTGTTGATGGTGATGTGGGTGCATAACCTACGGTTGTACTCGAAGGTGTCGTGTCCCAATCGACGTCATCATCGTAGATATCCTCATCGTCATCGTCTATGCTGGGATCGTCGGAGAGCTCGGTTTCATCGGCAAGATCCTCGAGATCGTCTTTGTCGATTTCTTCGTCGGATTCCTCATCGGTATAGTCATCGTCAGCTACATTATCGAAGACGTCTTCTTTCTTCAGAATCGAGAGATCGACCGGCTTCTTCGGCTTCAAATTGTCTGGAATAACATAGAAAATCCGCGTTAACTTAAGGACAATGGATTCCAATTCGCAATCAAACAAACATGTTGAATGAATACGATTAAATTCCGCGTGAGAGTAAGTTATTTTCCTAGTAAACATACAATATAATTAGGATTTGCGGATGTTTTCGCATCAGTTGTACAAACAGCGAACTAATCGCATTAGCGATTTAGTTACCCGAAACTCGGTTAAACTTTCCAATAAAATCGGAATTCTAATAAATATCCCACACAAGATTGATATGATTATCGAAGCGAAAGGGCGACAGAAAGGGAGAAAGAGACGGACGCTTCCATCCTAATGACGTAAATCAATCAAAACGCCCAGTGATCGTGTATTCCAATCCAGCGAATTCGCGTTTCGATGGGCATAGAGATGGTATTTATAGAGAGACCGCGAACAATCCAGGCGCCCGATGATTCATACGCGGCCTAATAGAAAGGAAAACTAATAATGTCTTCTTGATATTGTATCTGTTCGATATTGTTCATCAATAAGGGTTGGTTATTCGAATTATTCAACTGTCTGAAATGAATTAGTAGATTAAATACAAGGGTCATCCGACAAAGCTGCGAGTGCCGTACAATTGATAGCGAAGGTATTATAATTCCAGACTAGTACATTAATAACCCAACCTTCGGCGTTGTTTGCGTTGACAGGATAGAATAGGAAGAGGCACTCTTAATGAATCTTCTTTACATACAATTGACTACTGTTACTAACCTTTAAGATGTTTCGGACAACAGACGAATTCTACGCCGCTGAATAGGGATATTCCGCATGGTAATAACATGGCGAACGATCTTAACTGGAATCCCTTTTCTTGGCAAGCGTTCCCTGCGGTGGCGTTCCAACGGCCGAAGGTCCAACAGTTGCTCTGGTTGTGGATGTGGTCGAACATGCAGCTCTCTGGCACCAGCAGAGCATCGGATTGGAACGGTCCTTCTACAAGACAACGAACTTTTTAATTACGTACAGATCCCATAATTAAATTTGCTATCGATTGTCATTACACGTCCAAGTGGAAAATTGCAATTGAATGTGAACCACTCGAGGAATTCAGTGAACGATAGCGGGGCGACTTTCGTCGACAGGAAACCGCTTAACTAATGGAAGAGACGACTGGTTAGTTATTGATTACGGGCAACTTGCAAGTTCTCTTCCAGATATATTGTTACCCAGTTAGAGCTCTATAAACTGTCGAATGGAGTTTAGAACGCCCGCTCTAACCGCTACTTCTGAACTTAATCCTTTATCTCTCCGTTTCCACTCACGGTCATTTTGTCGCCATCAACCCCTCAGAAAGATGATACATACGCTCTCGCGAAACATACGACTGGGTTTCAATAAAACTAAGCCACTCCACGTAAGCTGAATATACTTTACGTTGCATTTGTGCTCACTGATCCATTAAAAACGTCAAGTCTTTCAATTTTACTCTCTAGTTTTAAAAGCATTTTTTCGTGTAATTGTACTTGTGTAGGATCGGAGATTGCATTTGCTTACCTAAACATCTGAACGGCTTAACCCATCTTGCAGTTTTACATTTTCCTCTTGTTTGAGACCCTGGAGCGGAGCCAGCTCGACACCAAGCGCCTATTTTCAAATAATGACTGCTTTCTACGATGTTTGTTATATCCCTCTTCGGATAAACCTACAACAAAATACAAAAATGCAATTTAATCCGAAGCCTTCGCCGCAAAAATGGGATTAAAATCCCGGAACTTATTTTCTGGATATTATTTATGTGCTGTTGCATTTGTATTAAAACCGCATCCAGCCCTTCCCTCCAGCTGATGTTCGAACGTTGTAATTTTGCATCCGAAATTATAATACATATTACATACACAACGCAGATGCACATGCAGAATTTAAAGCGGCCAACTCAATAGATTTCGCATCTGACAAGAAATCATTCGGGAGAGAATTTCCGAGAGCGCGTTGTCGTGGGCATCGAATTTGGGAAATTCCAATTCCACCTCGCCTTTCTGAAAGCAGGATGTGTGCAGAGCGATGAAAGAATGTCGCAGGGATGCAATTTTTGAGAGGAGTCGCACCGAAAAGACGTTACGAAATAATAGAAATGCTGAATGTAGAAATATCGGAGCCTTGAATATGTCGCTTTATTCAAACTTATACAGTTTTTGCCAAGATGTTCGATTTTATTACATTTATTTCTAACACCATCGATAACAATTTTGATTTTTATATTAGTATTTACTAGGTATTTCTGATTTCTATGCATTATTTTCTGCTTCCAAAGTTAAGTAAATCAAGCATTTTATTTTCTGATTCAGTATTTTATGACAGCAAATGACTAGGAAGGAAACTTCTCCTCTGGAGCGTTTCCAATGCAATTCAATTTTTCAGCGTTTACATCTCGGGCTATAACAACGTTATATTTACGGATAGTCCGTTCTCGATTTTTGATTGTTTGTTCTAGTCTAGATTGTGTTTGTTCAGGAGCTGCACTGGAACTCACGACGCGAACGAAGTTGACGTTTTCCCGGATATGAGACTTTACACACAGTGCCGAATGTAACGCAGTGTATCGATCCGGCAACAGCGTAAGGGCGTTTAAAAGATTCCGGTGTCATTTTATTAGGAGGCAACGAAGTGTAGAGACGAATTTTATTAGGAAAGTTCTTTTCGAGATGAAATTTTGTTTCGTTTTTTGCGTGGGCACTCGTTTTTTAATTACTACATCGCAATCTATACACAAAATCTTCTACAAAAATTTATCATTTGATGAGCCCTAAAAAGCACTTGAAATGTGCTCTAATCTCTACACGAATTAACCTTGATATCCGAACGACATCAAACTCAAAATAGCCCATAATCTTCAGTTATAGCCGCACATATAAGTACGTTTAATAACGCTTCGCATTTGCTTTTGATATTTATTTGGTAGAAAAAAAATTAGGTCGAGGTTCTCGAGTCAGCTTCGCAGAGCTGTCGCGACTCGACCGGTTCGTAATAAAACAGGAAGATAAATATAGCAAAGCCGCTTTGCTATCAGCAGAATTTGCCATGCACTTACATATGCAGCTACTATAAATGCCGAGATATCAGCGATTTCTGCCTTATCCGCGCCAAGCGGAAAATAACTTCAGGGCGTTTTAAGGATTTATTACATTCGTCTCATTACAATGCAGGATGTTATTAAAAAAGATTTTCAGTAGGCAAATTCTTGCATCATACTTGTATCTATCTAAAATATGAAGACATTCCACAGTTATACCAGAAAAATGTCAGTACAATTATAAATTTTGAGTGGTTTAAAAAATTCTGGTGGAACTAGTTGCCTTTTATATACTTGTATTACAGACCTGTTATTTAAATTCATTTCATTAATTTCTCAATTATATCATAAAACTGACAAGACAGTTTATTACAATTATTTAAAGTAATCCTGCTGTAACCAGTTGCCTGTTTCATATTCGTAATGCAGACCTGTTAAATAGGATCTATGATTCCACCCACCGTACACCCACGGTTGTATAAATTTCAAACCTTCATGTAGTTTCGCTTCTTCCTGCGATAGTACGTCAAGATGTTGGGGAAACGTTCGACATATTCTATAGTACATTCGACGAAGTAATTAAGGGTCGAGGAAACTTTGCAGTTTTGAGCTTGACAGTTACAAGGGATAATTTAATTCAATTTAATTTAAATTAACGCGACGAGCTGAGCTATTGCTTCCGATTTCTTAAGCCCGAATTGAACTCCACGTTCTCGTTCTAATAAATTAATTAAATTAATTGAAAACGGGTCTTTAAGCTATCCACATTAAGAAGTGATAAAAAAGTATCCATACAATTAATCGAAAACAACAATGCAGGAAGTGCAATTTGCACTTTACGAATTACCTATTGTATAAGTAAAACAATTTTAGGGAATGTGTTGACGTCCTTCCCTGATAGTTAGTTCTCGAGAGTTTCGGAAATTGTACGAAGATGCATTTACATAGTTGTAAAGTATTCAAACTGTCAAGAGAAACTTAGCACATATGTAAAAGGGAGTTAAGTGATTAAGGTATTAGAGGAAGAGGAGTAATCGGAGCATTAGAGGGAAAGAGAGCATCCAGCAGGATGTAATCTACTACATCAGTCGAGAGTGCTTGACATCCTTGTAAGTGGCCCTTTTACTTGCAATACATTTATGTAGAAAAGGTTAAACATATAATAATGGTACATTTTTTTGTTGCATACAATCATTAGGTACAATGCAATCCTACTTTAACAGTACTCGAGTGTATAGCGATGCTGCAGGAAGCAAAAAAAAATCTAACCCAGTTGGACTGTCAGGAATGGTTATTTTATCGATAATACAATAATCGTTCGGCAGCTTTCGCAGCTTTTACTGCCGGTGGCGTCCGGGCCATTCCCGCGATTTATTTTTCCACGCGGTGGTTGACGCGCCGTAAAAACGAGGCGTCAGAAAAATAAATTCCATAAATCACCTGTTCGCCGTACGAGACGTTTCCCGTGCGGTTGTTTTCCCTCAACAATGGAGCGTTTTCGGCGCCATTATAAGTCGGCGAAATTGCCGGAGCGGCTCGAAAGAAGGACGGAGATAATTGCGTTTGATACAATTCCTCAAGTTAATTGAATTTGCGACATCCTCGGAGCCTATTAGCTGGGGCATTTAAAACATAGTCGCAAGCTGCTAGTTGGAAATTCCGGAGAGCTGGCCACTTAGGAGCTATCGCGAGGAGCTCGTAAAAGATTAATTTTTTTATCGTCATCTAATAAAAGTTTGAAAGTAATAAAGTTGTTTTTAAATAGGTTAACATTTTTTGCAATTGTCGAGTGTGTCAGTGAGTAAATATTCGCGCAACGTTATTTATTTGAAGTAGCTGAAAACACCGGAAACTCGCCACTTAAAATAGAATCGATCTATTTCCCTATCCAATCTATCACCCCAAAAATAAACGGCGACAGAAGTGGATAAAACATGACTAGAAACACATTAAATTCGTTTTATCGCGAATTTCCCGTGCAACCATTTATATAAAATGCCAGCACATATTGTAGCATTAATTCCCTCGTACAAGATTTATTTTTAAAGTTAATCGATTTACCAATTTTGACTTACTGCGAATAATTTTCTTCTTAAGGAGTATAAATTAGGGCGATATTAAAATAAGATCTTAATTATTAATGAAACACCCTATTTAGCCACCTAATAGCATTATGTAAACGGAAAACTTCTCCTCCAACTTTTAAGTCTTTCATTTGAGTTTTTCATTCCAGGTGAACATAAAACGAAGAGGATTTATTAAAAGTTCGTTGTTGTTAATTCGCCTTGTTAATTTTTGTTCAGACGCGTCGCTGATGTTTTGTTAATGAGCCTTTGCTTTATCCTTTGACGAGGAAACTCTCGAACATCTTAATTTTGCTCCGAATGAACGATGAAAAATTTTACGTTTATTAATCTTCCTTCGAATCGAAATTGCGATAAATTTTTCTTTCAGGGAAATTCCGAGACAAAACGAGCTGTTCTGCTACTTACATATTTCGTGAAAAATGAATAAAAGTGCAGTTTAAAGTTTCACGAAAATAAATAAGTAAGTAAAAAAACTTTTAACGTATAGAAGGCGAAGAAAAACTTCAATGGAAGCGATAACGTTTTTTTTTTCTATTTTGTTGTTGACGTTATTTCCACAACACCCTTTTTTAATTGGGTCCCACGGATTACGTTTCCAGGCAGCAAAAAGGAACTTTGCGGAATATTAATGAAGTTAGTTAAAACTTTCAGAAACCAACTTTGCGGTACGGTATATTTCTCCATTAATCCAATCCTAAAGATAGATGTGACCGCCACTATGTTTTATCCCACACACAGTATCGTCCTCAAATTACATATAAGGCGCCTTATAATACAGATTTGATTAAAAGTCCCCGCTAATTTCCATACTACCTGCGTTATATAAAATAGTTTACATTGCTAATACCAGTTCTGTTACCTTATTTTAAGCCAATAATGAGGTTATAATAAAACAATAGCGCGCAATAACTCGTGTAACAATCTCTTAAGAAACTCCTGTTAATATTAAAATGCGCCTTTCGTAGGGCGAAATTGCATTATTTATTTTAATTACGTCGCTCAATTTTATAATCATGGCCTCGCATCCAAGTTCGTCGAGTGCAGCGCGGTTAACTGCTGCAATAAATTTCGTTAGGAGGTAATTTCGGGGTTGCGGACAAACTGAAGTGCATTAGATGAAATTTCATTTCCTCGCATAATTCAGGAAAAACGGATAGAACTTACGCTTGTTCGTAGATTAGAGTAGCGAGGGGAGCTCGCAGAGCCGTACTCGCGATTTATCTATACCTGCCTGCGATACCGGATGATCCCCGTTCGAAACGCGAGAAGGAAATAATTCCGGATTTAAACCGATACGATAGGTGATGCTAGTTTAGCAACTCTTAAAATCCCGAGGTGGAAATTGATGTTCAATCGAACGCCAAAGCGAAAATAAGAATTTAATTTCCTCGCTTAAGTCATCCTGTCAGGAAGGAAATATCGTTTGTTGCTTAAAAAACGAAGAGAAATCGTTCGGGAAAATTTTCCGCCTCGCGAGGGAGAGGAGAGAAAACGAATCGAAATTTAACCACTCATGAAATTGCACTTGCATCTAACGCGAGATATGCAATAAAATTTAGAGCATACTTTACGCAAAAAAAAATACAATTATACATATTATAATTTTTTCTAATCCTTCGTTATTCTTCAACTTATGTCGACACTGCTATTCTTCTGCTCTTTATCCCTGGAATAAAGTGGGATAACACTGAGCGACTTAGGGTAATAGATTCGAAGCGGGGTAATTGCGTTCAGTGTCTGCGAACGGCAACGAAACTTAAAAAGGGGAAAATCGACTCGCTCCGGGAAAATGCCGATTCGCGAAGACCCGATCTAATTATTCTGCAATTTGAATCTCAATTTTCCACACGGCGGCCAATCATTATGGCTGAACCGGAAAGTTTTCACGTTTGTTAAATTCGGTAAAACGCCTATTATGAAATTTGTGCTTTATGCCGACCGAAAGGGAGGAAAAAACGAAACGAGATAAACGTTTTAAAAGGCGCAGGATTTATTTTCCCCTCGAAAACCGAAAATAAGGTAAGTTCATTAAAGTCGATCTAAATTTATTTTTAAATAACCTCTAAAGGGCATCAAGGAAGTCGTTTTTAATGCACCTATTTATCAATTAATTCGCAATGTGAATCTAATTTATCATCATTTAATAACATTGTGCTTCTTTGTTACTTGTAGATCTCGAATGGAAATGAGCAAAACGAGAGAATTATCAGCTTTAATTCAATACAAAATAACAGAATTTCTATATCGAAAAGCGAGCAATAATTAAAACACCATTCTCTAAATTAATGAAATTCCAAAGTAGAATCTCATTTAAATGCCGACTTCCTACATGAAAATTTAATTCTGCTTTAAATGTTTGTCAATGCGAATCGAAGTTGAGAAAAGGCTGCCTTCTGTAGATAAGTCCATTCCATTAAAAATAAAATTAAGGATGTTTAATTGAAATTAAAGGAAGAAACGCGAACGGGACGAAATAATTTATTCGAATTAAATTAGCGATTAATTACCAAGCATAAATATAGTTATACTTTACTTTTAATTGCTTGTCAAAATCGGCGGAGGACTAAATTAATTGTTTTCGCATAATTAAATTCAATCTTCTTGTATAGGTGCTTGAAATTAAATTAGTTAATCGCGAAGTAAATAATTAAACCACACTTTATTAATCGACAACCATTTTGCGGTTACAAAAAAATAGAACCTGTTTGAATCGAGCGCTTTTTGCGCTTAGCACGCGAAATGTATTCCTGCAGAATTAATACGTACTAGAGCAATTTGGCTATTCCCTACCGGCGGCGTACCTTTACAGACGCCCGATTCTCGACGAGGTATTCCCTTAAAACTACGTAATCCCCTTTAAGCTGCGAATATCCCGAGGGAACACTACTCGATTCTCCGACGCCCCCTACCAGCGTACGTCCCAGAAGGCTACGAGTATAAGATAAGGGAAGTTGCAAGGAGATCTTTTAATGCGTCGCCGTTCGAACTTAATAAAAATAAACATCCTCCCGTCTTTTTAGATTATTTTTAATCAATACCCAGCTAATTAACTGGAGCAGGAAAGGACCGACAAGGGTCTTCTAGTTCCTTACCTTTTTGCAGTAATTGAGAATGTCCATCTTGTCCTTGTAGCAGGTCGCCTTGGAATAGAGGTCCGAGACCCACTCACCCTGCTCGGTCATGTACTTGGGGTGGTAGGCTTCTTGTCCGTGCATCCCCGAATCGCACAGCATGGCTACCTGCGGTTCGAAGTGAGACACCGCCCCGCCGCCGGTCGAGCCCGCTCCTGCGTTCTCCTGCAGACCCAGACCCTGCGAACAACAACGATGATAAATAATAGAACGAATGCAACGAATGTCGCACGTACGGTTAATTATGGAGTAGGTAGAACGAGTGTGGTGTCGTGCTAAAAACAATGGGCTTCAATTGCGATGCAAGAGGATAAGCGAAAGGGAAACATCTAAAACGCAAGTGGGCCGATTGCGGAGAGAAGTGGGATGATTCGATTACAAACGGAAAGTGGACGATTAAGGGTTGATTGTCAACCCTGATGAGAGCAAACATTCAAATTAAGCGGTATATTGGATCAATAATTACGAGTGAATAATTAATAAATATGTTTATTGACTACAGTAGAAGAGTTTTGGTACAGTAATTTCACCATTTTATTCTCTAAGGAATCATCTGAAGGAGCTTTTAGGTTTATTCCAGCAGAAGCGCTCGAAGACGCTGAAGATTTCCTCTTGAACTGGCACTCGCGAGATAATCGAGCACGTTAATTCCAGCCGATGATTTACTAACTAAATTTTTCCAGCGTCCACCCGGGAAAGTTGAATTACCCGAGTCGAAAGAGCCTCGAACTCGTTTCTCGATTTTTTCGCATCGCCGAAAAAAGTTAGGGTCCCTCGGAGACGTCACGGCCGCAGAAAAATCCGCCGGTTCGCGCGGCGGGAATGCGAAACTCGAGATTTATTCGAAATAATAAAACATGCTCGCTAAATCGCGGATTTCGACGTAACAAGGTTTTTTCTCGCATCTGTTTATTCCGCTTCCATTTTCTGTAATGTACAAAATATATTCCGTTGAAGGGTGTATTTTTTTGACGAGCGACAACTGCAAAGTCGAGAAAAGTGGGTATCCGAAACTCCTGTAATGTGAACGTTGAGCCGTGATTGCGACTGACGCGACAATAAAATACGTGACGAGACATGTTTATTTATAGAGTGAAATAGGTATAAAGTTAACGAATTTTTTCACAAAGAGTGAAAGTACAACAGTCTACTCGAAGTAATTGTGTTGATTGGGTTAGGTCAGCATTTTCATGCATCCTAACAATCATCAATCTCTATAATCAACTTTGACCTTTTACGAATCATGTACTAATCAAATTGTTTTCGCGAGTAAACCCACTACATTTACCTAGAGCCGGGATAATGGCTCAATTTGTAGGTTGCACTAATTAAATTTTGTTACAATTAGTCGCAGAGTGAATATGCTTGAAAAGAACCAGTCGCAAACCAGTTCATTTAATCGCGATATGTAAATCAAAAGTCGACGACGATGGGAGAGGATTAATTTTCTATTTATTTTTCAGACCGTCGCAGGACAAAGCGAACTTTCTGTTAATTGTCGTGCCTCGTAGGGACAACATTCCTGTGTAGCGGTCACGCCCATACGTGCAATAAATTTCAGCCACGCGCGCCTACACACAGGCCGACTAACATGGAATATGTCTGGTTTTATCTCTGTTCTAGTCGTCCGTATATAATCTGTTCGCAGTGAGACAAAAATACAACACTCCTAAAATTACATGCATGAACTTTTCAAAATTTCCCAATTTCATGAATACATTGATTTCGCAATTTAATGAGAAACTTCACGTGCTGTAGATATACCCAACCGGTGACCTCTTCATTACCGAAACATTATCCTTCCTCTAAATATTTATCCTTCGCAAACATATTGTGGGATTAGCAAGAAAGCGTCGTTTCTGGAAATATATAAATTCGCTGGCATTTCAAGTCTATTCAATTTGTTCTATGTACACGCCGAGCTCGTTGTTTTGACTTGCCTTATCATCATCGTTTTTGATTACGCGATCACGAATTCCAGACAAGTTTCATGAATTACGGCTTTCGTTGAGATTTTATTGTCGGGAGAATTTTATTATAATTGGAGTATTATAGCTAGACGTAACTAAATGATGTAACGAGACAATCGCTGCTTTTAGTTTAGGGGCTGAAAGGGAGAGCTTGCCCCTTTTACGAGCTTTGGAGAGTAAACTCTTAGACAGGGTGTTTTAATAAGAGCTAATTATCCAAAGTGAGAACTCGAAAGATAATGTTCATTACTCAAAAAACGTATATTTTGGTATGAATAATATTAAGTAATACTCCCTTTGAAAGAAGTTGAATTATATCCTTCAATATTCTATAATAATTTTATAGAAAGTGCAAATTTGTACCTGTTATTTAAGAAAATTACAAAAAATGTCCATGAAGTTGCCTGGGTTAATTACGGTTGGAGGGGTTAATAACTTCTTACATTTTCATAGAGAAATTTTTTAAAGAACAAATTTGAACTCTTGTTTTTATAATTAATTTTTCATTAAAAGTTACCCTTTGAAAATGGAAAAAATGAACCATTTAATCAGAATTTGCATCTTAATATGAATTATGTAATACTTAATTTAGTAAATTAACACCTAAACCCATTTAACAGTGTTTTTTAAAAACTTTTTTAGAGTTAATAATTGAAAAAGAATACTATACAATACTCATTTATACAGTTCTAATTATATTTATAATAAAATTTGGCATATGTATTCGCCATAAAGGTGGCATTAAATTGAAAATATACCAAATATTTAGCAATAACTGGCGACCATTTCTTGTAAAGGAAACTTAATTACAAATTACTGATATAAAAGCAGACCGATTGTTTTTTTGAAAAAATAATTATAATAATTTGGTTTAAAAATCTACAAAATTTCTCGTATGTTATTGAAGCATTATTAGGGTAAACAGTCTGACCGCATATGTACGTTCTATCATGCGCATACCTAAATTAAGGGCTTTCTCGAAATCAGTTTAAAATTCGCTTTTCGCATGAAAAGTTTACGCGTATCCTTAATTATAAACGTTTTATGGTTCGCTAAATCTAGCCTATATGCGCCGACTTCAACCTTTCTATTATACGTTTTAAATCCGGTCAGAATTTCGCTGCCCTCTTAAACCCCAAAAACCGCAAATGAGGTTTAGGGTCTTAATGCACTCTTAAAACTCCCTACGTAAAATTTCCGAAATTAATCCAGCTCTTTAGTACCTGCTGCTTACTTTGACCTTACCGAATTAATTTTAAATCCCTTTACCTACGTTCACGTATACACTCCAGGGATATTATTTTATTATTTACTCGTAAAAAATACATTACACATTTCATTACATCTATTTTAGTACAATTTTTACTTAATTAATTTTACAAACACCTCACGGACAATTTTTAAAGCGACTTCTTGTCTATAATATCACTCATTCTCGACTTTGTAGCGCAAAACAGCCGCCTTTTTGAGGGCTAGAAAAATATCAACGCGGCTCTAATTAAATTTCATTTTGTTTCCGTTATTTCGTCGAGCACGCGAGGCGTTACAGTGCAAATAAAATCGTGTCACAGTAAGTCCCATACCAAGCCGTAATTTGCCTGACGCGGAAAAGAGAATTGCGGAATAAGATTGATCGCAACGCAGTGTTTCGTTTCAGACTTTCTGTATTGTAATAACCGCCCAGGGTTGTCGACCCCTTAGCGATATCGATCTATTTTAATGTACATTTTCTCAGGAGGCAATCAAGAGCTTTTTTAGAAAGCTTAATTTGTGTGTATTTGTAATACAAACAACACCACAAAAGTTCTAAATAAGTTGTTATTCTATTTATTTTTGTGACAACTGATGCATTTGGAATACTTATACAGGTGTTTAAAGTTTAAATTCAGTGTTTAAAAGGCGTATGTGGTGTTTTATCTCAAAATAGTACCCATATTATTTCTCATTGTAACCGTTTCACTTAATTTAGGGCAGATAAAAGGCAATTGTAGCCGTTTTTCTTTCTGTGTTTTAGTTTTATCGGGGTTTTCCGACTCTCGAACTATTCCCTAAGGAAGCTCGCAAGCGGATAAACACAGAATAGAATAAATTTTCTATCGCTTTTAGAGTCGATTAAAATTCAGTATGTGTTTAGAATGCCGCAGTAAATACCCTCTATAAACATTCCCAGACGTTAATTCGTTTTCGATCGGTGTGTCGCTGGATCCGGAGAAATTTCGGATAAGTTCCTTCGAAATCGAATTACCCGACACAAACTTTTATTTATTTTCGCAATAAGCGGTTAATTAATTAATATCTATAATTTTTTAGCGCTAGGTAAGTTCGTCGAATAGTCTAGCTGTACCTCGTAATAAACTTTCAATGAGAGCGGGTTTAGAGTTTGAAATTTGAAGTTTATTTAGGAGCATAAACCTGCTGAATATACGTAGCTACACTAAAAGCTTAAAGTTTTCCTTAGCTTGTGTATTGTTAAAGAACGCCTCTGGCTGTCGCAGCGTAAAACTGCAAGAAAGTTGTTAAAAAGTTACTACAAATTTAGAAACAATCAATTAATTAATATTAATATAATCAAAATATAAGGTATGTCTACTAATTAACATAATTGATTCAAGCAACGTTTCACAAAACTTTACTTTACAGAAAATTATTTTAAATTAATTATCATACATGTACTGGCATAAATATCAAATATTGTTAATGTTACCAACTTAGCAAACTATACAGCTTAATTTTGATAAACACGTTCGCATTCGCCGACGTATCGCCTTTTAGTACATTTACCCAACCAACATCTCACACTAAATCACGTCGAATTAATTTAATCACCCGTACGGAATGTATTAAATCATTTTATATCTTCATAGTCCGGTGGTTGCTGTTCGAATGGCTGGTCAGGAATTGCAGCAAATGCATTGTGTCGGGCGCATTTCATTGTTCTTCCACTTCGTGTCTCGATTTTTTTGAACAATCACAATCACGTAACGCAGAGGGTGTGAGCTGTGGTCTGTTGTTTCATTTTCTTCTTGTTGACTTTTAATTATAAAGAATAAGATAATATTGTACTTGGGAAGTTTCGTTTCTTGTTTCGTATAAGGTTTTCGTTGAGAGCAATTTAGGCATTTTCTATACTGATGATTTCTGCTCAATATTTAGATAAGAAACATCCACACGTATATCAACAATTGCTTATTTTCGCTGAATGAAATTTCGCACCCTTTATTACGCATTTTTATTTTCGGAACGGACGATAATGCTTATCGTGTGATATTGCGGCGGCCGTTTTATGACTCCTCATAGTTTATTTCATTTTCCTCGCGCATTTTTTTCGCAAAATGATGTATATTTTGCAAGCGATAAAGAAAACCCTTGTGTGAGAAATTGCGAGCGTCGTGTAGAAGAAAAACGCGAAAATGTGTCGAGTTTCCTTTTTGAATGCCGCCTATTTCGATGATGCGCTTTATCATTCGACTTATATCGCCGGTATAACGAGATATTTCCAAAAAAATATACAGATCTATTTATCACTGAATTTATTACCATTACCTCAACCACAACTTCTACATTACTTATTTTATCAACCCTCGTTTAAAGAGCGCTATTGTATTTAATAGCCCACTAGGTAATTATTAGGGGATTCGACCCTCGACCTAACTTCTATTTAGTGTAAATAATGGTGAGTTTAACTCGTTTTTAGCGAAATTCTGTTGCGAAAAATTTTCCATACAGCCAGGGATGAAACTTTCCAGTCGAAAATTCCCAATTGAAAAATAAACTCGAGTGTTAACGTCGCGTTATTTCAATTATACATCGCGTTTTAATTTCGCCTCCACTGAATCACGACGCGGCCCTTGAAGCCCCCGGCTCGCTCGCGATATAAAAACCGATTGGCAGTCCTGGTTGTGACGCAGTTAACATAAATAAAACGCGAAGTACACTCCAGCGCACTTTTATTGAATAAACAATTCTCGATGGAATTAAATTCATATTTCGAAAACGGATGTCCGGGATAGGTGAATGGCTGGGTTACATTGGAAATACTGTTGTGGCACGTTGCATTACTTAATTCGAGACCGGTCCTGTCTGTTTCAGAAATTTAAAAATATTGACAAATTCACAAATAATATTCACAAACAATGTGAATTGTGCGGGAGCTTTCGTTTTCCTACTGTGAAGTTTTTTATTGTCTCTTTAGTGGGTATTTTTCTTCCAGAATATATTCCTATTTCTATACAATAAGTAAATTATAAGGTTAGATAATGGAAGAAAATTATAATTTAAATTAAGTAGGTAAACCTTCCATTTAGTAGATAATGAAAATAGCTACACTGAGAAAATCATTCTTATATTTTACATACATATTTAACCGTAGTTATATTTGTTTGTCTTTATACATTATTTTCATAAACACTTTTTATAACTAATTCGCAATATACATATGTATGTTATAATTTTTCTCGGCATCCAGCGAAAATATAAAAAGCATTATTAATCTTAAGAAACGTTCAAATTACGTTAAAACTACCTTCCACTCTCTATTTAATTCAGTTGCGGATGCTGTTCCATTTCATTTTTACTCTCGTAATTGCTTTTGCAAATTTCTGGCTGCCGCAAAATTTAATTTTACCAAATTAAATAGCATTTTTAATATTTTCATTCGGGCTCGACAAACGTTGGGTTTTTTGTCCACCGTTTTCAGTTGAATTATTGTTTATTAATACCAGCATATAAAACTAAAATGAATATCCTTTCACAAATATTCCAACCTATGTTAACAAAAAAAGCAGCTAAGCGAATAAGTTACGGGTAGCATAGTTACAGGGAAAAGTTAAATAATCTTTTAAATTAATGTAAAACGAAGTGGATATCCCGAAGATAATGTAAATATTAAAAATGCAAACATAATTCAATTGTAATTGAAGTGCAGTTAATGAAGAACGAAAACTACCCTACGAAATAATTTATGAATGGAAAAAAATCAATGCGGATTTTATACAACATGGCAACAGTGTTTCCAATACACGTTATTACCTAGGATACCTGTTACAAACATTTTAATCGATAAAGCATTCACGGCCTTTGTTGTAGGAAATATGAACTACAATAAATATAAAAATAAATTGTAAAAAACATAATTCTTTGTTGGAAAATTCGATGTACCTGGTTCATGAACGTGACTTGCCTATTATATTTAGTAATTTGTATGTAACTTACCTATACGTTTTCTGTTTTTGTAATTACAGTTGCTTATAAAAGTGTGTAGAATATTTTCATAAATATTGTTGTAGGGCTTACCTGTAACAAAAATAAAATTAAAGATTAGATGAAAGACTTTATAAACACAAGAAATAATATTTTTGTCGACATCGGAATATCTCATTTTAATTTTCCTTTAATAAGACTTCTCTAATCAAGCGGTATTCCAGGACCGAAAAATAAGCATTATTTCGCGGATTATACTTTTTTTTCTTTCCAATTTCTCGACGTTTCTCTACAGCAATACAGAAATTCCTGGAAAAAATTATATCTCGCTGATTCCACTCGAAGCTTAAATATTTCCTTACTCGGAGAGATATTTTCTGGATTGGTTATCATCGCTCGATGGCGGTGCCGGATTGCAAATTGAAAAAATAAATAAAACGTGGCCCGGAAAATCAACGATACAACGAAATTGAATTTGATAGAAAATTTTATTGTGAATATTATTTTTAATAGGGATCGAATATAAGGATTAGTTTACTAATGATTTATTATGCTTCAATACTTTAATACCCAGCTATAATAATTTCTTTGAATCATTCAATTCAAAATGTCAGAAAATAAATATTGTATATTAGATTCTTCCGGCATTCCAAATGAAAAATCTTCTCAAACAGTTGTTACACAATAGATGTAGTGAGTTCTGAATTTTGCCGGATTTTTTTGTTCGAAATCGTCCACGAATTCCGGGAGATATTGAAAAAGTTTCGTATTATTCGGAGATATTTTGAAATGTCGATGAGATGTAGTCCGATTTACAAATAGGAAAGAAATATGTTAGATAAAATTATGAAGAATTATCAATAAAGATACGCTATTTTTTCAGAAAAATATTATAATAGATTAAATTATATGGCGTATACCCAGTGATTTTACATCCTTAGTAAAATTTCGATGCACATAGTTAAACGAATGGACTATAAAGTAAGTATTTGAACGATGATGGAATTTCTGTTCTCTTTTACAACGTGCTTTGGATTTTCTGAGAAAAGTTTCGGATTGTTCGAAATTAAAGTTTCAGGAATTAAGTTATTTTCGTTCGGTTCCGTTTTATTTCTTGCTTTATGTAAACCAAAAGTATGTCTGCTTGGCTCTTTAATTAATCTATTAAGAGGTTAGTTAAATAGCGTAATAACGAGAAATAAGATTTATGACAGTTATTGAATTCGACAGCAATTAGAGTTTTCATAAACAATAAATTGCATTGCTCGTTCTCGGGTGTTAAATTTAGCAGGAATTCACTGTATCACATGGACATCCGTATCAGTGAGTAATGCCATTAATGCCGCGAAAACTTTGCAGAAACGGAGCCATAACGTACGCAGGGTTAACATTCCGACACTTAATTGCCAAATGAATCTTAATTAATCTCCAAGAACTGAATATGTATTAAGTTAAACACGGACTATATTCAGACGTCTCTAATCTATTCTCTCCACTAGCATGTTGACACAATAACTTCCTCCAGTTCCTAGGCACAGCCGACATAAACTTTTGTTTGCTTTAGAGCGGTTTATTAACTGCACTGTGTGCGTAGGATCTGAACAGCCTCTGATTTTATTTGTTTACTTCAAAACATCGAAACCTGTCCAAACAGGTTCATATAAATCAACCATCAAATGAATAAAAAAAATGCTTCAATTAGATTAATCGATTAAAAAAATCAAAAGAAATATGGCAAATAAGCAAATAGCGCAATTTCCAATTCATCACTAATAGCTAGAACATATTTTGGAGAGGCGCATTTTTGGTAATAATCTCTTCCGTCGACTCGTCATATTTCCCGAAATTGATTTCCATCTATCTTTCCGCGTAATCATCGTCATTCTAGTCGAGCGAACGTTTAATGCAATATTCAGAAAACTTTCCCCTCCTCTAATGGACATCGAAACGAACAAATAAGCAATTACTGCGGAACAGTGGAAATTCGAGGGTGAGTTTTCTTGACGGCGGGCCTCGCCATGAACTCCTCGACGGAATCGATATTCATCGCGAATGAGTCACGATACTTCGGCGAACCGAGCGCAGCAGGAATTTCGAGTTTCGCTCGATGAATTGAATTCCGAAAAGGTCGCGCTTTTCGATGGAAAATAATCGGAAAAATAAAAAATACAGAATGGGGTGGTTTCTTCCACTTAAGTGGCAAACACGCGGAAAACTTAGTGCGAAAGTAAAGTTTTATTTGAATCAAAATTTGCTCTTTCTCTCTACATTATTCGCTGCAGAAGCAGTATTTTTCATGCTATTCAAGTATGTTTAAAAGAGAAAAATTTGTATTTGTGCGTGTGTTTGTTGTATGTAATTTCATTGCAATTTCATTAACATTAACATTTCTTTCACTAAAACTGTAGGTATATTGAGTTAGAGCTTCCTGGTGAATTTTCCGTCCTGCTGTTGGTGATTTTTCGTTCGGCAGGAAAGCTCGCTCAGAAAAGTTTTCCATTATCAACTCTAAGCGGTGTGTTACTTGTCAGGAAGGCAATATTAATGTTTGGTTGCGGCCATAAAGCAAGGGAGAAGTTGTTTTTTTTGTGGATCTGGCGGGCGATTTACAGGTACCTATTTATTTTTACAGGATTTTCAATAAAAACGGAGTCCTTTTGATGCGGGTTTTAGAACAAAAATTCCAATTTATTTTTGTTATATTTCAGTTTCATTTATACCGTATATTTTATTTTCACTTTTAATTAAATAAAATCGCAAAATATGAGAAGTGATCCATTTCGTAATTCGTGGGATTTAAATACTAAATATATTCCATTTTTAGAACGAGCAAATACAACCATATTAAAAGTTATCTATTTTATTTATTTTGCATTCGAAAATATCATCTATTTTAATAAAATTTCCTGAACATCAGTAGGGCTTTCCACATTGCGTACTTTTTATTTCAGGAAACAATAAGTCATCTCCTTTCGCTTCTATCCCCTATATGTCCTTTTCTTTCAAACGCTGCATACATGCAAATTTACTTAGTAAGCTTCCTGCTGTGTGCAGAAATTTTTTACTGCCAATTCAATCAGAAATCCCCTCATCTCGGAGGATTATTTACTTTTTTTTAATACAATGATTAAAAGTTAAAATCAGGAAAGATCATATATTTTTTTAATAGCACACACTGCATTTTATTCTGAGTGTGATCAAAGCGATTTCAGCGCATTCGATCGATAGGTTTCGGACGTAAATAAGCCAATAGATCGTAATAATTGTCAAATATAAACTGAATGTTAATGGCCGGTCCTCGGCTTCCTGCAAATCGTCCTGTTTGAACTGAAAATCAGTTCTATTAATCTGCGTAATTAAATCTTTGTCAGTTGATTCCAGCAAATGCATGGATTATCAGAAATGATTAGAGCAAACATGTAATGAACGATGCCTTCGAATATAATCGATTTTCATTGTATTTGGGACTTAAAGAATGTAAATAATTACATTAGAATTATAGAGTATTTTATATGATAAAATGTAACAAAAATTGCATGGATTAGTAATTAAATGAAATTCAATTTTTATTTTCGTTCCAACGCTCGTAAATAGCGACAAACAAACGCCCATCCTTTTAAAAACAATCACAATTCACTAAAATAATAACGTTCAGGCGTTTTATAGGGCAATCCGATTATTGTTTTATTTTCGCCGATGCGATATTTTTGCAAAATTCACTTTGCAGTTTAGAATTAATTATTCGATAAAACGAAACGAACCGTCAACGTTCGTCCCTTGATAGAAACGAGAATGGCGAATTAATATTGTTCAATACTGGGTTAAATTCGGATTTAGTAACAAGGAAAATTAACAAATAAAATTTACCTATAAGTAGATATTTTTATTAGCTTTTACTACACTTGAATACTTGTACAAAATAATACCCTTATACAGAATAATACAAAATTATTATTTATTACATATACGCTTACTGTTCGTAATAATAAAGAATATGTTACTCATATAGTTACTGTTAATGGTTGATTTCTAGTGGGTAATAAATAATAATGCAGTCTCTAATGATTTGAATATAGTACAATATTAGGTCAAAATATTTTTTGTGTCACAAATTACGAAAACCCATATATTTGGAAACGTCAGATATTATTTACAATTAACGCAGTAATCGATGCTGCTTTGTGATGTAGCGAATGCGATCGCTTTATGTTAACTCAATTTTACTTTGGGGTCGTTACGTCGATTTCGAATTTAACTGCAACCGAAACCGTAATCGGAAAATTTATGATTTTATGGCATTTTCGAGCAATTTAAAAAGAATTTAGTTCGAATTGTACGTCGTGCGGCGCATGTTAATCATTTTCGAAATAAATTTAGTATGCGAACTTTTCTGTACCTATGTTATGTTATGTCCGTTACAAGGCTCGGTTATTAAATATTATTTTAACTCAATAAAACGTTGTTATACCTACTGTGAAATTTCAATTACGAGGGAATTTATAGCAAATTAATTAGAATTTATGAAACGATTTTACATACGATACATTTTACAACGTATTTGGAAAGTCCTTTGTAATCAATATAAATTGATTGTTTAAAAAATTTACAATGTGAAAAATGTTTCATAAAAAGTTTTTTATAGCTTATTCATAACTTTTGTAAAAAATATTTTGCCTACACCCTTTATCAACCTATTCTATCGCCATATTTTACCTATATTGTGTTAGTATAATATACCAACAGTCTTTTCTAAATTTAGATTGCGAAAAACTCGTGTGTTACAACCTTGAAAACGGGTTGATTTTCAACGGCATTTTCAATCGACCTCGGAAAACTCAGGATCGTCCGCCTCGTCGAATATCCGTATAGTTTCAACTAAAGAAATAAGAAAATTCTTTTTACGACGCCGTAATGTTTACTGGAACGTTTTAAACGTTTTCACAGTTCGTTAAAAGCCGGAAACGCCCGCTAAATCCGAGTATTGATATTTTAAAATCCACTTAGAAAAGTCCGGATTAATTCCAGTAAAATGTTGTTCGGAGCGGCCATTAGACTTTGATTAAAGATATTGTTCGAAAATAATCCCATTAAATACGGAGTCAGATTAGCAGTAATGGGGTATTTAAATTTCTTATTTGCAAGACTCTCTCTTAACAATTTTAATAGATTTACTTCAATGTTGGACGGTGTTTAGCAGGAAAAATTATTACCTAATTAATGTTACTTTATTAAATTTTGCGTGCTTTGAAATTATGTACCTATTTAAAAAGCTTGTAAGTACTGGGAAAAGACATTTTTTATGCCTTCTTAAAAAAACAGGAGATTACTTTGGCATAAATTATCTGAATAAATGAATAAGATTAATAAAAATGGAAAATTCGTGCTCGTATACACAGAATTTCCGTCGGTGTATTCATAGCTTTGACGATCATGAGTCCTTTGCGAATGGCAAAGCTTTTAGAACAAAGTAACCTTATTCACTGACCCAGTTTAGATAACCATAAATAATCAATTGATTGAAATAAACTCCGACGATGTGCGAACATTTTGAAAGCTTTATAAAGGAATAAAAAAAGGTGTCGACATTATTCTGTGTTATAAATAGAATATTATAGGATATTACGCCAGTAAAAGCTGAATTCATTATCGTATACTCTGCACTCATCTTCATTATCAGTTCTCTACTGTCTTGTTAATTTTTCATTCTCACCTATTTGCCTTTGGTTTCCAAACCAGCTATTATTTAACAGGTCAAAACGGCGTCCTTTCCATAAAGGATCGAGCTCGGGGAGAGCGAATTGCGAACCCCTCTCTTTCGGGATTTTAATTCGCATAAATCAAGATGGAATCGATTCGGTCCGAAGCAGAAATCGCTAACGAGAATAATGATAATTGGAGTGTAATTCCCGATTCCGACTAATGATAAATAACCAAATAACCAGTTGATTGATGTTAGCGTCATAAAATTGGCAAGCTGTAATTATACCGTGTGTGCGATCCTTTACGCTCGGCGTCATACAGCGAGAGAGATATGGTTTTGCTCATATCATTATTGTAGCGTAACAATCCGAACATTCGATATACATATTTTTACATATCATCTATGCGTTGTTAGAATTTTAATTAATAATAATTTACGTTAAATATGAACTGGAAATTTTAATCAAGCTCATCAACACATCACTTTTTGTTACAAACAAAAATTGAATATACTATACGTTATCTACCTATGCAGTAGATAAAAAAATTAATTAAACTTTGAAATTGGAAACCCAAAGCTTCCCAAAGCTCCGAGCTTCGAGTAATCGTGGAATCGATACGAGAATGAAGTAAGTGTATTAAAATGAGCCAACCTTACAACCTCATTCCCTTTTATACGCACAAAAAAAACCAAATCATCATCCTAAAGATCCACCACTACATCAAGCCGACTTTTGATCATTCCGACCGTCAAAGCTCTCAAAACAAGTCAAAAATAGAGCGAACGCCCTCTCTCGGACCTTTAGTCGCGACTTTTTTGTCTTTGGGGCCATTCGCAAAAGGCACATCAAAAGAAACCTGTTTTAATTTTGCACCCAAACACAAAAGAGCCTACAGCTTTATCTACGGCGTTCGAAGCGATGCGACAGTAGATAAAAAAAGCTTGCAGGCAAGTACGACAATATCAAAAGTTTACCACGAAAACCGCGGAGATTATTAATTAAGATACATTAAAGAGGTACAAACAGATTATCTACTTAGTCGGTTCTTTTTATAAACGTATTGGTGTGTTAAATTGTAGAGGTATCATTTGCTTTATTAGTAAAGTTTTTTGCAAAGCTCGTAAAAGCTTACAGCTTGTTGCGTTCGAATTTTCATACTATCTTGTAACGGATTCGCAACAAACTAGAATTCAGCGATCAATCGTTTGGCGAAATTCCGTCGTCGAAACTTCCGTAATGCGAGTTAAGACGGCTTCTTTCGGAAGTTTCTCGCAAAGACTTCGTGGATAATTCGGAGTTACCGACCGAATTTTCTGCAATTTCATAACGATTCGATTATTCCGTCTTTTTTGAAAATGACAGTAAATTAGTAATTCTATGACGGTATAAAATTTAATCTCGAAGGAAAAATTCGTGATGACACGAGTGTAATTCAGGTTTTTTTTGGAAAAAAACTGGAACTCATTTTGTGGTTATATTATACCATTCGTTCGACGAACATCCTTATTATCCTTATTTGTTGCTTGTCCACATTTTTTTCCGCGTTTAAAACCGATTCGCAGTGACAACGAAAATCCGATTATATCTCACAATTTCGTCGGGTTTCTTCTACCTCCATTCTACCACCTTTTTTTGTTATTTAATAAGCGTTTAGAATTTAGATTACCGCATCGAAAGGATGGTTTTTGTCGAACGGGAAGGATGAAAAACGGGATCTGTCGGGCTATCCTTTTGAATTGGTTCCTGCTTCTTCCCTTCTTTTCCTGAGGGTAACGTTCGAGTTTCTGATACGTTTCGGATGAAATACGTTTTTATTAAGCCCTTATTGTTAGTTTTTTTGCGGTGTCTTTATTCATGTGCAGGTATATTTATTATGTGCACGAAAGTCGCTAACCAAACTGCTTCAAGTAAACGACAGAACTTCGTTAGTACCGCAAGCACACGATCGGGAGTATCGCAGATGGGTTATTGATTAGTCATTAGAGCAGCCCGATCTGTCGAAAACGTTACGATCCCGTCCTTAATAACGCTTATTTTCCAGGAAGAAAACGGCCAGGGAATTCGATAAGAAACCGAGCAGGTACAGGAGATGTTATCCGATTTTATTGAAACATCTGGTGATTTGCTTTCAACGGGCGCGGAAAAAGTATCTATATAACGTTAATAGAAATATATATCTTTTGAAATATCCGTAATTTTCCACCGTTTCAGTTTCTATAAAAAGAAAATTTTCAGAATAATGTTAAACGTACGTTTTGTTGAGTATTAGGTACCTTACTTGGAAATAATTAGCAGTGTTTAATTATAACAATTAAATATTAGAAATATTATAGGTATCTACATAATCAGTACTTATAACTTTCTGGAAAGTTCATGGATTAAATTTTGCCAATCTGGATTTGCCAGCACAGTTTTTCAAAAATAGAGTGGGTATTGCACTGACCTGATAACAGTTGTAATGAGCTTTCGATTCTCGTCCCAATAACCCTCAAATTTGAGTGGTATGAACGAGTGAACTGTTCACCTGTTACAAAATTTCCATTCCCATTTTTGCGTAGGGCAGTACACGTGCCGACCCTCTCTTTATTGTCGATTTTACTTTTCGCCGTCGAAAGCCCCACACGCAGTCAAGTTAAATTACACTCGGGTTAATTAAAGTTCCCCGGTCGGTGTTTACGCGACTCGTGCATATCATTTATACACGAAACACCATCGGACGATAAAGTTTACGACGACCATCCCCAATCGAGGCAATTATAAAGTGCGAAATTTCGCCGGAGCTTTTTCAAAGCGCCCTCTAAATGACTTAGATGGGAAACGGAGCGGTTTTTTTTATATTTATTGCGTTTTCGCTCGTTTGCACACGGTGAATGCCAATTGAATTTGAAGCATTTTATGAAAGTTTTCCACTCGTTTTAATTGTCACTGAGGGGTTATTTTACCACGTGTAATGGATACGTTTTTACTTCAAATCGATAGACAGTGTAATCGATTAAGTAAAGCAGAAAAAAGAATAAGATATTGTGGAAATAATAAACTTACCTGCGTCATTAAATATTCTCGTTGATTTGAGAGTGTAACAGCGCCCGGTTAACTAATTTCCTTCGAAATTAATACTGCAATAAATCGTCGACATAGCTGTATATTTCGTACAAACCATCTTGGCGTCAGACAGTGCAGAAGGAGTTCGGGAAAGATATAAAAATGACAAAATACTGCAGAAAACCAGAACGAGGAAAATACAACAAGAATTTTCAAATATGATAAATGAGTTTAATTATTTTTAAGTGGAGATAAATCGAAATTCGTTCTTGTACTATTCAAGTTATAAATGATTTTCGATTCGGTTTTAAATGATGGGAAAATAAATTCTAATCTTAACTGGATTAGAAAGTTAGATTAACAAAAATAATTTTTCAAAATTTTGGTGGATGCGCCTAATCCTCCACCATTGTTTCTCAAACAAATTATTTAGATAAATTAGAAATTACTTGTACATTTTGTCGAACATTTGGCTCTTCTACTAATAGAAATAGGTCAACTTCAGAGCTTTAACAAATAGGTTAAAGTGGAATCTAAAAGTCCAATCTACCGGACGAGGTTAATTTTGGTTGACCCGGGTACTCAAAGTACATTAGTTATGCTGCATTTACTTAACGGGCCGGACGTTTCGGAAAACGCCGTATTTATCAAGCCAAATTAGGTTTTTTGGCTTAATTACGTTGGAAATCATTCTTGGGGAGGCTTGGCCTGAGGGAGTTCTTTTTGCTGAGGTTCGAGGCCAGTTTGTCTTTGTCACCGCTAATGAAACTTTCTTGCTTTTCAGAGGGGTTTCCAGTCCATTCGCTTGTGTAGCGGTGGGTTTATTTAATACAATATTTACATACAAAGAAATCAGTTCTTTTGCGTTGATTTCGTACGTAAATAAATAATTATCAGTGTACCCTACTACCTCTACGCCTATAATAAATTCAGTGTGGAGTAATAAGCGTGTTGTCGATGTGCAAACTCAGCTTGTAACGTAATATTAGTCAGTTATAGCAGGTAACCGCAACGCATAACCTCAGCAAAGGAGTTACCGATTGAACTCTAGGAGTGCTCCATAAAATTTAATCGAAATTTCACTATGTCATTACCCGCAGACTCCGGCGAACGAATTTTCGTGTAGTCACTTTAAAAGTTTCATACGCCTGTTCTAATTCCGGAAATTACGTTCCACTATAATTTCTAGTGGAAATTACTACTGTCATACTACACGGAATATCTATATCTCTTTTACATAATAAAAGGTACGGAAAATTGTGGATGCAATATGTTGCTTTTATTTTGGCGGAAGCGCATACTCCTCCACCATAAATTTAAATATTCGCCATTTTATTTTCGAACTTTTAACTTTTGCTTAAAATTTTGATAAATTCTAATTCAAATATTCATGCTTCAACTCCGTATTTGTAGAACGAATGCGCAATATTTAAAAATATGACCTATTAAACTTTAAAAATAATTTCGGAGGTTTGTGTGTTTTATTGATGAGTAAATATACGGAGTTACGACGGTTCCTCGACCTGTATACGTTTACGAATTTTAATTAAAGTTTCGGACTGAATTCGCTTACAAAAACAAATCGCTTGCAGAGAGCGTTTTGAAATATTTATCACGAGTGTAATTTCTTCGGATGGTTCACATGGAATTCGATTTTTGAATTATTAAAAACCCTTTTTCATTGCTTATTTGCTCGGAACCTATGAGATTTTTTAAATAATGCGATTTTTGGATAAAACATAGAATTTATTTTTTTAGAATTTATAAACCATAAATTTTGTAAATGTTTTTAATTATCTTGTTCTAAAACATCTTCAACTGAAGTGTAAAGATCTTGCTCGTTCATTTGGTGCTTTTTCTCCAACTCCACAATCGGCACGACTTTAACCAATTTCGGTATTTTCATTTTACCTATTTCTTCCAATACCTCGGCTTTGAAGTTCGGCGTGTGATTCTTAGTTCTCATTCTAATGAACACAGTCAGTTTACTTATAATTCCCAGATATTCTTCTTTAGTTGTTGCCCGTTCGCTGATCCTTCTTTCGATTTCTCCGCAGTCAAAGTCGATGTTGGTCCCCAATTTGAAAAGCTCCACGTTAAATCTCTTGATGACGCTCTCCCTCAACTTCTGAGTCCTCCAGCAGCTATCGCCGCTCATCCCGAAAAAACTTTTCTGACAAAAATTGTCATCAATGTCAATGAAATTTTTATGTCTCAAATCCTCCTTTGGAAGGTTATTAGCTCAATTAGACTTGAGGTTTTTTTTCAACCAATTTTTTATTGAATGTACGTCTTATGCGGGCGTACAGTTCGAAAAATTGTCTTCAAATACGCCGGGTTTCATTGTATTAGCTATATTGTATACTTTCAAGTCTTTGATAGACGGAGATGGCAGTAAATCTTCGAATAAAGCCGATTAACGTCTTCAAAATCTCCTTCGGTTCTCTAACCTTTATAAATTGGGTTTTGTAAAAAGGAGTGCGAACATCGAACGCCGTAGAATGCCTGATAACGGCCATATTGTCGACGTCCTACGTTTTATAAAAGAGTCTCGGTACATCCGTCTCAGCATTGACAAAGACTAGATTAAAGTTGGGTATTCCAGACCGGCTAGAAATTAGATTTCATAGCAATAAAGATTCCGATTTTTGACTCCTAATTGTAATGCTCAAATTCATTTAACTTCTAATGCCAACGAACAATTATTTATGTAGCATAAAATAATTGCTATAGCCTTGTTCGCGCTTTACATAAAATGCCGCCGGTTCGGAGCGTAGAGACAATTTTACGGCGACAGAACGGTTACCTAATTGATCAATTGCCGTTCTCGCTTCCTGCAAATGACGTCGAACTTGCCATCCTTTAGACGGAAAGTCTTAGAGAGGCGCTAACAAACACTCTAAAACACTCCAATTACTGCGCCAATGGAACGCATTTCGCTCAATTTACTCGGAAAATTATACGGTTCATCGGCTGTACATACAGGGTGTTTGATACCGATTAAATCTCATACCATGTAATGATAGTCCTTTGACTACGAGTAAAGTGAGATAAACCAATTGATCATGTTATAATGGTTAACTATCCTCCCTTCAATGTTTTATGTATTTGTTTTAAACGCGAAGTTTATTCACAGACCGAATCAGATTTGCGTGAAAAAACTTCAACCAACTGTTTGTATGTGAAAATAAAAGTCTTTCAAAAGAATCGTGCGAAATAAAAATAAAGTTTTCTTGTCAAAACTGGCACGTGTAATTGACTTCATGTCCGAAGTCGGGAAAAATTACGACTGTCGTGGTATTACAAAGAACTGACGACGCAGCACTGAGGGCGAAGACTGATTGCATTTCCTGTTTTGTGGCATTCGTAAGAAATTTGTACCGATCTTTTACAAAGAAATTATGCGGACATCGCTTACCTATCAGTATTCAACACAAATAACTAATATGTGTAAAATTAAAACGTGTTTAAAATAATAATACACAATGGACGAAGAGTTTAAATAAGGTAAGAAGAAGGTAAGTTTAAATGAGATAAGAAGATTTCAAATGGATAATTTTCAAATGTTAATCACACTGTAGTTGGTGAAAGAGAATTTCTTCGTAAATTACATAAATATACGCGTCTTATCCCTTCGATTTCAGGCTAGAAGGGGGAAACACGAAGCCATAATTTTAGGGGAATTTTTGTAATTTGAAACATTATTTATAAGGGTTAAGATGACGACCCATTGAAAGATGAAGAAGTGTAGCGTCTGGTAATAATCTGTTTTCCTTTGAGGTTTCAGTCCTTTAATATAAGGAAACTTCTGGAGAAATTATCTGCTTGAAAGCATCAGATAAGGGTAGTTTGGAAAAAGTTTGTTTGAATTATACGCAACATTTTTCCGTAATGTATTTGTAAAGGAATGCAATCTTTTAAAACGTCGAATGTACAAATTTAAGAGAAATATACAAAGACTTTCGGGATGGGTTACTCGCAACAATCAGAATTTATTTTTAGGCATTCTTTCGGGGAAAGCACAACTTCCACGTATAATGGAAAAATTACCAAAACGAAAGATTTTCGAGTGCGTATTGTTCCGCACCCTCTTCGAACAATTGCGCTTCGGGTCTCTCAGAACGCGAATCATTAGCAGTCTTTTCCGCGTTGAAAGTCGAGTCGGTCGAGGACCGGCTGAAGTGACGCGATGAAAAAATTCCCGGAATCTCTGTCTTCCGGCCGAGAAGCCACTTCGGCGCTTTCCGAGATCGGTGTCACTGGAATGGCAGTTGAAGTGATATCGTCACGGTTACGGTTCCCTGCATGCGAAGTCTAAGGGCCGACCTAATTTGAACTAAGCGAACGAAGAAAAAAAAAGATGAAGTGCCAATGAAAATGCCGAGAGCAGGAGTCCCGATCGAGAGCGAACCTTTTCTCTGGATATAAGAATCAGCACGAAGAGATGAACTATTCCGTGGGAAATGGAAACTACGATTTAAACGTCACTCTCTGTCAACCCCTTTTGGGCGAACGGTAGAGCGAAATTAGCTGATTATACAGAAATTACGTAGATATCCGCTTTAATATCAGAAATTGAGGCAATCGCTAATGCCATTGTTAATAACAGGTCAGCGCTTCGCGTCAGCAAAGGAAACAGATCGACAACATAATTTATGCACTTTAACATTGTCGCTTTAACCAGGTTCGCAGTAGGTAAATTGAAAACGACTAATTAAAACTCATTCGATATTAATGTTATTGTAATAGCTACTTGGAGTACAAAAAAATTCCCATTAGGACCGTTTTATAAGCGACGAAAGATTACAAATTTTCAAACGGAACAGACGAAGACCACCGAATTCATCAGCGTATTAACCGCAAACAAAGGAGTCAGCGTCCGCAGTCATATAAAACGGCTTAACTGTGAACTCGCCCCTTCGCGCTAATCCGAAATGGGACACATTATTGGGCTTCGCATAATTCTTGTTTAGCCTTCCTTTTTTTCCGAGCCGTCACTGTTCATAAAAATCATTTCGAGAGTATCTAATGCCCTTTAATTAAATATGCGAAGTGACGGGGAAAAAACGGAAATTTTCCATCAATGCCACCCCATTTTTTCAGGGATTGTATAAGAGGATTTATTGGTGTATTCAATTCCACTCTCTTTAGCGAGTCGAAGATGTTTTAATAAGGGCGATTTCGTGAATCTTTTTATTGTCAATTGGTCAATCACAATTAAATTAATATTGAAATGTAAAGGTATTATTGGATTAAGTCTCTTTTACGTTTCGAAATACAAATTAATGTTGTGTGAAAAATCACTGAAAATGTTAAATTATAACCAGTAAAACGTATAAAAAAAGCAAACACGCAATGTTTCAAAAAGAATGCGAGGTAAGATGTACATTCGTGTGTTATTTTATTACAATATAAAGAAACATCTGACCCTCATAATAGCAAAAGTGTTTCGTTTGTTATTACAATGGCAACTTTCCTGTTGTGTTCGATTATTTCCATCTTTATTGCGATTGCCTTCCTTCCTCGTATCGTTGGCTGTCTGGTTATATCGAGGATGCGGTATACTTCTGTCTTTTTCTGACGTGGGAAGCGACATTTGTGGGCATGTATATTCGTTATTTCTGTACCTGACCTGACCATCTTGTATGGTTGACTGGCAGAGCTCCGAACAACACCTGTTCGAGGCGTTTTGAAATTTTTTAGTTTCGTTAATGGACGTTAACAATTTTGCTTAAAGAAACTAAACAAACCGCGTAGGTAAACGAAATATTTTTTTTATTCAAAACAACGACATTCAGTTTCAATTATTGCGTGAACAATAGAACGCAAAATTCAACCCCCGAGTTTCCTAGAGTGAAAGGAGCCCGTAATAGCATCGTAGGTTTTTCTACCTTTTCGCCGTAGAAGTCGGAAAGAGTCACGTAAGTGGTCTATTGTTATGCAAATAATAAAAATATGGAAATAGTTCGGGCGTGGGTTTCGCGTTACTTTTACATGCTGTTTTCCATTTTTCTTTAAGCTCTCGCTCTCCATTTAAAATATGCAAAAACCCGGCTTTTAGGTCTTTTGGTGGCCTTACCCGAAGGATAATTTCGGATACCCGTCAGACCACGTTTACAAAATCTGCAACAAAAGCATTATTCCAAATGGACTGCACGCATAAGGTCTCACGGGAATAATACATACATATCTAATAAATTAATTCACCCAAATTGACAACTATTATTATTTCGTATAACAACACGCACCTGTTATTCCACAGGGTACAAACAGGTACACAAATTCTATTAATATGAACATTGGGAGAAATCTGCAGCAAGGAGCCTCGTTCCGTAGGTGTTCTAATAGCATGGAAGATAAGAAAAAGAAAATAGGATATATCCGAGACGTTGTTAATGATTTGCATTCAGATCGGCACGCCGAAACATGCTCGGCAGTTAGTAAAACTCCGGGAAATAAACGGAAACGTGATGAAGACACGTAGGACCTAAATGATGATACCGGCACCGAAAACTGCGTCACGCCGACTCGGAGCCGGTTTTAACAAGTCGGAAAAAAGGAATGAATTTCAAGCGTTTGTTTGTCGTACAAAAAGCCCCTATAGATGTTCCGAATAGGGATTATTTATTTAGACGACTAAATAAAAGGAATGTATTTCTATTAAATATGGCCGTATGCTAGAAGGTATCTTATAAGAAAACAAACTGAGAATAGGGAAATATCCAGTAGGTACTCTATCCATTCTTATCTTCTTCGTTATCACATGTGTTGTCTGAATATCAATTATTTAGATAATTTATTTAAACCCTTTATCTACTGATTATTGGTTACATAAGTCATAACTTTTAAAAATTATATTTTTTATTCAGTGTAGTTATATAGCTATTAAAAAACCAGCAATTAAGAGAAGAAAACGTGTTTAAAATTATTGACAGTGGAATGTAGATTGATTATTGAAATATCGACATTTTTAATGCTGATGACTAATTCCATTTAACAACTTAAATTCTACATAATTGCAGCTGCACGATTGAATTCTATAAAACATATTGAATTCATATCAGAATTTACAGCACTTGAAACGAATTATTAACTGCATCAACTTTTAATAGCTTACTTATTTAAAATGCTCGAACAATGCATTGTTTTCGTAGTTAAAATGCAGAGAAGTGGATTGTTTGTAAACCAATCCCAAACAACGATAGTTAAATTAGGCAGATACCTACCTATAGAAGAAATAATCAACTTTAGCAAACATAACTAAAATGCATACAGCACTGTTAAATTACATTTGTCGAGGTCGTTGGCTTATCTAAGTAAACACCGACCCACCTATGGATAGGCAGTATGCATCTCTCTTGGGCGCGATTATTTCTAATACGAGCAACAAAATGAGGAGTTCGGGCGCAATTCGCTGACTCCAAACAAAAATACTGATGCGTAAGACAGGCGTGTTGAATGGAGTCTCGATCTAAAAAAAACACTACCGACAGGAATAACTCAACTGGATAACGAGCTCTCGTGTTTGGTGTGTGGCAAGTGGTTCTCGTAAAAATTATCAGGTGATAATTGTATGCTCGTCGGGGAATTATTACAATTAAGCACGTCGCTTTGATTTGCGCATCTTTGAGTAGTCCCCAGTGTGAGGTAATCCCACGGTTTGTTACATGTGTTCATCGATTGCACGCAGATCTTATTATGATCATCAATTTAACGGAGTCTGTTCAAAATTTGTGGGAGAAGAAAGTAGTTTGTACAAGCAGAAGGTGTTTTCTATTTAGTCTTCTATTTTTGTCTATTAAATAATCCTATTTCTTGATATATTTTTGTTTTGGTTGGGCGTAACTTGTATTCTTTTTTTATTCTTGTAGCTTGTCAACTCTGCTATTAACTTAATGTATTGGGGTTTCTTAGTATTTTTGTAAAAGGTTTATTATTGGCAGTTGAATTAGTTTAAAACAGAACTTAGTAAAAATATTATACCGTTTAAAATTTGTAAAGGAAAAGAATTTTAGCTGTTTTGAAAAATGCGCACGAATCAAAAATTATTGAAACTTTCGGGAAACAAACTACAGGTGTAAAAATTAAAGTTTTATATCAAACACGAAGTCAGAGAGTGCCTAAATAAACTACATAGTTCCAAAATTTGTGTGAATTTCTAAATTTACGAGAAAAGTCGCTAGAACCGCATGAAAATTAGAAATATTTAGGTCATTTAAGCGCACGTTTAAACAAATAAAAACCATGATGTAATTCGATTCCCGAACAGAAAACCAACAAATCGACGACACCGGAGCCTAAAGTGGAACACCTACTTCCACAAAACCGAAAAACGTACACAAAACATCGCGAGAAAGGACTTTAAAAATCAATGCCCGTCCGCGCTCTCTTCCATCAATTTCTTTGTTTCGCACACAAACGCACGAAAAATATTAATTCTATAGACTCACCGTGGTCTCCTCGAGGATGCCGCTCAGCGTCAAAACGGCGCACATTAACGTCGGTAAGCGGCACATTTTCAAAAAAAAATTATCCACTAGTTTAAACGAGTAACACACACACTGTCCGATGTATTCGAACACCGCTAACTCGGTGCTTCTTGGGTGGATTCACGAATCACTACTGATCGCAGCTCCACCTACCGGTTGTGAAGGACGCACGCAAGCGCTGACTCAGTCGAGAGCCGTTTTGGGATTCGAATGGGACTGAATCGATCGCTGGTTGTGGTATAGTGTGGTTCAAAAATTACTTTCGAGGAATCGTCACAACGGCCAAGAAACTTACCTAATTTACTAAAACTCGTTCATTGATAAAAGTTTGATAGTTTGCTGGTGTAATCGCAATGGGATGTGAAAGTATAGATAAAGTTGTTAGGCATTGACAAAAATGGTAAAGATCAAGAAAGTGGTAATTGAAGCATGGTGGGAACTACTAATTCCATGACAGTTGCTGCATTGTGGGAATTTGTTGATCCTATTAGAAGTATTATAGTAATTTTGAATGGTCAAACTTTTCATCTTATTTCTGTGCTTGAAATAGTTAATAATGAGAAATCCCCTTAGAACTTTTTTGAGTGCATTAATTAAATTCTTGTACTTCATTCCTTCGTTCTTTCTCATTGGAACTTCCACGCTTTACGGTTTTTTAACACCACTGGTTGATTTCTTACTATCCAAATTACTCCTTTCAAAGAGATTCCCAGAGATTTTTCAACTGTTGACCTCGGGTCTTTATACGAGTTCTTGGCTTTCTCAATCTGATCTGGTGATTTTAATTTGATAAACTATGGAGGATGAAAAAATGGAAATAAAGGGATTTTATGTAAATGTGGTTTTTAAAATAACGGCTTGGAATAAGAAGAGGTAAATTCGCAATGATTAATTTTGACTTTTTTCACTTCTTCACTGCTGAAACGCGGCTCATTACCCAAACAACCCCGATATTTTCTAGTTAATTGAATTTCCACTGGCGCAAAATGTTTAAAATGCCACGTTTCGGCTTTGTTGCCTCGTTTTTCTTGTTTTGCTGTTATTCTATCATTATTTTAAAGCTTCTGGCAGTGCTCATCAATCTCGAACTGTTGCTCTCGTGCACCATCGCTATATAACGACCCTTTTTTAAGCTTTTCAGTAAATACCCCGAATCTGAAAAAAAATCGGAAAAAATTCGCTTTTAAAGCTTCGTATATGATCTCCTGTTCTATTATATTTCAACTAAACGCATAGGTTGGTATTTATGTCGTATTGTACATTTGTATTGTATAAAAGATGCTTCATTTGCCATTATTCCAAGCTGTTTTCTACCATTTTTCATTCTCTTTTCACGAAGCCAAAGTGCATATAAAGCTTGTCACTCCTACAATTTGTCTTCATAACCTATAGATACCGTGTAATAAATAGAAGAGACGAGATATTACTCGCAAATTACTAGAATATACAGGGCCCTATCAGCAATTTTGTAATTTTTTATGTCATTTTTCCTCGTCAAGTCACATGCATAGTAATAAAGACAACGTTATTAGGAAGCCGTCAGCACGGAAGTTTAAATTTCCATTAAAGTTCTTTCGACGTAAACAAAAGTTTCCCATTTTCCGATATGCCCCACAATCGATTCCGCCTCTATTTACAGCCGCCGGGACATTAAGAAATTTCAAAACTTAATTTGTTTCCCGGCGATGAGGCACGTGTTTCATTTTCCCGAGAAGCGATGTATAATGTATTCCAATTAAAAGTGTAATTCCTTTCCTGTAGCGAGTTCGAGAGTTTTCCGTTGTCTGCAGACTGCGTTACCGAAAACACCAATTGTTACAATTAACTTGATTTTCATGGAAAATGCAAGTGCTGGACTAAATTGTGTTCTAACGTGAGTTGCCAATTCCCGTTATCACTCTTACGATTGGGTATGTTTCGAGATGAGATTCAAGTATAGGAATCCTTTCAGGATCATTGTAAATTCCTTACATATTTTCTCTTTGTGCTTTCTTCAATTGAGTTAAATTTTTTATGCTCTACTCCGAATTTCGTATACATGCATGTGTTTTCCTATTTTCATGTAAAAATGATAAATGTATTAGGTAGCTAAATTTTCAAAATCCAAAATGCATAATTTTATCAACTTTATTTTACCAACATAAAAACTATAATTTTTGTTTTTGCAGATATTTGGCATTCTATGTTGTGGCCCTGGCGGTTTTTTGCGATAATTTGAATATTTTCATTGCACATAGCCAGGACTTTGCATAGTTTCGATATAATTTCGTTTGATACGGTTTTGGGGCGGAGAATTTAAAGTATTTAATATATTTACATTCTATGCTGAATTTGAAATTCCACTTTGCCGCGCCTGCAACCATATACATCGGTATAGTTGAAGGAAACAACTTTTGATGGATTTTAACTACGCCGGTTCAACCCGTTTCCTTCCACGATTTGCACCAAAAGCGCATGTTAACGTCAGTTTTCGCGATCGGATGCAATGTGGGAATAAAAAGCGATACAATTAAAAGGGAGCGCGGTCAATGAGTCACCGCCATCGCCGGTGACATGTCATTAAAGTGACTAAGTCCTTTCCGAATGGTCTGCCGAAAAAAGCAGGGAATGCCGAAGCAGGAGGGTCGGACCCGCCGACACGGCTGGATCAATGTAAGCATTCTTTCTTGACTGGGAACTTAACGGTCGCATATATCACCGGGAAGAGCGCTATCCGCAATTTTTCTTCAAGTATATATCCGACGTTTTCATTTTTCAGCGATTTTCCCGCGAGTGCATCAACTATGAAATATTCGCAGACACTTACTTCGCTCTTAAGCCGTTTCAGCGACGACTTCGCCGAGAGATTTTTTCATTCGAATTCCCATTAATTACCAACTCGAACTGTCCCGACATTTTCGCAATTTCATTTATTTCCTGTACAATTCAACTTCACCAATTCCAATTACTCCAATTAGCAGCGGCAATGTAATCGAATAAATTCATAAACGCACCGAGCAATTTCGCAGGATCTCTTCGGCCAAGACCGGCCCATTTCGAAGGGGCACAGTAGTCACATCGGCGAATCGATTGCCGGTCGCTTGGCAACGCTGCACACAAGGCGCCGACGTTGCGTTCGTCGCGACGCCTTGGTCCGTAGTACACCTAAGATTTCCCACGGCGTCAGTATCGGCGTTAACAATTTTCTCTGCCACAATCAACGAGAAATTGGTATTTATACCAGAATTTATTTTTTTTGTATAGTCTTCTAAAGTAGAGGCAACGTTGCAAGAAAGTATAATAAAAAATATAAAATTGATTTAAAAAACCTGTAAATATGATAATATGAAAAACCTGAAGATGGAACAGATGGGATATTAAAGGAAGGATAATTCAGGATTTTTATATTTTTTTTTCTAATAAAACGAAGGAAACTAGAATGTACGAATTTATTAGTGGTTAATCTAAACTAATTTTGCATAATTTAGTGAAACAAACATGCAATTGAATACTTAAAAAGTGAATATTCAAAGTAGGTAATTCCGTGGTGTTTTGATCAATAAACATTTCAACAACCTTCTCTCGATTCTTTAGGGAGGTCGAACAAACCGCAAACTTTGTTCGCCGGTATAGCTTTGTCTGTAACAAGATAATTGTATTATAAAAAAAACCAGTAAAAGATGGATCTGAAAAAAATAAAATTACCTCCTGCAGGCCTAATTGGGTTTCCGAGGCAATGGGGTACATAAAGCAGAGAGTGAAAAAGGATCAGGAAGGTGAAAGCTTACGTGGTTTGAGAAAATCGCGCTGGTTGAATGGTAGATAATAAACTAATAAAAGGTTTTTCAGTTCTCCCATGCGCGGCAAAAGTTTTTAAGCAAAGCTGCGAGTTTACGTCGTCAAAGGAGAAATCCTGGAATCGCCGACAATATCGCGCTTTACATACCGTTTTGCATAATTATATCCTTTGAATAAATTTACATTCGAATGAATAATTACGATGTCCTGCCCCACCTATATACTCGGACGGCAACGAATGCATGAATAGTGGATATTCCGTACAGCTTGCATCCCAAGGGAATTCATTTTCCGCGACGTTTCAGTAATGTCCGAAAATCTGCTATAAATGGATTTGCAGCGATGCTAAAACACCCGTTATACGTTTTCGAGTTAAAAATATGTTGCATCGTAAGGAACTCCATGCGAGCCTCATAAATAAAACAAGCTCAGATAAAACTAGAAACTTCCTTTTATCTAAAGTATGGCAGTTTCAACGAGACGCATTATACTTTCATTGTTACTTTACGTCGAAATCTCGAAAGTTCTTAGACCCCGAGATGTACGAACGGTTTCGCGTAAGCCCGATTCGCCAGAATACGAGTTAAATATTACTAAATTGGGGTTACTTAGCATTGTGCGATCGCCGAATTTCTAATAGGCACCTCATTCTCTCCTGTCAATATTGAATGAAAGACACGAACGATAGCGGCTCAAACTTATGACCTCTAATCCTCAATACCCGCGCTCGTTAAGTCTGTGTAACTTGCGCTCCTAACGGTGCAATCATGGAAGTAATGCAGCAAGTACAACGCTAATCACTTGGCTTGAGGTTAGTGCAAAATTAATGTGTCAGATATACCCGACTAAGAAGCACCTATACGTTTTAATATAAAACGTGTCTGTGTAATAGCTCCAATAAATAAGTTTCCGGATAGATCGAAAATTAAATTGGGTCAATCACCGTACTTATAAGAGAATTTGTCATAATATCTAGTTCGCTTTAAATTTTAGAACAATCAAATTTCTGGAATCTTTAATGAAGTTAACACAAAGACGAATGTGCATCTCATCTTTCACGTTCGGCATTCAATCAGACGGATGTAAACTGCATTTGGAGCAAACAGTGGGAACGTATATACACCGTTCCGGGAAAATTGAATCGCTCAATTCGACGCCGCAAATTTATGAGATTGAGTCGAGCCCAGTGAGCTCCGGCAACTTCTGAAACAGTCAAATAAGGAATATGCATGCAGTTCGATTTGATTGGCGGATTATATGCATGCAGCTGTAGTCGCTGAACACATATTTTCGCGGAAAGAAAATCATTGGGAATATTGTTTGATAGGCGCGTTCGTATGAAGGGTGAAATTTAGTTGCAACGAATCGAAATGGAGGTATTATCGCGAATTGGCGATGGCGCTTCAAAATCTCTCGAATTTATCGCGCGTCTCGATAATGCAACGCAAATGGAATTTGTAATTTTACTTAAAAGCCTTTCTATGCAGCAGCGGAGCTCTTTTAATCCTTTTCATCTTTTTAAACACCAACAATTATGCTCTATCACGATCGCTTAAGCTTGAAAAGTAGAGTTTATCTACGATTTTTTCAATGGCATGCGCCAAGAGTTTGCCTAATAAACCGAGCGATTTATCCGAAATCCAACGTTGTATATCCATCCGGAAATATTCGATTTTATGGCTGTTTTTTGGTGCATATAAAGCTCAAAATCGTACAATGCACGAACCCATGTTCAATGACGTTACGGTATGACAAGCTTTTCTTTTTTTATGGCGAGTTCGAAAGGTCGGCTCGAAGGTTGAATCGTGCCAGAAGAACTGGATACCCTTGGGTCGCTTCTACCGGGGGATTTGGAAAGTAAGAGGACTTCGATTGCCGTAATCAATAAGGGGGTATTTTTAGACCGTCTGTTTTCCATGAGATTTTCATTTAGGCTACTAAATGGTAGACAGAACTAACGAAAAGCCTTCTATTAAACCCTTTTCAAACATACAACAATTTTTTATTTCACATAATGAAGATCCGAAACTTCAATTTCAAGTATATAAATCTTATTAAACCAGCGCAGTATTCGAAGCTAGGTAAATTCGGGGAAGTATTCATCGGCTTAATTACGCGTTTAATTTGGAACACACGCGATCGCCGTCTTAATTCGATTCGCCCCCACCCCGCGAAACGGCGAATTTTCCGACTGCACCCCGTAAATTAAATAAAACGGAGTTATTAAGCACCCGTTCCCGTTTTGCAATATCCGAGCGGAAGTTTTATCCATATACATATAAATATATATACTGCTGGAATCGTTCAGAAAGCGTACCAATTATTAGAGTGCAGATATATAGGTCGGCGCTCTTCTGGACCAAATAGGGTTCTGCGCTTGCCCTGGTCATGTGATATTGAGCCGTGATAACGATTGGCTATCGTTTCTTAAAAGTTGGGTTATTGGGTGAATATCTTGTTTACGTTTTACGTTTACATGCTTCATACTTTCGCTTCCGCCATTGTGATTGATTGTTTATAGTTTTAAGAGTGTTTTCCTTAAATAAAAATCATTATTAAATAATGATTAAATCAATGGATTTATTTTTTTTAATTAAAATATATTAATATTATTAATTATTTGCTTCCAATTAACTAAATAACTTTTGTCAGTCAAATATTGTTTTTAGTTCCCTTATTTAAACATTCTCAAACAAATTCAACCCATTTTTAATAGCTTTTCATTCTTTTAAGCAGTATAATTTATGTTTAAATAATGGTGTTAATTTAAAATTATTGGCATTTGGCGTTAAAAACTGTACTTGCGCGCTTTTGACAAAAGTCCAGATGAGTGCAGAATGTTCATCGGACCTCTCTCTTTGATTGGGACGCGACTAGCTCACGGCTGGGGTAGGGAGCGAGCAGTATATATATTTATATGTATATGGTTTTATCCGACTCGACGGCTAAGCGTCTGGTGATTGCTCCAGAATTTGAAATAATATTAACTAGCGGGTAGCTAGAGAAAGGTCCGGAACGCTCCCAGCAAATTGAAATCACGATAAATGTCGAATGTATAGCCTTTGATTTCGCTAAACAGGAAACTTCTTTCTTCATTCATCACTGATTAATTTGAAACTCATTATTATTAGAGTATATTTTAGATTCGTACTATAATGAAATAGTTGTAACATAGGTACTCGAAATGATAGATTAATTTGATATATTATAGTTTAAAAATAGATGATATAATAGTAGATATAGGATAAACAGTTGGATACTTGAAAGATAAAAATACAATATTATAAAAGTCGGAATTGTAATATATTTGTCAAATATAAATTAATTTTGTAGCTTTCTATAAAAAGAATCTCGTTATGTTCGACGATTTTTTCTCGACGAAAATTCATTTCGATTAAATATTCATATTTCGATAAACGTTTGGTAATGCCTACTTTTGAATAAGGAATACACGGAATGCGATTTTGATCGGCAAGGGAGCATTTAAACAGTCTTACAATAAAGCTTTATTTCCTTTTTAGAGGGAATTTCGGAATCTAAAATGCAAAATTACTAACGTTCAAAGGCGGAATAGCAGTAATCCTTTTTGGGTTCTATAGAAAATCGAATAGGGGTCATAAATAAAGCTGATAGAAGGAAAAAAGACAATTCTATTCTTTGTTCAGAATTTATGCCGTGAGAAATATAATACGATTTAAGAGCCAATCGGTTATTTTATGTTATTTATGAAATAAAATTCAAAGTTAGTCACCAAAGTATTACAGCTACAAGAAAACTTAATTAGTTAGGAAATAAAGAAGAATTCAAATTATACTCATCTGTGTATAAAACATTGATTGCTCAAGTATAATTTTAGAACATGCTTGAAAATATTGACTAATAATGGAGTTCTGTAATCAAAACCATACTGTTTTAATGTTAAAAAACCAATTATTTCAGGATTGGCATCCTAAAAATCGCTTATAAACCCGCTTTTTTTACTCCCGGACAATAAAACAGTACGAACAAAGAAACAACCGGTCATTTTTGCGCTATTCACATATTCATATTGAGTAGCTAATGATTTAATCGATAAATACGAATCCCATTGTTCCAGCGTTTTTTAATTACTCAAGCATCAAACGGTTTAATCCCAAAACGAACGGTCACATTAGCCATTATTTTCCCTTCCACACGTCCTGCAACGGCTCACCAGCATTTCAATTACAAATTAAATACTTTTTCCTGTCTAAACATCAATTTTTCCCAGTACACGCCGAGTACTTACCGATGTATCTAGGGTAATCCAACTTCAAATTCTGCATAACGTGCACGAACTCCTCGAAGCTCTTCGTCAGCCTCGGATTGAGGCGCTTTTCCTCTTCCACCGAAGTGGACGTTTGCCCGCTATAATCGTGAGCCGGGTACAAAATCGTCGAGTCCGGCAAGGTGAATATCTTCTCGTGGACGCTGCGGTAGAGCGCCGCAGGATCGCCCTCTTGGAAATCCGTCCTGCCGCAGCCGCGGATCAACAGAGCGTCTCCCGTGAATGCGATTCCCTGCAAAACGAGCCACTCTTTATAATAATAATAAAGGAAAATAATCCGAAAAATCAAAATTTTAATCCGCTCTTCCTATCGCCGCTCGTAAAATCGAACTACAAAACCGTCGCAGGAATATAAAGTACCCACTACAGTTTTTACGACTAGCGATAAAGTTCAATCCGGGGAACGACAGTTTCCACTAGTCGATGATAACCACTCCGACAGCTGAAAGTTGTAGGTATCTGACGGTAATGGTTCGCAAATAAAGCGGACTAGAAACTTCGGAGTTTATACCCTGCTAATAGTATTCAATAAGTTTCAAATTGTATGAATATTACATCAGAACTGGAATAAATTAAGTAATACTTTACAACTTTTTTTTATTCGAATCGAGCAGTACATTTGCTCGTAAAGATGCAAGACCTAATTAAATACCGCGAGCTCGACTTTATAAAATGCTCAAATTTAATCAATAGTTGTTTTTATTTCACTCATCCACTCGAGTGGCAGTATCCGTTTCTCGTAGGAAAAATTTATGTTCTTCCGTCCAGTGAGAGATTGATAACTCCATCTGCTCCTGCTAATTGCGTTCGCTGTTTACCCTCGTAAGGATGTACGAGCTCATCGGGTCCCCCGCGCCCTCTGTTACCGGAAATCCCCCCCGTAAAGAAGACGTTCGCTTCTGGTCCGAGAGCGTTCAGCAGGACGGAACCAGGATGTCTCTTTAAGTTCTGCGTACGCGATTATGTATAAACTACGTTAAATGCGGGTCGAGGTCAATTTAGTGATGCTCGCTTAATTACGAGCCGTGTATTTAAGGGTGAAACGGCCGGTTGGTTTAGTATGCAGCGAAATACAAGTGGAGGAAACTGACATTATTTCGTTTAATTAATAGAGTGCCGGAGAGGAATTTTGCATGCCTTATTATATGGTTATTAATATATCTACTAGGTTTCTTCATAATGGTTACACAGGGTGTCCTGCGTGTCCATACAGCTACTCTGTGTCGGTTCTTATACCGGACACCCTGTATATCATATTTTGCTTTAGGTCACCCTGTAGATGCATGAATTTCTTCTCCTTGTTTCCAAATAATCAATAAATCGATAATGTATAGGTAAAAAATTACCATTTCGTTCTATTTTTTCGTCAGCAAGGATTATCGAAATTCGGCCGAAAATATACGCACAGCGAAATTGATTTTAGCTGTTAACAGTGTGATATTGAACGATATTTTAAGCCGTAAATGCCGGGAAGTTCCGATTCTAGCCATTTACAAAATTTGCTTTATACATATATTGTAAAATTAAATGGATTTAATACGAGCTGTCGTCCGCACGCAGGAATCGAAAATTTTAGGCATCTCCAAAGTTTAATTAAATTTAATTTTAATTGCGAGGAATAAACGATTGTTATAACGTACACCGTTCGGTAAACTTTCGCCGAACAGTTGTTAGATAAAACGATAGAATCGCATAATCGTTATTCTCGATTCGTCCCATAAAAGCGGAATTAAGAACGAACGTTAATCTCGAAATCGAAACTTATGTGTTTCCATCCGAGTTCTTCACCTTAAAAAAGCGGAAATCTTTTCCCAGATCGAAAGAAAATATCATTAAGAGCTTTACACACGAAAAAAAGGTTCTCTCTTAATGGATATTTCCCTCTGCATATCATCGCTTTAACCTACTGATCACGATTCTCAACATTTTCTACGTTGAACCTTAATTAGAAGCCTTCATTATTAATCACCTATACCATTTATTATTTTAATGGAAGCAATTATCGCTTGTTTATGCAACGCTATTTTCGAATCAAAGTTTTCATTGCAAATGAGTTTCGTCGCATCAAAATCGGAATCGCGATAAATTCGCCAGAGCACTCCTTACCTGTTCCTCGCTGTAAAACGAACAACAGCCATTCGTGTGTCCGGGAGTGTTGAGAACTTTCAGTTTATGATCCCCGAATGCAATAAAATCGCCCTCGTCAATGTATACGTCGGCCTGCGCTCCGCTGTTCCTCGAAATGACGCTTTTACATCCCGGCGACAAACATTTCAAGTATCCTGATCCAGTTATATGATCGGCGTGCATATGGGTATTCACTGAAATATACGAGCAACGATATGTATTTTGCCGGATATTTTCGACTCTACTGCTGGGATAATTCGAGTTCGATCGGACCAAAAAGGAAAATCCGAATTATTTGTAGATAAATTCAAATAAATTTAACCAAATCGAACTAAATTGAAACTATTAAACTCATTAACACCCCTATTTCGATTTTTGTGTGAACAGAGCGACAGGAATAACTGTGGACGTGACATGCGCAACTAGATTACGCATTGTACAATAACTCAAGCCAATGACAGTACTCGTTTAGTAGTAAACATTAGTTGTTTGGTGTATGTTTAGAGGGTGTCTCAATAACTAAATGAATGTTGGTGTTTGAGACACTCTCTATACAGCTCTGTAAAGCTTAAAAATAAGTGCAAACAAAACGATTAGATTAAGAGAACACCCCTATTTCGTATGTACAGAGCTATAGGAATAACTGTAAACGTGACATGCGCAACTAGTTTACGCATTATACAATGACTCTAGCCAATGACAGTACTCGATTAGTAATCAAACATTGTTTGGTGTTTGAGACACTATGTATGGTTCTGTAAAGCTTAAAAATAACAGTGCAAATAAAACGATTAGATTAAGAGAATAATGACAAATACAACAAATAAATGCAATCATTGGAATAACCTGTTCGCCCGAATTACAAATCTATTTTTAGATAATCAATTGCGCAATATTTGGATGTACAAAATTACACAACATAATAAAATATAATATTGTAAAATACCAGGAATTATACCAGGTATTTTCTGCTACTTTTAATACTGATATAAAGGTGTTAAGGCGATAAATCACCCCTTATATCTCGCGCCCTCTTTGCATGTACACATTCGCGACCACTTACCGGCGTAAATCAAATTCAAATTCAAATCTTTCGTCAATTGGAGGTCCCGTTTCGCCTGTTCCAGCACTGGATCGATAAGTATGCACTCTCTCTTGCCGGCATCGCCCAGTAAGTAAGTGTAAGTGCAACTGTCACTGTCAAACAGCTGGAAATTAACTGTTAGTAGCCAAAAACGCATATGAAAATAGAGCGTTTTCTTACCTGCTTGAAAATAAAAGTTTTTTCTATGCCTTCGCTCATGTTTCGTTTCGACTGATGTGCGGTGCGTAGCAGCCTTGAGAATAATGTTGTCACAGTTTTAGGAATCATTTTATCGACTTCCCAGTTCAAGTTTCGAGAGCCCTAATTATCTACAAATCGATGCTTAATTCACCTAACGACTAATGATCATGATTCACGAATATAATTTATATAGTTTGAGATATCTAATTTGTTTGTCACATTGCAAACGCGATAAGTGCAACCATCTTGCGTCAGGATATTACATTGCAAAATTCGAGATACAAGGTTCGAATACGTATATGAAAATCTCGGTTTCTTAAAAACCAATCGCTTTTAATAATAGAATGAATCAATATTAATAAAAAAACCTTGAACGCATCATGTCCTTTCTCATAAAAATATCAGTTGAGCCTACTAGCTCCATCTCATTTTGCTAATGTAATTAAAACGAAATTTAGTAATTTTTAATGTCTATTGGCAGCACTTATTTACTGTTTCTCTTTGGAGGTTAGAGGCTACAAAATATTACAACTTGACAAACTTGCACGTTGTTTTAGTTTTATAAATAAAAATGGTAAATTATTATTATATTATTCTGTTTAGACTAATGAAGCATTACTGTATTTCAGCCGAAAATTAAACAAATAGAGAAATTCAAACATCCCAACAGCAGAAAAACCAAGTCGATAGCCAAACAAATACTGAAGTATGTTGAATACAACAAGAAAATGTTATTATTTACATAATTTTTGATTTTTTAGGGAAAAAACTCGAGAAAAAAAGAAACTATGTACAAATATAAAAACGAATTTACAGGGAGAGAAGTTCTTGTGGTTTAGAGACAATTGTTGTCTGGAATGGAAAGAATGCACGGCCAGCCATTTAGAAAATTTAATTGAGAAATATTTGTCACGTTTTGATGAAGAACTAGAGCAAATTAAATTAAAACATTCGATAGGAAACCGGAAAAACAGGCAGCACGCCAGTAGAGAAGATATTATTAAGATGACTCTAACACGAGAACTCGAAGATTTTCAAAGTTGCGGAATTGGTAATTAGAACAAATTTGTCTTAGATTATTGATTTACTTTATACACGCCCGTTTATTTGTAGAATTACCAAATTTATTAGATCCGGCACAATTTAAGAAACTTAGAGAGTGGAATGGCGAACTCAGGTTTTTACAAAACTTCAAACTTAAAAAGTTCAATAAAACTTTTTTTGAAGAAGCACGTAAAAAGGCAAATCTAGTACAACCCAAAATTAAATCTAATGTTACAAGTATAATGGAAACATCATAGTATTTATTACAACTTTCAATAAACAAATCGAAAATCTATTTATTTTAATTCAGCAATTCCTGCAACCCTTCATGTTAATGATATGTAATAAAATTAACAAATAGAATGAATAAATAGTACAAACCAAAAATATAACACAATATATGAGAAGTAAATGAGAAAACAAAAAACTAATCATAGACAAATACCAAAACGAATGTAATGTACGAAACTAATGTTTATATTAAAAATGTCATCTGTCAATTTTCTTCTCTTTTATTTAAACTATTAATTATTGGCACGGAACAAATATTCTGTTCCGTGTTTATCTGTCAATTTTCGGGATGAATTTAAATATTTGGGTTTTTAAAAAATTTATTTTTTTATTAAATCCTAAATAAGACAATATTTACAACAAAATCATTATAATTATTTTATGTTTAATACACTAATATTTATAACACTGTTAGCTCTCTACTGACTAGCGCAGTTGTCACATGACTTATTTAATCCAATAGGAAATTGTTTAAACAAAAAATTCGTTATTTTTTCGATATTTTGCCGGCTTTTTTAGCGTTGTCGCGTCGCGTCGTTTCGTAAGCGTTGTTTTAGGAGTGCCTTTTGTCGTGTTAGAGGTAACAAAAGTATTATATAATAATGGAATCACCCCGGAAACGCGCAAGAACACATAAAAATCCATCTACTCCCGGCTCTTGTCAATCCTTACAACCGGCTAATTTATACAGGTCTTATGAAAATTCAGAATATTCCTCATCTACTTCCAGAAGTAAAAGCGACGAAAGTGATATTTCTTCTGAATATACCAGTAAGAACTTTTTTTTCTAATGTAGATAATACGTACACTGATATGTGTAGATAATGAGATAATGTACTAAATGCTAGATAATCTAGAGAGAGCTAGAGAATCCAGGGTGCTGGAGAACCTAGAGCACTATAGAATGTATACTGTTAGAGAATAAAGAGAGTGCTAGAGAATCTGTAGGTAATGCTAGATATAATATAGGAGCCTATACAGAACCTAGAGCACTAGAGAATGTATACAGGGTGTCCCACGACAAGTTAAAACTATCTGCATGTAGGAAACTACTAAACCGATTAAAATAATACTTGGTATGTAAATGTTATGCAATAAGACGAACCTCTTAAAAATATTTTGACAGTCCGGAAATACCGGAAGTTGGCTACAACTTTGTTATTTTAAATGGAGCACCCTGTATATTAATATATTTTCGAAATCTACGTAAAATTTTAAGGTACTTTTGTCTAGAACACTTCAAAAATGCATACTTTTTATTAATTTTATTAATAAAATTTTATTTTACTTAATAAAATAATCAATTTTAGATTATACACAAGATTATGAAACCTTCTTTGAATCCGTAAGAAGAGTTAATGCGAAAGGGGGTATTTGGAAGCTTTACAAGCCAGTCGATGAAGATTCGTTGTATCATGATATATTAAAACAGCCCCAATATACAAAAGTATGTATTAGTCATATGCAATTAATTTAAAATAATGTTTGCCGTCTTCAAAAGTAACACTTTGTGTCCATTTCAGCAAATTGCAATAGATCTGCTCAATAACTGGGAAAATGATCCACTAAATGTAATCCAAAGCCTTGTCCAATTGTTCGTTAACTTGTGTGGTTTCAAAGAGTTTGTAGCACCAGAAATATATCATATAAAAAACTTCCAAGCGTATGCTGAGGCAATTATGAATGATTTATGTGAAGACGAGTCTAGCGATATAATAATGGTAACAATATTTTTTTGGTTTTTGCGTGTATTAAAATACATATTTTTTAGTGTGGTCGGTGTCTTTTCAACGAAAAATATGAAGGGACTACGCAAATACTGCGCATGGGCGTTTACAGTTTCATATCCAACTTCATTATTATTGCTTTTAAAAAAGGCATATTATCTCCTGATAACGACCGCTTGACCAAATGCTTACAGATAATTTTGAAAGTAATGTCAAAACAACGACTGAGACAAATCATGCATACTGGAATCATTATCAGTAAGTGGCTATAAACAGATAAGTGCAAAGTTGTATGCAATACAGTCTATGGGTGCAACAAAGACAACTTCCATTAGTCTCATGTAAAGGAAAAAGAAAGAGTGATATTGTGGGCTTGCTACTTTTTCGCTCTAACCACTGGTTTTTTAATGATATCTTTGTTCAACTCTTAGAATTGGCCATATTGCAAACAAATTTGCACTTATCTGTATATTGTTAATTGCGAGAGGCTATTTCTTATAAGAAACGACTTAAGGCAACTAAAACTTTGCTTAAATGATATGAAAATTTAAGTTTTAACATTAATTTTTATTTTTAAGGTAACAAAATTTTGTCTTCTTTGATAATGACCTATAATTTAATTAGTAACGAATTTAAATTCAGTCCAAGTGATAGTAATACTGAGCAAGCTCTGTCCGAAAATCGAAATTTTTTGATGTTGCTCATCAATGGTTATTACCTGAATTTCAGAAATATTTACTAGTAAGTTCTGCCTTTGAAAATGTGTAGATCTCTTTTTTTGAATTCTTTCCTTTTTAGCTCCAAATTCGTCCAGTACGCTACAAAATTGAATCAACTAAAAGTAGAATGCATTAGAGAATGCAAGTTTTGGATAAAAGCCCATCCAAGAATTTTTATATCTAATTGGGAAATCCTCAAAATTATAAATTTCTATATACACGATGCAGTAAGTTGTTTTTTTTTCGAAAATATCGTTTTTCTTTATAATAATTTTTATAATTTTAGTGCAAGGACGTTAGATTGGCTGCTCTGCATACTCTAGATGAAGTTTTTAAATGCCCTGAAGCTTTACAACACATTACAATTGAATATATGAAAGATTTAATAAAAATAATAAAGGGTAGATTTGATGACGTCGACAGACAAGTTTCCATAAAAGCCTTGGGAGTTATTCAAACCATTGTTCTCTGGTATGTTCAAAAACAATTTTGGCTTTGAATATCTTGTTTATAATCATACATATCACCTACTCCTTGTGCCCTTTGGGTTTTACGAATATTTCTACCTAATTATTTTTCTCAGTCATCACGAATTAATATCTCAAGAAGTCGTCGATGCATTCAGTAAATTAATATTCTGCCATTCTGCCCCCAATGGAATTGAAGCCGCTAAATTGTACACGGCATATTTAAAAGTCTCTTTCAATTCCACCTCCGCCTCTACTCGCATGTCGGAAGATAACTATTTATTAATCAACATTGTCAACCTTTATCGAAAACAGGTAGTTTACCACCCATTAATTAACCAAGGGCATATACTGCTTTAGTTAGGGATGATTTCATTATTAATTTGTTAATTATTTTTAGCAACAAGCCAATGCGAAAGAATATTTAATCGAAAGCTTCCTGCGAGGCTGCGATGACCTGTTAAACTGGGATTCATTTTACAATTTATTCTACAAGATAAGAGATGAAGATAAAACAAACATTTTAGCGCTTTCCGAAATTTTCGCGGAGTTTATTTCCCAGTTTTTAACAGGAAAAACCAGCGTTATGAGAATTCGCTCGGAAATATGTAATAAATTTATTCGTTTATCATGAATTAACTCACCTAAAGTTCGTTACTGTTTCTATCAGATCCTCCGGCCGAGCAAAATATCCATAAAAAAATCGTCAATTTATTCGAGAATTTCCGTGACTTGATCCAGTACCACGAAACCCCCAAGATTTCCTCCGAGTTGTTCAGGGTCGTTTTGCTCGTTGATTACGATTGCCCAGACACTGACAACTATTCTCTAATGGTAAGTTAAGATATGTCGATTGCAAGGAGATAAAAATGCATTTATCACATCTAGGAATTGGAGAGGATGTTTCACGCAGCTTTCCATAGCTTCAAGACGTGTCGCGAGCCGGAGATGATGTATTTAAACAGGGCAACGGGGGTTATGGCTGTATTGAAATCGTTAGATGGGGTAAAAAGGTGCGCCGATCCGATTCTTCCTAATCTGATCGAGGAGACTGTCGCTTCTGCTAAATCGTATTTAATAAATCCGGTAAGTTTGCGGTTTTCTTACTAGTATGTACCTAATAATTTATTAACAATATACCTTCCAATAGGTGGTGGAAGATAGTTTCTTGCTATTGAAATTAGCCGCACTATTAAAACATTTCGATTTGACCAATTATTTTGCCGTTCAGGAGTTGGTTGTACCGTTCGAAAATTTATTCGATTTGCATGTAAGTAGAGCTGCAATATTTTTGTTATGATGTACCTACACAGTGATAACAAAAGTACCCGGAAAATTGGAATAAAATGCATTTTTATAGGCCCTTTTTAGTATGGTTTTTGGCTCTTTCTGCAAATTTTATTATGGATTCAAAACGGGATCCCCGAAGTGGCTATTTTAGTTTGGGGAATTATTATATTTGGGGGATTAGCATGATGATTTTCGAATTAAATTTCCTTTTCTCGCCGTTATCATTGGTTGAAGAGATCGAAATCGAAACCCAGAACAATGCAAGTCTTTAGCGATCTCCCGACTATCTTTAAAAGTTTTGCACCATTGGTAAATATGGGTTTTCGATAAAACAAAGTCACCTTAGGCATTTGCATCGAACCGGCCCACGGATTATTTTTTACAACCAAACTGATTGAGAAATTCTAATTTTTTGCATGCTAATTAAGAACACTGTTAACTACATACAGAAACTTGAAATAGTTAAAAATATTAAGAGCGGGCAGGTTATTTAAATCATAATTTCCGGGTACTTTTTTGTCAGAAGGTATTGATGATATGAATATCCAATTCGTTTTTAGTCAATTGTGGGATTGACCAATAGTTGTGCCGAGTATTTGAAATGGCAATTGAAATCTGCTGAATCGATTACGCGCTCTGCAGACGAAGCGCAAGCAATAAGTAGCTTGAGATTTAACTGTGAATTGGTGTTGGACGAGCTGTTTCGGTTATTAAAAGACGACCATCTCCTAACTGCTATTAAATCTGAAGTAAGAAATAGCGTTAAATTGCATTCGACTATTCATAAATTTTTACTATTTCCAGAAACTAATCATTTTATTTAAATTGCGTTGCATTTATCGTTTAATATTTTATAGGTTTTCTTTATTATATGTAACTTTTTCACGTCATTTAACGCCGAATTAAATCTAATTGGAACTATTAGGAAAAAATTGTTCCTTATATTGAAATTGGATATCACAAAAGATAAAAGTAAGCAAGCGATATTATGGTATTACGTCGAAAAAAATGTGGTATTTAACTTGGATAGTAAGTCACAATCTCAAAAATACCTTAAAAAATGCGTTTTTTAATTAATAAAAAAAATTTGTAGTGCCTATTGAAGAGAGGAAGAAGTATTTAAAAAGTTACGTTCGTTTGATTGAAAAAAAGATTCTATCTTCAGAATGTTTGATAAACGTCTTGAAACTTTATTCCACAGTAAGTACAACAATATAAAGTTCGAAGTTGTAACCGATCGACCAAATTAAATTTTTTAGCATTCCGAAGAATACGGTGAAATTGTAGAGTGGATCTTGTCATCATTTATTGAAGCAGATTCAAAAAATCATAGAATCGGTAAAACTCAGGACAACAATAGTGTCTTACTTGTTTTACTTACGTTGTTCGAAACTTACGAGAATATTTTAAACGTGAACGGTGCAGTAGACTTTGATAGTGAAGAAGGAAATAACTTAAAAGTAAGTTCATTTTCTCTTTATACGTTAATAAAACATGTTATTCATACAATCTTTCAGGCGCTCTCTCAAGAATTCGCATTCTACAAACCATTATTCCAAAAACGAGAAACAATTATTGACCAATTTCTCGACATGGTTTTTTTTAAAAACGATTTGCGATTGCTGCCTGTGATTTATTTACTCGAGCCATTCTTTAAGAATATAAAAGAGGAGAACACTAGAAATTTGTAAGTATATAGAATTCTTTTATATTTGTTTAATAATCTATTCGTTATTAGGTTTAATAAATTTGGAGACTTCATGAAACCGTACAGTAAAGTAGACTGTATTGTGTGGCTTAAGAAACTTTTGAAAAGTAAATAAACTTAAGAAATAATTGTTCGCTAGTATTTTAGATTTGTTCGTTCTGCTTAAATTTAAATCCTTAATTTTGTTTCGTATGTATTTGTTCGAAATTCGTTTATTAAATCTTTTTCAAAATTCGTGTTTAATTACATTAATATATCAATATTCCAAAATAATCAGAAAACAAGATTATTCGTTTAATTAAAAATGGTACTTGTTTATATTTACATCTTTTAAACAATCCTTCGGAACAAATTTACATATTTAAAATAAATAATGAAATAAGAAAACAGTACATTTGATCCTAGTTAAAAAATATTTACAGAAATTGAGAACATTAGATATATATGTTTAAATACAAACCGATGAAAAACTTGTACTCATATAATTTACACCATAAAATAAAGATTCCAATTTTTAAAATACGAGAAATTGCATAATACTAAAATTTAAAAATATAAATATATGCATATACATATCTCTCATTTAAGAATAATCTAATTAATTATTAAAGAATAGAGAATATTTCGAAAATAGAGCGCGTCCGATTTTTAATAACAGATTTTTTTTGAAAAATTCGTGCGTATAACACTATTAAATTTTAAGTACATAATATATCTGCAATTTGTCAGAATTTATCAGCATAAGGCAATTTTAATACATATAAAGTGTTTGTAATGGTAATTCTGGTAACTGAGTAGTATGGCATTTTTATATAACAATTTTAAAAGATCAATTTCATTTTTTCCTTTTCAATCTAATTTAAACTTTCCATGAAAAAATCGGGAACGTACTATCTAGGAAATTTACAAAACAGGCCTACATCTTACAACGTGACTATTATATCTTATTTTATAAATGTTCATTCATTTAATAAACAGACCTGTAAATTTTACTTTATAATCCATCAACACCTTATTTACAATATAATAACCCTCTCAAAAATTCGAGCTTCTGTGCGGAAAAAAGAAAACTATACTCAGGTCTATTCAACATTTATCAAATCCATACGCTCGTAAACGCTAGTTTAACTAAAGTCCAACAAATACGCGAGTAGTTAACAAACGGAACTACGATGTCAATCTGTAACTTAAATCCATGCCCATGCACTCGTAAAAGGCCGGGGGTTTTTCCACAGAGGTGTCTTCAGTCGATGGGGGTTTGTCGCACTCTTCCAAATATTTTATCACTTTTTCAGTTGTTCTAATAGCACAAACACTCGAAGCTTCGGTCTAAAAAATGAGAAAAAAATCATAATTATTATATCAGTAATACTCAAACCTGAACTAAATTTCGTATACATAAATGAATAGATTATGAATGTATATACTAAGAGCAATAATCGATAGTTAGGAAAGATCAAATTGAACGATTTTAAAGGGTTCATTAGGGATGATGATCCCTTATAATGTTAATTGAAAGAAAATTGTTATTTAAAACCTAATAAGAAAATCCGTGAAACTTACCGATGCTGTCAAATTCATAAAATTGAAGAATTTTTTGAGTAATTCCACCATATCCGCGAAATTATTTCCTTTGAGGAACTGTCTAACAAATGTCTGCCACTCCGGATGGTTCATAATAAGAAATCCGATCAACATAACAATGTACGAGGCGAGGAATGTGAATTCCATGTGTGTACCAGCTTTTTGTAATACTAAAATAAAAATTTTACGCATTAATATGAGATTGCAGTTACGTTATTTTCATCAACTTATACTTACATTTCGCGACAGTTTCTTCGATAAATTCTTCCGTAGATTTTGGAGCAGGTGCATCTTCACCGTCTTTCTCGCCGTCCAAAATGGCGTTGGTTTTGTTCTCCGCTACCTTTGCGCAGGTTTCCCAATGGTAAAATTGGGCTATTAAGGCTTCTACTGCGCTTTCTTCTCCTAAATAAATAGTTTTTTACTGCCCGTTTCTAAATTAACACTCTTTCAAAAACACTTACGCGAATATATACTTTCCAATTTCGAAGGCGCTTTAGCCGCCATGAGGAGCTTCTTATTCGAATCTTGATCTTGAATGAGATTTATTAACAACATCAATACCTAAAAAATACACCGATTGTAGTAACTCAATTGACCTAATAGTTTTCTGAAAACTTACAAGTACACCCAGTTCGAATTTCTTTTGATCAGGAATGTAGTTGGGCACTTGCAGCAACAAATGGAGACTGGTCTCTATTATACCCGGCCTGGTTCCAATCAATTGACTACCCATAGCTGTAAATATTAATCATACATGAAATAGTAACAATCACAATTAAATTTTGCCGTTTTATACTTACATTGATTATTAAAATGATGCGTTAAATTAATAAGAACTTTCAAAGTAATTAAAAGTGCCTCCCTAATTATCGTGCCTGTTGAAGTTTTATCCGTAATATCGGTGATTGGATATAGCGGTATTTCACCGTCGCAAAGTTTGTAAAGATTAACAAGAGTGTCCAAAATGATACCTTCGTTATATTTAAGAATGTAATTTTGGTTCTCTTCGTTATTAACGGTTACCTAAAAAATGTATTATAACAGTAATTTTTACGTAGAATTGCATCGATAAACTCACGTTTTCTAACACCCTCAAGCATCTGTCGACTTTCTTTAATTTGTCTAGTAAATTATCAGTCCAAGTGACCACGTAATCCGAAACTTGTCGACAACATTCGTGAATTGTCTTCATGATATGTTCCAGACCACCGAGTTCTCTGAGTTCCTCTTTGAACCACTCACCTGCCCTTTTCGATGTCAAACTTAACAATGTTTCCATCGCCAGTTGACCAACCTACGGTCAAATTTCTACTTGTAAAACAACGTCCAGAAAATTAAAGTTTATATTAACAATAACGTACCGTTATGGATTCCAAATTAAGATGCATAGCGTGACCCTGACTCTGAATCTCGGCGCAAATTTCCCTAACTTTCTGTTTGTTTTTCTCCAATTGCGCGGTACTAAGACCGCAGTCGTCTAATGCTTGTTGATAGCTGACATCGGATTCCAATAGATTCAACATAAGTTCTAAACAATCTCTATCCAAATCCATGTTAAGTCTATCTTGGCTCAGGACGAACATTACGGTCGCCGTACACAAACCTAGACTCTAAAATAACCAACCGATTAAATCGTAACTTATACACAGTGAGTAAATAAACAACACCTTTCAGTGTAATTTACTAAACTTACTATTAACATATGTAATGACAACTTACTTGATTTTTTGGAGCATCATGTAAGGCTTTGAAGAATTTAACTACAGTTCCGTGAGCTCTAACGTGCATTCTAAAGGCGGGTACCATACATTTAGAGGCCAGTGTTATTGCCGACAAACATCTAGTACTAACTGGATTGTTATCCTGGAGTGCATCCAGGATATATTCGACGTCGTCGTTAAATTCCTGGAATTCCCCGATTTCCTGGATCTGGTGCGCTTTTTTAACGTTCCTCACGACAGTGTAAAACTGAAAGAAAGAAAAAATGATCTTATTAGCTCTTATTAGTTCCAATCGATCTTATTATTATACAGTGTGTCCCGCCCATGCCCCTGCTCTCTGTCGGTTCTTAGGCGGAACACCCTGTAGATTATTACAATTATGTATTACCTGTTTATTACTCTTTGTACATCTCACACTCGTTACCTCCCCATCGTCCAATTCCTTAGTGACCCGTTCGAGAGTTTCATCTTTGAAATCGAAATCGTCGACGTCCACCAACTTTCCCTCGGCTATGGAAGTTGTTCGCTCTTCATTCGCTTTAGTCGGTTCCTTGTTGTCGTCGGTCCATTTGTGTTTGTACAAAGCTCGACGTTTCTTCGTCACTCCATCGTCCACCAAAGTGCGGCTCTTGAAGATGCTGCCTTTCTTCTTCGATATGACGAGTTTAACGGGAGGAGCCGGTTCGGGGGGTTTCTCCAGGATTTTATCCATTATCTCCGATTTGTGCTCTTCTACTTGATTAGACGACTGTAAAAGCAACGGTACATCAACTTATAGTAATGTAAATAGTTTGGTGTGTATTACTTTGTAATTGGGATCGGGCATGATTTGCTTGACTTCCATTTCGGGTGCGGTACTGTTGGAATCAGAATCGGTACTCCATTCTTCTTCGATGCCTACGGGTTTTTTTACTGGTGCTGGCTCGGTTTGTTGTTCGGGTTCTGTTGTTGGCACGGCGGGAATTGTATCGCCGCCATTTTCGTTAGTTTCTTCTGTTGCCTCGTTTTCTTCGACCGAACCGGGCGGTACTGGCGTTTCAATTTCATCGGGCGCCGTTTCTTCTGCTATTATCGGAGCTCCTTCAATTTCCATGTCGATTTCGCTTCGATCTTCGTCTATTTGAATTAATTAAAAAATTAATTGGGTATTCAATTAGGAAAATTTGGTCATAAACTATTCATTATTGACAATGCACTCGTTATTTATTTATCTACTAAAAATACTAAAACGAATGAACTATTCAAAACGAGTATGATAAACGCTTAAATTTCATCGAAAAAATTACAATGCGACAAGATAAAACAGAATTCTTAACTTTACCTTTATTATCTAGTACATTATCGATATCTTCTGTCGATTCGATGGTCTCGTCGGTAGACTTATTAGCGCAGTCGTCGAAATTGACGAGCTCATTAGATTGAGCTTCTTTGGGAGAATTGGGTCTGAGCAGATTATCGTACATGGCCTTCCGTTCCAGTTCGTACTTCTCAGCCGGGATGTATTGGGGAGAGAGATCGCTGTTGTCGTTCTTGGGGCTGGTAAACAGGGAAAACTCGCTAGGAGTATCCGCCATCGCCGGTGAACTACTAGGATCTTGTTGCATGCTGCGTCTGGCCGATCTATACGGGAAAACAAACGGTAGAAATTTACAATTTGTAAATGTTTCTAATTCATTAAAAATCCACCTGACTAAATCGATAATTATTTATATTGTGGAACAGGAATTTAAATAATTTATAGCATTCATTAATAAATAACCTCTTTTCATCATACTTTTAAACTGTGTCAACAAGTTTAATGCATATTATACAGAGAAAACAAAAGCTGCTTAATAACGTAAGGATGCTGGCATAAGAAATTAAACAGAGAAGAGAAATAATATATAATACATGGAAAAGCTTCTGCCCTAATCCTTAGTGCTTTTTTTTAATTCATATATACAAGGTTTTTGTTTCGTATTATGAAGCTTCATACTCCAATAAATTTATATTTTACAAGTATATTAATTGCAACAACACATGGAATTGTAAGTATACTTTACATTAAATTTCAAGTATTGCAAAATGAACTCACCGAGCTAAACCAAATAAAAACCTTACCTCCGATTTTTAAGTATGTTCATATTCGAATGTTAGAAATTACACAATTCGTAAATAAATAGAAATTTAGCACCGAAGATGCTCAACGAATTGTGCATTGATAGTTTGAAAAAAAAAGCGTTCAACCTTGATCGTTAGTGTAAGTTTGTTACCGTATTCGAATAAAATTAAGTAAAAGGAGCACATAAAGATTGCATTATCTGCCGGCAAACGCTCGACCCAAATAATACGCGAAGAGGGAGTGTTATGCTGTAAAAACTGTTAATATTAGAAAGTTGGTGGGATCGAAGAGTAAGGAGAGAGGGATTTTACGGAGGGGATTTCTACTCGAATTAAACAAAATATTACTAATTAATTAAACATTGTTTAAGACACAAAAGTAATTGTCGGACATTAAAAAAAAGTTTAGGCAATTACTCCGAGGGCAGTGGCTGAGAAAAATCAATCTCGCTAATCAATTTGATTTGAATTGAGTGATCTAATCGAGGGATTAAACTTAAATTTAGAGCATACTTGGAAAAATAAGTACTCTTAAATTAAAAAAATAAAAAGCCATAAAATAGCCATGTATAACGTACCTCGTAATTCTACAATTACTTGGTCTTGTAGTATCCCTTAACGATCTGGGACTGGTGGCATTTGAAGTAGATGGCGTACTCGATGGGGTAGGTGTACTTTCTGATTCGTCAGAATCATTAAGCAATTGGGACTTCCCCCGACATATTCTTAATACTATAGGCGGTTTTGTGGGTTCGTTAGTTTTACTTTTATTTACATTTGAACTCAAGACAGTCTTTTCTGTGGTGCTGCTACTACTTTTAGACGAAAAGAATTTTCGTGGTGAAGAGGCTCTAGTTGTCCTAGAATATTGTTTTAATTTAAAGCACAATGTGTATGACAATTCACCACTAACCACTACTGATTTTTGAAACACAAGGAGACCTCAAATGCCCCAATACGCAAGTATTAATTCAAGCACAAATAGCAATTTACCTGTCACTGGTCTCCGCAGCGAATTTTGATTTCTTGGAGGGAGGATAATTCGAAGACGATTTGGAATACGTAGGAGCTAAATCGGGTGGTTCGTTATTCCGACTTTTGAAGAACTTTTTTGGTTTCGGAGCCGCTTCTGGTACAGGCTTGGTTTCATTTTCTGCTGACCAAATACCTTCATTAACAATGTTACTTACAAAATACACAAATATAAACAAACTACAGTCATTACTTCATTAAGAAATGAAGTCTTGTTAGACGAAAGCTCTATAAAAGTATAATAAAACTGTATAAGGCTCGATAGTGATTTTACCTTCATGTTATAAAAACCTTAAGTATCTACAAGTACTTAAGCATTGATTCCTGCTTAAGTACTTGTAGATTTGTATGTTATATATATTCTACAAACTATATAGCATATTTGAAACACTAACCATTAGCAGTACGAATAGAAGTGAATGAGGTTATACCCCATTTACCAACTGTGGCTGCAGACCTGGCAGCGGAAGGCCTGTTGCTGTTTTCCTTAAACAAATTGTCGAAGTGGAAACTGGCATGGGAGCCTCCCCCGCGGCGATATTTTCCATATCCTCGAGACATTTTTTTTGTCAGTTGCAATTTATGTGTAAGAGTGTCTCGATATCGCCGTTACGCACCATCCGTGATCCATGTTAAAAACACATTTCGGGAGTTGTTTAGTTTCATTCAGAACCATTTTACTACTAAAAAAATAGCTGCAACCGAGTTATATTTCGTTTAAAAATTGATTGTAAAATCGCCATTTTTTGATCCAACAACAAACATAAAGGTTTATAAATGCCAATCGTTCACTACAAATTAACCACATGCATTTGGTATCGGGTCAGCATGGAATTATCTGCATGTTTTAACTGAAACAATACTGGGGAAACCAACAAAAATTGTTTTTTTAGTTGTCAAAAAACAGATTTTCACATTCATAAACACGCCAGTAAATAACACCTATGATTTTGCTGTGAGAATATACAACGTTGCCACAGTATCCAAGCTAACGTAATATCTGATATATTTTTTAATCATTGGGCAGTCCAATTTAGCAATCGTACAAATATTTATATGGCTCTTTATATGTAATTACCCTAATTTAAGTAAGTATAGACTCCATTATGCGGTTTTAATAAGAATGAAATTATTAAAGAATGTAAAATGGCAACATTGTCGAATATAAGAAATGCTCAAAAATGGCCTCTTATATAAGGTGAAAGAAGTTATTGAAATTATGTCATTTTCTTCTTCTTTGTACTAGCGATTCTTCTTTCAATAATACATAACCAAAATAATTTCAAAACAAAGTATTTTTGATTTGAGCAACAGATTTTGGTATTTGTCTATGTAACAGATTTTTTTAATAAATATAGTATGAAGTTCAACAAAATTTGCAGGACATGTTTACTAGAAAAAGCTAATTTAAAACCATTATTCGAAGCTTGTTTACCAAATATGCTCATGTCGTGTGCATCTATACAAGTACTTTATTTCATATTCCTCACTAAAACCGCCCCATAAAAAGACGTATTTTCATTTTAGGTGTTAAACGGTGATGGTTTACCTAACCAAATATGCACTCAATGCCTACAGAACGTAAACAGGTCATACACCTTTAAACTACTTTGCGAAAAATCGGACTTGGAACTCCGGAACTATTTAAGCATCAATCTCCAGCCACTGTCCTTGCCTACAGATAACTTAATGAACGATGTTAAATCGGACATATTTAGTACTAGTGAAGTCTTACAGCAGAGTTCACTGTTTCAAGATATTTTTAATGATGCTACAACGCATTCTCTCGTTGAGACATTCGCGAATCAAAATGCTAGTTCAGGTAGTTATTATTGACCTATGTTTTTTACTCGAACAGTGATTTAAATAGACAATTTATTATATAGATTTGGTGGAAACTATGCAAAGTCTACAAACAATAGCTGAACAGTGTTTACCTGATTCTTGGGAAAGTGATGCAAATATTGTACCGTGTAACTCCAATGAAGCTACTGATAATTTCACTTTAGGACCAATTTATAAATGCCAGTTTTGTGAAAACATTTTCAAAGGCAAGTGCATTTCAAAACAAAGCAATTAATATAATTCATGATGATAATTGATTATCTTTTACTTGCAGATGAGTGGTCTTTATCAGATCACATTAAGATCCACACTGTTCAAAGTAAACTATTTTGCAGTATATGCAGTAAAATGTTCGATGACTCTGATGAATTAAATAAGCATATCTTGGAACATGCTTTCATAAGTGACAAACCCCATTTAAACCATTCTACAGATGCGCCTGTAAAAGGAGCTTATAAAATTAATTGCAATGTATAAGTTTTTTAAGTGATTTTTGACGAGTTCCACTACCTATTTTATTTCTAGATTTGTGATAGAGATTTTACTGATTCGAGGTACCTAAAAAAACACCTCAAGGACATCCATTTTATCGAAAGTGAACGAGGAATTGAAATAGAAAAGAAATACGGTTGTAATATTTGTGGAAAAAGGTAACAGTTAATCACCATTAAAAAAGAGTTTGCTCGATGTTATTGTTTATTTATAGGTACCGACAAAACAGACTTTTGTCCATACATATGAGAGTACATACCGGAGAGAGACCTTTAAGCTGTGATATTTGTGGAAGGACATTCGCTCTCGCCTCTTCCTTGGCAAAACACAAGAACACTCATAATGCAGAAAAAAAATTTGAATGCCAAATCTGCAATAAAAAATTCACTCAATCTTCTCACTTAAACGAACATTTACGTAACCATGCAGGTAACAATATTTTTTCCAGACCACCCTAAAGTAATAAATACAGAAAATCTCATTATTTTAGGCCAAAAACCTCATATATGCAACATCTGTGGGAAGCGTTTCATAAAAAATTCTAAATTAGTTACCCATATGAGGACACATACAGGGATCAAGCCTTACACTTGCGACTTTTGCAAGACCTCTTTTGGAAGTTAGTATAAACTAAACAGCCACTTATTTGTGACATTACATTTTAATATTTTTTGTACAGCCAATAGCCAATTGAAGAAACATATCAGAATACACACCGGTGAAAAACCCTATCCTTGTTGGCAATGTGGAAGATCATTTAGGCGCATTGAAACTAGAGACACGCATGTTCGTTACCACACAGGAGAAAGACCATACGCCTGTACAATATGTTCTAAAAAATACGTAGCAGCTAGTCATTTACGAGTAAGTATGAGACACTATAACAGGGTCTAAAGGTTACTTGATGCTTGTTGAAAGCACTAACATTAAGCTTTGAAGAAACATACTGTATTTCAGTTAAACATTTTAAAAATTTTGTACAAAATAATACCTATTTACATAGAAAGCACTGAACTGTACCTCACCCAATGTAGCTTGGCAGTTGAAAATTGCATCACATGCGCAAAGGTTAAAAGATACCTAAGAAATATCGAATGATAGAAATTTCCAATTGAAATCTTGCAATCTGTATCATTCGTTCAACGCATATCAATTGAACTCTCATTGCCTACCCTATTCCCTCTCTAAAATTTAATATATGGTGCATCCAAGTACCAAAATATTCAAATGCCAAGGTACATTGGGTGAGGTACAGCATGTCATATTTATTCAGTCTTCTTCGGAAATGCAATTTTCTACCATTTCCTTCAGATTAGGATTTTCCATTGCCGCTGCTATTCGTTCTTTGTCATTAATCTGTTTGTTAATGTCCTCTTCAGTTGTGTGTGCTCCTTTTTTGATGAAAACATCCAATTTAATTGGATTCGGTATGTTTCGTTCCACTTTGATTCTTATGCACAAGCCTATTAAAGTTGCCAATGAACAATGCGGTATCGTAGGATTAAATTCCACTCTGACGATAGAAAAATTGCTACATCTAGGTTGTGTTATAGTGATGCCCTCTTCGTAAACTACCTCTAATTGCTCTAATGTATTTGGTTTTTCTGGGTCTTTGATTGTCTTTATTAAATCGTATATAATGTCTTTTAATTCGTCAGTTCCTGTAGTATTGCTGGTTAAAACAGGTTGACTCTGCTCTTCGTTTTCAACGGATTTTTTTCTCAAAAAGTTAAACATATTTTACATTTACACTTTGGTCTTCGACTTAACCTTATTGTTACGTTACGTGACATAAAAATAAACAATGTTGCAATGTTGACTAATTTACCGTTGACGTTTATTATGTCACTGTCTAGGGAATGAACTTAATTACGACTTAAACTTAACGTAATTACTTTTAATGTGCAGTAAATAAGAATATAATTATGTATTATTTCGACTTGTTTTATGTAAAAGTGAGAAATAATTGTTGAGTATTCTAATCGTAAAGTCAAAGTAGTTGCGTTGTTGCCAGCTCAACAAAATATTCTATAAATTGTTTCTTTTTGTTGCAGAGTCATATGAAAACGCACAGCAACGATAGAAAACACGAGTGCATTATATGCCTTCAGAAATTTTTCGACTCAAAAACATTAAAAAACCATTTAAATAGCCATTCTGGTCAAAAACCGTTCAGTTGCCAATTTTGCGTGAAAGAATTTTCACAAAACGGAGCCCTTATAACGCATATTAAACAGTGTCATGCTCAATAAAATTGAAACCCATTGAACTAAACACAAACATATATTTTATTCACCGATTCTTCCATATATAAATAACTTTAATAAAATAAATAATCTGTACTCTTAGCTTTTAATTGATAGGTACAACGTCGTTAATCCATTTCAAATACTGATCATTGCCGTTTTGTATAGGTAATGAAATCACTTCGCAAACTGTGTAGGGATGATTGGCCTTTACATATTCAGTCAAATCGTTTACTTTACAAGTTCTAGTCTTAATCATCATTAATAATTCGGTATCTTCATTGACTTTCCCTTCCCATTCATAGACAGACATAATTTTAGGTATAATGTTAACGCAAGCCGCTAGTTTATTCGAAACTAAACCATGAGCAATGGTTTTCGCAACCTCTTCGTTGGGAACAGTAACATAAGCTACAGAGTGCTCTCCGGGTATAATCGTAGAGGTTTTGTTAAAATTCGATATCTCTCCGGACATAACTTTTGAATTAGACGCCGTGACTGCAAAACGCCGGATAAATCTGAAACAAATCTAGCCTCACTTGTTGGATACGCTTGCATTAAAATCGCGATTAATTTTTAACAACATACCCCAGATATATCGTCGAAAGTACTAAGCCTTTTTGAATTATCATTCCAAAAACTCTTTGCTGATTTTTAAAACGTAAATACTTACCAATTATCAGTTTATTATACGCAAAATCTTTGGATTTTGGAATCGATTTTTGTTTTTGTTTGAAAATCAACTCAGTTGTCAAATGTCATTCCTGATAAACGCCTGTCAACAAAAGAGTAGGCAAATGGATAACGAGAATGCACAGTTTTCAAAATGGTTGCCTAATTTCAGGTTAATGTAAGTATATTTTATTATTTGTTATACCCTTTATATCGGTTTTTCGGTAGGAACTAGCCATAAATAAAGCACTGGGTAATGTTGGTTCAATATTCATTTAAACAATGATGTACATTGGAGCAAATATTCGATAGAAATACTATAAAACTAACAAGGGGATTATATAAAACAATATTTATTATTACAAAATATGTTGGTAATTTTTTTCAATACACTTTTACAGTAACAATACATTCTAACATCCCCATTAGCGCAATAAGATGTCGGCGCGTATCTATCTAATCTATTAATTTCTTTTAATAACATAGTTTCCTTGACATCGTAAGTTACTTTAACGGTCGCTTCGAAGTTCGCCTCCGGATTCGTCACGACTCTGATTAGATAATTTTCCTCCAAACCTGGTCTCACAACGAGTCTCTTAACGTGAGCTATTCCCTCCAAAGAAAACGAAGCACAGCCCTCCGCTGCGTGTCCGTAGGATCTAATTTTACTGTTAAGTTGTTCTAGAAAAAACTCGGCGAGTTTCCTCGAGTTTGGAGTATTTTTGTCGATGGTTTCGTATTTGGAGCAGGTGCAGTAGTGCTCCGGTATGCCGGCTTCGCTGCAAGTTCGCTCCGACGGGATGCTCCGAAAAAGCGACCGGCAACCGGAACAACCGTCTGCAGGTTGCTCGTGGAAGTTTGCAGAAGAAAGCGCCAGGACGTGCTGCAGCGTCATGTAAAGGTCGTAATTCGACGTGAGTTTTTCAGTATTTTTCACGAGGTTTTTGTACTCTTCGGCGTGAGATTTCCTACAAACAGAACATTTCACTGATACAGTAATAAACGAATGAGAATTTATAATACCTAAATTTTTCCGGTATCCAAATGTAGATGAATGGTAGTCGCTCTTCCACCCATCCTGTAGGAGTCAGTCTTATCTTTCCAAACCTAAATCCATGGTCACTGAAGAAAATTATAATACTGTTTTCCATATAACCCTTTCTAACTAATTTTTTGAAGAATATCACGAACTCATCGTCCATAGAAGAAGGACAATTCACGTCTTCATGACTAAAATAATAACATACACTTGTAAGTAGTCATATTTCCAAATTTTAATGAAATTATGGGGTACTTAAGCTAGAATTGACTCAAGATTGTACTCAATCTTGGGTCTTTCAATTTATCTGACCTATATATTGGTTAAAAGATTTTGTAATTTACCTAAATGTATTCATCCAAAACAAGCCAAAGCCAGGTGTCCTATTATCAATGGCGCTTAGAAAACCAGTGATTAAGTTAAGCATTCTGTTGCCAGTTTTCTCCGGACCCGTGCAATATGACTTTAAACACAAATACTTCGCAGGTAATTGATCGGCAACTATGAAATACGGGCGAAAATAATAATCAGTAGGCGCCGCCACGAATCCTGCTTTGTTACTGTTGAAAGTACCTAAATAAAATTAAAGTTGTTAATCCTGGAAGGCTTTTATCCAGCGAGTACCTACCGATCTTAGGAGTATCTTCTCCTAAAGCTGTGGTGTAATTGGCCTTTTTGAACGTTTTCCAAAGAAAATTGCAGGATTCTAACTTATTAGAATCGTATGGATTGCATTTATCGGAAAAGTAGCCTTCGTGGTAGGAAAATTTGGCTCCGGCAATCACTGCTATAACATTTGGAAACGTATTGTCTTCTACTTTGTTGTAACCTTTTAGGTTCACCCAACCCGAGGCCTTTAGGAGATCGTGGGTTTTAGGCATTGTTCGGATGAAATTCGAGGCCGAAACTCCGTCTATTCCTGCAATTAATATTCAGATAAAATTTACAAATGTATGAGTGCTTGTTAATGTACCTATTAGAAGGACGTTGGGGTAGTTTTTGTTCGGTACTTCCCTTGGGGGTTTGAAGATGGCGTATACATTTTCGTATACTGTTAAAAATGCCGTGCTGCATTTCACTTTGATCACCTCAACGTTTATTTCGACGGTTTCCGTGAATGGAATGCATTCTGAAAAACTAAATTTTTAAATACCATCAGTAAACCTGTGAATTACATGAACGTTTTCAGCCTTAATTCTTTAATTTATTCGTGGGTTCGAATAGACGACATACCAGAATATAATAACAGAGTTTAGACAGCACGCGAAGCCTTGACAAAATCAATACCATATTTCTCTGCCTACATTATTGAAGAAATCAGATTAGCAGTACTCAATGCTATCAAGTTTTAGTATCTACTTAAATGATCCATAACTACAATATTCTGGAAATAAACTAATTCCCTTCACTTTCCTAATCTATTACATTTATTTATCGTTGTACTTACATAAGATTATCGTCTGGTTTTGGCCCAGTAGGATTCCTTTCGACCTTTTTGTAGCAACATTCTATAGTTAAATAACTGTATGCACTAAAAGCCGTTGTATTCAGGCTCAACAAAGTTTTTCCTCCGACTTCAGTGGTGTATGCTAAATGCGGCTTGTCAGTGCAAGAAATAGGATCGACTTTGTACAATAATTTTTTTATTTCCGGACTGTAGACTTCGATGTTTTCTATGATACATCCAGGTGTATTCACAAGATATCGTTCATCTGTAAAAATTATCCCGTTTAAATTATGTGCGGGAAAAATACGTGTTTTCAAATTCCAAAAGGGACATTTTGTGAAACAACGCATTACAAGAATGCATCTCACTTTAGTACAAGGGACTGTATGAATACCCTGTATAAAGAAACAAACCGAATCACCGTGTATAGATTAAAGCGGTCTGTGTAATTCAGCACCCTTATTTCGATATTCGGAGCCAGTCGGTTAGGGGGAAGGTGCCGCCGCGTCGTGACGCCGGGTTCGTTGTTCTTCACGCAAACAGGGGTTGGAACAAGCTTGATGAGTGCGACCTCGTTTCTCTTTCAAACCGTAATCACTGCCAAATATCGACTTGTGTCTTTGGTCAAAACATTAAGAATATGCGTGAACTCAATTTAATAAAGCAGTTACTTTTATTAACCTTAAAAACGCCTTTAAAGAGCCAATTAAAAGTAATTCTTATCAATTTATACTAATGTAAATTTAAACAAGCGTTTATAAAAATCACTGGATCACGAACCGATGTATTTATTTTAGCACTTAACAAAACTAATATTATGATTCGCTCGTGAAATTTATAATTCCGAGTTTACCTAGTAAATAGAGGTTATAAGGTAGTCAATAATGTACCTACACATTGTATACACACTACAAACGAACGAAACTTACCTGTATACCTAGAATAATTCTCGTTTATTACCGTTTTCCTTCCGCTAAACAAGTAGTAGACAATATAAACTACGTTACAGAATATAATTGCCCTAAAACAAAACGATAACATTCGACGAGCACCGATCATTGCGATTTCTTCCATGATAAGAACTAGAATTAACCCCCAAAGACCAATAGCACGTTTTCAGAGAAACTCGTCATGCGTTTGAAACGGGCAGGTAAATCGAACATTGAATATCAATGAATGGAATTGAATGGAATAGCACTATAGCACTCACAGTTTAAAAATTGAACTCCACTGTTCATTACCTAACTAACACGGGTTTTTATCTGAAAGCAATAAAATTAATTACAAAAATTGCTAGTAATTTTTCAATAGGGATTCACGCCTGCGTTAAGTAGACAATATTGGTATCGTGAGTAGAGAGCGCAGACCAATTTTCTTTATAAACTTGACGAGACTGTGCGAAACAATGATGTCACTGAAAGTATTATGTATTTTTTCACGCTTATACTCGCTAATTATTATTATGGCAATTGGAGAATTTCTACTGGCTACTGTTCTACTATAATAGTAAAATAATCTGTGATAACAATAAATATGTGTAGATATTTCTAATCTCCTTTATTTATTAGATAAATTGAATTTGTTATTGGGTCTATTAAGTATTAATTAGATAGTGAAGTTCATAAATATTGATATTAATTAAAAAGTTGCAGGTTTTTTGATCGCCAAATTTAGTATGAGTTGTAAAGGTAGTGGCAAAAAATCCACTCAGATATGAGAGAAAACATTTAATTTCGCATATTTGAAAATTTGGTGGTAACTTTTGTGGAGCAATTTATTTTAATATTGGAAGTCCTTTTGTTAGTACCTGGGTTACTTTTAAATGTCATTGTTAATCGTTACACAAAATGTACAAAAATAGAACATTTGATAGATTTTTTATTATTTTTTGAATATAATGCTAAATTATTTTTTCCGTAGAATAATAATTATCCTTTTCCATATCTGACGTATGCGCATGTAGGTAGGTAAAGGTTTTATCGATATTTTTTCAGAATAGGAATCCACATTAATTTGTTTATCGTGTGGTATGTTGAATAAAAAACAATTATTTCAACCATTGAAAACATTAAAAATAAAACTATTTAAAATTTCGAATTAGCGTATATTTTATAAGATTAATTATTTAACAAACTTTACGAAAATACGAATAAGTACATCTATTTAAGTTAAGGCATGTAATATCACATAACTTGTATGCATTGTCTATTTTTTAATAACATATAAATAGCGAACATCAGCATTGTCAACGCAGGAAATACTGTATGTACATACAGTATAGTACATTTCTGAAAAAGTTAAAACTGCGTATTTTGTTGAAGGCTCTAAAAATAGTTTATAAACTTACATTTATACTATACATATCTTTGTAAACTCTACTAATAATTATTTTCAGCAACAATTTGTACGAAAATTTTGGGACAAGAATTGGCCGAAAATAAATTCAAATATGTATAGGTATGCATAAATGTGATGTGAAATTAGAAATACGAGTACAATAGAAAACATTACGATAGCTTATAACCATTGGGGAATACATATTTTTAGGTCAATTAACGTTTTAACAATAAAATACACCAATCAAGCTGGTTTATCACTAAAATACCAAACCTACATTAACGAATTATTGTACTTTTTACATTAGAACATTTTTAAATATTAATCTATGTATATTATTAAAAAATTTGAAATACAAAATATTCAGTAAAATTCAGCTATTTAGGCTCATGTTTAATATCTTCAGAATTATTGTCCATCTGAAAGGAATTTATTTTATAACTGGGACATTCTGTATTTTGTTCTATTTTATAAAACTCGCTACTGTAAAAGAAGCATTATTATCTATCTAAAAAGGAAATTAATTCCTACATATTTTCAAGCAGTCAATTTTCAAATAAAATTATAAAACAATAAAACACAAAACCAACATATATCGTTTGCTCCATTTTCGATTGCAACATGGTCATTTCTATGAGTGGAACAAAGAAAGATTAATAAAATGACAGTTGTCAGAGTGAAAAGTTGCAATGACACAAATGTCACTCTTTCCTTTTCCTTTGTAAGTGTCTAATGCATAGACCTATTAACTAGGTCTATGGTCTAATGGAAGTTGTCTTTATCGCACCCATGGCCTATATAACCTATGTTGCGATAAAAAATGAAGCAACCTGTAAATAAATAAATAAATATAAAAATAAATAAACAAAGTCTTCAATATAGACTGTAATACTTTTTTAAGCGTCATTCATATTATGGCATTAATCTTCAATATATTACAGTGACGTAGCTAGAATATTTTTCTCTAAAGATACAAATCTATATAAACAATTCTTCAATAATCAACAATTCATCTGGAAGTTTGTAGACAAAGTGCTAAAAAAATATACTTTTTATAATCTCGGTGAAACTTTTTGAAGCACAATAGCAATACTTTTTAACGGGTCCATTACGAACGCACGACGTGACAGGGCTATATCTATCGATTCTACCGATGCCCCCTAACAAATTAAAATATCTTTCGTTGCCAGAAACGGAGGCTTCGACCGTCGCTTCAAATATGGCCGGAGGAGCAGTCTTGACTATCACCAAATAGTAATTGACCGTTTGATTCTGAAGATTGACGTACGGTTCCGAAACGCCGGCCGATCGGACCTTTTGCAACGTGTAAACCGAGCACAGCTCTCCTTGAGGTAGTTTTTTAATAAGTTTATTCGTTTCGTTAATAACGAAGTGCGACACCAGGCGCACCAAAGGGGTATTAGGATCCACGTAAGTGTGGCCCTTGCAGGTGCACCAGTGCTGCTCAATGTGAGCCTGTTCGCACGTCCTGTTTTCCGGCACCGCGGAAAATAAAGACAGGCACTCGCGGCATCCCCTACTGTAACTCTTCCTATAGCTGCTGTTTCCTATTTCTAATATATCTTCTAAGGTATTGTACAAATCATAAGGAACTGTTAGTCTTTCGGCGTTGGTTAAAAAATTTCTGTACTTATAGTTGTAGAGGGAATGGAATTTGTTGGGTAAACGAACGTACATAAATGGCAGTCGTTCTTCTAACCAACCGGAATGCGTGTAACGTAACTCCCCGAACCTAAAACCGTGGTCGCTGAAAAATACTAAAACCGTATTTTCCAACGAGGACATAAATTCAGGATCGCTGAATAATTTAAAATATGATTCGTCCATGACGCTCGCCATGTTGACGTTGTCATGGCTGAAGCTGTTTGCCCAAAACACGCCGAAAGTAGGCACGTTTTTGAAACTAATAGCGAAATCTTTGGCCGCGTTTATTAATCTATCGCCGGAGGTTTCGACTCCAGCGCAATAGGTCATATCGTGGCGTTTCTTCACCCCCAACTTTTCAGCGGCTAAAAAATACGAATGGTAGTAAAAATCGGTGGGCTCCGCCAAAAACCCCGGCCGGTCCCAGTTGAAGGTTGTGATGGCGCATTCGTCTTCCGCATAAGCCGTTATGTACCCCGAATCCCGAAATTTATCCCAGATAAATTTGCAGTTGTTCATCTTCACTGAATTGTTGCAAATATCCTCCAGCTGCGACATGTTGTAGCCAGTCAGCAGAGCCATCAGATTGGGAAACGTATTTTCGCCGATCTTATTGTACCCCCTCAAATTGTGGAAGTTCTTCTCGGCGAATCGGTACGTCTTCGGCATGGTTCTTTGGATGTTGGACTTCGACATGCTGTCGATTCCCAGCAGCAGAACGCTGAATTTCGGCTCCTCCGGGTATTCGACCGTTCGCCGTGGAACAGGCAATGTGGTCGCGTGGACATTTTTATACACTTTAAAAAAATTGTTTTTGCATTCTACTTGGACGTACGGGTACGTCAGGACGACCGAATCTTCGAACGGTATGCAATCTGTTAGTCTAAAACAGAAATAGAGACTTGTGGAAATGATGATTGGAACTGATTTTTTTTCGATATTGATGAAATTTGTTGGCACTTACTTAAATTCATTGTCGGCTTTGATTTGGTAATGAACCCTCGTTATGTTGGAATAGCAGCACTGGATACTATATTTACTGTACGTCTCTAGCAGAGACTTGTTTACGTTTAAAGTGACAACATCGTGGGTTTTATCGATGTACGTAAGGAGCTCGTAATCCGAACATTTATAAGATTTTTCTTCTTCAAGGAAATCGATGACGTCTTCGTTGAAAGGATCGTCTTCTGGGATTTTACATTGCGACGTGTTTATGAGATACGCTACTTTTTTGATTTTTATTGACGTTATTTGATCTAAAACGTTAACGATATTTTCACATTTCTTAACGTAAATATGCTTTCCTATTCTTGGAACATAATCGATACCTTGGAATGTTTCGAGTGGACGGAATAAGTGGTAAGGCATTGTATAAGAAATATTAACCTATCAACGAGATCTGTGGGATCACTGTATCAACAGTTTAAAACAACTACGTATATTTGTTTTAATCATGAAATATGCAGGTATTAGCAACAGCAGCAGCTAGTAAACGATTTTACCAGGTTTTTAGTAACAGATTATGCGAAAACTTTTTTTCTATCAACCGACTTTTCATAGGTACCTAAGAGTCTGTATTCATATATGTAAACTTTAACACTCTCAGTATTCAATAACTACTTAATAAATTGTTTAACTTTTTTTCCAAAATATGAATGAAATTTTAGAGATAGTTAAAGGATTTAAAAACGAGTGCTGAATAGGGGAAATATGAATCTGATGGTAAAATCAGATAGTAACATAGTATCCATGTACCATAAATTTATACATTGGTTATATGCGCAAACAACACGTGTTTCATGCGAAATATTTCAATTATAATTATGCTATGTGCAATAGAAATTAAACAGAATTGAAATTACAAATAATTATAATAAATTTTACGAACCTAATTGGAGTGATGAGAATTCTTCTATTTCTAGGGTCTGCAGATTATAGGTAAATATTAATATCACAGATATTGAAATCACTAAAAGGACTTTCTTCCACGAATCTCGAAATATTGGAGGAAACTGAAAGTTTGAAAAATTCTTAGTTAATAAAAAGTACTTAATATGCTACTATTACGCTAATTAATTGCCAAATTCTGTAATTTTCCGCAATATCTCCTATTGCGTTTCGAGAACCCTAAGTAGGCATGTATAAGCAATATCAATACTATAAAAAATTACTATTTATTAAAAATACTATATGTAGGTACTAGTAATATCAGATTACTATTGATAATATTGCTAACATACACAACCATTTTATGATTACCACGTTCATGGGAATAGAACGATTTATTAGAGGGTTGCATGAGTTATGTTTCCAAAAATCACCTAGAGGGTGTGAATGACTTTTTGGCTTTTCGTACAGGTACTGCATAGATATTAAGAAACGCGTAACGAAAAATAGTGAAGAACGAATTCGTGTAGAATTATTCTGATTTCTTTGATCCTTTTTTCGGTATTGCAACACTTAATGGAACATTGCACTTCAAAACACTCCCTTCTTATTGCTGTAATAAAGTCAATAAAGTCCCCTCAGTTGGGGATGTGGTGTAAGAACCATGAGTATATACGTCTAGTATGTATATTGATCCATATCTTATGAAAATTTCCTCGATTAATTCATACTTTACGCTTTTTATAGTTGGTATTACGTACCTACTTTAAACAATTTTCAAATTATTACTATAGTTATAAATTTTTGATATAATTCCTGTATAATCCTTTGATTTATAGTTAGATATTGGTATAACATGATATAATAAACTGGAAAATAAAGGTTTGTAGGTGATAATTTCGTGATAATACTCTATACTACTTCAGTGCTAGCTTAAATTGGTTTTCAATTTAATTTTTGTCAACAAATTACTCCTTTCTTGATCATATTGACCTAACACTAGCTTTTACCGCAAATGTTTATTATTGGCGACATTCATTATTTCATAAAGATGATAATTAAAATTATAGTAAATAAAATGCGTAAATTTGCGTAGATAAGGAATATTTGGCAATAGTGCCTCATTAATATACCTAGGGATACTCAAAATATAAAACAAAATAATAGTTTATCATTATAAATCTGCTATACAACGTCAGCCAATGTAATAAATCGATCAGCTCAGTTCTGAAGGTGAGTACTCAATTTTCAAAAACACTTACATTCTTCCAAATGCTCTTAGTAGCTAACATTTTGCATTTGAAGCCTTTTGATTCCAAAAGACAGGCGTCAACGTGTCACGCTCGAACTCGTCCTGGCGATGGAAATCTCACAGTTAACAAACCGATCAGAACGCCTCAGGACACGCCGCATCTCCAGCATCTCGACGCATACTGGCTCCTGAATTTTTACGTCGGTGCTTGGCGTTGGCGCTCAAACCACCGCCAGTCCTGCGGAGCGGGATGTTCTATTCAACACTTGCACGGGTTTCAAGCTGCGCTGCGCTAAAATCGACCAGCCGACGACACTCCGTCCCCGACGCGAAATTACGTTTTTGAACTAAAAATACTGAAATAAATAATTGAGCCTATAGGTAACCTAACAGCTTAATAAATGTTGAAATTGAGAGATACGCAAGAAAGATTATTGGGTATTGATTATCTTATCAATTTTTGATTCGGATTCTGTAGGTACCTGACAACTCTATACAGTTGAGTAGAGGGTATGTGAAGATATTACTACATACTACCTAAATTTTGTTATCTCTTTGGCCTATTTATAATACACAGATAAAAAAAAATACGTGTAGATATGGTGTTTTATTTTAAGTAGATATATAGGTACACTTTATTTTGCTCCATATACGAAAAATATAAATTTGAAAAAGAAGTATTCTATTAACTTACGATAATGAAGGTGGTGCTATAGCATCCTCCATAGCGTATTTTAATTTGGTTACAGTGTTATATACAGTATCATTTTTGAACTAGGCAATGTTTTGTATTCAAATTTTTTGTAATATTTTTTTCCTAAACTACCAAAATGGATCCTCGAAATAATAGCCTTTTTTCTAGTTAGTAATACATTTAAAATCCCTGAAGAGTTCACAAACCGCTCCCTTATTCAAAACATAGAGTACTCCAAGAAAAATGAGGATGATAGGAGAATATGCGCATCAAACCCTGAACCAAGGTTTTTTGCTTGTATAAAAACTCGATGAATCCACAGAGTTGTGAATCAAAAATCCACAAAATCACGAAGATTCTGCTTATAACTGCTCCACAAAAGTTAGGGAAGTTCGCAAATTTTGCGATTATTTTAAAAGTTACGGACTTTTTGATCACCAAATTTTCAAATAAGCGAAATTAAATGTTTTCTCTCATATCTGAGTGGATTTTTTGCCCTACCTCTACAACTCATACTAAATTTGGCGATCAAAAAACCTGCAACTTTTAAATAAATCTCAATATTTGTGAACTTCCTTAACTTTTGTGGAGCCGTATAAAAAGCTCACTTTGCTCACTTTGCTCACTTGCTATCTCTTGCGACGTTATTTTTTATGAAAAATTGATTCCGTTCATTCGCGTTCATGATAACGCAATAACAGTGAATATTCAAGTGTATCGAATTGGAGTTCATTAAATATTAAGCGGGGATAAACTTCCAATAAATCGCCTTAATGAAGTCTGTAATTCTGGTTCGAAAATATCTAAATCGATAGCGTATGTAGCCCGCATACAAAAATTGATTAAAATTATTTCATGCTGTCGTATAAAGGTTTTTTTTCGAATGGCAATCGATAGTAAAGTAAAGGGTATAATTTTCTTGTCTATAAAGTTTAATATTGGAGGATCCACTTTACTTACCTACCTTGTTCTTGCTGTTGTTTAGGAATACTAATTTCATTCATAGGATAATTAAAACAAAATTTAATGCATAGACATAATATTTCTTAATTCAATGTACAATATATAATAGTATATACAAACAGCAAAATCATACAGAGTTCATTGTGACTACTTGAATAATTTATTCTATATACTTAGGATTTTTGTTCATATAAAATGAATATAAAAATGCCAATAATTTTACACAATTTTTTCCTATTGTTTAGTTCAAAATATTGAAAATGAGATGAAAAATGAATACATTAATTTTATATTGGTCCGAAAATAAGTAAATGATATGTGAAAATCGTTTTTGGTCTAATTGGAATCAAATTTTAAAAAACCATAGATTTTATCACGTAATTTTGAGCCAATGTCACTTCACACTCCCCGAGTTAAATGTATAATTGAATTGTGATAATAACACGTATTAGTTAAATCCATTATGTAAAAATGAATTTAATTATTACTATTTTATTATCATTTTTTAATTGGTCCACGTGTACCAAACGATGTTATTACATAATTTGACAACATTATTGCTCTAGAAGGGTGTTGGGTGTGCAATACATAATAACAAAGTATTTAAAAAATTAAATATATAAAGTACCATTAATTTAATACAATAAAGTAATTTTATCCCAAATCCTGAATAGCGTTGAAACGGAAAAAATTATTGGCGTATTTTTATACCGTTTTTATTTATGAAAAGTTTACATTTGGAAGCAACTGCAGTGGTAATATGTAAATATTACACAGATAATTCCTTTGGTAAAACTATTCCTGCTATCCCGATGTTATTAAATATAGAAATATGTAATACCAATGGATTGTCGGCGCAAATAAACGTGTAACGTGTGTAAACTTTAAATAAATAGCTGTACCTTCCCTACTTATAATGTTACAGCTTATTGACATCTATGTTTCGTCTAAGTTTCTTTAGAATGAGTTTAGTTTTAATATTTGTATGTATTGGCATTTAGAATTATGAAAAATTCTTGTGAACCTCGTATATATTAATTTTATATCTCATTAGTTACCTTTAAAAATTATTAATTCTGTTAGGAACTTGGACCCTATACATCAGATAGTGCTTACAGACAGACACGTTTAAGGTATATTACATATACGAGAGACGTTTTGTAATTATTTCGATTTAAATGAAGCTTATTTATTTGCAGAAGAGTAACGAATTTAAAATTCTAATAAATTTCTAATTGACATTTTATAAAAATCAATTTTTGATTGTCGACATTTCTAAAACACAAAATCGTTCTGCAAGATTTTCAATCTAAATGATTACAAATCCCCCCTCAAATATAAATAAAACGCTATCAAATTTTCACCAAAAATATATTTTTCTATCACATCGAATTTTAAACGATATTTTACACAAAGTCCACTATATAACATAATATTTTTTTCGCTAATTTTAATCATTAGTTTAATATACAATAATTGAATATGTTAAAATTACTTACACTTAAACTTCATATCACAGTCTTGTCAGAGTTCTTTTTAAAAAATATTATATGTGGTGTTTGTGTTTAAAATTTAAGCTACTTACAAAACAACTTCAGGCCACCCTCAGAATTATTATATACCTACCTCAAATGCTTGATTTAACAGTTATTACTAAGTTCAGGAATGTTGTGTATTAATACAAACTGACAATTGCATCCATAAAAAATTATTGTTATTACGATTTGGGAATTTTATATTTGTAAAAATAAATCTGAGAAGGTAGACAAAAATGCTGAAGGCAGCCCTGCATTTTGCTTCCTTAAGGTGTCATGTCCGACTTATTATAAAAGGTTCACAGAATTCTTTACAGCGTAATAATACAAGAAGCCTATGCACATTGAGATGCAAAAAATGACCGAGAACAGTCCTAAAATGTAGGTACCTAAATTTTGGTTCCAAATTTTCTACTATAACTATATTTTTGTTTTAATTATTAATACTATATTTTATATAATATATTAAACTGGCCGTTTTCGTTTATTGAATTTAACTGGTTGTTTTATTCCATTGGTTGCGATTATAAAAAAATTGATATTTGTATAAAGTGGTACCTCTGCGATTTTAACTTTTCGAACTTAAGCTGAATTTATGGACTAAGTAGATTATTAATGCTGCATAATTATTAAGCGAATTGAGTGAAGAAGATATTCAATTAAACAGGATTACAACGTACAAATAATGATAAATTACGAAAATTATAAATGAAGATTAAGAGCCAGAGAGACTCTAAAAATTAAAGCCAATTTCAAAGAAATATGGTAAGAAGATTCGAAGAATACCTACCTGCGGAAGTAAATGAAGAATGTGCAATTAATTTTGAATACAAACTAAACTGTGTTTTTAAACTTTTAAATTTTTAACTCTATTTTGGAAGTTGTAATTTAGGAAGAGCTTAGAAACACAAAACACTCTTCGCAATTTCATAATTAATACATAAAATCAAATTAAGCATTATAATCATGTAATAATCCATAATAGCTCCAAATACTGGCAATGTTTTATTTAAATTTTATTCAATAAAAATTTCTAATATCCAAAAATATATTATATCCCAATTTTCCCCTGTGAACGTATTTGTTTCGAGCAGAGATTAAAAAAAACTGTATAACAGGCCATTTTGTATTGACTTTAAGCTAGTAAGTACCCGATATTACTATTTCATTGACACGTTTTAATACTTACAAAATGATAAAAGAAAAATATTATGTAATATAATCGATCGTACATGCACGCGTCTGTAAAAACATTTTCTTAAAATACCGTTTAGGAAACGAATTTCACAAATATTGTGAAACGATCCCTCTAAATCAAGTATTTTCGATTTTTAAGCGATTTTTAGAATAAATGTGCTGTCGGCAATTTGCAATTTCAATAATTTTATAATAATCATAAACGTACTAATAAATTTTAATATAAAATACATCAATATAGCTTCTTTAGTCGAAGTGAAAGGCGTTATTTTCAAATACTGAAACGATTCATTTAATTTATCCAATAGTCCGACGAAAAACAGCAACATTTCCCTAAAAATGTCCAATTCTCATTCATCTATACGAACCAATAGAATAAAATCTTTCTGCCGCGAATTTATCCTCAACATTATGTACAAATTATACAATATAAATTTGATTTAGACCTTTTTTTCATCAAATACTCTAACATACGATAAACATTATTCATCGTCCTTAGGATTATCACACTGTTTCACTCACATTGTCCCGCGGAGCAATGAGAAAGAAAGATAAGGGAACACGTCGAATGAGAGACTAATCACTTTGCATTGTAAACCAATAACGCGAGATCGAACCGAAACGCCATTTTATCGTAAATTAGGAATCCGGCGTTCTTTTTAAACGAACGGGTCACGCAGTTTCTCTCTAACTCAGTTTACAAATAGTTAACCCGGCGGATCTTTTTCGATACACACAAACACCAAAATGATTATCAAAAAAAAATCCTTTCGTAAATAAAATTTCCATGAAATACATCCAAGATTGTGTACCGAAACCGACGCGCCGGAGTAACTATACAGCAATGGAATACATTTTTCCAAAAACCACACCAGCAACATTCGAGCGGCGTTTACAACATTGCGATCTGGAATCGAAGGGGCCTTCGCAAAAACATACTCCGCATTGGCATTAACCGTTACTTATGGGGGTTCATTCGAAAAGGGCCAGAATGTCGTCGTTCGTGGACGTGTTGGCGGGACCGGAACTGCTGCCGCTCGACGGCGGCGTATTCAAATCCGGCGGATCCAAATAGGACAGTAGTTCCATTGGATCGACGCTATCGGGCAGTAACTGCAAAAAAAACCAAAACGCTTAATTTAAAAGCCCTACAAGCTCTGTTAGCGAGCTGATCCATTGCGGAGATGTCGCGCCAGAAGTCTCGGTAGATCGGCAACGAGACTCGAAACTTCAGAGATCATAAACGAGCAATTAAATTAATAACTTACATTCAACGCCTCCTGTCCAGTTCCCTCTCCGTCGATGACCGCTGCCGGGTCGAAGTTGAGATCCGAGGGTATTTCCGAGATCGAGCTGTCGTTGTTCGCGGCGCCGTTCGAATTGCTGCCGTTGGAAGTACCGTTGGTGGAACCGTTGCTGGTGTTGTGAGAATCCGACGGCGGCGGAACGCTCGGCGGGCCCGTCGTTCCGCCTCCGGGCGTGTGCGCCGATCCGGGCGTGCCGCCGCCGGGCGTGTGCGGCGTGTGAGGAGTGTGCGGCGTGTGAGGCGTATGAGGCATCTGCGCGAACAAACGAGGAGTTACGTTAGAATATCCTAAGAGAATTCCGCCGCGGCATCACTTACCTGTTCGTTGAGACTTTTCTCCATCGCGTTGAGTGGGTCCAGCGAATTCACAGATTCGCTGAGGTGCGACAATGGGCCGTTGCCGCCCAAGTAGTCGTTGTTGCTCGAGTACGAATTGCTGTAGCCCGCCGAGCCGCCGCCGTTCATCATCGAGCCGCTGGCGATGCTGTTCATGTCCGGAGGTAGGTAGGGCGACATGGCTTGCATATCCCAGTTGTTCATGGTCGGTAATGTCATGCTGCCCGGCGACATCGCCTTATTGCGTTTACTGGCGCTGCAAGAATCGTTGCCTTCGTCCTCCATCTACAACAATTATTAAACAATTAACTACAGAAACCACTACATCAACAAGAAGAAGCGTTTTAAAATTGAGTGGCCCAAAGACAATTGGAAGGATCATTGGAGTCACTCTGAAAGATCACGTTGCAAATGAGAACTTTAAAGCTAAGACTGGAGTAGAACGTGGTAGAAAGAATGGCAAAATTAAAATGGAACTGGACCAACGGAATGGAGGAAAAATATTAATGCTCTGGAGGACAGGATTACCGGTAACTGGATCCAAAAAGCGGAGCATAGGGATAACTAAAACAACTAAAAACGGATGATGATGATGATGACGACGCCGTCGACGACGATAACTAAAGTTAGACTAAAGAATTTAATGAATTATAAGTTACCTTAATTCCTGGCATGTTTCCTTTAGCCGCTTTCCAATTTGCCGAACTGTCAATAGTAACTTCCTCCACTTCTGAAGTGCTCAAAGTGTTGAGGATGCCCCACATGTACTGGTCGACTTCCAAGCCTTCTAATTGCGCAGGTTTACTGGAATAAGAACATGCGTTAATCATACTGTTGTGTTAATTATTTGTAATAAACCTACTTGCACACAGGACACCGCCAGGCACCCCTTTCGCAGTTCAATTGTAGGTAAGACTCCAGATCGAAACATTGTATGTGCTTGCACTCGTGTCCCCTGGCCGGCAGCGTTATCCTTTTGAACGTTATCGGACATTTGACCGACACTTTGAGCGAGGTTTGCTCGACGGCGTCCCTATCGCCGGCCCCGTTGTTAGACGCGCCGGTATTGCTGAAGTTCCTCTTGATTTTGGCGATGCAATGATCGGCCGTGAGCAGCCGTTTCCGCAGAAGGCCTTGCAGCACCGACCGCACGCTCGGCCTGTGGACGAGTTGCAGCACGAACAGGTGCGAGCAACAGCAGGCCGACACGGTGATTTGTATGGTATTCCTGCCCGGCTGGCACACGTCCTTCAAGTACAAAGGCTTGTGCGATGTCTTATTCTCCCCCCTATCGATCATCAGCGGCGTGGCGTTCACCGAGACTTGAACGGACGCCGGCCAATTGGTGTTCATTTGCCTGTCTTCGTGATGGAAGCACTTGAGCTGCAACTCCAAATCCTGCCGCCACATTAAAGTCTGATGCACCGTTGGTTTTAGCTGAAATACGTGGTTGCTGACTGCTAGGTTGTGTTCGAGCCGGAACGGTGGTAGGATTATGCCGTCTCGTACTGGGAAGGTTAGCCTCAATTCATCATCTACAACGATAAATATAATTCGTTAATATGTTTCTTAAATTTGTCGTGTTTTGTACGTACTTTGCAAAGGTAAAGGTGGTTTCATATCGTTGAAATTGGGCTTGACGTCTGGATTCGGACTGATGTAAGGCGGCATACTGCTGGCCGGAGTGAGAGGAGGTGTAGGATTGCCCGGAATGGGGCTGTGTTGATAACTCATGTTATTTCTCATCGTTACATCTTGCTGGAATTGTCCTGAGGAACTGTTACCGTATTGGTTCGTACCGTTTGTGTTACTATTCATGTTGTACTGGCCAGAATTGTTAGTAGGGAATTGATTCATCGAACCGCCGTTGAAATATTGTCCTTGGTTTGTGAACGGAGGAGTAGCCTGCCTCAATTGCCTGGGGTTGCCCATGGACATCATATTGTTAGGCGCGAAGTTGTTTGAAGGACCCAGCGATTGTTGTGAGGGGTACTGGTTGAAGTTCGGCTGCCTCGTACTACAAAAAAAATTACAAATTAATCATAAGTTTGTATTAGATATAACGATTGCTTACTTGTTGTAAGGGTATTGACTGTTGGGGTTAAAATTAGGATTCATCGATGCAGCCATGTTGGGATTCATATTGGGGTTCATGTTGGGGTTCATCGAAGGATTCATTGAAGGGTTCATATTAGGATTCATAGAGGGATTTAAATTTGGATTAATATTGGGATTCATGGAAGGATTCATTGGGTTCATATTGGGATTCATGGTGGGGCACGTATTGGTGTAATTTTGCTGCGAACGGCTTTTTTGATTCATGTGCATCGCAGGCGAAGGGTAAGGGGTCATCCTTCTGGGGTACATAGAATTTGAATTTGGTCCTGGGCCTTGCATGCCCATTTTAGGCCCCATATTGCTCATCATATTATTGTGCATTCCACCCATATTCATATTCTGAAAAATAACAACAAAAGAAATTATTAATACCGTCGAAATGGTTAAATATTAACGTGTATTACCATTGGGTTCATGCCGTTCATTCCGTTCATACCCATCATGCGCTGCGGATAGCCCTGCTGGTATTGTTGATTGTTAAATTGCGAATTGTCTTGTAACGCCACCACGCTGGCGGTGGCTGTGGCTGTAGCCGTGGCTGCGGCTACCATTGCTGCGGTACTCAATGCGTTTCCGCTTCCGTAACCTTGGTCACCACCATTCATAACATTACTTGCACCATAACCTCTGCAACATCAAACGGGATCGATTACAAACGAGTTAGTTCGTTCGGAGAGCGTTGACCAACATTTTCTCAGATTCTCTGAGAACGTTTTTTTTTATTGACAATGGTCCCGCTGAGGGGTGGTAAGTCACAAAAAAGAGGGCGAGAAACAAATAATAATTTGTGGGGTACGAGATCGGCGAGCGCATAGGGGTGAAAGAGGAGCAAAATTCTAACAGAGACGTATTCATACGAGATGAAATCGTTAGAAAAATATTAATATTAATAATTCTATCTTCAATACTTATGGGTAGAATTTAACGATTATACAAAACGTATTTGTTGCGAAGCAGTTATTTGGGGATGTTTAATATATTTTATTTTGATCATTTGAAACGCACTGTGGGGATTTAAGAGTCCTGTCCTGATGGGACTAAATCTGAATGCTAGCAAGACAAAAAGAATAAAACAGACTTTCAATTCAAACGGATATCGTAACAAAACGAATGTGAGAAAAAGACAGAACCTCAGTAGCAAAAAAACCTTTCCTATTTGCTTAAAAAGAGCGGGTAAAACCCAATGCAGAACAATAGATGACGCTGGGGCGACTCCGATTGTTTAAGGAAAGATTAGTAAAGTGGAAGGGAAATTGTCCCATAATTTATGCCATTGCGTTTTTTAACGATTACTCGGTTTAATAACTAATTGTTTGATAAATGTATACATTCGTGTGGGCATAATAAAACACCTGTGTTAAATAATGGGTGACGCGGACACGTAAAATTTAATGTACAATAATTCTAAACTGATACAAAATCTACAGCATCTAAATAAATTTTGTTTTGACTTTAGTGTCTTTTAAGTCTTGAAAACTTGGCATTCATTGCTCAATCAATAGATAAACCAACAGGAGGGAAAACAACAGACCGCATTTTTATAACGTGTGAAGTTATCGCGCAATAAAAAGAAAAAAAACCGTTTAGTTTAATCCATATCAATGTCGTATCGGTTATAATAACAGAATGTCTGGCAGTTACCTTCCATTATGAGGACATTTCTAGAATAGGTATAAAATACAATAACAACGACACAATAAGGGTAAATTCATTATTGTATTCGACAATCTGCTTTCGTCAACCGAAATATCAAACCCTCTTCCACTCGTATGCATATGAAAAAACAGCGGCGCGCCAGGGAAGACAGCAAAAAAATGCATAATAATTTTGTATTTAATAAAATATTTATTGCTGTATTGATTATCCCATGAAAATCTTGTAAGTAAATTGTATACACAACTTTACCAAGCCAATAATAAGGTCGTTTTAACTAGTTAATAATGTATTTATAGATTAATATCCCTCGTTACGGAAATTGATCAGTATTTATTAAATAATTTAACCAATTAGATGTTCAATAAAAACCGAAGACACACTAAACCCGATACGCACAAATAATCGAAACCGCTCTAGCGTGGTTTTTAACAGCTCTATATCCGACTTGTAACGGTTGTCCTCCAAAAGTCGAGAATTATAAGTGTACCTACCCAATAATTCATTTCGAACGACATCGCCACCCCAGGTATATACGGCGTTTTTTGGCGAGAATCGACAATTAGGGTTGGTTTTACACTCAAACAATGGTGACCTAGTGACAGGGCGCGGGGTGGTTGGGAGGTCGAAGCGGAGGGAAAACAGGGGGTGGAATCGAGTATTGTCAATAAACGGTGTGCGTAAGAGGGAGAAAGCGAAAGGTTTGTTGGTTATTTAGCCGAGTGAGAAAGTGTTACGAGGGGAACTTAATAAGGTGGATGGTCTGAAGATCCTCAAGCGTATATAATTTTAGAATGCGCTAAGTAGATATTTATGTATTTATAGGAGTACTTTTTTCTGCAGTTTATCATTCAGAACTGCACCACAATTTTTCCACATTCCGTTTTTTAGGAAGGTAATGGCAACGGAACAATTCCCGAAAAATGTTTGGTAAATAAAACCGAAGCTTGATAGTAAACAAAACCATTGATTATTTTATTTTTAACTCATGGTTGAGTGAAATACCCACATAAACAGGCCGTTTCGTACGATCACCGGTGTTTGTCAATACCATTGCAATAATTTATTATTGTTTACATCAACGTCTGGAATGTTTCGTCTCATTGTTTAAACAAGCAATACAATTTCGGCGATTTTTTATTGTTGCACTATCGGTCGCAAAGGTTATTCTTTTCGAAAATATCCTGTCAGAATAAAATTTTCCATTTGCTTCAATAACTAGATTAACCGGCATCGCTAAGTAAATCTAATAAATCAATTGTAAATCATACGGCTTCGAAAATTTACTACACAAATTTTCACCTACTGTCGCAAGTACGAAATCGTTTTAACCCCACTTAACAGATCCTAAAAGGTATTTACTTAACCTTTTTTCAGGTAAGCGCTGGCGATTATTGTGAAAACACTTTTACAATATTTTGGAACAAGACCAGCTGCGATTTACCTAAAGGAATGCGCCCGGACAGAATAGAAATGGTCACAGAAAAGGCGGAATAGTTCTCTGAAAGGTATGCAAATGGGGGGCTATTATAAGCATTTTTCATTTTCTCGGTAGGTACCTGAATGTTGTGATTGAAATGATCACGCCTTGTACAGGAACTGTTGAAAAATGACTTTGGGCTATTGAAGTGTTGATGCGGATGTTTCTGAACGTTTTTGCTCAGGTAGATAATGGTGGTAAAACTGATATTTTAATCACATTGGCGAGGTAATTGCTTTAAATTTTAACAGACAATTAATTTTGGCGAAGGAAACGGTAATTATGCATATTCTAAATTTTGGCGAAGGCTGCAGTTGTCTAAATATTAAATTAAACTCGTTTAAAATCGATTATTTACATGATATTATTACAAACGCAAATAATACCTTAAGCAATCTAGAGCTGGGCAAGTTAAATTAATAATTGCGCCGTTGATTAATTTAAAGTAATTTATTAATTAAAATCTTAACTTAAAAGTAATCTTGTATATCTAGCGAGATTTTAATTGTTTTATGTCAACACTACTTCGTTAAGAATATTATTTATATGAGAGTTTGATTAAAAGCGATTAAAAAGTCAATGTGGCGATAAATTAATTAGTGGTTAATTAATCCACAAAATGTTTAGAAAATTATCGTTTCCACAATTGGAGAAAATGGTGTTTTAATGAATGATTAAAAATGGTGGAGGCATAATTTCCAGAGAGTAATTTTGGTTTTTGAACCTATTCGGCAATTTACTTAAACACTGTAAGCATCATTGTTTAATTTAAAAGTTTATTAATAATTCATACGGTAATTATTTATCCACAATTCAGTAATTTAAAATTTTGGTGTAGGCAGTGGGTTTCCGAAGGAATTAAAAATTAACCGAAGGTATTAAAAATGGTGGAGGAGCTAATCAATTAAGTAACATTATTTTGTGATAGGTCTGGAAACGTTAATAACAAAGTGATTAAACTATCTGAATTTTTCGTTAATATCTAAATTGATTTGTCGGTATTCGAAATAACATGAACATGATTTCATTATGAAAGTGGAAGAATAATTTTAACGCATCTATCGGAGATTTTTTAATTTGAATTGCCTGGTGCGAGCTATACGAGGGGATACATAAATTGTTCCGCAACTTCTACTTCTACATCCTGTAGGTACTTTAGTAACTACGATTACGGTTTTAAGGTTGATCACTTAGCATGTTATATTCGATAAATATTGACATTCTGATTAGGACTTGCTGTAATATTGTGATTTTTATTGTAGTAAGCCGAACTTGTTCAGCTATGTATTTCGTGGTTTTAGTATTTTGAAATTGCATAGTTTTATCTCTGCATGACCTTATCAAGGCGTGGTTGATATAGTTACTATGTAGATTTGTGTAGATACATTTTAGGTAAAACCGACTCAATAGTTTAGCGCTTATCTCTAATATGTACCTTTGCTTTACATGGGCTATCTTATAGGTATAATAAAGTTATTGACTTCGCTTTTTAATTGCGCACATAATTTATCGTTCGTATACACAGTCAAATCATTGACATCACAGAAATTCCTATTTATCTACCATTATAGGTCTTAGGTGTCTCAATTGCCTTTTATCTTCCTACTTAGCAACCGTTTAGGTTACTTGATTCTCTCTCCACAAATATCACCATCGTAAATATCGTTATATACTGGCAACAAATTCAACTTACCCTGGAGGTATGTTCTGCCTGTATCCCCCTTGGTAGCCTCCTTGTTGCACCTTTCCCGTGGCGGCTTGTCCTCCAAGGTAGCTGGGGTTTGCGTTGGGTGTCGGGCCACCCGTGTAGGCGCCCCCGTGGGGACCCGACTGCGTCGTGGTGCTCACTCCCCACACCGTGGTCACGACCGATAACTGCTGCTGGGCACCAGACCCCGGTCCTGTCCAGTCCCTACCAAAAAAACCCCTTTGTCAAATACTATTTCTAATCCTTTTATATCTTTTTTAGTCTTAGTATTTGTCTTTATGAATGAAATGCTTAATCTAACAAAGTAATTTAATTCCTGATAATATTTTGCTAGTTTAACGAAAGCACGAAAGCTTTGTGGGTAGGTAACGTGGTTCTTTGAAATAATGGTAGTACGAGGTAAAAGGTAGATTGTGTACGTGTATAATCAACCGATCGACGTAGTTAACTGTTTATTTTAAATAAGTGTAAGTCTTAGGATGAAACTGTACACGTTCTTTAATAATAGTATAAAAAATACGAAAAGTACTGTAATTCTCTAGCCGTGGGAGTGACTAACAGCGAGCTTAGTTCAATAGTATATTAGTACAAATTCGCTTAATTACTTCTCTCGCTTAAGGGATCTTCATTGACAGGAGCACAAAATTTTACTCAAAACAATAATATCAATATCTTATCGTTTTTTAGCGAAAGACTAATACCTACCTCAATATTGAGCAGATCGTGATTTCGTTAAATTGGTTAAGATTATCTATTCTATCGATAATTTTTATTGAAACCTTATTTTATTTATAGAGACAATACTATTGACTGCATTACAATTAAGAATCTATTTACGCAAACGAAGTTCATAGACTTGTTAATTGTTCAAATTTAGGTACTTAATTTTAATTTTCTAAAGTGGCAAAACCGATTAGCATATTGCGTAGGTAATACACACTAAATTTCGTCGTAATATATCGTTTATAAAAAAATTAGACTGCCATAAAATAGTCAAGAAAAATTTACCATTAAACCGGGCGAAAAAAATTTTAAATAGTTTATTCAAAGAGCTAAATTTATCTAGGAATAGTATGAATTAACAAAATGTTTATCGTGTAGCCACCAACATAATCGGGTATTTAAATTGTAAACACATTGTGTGACATAACCTTAACGCTTTAGAGTTCACACCATCTGTCTGGCTGTCTGCATGCTGTCTGCCTCTTCTATTATTTTAATTAATAAATATGCAAAAATATTCATACCTCATTTGCGTAAATAAATCCATAATAAAATTAGAATTAGAATCGATTAGAAGATGTGCAATTTAAATCCAAAGTCAAATCGGCATAGGTAAACGTATACCAATCTCGATATTATCGAAGTCACTATTTGTTGTAAACCGTGTTTTGAGACGAAAATTTGTTTACGCCAAACGTTATTTTTCTGCACTACACAATTTTTGTTATTCTTAATTCGCGGCTTAAGAAAAAATATTTTCGAACGCTTATTTTAAAAGTTTTGTTTTTTCACTAGATTCACAACATGTTTGTACGAATTCAATAATCCTTTTTTTGGAGAAATCCAATTTTTTTTTAATTGTCCATTTCGAAAACACCACTTAATTGACACTATTTATCCACAGCTCATCCACAATTAGCAAGTCCTATCGAAGTTGGTCCGATTCCAACTTCAATATAACAATATCTAAGGATATTGAAAGGATATTTAAAATCGGTCTCTTATAATCCCGAGAAAGTAGAGACGACTAAAAATAAATTTTGAAAAATTATAACAAAGCTCAATCCGATTAAATGCTTTATTATAGCAGTACATTGTAAGTTATTAAAAGTTAGTGATTTACACAAAGGTCATAACAGTTGGTTAAATTAAGGCCTAATTCTTTAGATGAGTTGCAGTCAAAATTTAATTGAAAACAAAGCTTACATACTTTAAAATGATATAAATATTAGGTGTTAAATTAAACCAACTTTTGAATTAAACGGTTCATTTGGCAATGTGCTTGCACACGTTGCAAGCTTCTATGGGATTCACAAATTTTACAACAATCCTCGCTAAAGGCACTAACGTTTTGACACACACAACATAATCCAATAAAGCTTTAGTATTCCTTAGGCTCTTCAGATGCATATAAATATTCACTTTACACGATATCCCGATCAAACTCCGGATTTTTGCACATCTTCATCACAGCTCTGATACCATACCTGTAGGAAGTATATCCCAGCATTTGTGGGTAAACATAAAGAAATCAATGTTTAGTGCGACACTTCGAAAACCATATTAATCCAAGCAAGAGAGTCAGTCCTGAGAAAAGTGAGTTATTTTGGAGCACACACCAACGCGTACGACTCGCTCGATGCACGACGTTCAACTGTCTGCCTGTGGGAGAAACAACGGCACGTAGGCTCGATAGTGGGGATGGGCTTCAGGGGAAGTTTGACCCGAGTAGCTCAGACTCTCCTCCATTCCATGCGGCCACAATATCGGTTATGGCGGGCGACGTTGCCGGATCTCGGCGAGTCGACAGATACCGTGGGTGGGTTGGTAGCCGGAGAACGCTTTGGCCTTCTTTCAGAGGCGTGGGGCCGGGCGGGCGTCAGGTAGTCGATATAGCGCAGATAAGCGCTGTAAAGCGACGTGTTTGTATAATGGAGTTGATACGTTCCGAGTCGAGGATGTATCGCCCTTTTGGTGGATCCGCTTTGCCGCAGTAGCGGCTCCACGGGTTGGCACATAGTTTTTATATATATGGCTTCGGTGCTCTTTTGCTTGCGAAACATCGATTTCTATTATCTCATGAAATTGTCACTTAAGTTAATAAAGCATTGGAAGGGTTGAAGATCCTCTTTATAGAGGAATCTCGGAGGGATCTTGTGGAGTTGGTATAAACTTGATGGGCTATTGTTATAGAAGAATCTTAGATTCTCCTTATCAATTACAATGCTAATTCAGAGTAAGATTTTTTAATAAACTACTAAACTTAGGGTTTTTTGGAACCTAATTCTAATATCATAGGCATTCTTCTTCAATCATTGAATGTTGCAGCAACATGACCAAACAATGTCTTCGTATGTACATCCATATAGTTATTTTCTGCCCAGTTTAAAACCCCATCAAGAATATAGCGGCTAATTGTGTGAAATCGCTCCAAAACGACGAAAGAGAAGAGGAAAATTCTGTCTCAACACTGTCTTAAGATGTTATTTTCATTCATTCTTTTTATAGCTTTTGGCTCTGTCGCCCTAAAAATAGCACTTCTAATTTCGAATTGTTTTTGTATTTTGAATGTAAAAGATATAATTAATTGCATCTAAACGAAAGTGCTCGATACCGTTCGTGGTGTGATATTTTTAGTGTATAGAATGCAAGCGTGCTCGGTGCATTGAATCGTTAAAATGCCTGTTTACAATTACAATCGAAATGTTGATTTATTTAGGGAAATTTCGGTAAAATTTTAGGTTATAAATTGTTTGTTAATCAAAATATGGGATTTTTGTTGCTATCTACGAAATGATAATCAATTGTTGCCAAACAATTGCTGATAATAACTAAAAGCATGTCGAGACAAGCATAATGTAAATCCTGTAGTAAATTTAACCTTAAATAAGGATGTACTTAACCAGTTTATGCAACAAGTAAATAAGAACTAATCTTAAATTCTCAAAAAATTGATAATTATGGGTTTTCCTCAAGGCTACTTCAATTCTAAATACTTCTTAGAAATTTTTCTGAGGGTTGGTTAGGTACATTTAATGGGAATTTTAATGTTTTACGACGTCCTGTTTGGTATCCTGTTGTTTGTTCGCCGTTTCTAAATCAAAAATTTCGAATAGATAACAAAGGTATTTCAACAACTTATACAGATAAATTTGAGAAGTAATGAGATGATGTAATAAAATTACATAAAACAAATAGTTTGGGATTCCTGGATACTACTACTAGTAGATTGGTATTTGAGCATGACAAACATTTTATCAAAGCCGGCTTTTTTCGATGGATTTTTCTTAATTCATGCATTACGTGTATGATTAAACCACAAAAAATGGAGTAGCAAAAACCACTTTTCGGGAATAATTACGCCATTTAAATATTCCAAATAATTGCAAAAATTCCAGCAATATTGATCACAACTGTGGATAATTTAAACACCACCAGCGTAAAAGTTAATCGTGAACCATACGAAGGCATCACAAATTTCCAACGCAAAAGGCAGCTCGGCCCAGACATTCGAAAAGCACCATCGAAAATTTCCCATTCCCGCGTTCAATTACCAGGCCGTCTTCCGGGTGTCGGGCAGCCGAAATCAAAAGCGCGCTCCATCGGCATCGCCCTCTCTTTCCGGACCGTGCGGGAAGCGGCGCGAACGACGACCTTCTTCGAGGCGGCGAGGTGAAGCGCCCGTGCGACGTGCGATACGCGATTCGCGAAACGAGAGAGCCCGCGAGAGTTGCGAAGTTTTTGACACCAGGAAGACGCGAATAGGACGTTCGGGAAGTAGCTGGGTCGCTTTCTCTCTTTTCGTCGGTTTATTTATGGAGACTTCTGAATTTATGCGGAATTCGTCGCTCGTTTTGATACGGATTAGGCAGTGGTGGGGCGATGGTTCGGCCTCTGCTAGTGCCGCTGGAGTTGGGGATATTGTGGTTTTTATATAAATTTTGGGTATTTTAGGAAATTAGGATAGGGGTTGGATATACGGGTCATTCTAGAAAGATTAGACATATTAGATTACTAAGGATAAAAGGATGAGCTTTTGGAAATTAGGTCATTTTACCCTACTCCTTTCTTCCACCTCTATCTATCTATCTAGTATTTCTTAGTAAGGTTAGATATTTTGCAATGTTTTGAAGCACTTTTGAAACCTTTATACACATTTCGTTAAAATGGATGATTCTGCAAACATTAGAAATTATCCTAATAAATTTAAGGATGAAAGGATTGTTTTGTAAATATGGGTTTTTGGAAAGTGAGAATGGTGTTCTCTTGGAAATTTGGTTATTTTGCATTAGGATATAAATTAAGAATATTACTTGGAATAATGAGTCATTTTAAAAACGTATTAAGCTTATCGGATTATGATAAGAGGTTTCTTCGTAAATCTTGGTTTTTGGGTTTATTTGCATACAGAAATTTAGTGATTTTGGAAAGTTAGGAAACTTTTGAAAACTTGCACATATTTAGAATACGGTTTTGAAAACTGGGTCATTCTGGAAACATTAGACATAACGGATTATAAGGATAAAAGGATGAGCTTTTGGAAATTAGGTCATTTTACCTACTCGTTGCTTCCATCCCTATCCGTCTATTTAGTATTTCTTGGCAGTTCTAGATATTTTGCAAAGTTGTGAAATCCTATACACATTTTGCAAAAATGGACCATTCTGCAAACATAAGACATTTTCCTAAAAAATCATTAAAAGCATCAGCCTAACTAATTACACTGTTATGTAAAACGCCACTGAATAAAATATCAGCAAACATCGGAAAATCGGTGGATCCCCAGTTGGTGATGGCTTCCACTGCTCGCGCCGTTCCGCTGGTAAATCGGTCCCTTATTCTCGGAAACGCGGCCCGAACACCGGATTTACATTTTCATATTTTAAATGCGGCTTGACTTGTTTGAAAAGTTACAATAGCGTCGTATAATGCCCTCACTCCGTTTCGAAATTATTTACCTGATACGGATATTCCGCTCCCTCTCGCAAAGAAGACGTTCGAGGGGATCGTTTCAGACGGTCTTAGTGGGATTTTCGAGTGTTTACGTCAGAGATTTTAGCGCGCCGATTTGACTATTTGGGTGAAAAACTGATATGGGGAGCAACATTTTGATAATAGTTCACCTCTGTGTTTATTATATTTTTTTTTCCAAAGTCATCTGCGTAATTCCGTAATGTTAAGGTTATTAAATTAATGTTTTTTTGTTTTGACGTATTTCTGTTTTTTAAATAATATTGTATGTAAATTTCTAAATTCGATGAAAATTAACTTCATAAAAAATGTTTTTTAACAGATTCAACGTTAAATTCAATATAAAATAAATATTGCAAAGTAAATATTGGATTTTGACAATTGCATCTTATTCAATCATTTTCAAAATAACTTGGGAAGGTAAATTTATAAATGAGGGATAATGTAAAATTATTATCTTAGCTTCTCTAATTTATATTGGCATTAAATCGAATCAAAGTCGATTTAAATCATTATTCAAAAGTACATTGACTGCATTTAAAGTTACGTGAATGGCAAAAAGGTTCGTAGTCTCTTAGGAAATTGATTTTGTATGTCGAATCGATTTTATTAGCCATTTATATAATGCGAATTTCACTTTGCCTATACGCGAATACATCGAAATGTATAATTTTTGTCTGTGCGGTTTTCGTCGATTTCTGCAGGTATTTTCCGACAGTGTTTTATAAAATTATGAAAACGGATTTTTGTAGAATTTTTATTATTCGCGTTCTGTTTTTACAACAATACCTCGCCACATGTATTGTAAATTATCACGTCATTGTTAATATGTTTATGGAAACGATGGTTAATTAAATTAATTAACTAATGCTCGTTGATTACAAGGTTTTTTTATAAGCAGTTTAATTAGGATTAAATTGGTTTTCTGTTTTGTTACTTAAAAAACTCATTTATCCTATTTCGAAAAACATAGTAGATTCAATGAAATTGTACCTACAGCTTTATAGAATAAGACATTCAGTTTCAGAATGAACACTTTTAAGAATTTTGCGCTTTGATTTTTTTATCGTAAGAACGATATTAATTGATTTAATTACCCGCCTAGACAGTGATTTACTTACCGGATGTCAAATTACCCAGACATTAGAAACGTTTATCAAGTAGGAAAAGCAGCGACAGTTAGAATTACCATATACCATCATACCGAAACCATGTCATCGTGGAACTGAATTAGAATCAGAACGTGACACGATCATTTTTTAAAAAGTATTTCTCGGCTTACCGTGTTCAAGAAAGAATTTTATTAATGAGGTTATTATTATGCAGCCGAGCCGCATTGTTGCCAAGTATGAGGTCGATAGAGTAGAGATTGCGTTTCATTGAAATTTAAATAATAGAATCGTTTATATTTAAATACGCGTTTATTATTAATTAATTCCGGTCTGGAATGCCTTTTATTTTGAGTTTTTTTTTCGTTCATTTGTTGCACTCCACTTTGAATTGTGCAAGTCCGTTTGTTGCTAACTGATTTTTTAAAATGTACCTTGTACATTCACCAAGGGAGCATATTGTTCAATACACTACATTCGTGCCTCAAATAATTAACATAACATTTACAAAAATGCACTTTATAATAATCTAATTAATAAAAAATAATTGATAAGTATAGTACTTCCAAAGTTAAACGAAAATGGTGAATAAATTTGTTACCTATTTGTTACCAAATTTCAAACATCAATTCCATTAATTACTTACTACTACCAAATTCGAATCGGTGATAACGTTAATATTTACTATCAGCACAACCTTGGTGAAAATAATGAAAATTCACCTACGTAGATTCTTATTTTAGATATATTTGTATCTTATCAACATACACGCGTAGCATTAATCCGCGCGGTGCAAAGCACAGTTATAAAAATGCGGAAAATTGCGCTCTCCCGGATTTTCTCGTACACTTGGCAACCTCGCTATCGGTATTTCACTCGAGAAGTCAACAGGCTCAAGCCGATTTCGAGCTTACGAGCTTACCAGCAGAACAGTAGATGGCGGTGCTATGTTCAAACCGAATGGGATGTGGAAGAGAGTACACAATAATCGATTGGTAAACGAAGGACAAGAATCTTAGTCACCAATGGCGTAGAGAAAGGATGTTAAAAAGACTTTGTAGATCGGAGAATTGAATGGTTAGATCCGAAAAAACTGGATTAAACAGATTGAAGAAATAGGAAGAAGGAAATGAGGAGGATAATAAATTGATAAAGGGCTTCAAAATTTACGAGAAGAAATCGAGGAAGAATGCAACACCATTGACATGAGCTCGGTGTACCCATACAAAACCGTTTATAATTCCGGTAAAAAAAATTACTAAGCATTTCAAACTGAACTCGCCAATTCAGGTTACAATACGAAACTAACGGATCACCGAAGATCCACTTAGGAAAACCGACGAAATCAATTAGACCTAATTTATTATCAGTTTATCACGAAATGAAGTCATTGACCACAATCCAATAAATTATTATCCCGTCCGCAATGAGCGGGCGAGCGAGCGAGGACAATATCTTATAAAACTATAAAATAATAATCTACCAACATCTTGCGCGCCTAAAACGCTTCAGTAACGCCCGATTGCCTACCTACCGCACCAAACAAGAAGATTTTCAGCGATTAGTTACCTATTAGTTCGAACTGTATGCCAACAAGGCAGGTAGCAAAACAAATTTACAGTGGCGTGCGCGCAGGCACCTCGAGGATTTTTACGGCGAAAATGATGAATGGCCTCGGTCAAATTTGTATTGAAAGGTGCTTAATTAAGCGAATTGAGACGCTTTTGTGGGCTTTGTTGAAGTTTGTTGCTAATGAAGAAGCATTAGTTATGAATTGTTTAATGGGATGGCAATGGAAAAATTGTTTTTCTATAATTTTTGTTAATTAATTACAGAGTAGTAACATTAAATTGGAAGTGGAGTGGATATTTTATGGTATAGTGTGCTGCAACACCAGCTGTTTGAAACAGACAATACTTATAAAAAAAAGCATTCACTACGTTGAGGTATCTACCTTTCTTCCTTTCTGGGAAGAAACAAGATGAAAATACGATTACAACACGGAAATGGTAGGCCCTGTTATGAAGGGAGGTTTCGTACAGTAGCGTCCGTTATATTTATTCAATATAATCCCAGTGTAATTAAAACATCTCTTAATTACGCTACTGATTTTAAAAAATATCCATGCTTTACGCTGCACAAAGACTCTGTAATTCTATATTTAGCACCAAATTAATTACTATTGGTAAACTTATAGAGCGCATGAATGAGACAATTTCCAATGCAACTAGCCACATTTTATCGCTATCTAACGAGATTAATTCATGTAAAAGCTGCGATTATTTAATTGACACCGATTACTTAACATAAAAATACAACGATAATCCTCTCGGTTTAGGACTAAAGCTCCCGGAAAGACGAACGTTAACATAAATTATCCGGCTAGGAATCTAAAAAGATGTTCGCCCAATATGTATATCGACATATTCGGCTTGTTTTATCGCCAACTGTACCCAGATTGTGTCCCTAACCCTCCGATTTTCGATGATTTGCCGGACGCATTTCTGTCATATTAGGGTCTGTCCGCAGTCACGGGTGGGATCGGGATAGATTGATACTCCTGGCCGTAATACGCCGTGAGTGGGATTGAAACGGATTGATACTTTCGGATTTCGACGGCGATGGCAGATGGCCCGATACCGAGCAGAGTTCGATATTCGATACAATATGGTAAGTGAGTAGAGATGGGGTAGTTATAGTTTAGGCTAGCTTGGCGGGTATTTAAATAAAGAACAAATATTTTTATATTAGTTAATGCTGTATGCATTCTTCAATTTTAATTATTATTGTGAGATAGAATTTGAGTGATGCTTAAGAATTGTTTTGAATAGTATCGTGTATTTTGTATAACAGTTATTCAAATGATCTTCCAGCTTCAGCCCATTGAGAAGAGGGGCTTAATAAAATCAACCCTTAATGGTTTCTTACAAAGAGTTAAATATATTTTGAACCCTAAACAAATCCGTTACTTTGTAGTTATTATATTGATGTTAGAATTGTTAATAATTTGTAGGTATAATATCGACAACTCGAACGTTTAAGGTATTGAATGAAATGTAATTTTATTATAGTAGTTAACAAATTAAATAGGATGCATAAAAAAGATCAAAGGCCGCATTTTACAATCGGCTTTGTAACTTTACACTTTGCACTTTCAAACGATTTTTGGCTTCCCAAAAAAATTACACGATTTAAGCGCGCCGGTTTTCGTGATTTTACTTTGCACGTTGCATAATAAAAACGACACCTTTGCACCATGCATTTTATCCTTCAATTCAAGCTAGAATTAATCGGAAATATCTAATTCCCAGTTCGCAAATCAGAGAATAATTACAATTAATCACCGTAATCACCCCCTTTGAGCTCCCGGTCCGGAGCGTTCGCGAAATCCAGGTACGCATACGATTCGTTTCAATGTCAAAGCGCGTCACGCGGATTAAATTAAATCGACGTTTCAGACGACGCCGAAGTCCGCTAAGTAAATTTTAGGAAAAAGATCTTTATTAGCATACATATTAGATCGCGGAGTCGCCCAAGAGCGAACGCACATACGCACACGCGAAGCGCCCGCGCATTCCTCCGCCGAACTCGTCCCGTCCTCTTCGTTCAATTACTCCGGGCACTCCGGCTAATTATCAGTTTAAACGGCGAAACGGACGCTACCTGATAACCGATACTGGCCGGCGTTGCCGAATCTCAGTAATTGCTAATTATCCACTGTTTTTCCCTTACAAGTTTGAATCTAAACAAAATTTAATCTGCAAATCTTATAATAAATAAATAAGCCATCAGTCAGTCATTGACTGCGGTGAGTTTATACTAGGTTTTTTTAATGGTATTAAAACCCATTTTCTGGTGAGGACTGGTCGAGTCGGCAACACATCGGTAATGGCGTATGAAATTGCTACAACCGATTTTGCTAAAAAAGTGCTAAATATATTCGAGTGTCGCCTATAACCGAATGACCTTGTGTCCAAAGTTTACGTATGCAAACAGTAGATAGTAACACCCGACTAGTTTCACAACAATAAATTACATAACAATTAGATAAATTCTGTTGTTGCAAATTCTGAACAAATAAATACAATGAATAATACGGTTTCAGCCGATTTTTCGCTCAATTTTGGAAGTTCCCACCAGCCAATTCGCTATGATATTTTCATGGACTTTATTTACTCAATAAGCAAGTAAATTGAGTTTGTGTCAATGTCAAAAATTCCGGCGAAATAAATAAAACCACGCCAGTTTATCTGTTGATAATGATTTTTTATTAATATAAACGTTATTAATATTTGTGTTTATCAGATTTTTATCTACAAAATTGAAATGCGGCGATATAAAGGATTAGTATTAGATGATTTTGTTCTCATTATCGTCGCCGAAAAGAAGAGAATATTCCATACAAGTTTATTATCATTTATCAATTTATTATTTTTTCCTCTGAAATCACCAATTAATAAAATTTTGCAGTTTTCGTTCCAATCTAGTAAATAAATCTTATACCATTTGCGCTGTTAGGTATTTGTTTATTTACAAATATATACTATGTAGGTACATACATCTGATTATCCCAGGTACTTAAAAAATAATATTGGAAAATTAAATGCGTACTTCACCGATATCGGCGTTAATAATGGTTTGTAACCAATCGATAAGTTAATATTTCACTGTATTTTGAACATATAAACAATAAACTTCGTCGCACTTGTTGATAGTATTCTATTTTTGATTTTTTGAACGCACTATTTATACACCTACATATGAATATGTAGTTCAAAATTAAATATTATTAAGCCTAAAATCCTGCTATTTTATTGTACCTATTCTGTTTAAATCTACCCTTTAGTATATTTAAACCCACCTAAAAAAGAGTTGTGTGAGAAATTAAATTTACTAATCGATACAGTGCAAAGATTATTAGTAAAGTACATTTACCACAATCGAATTAATCCGGTGTTTTGTCATTTATCGCAGTTCATTCGATAATTACAACAATTACGTATGCAACGATTACACAAGCGTTTTTTATTTCGTCGGCAATTTAAAATCAGTACCAATTGATTCAACGTTTTCGACATTTTTTTTATTTCAATTGTCTCTATGTTTCAGTTATTCCCGAAATTCGCTGCAGTATAGTTGATTTTTTTCTGTTATTACCTATCTTTTAATTAAAATTTATATACATTTCATGACGCTTCATTTCGTTCGTTTCCTCCTCACTCTTATAATATTTTGACTCGGCTCGATTAGAGCAATAATCTATTGAGCGACATTAAATTGCCCATTAAATTTGCATAAATTAATATAATCTAGACTAGAATATACAAATTTCTCATATGTATTTGACTGGATTTGCATGCTGGAGACAATCGATATCATTCGTAGGTTAATCGCGAATTCTATTACGTTAATGAAGCATCAAGTTGGATTAATTCCACGGCCTTGGAAATTATCAATCAGATAAATAAGATAATTCGCTCGTATGTCACCACGTATGCGCATTTATCTTCGCGTTTTAACGTCCCATTTTAAATGCTCTATCCTTTATTAGGTGGCTAATCCGCAATGAAAGACGAGAATAGACTGTTTCGGTAAAAACACTGTATAATAGAAGGTTTTTCCGTAATGAAAATTATCTGATAACAATAACTGAATGAAATTTAGCTGTAAAATAATAACTATTACAAAAAACTGATTTTAATAATTTACAAACATAATGTTCTAGCGAAAGTAAAAAATTATACCTAACGGTTTTAAAATCGCTCTGTTAAAACTCTACAAATCGCTTAGATATTATACAAATGAACCGATTCGGTATTCATATATTCATTTTAAATCGTTGTTTACATTTTACTAGTGATAAAACTATAAGTAGGCGCTTGGATAACAGAATATAAGTCAAAAGGTAGCTTTTATGTCGGTTTTCGGTACTAAGATACATACTAAACAGGTTTAGATAATCGCTTTAATATCTATATCAACCCACATCCACTTAGAGCAAACGAATATAGCTCTTTCTTTTATAGATCGCATTAAATCCGTCCAAATGGGTATCATAGATTAAAATTAAAAATAAGGAAAAGCATACAAATCAGTTTTAATTAAACGTGCGTACAGGGCGATCCACACTATTTTAAATTAATGCTATTATTAATAAATTTAATAGTAAATATTTTTTTCTTATTAATTGTGTGAAATTCGTATGTTTTGAGTGAAAACAAAAGCTTAATCAAGCCAAGCGTCAGAAACGTATACATACTATACACATACAACACTAACAACGGGCATGGGCAGGGAGAATGTCAAGAGACAATCAATAATACACCCATGAATTTGACGCAATACTGGCGTAGATTAGATTAAAATACCTCTCTGTTACGAAGCAGGGGTGTAACAGTAGCATAACGGGAGGGAAAATCGAGCAATTCTGTATGAATTAATGTAAAAACGGTACCAAAATTGTACCTAGCTGTGCGAATTTATTAGAATAAACACCTATGTATGTATGAAAAAACAAATAGTTGATGTTAAATGTGCCTATCAAAATTGTTTCCTTGAAAAGCTTTTTAACTTTTAGAACGCTCGCACTCGCCGAGTGGTATCATTAATAATTTTAATAATTCGGAGGATTTCCTACTTTTACTCGATTTGATCAAAACCGTTACACAATTCGGCCTAAATTTCGAGGTAACAACGTATGTACCTATCAGTTTGTGTAAAATATCCAATTTATTTATAAAAAAGACACTGTTACATTGAGAAATACAGTAAGCAGTCCATTGCAGACTCGGACTGAAGACATTATAAAAAATTGTAGACTGAGACTGCAGTCACTCACAGCAACTGTTTTTTATAATGAAGCTTTATCATATTAACTAATAAATACTTAGTTTTTTAAATCAATAAATATTTCTTATTAAGTAACCTATTTCGAAACAATAGGCATCCAAAATTGCCCAATTTTCAACAATGAAATTAAAGTTACGCACTTAGATAATGTGAATATTAATGGGCGCGTTTCGTGTCAAATTTCCTTGAACCGTTCCTGCAAATTTTGATAGACTATTAATAGACAATCGTTTTGTATGTTTTTTAACTCCGTCTTAGCTGGCAACAATGATTTTTTAGAATATCTACCTTCGACCGCGAAAAAGTGTGTCAATGAGATAACCTCATTTAAAATAATTTCTTGCTTTTAAACAATTGAGTGTTTCATTGGCTCGCTCGTTACATTTTCGACCGATTTCCTGTTTGAATAACAGTTTATTTATTTGTTCAATGTTTCAAAAATACCGATCTCGTGTAATTTCCATTCCATGATACTCGGATAGATCGTGAGAGCCCGAACTGTCGTAATTATTTATAATTATTACCCGTTATCCAAAAAGCATATCAAATAGCTCCTCTAGCTGCTTGTGTACTATTTGAAATAGATTGTAGAATGTTGATTAGCTATGATTGTTTGAACTGAAATAAGAAATACGAGTACCTAGCCAATGTTTTGATAAAAAATCGAATATAAAATTGGCTTTAACTCAATCATCATACTACAATATGAAACCCAAAAACTAATATTTACAGTAATTTTTTCCTACTGTTGAGCACTAAATGATTTGAAAAGTGTACCTAAGTGTATTTCTAAAACTAGAACTTGCGATTTATACATAGGTGTTCACGTGCAGCTATCAAACGCGTCAATTTCTAATTTAATTCCTAAATGTGTTTCTAATAATTAATAACGCGTAGAAAATAGAAGCTCTTACATTGATCGATACCACTGGCGTAGCTCCAATTATTTTTGTTTTCCAGCTTTTTTAGTAGTAAGAAAATAATTTGTTGATGCAATAAATAGAAGAAACTCTATGAGCTCTTATTTGTTACGAAATTCAGGCGAATTTAGTCATTTTATTTTAATGAAATTCAGATTGAAAAGTCGACTAAACTTCTAAACTTCCTAGGAAATTCTAAATCTCCCATTGATATCTCGCTAATCTCTTTAAAAATGGATTTCACTAAGCACAGGAATATTCATGAGATGAAAAATAGTCAGGAATCATTAACAGGATATAAAATTTTAGGTAAGTAATTTAATTCAATTTGAAGTTGCCCATAATCAAGTTTTTACTGGGTAAATTTGTTCTTTTACTAAACCATCGAAAAGTGTTTTTTTGTGACGAAACTTCCGCTGAATTTGCCTCGATATCGTGTTCTAATTCTAATCTCTAAAATTCCCTAATATTAATGAACAATGATAAAGCATTTTATTTTCTATTGAGTAATTTATTATAAACTGATTTGGATCTACGTGGGTGTTATTATACAAAAATTGTTGTTCTCATTATTGTCGATTTTGGACTAACTTAAAAACAATTCCAGCAATTTATTCATTAAATATCTGTTTTGCTATCGAAAGCGCATATTCCAAAAAGAAATTTACCTATAAAAAAATCACATTTAAATAATTATTTTTTATGTAATAGTTGTTATCGAAATCACTTAAAAAACAATAGTCAATAAATGCATTGAATGGAACAGTTTTTCAACTAAGAATAAAAATATCGACTTTAATTGAAAATAAAGTAATAAAATTTAAATTTTTGAACAATACATTCGTTTATAAAGATCATAAAATTTAGATAACAACGAAGTTGGATTTTTACCTAAAAGCTGGTTTATTTTTAAGCAACTTTGTTAAATCCATTTTATCAATAATTTCTGGATAGATCAATACCAATAAAGACCTGTTAAAATTTTACTCTAAAGGTATATTCTTTGGGGTAAAATTTGAGAATACCAAAGTCAAATAATTTACTGTCATTAATACTGAAATTTCAAACTTATTATAAATCACTTAATAAAACATTCTCTCAATGGGCTAGTGAATTTTTAATTTGATTTCAAAAACAAAGAGGGCTTTATTAATTTTTTAAGACCTAAATACTCGAAAGCATTGAGCATATAGTACATACATGTAGCACGGACAAACGTTAAGTAAATCATGTTTGCGAAACACCACACAGAATACTCACTCAATTAAAAATGGAATTATCGAAATTGCTTACGTCATATGAATTAAAAATAAATATAAATATTTTAATTGCTTTGGTTATCGGCGGATTGCGATTTGCTCAGTCTACATATTTCATGGCAGATAATGTAAATAACCCAGGGTACACCTATTAAATGAATTTGAAATTTACATATATTATAGATACAGTTCTCTGTTTCCAATTTTAACCATATCACTTCATCAAATTTTACTTCTTTACAAGCTTCAAACCTAAACAAAACTTTATTGGCAGTTTAATTTCAAGTCAATTCATTAGTAAAAATTAACGTTCATTTAGTGATTTGCTCAAGACCTTCCTGTGCATTTACTAATTCGCTAATTGTTTATGATCATGATTTTACGAGTGTGACATCATCATTAGCATCATCCAATGACATTATGATTGTTTTATTGAATAATAGAATAATCATGGGAACGCGTTTTTAGTCAGGGCTATTGGCGCCGGTAAAACGGCAAAAATGAGGATATTTTGCAGCTGTTTGTTACCTTCAATTTTCCTTCGAAATAATAGAGGATCTATTTAGAACGTGTCCTCATAATTAGATTGTTTACGTCAAATTACTAATGGTTAGTAAATAAGAATATTAAAGCATTTTTTTAGACTCTTTATGAAGTACCTACCTATTTATAATTGAAAAAGTATATAGTCGTAAAATAATTTATTTATTTATCATTTATGTTTAAACCAAAATTGTTTATTACACAATTTGTAATAAAAATATGTCGACTTAAAAGGAAATTTCGTCAGGAAAGAGCGCCGAAATTTACCAAAAGTTAGCTAATAATTGTTTAACATACTGTTTGTTATACATGCATACGTATATGTATTTTATCGTTATCAGTTTACCTATTATTTTTATACAATATTGTTACAGCGAAGGTGAGAAATAATATTGTATTAAGGTGTCCACACACTCTATTTATTTAAGAATATAATCGAACCGACCCTTTTTTTGGTCCATCGAATTGCGCTATGTGAAAAATTAATAAAAAACACGGTAATAATAAGCTAATAATTTAAGCAAGGTAGCCAGAAAACTGGACTCCACAAACACAATCATTAAATAAATTATGATAGGTAGTGAATTTTACGATACCTCCTTCAAATATTGACTGCTAAAGTACCAAACGCCCGCTTCCGATAATATTTTTATTGCCTTTTTTTTGTTAACGTCTATGGTCGCCTTTAAGAGCGCTCGATCGACGTTTATTGTTTTCTACGATGACGTTGACGATGCCATTATCTACCTCATAACCAGGCGAATATTTCGATTTGTTGTTGGAATAAGCCATTGTCGATGTGCTAATATCTAAATCCACGATCCAGATAAACCAAAGTTCGAGGTCGATATTAATCCGTTATAAATAGCAATTGATCGTAATTAGTTCATTCACGAACCAACTCTTTATTGGTCCATTATATTTTTTAACAAATTTCAATCTTGATTGGAATTTTCCTACCATTCCCTGTACAGTTGTAATTGTTAATACAAACATACTACCAAGCAATAATTGCATTCGAAACTAAGTGGTGTTATATTAAGAATGATTATAACGTTTTGTTGAGGAAGCATGCGGTAAAATTAGCACGATTAATAGTCGTTATGAACAGTTTTTACCTGTATAAACATACAATTTTTCTCGTTCGAGATAACTAAATATTCGTTGAAATGATTAGGCAGCGGTGAACTGTATAGTAAAAGAATATATTTGTGGTAGATGTGCGTATGTAGCAGCGTGTGACGTAAGGAATCAGTGCAGAAGATAGTCAAGCGGTAATCAAGTGGCCGGTGAAATGACACCGATTGCGATTGTTTGAACTCCGTTATGAGGAGCACAAAGAATCGCGGAGTGCCGTTAAGAGCAAAGCCATCGACTCACCTTGCACCGATTCCTCTGCCACCTCTTTGAACATTTGAAGTTGCTTCGTGCCGGTAGACCATCTACCACAACTCGGAAGATTGATGCTTTTGTTAAATGGCTGCCACCCTAATATTATCAGATGCAATGGAATGCTAGTTAATGGGAGAGATAATAAACATTTGGATTTATTGAGAAAAATGTTCTGAATATGTTGAACATTAATTACAAATTGGGTATTACCTCACATTTTGTCACCATTTGAGGTGTGCGAAAAATGCTCATTTTAAGTAATAAAATTAGTAGTTATCATAATTGTTTCCTGGTGATATTAAAGTTTTTAATAAGTAACCATGGATACGAATGGATATTTTTATGAGTGATAGTTTATACATCACTAAAATTAGCTGCATAGCTCATGCAAAGAGTACACAATTTATTAGAAAACTGAAATCGGTTTTAATAAAACGAAATATTTATTTGCGTTAAATATTTACGTCGACGAACGTCAGCGGTTTTATTAACCTGACGGCGTATAGGTTATGATAATTGTACTCCACCACTATTATTGCTATCAAGCGTATCCTACGTACAATCATATTTTGTTCTCTACACATTGTCAGTAATTTGTAGAAATTATCAACGGAAATAACATTATTTTAACTAGCTGGTTTCTAGCGCATCGTTTCGAACGGGACGAAATTAGAAAATAGCTGAACTTGTACCAAATTTGGTTAGGTACACGATTATACTTATAAAATGTAATGTTATAGGTATCGAGCGCAATGTAATTCCCTCGTCAGTAGAATATTTGTTTTAAAGACATAAACCTAAATAAATTCACTATTATGTTACTACAAATCGTAGTAATATACTTTAGTTAATAATGTTTTAAATAGTTGTTGATTATTTGTATTTAATACAATTTATTTCAAATTTCCCATAAGAATATACAAAACAAACAAACCATATTAAAAGCACCGAAGCAATTATTAAAAATTTGTTGTTTTTTTATTCGGTTTCCGCATATTGTGTTTACAGGAAAGGAAATAAATTATATTATCACTATCATTGTTTCTGATTAGCGCTAGGAAAAATTCCATACTTCACCGATAATTAGGAGACATTATAACCAGGAAATTGACGAATGAATTTCCCGTTACAACCTACAAAAAAACCCCACCTCTAATAAATTGATTAATTACGATTTTCCCAGCGCGATCGTTGTTTGGAAACAGCGAAATTTTCCTGCGGATTCGTTACGTAACGCGTCCGAGAGCCGGCAAAGAAGAATTATATAGGTATGTCGATCGAACGAGCTGAATTACTTAAAAAGCTGCAGCATTTTTATCGCGGTGCGGTCCCCCCAATGGCACCGCGATCCGCACACGTCGCAGGAGAAATTCTCTAGAAATCGAGCAGGAAAGTGTTCGCAGGTGAAATTGTGGTGGCCGTTGGTTAAGTGTACCGCGCGTTATCTGCAAAAGGAAAGCTCATGAAATCAAGGAGTATTTTTTTGATCCAGATTTTCAAGAGCGTGTAGATGTTGCATAATCTCCGCGTCTTTTCTAGATCGAAAAAAAACAGATTTTGCACATATTTAATTAGCGTCGTTGCAAATTAAAATAAAGTAAATGGGTTTTAAGGTCGAATATATTAATAGTTTGTCGAATTGCATAGATTTTTTTTTCAGTTAAAATTTATAGGTCGAATTTGTTGTTGCGAATTTTGTTTTGTTTTTAACAAGGTTAATAAGTTTAGAGGACAAAACACAAGACGATTTTCTGTAAAAAACCGAACAATAAATAAATAGGATGCAATAAATTATTTTTATAGGATTTAATTTCAATTGTATTTTAGGTGAGAATGTAGAAAAAAATCAATTTTTTGCATTCCTAATGAATTTAAATAAATAAATTACCACTAATGGACGTATTAATTATTCTATTTGTAATTATTACAAGGTGATTCGTTATGGAAAACAAAACTCGTAAAATCTTCGATTTTTATAATACTCAATGATAATTGAAACGTACAGAAACAAAACGCTCGTATTTTTAAATCTTCCAATATTAAACTATAACATCGACAATCGATAAATTTCTAAAATTATTGCCTCCCACATCTGCGCTCGACGGTCCGAGGTCACTCAGATCGAAATTAGATTAAGTACTTTCCGATGGTATCGCGTGCGATCTACACGAGGATATGCAGCTTTGAGAGCGGCGTCGCGGCGCACCGGCGGCTTACGCTCACCGCACACCGCGTCTATTTTCAACCCAATTCGTCGAGTAAATAATAAAAAAAATATCTACTCAATCTACAGATTGTAAATAATTAATTAACGTCGAAATGGCATCAGGGCAAGTACTGTTAAAATAATTAACAATACATTATGTAAGCGGTACATCTTTGTTTCGCCAATTACTTCCTGCAAGACGGCCAATTCTAAATCATTTTATGTAGGTACTTTTGATTGGTATCTCATTTATGGCGTTCATCATTCTTGCGTCGCTCGAAGGGCTACCTGTTCGTAATTAAGATAATCCATCAACGTGCAGTATAGTACCCCGTCGCAGCAACGAGTACTATTAGTACCTGCGGTATCGAGTTATCTTGCGGAATAACTGTTTGTTTGTTTATTAAAATCGAAATGGAGCGAATGGATCGTATCTTGGATTTATGAATTTAATTTGGCGCGTGTCCCTGCTTCAGCCCATCGCTAATAAAACGAGAATATCGTTTGTTTGCGATCTCTATGGCCCATACATAGATGCCCGTTCACGTGGATATGCTAACTATGCCGTTATTATAATTAGAGATGGGACAAAATGGGGTATAAATAGATGTAGGTAAGAATTAAATTGGTTTGTCTAATTTAATTATGCGCTTATCAATATCAGATCAATCACATAATGAAAAATGCATTTTACCTATCAACAAATCGATGCAATAATTACACAGAGGGATCGCGTGTAAATAAAAACAATTTTTTAAATTAATCCTGATAAAATAATATGGTACCAATGAGACGAAATAACGATTACAGGTACCGAACACCATCTCGATATCCAAGATCGTTAACCTGCTAGTTGAAGCGTTGCCGACAGCATGAATTTTTATAATGCTTGCCGGACATTGGTCAATTATCGGTATTATACGCATCCACTAAAGTGATTTATCGTAAATCTCGTACCGGTTCTCAAACAATAATTGCAACATTTCATTGATTTCCTCGAGGAATTCGTTTGGTGTGATAACCTTTAGCTCGAGACCGGCCGAAGCAATTATTAATAATTATATTATTTGATGTCGTGAACGTTCGCATATTTTGAATATCTTTCCTATAATGCTCGGTATATTTTTACAGTTTCGAGAGGGAATAGTAGGTAATACGATTTTCGCGACACGCTGAATAATTTAATTTCGCATACAATCCGGCGCGTATTTTCGTTCGCGTTATTTTTAATTTACCCTAGAAAAATCGGTGCGATGGCGAAATAAACGGATAAGCGATTGGCTTACGCCAATTGGCACACCTTTCGCGTTTTGGGTAAACGCCACCGCTTCCTATCGCCTCGTATCGCGATCCGTGCGTACCGCTTTTGTACGATGTGTCGATAAATGTAATTGAAATTTTAAATAGAACCGGCGACGCTTGTAGAGCGAAAATGAAACTAAATTAAGTTTTCTGGGTATTGCGCCGGGAGTTGCAATTTTAGCTTTTTGACGTTCATCAAATTTTTCCAATATTCTGATTTAGTGAAACTGATCCTGCATAATAAATGGTTGCACTTACTAACCTGTCGTAAGCGAAGAAGATCCATCAAAATCTTAGAATATTTTTATCCAGATAATATTGATGACAGTATAAGTAGGTATAGAAAAATCAAAGAAAATGTTCGATTTCTTCGCAAAAGAAAACACTACTAATGCGAACTGATGACGATTTGCTTGAGTTATTATTGTTTTTTAGAAAACGTCTCTAACCTAATTTGTGTGAATTGTGTAAAATGTAAAGATTGTTAAGTGAGGTTCTCATAGACATGACGGACAAAGTGTCGAAGAGGATTGTGAGAAATCCCACGAATTTTCTACGGCCGTTGAGTACAAATCCGACGGTGGTATGTAATTATTGTTTCCACGTTATTTTAAATACATCTACCTCATGAGAATTGATATGTACGAGGTTCACAAAAATGCTTCCTCAACTCTTTAACGTTGTGATTTAATTTAGCATTTTTGAATAGATACGTTCTATAATTTGCCTTCATTAAATTTAACCTAACACAATTCATAACCTACAAATATGTTGAAAATAACCACTGAAGCAAGGAATCAAAAATTTTATACTGAAAAAAAAATGATTTTTTCATCACTAAAACAAAAATAGGTGTTGTTTGATATTGCATTTTAAATACATATCTTCTAATATAAATTTATTCATTGCAGTTTGCTATATTTATCTCTGAATAAAATATGTAAACTTTTAATCTGTTTTTTTATCCCCTTGTAGTGTTAATTAGATATCCCTGAAAATAAGTCAATTTGTTCAGATAAACCGTGAATGAACGCATTTTTTTATCCAGTCAATTTATGTATTCTCATATCCTGAGACAATGAAGAAGATATGTAGATTGTGTGAGAAAACAGCATGCTAATTATCAAGTTTTTAATTCATCTTAATACGCATATTTTGTTATGTTTTAGAGATAATCGATAAGATCAAAATAAAATTAAAACATTTTTTTATCATCCAAATTCAATAATTGACTGATGCGACGTCAACAAGAAGAAATTTCTAGCATCTAGCTTTAATATGTCAATAATGACAGTCTTAGGAAATTAAAAATGCATTTAAGTCAAAACCCAATTTTTCGGAATTAAATTTACTCCGCAATATGTATTTACATAATCTAAATTCATGTTTATCAAAGGCCTATTACTTCGAAATAAGTTGAAACCGAAACTGCTCCGGGAATGTCTAGTATGCAGGAACGTGGGATGGTTCGCCAACATACCAATGGGTGAGAAGGATCCGATTTTCGGCATCCTCGATGCTTTCCTCAACGATACCAATCCTTCTAAAGTGAATTTATCAATCGGAATATTCCGCACCGATGATAACAAACCGTTCGTTCTGGAATGCGTCCGAAAGGCCGAGAAAATAATAATTAGCAAAAATCTGGATAAAGAATATTGCGTTTTGTTGGGAGGATCGCCGGCGTTTCAAAAGCACAATTTGGACTACACCCTTGGCCCTGATTGTGAATACAACCAGCCCGGAAGGAACATTTGCTTCCAATCTCTATCAGGATGTGGCGCTTTGTCGATGGTATCCCAATTCCTATCCAGGTTTTTTCCCGGCCGGAAAGTGGTTTACATGTCTGATCCAACGTGGCCAAATCACGCGAACGTTCTCGAATCCATGGGCCTAGAAACTGCGTATCATCGTTATTACGACGCTGAAACCGTATCGCTGGATTTCTGCGGAATGATGGAAGACATTCACAAAATTCCGAAGAGGTCTATGATACTCTTCCAGTCGATTGCTCACAATCCCACCGGCTTCGACCCCACCCCCGAGCAATGGAACGAAATCGCCGAAGAGGTTAAAAAGAGGAAGTTGTATGCAATCGTGGATAATGCATATCAGGGTTTTGCCAGCGGCGACAGCGACAAAGACGCGCAATCATTCAGAATCCTAGCAAAACATCGCGTGAAATTCGCGTTATGTAACAGCTTCTCTAAAAGCTTGGGCCTCTACGGAGAACGAATAGGCTCTATTATATTCCTAACCGACTCTCAAGACGAGGTGCAACGGATATACACGCAATTTATTCCATTAACCAGGGCCAATTACCAGAATCCTCCGCTGCACGGGCGCAGAATCGTCGAGGAAGTATTCACGAACCCGGAACTTTCTAAAATTTGGAAGAAAGAAGTCGTAATGATGGCTGGTCAGTTGAAAAACGTCAGACAACTATTGGTGCAAAATCTGAAAGAAGCCGGATCGAAGAGGAATTGGGATTTTTTCACCACACAGATTGGCATGTTCTCGTATACCGGATTGAGTCCGCAGCAAATCGAACGTCTTTCAAAGGAGTTTCACATTTACATGTTGCGCTGCGGTAGACTCGCTATTCCCGGCCTAACAACCAAAAATGTTGCTTATGTAGCTAAATGTTTGCACAAAGTAACATCTGAATAAAATTTGTATTTTTGTAAAATTAGATATTATTCGGGAATTTCCCAGGCTCTGAATTACGAAAAATATATCGTGTCGGACACACCTGCTTTAGTGGTCATTGCACCAAAACAATCCGGAAACTCGCGCCCGAAATTCATCGATTCCATAACACCAATTTGCCCTTGTATTAATGTAATTGGGAGTTATTCACGCCGAAAATCGAAGGCGATTGATCCGTCTTGGCGCTACTCGGGGCGACGTTTTGTTTAGATTTTCCTCGGTTCCGACACATCGGAGATGCCAAATTTAACGCGTGTGCCGCATTCGATGCCGCCCTTCTCGTCCTCCCGAAATAGCTGGTCGGGAAGCTGCGAAGAGGGCCAGAAATAGTGCCGTGTGCGGAGGGTTACGAGATTGATTTTGATCTGCGCCTCGCCAAGTCGGTTTTCTTTTTGTGGGCATTCCTCGCCGGCGAAATGGTAGCGCATTTTTGGCATGCCTTATACACTAAAAATCGATCAATAAGTTAGTTGTACTATGTAGTGTTTAGATTAAATATTAGTTTGCGATGAAAGCGAAATTTGCTATAAAGGGCTGTACTGTTTATGAGATTAAATGGAGGGTAATCGGCGTTACCTTTCGCCCGGAAAATCCGGCAACTCGACGCGGAGCCCATACAAAGCCGCGTATCGAAAGTTTCGTGTATTTCCATTAGAGTCCCTCTCCCCTTTGCGATTCGGAATGGAATAATAAAAAAGGGATACAATGTAGATCAAGTGCGAAGAGTATTTTTCCTCTTTTTTTGTTGCGAATAAAAATATTAGATTTATTTTCCCGGGTAGTAATCTCTCGACGCGAAACTTCGCTTTTTCCGTAATAGAACCGCTGCGGATGACAGCTGGATGCTGCGGAGTATTGTGAAATTCCAGTTTTCTGGATTACCTTCCCAACCGTGGAGATATGTCGACTTGCTACATTGATCAGATAATTCCGAGGAATTCTTATTAAATCGATGAAACGAATTATATACAGGGTAGGCACAATACGTGTCTCGTCCACTGCGAGTAAGGCGCGGATTTCAAGGAGGTTACATTGTAACGATTCACTTTGTATGTACTAATTATAACGGTCTATAATAATCCATTTTGAAATAGATGAATTCATTTAGTCTCTGTTCGCGCCCGTCTATATCTATAAATATCGAAAGTATTTCAGAAACAGATGACTGTAAATATGAGGGTGTTTTAAATAGACAGCCGTGTGTATTTTGGTTTCCGGAGGTAAAAAGACGATAACGAAGAAAAGGAAGAAAATCATTTGACTTGACGGCGCATTTTCTACCGTCCCGTTTTTGAAATTTGTCATCGGTTCGTTTTCACTTGGCGAAAACAAACAATCGTCAATTCGTGGTTTGAAAAAGGCTAATGACCCACATGTAAACAAAATGTTAAAATAAAAAGTGGTGGCATATTTTTAACTTTGTTCCAGATTTATTATATTTTCGAGTCAAACTTCTATTTTAAACGACAAAATTATTCATAAATATTTTTTCGAATGCTCATTCTCGCATTTAGAAACGCGCTTCTTGAAATTTGCAAGTACTTACATCCGGTCGATCATACACGAATTTATACGAATTATTTAGTGTATTTTTTATGCATATCGTATAAGTACAACCGCGGTCTATAAATAGAATATAACCTGATTACCAGTGATAACAATTACAACACGAATTGCGAATTTCGTTTTATAAAAGCATTGAATGCACGAGGCAACATCAACAAATGTATTTCATTGTCAAAGGATATTGCGAATCACCTTACGAAAAACCGTCGTTTCGTGAAACGTAAACACTCTGTATGACCCACATTCACGCCGACAATTCTGACTTATTGTGATTTCTGTTTATCTGCGAGATTAAAGGAAAAACGCTTTGATTTTTACTCATAAATTTACTCAACTGAAAAATCGTTAACATTTACACTTCGGAATTGAGAAATTAAATAAGAGTGTTTAAATAAATTAATAATAAATTGCACAATTATTTTTGAAAACTTTTAAAGCAGTAGATGAATTGCCGCTGTAGGTACCTATGTACCTTAAGGAAAACTGTTGCTGAATTAAAATACGACCAGCCTTTACTCTATTTCGATCCGAACTAACCTTCCCCAAGATGATCGTGCGAACGAACGAGGAATCGGCGAAATCATCCAAAGGCCGTTTATTCTTACCGAGTCATGTTTGCTGGTTTTTTCAAAGAAACGACTAGTGAATAAATCATGGCAGTGGAGTGTATAAAGCGACGGCCACGATGCCAATAAATTTCGAAAAAACAGCGAAAACTATATAACAACTTAATTCCGATCGGGCGGACGTAAAATTCCCGTTATTGAGAAGCAAAGTTTTTAAATACAATATGCGTTACTCGAGGGACGAGAAAACTTTTTTGGAAAATTCGATACCATTTTTTTTATAAAAATAATTTTTATAATGGTTCGATTGGTGTCACTAATAAACCAGCGTTATTATTAAAACGGTAATCAAGCTAAATAACCTTTGAATAAAATTACCTACGTTTTTCTATAAGTGGTAATGTACACCTACGCTGGAAAAATAGGCCAGTGAATGTAAAATTGCACGATCATTGCTGTCGTAGTAAGTAGTATAGTAATATTTAGATAGTATCACTTCACCCACCCGCCGCAAATAAATCATTATTGAACATATAGCTGGACAATATTTCCTGGTAATACAAACAATACTCACAGGAAGCTTCTACTAACAATTTTTATTAACTCGTAAAATTTCCACCACTAAAATTTTGTTTAAAAAATTCAAAGGAAACTTTTACAGTGCGTTTTCGCACGAATTAAGAAGAAAGTAATTAACTAATAAATTAATCAGGTAGCAATATAAAATACCTCACCGGTATTAATTGAGTGTATAAATCATTTCTGCCTGGCACAACGACCACGGTGCATCAGCGAAACCCGTCCGCTTCGCGCGTTATTTTCAAATGATGATTAAATGTGTCAAGGTCGAAATTGTTGTCAAATTTTTTTATTGTATAAGTACTTACAAACTGTGTCAGCCTTCAAGGCCGCTGCCGTTTGTTGTCGCTGCACTAAACCTTTTTCCTCATTACGTGGCGCGGATAATGCAAATCGACCATAATTCCAGCTAAACGTTAACGTTATTGTTTACGTTAGCGAAAAAATCCAAAGTTGTAGCGCAAAATTTTCTTATTTTGCCTGCTTTTTAGCACCATCATCAACAAATTTATGAAAGATCTTGCTATTGCTGTATACGGCAAAATATTTATATTAAACAAAGCCAATAGGAGGAGGAGGATGTGTTGGAGAAGTAACTGGATAATAGTCGGGCCATGTGGGCAGAGCGCTCATCGACGGCTACAGCAGATATCTCGAAACAGAAGAAGAAACCGAAGAGACGGCAGAAGAAAAGGAGGCAGAGCGTCGTTCGTGTATCGCAATGAAGGTAAACGATTCCCGGGGAATGTGTGTAGGTACTTTGGTCGCATTAGCCGTGCGAGTCAACAGTTGAACATCGATTTATAATAGTGACAATTGATTTACTGCTCGCGTCCCGATTGGTCGAAAGGCGAAGAGCGGCGATACAAATAGACGACTGGTTATAACAGGTTCTCGACGTTCTCATTGCGCTTAGTGCACGCTATAATTCCTTTGAAATCTAAATATTATTAAACCGGGAGTCTTCATTAAGGAGCGAACGAGATGCCCATTATTAATATTTACTAACTTGGTAAATTAGGCTCGCACATTTTGCTTTTCTTTGGAATTTTCAACATAGGCGTTCGTTTAGTTTCAAGTTCCAATGAAAAATATCGCTACTGTGCACAGGAGGAAATCGAACGTGGAAAAGTTGGAGGAATTGAAATTAATTAACACAGAAAGTGTTTCAAATGGTTAAACTTAAACAACTTGTGTTTACTATTAGGTATAGTTTACGATGGAATTCGATAAATGTGACTTAAAGTGACCCGACACGTGATTGAAACGACAAGAAACAACATTCCTCAGTTTTATATGTACCCTGTAGGTACAACTTTTACGAATATTAACTAGCTATGTTTGTCTAATGTTATAGGATATAGAATACTCAGTTAACAGCTCACAGAATCCAACCACCTCTGAATTATTGACCTAGGCTCTCTTCAATCTTCCAATAAGCAGCAGTTTTTATTGGTAAACGTTCTTTGTCTATCCAATTAGAGGCGCTAAACGCGGACGGCACTGCTCCAAGAGTTTAATCGACCTTCTAATAGAGGCCGAGGAATGTAGAAAGAAGCAAGCACGAACCGGCGTTGCGACGACATTGGGAATGCCAACAGGACCTCACTGGTTAGCGGCGTAATTGTCGCCGTAACTCAAGGATAAAGACGCTCAATCGTCCATTCAATTCGTTTATTCGATATAATTGACTCAAGGTGTACGCTGGTCATCTGCTCTTAAGGGTTATGTGCATTGCTAAATTGTTATACGTGCTTATAAACACGGGTTATTATGAATAATATTTTGCTTTTGGAGGAGGTTTTTTATGAAACACTTTACCGAGTGGTGATATTTTATTTTAGGAATTATTCAAATAGTGAAATAGTGTAGTGTTGGATCGTTTCGTAAACCGAAAAACCGAAATCGACGCGATCGGAAAGCGAATTTTTAGCTTTCCGATCGCCCTGGGAAATAAATCTTTCAGCCTTCCGAGAGACTATTGACACCCATGAACTCGAGTAGTATAAAACAAATTCCGTATACCTTGTATTACTTTTTTTTTCTATTGATTAAAGCGTTCCATTACCCTGACACAGTTCCGTCTCTCTCGCTCCTTCTTTTTCTCGCCTATCGTCGAGCGAGTAAGCCTGAGATAGTTCGCTCTTTTCTATCATACTATACTTCATCGATAAATTTCCTTCGTCAGTTTAATTGGACGCGCTTCCTGTTTTTTTGCGGGCAATAATCGTTACATATTAAATACACCAAAATTTGCAGTAGCTATAATTTTATTACATTAAATAAATTTACAAATAAATATAACAAGTTTGTTGAAAAATATATCCAGGGAAAACGGAAAGTAAATTACCTGCTGCAACGCCGGCGATTTAGGTAACGATGACATCCGAGCAACAGATATTAAACCGACTATTTGTCAAACACAGAAAGTATTTTGCTGATATATTTGACAGGCGATAACGCGCGACGCTTATTATTTCGGCGTCGGCGTCGGCCGCGCGAGCATCCGCCGCGACGCTTCGGCAGCAACACCATATTTCGCCTCTAATGACTCGCGTACGAAAATTACCTACCAGAAAGACGCTGCTAATTGGCGGGTCACTTAAAATAAACCGTCGATGCTCAGTGGAGTAGATTAGAAGAAATGTTTATTTATTATGTATTTATAACACCGATGTAAATTAATACTATACGAAATTATCTATTTGTGAAAGAATTTACTGCACTTCACTGTGTAATTATTTGTAACTACTTGTTAAAATATTGTAAGCAAGACGAATCTGAGACTGTGTACAAGAAGTGTGCCTTCACTGGCAAATAACAGGGTAATTTAAAATAAACTGGGTAGAGTTAAATTCGTCTGTTTGACTTGTTGTCGCGAGTGCATCAAAATGTTTTCGTTGCGATTGCAGCAAAAACCCTGAGCGGTAATTTATTCAATTTCACATTGTCACAGGCCAAGCTGCTTGGATTGACCTCACGTTACTAAACTATCTTGATAACAAACAAAATCTGAACGTAATATCCTTCCGTAAAAATTCTAACAATTCTATTGGTAAAGAAGTTGTACTACTTTAATGATACAACCGATCAATTATCAAGACAAATCAATGAACGTCGTAGCGTAAGTTTCCATTTTTACGCTGAAATATTCATTCGTTCGTTTTTCTTTTTGCTTTCGAGTCTCTGGTTAAATCGATAATTCGATCACTCGATACATAAAATTGTGCATCGTGTTTCCAACAAAAAAAATCCATAAAGCTACCAGTCCGTTGAATGCAATCCGGAAACTGCATGCAGGTTTGTAGGTGTTTACTGCAAATTTACTATAATTTTTAGTGTTAATTAAACTTTATTAACACCAAGATACAATATTTTATTTACGAGCACCAACTTTAGAAACTTTTAGAATGGTTTAACATTTCAACCAAAATGCTGAATTTAGTTGATTTGCAACTGACCCTTGTTTGACATTTTCTGTATCATTAATAATTAGTATGTTTAGCGAATCGAATTGAAACAGAATCGTATGAAGAAAATTGTAATAATTTATGAATCTTATAACGAACGGCACGTGGGAAGAGATCTAGTCGCGACGCGTGGGATACATTCTTGGATCTATCGTGCGTGCTGTATGATGACCGAGAATTTTTTTTTACTATACGAAAATGGAGTGGAAGACCGGCGTGGTCACATGAACCATGTTTCTTTCAAATTCGATATTAGAAGCCACATATTCTCCATGACACATTTTCTAGGAGACACGAATTGTTGGGTGTCATGTATTCGAATGAATCTTACACCTTGTATTCTAATCAATTATTTTAACTATTATGGATGGAATTTAGATAGGAATATTTTCTTATACAATAAATTTATAAAAGTTATAAATCACTGTTATAGAGTTTAGTGAAAGGGACAGGGAATCAAATCAACCTTTCCGATTCGAATGCCTTGGCATTTTATGTGAATACATAATTTTTAACTATACATGTATATCGCATTTAAGCGATGACGTAGGGGATATCCATACACTTCGATGTAATTAAGTAAATTGATTCAACTAATTCTATTAATATGGAATATTTGAAACAATTACCATAAATTTTCCGTTCCAATTTTTATTTCAATTGAGAAAAAAGCGATCGAATTCTGCCGTGCCATAGGCCATGGCATATCATGTCATTAATCTTTCCATTAATTTTTAAAATAATTCCACAAATGCACGGTCGTCCGTTTCCTCCTGAGACGCCATATCTCTGCACAAAATTTATTTATTCATTAGCGTTCCGTGACACCGCCTGGAATATTGTCACTGTATGCTTTATTAACAAATGTTTCCGTTTTTTATGTAAATTTGTCTCCGTTCTAATATAGTTCTCCGTTGTAATATACTTAGATAACCTTATTTTAACCTAGGGGTTAACTTGAACTTATTAACCAGAAACAATTTCGTTGAAAGTGATCGATATTCAATTTCGTTTTTGTTTGGATTTTTTCATCCAATATACGTCACTATGTATTACATTTGCAGGTATTATTTGCATTTTCATGATACATTTCAAATATGAATGAACATAGACAACATCCATTTGTGAAATTCGCGATGGTCGATAATTAAATTTTATTGTTTTAATATTAATAGATAATATTAAATAAATCACAAAATACAATATTTGACAAAGAGAAATTAAAAACTTACCCCAGTAGAATACATTTTGGTAAATTATTTAAAATTGGAAACATTGGAGACTTATTTTATAGCATGATGGTTTATTTGCGGGATAATAGTTGTATCGATTTGATCAATTACCCATAGATACAGAAAATCCATTAAATCAACTATATAAAAGGTATTTTTATTACATATTAATAGGTTGTGCGTCAAAGTTGTGACTGCAAACAGCAAAAATTCATGTTATACTGTTAATAATTCATAACTAACTGTAACATATTAAATATTAAAACAAGAATTAGAAGTATAACCAGCATTCCTTCACCTCGTCCCGTTTTGATACCTTATGCAGTAAAACACATGACCTAAAACACGTATCCAAGTTTCTAGGCTCGACTCTCTGCAAAGAAGACCGTGGAAAAGAAGAATAGTGGAGCAAGCATCAAGCTCAAGGACCCTGCGATATTCCTTCCAGAATAGTACGTGAGATACACCAATAACACCCTTCGTTTATATTGAGAATTAAGAAATATTCAGGTTAATTTGTAACAAATAGCAATACTGAAAGTTAGTCCTATATGCTAATAATAGTTGGTTGTATGTGATTAAGTTCTTGCTATTTCGATCGGAAATCGGAATCGCTGTAAAATAAGTACTGTTTTTGTTCAGAACTTTCTTGATTTTGTTGTGAATAATTCGAATTTGCAGTGTATGATTTATTAAATAAAATTAATTTTAATTTCAATTATATTTTTTGTATCACCCCTTGTTCTACATACGTTGAAACGAACAAATTTTGGGGTTGCGCAGGCGTCTTTATTCGACGCTAGAAGGTAAATCGCATCATCTTGAATTATAAATGGCATACATCAGTGCCTTACCAACACTAAAAAATATCACTTTTATAAAAAAAATCACAAATTTAAAATTAATTAGATAGATAATATTTATGGACTCGTAAATTTGCTTATCATTCATCCAGCATTCTGATTTCATGGCAATTTAAATCCATTTATGAAATCGCGGCCCGATCGAAGCCCGGCCGAAAAACGCGCAACCCGAAGATAATAAGCGCAAACAAACGGAAAAAATCCGTATGCATTTCATTGTCGAAGAGCGCGGATCCGCGGCGAGTCAGCGACCCTTGTGAGAACGCTTCAACTCGATATTGGCGGAAGAGAGACGCCGCCGGCTGGTGACCGTGCTCCAGAAGGAGACCGCCAACAATTAAGCTCCGAGGAGCGACGAGGAAGTACAAAGAACAAAAGCAACAGACGCGAGGCACTGTAAAATCTGAGCAGAAGGTTTGAAGTTCGATGAGAGCGAAGGAACTTGCGTAAAAGAGAGTCCTTTAATAGTTAACCAATTTATTTATAACTGTACTCTTGATTAATTTTTGACTTCGTACTATTGAGGATTAACTATATTTAAATAATCTGGTTACCCTACAAATGATTGTGTTTTTGAGAAGTATAGGTATGATTTTTTGTTTTGAACATCTAATTTACATAAAAATGCCATAACCATTATCCAATAAAAATAATCTATTGCACAATTCCTTCTTTCGTAAACTTCGTAGGCACAGACACCATACGCCAGAGATCATTGCACTTACCAAACAAAATGAATGTTTAAAAACCATAAATATCTGTAACTGAAGAAACGAAAGTTACTGTAAAAAATATATCTAGACGTAAATGTAAATTGTATCTGCCTTTCTTGTGTTTGATTAATTTGAGTAAATGTTTTAAGAGTAAATACAATTCGAAAAACCGTTCTGGAATCTTAGCGGGAACGGTTGTTGTGATAAATTATGAGGGAAAGTTCTTATGTTACGTGACAAATATGTAACATTTTTTTCTTATAAGTCTTTGAACAATTCATTATAAAAACTACTCACTTTTTAGTACTTACAAATTTCAGATCGATGAATTTATCTCTTTTTGTAGTTATAAACGAATGAACTGTAAAGATAAATGCATGACTTAATTATACTATAATAGAAAATGAGGCATTTGAAATCCGGCCGTTATCGTGGCATAACGGCAAAAGTATTTCCCGTAGACTAAGACAATTCAATCAATATCTATTTTTAGTCTAACAGTGTTAACAAAAAAATATACTGAGCTTATCGACAAAGGAAGTTGCCAACGTTTCAACCTGTTTATACACAAATATAATCTTTAAATTTTCCACATAATTCTAGGCCAGTTGTCACATAAGATATTGAAAATTTATTATTAATTGGTTCATTACAGAATTCCTTTGATACCTACATTACAGGCGACAATGAGATTGCATCAATCAATACAAATATCTCGATCTAAATTATAATTGAAATCTAAATTCAATTCTCATATGAACACGTAACAGCAAATGCATCGACAGTTCTGTTTACATAACACCTCAACATTTAAACATTAGAACAAAGAACGAGAAATAAGTAATACGTTATTATTGGGCAATAATTGTACAGTTACAAGAACGAAGTGAACTGAATCGCATTCCTTTGTTTCTCTGCTTTGGCTAATGCTACGTTAACGGGTGTTTTATCTAATGAGATAACACACAATTGGATAGATTTCTATTTTTACAGGATAATTCCGACGATTAAGTGCACTTGTAATTTTTCCAAATACGTTTCTGCTTAACGATTCCTGACAAAAATGCCATGTATATTAAACGGGTATTGATCACCCATCTAAAGCCACCTACGCTCATGAAATAACACATCGAAGAAACAGAATATCCGACGACCATTAGTATTAAACCATGAACACGGAATAGAATAGCTCGAGTATGTAAGTACATTCGAGTATAAGCAAAGCAGAAACAGAAATTGTGCATCCCGGAAGTGTTAAAGCCTATTGACTTCGAACGGCATCGTTTTACATTCCAATTGAACTAAACTCATAATCGTATGAATAAAACATGGAACTGCCGAGGAAAAATGGGAATCGCTAAACAGGAACAGAGTACCGTTTTTATAATCGACTGTTGGTGATTAGATTGTCCGTGTGCATACTCTTTGCACAAATCCTGAAGAGAAAATCCAGAGGATTTTCGTCTATTTTAAAGAATAAAATGATAAGAATTTTTAGATGATTTTAATAAAACGAAGATATTGCACCAAAAGTGATTTTCAAAGAACAGTCAAAATTCTTGTATGAACTCATTGAATTGTCCAAAAGTAATTATTGTTTCTAGTAAATTTCATCATTAAACAAATATGGTGATGCAATTTATTTCATTTTAAGGTAGGTACACGCTTGTTTCCCAATAAACAATGAAAACGGCGTTCTTGGGTAATTGATCCTATAAAGTAAACCAGTGTTAAATTTATCTAATTTTAGAGAAAAAAGAACGCGTTATCAGCGCGAGAGATCATAAACGAACCGATATAATTTGAGAACCGTGTTGCTTAATTTTTGTGCTCATTGTCGGTTTTGGTTGCCGAAATGCTCCGGCGCTCTCTCGATCTAGATAAAATAGATCTAGAAGCTCGATAAGCACGAAATTGTTCGAATTATTTATTACCGAGCCAGTTCGAAAGTATTACCGCAAAACTGAAATATTCATTCACCTTTATTACCGATACTACGTACGCGTGAATATTTCATTTCGCCGAGGAGAAGGGCCCCGGACGGCCGGGCGTTAAATATTATTTCGCGAATGAACTTTCGCCGGTACACCTCGCGCGGCGTTAGCGCAACGATATCTCTTCCCGCCTCGTCTTTTTGTTTCTACAAGAATTTTTTGCGAAACGAAATGAATTAGGTAACCGCTCGTAACTCGATATTACGTCCCGATCGAGAACAATTACGAATTGTATTGAATTTTCAATGAAGAAAGTTCGCGTTTTACTTGCCTACTTTATTTCGGACGGAGACGGTTTGAGGCGAGCAAACGCAGTGATGAAACGATTTTAGTCGAGACTTGTGAAAGGTCTGAAATAGAAAACAATTAAATAACACCCAATTCATATTCTAATTTCATGTCACTACAATTTTACACTTGATTTCTCTTATAGAGAACTTAATAATTTCTTTAATTAGAGGTTTCTTAATTTTTTTTTAGATTCCATGCGAAACTTCAAAAAGCCATCGAAAAGCCTAGAGCAACCTCTATAAATTTTACCAATTAAACAGTCCTACAGACATCTAATAAATCAAACAAACCGGCATAATTGAGTTTGTTTAAAAGAGGATTAAGCGCATTGTAGCTTCTCAAAATCAAATCGCATAACAACATTCCCCGTACGAGAGCAAACATCGCTGTTGGTTTTAGATGCGCATTAATGGCACAACTCTCGATAATGCTCGGATATTTCCCAAGGAGCGTGCGATACACGGAGATCGTGACGGAGATTGTGGCGACCTAGTGTGAGGTCCTGAGAATCAAACCCGAGCGTATTTATCACAATCTCGACTTTTCTAGTAATTGTCTTCGACGTTTTGTTGTTATTGTTTTATAAACAATTATCGTTAATAATTCGCTGATATACCGGGGGAAACGATCGGCGAGGCGCACGACTCGAACCCGATCTCCGATGGAAATGTAGAAGTTTGTTCTATTGTATGGGATTAATAAAGCGATTAGCTGGAAAAAGACATTGATTTATGATAACTTGCTATTATTGAAGAGTCGTGAGGCAATAACGTTAACCCGACCACTCTTCAGATGCTGTAAATTGGTTAATTTACATGTTGGATCCATCCTAAAGACACTAATTTATTACGAAAATGGTCTAATGAAAAGGCACCTTCGACATTGAATTAACCAAAATTAATAAACCAAGGAAGCTAAACGTCTCGCCTTAACACTTTAAAATTTTATTTGCACATGAAATACGATAACGTGTACGCTAATAACAGTATAATTAAGGAGAAAAAAGAGGATTAGGATGTCTCAGGTTCGAACACCATCGGGCTATGACTTAATAAATAAACTTTAGCGAAATTTAAACTCTAAAATATGGGTAATGGGGATTTTTAAGGCCTTCGAAGAAAAGTCCTGATACATATAAAGTAGCTGCACTATGCCTCATATGATGTAGAAAAACAACCAGTTGCAGAGTATATAAACAACTGATGAAAACGCTCTAATAAAAAGGGCTCCAATCTATGGTTCATGACAATCGGAGTAAAATAGAAGAGCTGACTTATCCAGCACTATACCAGCAGTGGGGAAGAATGTTTTCCCAAATGATCCCAAAGAACTTCTAGAATTCTAGACACAACAACAGCCTTGTAATTCTCTAAGGTTGTTACTCTATGGCCAATGCATATTACTATTTAGACCTCATTGGATATTAGTTGGTTCCAATTTCAAGCTGAAAAGGCAGGGTATTAGGAAATTGCGGCTATTCATGTCTCTCCTTAACATCCATCAAATAAAATACTTCCAGTAGTTGCGAGTGAACTCCAAACTGCAACTTAGGTTCAGGAAACATCGGCAGTACGTAGTTATTAGTGTTTTGAACACACTAACTAATTGGAATTTATCGATTCGTCGATAAATAGAAGAACAACAAGTCGCCTCCGAAGCGAGTACGTGCACCTCTCGCAGAAATTTCCCCGTCTAACGTCTACTCTCTACAGCTCTCCAGCCGATCGCGTCGCCCCGGAGCCGGAGGAGCGAAAGAGAAAGAGGCGTGCAGAGAGGCATCTTCGTCGAGGCGGGCAGGCTGAGCGCGTCGATTGATTCAATCGGTACGCGCCACAACGGCACAAGAGACGACACCGAATTCGACCCCCGCCCCCACCCCCGCCGGCGACCGCATTCCAACCAGCGTTGCCAACTACAAACAGTTTACAGATTCATTAGTAATATGCCACAAACTCCCGGCCACGCCGAGAGATTATCTGCGGCTCTGCGGATGGGAGTACGAGATGGAGGACGGCGTTGCCGTAACCTCATCATTAACCTCTTTAACCGTTTTATGATTAATTCCCTTCATTTCGATAATTATAGTAGTCGTAGTCGATGGGTTCCTGGTCGTTCCTAAAGCTTTGCCCTTAGTAAAGGTATAGTTTACCCAAAGGTATAGAAACAGATATTTTTTATTATAATAACTTCTACATTACACTAAATACATCTGCATCTACATCTAAATGAACTCAGTGATCTATTAGTGGATGACACTCCCATTATCATCCCAACCATGACCATCAGCTATTATAGTAAACATATTTCGCAACTATTAAATTGTCCAACATGTCTCGTGTGTAATGTACCGGTGATCGGTTTATGGATTAATCGATTGGATTTTGCGGTGTAATCGAAATCGATGGGTTATCAGCGTTCAGGAGGATGCTGGGAGGAGCGGCAACGCCGCCTCGGAAAATCGAGTCAAGTGGTAGGGAGGGACTGTGTGGTGGCATTCTCACAGTCACAGTTATAGTTGACCGTAAATGTACAACGCAAATGTAACAATAAATTTTTGGGCGGAGGATTGGGGCAAATTTGGTAGCGGCTGAGGCTCCGGGACTATTGGAGTGGGCCCGCGTGGGCGGATTGATTTCCTAAATAATATAATCGAAATGATCCGGTTTGATTTAGCTACCCTCAGTCGTTAAAAACATAGGCGTTTTATTTTGAAAAGCCTTTATAAGGGCAATAAGTTAAATCAGTTAAATCAAGTTAATTCTTGATGTCCTTGTTAGGGTTAGTCTTTTTAGAAATTTTGATTCACATGTCTTAAACAATTTTTATAAATTCTTTCCTGCATGCATCTTCATTTTTGTTTCACTGCGCCTAGCAATATCTCCAAAGAATTTATTACGTTTTCCGGATTTGTCTGCTAGGTTTGCCTGAAGACCAAAATAATGAGTTCTTCAAAGTACGCCATTAGTTAGTCAACTAATTATTTTTCTTATCTCAACGTATTTCTTAAATAACTAATAAAATCGACTTTTAAGAGAGCTCGCTGCAAAATTATTTATTTCATATAAAAAATAATCGATAATTATAATAAAATAGGTATTTACAGACTCTTTATTTCTCTGATTTATGACTGAAAAGTTATTTTTGTCCGTCATTTCGCGTACTCCAATCAACCTACATAATTTCCCTAAACTTTCACAAAAATAATCATTGTTTTCACTGGAATAATAGAAAAAGCGATGAGCGCTAGAATTTCTAACGACCCGATAGATAACGGATATTTAAAATTTAATAAGCAGCGCGTGCAAATATGCACCACTGACACGGATATGCGATGATGGTGCATCGATTTCGGTACTTATTTTTCACTTCCGATGATCACAAAATCAATAAATTCCCATTAGATTATTCCACGGATTATTGTTATTGGAAATTAAATTATAGTTGCCTAAATTTTATCGTATTCCACCTTTTATCACCTATATTGTGTAATTTGTTTTGTTTATAACATATAAATTTTATTAGATATTCCTCGTAGCATATCTGCGATACGCGGTTGATTTAACGGGATAATTAATTTTTCGACATTGGTATAAAATTGCGATTTACATACAAAGCAGGAATATTAAAAATCGGTGAGCAATCGATACAATTCAGCGATTATGACCTCATATGTACCTATTTTGTTGGAATAATAACAGCGTAATGATTATTTTGATGAGTTCATGTTATCATCTCGGAATCGGTTTGAAATAAGCAAATGTTTAATTAAATGACGGGCTCTTGCCCTACCCAGTTGCGTCATTAAGCGACAAATGGTATTATTCGATTGAAAAAAGCCCGCCACTGAGTAAATCTATAGCAAGAAAGAAAGCGGAAGAATTTCGAACGTTACGCAACCGACTGTTGGTTTCTGTATCGAAGTAGGACGTAAGTCACAAAATTAGGTAATAGACGACTGGATGGTGGTTGAGCAGACACATCGGGAAGTAGAAAGATAACGAAAATATCGAATACGTAATGAAGAGAAAAGAGAAAGAGGAAGCGAAGGTCATTGTAGTGCGTGGGAGTGACCGGAGTATGCCCCGTGCTCAAAACGATTTCGGTTCATTCAAGAATTCGAGAAGACCGACCCGACCGGATAATACAGGATGCCTTACAGAAAAAAAACCTTATAATAGTGTAGTACCTACAAATGCATCTACGAGTAGTGAATAATATCGAATCGATTCGCTTTCAAGAAATATCAGAAATAAATTAAATATTTGCTTACTCGAAATCAATAAAATTGAATTGAAATAGGATAAGTTAGAGAAAAGTAATTTAAGTTTTTCAATTAGGTAGGTGTTTAATTTCATTTATTGACTCTTATTGTTTTCTTGACATTTTATTTTAGTACGAGTACCTAATAATATCCATGTATTTCAAAGTTTTCAACATTATCTTAAATGTTATTTTTGATTACTGAAAGTTTCTTTACGAAATATGGGAAATATTACTTATTCTCAATGCAATAGACTGAAACGGAAAATTAATAAAAATATTGTAAGAAGTATTTGTACCTACACAGAAAGAAAAATAATTTTCTTCAAATATTCTTAAATAAACGTGAATTGAAAGTATAATCAAATAATTTATTCAGCTTTAATTAGTGCTGTTCTCACCGGTAAATAATTTAATCCACAATTGTCATCATAAATTGATACGCTATTACACACCTAGAATAATTGCTTCCAAATGATATAACCAATTATATCACGATATTTTAGGAATCTAATTAAATTTGAGTCACTCTTTAGATGCACAATACAAGTAAAATAGATCATGCACACATTTACAGTAGGAGATTATCTGTTATTTTTGTATACACATATTCTCATCAAAAGAATAATATTCCTCTTAATAGAAATAAAACCAAGTTTTATTAACGCACAGTTACAAATTATATATGATAATCTGAGATAGGTTCTATTGATAGAAGCGTCCGAGCGTTTATATCTTTAACTCGTAAGTCAAGATTACGCGGCTCTTATGACTTTTGCCTCCATAGGAATGATACCCTAATGACCTTTCGCTTTTATTCTTACGTTTCAATCTACACTAAACGCCTTCATTACCACAACATAAGGTGTTGTGTTTGCAAGTTTATTTGAAGCGTATTAATTAGAGATATTTAGATCGTTGCTTCCAGAAGAACGGGTCGATGAAGAAACGTTCTATATTCCTTGTGTTTATGCTTAGCGTCTACGTATACACATCACCTTAAGTAATCGCCGACCAAATGATTATTTAAATTAAACCTCTTCAGTAAGTTGGACGATTTAATAGGCGGTCGACTTTAAAATTATTACCATCGCAGCGATGCGATTCGATGGATCGAGAAAAGAAAGACCCCGACGAGTCCTTCGGATGCGACTACGCCGCGGTCTGGCCCAGCAGAACGCGTACGTAGGTCCGGTCTGCTGGAACAACCGGAGCAACAGACGGACCGAAGACCGTACCGGAGCGCACCGCACCGCACCGGAGTAGCGTATCATTCCGAGCGTCATCCGAGTGGAACGATTGTATGTATACGTACACACAACCACAACACACTGGCAGTCACGCCTGACACGGTCACTTATGGAGGTTATGCCATCGTCGTCACCATCATCATCACCACTTACTTACCATTTATTCAACACTTTCGACTGGCAGAGGCGCGCGTTCTGGAAGTTAGCTCGTTTACTTTGCGACTACTCTTAGAAATAACTGTATAATCTACTACAAACTTATCTTACTTTTTATATAATACAAATAAAAGATTATTAAATATTTAGTAGTTACAACTACAACCATAAGGAAGGAGAATCAACAATATTGCAAGGAAGGCATAGTAAAGGCATTCGTGATACGTTATATTATATTATAAAAGACCAGTTAAAACAAGTCTTATCGAAATTAGGAAAGCTTAGTTTTGATGTGAAACCAGAAGGCGATATCTGAACCGTTCAATATCCTTTCCGGCGTCTCCAATTAGAACAACTTTCCGTCGAACGTATCTCGAGTCTTAATAAATTGATCCTTAATTCTTTCGAATTATCAAAAGCGTTTATCTCGAATTCCTGAACTATTTACTCAACAATTTCTCGTTTTCGTAGTCGCAGCCGTGGTAAGGGGGCACATTAACCTCTATCAGAAACAACTCGCGTTTCGACCGTAGTAGGCGGCGTATTTCTGTACAGGCTCGGGTCAATTGCACCGCATTCGAAGCGTTTAATCTTCGATCATTTAATTGTTTTATTAGCCACCTGTTGTTATTGATACTTCTATTGTTTATTCGTTGATCTCTTTTGAAATACATATATTTTTATGTCCTGTATTTTCAAACACATTTATTTCTAATTTCCCATTGTCGAATTATTTACATCACACACCATTTTTTTTAGTTCCGTGCATATGTTTTCTACTCGTATTCCTACCATCAGCGACAATTTCCCTTTTAACCTTTAAATAATTTGACACAGCTTTCTTCTTATGGTTTATTGTGTTTGATTCAAGTTGTTCCAAATACCAATAGATTAAAATCCTAACACCTGGTGCAATCGGCCCGACTCTCTCATTACCGACAGGTATTTTTCTATTACTCGGACAAACAGACCATGACAAAAGAATTAATTCTTCAGGAGATCTCAGTTCACACACACTGACAATAAAATTACGGTGTGGCAGAGCCATTTAAATATCGGAGTTCTCTAGTTTCTTTTTCTCCTTTTTTTTTTGGTGCGTTTTGTCTAACTATTATTTTCAATGGTCATTACACCGTGCGAAACGATCGCTTCATAGATGGCTGAGAATTAGGGGGGCGTGAGTATACTAACTGAATTTAGTTAGTCGAGTTTTTTTTTTTGGAGGTTTGGGTTATTAGGCGGTAATTATAACGCAGGTTGGGTAGGAAAAAGTTAAATAATCAGTCGCAGGAATCCGGCGAAAAATCGCTTAATTCATCATTTCACGCGGTTCTCGTTTCGTTGAAATTTAGTATTCGACGTATATTGTCTCGATTTGAGCGAGATCCGCGGCCGGGAGGAATGCCTAGTAAAGCAAATATAAAGATTTCACATGGAGATACAATGTAATTCGTGAGTGAAGACCAACTTATGTCCGTTACTCGCTACAAACAAGAGTCATTTCGGTGCCGTATATCTTAGCTCTAGGTCGTAGGTGAGACGATAAGTTCAAAACATCAATTACGAGAAATATTCTTTGTAAATAGGTGTAGGATATACCTACTCGAGCGCAGTTTTTTGTTACACAACTCTCTCCATAAATAATAATAACTCGAGAATACGTTAATTGGTTTGAAGAATCTTTAGCTACATCTTGATAATAGTTTGAATATCATAGGAAGTTTTAATTTTTATTTATACTCTTCCATAGAATTTTTTGTTATTCTACACAATTTAATGTCGTGTCTTTCTCCTTTATGAAACCATTAATATAACAATGTTCCATAAAGCGTAAAAATGATAACACATTTAATGATTTAACATTGACATTGAAACTTAATTTATTTTACGGAAGAATTTATGCATTATGTTTTAGATTTTATTGTTGACGACGTAACTATTATCGTTATCAAGGAAGTGTTGCGCAAAGGCGAACAAAATGAAATACTAAAAATACTGTTATCTAATAAATTGAATATCAATAAATTCCTATTTAAGTGAGTATTGTTTCCGTTTAATTTTCCTGCTTCTTACAATTTTTCTAAACTTTAGAGTCTATATACTACCTAGTTCATCTATTATAAATCCTCAATAGAAACACTTGTTCTCGATTTAACTATACCTAATACATTCGAATGCAAAATTCTGCAGGCCAAGGTAATAATTTCAATTTAAAGGAATTATCGCAATCTACCAGCTCTGTTACATAATTTAATTAACGAATTTTTTTGTACGTATAGGTCACGTAAAAGTTGAAGAAGTTAATTCCATTTTGTATAGGATAGATAGATGTGGTAATCCGATGTCGGTATACAATTATTCGTTATTTGTCAATGAAATTCGAAACGAAATGAAAACATCGGATCGTCTTGGCACGATTCCGTTGCAAAATCGATGGATTGTTAGCGCATTGTTATGATGCAGCCGAGCGTGCATTCGTTGCGTAGATTTTCCTTCTATTTGTTTACTGATTGCGCCAAAAAAAATGGAAATTTTTGAAACGCTTTTCGGAATCAACAAATGTTTATTTATGTATGTGCGAGCGCAAGCGAAAAAGATGATAGGAAAGAAGAAAAAAATTATTCAGTATTGATCAGAATTTTGATGGTTTAAATCAAGCTCAGGGTTGAAATACGTTATACTAAATTATTTCTGGAAAGTTATTGGTTAGAAAAATAAGAAAAATTTTATGGTACAACGAGGAAAATTTGAATAGTATAGTTTAGAAGTCTGGAGAATATCAGATATCGAAATGTAATAGTGATTAAACTATAATTTTGGAACCTAAATTATTTCGATTTATAATCATCTTAGTTTAATAATAAATTAGTTCTTAGAATAGTATAAATCACGGTAATACTAAATTTTAGGAGCTTAATTTTGAAGCGACAACACATATTCTTAAAACATAGGTAATGCCCACAGAAGATTAAAATCTTCTTGTTTTTCAACATTGATAACACAAGCGAGCCTTCTTTTTTTAACCGATGCACCAGTAACAAGTTCACTAACATTTCGCAGTATATCAAATCGTCGCCGAGCAAGAGCCTACGAGCGCTCGATATCTCGTGGGTGTGAAAAGAAAAGAGATAAACGCCAGCCATAACATTTATTCCAAACGAGTTTGTTGCTTGTCAATGAAATGCAACCTTGCAACTTCTCGGTAATGTTCACAATGCAATTATGAGATCACTGTGGTCTGCATGACCACGTGCGTCACGTCACTTATTCGCATATATTCCAGAGTTTGTCGCCTTTGGGAACGCTGAATTATCCCATTCGAACGCGATTTACTGCCTTATGATGTATCGAGAATCGCGAGAAAAAAGTTCCTTCCGCTCTCCTTGTCGACAATGCTCGATCCTTTCGGGCAAATTGGCCTGAATCATAATAATTGCATTCACCGATGACTAAGACTTAATTCAATTTAACCGGTCGTGTAAATGATATTTAGCTAATTCGCGAACTATTCAAGTACGTGTCAGTACCGAATATGACCTAAAAAATTATCCTTTCGGTTCGGTTCATCGCCATTCACTTGACCTGCCGTACCATTATGACCTTGTGACAATACAACTAATTTGCACAGAGATTGATAGATCGATACAAATTTTTTACAGGAGCGGATTGACTATATTATACTCCATAAAATCGTTAATTCTCATTAAACGAATTTGAGATAAGCCTACCCACATATTGAGAATATATCTGTTGAATGCGAATTGAATCTGTTTCATGAATGTGTTAATTAGACGACTTAACAAATACGGCAACTTAAATTAACCATCTTTGGTAAGAGCGGCGGAAAAATAATCAGTTACAACAAAAAAAATGTTATTAATATTCTGGTGAAGTCTCTATAACTTTATGATGCGTTAAATTCGTGTTAATAGGTTTATCTTTTACAACCTTATTTGCAAGAATGATGCGATTGTTCATTGAGGAAAATTATCACGTCTTCGACTGTATCTCTTTCGAGTTTTATTCGGTCTGACCCAGTTATTACTTCGCCTTTTTGTGAAATTATATTTTACTTTTTCTTGGGAGAAAAATGATTTGCTTGAGAAGTTAACTGTTGATAGTTTGAGGAGAAAGTTATTAATGTTTGAAATCGCATTTAGATGATTTTTATTTTCTTCTTAGATCGATCACGTTAACAAAATCTTATTAACAATATATGTAGGTAATCAAAATAATCAGTTTAACATGTATAGGTGATATTGTTTTTATTTCAATGCTTATATTATCATGTGTATAGGTGTATTTTCATTATAGCAAGTAATATTTTCATTTTCATGTAGGTATTAATATAGTGACAAGTTGCAACATTCCTCAACCAGGACATATTGCTTTTGATACAATTTTTATTAATCCTCCCGTATGTCTACATCACGGAAGCGAATTCCATAATACGTGCAAATCTCGTAAATATCAACCGACTGGTTAATATTTTATTTCATATAGGCAGGTACTTTAGCAATCTCGGCACGTATGAATAAAAATTATTTTTCTCAAACGACCTATCATATTAATTCCTGCAACGCATTCCGATATACCGATCAAATTTCCATTTCGCGCTCGGCGACCGTTGCCTCACAAACACAATTTCTCGATTAAACAATGTCGGGTGTGCTCGATGGTGGAAGGTTTTTATCTACGTAAATAGTAACCTATATGTTTTTTTATAAAACATTTTATGTTATAAACTCTCTTATTCGACATACCTATTACCTATTATTGATTGATTGGCTACTGGTGCTTTTGTCTTCTTCTTCATAGTATCATGGTATCCTTGGTATCCTTCTCCAACTACCTCAGTTTAAGATCTCTACTTTTTCACAGGACTTTTCAGCCTTCTCCAAAGACTTCAATATCTTCTTCAGTTTGACAATGAAACCCAGTCCCTTCTTGCTAAACATTACTTTCTTGTAGGTGCTGTAGGTTCGGAAATATTATTACAAATGTTATCTTTATCGCGGTTTCATGCTAAAGAATTGTGCTCTTGAATGTTGTTGAATCTCCATTTCGGATCTGTTTCTGCATGAAACGCTGCAGGTGAGCAGAGATTGCTAAAAGATGGCGTTACATTTAGAAAATGTTGAGGCGCAATTATCATTTCGAGATTTGATCACAGGCTGTTATTTATTGGTTACCGAAGATTTATGGATGGTAAAAATTGAAGATAAGTATTAATTAGTGTTGCCACCTCTTTGTGAAAGCTTTACTATGATTATAATACGTACCCCAAAGAAATTATATAGTAACATTTTCACTAGGTGCGTTTCGATATAATGTTGATTATTATGCTAACAATTCAGAATTCTATTCAATATTACCTGTATTATTTTGTTCTGGTAAGAATTTATTGATATAAAATCAAGTAATTTTGGGTAATAAAATCGTTAATGTTGTTTGCAAACAGGTACCATAATGAATAAATACAATTTAAACCTGCGTAATAATAATAATTTTGGTATTTACGATATCAACTACGTATTATTGGACTTTGCAGTTAAAAGCTAGTAATTTTTTTCAAAGAGGTAATATTAAAAAATCTCTCAATGTCACGTCGATTACTGTGTGAAACAATATGACACTCGGGTTAATTTGAACTGGAAATAACATTATAAACGTACAGTAAAATCTGATTTATAAAAATTAATTCATTTCAACGCGTTTTTGATATTATTCAGTGAGAGAATGTAAATGAATAGGTTCGTGCGTGTATGAAACAAAAATTAAATATTAATACAGCAATTCCGGCACACGGACTAGGTTCATTGGTGGAATGGTCCCCCAACGATGATCCTGATCCGCCGTCGTTTTAATTAATAGAGTAGTCGCAATTGGCGCGGCCTTGTCTTTTTTCCTGCAGTCAATAATAATTGGAATCGGCCGATCATCGTAATGAGTTTTGTCTACATCGTTTCTTTCTGTTGTCTTGATTATTTTTTCTTTGTCGTGTCTGAGGTGTCGGTTATATTTAGAGAATTTCGCGAGTTAATGATCACGGTGAGACGACTCAATTAATGGTATTTTTTGTCTAAACGCGAGAAGAAACGAAACGCATTTGTAAAATTTGTAATTTCGATTCGACGCTAAACGAAGTGTCGCCTGGACGTTTGGATTACAAAAATAGATTTATTACAATACCGGTGAACATTTCGTCGATCTGGAGACGTCACAATTTTATCTAAAATCCTAGAATTACTTTTCAAACGTTACTTAGCGTACCTACTTGACCTTCGCAAGTGTTAAACGAACAAATTTTATAATTAGTAGAACAACATTGAATTAAACCGTGAAATATGTAGGTAATTTTGTGATAAGCTGTTGTTTACGTTGTATTTGTCGGAAACAGAAATATCAGCTCGAAAATCCCCAATGATAATTTAAGAATATTATTGGAGAATAATGAAAATTAGGAAAAGTTGTAGGTATGATTGCAAAGAAATTCTAGATTGCATTAGTCTAGAGAGTTGAGCTCGCCGTTGAAACTCCTGTAGTTCCTGTAGCTCCCTAGAGCTCCTGTGGTTGTACCTACTCTAGTATAATACTAGTATAGTATTATACTAGTAGTAATGATTTAGTATTATGAGTAAAATATAATAAAATGTAATAGGCAAATATAGGCAAGAATCCTTTTTAAAGTTGGTGGCATCTTATATTAGTCCTTTATTTTGTTCAACTACGTGGGTACAAAATAAATAGGTATCAACACCTCATTTATTTGAATGCTATTTCCTTATACTATGTAAATATTTTCGGCTTTTAACAATATTGCCTAAAACCTAACAATATCTACTTGCGCATAACCCGAATGATTTATTCATGATTCTTCGTTCATATTGTTAATAGCACATATAACAATAAACCGGCTAAATCCTTCTAATTTAAAACGTTACTTAAAAAGATTAAAATTCTATTATTTACGTTTATCGTTAACGTGGAACACGATGGCTCGAGTTAAGTAGCAAGCGTACTTGCGTCGTAAGTTAAGTGCGAGCAACAGCTCCCAACCGGACTTATTAGAGAAAAATAAAAAGGGCTTTACAGCACAATGCTCTTCTCCTTTGGAGAAGATGAATGGACCATGCTCTTGCACATACCTACTTTACATTGTTGCCGCTTTGTTTAAAAACGAAGTTTATGAGCTACTGGGTGTTCCGCGATTTAATCGGGTGCGTTTAATTCGTCGGGTTTTCGTCGCTTCCGGCAAGTTCTCGTCATTGTCTTAATTTAATCGTATAAACGCCTCTAATATATCAAACATTATTCGCTGGGAACAATAAAAGTTGTCTTTTTCCAGCATAAATGACGTCCATGTCAGAAAGAAAAATTCCATATTCCATATTCACAAACTTTCCATGACCGAACAATTCCGAAAACAATAAATACGTATCAAATTCATGTTAAGAAACAACAGTTGATATTGACTGACATAAATTCGATCTAAAAAGCCCAGACATTTTACCTTTCGACAAACAATACAAACAATTGTCAAAAAGTGAAAAGGTCACTTATTGGATTTTTTATCGTTATTTCATTTCCACCATACGGACATTTTATTACATGATATAAATCAATTCTACGTCCGAGTTTAACCTACTTATTGCATCGCATTATTTATTTACAACTCGGGATTAACATTTCGTTATTTACGTTCATTATTGAGTGAAGCCGACTTTATATGAAAATTGTTTCATTATATTGTTTTAGTAGAATTTCGAGGAAAATATAGGTACTTAAATGACTTTTGAGAATGCAAACAATATTTTTATTGACAAATGTATTATAGAAAATTTAATAAAGTAACGAAGTACGGTCGTAGTTATCGACTTACATAATCCAGTTCCAATAGAGCAGGCAAATAATAAGGAAACGATGCCGAGATCTATCTAAATCATCGCAACGCTTCACTTTTAATCTAATAATTGCATAATCGCGTCGAAAAAATCGCAATTACACCGCGATCTCTCCGGCCGTTTTCTCGGATGCTTAACCGTGATACGTTTTGCTGAAAGTCATTTTTGTTACACGATTTCAGTTTATAACGCACGTAAGATTTGTGTAGCGTTTACGTGAAAGCTCTCCCTTCATTGGCACTTTCACTGCGTCGTTTCTAATTCTGCATCTATTTCGATTAATTTTCGACGGTTTTTCTCTATCTGTCAATCTAATTGCGTTTGTTATGCAAATATTTTCAGCGCAACTTTAGTTTTGCTTTGATGGATTCTAATTTGGCGTGGCATTTTGTTAATTACGCAACAAATTCATTGGGATTCATTTAAACAAACGGGTAATTAACTAATTATTACAGAATTGGAATTTATCGTTTGTAGGGATCGGTACATTGCAATTGATAAATGAAAATATCTAAACACATTTCCCGCCTTCCCAGACATATAATAACTCGAGTGTAAGAAAATTCGTTAATTTTATAGTATAAACATCGAAAACACGGAGTTTCTATTAATAAAATTTATGGGAGTGTGAATTGATGCAATTAAAGCTCTCATGATTCACGAGAGCTATCTGGACTATTTGCGTTCGTCAGAGATTATGAGAAATGACACTATAAAGATGATCATGATTTAAAATAGGTTGATGTTGAATTATAATTGGTTGAATTTAACTCAACTCAAGATTTCTTTATACCTCTTAAAGAAACTCCAATAAACAACTTGATTAAAAAAAGAACCTAATTAATCGGATTCAGTTTATTGATGTACTAAATTTCGTTTAACCACCGTTCCGATCCTGGAACTCAACGAACACGACTACTGCAATAAAACTTATTCTCACCTAATTGTTATGGACATTAAAAGCGGAGAACATTATAAATTTGCTTATTGTTAAGCCAGACACTATTAATCAAATTTTAAATTAAGATATTAAACGGCAAGTAATGGCATTATAAAATCTCTGCGAACGTGGGTAACTGGTCTTGATGAATTGCGCGTGTCAAGTTTGCACTTTTACACTCGAATAATATCTCGTTATTTGCTTATGATTAATAAATTTATTAAACAAATTAATGACAAGTAGTAGCTTATAGTAATAGATTGTATAGTAAATTAATTTATATTATGAATACATTTGAAATTAAAGTCAAATTATTCATACATATACCTCTAAAAATCGATTATTTCCTCTTAATAAAAATATGTATAAATAAATATTATATAAATAAACTTTGCTTAACTATAAAAATATAAAGTTAGATACATTTCAGTTAATTAAGCACGCGCTATAGAAACAAATTGCCGGTGTTACCTTCCTATATTTCAATGTGTGTAAATATAGGTACAATTCATTTTCCTTTTAGCAGTACTTATTCGAATATATCGTTTTGTTTACTTACACAATAAAAGTATTTCAAGGCTGGAATTAATTAAATGCCAAACAATATAATTTTAATCGATAAACACTGATTAGCTGAAATTTATTTCTATTCAAAGTTCCTTTAAACAACTCGTAGATTTCGAGTTTCTTTAACCCCGTCCATATCGGAACAAATAGGTTGTTTATAAATTTAATAATGGTTATTTCACAGCCTGGATAAGATTTCATAGTTGAATGAAATCGATTATGAAATAATCGATATGTGGATTAAGGGACATTGCTGGAAAAAGCACATTTTATTTTCTTGTTAGGTTTGTCATTGCCTAAAGAAATTTTTCTTAATATGTCTACAAGCTTATTAAAATTCACAATTTGGAAAATCTTGAAAAAATTTCATACTTTTCACTTCTACTTTATGTAATTGAATTATATTTGGCGTTTTTTCACTTTATTTTTAGGGATAGAAGCATTTACTGTTATTTTTAAGTGACCCTTATAACTTGTGTAGATTTTCGTTTATCTGAAATAAACGAATTATGATACAATTAAGCTATCACTTTTAATTTACACTATCAGCTCTAATCATAGACCAACAATATATTATATAATTCTATAAATCTTAATGAAATATTATTAACTATTGAACTTTTCCTGCTTAATTACAATTAAAGAGTCGAGTCAGTGAGATTTCAGTATATGATGTGTTTTGTAATTTATTAAGCACAAAAAGTTTAAGGAAAGTGATGAAAATTTCTCTTAAAACATAGTAATTTGCTAATATATCGGTTGATTCCGTGTAGAATGTTATTCATTACCGATAAATCTTAATGTTTATGGCTTTGAGTTAATCAATTTGCCGCTTGAATGTAATAAAGTATACTAAACAAAAAATAGGAAATAAAATATTAAATACATGAGAGGTATAAATAATCCCCATTTTTAAAGTATACTTTAATGTTATGTAAATAAGTTTTGTTGAAAACGGGAATAATTGTAATAAAACAACGATGGATATGATATAGGATTTAATTATTTAAAAAAAATCATTTGTTGGAAAACTACTGACGATAAAGTTGTGTCAATTTACGACTTTTCTAATAGTTGGGAAGCGTACATAAATCGGGATTAATTTTCATGTGGGTTTTATTTTGTAAACATTCAGCACTACATTTAGAGAATTGACATCAATGACACCATTAATTTGTCCTAAACATCCTGGAAATACATTTACGGGCTGTTTATTGCAGAAATATCAAAAATCCTAAGTCCTAGTTTAAATGCCGCGAACACCGAACAAATACATTTATCGTATTTGTATAATAAATTTTGCTTTAGTATTTGGATAAATTACCCAGGATTCTTAATCAAATACTTTTAATATGTACTACAAATAAATTATAAGTAATTATTTAGGAAGGTGCTTGTCATATATTTATTCAATTTATGTTATTTTATTTACAGTAATAAATTATTTCTCTACTAACTGGCATGTAGTATATGAAAAGATATTTTTTAAATAACTAACGTCGTAAGTGCATCTTAGAACCAATTTGATTATGAGATTGCAATAAACTGTTAAAATGTTAGTACATAGTTAAATGAGATATAGGCACTAAACTATGGAAAATATGCAAGTTTGTTATGGGCATTTCACGCCGTTAAATGCAATAAAGATATACAGAAGAACTTAGAAAAATATTCCTTCAACATACTTCAAAAATTCCTAAAACTAATTTACGAGTAAAATTTAAATTATCTGCAAAAAAATGTGAATTTTCCTGAGAACAGTATGCCTAAATACTCAACGCTCATTCAAGTTGACCAGTGAACTCTCACTTATAAATTATGTTCTGTTATTAAAAGAAAACGCGACCGAAATAATTTTGTAATTATATAAACACATAAAATTAAACGTTATTTCAACGCGTATATTTTTTCTGATTATCGATAATTGTTTCGGTTCTTCGGGGCACATTCGCACGGTCAAACTTTCTGTTTATAATTCAGAAATATTTAATAGCCCATTAGCCTGATTTGAAGTTGCCCATAAAAAAAGTGTGATTTGAACAACAAAACTTTGCCGGCTTTGTTGCGCACATTTATTGAATAAATTATTTGGGCTGACTATCTAAGTTATTTACCAAAGGTACTAGAATTACTCATAAATTATTAGGGTCATAATAGACCTGAAAATTCAGGAGAAGTAGGTCACCACAAGGGGTAACCGTCCAGGATTGTCGCATGAATCTGTAATAAGTAAGCAAATTTACAGGAGAGTTCAAACTTCGTATGAGAGCTTTTAGTTAAATAATGTAGTGTCACATCAAAATGTAGCTAATCTTCAAACCGATGCCTAAAAATGCAATTTCTTGCTTCTTTTACATCAATCTGATTTGGATGATTAACCTAGCCAAAAGTCAATACAAATAATACAAATGATTTCTTTATCTATTTTTAATACTTTTTAAGAAGTGCCTGTGTCCATAAAAAAGCTATAAAAATAAAATTAGTTAATAGTTGTTACAAATCTGTCGTTGTACAATAAATTAGTGTCTTTGTTCATCTTTTCATTCGAAAAATTTTTATAGTCCGCAGTTGTATATCCCAAGAATTCACGTCGCGTTGCCTTCTATTTTTTAGTACTCCCTTTTAGTAATTTTACTACCATTCGAGTTCAATGTTCTATGTCACAATTTTAAATGTATAGGTAACGTTTTACGTATAGCAATTGTTTATGCAATGAGTTTCACAAACAGCATTTCAAATTAAACTTTTTCTGCAATTTTTTTGATAATATATCTTCGTACGATCTACATCATACACGTGCGTTCGTTAATCCGTAATTGAAAGTAACACGATTGGAGTTCAACAAATTATCCATAAAAAATCAAATCGCAACCCGATTGATTGCATCAACGAGTCATCCTGTTTTATAAACAAATCCTATGCATAATCCAATAAAAAATATGTTTAAATAAGTTATACGTTTAAATTGCTTCTTGAAACATCTTTGGAAAAAACCGAATCTCTTTGAGAATCCCATCACGGATTAATCAGTCATTTCGCTTGCCGTACTGAATTACACGCATATGGGCATCTCAGAGTCGAGATTCCCATAAAACGTAGAGATGGGAAGGGTAAATAACGATTATTTATCTTAATTTTTTAGAGCTACACTAAAGTAGGAAATTTAATTTTCAAAAGTGGTGATTCTATTGCCTTCCTCAGTTTCAAATTCATTTCAATTATTACATTTACCAAAATCTGTACAAATAAGGAAAGTTGTAGAAGATAAATTGGCAAAGAATCGGCTTGCTTCAATTTGCTTATCTTCTATTGTTAAAAATATATAAATTAACTCTTTTTTCCATTTTTCCCAGTTCCTTAAACTCCCTATACCGCCCACCTCTACTAATGGTTCCCATAAAAATTTATTCTCGACCACCATACATGGTTTGACAACTCGATTCCACTCAAAGTGAAGCACATCCAAGGCCAAGCTCACGGCAGTGCGATTTTGATCTCTTTAAGGTAGGTACCCTAAAAATAAATTTGATAAGTAAAAAAGAAGGGAATTGAATAGAGTAAAGGCAAGATGTTACTAAGGCTCCCGAGAATCCCTACTTATTATCTGATCGAATCTATAACTTTACAACTTCATAACCAAATTCATTCCATTAATTGAACAAAGTTGTTTGCTTCTAAAAACCGAGTAAGATAGTAGTTTAGCCTTTTTCGACGGCCGATTTTTTTCTTCGAAAGTCCACGTAGGTGTGCGCTCCGCGACAGGCATTCACGTAAACGGCACTTATTTACATAAAAAAATACTTTTGTTTACAATGTCATCGTGTTTTAACAAAGGAGAGCAAAATCGTTACCTGATACTTTGACGTTACTTCTCACTAATTATGACGTCAGGCCGTGTAGGCAACAGACAGGAAGGATGTGATACTGTCTTAGAGTAAACAAAGATATATAAGTAACTCAGAATGTGTTTTGTTTAACAGGCTCGTTTCTATTAATAATTTAGAAAGCACACTGGTGCTTTGGGAATCGAGAAAATTAGATAGATTCTGGTGTACAACAAAACTTCTTTTAAATCTTGGTATTAGACGTATAAAATAAAATCGAAGAACATTTTTTTTTAAAGGGCTATACTAATTTTCGTAAATTCAAGGCCGGTAGAACTGACAAGTTCCAGGTAAAATATTTCAGGGCACATCTTTTGATATTATTCAGTTCAGTTTGAACTGAACGAAGAAATGCTCTCTTAAAGAAGGATTTGTCCGAAAAAGAAGAGAGAAAGACAATAAACTGCATTTCGAACACCGGTCAATTCTTCTAGACTAAGCACCAAATTGATTAAAAAATTTAATTAATTAAAACTTTGTTACATTTAAATGACCGTCACAACAGAACTAGATAAAATCGCTATAATTCCATTTTCTTCAATTATAATTTCCTTATCATTTATTAAACTTACACGCACGTGTTCATGCCTTATTCTCCACCTAACTTTCTGCTATAATTTCATATAGTTTTACATATTTATTAGTACCTACTTGCAAATGCTGATGTCCTGTCGAATTGACTGCGGTACGTTTCCCATCGGTCTCATTGAGCAAGAAGGAGCATTGAGCGAGCGAGATCCGTCGACGAGGAGGCAGATGCCTTTTTCTTGGATCTGTGGGCCGTTGTTGAGTAAGTGCGGTCTTTCTTTTTTTCTGTTGCGTGGCCAAGGCGGTCTTTACGGGCGTTCGCCGGCCCGGTATCATCGCATTACAGATCCGTCATTAATCGGTGAAACTTAAGGATTTTTCGGCCTTAGCTGATTTTAGGACCGACTTACCATTGTTAATGCCGTTCTATTGATCACGTAGCTGTTCCGAAGCCGAATCGGATGATTACGATATTGATTATTTTTGATGAATTATCGGCCAAATTAAATTCTAAATTACCTTAACGTTATTTCAAAAAAAATCTTCATACCAATCATTTTAAACAATTTAATTTTTAATTCTAAAAAACTATTAAGTAAAAAATTGTATAGATACCTACTTAATTAACACTAATTTTTAAATAACTATAGCATAGAAACTTGCTATTTACTAGCTGCAAAATTGATTTCTAACTAACATATTTTAGCAAAAATTTCCGCATTAATAATCAAATTACAATTACCAACCACATTTACAAAATAATAACAATAATAATATTCTAATTGAGTTCGAAATATAAATCATTAAATTGTGGGCCTATTAAACGAAAATTCCGTGGGAAAAGTGCGATGCGAAATCGGCTGGAACCGGTTCTGTTTAGTGGCAAAAGGCGAGCACCCGATGCCTCGCCGATGATTATAGACTACCACTGATCACCTGCTAGTCTGCCACATCTATTTACATTAATACGATAGCCGATATATCGGCTTTGATATTTATCAGATCGGATCAACGACGCTTTTATACAGGGGCGTTAAGATTTTATGTTGTTACATCCAATTGTCGTTGCCGATAAATAATAAATGTTACGAGGTGGATTCGGTTTCGCGATTAAAACATTTATTGAAAGGATCGTAGGCACTTGATTGAAATCTCGGGGAATTTTTAAAGCGAGCAGAGAATTTACTAGCTATTATAAGCGTCAATGCGATTTCTGCAAATGATGAGCTCATTTGAATCTTGTGGTCAGTTGAGGTTGAAAACAAATTACTTAATTTCCTTCTACGTATACCAAAAACTTCAAATAATTTTGCTATTACACATCGTTTAATTTACTGTATAGACATTTCCTGTTCGAGCACTTACAGGATTAGAAGGAAATTATCGGAGCCTACGGAAGTCAAATTAAAAATTCCGAAGACAACATCGTTGACGAGGTACATAATCTTCTATAAATCATGAATAACAAACGACATAAATAACGCAGTTTCCAAATTTTCATGTTAATTGTATCTATTTCCTGTGCTGACACATACGTAGTAGTTGAACAATCGAGATTTATTATTTTTAATTCAATAAACAATAAAAATGGTCGGGGATAATTGAATTGTCAACCAAAAACGACCATAAATTTTGTTTTATTTTAGCAAAGAGTTATTTAGCCTAGTTTTAATGTTAGTTTATTCTTTATTAATGAAATATAGTATTAATACGAGGTATTGCTGAAATACTATGGTGATTTGTTGGGTCAAATAATCCCTGAAAAGTATATATAAATTAGAAGAATTATTAATCCATAATAATTTAATTCTTATATAAAAATTAATCATGCTGGAAGAGATTACCTGCTATAAAGGTGTGTTATTTTTGAAAGACAACGATCCTGCCCACAAGTCGTTGATTACCCCACAAAAAAACAAATTAAGTTGATTTTGAGTTAGCTGTCAACCTTTATAATCCGGATTTAACACCAACAGACTATAGATAGATATTCTTATTTATTTAAGGCTCATCACACATTTGAAAAGTGAGTATATTTCAAAACATAAGTAATATTCCATATTTGGACCTCGTTGATCAATCACTATTTACTAAATTTCTATTGTACATTTTACTGATTAATAATTGATCGCCAATTAATCAAAATTTTAATAAAATCACACGGAGATCTAGGGGATTATTTTTTCTACTTTCAGTATTTCGTTATACCTACCGGCGCGCAGCTTACCTGTATTAATTTCAACGTGAAAATAGCGCGTCAATCATTAATCAATACGCTAAAGTGTTTAAACAAATACACGACGAACGCCTAGCAGTAAAAAACCGGTTCGGTCCGTTCTTTATCGAAAAATTTTATTGCATAATAATTAGAAGAGAATTGTAAAGTTACGTAACATGGCGGGATTTTTTAAATGAACGATATGTTATTGCTGTTAGTATCAGAGGTATACGCAAATGTAAAATGTAGACTAATGTGCTAATAATTGTATAACTGGCATGGAATTGAAGCAATAAATGTGTGTATAGTGAGGTCAGATTTCTCGTTCACGTTCAATAATTTTAACGACGGTTTTCTCAATTTGTTAATCACAATAACTGTTACTAAACAGTATCTAGTAATGATGGGTTCCTATATGTATTTTGCAAATTGACAAAACCTTTAGTACTATATTATCCTGCAAATTTTCGGAGAGAAATAAATTTATACCGACCTCTCCCACTACTATACTATCAAATTGTTTCTTAATAAACGATACACCATTGAATACAATCATATCGACCGGCGCATAGTCTGAAAAAAAGGATCAAGAATCGATCTTTGGAGAGCAATAACGCACGTTGAGCGGTTCTGTGGAGAAAGTGGACATGGTGAAAGGAGCTGGAAGGAGGTGGAAGGAGGTCATAGATTGTTTAGGCAGAGTTGCCGCGTCGAATCAATTCTCCCTAAATCCAAGAATTCAATCAAATACTTCTTTTTTGTTTGCAATCAAGACACAATTGGAAATTCATATTCGTTGATGAGCTGTTAAAGATGTTTAATTGTCCCATTCATACTAATATTATTTCTACCATTGTAATTGCTAATTACAATGTCAAAAAGCTACACTTAATCGTTGATTGGAAATTTCGTTTCCATAAGCTCTGTACATTGCGAAATCCACCTCTGTCTCTCTAGAAACAAAAGGACTCGAGCTTTCAAAAACGCAATACTACTAATGTACCCACTTATTATCTATTAATCGATTCGAAAGCGGTACGTCCCCAGTATGTAAAAGGCGTTCCGTTTATTAATACAAGTAGGTGGGTGTTTACAGATTCTATTAGAGCAGTAATTCGTAGTTTCTCGTTTAATAACGACAAAAACCTGTAACGTACCCGGTACCCCTTTAATTGAATGTATACGGTGACTACGACTCCCGATTTGGAGATCTCGCGCGACTTGGTGGGCGCGGGAATCGACCTGTTTGCCGTAAATTTGAACAGAACCGGGTTCGGAAAATTCACTTTTTTATCTAAACCTCTCCGCCTCATGCAATAACACCTTCTACTATATACATTCACCAAAAATATACACTTGAAGAAACGCATACTTACCAAGATTAACTCGATCAAATATTAATAATATAGTTCCTATTGATTGGATTCCTATTCTATCAATCATGCGTGACAATCGATTATGGGGTGTTGTATCAACTTGGTTCAGTCCAGTTCTGCCTAATTCAATTGACCCGAGCAGGGTTGGGCGATTCATACGCCCATATCTAATCGTAGATTACGGCGGATAGATAGATGGATGTTACCTGTTTTGATTTATTAATGCAGTCCAGGTATCCACTGAAGCTTGAGACACAAACATGTATATACGAGAGGTTGTTTAACAGGTAGCTTAATGTCCGATACATATACGCTCTCTTTTATAGGCACACATGAGATATTGTTGTTAAAATGGTTACTTTCATTAGTAACACAGGTAGATAAGTAATGCATTTTATTGCATTTATTTGGTTGGGTAAACTGGATTTATTTTTGTCAAAGTATCGATAATGTTATGTAATCTCTGTCATCTTCTATGGTCAATTATTGGGGAATTTGTTATGCTTTTAGTTTGAATAGAAGGAAGACGTGACATGGGATAAATATTTGTGTTGTAAAACCGCCTTATTTTACCTGAATTTTGATCGATTCAAACTATGTTTTCAGAATGGTTTGTAATGACAAAAAATCAAGACGTATATATTAATGCGTACATTTTATTAATTAAATAAAAATAAAATATTTACGACAGTTAATCACAGTCGTAAATTTTCAAACAGGTTAATAATGTTAAATCGTTCCGCAAAAACTAAATATTTCGTAATATGACGTATAATCAATTAAGTTTCGATTAAATCAATCCGCAAAACGATAAAAATTTTTGTTACCTACGTCAAATATCATTTAATGATCAATTAAATCAAATGCCTAACACACTTCGATCCTTTTCACTACTGCGATCAATTATTCTAATTAAAGTTAGAAAATCATATTTTCAAACGCAGATATCGGTGAAGTACAGTTAAAAGGAAAGTAGAATATACCTATTCAGTGACCTATAAACTTATATTTGTGGTATACTTTTGTAACTTTTGTTAATAAATTTATTATTAATTACGTATTGTGCGACGCAATTTTATAGGAATTGGATACGGATAAAGTAATAATAGATAATGCGTTTCATTTAATCGACTAGCAGGAAGCTAATAAATTGAAGGTAGGTACACATTCGGACAATTCAAATTTATCGGATTTTAATGTATTGTTTGATTAATATTCCGACAGTATATCTCAATTAATATGTGTCATTGAAAGGAAAAATAAACAACTCCTAACTTGAATTTTATTAATCTAATTATTTATAGTAAACCTTTAAATGGTATGAGGAAGAACAAAAATATTTCCTATACACACACTCACTTTCTAGCAACCACCTTGGATGTAATAAATATCTAAATAAATTATTAATTAAACAGATTGTTAATTTGGTTTAATTGTGGCGCAATAATTCCTCTCAAACATCAAAAATTAGAGCCGTACCTGTTCCGTTTCACGGTTACTTTTCACACTGTCGTCGTTCTCCAGAAGGGGTTGTTTATCAATTACTTAATTGCTTTATCTAGCACGTTTCTCCTGCAGCCTTACTAATAATTATTCGCCGCTCCTCCTTCTCCCTACCCCGCCCTTATTCGCTCCTCAGCAGTCTAGTTATCGCGGTTCCGCGCTCCTTCCGCCCTTTGTTATGCCCAGAACTTAATACCAAACGTGATCGCGGACATTGTCGAGCCGATCCGTTTCTTCCTTTAGCAGTCGCGTAGATTAATAAAATTTATTTCTTCATTTTTTATCATGCCCATCAATCGAAGCTTCGTGATCGGTAATGGAAAGCAGCAATTCTGATGCAGTGTTTGGTTAACGTTTGCAATTTTCTCCTTCTTCATATTCGTTTGTGATTACACAGATTATTTTGTAGCGTATTCTTTAAAACACCTAGTTATTTTCCGATTGTTCATGCCTTGCGTTTGGTGGTTAAATTGCAATTCCTGGATGGAAATTCGTAGGTTATCATTCGGACTTATCCTGTCTCTGTTCTGGAGGTAGCAAAAACTATGCAGTTTCTTCGGTTGTGGATGGTGAAATCTTTGCAAACAGCCGGCGGCGTTGACGAAAAGCGAGCAATTATTTTTCTCGGTACGGATTCCTTTGTTGCGCTCGTGACTGTTGCACGACGAACGCAAGGAGGACGCCCGGCCGTGAGTTGAAAGGAGAGCGGAACAATGTAACGTGGAGAGAAAAGGGCCGTAATCTGGCCAAGATCAATACGGCCTGTGGCGTTTAGCCAGGCAGGCGAGGAAAGGACTTTGGGACTTGATACGAACTTTATTTATGGGGTAAGAGGAAAGGTTATACGCGGGGGCGACAGGGAATTCATACCGTAAGCGAGGTACTTATTGTTGAGAAACGTGCTCCTTTGTTGGCTAATGATATGAGGTGTTTCGTTTGATGGGTATTTGCATACTCTATGAATTTTGAATAGTTCAAATACAATGAAGAGCGGGTTGAAATATCTATTTGTTACTACCACAGTTTGATATGATGTATCCATCAATGGAGTAAATTTTCAAGTAATTGCAGCCGAAGGTACACAAAATGAAACTATTAGGCGGGTACTATACACATTTTGAAACAAACCACAATTATAAAAGTCTAATAAAAATGATGTAAGAAACTAAAAGTAGGCAGGAAAGAACTCATGATGAACTATTCTTGGTACTTCTTCTACTTCAAAAAGAAAAGCAAAGTGTATTTACTTATATGTCTTTAACATTTGCTTCTAAAACGAGAGAAGGGTTTTACGTAATAATATTAGTAAAGTTTTAACAGGCCAATGATTTAATGTTCGTCACACATAAATAAACCTCTTTATCATCCAAAGACACATTTGAATTTATCGTGGCGTAATAAATTTAACACTATCAGAAGGATTTTCATTTGGAGACGGAGGGCGAAGACACGTCTAAATTTCGAAACGCGCGAGCGGCATTGCGTAAAGGTTGCTGTTTACAACGAAATTAACGACAGATCGGGGACAGGCTACAACTTGCATTTGCAATAATCGCGGAATGATTGAATTATTTATTGCTTCGATTGAATGCCGGCCATAAATTAAGGCTATCCAGATATTGAAAGTGCGTGTAAGTAATTTTTTTTGAACGGTACGTTTACTACACTTTAAGTTTACACAAAATCGATAGTATTATGCAAAAAAGTGTTATTCAAGCATTTCGAAATCGTTAAAAAAACTAGGTGTTTAATAACGAGCTGCCTAATTTTAAAGCCCAATGTCAAGGTTCATTCTTGAACTTCTGTAATATTTTGTATTGCTTGTTAAAATTTGAAAACAAGTTTCGTAAAAACTGGCCCATTTTTGAATAAAATATTTCAATCAATTAAACCCGAACAAAAAGCGATTCGGTATTTTGCGAAAACGAAACCAATTTTTTCGGCAGACCCAACGGAAAGAACGCCGAATTGATGGCAGGAATCTGTTCAACATGACATCCTCGTACAAAACTACACTAAAACTGAATACATTAGCCGTTATAAAATATTGTAAATGTAAATGTGGACCATTTGCAAACATTATATAACAATAAGCATTAATTTACACACGAAAAACGGCCGCTTTCGGTAGGACTGGATGACGCGACGTCTGCGTCTCGTCGAAAGTGAAAACAAAATTTTTTGGCAACCGGTCGATAAAAATACATTAACTTCTAAATATGACCCGTCGACTGAATAATAATTTTTTGTCCGTACCATCGGCATCTTAATATTCTGGATGCCCCGTTAATCGCAAATGAACTCGAATCATCGTGTACAAACACATGATAAGGATTATTAATTATAAGGATAAATTCACTTGACATATAGTACCACATTCACCACTTATTTCCATGTTAATAGGTTCTTATCCTATTTTTATCTTTGCAAAAATACGATAATTTTATGAGGGTTACATGTACATTATATGGTTTCTATTGGGCTTCTATGAAATGTCTACAATTTCCATTGATTGATCTTCTACCTTATATGAACTAATAAATTAATATGAAAGCTGTGAACTTTGCATTTTAGAGTAAACGCGAATTCTGTATACTAAATAGACACAAAATGCTAATTGAATTTATAAAAACATCATAAATATAAACGTTTACTGAGATCATCAGCGCGTAAGTGCGCTTAGAATAGTGCAAAAGGATTTCAATTCTCGACACATTCTCGTTAATTTAACCGGCGTCTTAATTTAAATAGCGAACTTATTAATCACAATCATTCGGCCTATTAGTTGTCGATTAGTATTTATTTTCATATCAACGTTTTTGATAGGCGTTTGATAGGAGAAAATCGAAAAAATCACAGGTTGTCGCACGGATAATTAAATTATGATTAATAGCAGGTGTTTAACAAATCGTTCGGTTGATTTGCATAAATTGCGAATAAATTTACTTGGGTACTACGTTGAGATTAACGGATTATCGATTCACAACGGAAAGATAGATTATGTGCATAGGATTTTGTTGATACATACGAAAATTAATGTCAGAAATGCTTGTTTAAGTAATTGTAAGGTTAACTGTTGATTTATTGAACAGAGAGATCCACCTCGGAAGTCCATTCACACTGAACCAGAGAATGTATCTGTTATGTAGAGTATCTGTGCTGTTAGTATCACTAATAAATATGTATGTAGAATTAATGGTATTTTACCGGTGCTTTGCTATATAACTTTTATTTCGAGTTTTTAATGTACGTATTTTATAGATTTTTTTAAATATAGTTTTGTAATTTTAAAATCGTTTATTACCATTTTATTAATATTGTAATTTTTTCCGACATTTTGGTTATTTTCAGAGCGCCTTCCTATAATAAATTAGTCCGAAAAGTTTAAATTGTCAAAATTCTTTTCGTCCAAATTACATAAAACATCGAGGAAAGCGTTGGCGAAGAAATATCAATTAAGTTACAAATTACAATATTTATAGCAGTAATAATTGATTCGAATACCGTGTACGTTTATTGCCAACAGAGCCTTTAATTTATAGATACTGCCTTCTGCCTTCGATACACAACACATATAATTTTATTAAATTCGATAAAATACCGTGATTGACCGCACGCCTTCAAAAGGATAAATATAAATATTTATTTATTAAAAAAAACGTTCTAATTTAAAAGCTTTAGTCCTCAATAAAAGCACATTAAATAATCCAATTGACTACGCCGCTGAATTTCCATTCTCCAATCCTCCAATCGCCTCTTTTTTCTTTTCATTTTTCATCGTTCCACAGCAATTTACAGAGAGCGGCAAAATCTGTTCCTACTCCATTTCGCTCCTCTTTTCTTCGTCCTCTCGCTTTTTCCGCCAGCGCCCGGATCGCTGCGAAGCTTTTCCGCTCTTCCTGCGGCTGTTGCGTTTCGAGCCCGCTCAAAAAGCTACCACCCACGCCTTAATAGGAGTAAGGAAAGAGTAATGGAATTGTCGCGGATAATTTCCGGATAATCAAAAATGCCATGATGCTATTTTTGGTTGGAATATCATTGGGAGAAATTAAATGTTGTTTTTCATTCTTTTTCACTATTCACTGATGAAGTTGGGAATACTCAACATTATCAAATAAAATTAAAACTTCCTATTATGTATCTACTTTCTTTGTTTTGAATTAAATAGTATAAATCTTCGGAAAGGGTTAACCTATGATACAACATCGGGAAACTAAGACGAATTTCCTTCAGTAAATTTCATTAGCACTCGAATTCGCTATCTTAGACATGGCGAGAAACCTCCCCCGGCGCCTCCTTCTTTCCTCCTCCGCGAAATTTCCAACCCCAACACATTATCTAACCGAGTTGGAATCCATTAAATTAGAGGCCTTCAGTGTTGGTATATCCGCAGTGGATTTCTACCGGATTGTTAACCGAAGATCAAAGATGAATATACACAAATGGCTGTCAAACTTACACTCGCTCGACTTCGGGTTCATTCAATACAAATTGGGTCTTCACTCTGTCTTGTTCGACCCTCGGAATTTAGGCCGGGCGTTCTGGAAGGGAAAATTGCCCATTATTCAAACTCGATTATATGAAATTAAAATAAGAAATGAGACTTATCTCTACCATATACTTTTACTAACTTTATGATTATTATGTAGAGATGTTAGTAGCGCTGGAATGAAAGAAGGAAGTGATAGGAATGGGGAAGATAAAAGATTGTAATTGGTTGAAATAGTTCTGGGTGAAACATATCTAGATTATGAAGAAGAAGAAATTTATCATCTTGTTAAATCCACAATTAATGTTAAGAGTTCATATCTTTTAAATAGGCAATTTATTATTTTCTCAATAGTTTATCCAGCAAACCAGGCCTATACACATCTCATCCCTATTCCAGCGCTCTCCTTATCCGTTTGATGATACAACTACTGCGTATCCTTTTCCGTTGTTGAAATGATAATATTCAAACCTTCCAAAACTACTCCGAACGCGAAATTTAGGGATCTCTACGTCATTTGGAGGATCTCCAAAGCGAGTATTGTCGTTTTAATTTTTGCTTTAATATAAAATTGTAGTACGTTTTAATTGGATATCGCTTAATAAATCAATTTTAATTAAAAGTTTTCCTATTAAAACAAACGGAATCGAGGAAATACCTGGTGGACCGGCGCATGAATTTGCGGTAAACGTTACATAACAGAAAACAAAACAATAATAACATTATACAAATTAAGGAAGGTATTAAATGATTGCGCAAAAATGAAGCAATTTATTTGTATTAGCAACAATAGCGATATTTATATTTATCCGTGAAATAAACGTATAATATTCCAATAATTGCTCTACCTTGACATAACAATACCAAAATTGATGGTGTGTGAATGGTTAGATAGATAGTTACCGGTTGCAAACCCGTTTAATGACATAATATTCCTTTTTTATTTAAACTCTGTTCAATTCGTTTCAAAACGAGATACAGATGGAAACAGTAGACGCCTATAGCAATGTAAAAAAATTATACAGGGTGTCTCATAAATTTATCTTATCACTCCACTCTTTATAGACAACAAAATAGATTCATCAGCAGGCACTTAGGAGGAAAAAGTCCGATTGCATCGAACCGCAGCGCCTCGAAAAGAACAGTCTTCTCGGCGGGTACATAAAAAGGAAGAATCCGCGAAGTACCGAAGAACGAAGAAGAATGTGATTTATTATAAAGCCGTGCAAAGAAGCCAATGAACCGGTCGATCAGATTTTAACGCGCGTTAGCCAGATATGTTACTCCATATTAAACGTTCTCTTTCTTCTCGTCTTCGATGTCGTTCTCTTCGTCTCTCTCAATCGCGCCGCTTCGAAGATAAAAAGAAAATAAAGTTATTTGATCGCCTGATAACCAGGACTGGACTTCTTCGGTAGCGGTAAGTAATGAGAGGACATTTAACCTTGCTTGGTGTAAGTGAGAGAATATGGTCCGTTGCAGGTGTATTACTTTATGATTATTGTAAATTCCTCCATGCGAGCTTATTTAAAATTTTTCACCAAAAGGATTTTCACCAACATGACAAGCTTATAAAAAAATGTTTATTATTTAACAGTCATGAGGAACATTAATGAATTGTCTTCGTTTTCAAGGTTTTGATGTTTTTGTTGAGTTGAACCGATTTCAACATAATAGGATTATTTTAATAAATACTAATTTGGGAACATTTAGCGCTATAACAAAAATTTACAATTTTTATTAAGCTTGGCAACAGAATTAACAACAACGAGTAATGAATAAATTCATCAAGGCGGTTTTGTTTTTTGCTGTGAATTTGTTGTGAACAACGTAAAATACATTAAAAAATTTGGGTAGGCAAATTGTTTGTTCACTTTAAAATAATTATGCACACAATCAAATACAAGCTAATTAATGTAATTCTGTAATCAACTGAGCGTTTACTTAAAAATATTGTTAACGCATCATTTTTACAAATTATTTTAATAGAAATTTTTAAAGAACTCCTACTTTAACTACTTGGCAACGATACATTATTTCTACTTTGTATATGTTAAATGAGATGAGATGGTTTACCCAAAATTACCCAAACAATAAATCGACTGATTTCATCACATGTAACGACCTCGTTGTGACTAAAAACAAATATTATTTATTATTTTATCGCACGCATGCAACAGGTATTTTTTAATTGAAATTTTGAAGCCAAGGTCCTATGAAATATACAGGAAATCCAAAAACAAAGGGAGCATGGTGAACGACGCGTCGCGTGTTAATGAAGCTCTTTCGCAGGCCTTCTTCATGCATGCAATTTTGAATTGAAGATTTTATCCCTGTATATGTTCCGTTTGTTTTTGGATTCACTGATAAATTCAGTCAAAAAAGATTGTTTTTAAATCAATAAAATATTAATTACGCTTGAAATATGCAATTAAAATTTAATTAATCAGCCGATTATCTTTATCACAAACTGGGTTAATGTGCAATTCAAAATAAACAAAAACGAGAGTGAAGGAAAGTTTTTGTCACTGTTAAATATCGAGAGATAAATGTCTAAATGATGAGATAAATGCCTACTCAAACGTGATGCAATTTTGAAGGCGTTGATCAGTTGAATTAACACAAGGTACAGGAAATATAGGAAAATCCTCACCAATAAGTTTCGAATGCATTTGGAGATATGCTACTATTTTAGACGGATTCGCCGTTGTTCCATTCGACTCGAAGGCAACGGCACGATATTTCCTCGATATTGCCGTTCCTCCATCCGTTCCATATTCGCAGAATCATCTCCATCGTGTACTTTATCTGTCTGGCTTGGCCCACCGTGACACCCAGAGATTAGACTCATATCTCCAAAAGACAATTGTTTACAGAAGTCACGCCCAAGCGAGCCTGGACAGTGCAGTACAAACGATTTTTGAAACAAGTAAATTAATATACCCGGTGAATAAGTAATGAGTAAAATAATTGACCGCCGATAGACGAAAATAAAAGCAGCTGCGATTTTCGCTGTAAGTGCGAAATAAATTAAACAATTTGAAAATCGCACGGGAGAACAGGAAACGGACGGGATCGAGCCAAAAATTCGGTAAAAATCGAATGTGATGCGACAATTCGAAAATATGAATGCAATGAAACGTCTAAACCCCGCGCGATATTTTTAAATTAAGAAATCTGGCCGTGATCCAAATTCAAAAATAATATCAAATCGAATGTAGAATGCGTATTCGCGCGCTTTACCAGCTAATACACGGAGTTTCGACTCTGTTCAACACTTAATTATTTTTTGTTGATGGTAAATGTTTTACACTCGTTAGTACATTTTATAACATTATAACGCACGAATTATGCTGAAGTAAACATCGCTTAATTTATATCCGAATGTTCTCACTGTAAATTACAAATTTATGTTCCCGTCGAAGAAAGATGCGAAGCGAAATAAAATTGTTGTTTTAATTGCCAAATTCTGATAGTATCTGCTTCGATAACGGTACTCCGTTGTCGCCTAAATCCATTTTCAGAATAAAAAAGTAATGAGATGTAAAACTGAAATATACGTACCATTCTATGTTGTAAATTAACTCAAGATTAGATGTTATTTTGTTCAAATTTTACTAATTGGCCAATAATTTTAGACTATAACAAATTACAATTAGGTAATCACAATAAAATCTCCATAATTGGAGACTTGAATGCTTTCCTTTTTCGATACATGTACATCAAATAAACCTACGTTTACGTCATTTTCCCATACCAAAGCGAGAATTTCTAATTACGTATGGAAATCCTTGAACTTTACCTGTCCTCCTACTGTTTCCACAAAATAAATATCACCGCAGTTAGATAGTAAAAATACAGTAAAATAGATATACTCTATGTGCCAGTAGACATGCAATACCCACAAAAAACGGGAAAATTTACCGTAAATTTTTCCAAATAATTATACACCCAATTAGACACTCCGTGAAGCAGTAATATTATAATCGTTCCCTCTTTGCCATTTAAGTATACAAATACGCAGTTTGATGCTCCAGCGTGTAAACATAAATCCACAATCTACGATCTACATGCGATCAGAATTTTTTCCATCGTCATTGCTATCAGTAATAATTCATAATCATTGTCTCCACCGTGAAAACACGTGTCCCCCAACTGTTAAAATTAAATTGCAACTAACATGCGATACATGTCTACCTATCTATCTAGCAAGGAATTGTCCATTTAAGTGCACATTTAGAAAAAATAATTGCATAAAGGATTATGGATTTAATGCGGTGCCTGTGTATTTACTAATAAATAATTTGAATGTGGTATAATTCTTGGAAAATTAAGCATTTTACATAATTATTATTATTATAATACGAATTAAATTTGATGAAAACATTACGCGTTTGTCAAGTTAACATTGTCCATTAAAAAAATAATATATTAACTATACATACGAACTGAATTCCCAACATATATTTAGTTAAACATTTAAAAATATTTGTGAATGTTATCGAGAAAGTATTTGGATTGTTTCGATTAAAAGAACAGTAACTGAGCGAACATATCGGTCCGAATAGAAAGCAGCGAGACAAATAACAATTAAACGAAACTGATACTTTTACGTTTGTAGAAAGAGATCACTAAGGAAATTTATGTAATCCTTAATAATAGAAATCAAGAAGGAAAGTACGCAGTACGTATAGCTGCACATAGAGGAGATCTGAACTCTTTTAGATGAATGGTTTTGCTAAATTGAAGAAAATTAATTTCATTTATTAACATAGGCGCGCATTTTATACAAAAATTATAATATAAGACTATGGATAGGTATAGAAAATCACGAAAATCACGAAAACCTACACGAAGTAAATTTAAGAAAATTTTTATTCATGAATTACCAAAGAAACAAAAAGTTCCACAAATATTTCCACATGCAAAAAGAAATACAGAATGTTTGGTACAAATTCTGAAAAGAGAATTTATATTTGCGCAACCACCAACTTATTTCAATAAATTGATTTGCTCTGAGACATCCCACATCTACTCAGTTACCATCCACCTTTTTTTATTTTGTTTAGCGTCTGCCGGGAAAGCGACCTTTTCACCCACGCCTTCGATTTATTCGAGACATTTTCCACGTTTTCGCCGCTCTCTTTTCCTCACCCACCGACCGCCCCCGCGCTACAAGCTCCCGTAAGATATACAGCGAGTAAAATATCATCCGTGACGTAGGGTATTTGATGACGTAGAATTCTTCGTGCAAGAAAATTGTTTAAAAATGTTCTGCGCCTACGAAATTCATCCGGCTCAAACGATGACATCGTTTTTTCTGATTTCTGAGCTTATAATCAATCAAAAATTATATAATCCCTCGTCAAACGGGTCACAATTTGACTTTCAAATGAGAAATTAGTACCGATAGGACACCTACACCATTACCAACACAATGGAAGAGAAAGCCTCTGTTACCAACAACAAAAATATGCAAGCGGTGTTGGCTAATTTCAGGATTATTCTGACATGTCCAGGAATTATGCGTTTTTTCGATTTGAGTCATATTGTTCAGGCGTTTTGGGAAAATGTTTCTTGATAATTGATTTTATTATTATCAAATTAATTAAACATGGTCTCAAATTTTCTAATATTAAAATCTCACGCAATAAAATGCAGTATTGGATGGTTTATACATGTAAATATTAAAAATATAAAGCGGATCTAAAAATTAAACAAACAGATTATACAGAATATTTATTATAGTAAAAGTGTAAACGTTCTATAATCGTGTTGCGCTAATATCAAGGTAAACGGAACAAATTTAGGTCGGTGGAATGCAACCATTTGAAAAAAATGTGCTTTATCCTTCGAATTATTTAAAGTTCTAATTTACCGTCGCCTTTTAAATATCTGAATATTAAAGCATTTCCTTAACCGCAGAACATAGCGTATTTCGTGTGAAATTTACTTTATTTTTAAGTATTTGCGCGTTTAAAGACGACGTGTGTACAATTTTATTTGTTAAACAATGTTCAGTAGGTATGCTAAAAAATAAATGGATTTGGAAACGATTTTAAAATATGCAAATTGCATTCTGTATGTCCCATTGAAAAAAATCAAATTATCTATGGTTATTTTCTGATCGTCAATTATTATTGTTGTCGATACACGTGCACTAAAAAACGACTGAAAGCAACGACATTGAAATATTGTTCTTATTTATTATCACTGCGTCGTTACGCAATCGAGGTAAATAGTAAACAAATTAAACGGATCGATTTTCAAAATAATCTCTCAAATTCAGTGATTTTCCAATTATTATTAGATTTCAATTACGGAAAACAAAAACAAAAATAATTAAAAGATTAACAATTTATAAACATTCTTCTTGTATTAAGAACATGTGAACCAGAAAATTTATCTGCATATCTACTAACCAAACAGACGATATTCCATACGAAATTTATAATTCAGCGAACGTTACATATTGCATCTAAGTAGGTATCTACATAATGTACAACAAGAATAGTTTGTTTACTTGTGGAACCGTAAATCCCATGCACAATATGCAGATTGGATAACGATCGAACGGTTCTTGCTTCTTCAGAACAGAATACAGCAATCAACGCAGATTGATAGCAGCTACTATCTAGTTCGTATTACCTACATATAGTTTCCTCGGTTGTCAGCCAAGGCGAGTGCTTTGACTTCGACAATTATCTATTCGGCACAGTGCATTTATTCGTCAATACAGAGTGAACTTTTTTATTCCGTTATTTCGCTTTTGTGAGAGGTTCTCTTACGAAAAGTTATATCCAGTGCTTACCCGGTTCAAATGAAAAAAATATTTTAAGAATGGCTTATTTCGTAAATTTCGACCACACGTTTACAAGGATTCGTTTACCAGCTGTTTATTTAGTTTTTCAGAGAATGAACAACGGATTGCCTCGTGTAACAATCGGCTCAAATTGCGCCGTTTAAGAAAATATTAAAATTAAAGTAAACTATTGTACACTTGGCGTGTCTTTAGTTGAGATATTCAAAATTTGTAACAGCTACAGGCGACATTAACATAAGCTGGCAGCCGATGTAGGCATTCAAATATTCCAAGAAAAAAACGGGTGTTCCGTAATTATAATAATTTTTGAATGGAACTGATTCAATTAAATTATTAAAACCTCAAAAGGCTCCAATTTCGAACCGATAAAATCAAGCATCTGTTTAATAGAATATTGGAACCACTTGCATATTTCTATAAAGGTTTGTTCAGCTAACAAATCATTAATACTCACTGAAGCTCATTAAAGAAATGATAAGTTTGTAGATGAGAACTGTACAAGCCATTTTTGCGGATGTTAAGATTAACATAAAATTACGGCTATAAAATAATTGAAAATCATTATTTTTTCCGCAATTACTTCCTCGAAACGTAACAGTTCGGACCCGTTTGATAACTCGAGGAGATTTTCTAGATTAAAATAATAACTGGTAAGGTAAATTATCGTTAATTTCGTCGAGTTTGCCAACGTAACATTACAAGCGACGCCCTCTGGCGCAGCACCGTTTTCTTAATTTCTATTGTAGAATCTAAATAATGTCATGTTATTAGAGTCATTTATAAAAATTCCGTTCTACATTCAAGACAACCGCGTCCGCATTCTACGGGAATATCTCCGATGGACGAGATAACAAATAAATTATTGGGATAGGTTTTTCGATAATTCGCTTCAATACAATTTCAGGATTGGCGAGCAGAGAATACACAAATAGAACCAACTTCTTACAAAACTTAGTGCAATTTATTATTTTTAGCTTGTTTATTGTACGGCCATTGAAAGTGTAGAAGTGACAATGCTATAGTAATAAATAGAATCCTGATATATTTTCAGAAGCTCTTTGGATAATTACCAAATTTTATTTCAGTGAAGTTTTTGCTGTTTGCATAAAGCAGAAGCTTATCAAAGTTTCATAATCGTGTTTCGCTAACTTTGAAGAAACAAATACTATTCCCTAGTTACTATACATACTTATATGAAGATATTAACAAAATTATCTGGACTTGCTATATAATAGGTTACGTCAACCTACAATGTTGCATAAACTTGAGAAATTATTTCGAATGCAAAACAGACTTTCTTAGTAATTTAATAACGCTTGGGACACGTAGTTACACACATCATAAGCAAAGTTAACTAAGTTTTGTTTTATTTTTGCACATAGGAGAAATGCATTTAGTCGGTGGGATAAATTATGGCGATTGTTACTGTTTATCTGTTTAAAGCGGCACCTGTTCAAAGTAGGAAATTACTTTGGAGTCTTTTCATCATTTTGATTGCCGGCTTTGCGAGTTTATGTTGAAATTATAACTTAGTTAATGGCCCAGGATTGGATTATAGTTAAAAATAGATAAGTTGAGATTAAGTAGCAGAGAAAATCTAACCGTTTATTCTATTATTGTATGTGTTTTACCGCTGATAAATAAATTTGCAATAAACGACCAATGGTTTAAAACGGTTTTGCCCTCCTACTAAAAGTCCCCGAAATGATTCTCTCAACAATTAAATTAACATGAAATTGTAAGCATTATTGCATGACGAGGTATTTTTAACCGTAACGGAGATATACCTACCCGACGTTTTTCAGTGCTCGTTTGTGTGCATTTTGCAGTTGGATAAAAGTCGGATTACGAATGTCATCGAATATAAAAGTGCTTTTAGCATTTTATTTATCTTACGGCTTTGCCACCAGGCGGGGTGCGTATTTTACAAAACTAACTATTGTGAGGACGAATTAATTAGATTCTTAATTAATTTCAACTGGACGACAAACAAAGGATTAAAAATCGTTTAGATAATCGGCCCACGTCACTGATTATCAACAGCGAAACGAATTGTGCGGTGATATCTCTCACCACCCGTGCACGTCCCACATATTGCGTGGGTGGTCTACCGTTATTTCACCCCTATTATTGTGTGACCTTTTAAATTTTTTGCATTTACTTATGCCTGTATATAAATTAGATAGAGTTACCAAATTTCTCTTAAAAATTATTAGATATATTATATGTATAAACAATTAAATTCCAGTAGAAGAAAAACCAATTTATCATTCAATTAGTTTGAACAACAAATAACAATAGTAATAACGCTATTTCCATAATTTACTGTTGCAAGTGTTCACAACTAAATATAGAAAATAATTTTTACTGTTTCATGATTCTTCAGGCAGTTGTGATTATAAGCTTATTGTTCGACGCAATAGAAATTATGATTTATTTAATTGCCTATGTATTTATTATGCACAGTTCGTAATCAATAGATCACAATTTTACGACCTAAACATCCTTCATGGAGTTTTTTTTAAGTGTGTTAGATATGACTGTGATTCCAGAAACGTAGTACCTGCGTTTAATTTTTTATTATACATTTACTTAGAACAGCCTTATAAATGCCATTTCAACGGAACAGATAAAAGATATTTATTGATAAAAAAAAGAAAATATACAGGGTGTTTTTTAATAACATACCAATACTGTTGCTAATGCTAATGCTAATGTTAATGCTAATACTGAAGTTTTTTTCTTAAAATCGCCCCCTTCAGTATTAGCATGTTATTAAAAAACACCTGGTATAGTTATAAATTCAAGAAATGAAAAAGTTTAACGAGAAAATTAACAAAATCAATCAGGATTATTACCAAGATAATTCCTACAACAATCAATTCCATTCCAAATAGGCATAAATGAAGAACAGAAAATGTAATATTATCAATTAATAAACGAGATAAGTATAAGTATGTATCAGATTAAAAAAATCTTCACGCTTTTCATCATCCCCTTCGACCGTAATTCCTTTGCAGATCATCGCCACCTCTAATCTACTTCAGCGTCGTGACAAAATGATCCGTCTCGGGAAATTTTCCTCCCTGAAATAAAGTTTCCGCGAAACATTTTTTCCATTTCCAAGTCAAGAAATATGATATGATCTACAGAATAAATTATATTTGTAACGAAGCGCAGCTCCCAGCTAGAAAGCAAATCATTTAGATTGAGGGAGTTGTTAGAGAAAAGCGGCCTTCGGGATACGTTACGGGGTTTCTTATCGGATATCCAGGAGAGTTCGAGGAGTTTTCGTTTTTGGGACAATCGGAAAGTTTAAGATGTTGGCGTGATGGTGGTAATTGAGAGGAATATTATAAGACCGTGCATTAATTCGGTGTATCAAATTCAATTAGTTTTACTTCGTTAAAGACAGTACTTTCTTTCATTAGTCATTCAAAATTTCGTCGAATGCCTGATTCAACGTTTAATTGGATGATCTTTTAGATTATTAGCAGTTAAAGTTAAAATGCAATTAATTTATATATAATTTAGAGCATTTCATAATTCAATATTTGAGTAATCATAATATTGTTTGATCAATATTAGGTTTAGGTAACAATAAATAGGTTAAACATTATTATAAAAGCACATCGCTATACATATATTTTATTTAGGTTGTAACAACTTGTAGAATATCGATCAAACTGGTTAATTTTTCGAATTAGTCTCTATTTATAAAAATCGCATTGTTGCTAACACCCCTTTAATAAAAAAATCACTTCGAAAACAGATTACCCGAGCGCGCGTGTAAAACCTCCAACAGTAAACAGATATTGTTTTCACAAACAACAATTAAGTTGTTTTGTGAAGGCTCAAACGCCGAACTAAAATTTTCCGGTCGAAATAGTTCGAACAGGAAAACACCGTCTTTATCGACTCGTTACTTTCCACTTCTCTCTTTCCCTTATTTACGGCGATGGCGAAGACAAAATCGGCGAGCCATTCGTAATAATAGGGAAAATTAATCACAAAATCGATTACAACTACATTTTTACGTAGATGTTTCTTCTATGTCTCATTTCCTATGCACAGTTCAGGAGTAGATTTACCATTTACTTTTCCTTCTAGCTGTTCAATTCGTTTAAAAGTGTAACACCTTCGATTCAAATTTTCTCGAATTTTCCTACGGGTGAAATCGAAGCTGCAATCGCGCTGCCGTAATGCGCGATGAGAATGAGAAAAGGGACGCGGTGGAGAGTCTCGCAGTCTCGCAGACTTCTCACATTATACGTGAGCGTATTTCCCTCGAAGATTCGAGGTGCTCGGTTGGGGCTCTATGCTCACAGCTACGAACGTGTTCGTACTCGAAACTCTCATCCTTGACGCAAAGCGAGAAAGTTTCGCAAAAGGGCCGGGAACTGTTTGCTATAATTTACGGGCCACTTAATCTGGGGGCATCGATGTGCTCATTGCAAGTCGCAGGGAAAATTAGCGCGTTAGAAATGATTATTTATTTTGAATGAATTATTTGGGGCGTTGTGTGCTCGTATATTTGCGATGTATTAGCGTTGAATTGTTTTTCATTATGATTTGTTAGCTTATTCAAATATTAATTTATTTTATAGCGTTGATAGACTAAATTAATTTGAACCTCGAGTGCCGTAAAATGTTAATGAATTCCGCCGTCAGTTTTATTTAGTTTACCTTTCGTTTGATTGAAAGGGAACTAGAATAATTTACATACAATGTCACTTAGCCACTTTCCCGCTGGATATCAAAGAATAACCGTCGATATTGTATTCGAATAATCCATCGTCTTAACATTAAACCAATCAATCAAAAAAATAACTGCTATAGATTAGTTGATATGTAGATATGATCCCCTTGCAGTAATCTCTGTAAAAATATAGTTAAGTAACCTTTTTATTTTATTTTCTTCATCCAAATCCACCTCAGTCTAAATATTTGACATACTTATTTAAATAATGAAAATTGCAGTATAGTTATGTGTGTATCAGTTTTCTCGCAAAATAACAAGGTGGCCTTATATGGTCTTTTACTATTTCACAAGGTGAAATATCTGCAAGGAAAAGTAAAAGTAGGTGCCGGCCAATGTTTTAAGTGTCTAATGAGGACAAAATAATATTGTGTATCGGTATTAGTAGATTGCATTTTATTTTGCACGCGTCTATATTAAATGGCACTTACTTCATTGTATTCATTCCAGTTACCTTATTTGCGGAGCGCATTACGAAACTCGAGCTGTTTTTCGATTTCTATTTATTTCTTTTTAACCTATCATCAATGATCTACGAGCTGCATTCATGATCTAATAGGGCATTGAGCAAATATTTTTAGAAACAACACATTAAATTTCGATGCCTCAAATTTGGCATATATTCCATATTTTCAAACCACATAAAGGCAATTGCAGGAATGATTAGCCTTATTTACATATTATTTACGTATTGATCTATGCACTGCTAATGATTTAAACAAATATTTACAACGCTTACTGCATTTGTTCGCCATAAATCACAACTGTTGATAGGTGCAACTATACTGCAGTTAGTACAATGCAATTTAATTGACCGCAACTGTCAGTTTTTTCTTTAAAAAAAATAATATAATGTAGTTAACAAACCTAGTATAATAGATTAAAAAAATAAAAATATATACATAAAGAAAACCGCTGAAGTTATCTGAAAACGTCGTGTAAGTAACAGTAATTGAATGAAAAAAAATCTTATTCATACATTACGAGTAGTTGTTCAAAAATATGTAGGTATTGGAATACACAATTCTGGTATACCTAAGGAGATATCAATAATAATTGTCGGTTCGTAAAAAAATGAGAAAAAAATGTTATAACGCCGCCGCCAAATGTCAAAATGTGGCCAACTGTGCTTGGCAGATGCGGGCCAGGCCGGCGCAGAACAGGCCGGGGTTGCCGGGTCTGGCTCGTGCTCTAGTGCCCCACCTGGCTTTCGTGGGCCCCCAGGTGACCCGCACCTGCCGACGAGTATACAAAGTGTCCACGATACCAGAAGAGGAAACATCTGAAGGTACATGTGATAGTTTTTAATGTAATTATGAAGAAGCGAGCCGGCGTTGATACACTTTTCGGGGAAAGGTGCGCCCTGTTCATTGTCTTCATTTATTGTTCGGGTTTAAGAACACCTTACATATTCGGCGAAAACGTGTAAATTTTAATGTATTTAAATCGTATTAAGGCCTGGTATTTTCACCTTCAGCTTAAGGAATTATTTCTCCCCGCTATTGCACTATTCTCATTAATAATTATTTTAACATTATTGTTATAGTAGTTTATAATTTTCACTGTACAGCAAGTAAAAACTATACATGAATGAAAAATGAGCTATTAATAATTAAAAAAACTGTCTTCAGTTGAGAAATATTAAAAAATATGTTTTACATTAATCTGTATAATTGATAATTTGTCACAAATCAAATAAACTAATTTTTAATAATAAGTTAATGCACGTGTTTTCAATAAATAAAAACAATAAGAAATAATGCGACACATGTTATTAGAAAAATGAGATATCAGCAGTAACTATATTACATGCCGTTAGTGCTAAATTTGATGATAGTATAATTAATTTAATTGAAATTAAATTCACATATTATTTAGAGATACATTAAGATAAAATTGATTCATAATCTCAAATTATTCATATTAAACGTTATTTTATGTAATTTTAGTTCGTACAATAAATAATGATTAAATTTAACACGTTTCTGTATTTTTGCCTCTACCGGCACGCAGTCTACATTAGCTGATAAATTACTTAATATAAGTAAACATTTATCCAGCAATATGCAGCAGTTAGTAAAAGCAGAACACTATCGGCATTTCAATCGCGCTGATCAGCATATTTCAAGGCCAAACGAGAGACTTGGCTACACAGAAATGCATAATTAGTATTTAATGAAAATGCTTCTAATTATAGACATAATAGATTGTACGACGAACATATGTACACTCAGTACAATATGACTGTGCTAAGTTATTATATTATTGAGTTGAATTGGAGCCAGGGAGCAATGTATCTTTGGATGCATTCTAGCAGGAACAGAAAAACCGTTGAAGGGAATCTTGTATATTATTTCAACAATTTTTTCAGTATCTGAAATTACTGATCGTGGACTAATTAGTAAAATTTTCCATCTGATTGTTAAATGTAAACATTGCGGTATGCTTTGTGGACCGTAGAAAGAGACATAAAAAATGCTCTCAAAAAAATCCGGGGACCGTTTAAAAAAATGTCGGTTTAAAGAGGATTTCGATGAATTGCTTAGGTAGATCAAAACAAAGCCATAAAATTCAGGTAACGTCCCATTCAGGATGACGAAAAACGTATTCTTTTTGAATTTTCAAGGATGTCTTATTCACCAATAATATTCATCTTTTGAATCATTTCATGTTTCGTTCATTCGATGTTGGGAGAAAATGAAGAAGACACAATTTCGAAAGATCATCCTTGACCTCATATTACAATACTCTTTCCAGACAATACCAATTCACCTTAACTCATCTCAAAATAAATAAAACAAAGACATGAATATTGCATAAATGTAGTCGAAGCTTAATTAGCACTCGAGTGCACGCGATAAATTCTATAGTACCGAGAATAGGCCAATTTCAAAGATAATATAATAAGTGACTGTACGCTGAAATCTCGTAGGCCACTATTACAAACAAACCGCTTTAGATTGAAGGAATTATTCAAGCAATTTGTCGGATTTGTTTCTCTATGTTTGTGTACCTTTAAATGAAATTAATAACACAATGGATATTTAATAAGCACCGGTTAGATTTATTTTCATGCACGAGTTTCTCTAGTTATCATCGAGAAGTTTGAAGCATGGTAGGTGTTTTTTAATATGAAGGAATATTTTTGAAGATAGCTGTTCTTATCACATTCTTATCTTTATTTTAATTTAATATATTTTACTTACCTACATATGTATATTAATTAAATCTAAAAAAGCTGCGTGAGTTTCTTTGATAGATCTAATCGATATTAACAATGATGCCTAAGCAGCAATTAACATTCGAAAAAATCGATATTTCCTTACTTGGAACCGGATAAATTGCCAATAAATAAACTGAAAATCGACCAGCTTTTAATCAAGAAATTCTAAATAATCGCCGCATACCGCGGCCCGCCGCCATTCAATAACGTTATTTTACTTTCTTCTCATTCGATCAGATACAAAGCTAATCGTTCCAATCCGTTTCTCAATTGGAGATTTTAACACATAATGTGAACAGGTATGTCATGAATGTAACCACAGTACTAGTTAATTATTTAAAGAAACCAGTCGAACAGGTTGGGAGTAAATACGAACCGACGTTTGATATACCACAGCGACATGGAATTGACTGCTTTTTTTTCAAATTTTTTTAAAGCTTGTTTGTTTTGTAGTCGATAGTAAGGCTAATTTTGTTTATTTTTTTAATTAGGCACAAACAATAACGAAGCTGTTGAAACTAAAGCAATGACTACTGACTAGTACAATTAATTATTGTATTCACCATAAAAGCACAGAAGCTGGTAATACAGTAAATAAGAAGCGTTGTATAATACATATAAAAGAGTTGTTAGAAGCATTTGCGTTCATTATTCCAACTGTGCCAACGTTAATTTTAATTAAATACCTAGATTACAACCTACTGTTCAGAGAACGGTCCATCAATCATTGAATTATTTAAGCGTTTTGAAAATTGCATCTATTGGATAAGCTTCGTTGTAAAATACTCGACAATTTAACGCTCTATTATAAATAAAACATAATCCGGGGTGTTTCGATCAGGTGAAGAAAAAAACCGTGTATATGCAGCTGATGGCTCTGTTTGATATATATATGACAGAGGAATCGGACAGGTGGCGAGACGTGTGCTTCTGCTTTCTTCATTTTTCTCTTCACCAGTACACGTATATCATAAACTGCCTATTTATTAACGCTTCCTTTAAAAGCATTTCGCGCTATTCATCGCTTCTTTATACAATAATGTTTGATACTTACTTAAGTATTTGTTTATTTGATTCTAAATGGATTTAAACTGCCTTTGTCGCTGAACAAATAAATTTATTTGTACAGTTATTAAAGATGATGAAATTTGGTTTATATTTTTTTAATCGACGATTAAAACTTTATGTAGGACAAGTGGCTAATTTCTTACTAGATTAGTGGATATTTAAGGGCTTTCTATTTCTATTTTTGGTTAATATAGAAAATATATAATGATGGCGTTGTCTTCTCACGGATACATAGGGAAGCTTAGGATTGATTGAAAAAATATGCAGTATTCTAAAATCTAAACATTGTCTGTCGCAAACAAGAGACAAATTGATGTTTATTTTTACACACTACAACCACATCGTAATAATTTACAGCATCCTTAGCAAGATTGATAGATTGATTCTCTCTGCCATACATCTGAATTCCAAAAATATAGACCATACCCCTCGATTCTCGTTCGTGTTTCACAACCCCTAACGGTATTTTCTTCGTTCAAACTATTATTAGTTCTAATGCCGAATGTTGTGTGCGACCTTGTTCTAAACCAGGCGGTTGTGCGGGTGTAGATCAATTTTTTTTAAAGGACAGGACTATTTTCGTGTTTGGGGTTACTGAGGAATTTTACAGGGACGAACACGTTCGAACGGAAGCCGCTCGAAGCCTTATTAAAGGGCGTTTATTTTCGAAAATAAATTTAAACCGGCTTGTTTACCACCACCTATGTGGCCAGCAAGTCAACCTTAGTTAACGAATGTGACTTACCTGTCTGGTGACCGTCTACTTACATATATTATACAAGGACAATACGTTGTTGTCACACGAGAAGAAGTCAACCGGTGAACAGAAATAAAAGAGCTGTGAAAAGGTTTCTTTGCGAAATATGATGGATTTAGTAGAATGGAATATACAGAAGTTGATTGTTGTATTATGGTACAATTCCTGTAAATTTCAAGATAACAAACATTAAAGATATCCATCCATCGCATCGTTAAATTTCTCAGTTGGACTAATACGATCGTTTTACAAACAATCCATCTAGCCAAACATTGAGCCATTTGATTAATTACGTTAATTATGCAAATGCCCGGCCTACCGGCATGCAGCCTAAACGCCGACGCGTTTTTTCCTCGACGACTACGCGAGAGTACGAGCCTCTCATCTGCCTCCTGTCGGCGTGTCGTATACTCGCATACGCTTCGGGTTGTTGGGCCAACAAAGTTTGTCGTTGTGCGGTTGTTAGTCGACGGCCTTGCGCATCCGGTCGCATCGGCATCGCATCGTGTCTGACTTGCCTTCGCGCTCGTCGTCGCTCGCTCGTTCCGCTCGCCCATGCCTGCCACTCACCGACCATTCTTCACTCTTATCTACTCTTGCCTCGTCTCGGCGGCGATGCCGCACCTACCGCGGCATCGCAGCTACGGGGAAATATCGATTCGACCGTCCAGTGACGGCGCTCAAGACAAATTCATCGGATTATTTCCGGGTTTTTTCACTTTAAACGATTAATTACTTCGCTACAAAGGTAGGAGGAGTGATTAGAAAAATTACTGACGTCTAGAAAGGGCTAGAAAGAAATACTCCCTAAAGGTGCAGAAGATGTTGAAGAAAGTATCTTTATGACAATACAAGAAACGAGAAAGAGGTGTAGTATGGAAGAAATATTTCTTTTAAGTAGGTATGCAGAAGATGATGACGAAAATATTTTTATGACCCTACTAGAGGAGAGAAAGAGATGTAGTATGGAAGAAATGGTTCCAGAAAGAACAGAACCCACCCAAAAAAAATCATTTCTACCTAACGACGTACTTTGGTTCCTTTTTGAAAACTAAATGGGTCATAAAAGCGAATTTCTGCTGTATACAAATCGGTCTAGAACGATATTAGACCGTCTTCCGTGAACTCTGCGTTCGTATTTATCAGTTGAGTTCTTCTGCACGAATCCAGGAACGGCCAAGACGAATTCGGCCCCATAAATCACGCGGCTTCTGGGCGACCGTAAGTACGCACGTGAAACATGGGTCGGCGGGGTAGTTGTCACAACCCGCAAACTACCACAATCGAGACCGGTAAAGAGCGGCAATAATGCAGGACCGCATTCAGCACAAATCAACTACGAATGCAATCATCGTTTGCTTCTGTTGAGGGTTACATTTACCACTACAAACACCAATATTATCACATTTTTTATTCTCCATACCATTCCTATGTTTCAATTAAACAATCATCAATATTATATCGCTAAAGTCAACAAACATATAAACGAAAATTAAGTGATTATAGCGTTAGAACCGGAACCTCAGACCAATCCTGCACGCTGTATTGAAACTCTCTCTAGCTTTGACCATCTATTATTTACAAACTTGTCACATCTGCACCTATTGTGGCGAAGATGTTTCACTACATTGGCGGAGGTCCGGGAGATTTATTGGACAGTAATTCGTGATGGTATATTGTGAGGCCAGACATCAAACAGCGATCCACTATTGTTCTGCGTTTGTTAGGATATAAGTAAACCATCAAGTGGCGAAATGTACGTTCGGATGGTTGATTTATATCATAGGAAATATTAGTTCCAACTGTTACTGTTCTTATATTTTTTTATAATATAATGCTCTGTGTATATCTAGCCCTAAATTATATGATTTTATATTGTAATATATTAGTAAATTAGATCAAATAAATTAAAAAAAATCTCTGAAAATATGATTAAATCAAAAATTTATCGACTCGAAACTCGCCGCACAAGAGCATTTCTGTCACATACTTATAATAGAATCATCGAAAACCAAATAACCTGTACCATTAACCGATAATAAAAAACGATCCAAAAAGATTTATAATCTCAGCACTTTGTCTGGTAGTAGTGGGTATCTCTCGTAAAAAAGGAGGCATTCACAAAATGTTAAAAGAAGACGACAAGAAGAATAAAAGAAAAGAACATCGGCCCGGCCGATGCTCACACGCTGAAACGACTCAACTGCACCTATTAATCGGCTTATTAATCTTGTGGGGAGAATCACTAGCCAATAAATAAGAGTGGGAAATGAAGGCGTTAAAAAGCTAATTTCTAATGGTGATGTTGTAAAGAAAACAAATACGGTGTCCATCATAAGTATCCCACTTTACAAGGAGAAAGAAGAAAGTCTTCTAAAATTCATTAGAATGAGTAGTTTACAAGATTCATTTTAAAAGTGACCTTATTGATCTGTTTCAGAAAATCCAATGATTAAATTACCTATATTAGAGTCAAGTAACAATCTGTAAACTCTAATGCCTCTGGTAAATTTGTAGTTTAATTAAGCATACAATGCCCTATAGGTATGTCTTTGATTCGAATGTTATATTAAGTGCGAAGGCGCGTGCAATTGATCCACCACCGACTAAAGAACATCGGGTCGGTCCATGCTCAGACACAGAGCGTTCAGTTGTTCGTTCTCAGCCATAGCCACCCCAATTCTCAGAAATTGAGTCCCGGGTCAAACCGAAAACCAGTCATTTAGGTGAAGAACCTCTTCGACGAAAATTGAGAGAATTTAAATTCGGTCTTTGCTCGAAACGAATTCTGATTTATTTACGTTTTAACTGATGCACCAGTTGCGAATGCTAGCAGTTAACAAGTAGTTTATTTCGCCATTTTATGCTCTAACAAACCCCTTCATGGTCTCGATGGCGCCGCAAGCTCGCCTTCTCATTAGTTTTAGCGTTATGTAATATTGCAAGTCGTAAAATAAACTATTCCTGTATCAACGTCGAAAAAAAAATCAATCGGGAGTCAAAACATCGATACAGGAAACGAACGGGAGTTTTCACATACTGGCCGCTCTCCAAAAACCGTTCGCGTACGCGAATTTTTCGCATATTTCATCGGGTTCATTCTCATCGCGTGCACTCCGTTGCTCGCAATGAGCAATGAAAATATTAAAGCTAGCAAATACGGTTGCGAAGCTGAAGATTTATGATCCCGAAACCGATACAACAACAACAACGTAATGTTCGTTTCAACGAAAACGAGATAGATCAGAATGGGGTATTTTTAAGAATATTTGCGAAATGAATATTTGGCCAGGCTTGGCGACGTTTCGGAATTATTTGGCATATCATTATTGAATTTTATTTTCGTGAATGCGAGAATGTCTTTTGTAGGTGAAATATTAAATGATGTATAAATAATTTAATTTCTGTTGTATAGCATGAACCGTCACTCAAAGTAGACAATTTCCTTAATTAATGTAAAAGTAACTTTATGAAGAATTAATAAATCAATCAATTCGTCTATTCTATTGTGTATAATAACTATTGCACATCGATTAGGTATAGTTATTTCTAATAACGAAATTGACATTTAAAGAACATCTAACGCCTCTAGGTTATTAAAATCACAATTTAAACGCTTATTGTAATTGTTGCTGTCTATACTAATTACTGTGATTGCCAATTAGGTAATTGATTGCATAAACAATACTCGGTATAATTTAATTTGAAAGGCAACGTTTAACAAATATTGGAAGACTAATTATTATTTATGTCTTTATGTTGAACCATCATAATTTATAAAATTGCAAATTATTTTAATACGTATAACTTCTCCAATATATTCTTAAATTGCTAACCCACTTTAGAAATACAATTTAGGATTATTCGAATGAAAATCCCATTCTCGCATAAACACTCGCCGTTCTCTTCTTTCGCCGTTTATTGGATCACAAAATATATAGATATATTTTTTTGTAGCAGTAGGTAAAAAACGAGGGCCCTCGACGTTTTACCATCAATAGGCCATTCAATTTTCCCAAAGTTTCTGTACCAGTGTTATACAAAAGGCGGCTTTGGAACTTTCAAAAGGCGAACGTGAGAAACGTCCGGTATGCTGGAAGAATTCGAAATCGGTGAGGTCGGTTCGCCGGATAGTTGCCTCGTACACTCAAAACCGAATCGAATATATTTTTCACCGATTCGAACCGATTTAATTCGATTAATTACACCTATTTTCTCGCTATAACTAATTTATAATCTCTATAATAGTAGTCAACATACTCCTAAAGTAATATCAACATTATCGATGTTTATGGTGCAGAATGGAGGAGTAAATAAGAGATGAAAAAAATAGAAAAACCTCCGGACGTATAATAACCCCGGTCGGCCATCTATCAATATCGACCGAACACGAGATGACAAATTAATTTTTTCTTCTCTCAATCCCGCCCAATCGGAACGGCTCAAAGGGGCTCCAAAAGACCAACAACAATACGATAGTTGGGTTAAGCTCCTTCGCGTTCGCGGGGCACAAAGAAGTCAAATAAGCATTTACGAACACGAGCCGACACTGATGACAAACCGAAGGGCTGTTATGATTTGTAGCCCTTATTTTAACTTGAACCCGTGGCGTTGCCACATTCTCGCTGTCTCCTCTGTTATACAGATGCAAGGCGTTATTAAATAGGGTTTAAGCAAAATGTATGAAGCTGATGGGAAAGTCGAGCTCGTGGAGTAAGCGAGACCTTAAATAGTTGAGTAGAGATTCATATTATCCTTAGTGTAAGTAAACAAGCAAATGTCTCAAGCCTAACAAACTGTAAACTAATAAATTTTCCATCTTTGACTATAATCCAGTTATCCCCTGTAGGTCTTTATTTTGCGCCCTCGCGACGCGATAACGCGTACGATCTGAGGGTAAATGCTGCAGAAGAGTCTCATAGACTAAATCAAATTTGGGGGAAATACTTGTATGATGGTTATATTCATTTTATGATTTAGTGGCGCTCGAGAAGTAGGAATAAAATGATCCGCTCCACCGACTGCCCTAATGATTTCGAGAGATTGCTCGCGAGGAATTGATAGAGCGGCGTAATGGGTAGGAAGAATTGTATGCGAGCAAGAAAATTTTTAGATTTCCTTCGGTTAATTGGATTTCGATATTCCCGTTGTTTCTAGTTTGTGCACAAAAAAATATCGACTTGCCCTGTCCTGCCTCCTCCCTTCTTTCGTTCCCCAAATTTATATGACGTGACGTCCTGGACGCAACACGCACATCCGCATTATATAATCCATCTCGTTCCTAGGAGACAAATGGATGCGTACTCCGTCCATCAGTCAGGACCCAACTCCTAAACGGACCGCAATCCTGGCCGATTTTGACTGGCGCCCACCTCGGCGCGGCTACTGCCTTTCCGCCGATGATTCACCCACAACGAGGCCCATAATCGATGCTTATTTGATTGCAGGGAAAGTTTAAGTGACAGCACGCTCGTATAATGGATATTACTGTATACAAACGGTTCATCAAATCAGCTCTAATTCATTTGAGTTTGAGAAGAGGCGTTGTTTTCATTTGGTAGGTTATAGATAATTGCTTTAAATTTTGCTACAGTGAATCTGTAAAATTGGTACACTCTAAATTTTAGTGTAGGTAATTAATTTTTCAGTTATACAAACTAATTCGCAACCAACCGATTCAGTCTTCATTAGACTATGTAGACGTGACGTAATTATCTTCCAGTAATGTAGATATGAGAGTTATTAGTTAATTCATTCCGAAATCCAATTGGAACATATCCTACCGAACGTACGGGTAATGTATTCATGAAGTTCGTCGGGGGAGATCTCAGGTTAGCGAAGGGGATGCGGCTCTTCCACGGAACGGTGAAATCGCACTGAAATCTCCCTCTCGGTGGATGCCGGATCCCGTTTTCCCGTTCGGCAACGTTCGGGTCAACTGAGCTATTTACAAAGAAAATTAGTTTAACGTGGAACTAATAGCAGTAAGTTCTAATCAGTACGGTATTAATTAAGTTTCGGGCACGTCCGGCCAATGGGCGCCTTTATCAATTCTCAAACGGTTATGGTTTATACCTATACATACAGCGTCTACTTAGCGGGGGAATAAAATTTCACGCTCGTTTTGTTGTATTTTTTAACGATTTTTATACACTTGACTTGGTTTTATACGACTTTGAGTCTGCAGACATCCAATTTCGCAATGAGAATAGCGTTGTAACGTACGCGCGTCCCATAACTTCAAATAAAGATAACTGTAACGGGAGCGGAATGTGTGGAATAACGAGCGAATCCATATTTAAAATCCGGGACATCGGCAATTTCGACTCCCTCTGGTTTTTACAACACCGCAAAGGTTAAACGCCTCCGCCGACGCTCTCCCGAAACTCCCCATTCTCAAAATTCCATTAAAATCTGCCGTGAAAGGAAGTTCCGCTTTAATAAATTCAACAACGCGTCGCATAAAAAAAGCGTCCGTTTCAAAGTAGCTTGTCAGCCGAACGTCTCTCTTGTGAATACAAAAAAAAACGATGCTGCGATGTATTTTTTTGGTGGTTTTCTGATACCTATATACAAAAATCGCTCAGTTAAAGCAATTAGAGTTTCTGAATAATTTCGTATTCCAATTAAGGTAGGTACGTTGAAATAAAATCGAGTAACGAAATGAAGTTGAATTTGCGAATTCGACACACGAATAAAATATGACCAGTCACTACAAATCGCCGATCGACCGCGATTGGTCAATCATCCCGGAAAACCATCATGTACCAAACGGCGCTCACCTAAATTTCCACTCTTCCGAATTCCAGAATGAATAGTGGCAAAAAATTTAAGTTTGAACACACATATCTTTCGTCCTTGTTGCTCGCTTATGCTACGCCGAAAGGATTGTTTAATCCTAAAGCGATGCTCAGATGTCGAGTATTCCGGTGCAGTTGCCATGACAACGCTCTTTCCGGTGATATCCGCGGCTGCGGAATCACTTCGACCAGGAGCGGATCCGCGCCTATATCCACTCCGGAATTTTTCCTGCAAGGACTACCTACGCACGTTTTGAAATATTATATTGTAGAATAATCTTTAAAATAATGATAGGAAAATTGATTTTAGAGTTGTGAAAGGAGCGTAGAAAGAGAAGCATTGCAAAATATGTCGTTGCAGGAATGAACCTCAAATTAAATCCGGCGAAAAGTTAAGAGGAGTTTTAGAAGCAAATAATCTACTATTAAATCTTCTCCCTCATTACTCTTATCTTCTACTGACAATATAGTAGGCAAAGTATGAAAGGGGTAAGTTGATATTTAAAATGAATATTTTTCCTGCGAGTAGGTGGAAATTTTTGTAAAAATTCGGTCCTGCTGTTACCGGCGACGGCATCTCTCCATTCCCTTATCCTTCGCCTCGTTTTGGTGCCCTCTCTTTCCCTTACCTTCGCTCCGTCTTCCTCGCTCGAACGCTAAAAGACACAATCATTTACATTTCACCCCCGAAAACACCGCTCACTGCTATTATCCGCTATAGCGCTGCTTTTAATACAATAATATGGCTACCCCCGGACTGATTCATATAATAATTTTCTTCGGGCGGATCAAAGAGATTCGAAAATTTGTAAAAAGAAAAACGAAAATATGTTAATTTGCGGTAAAACAGTCAATCTAGATTTTCATTTTTGCGGCAGGCTCGTATAATTGGATAAGCTCCATTTAGATTATTCCAAATCGGGAGAAATAAAAAAATGTATACAAAATTTTACGATAGGGGTTTTTTTGGAATTAGTAGAGGCTTTATTCGCAATGGTAGAATAAAACGAAAATAATTGAAGATAAGAGAAAATTAGATGTATGCGTATGAGCCTTTTTTTAAAGAATACTAGAGATATTTTTTACTAGGAATCCCTGCAAAACGAATACAGGACCTAATTCCCTAAATTATTTTTTTTATTGAATTGGTTGTTAATGTTAATACTACAAGATCTACTGTATTAAGTTTATCGAAAATCGAACGGTTTGCAAATATTAAAAACGATTTTTCGACCCGCATAACATGACCTGGTTGTGTGTTCTCGAACAGTCTATCCATTCGTTTGATAGAGAAATTAATTGCGATAGAAACGGCGACGAAGAGAGCCCGACTGACCTGCATAATACCTCAATCGTAAATGAACAGACAGAAATTCGAATCGAGGCGAAATCAACAAACAAAATCAGAAATCGTGCACTTTGACATTGCGGTTGGTAGTTTTATTGATTAGGCGTGAATAAGTAGGCACCTCCTTTAGCCTAAATCACGAATTAATTCGAACACAGAGCACTTCTTATACACTCGTAGGCAGACCTGTGAATTTTTTGCCTCATCATGTGGCGAACCGTCTTGAAATAGAAAACCAGTTTTTGAAAAAAATAACATCGTATCATTAAACGGCTTATATCTACAGCCATTCCTTGTGTTGTCGTTAATGAAAGAACAAAGAAGTTTATTGGTTTGTATATACAGGTTCAAATAAGCGTAAAAAGTACTTCTTGAATCAGGTTCGGACTGGAATAACGCATTTACAAGACGCTGAGGAATGCAACAGAATTGACCAAACTGCATTTCTACGAAATATTAATAAAATATTTAATTTTACCACCTAATTCTTACAATTTCTTATGCAATGCTGGGAAATTCCTGCGTTGCAATACAATTAAATGTTAATGAAGTGGAAAACCCTTGTTTTTTAAGCGACTTCACGTTGGCGATTATTCATTCAACATACGTATTCAGTTTAAATAAAAAACAGCAGTTTGGAAAACTCGTAATGGGAAAAATTCCACCCGTAAATTCGGAATTTTCCGCATTGGCAACACTGTTTCGTACGTGTGTATGGAAGGCCGCGCTGACAAACAGGGAGATGATGAAATATGGGACACGTGGTTAGACTTGAAACGACGTCACTCGACGCCGGAATCGACGTCCCGGCGCCCGTATAATATCGCATTAACGGACACCGAGTAGTAGTGGGAAAAGGTTTCGCCGTAAGCCGTTTTGGTGCGACACTTATTGCCGGGAATTAGTCCAGTAATTTGGAGGAAAATCCTACTTGTATTATTTTCAGATATACCAGAATGTTTGTATTGAATAGAAACTGGATAAGGGTTATTACCGATGCAATAATAATGTTATAATTTGTCTCTAAAACAGTTTTTTGTCCAAACATTGGTACTCTATAGGTTTCCATTATGCGCTAAGCGATTTCCAAATAATGGAATGACCAGATTAAAAGCAGCACTCTCTCCAGTTCCTTTTAGAACCGGACTAAATCGTCACTTTGCAAAGCCACTATACTAAATATGATTCTATATTTATGTGGGAGGGGAACGCAAGTTGTACGCGACGACGTATTGGTTCGCCGGCGCTGCGAACGGCGGCGCTGCTGTAGATAATGAACCCTTATGGCCGCTTATGGGTTCCGGACCCTGGAAAATTTTATTACGCAATACGTTTAACCTCTCCATTCCGATGCCTGCGAACATATTTTTATTTCGCATATGATGAAGTCGCGCCGAAGAGAACAACTTGTTGCCAATATGTAACTGGTGAAAAAAAATTATCGATATGTTCGTGGTACAAGTAATAGAAGATTAAAAGAAAAAGGAGTTTTACTACTAAATTGGCTATTTGTTTATTTTAATTTTAATATTAAATTTATTATCTATTTATGGAAGGGTAAATTGTTGAAATTTTGTATATTTATTCTCCTTGTTATTTTTTCAGTATACGTTGCGAGCCTACTGTTTGTATATTTCCGGGAATACAAAAGATGCTGTCGAAATCGCATATAAGAGGATTTAACCTCAGGGTGGCGTTTCGAACAACATTGTCCACCCCATTTAAAATTCTCATTACCCACAAAGAATATGACGCTCTGGATTTTCCCCCTTCTGAGCATTCGACCGCTCCGCTCCGGCGTACAAAGAGAAACAAATCAACTAGCAAAGGCAATTTTTCAGAAGAGGAGGACGCGCTTTTGCTTTCCCAAACCACCGCCGCATCTCATCCACTCCATCCGTGCCCAGTGACAATCGCAATCGGCAATCTCTCTCTATCTCAACCGAGCGGTACAGAGACCTAAACAGAACAGAACACAGCAAAGCCATGACTGAGAAAATCTTCCGGCTATCGATCCATTCGAGCCTCGCCGTTGCCCGGCAACCGGGAGTCAATCTGGCCAACACACAGCCAAAAGAAGGATATTTTTTTATTTATTATCCTCCATTATCCCTTTGGGCTCGGCCTGGTTCGACTCCGGCCCGAATGCCGGCGAACGCAGTTGGTTGCGACAGTGCCAAATCATGCAAAAAATCTCTGTACTTGCTACTTACACGTAGGTAATTGCACAAGAATAGATGGGAGTTTCTTTGCTTGTCTCTATAGATGTATAGAATAGAATAGAATAGAATTTTACAGAACTTTTAAATTTTACTTTATAGAATATGACAGACTAAATCAGAACCATTCAGTTTTTGATTTCTTTAATTATATTTAAATAGACATTATGGAAGACGTTTTTAATTTTTGTGCTAATTTTGATTACCTCTTCTCTTTGATCTTCTCGTTCAGCTACGTCTCTGCTTGCTCTATCCCCGGATTGCTCCAGATATGCCTCTTTTTATGGTGTGCTACATTTTGTTGTTCTTTATTTGACCCTAAGCCCTTCTGCTTTTTTTATCGATTTCGCTTGTTGTAACAGCCTTTTGTGCACAACAGGTCAGGCATCTCAAATAGTAGGTACTATAATTCCGTGACAATGAAAGAAGGTCGAAAGAAAAAATGAATAAACCGGAAACACTTTCGTAAAAAACATTCGATTATGTATTAATGGTAGATCGGACTTATTAAAAGATGAACAAAAAAAAAAGTCTACTGATGACTGAATGGAAGTGATATTTTACCTGAAATTTACTACATTCGAAATCCGCGTTGACCGATTTCGACCTGCCAGCTAAACAAACAGTTTCCCATCGAATTTCAATTGGACGTTGCACTTTTTACGTGCTTTGCGCGATAATTCCGAATGAAATTCAGGCGATTTCGCTCCGACCATTTCGAACTCTGCAAGCCTGAAACCGTAGAAAGAAAAATATCCGCGGCGCGAGATCTCGGCGTGCCGAGCTTTTAAGTAAATATTAGCACCAGCGAGAAGTGAACTAAAGTGTATCCATCTCGTTTTTGCTGGTTTATTATTCGCGATAAGATATTTCTTGCCGCGGAATACTTCAATTCCCATGTTGCATACCACAATAACTCGATCGTTCACCCCTCGATCATCTCGCGGGATTGGAAATCTTTTTTGTTAGTTACGCATTACGTTAGGTTAGGCTAGGTTAGTTAGTTGATCTTTGCGGTGCTTAGTAACACCAGGAAATTCCAATAGGCGACAATTTGTAATTTTTCTTTTGGAAATTAAATTAACATTTCTTTGTATTGGATTTTATAACGTTAATAATATTACATGAAATTTTGATTCATAACTGGTTTATCGTCAAACCGTGCGATTAAAACAATAAGAAAACAAACAATAGACAACTGCAACACAATAGCTTCCCCCTGTATATTGATTAACGGTAGTCCCGTATGCCTAATTGTTTGGCTCGTTTGTGGGACACGTATTTTGTGTTTTAATTTAAAACAATTGTGAATAGTCGTCATAATCGACGACTAGCGAGGAAACAAAGCCTGGTCTGGCTTCGGTAATCAACTCAGATATTGGGGAATTCACTTACGAGGGGGTTATTAAAACAGTGGCGGCGCATGAAAATATATGCACACCCCATTTAAATTGTTTCGTAACTATTTATTAATAAATCAGTACATACAAATCACTTCTTTTGATAAGAATATAAGCTATATGTAATGCTAAATTCTGTCGTTTTTGATACAAATCATATCAGTGTACAAATAATATAAATTGTTTTGAACAAAACTTTTGATTGATAAGCACGCCAATGAATCAAAGCCGCCTCGTCGAAGGGAAACCTGCGAGTATTGTCTCACATATGGGCCTCCCTTCATTTGTTAACAACCGAACCACTACTAAGACTCATATCTGGATATCGTTATCGATTATATCATAATATCATTGTTTAGTTTGGTTGCCGATATGACGAGTTTTATTTACAAAGCACGAATGGTGAACTACTTACGGGGGTTGGAGTGTATTACACGGTTGCCGGTTAATGTGCCAGATTGATTTTTATCGTATTAATCGCCGAAACGTTGCCTAAAGGTGATAAAAATTCTATTTCCGCAGCCAAATTGAACATAAAGTGTTTATTGTTTTTATACATTTTTGTATATTATCATTATACTTATTGAAGTTGTTGTTTTTTAAAAAGTTTATTCAATTTTCATTGTTGTATTTATTAACTCTAGGTATCTACCTACACCACATCAGGAGTAGTACCTAGATAAATGAAAAATTGCTAACAGTATTTTCGATATTCCTTACACAAAAAAGAGCAATAAATAATAATTAAAAATGAAAATCTAAATTTATACACTTCATTCAAACTTCCTTCGTACCGGTCGAAAACTGAGCAATATTTACGCCCCGTGAACATTAGGGCGATTCAAAAATTAATCCATTCATATCCTTTCCATCCACATCAGCCGAAAACACGTAATCGATGGTATATTATGTGATTTCCGTAGACAATTATTGTCGACTGAAGGAGAAATCAATTCGATTTGAAAACGAGGGGGTGTTTATTTAATTTCGACGCCACATCGCCAGCTGTCAGTCCCACGCTACAAGTCAGGGCCCCCGGTTGTATTACACTCGCCGTTTAAGTTCGAAAAAGGCAAACAATTATTTTGGATTTAAAGCAAATTAGTCTTATATCTGTACCATTTCGGTTCTCGTTCGTTGGCAGGACGATGAAAAATTATTGAACAATGTTGGTGCATTCGTATAAGAACTAATTGCTATAATAGGCAGTTAATAACGTAATAATGGGATATAGGAATTCAATTCATTCCTGCACCAAATAGAGTCGACTGTGTGATTTAAATCACTTCATTTGCTTGACCGCTATGTTTGCTCGTACCGTTTAAGGTGAAACTACAGTCGATTATGGTTGGTGTAGAGATGGACATGCACTTGGAGAAAAATAATACCTTGCTAGTTGCAATTGAATAAAAGCTGAATTCTGAACACGAGTGCATTAAAATTTATACTTAAAATCTATCATCAACCATCCTGCTGGTGAGGGATGCAGTTTTCCTGCCGTTTTTTTAATCGATTTGCAGAAGTTACGTGGGAAAAACGACCCCTCCGAGATAAAGTAATAAATGAAATATTAGGTAAGAGTTTCCCGTACGTACTATACATACATAACGTCAAAATAATAAACTATCTAACCACAACTATCGATGGCCCTTCTGGGAAATCTCGTTTATGGAAAATTTCGTTTCTATGAGAATCAATGATGATGCTTTCTAGGAAGTATCGATTACCATTTCATCTTGATTCAACTACTGATAGTGAGTAATCAAGTTATTGTGATTTATTAGTAGGTATTTCTATTGAATTAACCATATTCAGTTCTATGGTTTGGAAAAATTTCACCTGTATTTGGTTATCTGATTTGATCGCATAAATAATTTTATTGACTACTTGAACTTATAAACATTGTTTTTCGAAGATAATCTCTGTCATTATTCTCGAGAAGAAGGAAACCTTCAACTGAGGTCCATTCATACGTAAATAACAGAGAAGAACGAATAGTTGCAAAAATTACGTTAATAGTCCCGCAGCTTATGTAGACAGAATCGGACTTTGCATTAAAATTTACACAACAAATCATTTATAGGTGTAATGACCTAAACGCTGACTGGTATATTCTGAATATACAATATATTATGTTTATAATCTTATACTCATCTAAAATATGAACAGTAACAAATTAATGTTATATACAATAATTTATTAATCCCAATACCCGTCCCTGTTTCCCACATTTGCCGTTTAGTGACAGGTTCCCACATTCCATATAGAGAAAGAAATTTTTTCCTGACCCTTTGAGGAATCTCTCCTGCTATAGTTTAAATTCTAGCGTTCTCTTATATTCGTTCACTTAGTTTAACAGATACAATCACATACGAATAACGACGCTATTAAAGGCCATTTGGACTATAAACTATCGTAGTAATCAAATAAGGTAAATAATAAATAATAAATAATTTATAGGTAGGTACATAAGTGTATAACAAGGCAACTGGTTGTGTACTTTTTGATGTGTTTTTGACAAATATTCGGTAAAATTTTAAATGGTTTGTATAATTGGTATTTAGTTCATTTCTTGTATTCCTAAGTTTAAATTGAAATTTAGGAAGAATTATGAAATCGTTCTATGCTTAGTCGTTATCATAAGATTGATTAACGACCGATTTTTATTGTAATTTTCACCTCATAAAAATAAATCAAGCGACGCCAAGTCAGAAGGTCGCGCGGGCCATAACAAAACGATACCTCTTCGTCGCGTAGATAAAACCTAACTGCACATCTAACGCAAACGCTAACAATTTTTAATAAAATTCATTATTCCTTATTGAATGGAAATAAACCAACGAGCGTATCTGAGCGAGTCGATATTTCCTGTTCGGTTTCCATTCTCTCGCGCTCGCCTCGGCGTCCATCCTCGCGGGTCTTTGACCATCACCATCACCTTGTCTCGTCTTGTAAAACGGAGTACGAGCGACCGGCCGGCGAGAGAGAGCCTCGGCCTCTCACCATCGTCACCAGCTCGCCGGCGATGCTCGGACAAAATGCGGCGGTCGCGGGAACATTCCGCCGCTTATCCCACTCGCAGCAACGTTTCGAACGGATTTACGTTCCTGCTATACGTGGAAGGCATTCCGATTGTTTCGTACGAACGATTCTAATTATCGATGCCCTTTTATTAATCGGAATTTGGAACGTTTAAATTAGATTATTAGATACGTTGCGAAAATGGTACAAAATTCATTATTGGGAATAGTTCTTTTGAAGGGTGATTGTCCGACACGTAACAAGTAGTAAAATCAATTTATTACTGGCGAAAAAATATTCGATAAACGTCGGCTTCCCCCTTGCAGCGATTCCCATTCAACCCCTTCCATTCGCGAGCCACCCTTAGGTCATCTCATTTCTCGCGACGCTCTCTCCGAATAAGGAGCAAAATGATTCATACGCTCGGTGTTCCCGGTTCCGCGTTTTACCGGGGAGGGTGGAAATGTTCTAGAAATTTGTATACAAAGCAATATAATAGAATGGTTGTTGGTTTTTAATTTTTTTTACAAAATTATAACTAGATATTTCTAACATTTACAACGAAATAACAAATTATATAAAGATTTCCTCGTTTTGTTGGATATATTGGAAGACACCTAATTTGTGTCTAATTAATTGTTAAAACGATAATTAGTATTTGTTTGTTAACTTCTCCATTAAACTCCTATTACGGGTTAAATAGTTTTAATTGAATTTATCTGGATGATTGGAAAAGCGGACAAAGTTACGGTATCGACTGTTTTGGAAGAGAGTAAAAGTGTCCCCAAATACAGGGGATCCCCTTACCCCAATATTTAATCCTCGATTCCCCTCACCGTAAGTACGGAGGACAGAGTGTATTTAACGCGTGCTAAAATTAGGGGGTGCATTATTACTTGTAAATGGGGGTTCATTCATCTCGGCTCTAAAGGGAAGTTTTTATCAATTGGATTATGTACAGAACGGATCGAAAATATACATATGTATCCAAATTGATACACACGATTTTATGTGTTTATTATTCCTATTTACCAATGTTATTAATTTTATTGCAACGATTTAATTTAAATTTCAATACTCAAAATCTTGGGTAATTAACAGGTGAAAATTGCAGAAAATTAGGTATGTTTAGAATATTATAAGCGAACCGTTATACCGTGCGGTTTTTATACAAGCAAATTAATTTGCGACAAGCATCTAGCATAAACCGAATGTCGATAATACAAACCGACTGTCGTAAACGCTTCAAATATGTATACCTACATGATTTTAATGGCTTAATTAAATCTTAAAATAACCGTCTATTTAACCGTTTTTTTCTTAAGGTAGGCGCGTAAACTCCGTCTAGCCCTTCTGTCGCCCCCTCGTATACTCTCTTGACGCGTACTCGTCTAATTTTACACTAAGAAGAAGGAAGCAGGAGGCACTTCCAGACTGCCAGACTGACGATGGTGTATTATTAGCGGCTTATTTATTAGTTTGTTACCGTCTCTTTTACCGAGAAGGGGATACGTTTTTAGAAATCATTCAAAATAACTTCGGCGCTTGTCGATCGCACAAAACTACATTTTTATATGCTCCTTCTCAGAAAACGTGAATCACAATCGACGAAACTTTATGATTAGCAATCATTTGTATGTTAATAGTTATTATAAATAGCAACAAATAAAGAATATGGATGAATTGTTATTCATCAATTGCCCCCAATGAAGCTCTCATTAAAGCAAGATATGTATATTAGCAACAAAAGTTTCTCGCTAGCATCGAGCGATTAGCGATCAGAAAAGGCTTCCTTCACGGGTACGAGCCTTTCGAGCCTCGGGTTACTCGAGATTATATCAGGAAATGTTTTATTAAGCTTAAGAATGGGCTGATTGAATAACAATAGACGACGGGGGTGAAATCTTCGTTACACCAATTTCGGATTTCAGATTGTAGTCAGCCAATGAGATCAATAGTCGACCGTTTAGGGAAAATCCGAGGAGGAAAGAAAATTGCTAATATGTCAGGGATAGATGGCTTTTCTCGGTTGGATTTCCAATTTCGGACATGTCATGCAGGACGAAAACCTAATGATGAAAATTGCTGCGTAAATAGAACGGGAAAACTGATATTAGTTTTAATCTTTAGAGATACAAGAGGATCAATCACGATTACCCGCACTTATTTTTACAAATCGACCAGAATTCCATAAAACCCCGTATTTATAGAATGAGTAACACTTTGAACTACCCCCGTACAAACGACGTTCCTTTCTCATGGGCGGCGATCCTGCCGAAAATGCGTCATAAGTCGTACACGTGGCCACCTACCCCTCGTATTGCCGCCCCTCAGCCTCGATTTCCATGCAACAATCAGAGACAAAGGACGGGAGGGCGGATATCGTAATTGACCATTGTTAATATGCACCATCCACTATTCAACTCTATTCTTGCTATTGAAAATCAAAGCGTTAAATGCGCCGAAGTTGATATTTGAGGTTACTTACAAGGAAAATTGATCATGGTACTGGCTTTTTTACCAGAGATTTATCTACTATGAAATATAAAAGACTCGTAGAATGTGCTACCAGTTAATGAAAGTAATTTTGCTAGTAGGCCTTTATATCTGAGAATAGTTTATGTTAGTAAGTATATAAGAGTGTGAGGGTATGAAAATAGCATGAGACTCCGTAGTAAATACTAAATTAGCAGTGTGTGAAAGTGTGATTTTGTGCCAAAGATCTTAATAGTAGGTTAATTCAGTAAACAAAATTAAAAATAACTTTATCATCTACTAAAGAGTAGCAAACATGCTTCAATATTTATTTACCAAAATCTATTACTCAATTCGTTTTATTAGCACAATTAGATCAACGCATTATCGGTCAGCTTCGATTAAGAGCGCTTAATTTTTTAATTCTCTACCCACATCAAAATTTAATGTCGTTAAGGTCCATTAGTGGCCCGTCTAATATGAGGGCGTCTAAACAATACAAAAAATACCCAGGAATAAAAAACTTTTAATCAACATCAGGCAAAAACCCTTTCGAAAATCACAATCATAATGAAACTCCAATTTAATCATTTCTTCGCTCTCCGAAGAGAGTTATTGACTTGCAAATTCTCAGGACTCATCAATCTTAGACCTAAATTGCCGGTAACGCTTCCAACCGTCGCGTCGCGTCGTTTGCGCCCAACAAAAAACCGATTATTAATTTCAATTTGATTGATTCGACATTGTTGGTCTTGAAACTTCACCCCTTTCGGAAATCTCAACAGTTCCGGCTTAACCAGTGTTGCTACATCGCCGCAGCGACGCGGATAAAATACACATAAATCACCAGAGAATCATCGGGATGATCTCTGTGGAGTTCATGATATATTGCATATGGTACAGGTTACTTTACTTGTTTATATGTAAATATGGTATGCATTGAATACAGGTATGAAAAATTAAAAAAATGGTTAAATGAGTTCTAATAAGTCACCCTTAGAGAAACAAAGACATCTACTATCAGGTAATTGAACAAAAGCAATTATATCCTTTATTCATTATTTAACATTTATTCATCTTCACACTTTTACTACCACTCCCATTATCATGTTAATCGTTCATCGAGAGATCCTTTGCCGGCTAAAAATCATTAAAATGACACATTAACCCTCTGCGCCCCATTAGCGTGAATCATTCTTTGAGAACCGAGTCTATTATTCAAATTCCGGCTCTTTCTATCTGCGAAAACGGTTTAATAAAAAAAAACTAACGCGTCGTCGATCGTCAACGTCATACGAGTCTGCGGACGTATTAAATACAAACACACCCCCTTTTCGGAAACCTATCCATTCCCACGGAAGGAAGGCTTAAATAGAACGGACGTCGAGGAACATCAGAGCCGTAGTGTTAAAAATATTAGTCAAATTTATTGATAATTAGATTTATTAATTTCGCAAAAACGCACTGAAAATAATTATTGGATTCATAAAATTGATGATATTATATATGTAGAAAAAATAAATGATGTAAATAAATTATTTATATATCTTAGAGGTCTCTTAGTATGAGATTTCTTGATAGATATTGTGCATATTAATAACAACATTCCTCTATCGCTCTAACCAAATACTCGCATGGAAACAAACAAGCTATACATCATAGTCTAGTTTAGCTCGTTTAGCTCGATCTACCGCTACAAATTTCGACTCCACTCCACGCCCTGCGTCCCCGACGACCTTACATCTAACCTCCAGACCACCCTTTGTTCACGGCTATGGTCGGCGTGTTTTGTCGGTTTCTCAGCGGAGTTGAATTCGGTTCGATTGAAAAATCGTACGTTCGACGATGGTAGTTGCGTTGTTCTCACGAAGCAGGATGTAACAGCGGGGACCCCCACACATACACACATACACACACTTAAAACAGAACGCACTAAATCGACATAAGGAGGGAAGGCGATCGCTAGGGAAGAGTAGGAGCGCTTTTTTACAGGCCATTCGATGGAGTAGAATGGTATAATTTGGTTATTGAATATGGTTTAGCTTGGTTGTAGAGTAAAAAATTAATATACTTCTATAGATTAGAACATCAGAATACTAGCAAAAAATAATATCAAAAAGAGGATTGTAAGCTCCAAATAAAGGCCCAAACTCTTTAGCTCAACACTTCTTGTAATCTTACTGTAGTGTTTATTATCATAATAGCCATACATAAGTAATTTGTATCTTCTTTTTCTATATTCTATGTATTGAGTATAGAGTTTCGAAGAGTTGTATTTTATTTTTGGTGTCAGTCTCCCCCACTGGCCGGCCCGGTGGGTCGCCGAAGAACCGGAAGGAAGCGGCTACCTCTTCGCCGCAAGCGAGACACCACACCGTCGCTCTCGAAAAGGCTCCACTTCCAGTCCTCTGGAACGTAAACTGGTGTTAACTAACGACCGATGCCGATGACTAACGCTCTGTATTAGCCGAATGGATGATGATGAGACAACCGCGTCGCCTAACTGCTATTACACTAATCGCCGTCTTTATCGAGATTAGTCGGTGGGTTTTTGTAAAAAGACGCCGATCCGGAGTGATTTCATTAATAAATGAGTCGATGATTTTTCTGTATTTCTCCTATTTAATGATCGTTGGGAAATTAGGTGGATATATGAGCGGTATAAAAAGATAAATTGGATTACGTCGGCATAGTATCAAAATTGAATAATTATTTTTATATCGCAAGATTTACCTCTGCCGCGAATTGTAACGTCGTGTGTACACGGCATTTTACGCTCCATAAAAAATGTCAAAACAGCTTATAATCTACACGTTTATATTATATATTTATAATTCCGAGACCGCGAATGTGTGAATAAACACCGAATGATTACTTTGTGACTCAAGATATTCTGTTAATTTATAGACCATTAATTAGCGCGTTATTGTACCGGTGCCACTGCTGCAATTCATTTTTTTGTTTAATAATTAACATGGGTCCGATAAAAATCAGCGCTGGCGTTCACCGTTTGTCATAACCGAATCTGTATCACCAGAAAATTGGATATTTTACCAAAAAAAGATTACCTTCTTTGTAGATAGATATAGTATGCACTAGATAATCTATACTTTCGAATTTTATTCTTGGAAATATTGAAAAAAATAAAGTATACAGCCGTAGTGCAATTTGCGCAATAACAATACGGTCGCTAAAAGTCAGATTTCTCCGACAGAAATCATATTAAATAAAATACAGTAACCATGTTTCACTTATGAATCACTTCGTACGGCCGTTTTCAAACAATAGAAGTGAAAGTGCACATGACTTATTGTATAAAATGCAGAGTGTTAAAAAAAGCAGACAAAATCGATTTGTACGTCGATAAATTTTCACAGATCTCATAAATTTCTACAAGGCATAACCTATTTGTAAATCTACATACAAATCTTTCTCTATTTGCTATAAAATCAAGTGATATTATAAAAGAACGTATTATATTTAATCACCAATTAAACCCAATTCATTAAAGAATTGCAGTGAAAGACGAACCCCTCTCGTATAATGAAAATCCGCCCTCTCCCGTTCCGTTTTTCCTCGACGAAAATCGCGTTCTCGCGCTTTTCTTTCCATCCCGCCTCGCTCCTAATTATTTTCATCCCGTAGGTTAAGTAAATCTCATAAACAGCGTCTTGTCGGGGCGTCGGCGATAATCAGCAATCGCATTAGCGATACCTGTGCCTCCGCCGTTTTCTTGCGACCTCGCGGTGACGGAGGCGGCCCTGACGGCGGCGCTCGGTGGCGGCGTGCATGAGGACGCAGCGGCACGACGGGCGGCGCGCTCCGACGTCGCGACGGCCGTGCTGGCGCCTCCTAGCGCCGCCACCTAAGGTCCCTCATCCGGGATCCATGCGATGGGGTAGCGCAAAGGAAAGGTCAAATTGATTTGGGCTGGTAACGTGTTTGAAAATAGTTCTGTTTTTAGAAGAAAATGTACTTAAGTCGAGTATGTAATGATATCAAATTTTTAGCTCAAGTAAGAAAAGTATTTTACATAATTATTTATTGTACAAAATTTGAATTCAATTCTATAAAAATTTATCACAAATTTTTTTATTTAAAGTATAATAATTATTGAAGACACTTGTTCATAAAAATGCTTCTACTTGTAGGTAGTTACTGGAGGAATAATTTTTTTAAATGTTTTAATATTCCATATATTCATTCTCCATAGGGAGGTATATTTTGCATATTTATATGAGGTAGGGTAGGGTACTCTCAATATCTTCTTATAAATTCAACAGTTTCATTTAATAGCGATTCGTATTTTTTCCTATTTTTACAAAATATGTGTACTTTTAAAAACCCAAGAAAAATAAACCCTCGCTACCTTTAAACCCAACCCGATCCCGATTATGTACAGCCAGTCACCCTTCACCTCGCGCTCTCTCCACGCTCCACTCTATTCCATTTCCTCGTTCTCCTCGATCGCCCCACTCTCCGTTCTCCTTTCCATCCGGCTCTTCTACTTTTCGTTAATCATTGATTGTTTTTATTTATAAAAGGGATTGTTTCTAAACAACACATTCGAAGCTAAAGCGTCCCGACACTCCGCGTCCGCGCCGGACGAGAAAATTCCGGGCTTTCGTGACTCGCTCCGCTCAATTCACTTACTACTTTATTTATTTGGAAGGTGTGCGAAGGTTGGGGAAGCGATTTTCCTCCGGGAAGCGATTCGTTGATAATGCTTGCCGTGGGCAGTAATTAAATCGAAATATTCCCCTTCGATCAAGGGATTGATTAGAAAGCATAATATTAGTCCCTAACAGTAGAATACACAGCAGATTGCAGAATTGTATATTTCGTAACGCAACGTAGAACAAAGATTTTTATGAACCTTCTTAAAATTCCTCGAAGCTTTCTCTGAATTTAACCGGAAAAAATCGATGCGGTCATTTGTTTTCCCATCGAAAGTCTCGTTACGAATGCCGGAGTGGTAAGGTTCACCGTTTTCGTTTTCGTGACTTTTGCATTTCATGTGGAATTTGCATAAGTATATTTAATGCAAGCACATGCACACCAGAGGTTATCACATCTATCGGCATATTCGCTGTCGTGCATTCGACGGAGTTTATGTAATCGAAATTGTCACAATCTGTATGCGTTCCACCGGTAACAGATAATTAGGCGTTAAATGATGAAACGCACGAACCGGGCCGACGAAAAATCGTTGCGAAACCGATGAAAAATCGTTGAATTTCAAACGGTCCTCGTCCCATATTCAGCGACAAAAGCCAGATAATAAAGATGCGACGGCGAAAGGCGTAAGTCAAAGCGAAAACCGAAGCCCAGAAGTCAGCCTCGTGTTATCTTTCAATCACGATTTGCAAGTGTAATGAAATCGGTTTGTTGCAGAGCAACGCGAGGTTAACGTAAATATATTAGAGAACGATTAAGCACCGAGAGGGAGCAGCTGCAACAGCGTTAAATTCGCAGATGCAAATCGCACACTTCTCTCATTATGATCAATGAGCAAGGATTAACTTTTTTCAGCGATTTTTACAATTCCCTGAAACTGGCTTCTAGATGCATATCAATGAACAATTTTATTAACTACCTATTACAGAAAAGGCAACTTCTTGAGAGGAACTTGCCACAAATTTTTGGAGCTATTTGTTAGTAATTCACTCAAAATCATCTCTTTAAATATTAATCGTCTTAATAAATTTAAAACAAAGCCTTCAGGTAGTAAAATACTGTCAATACAAAATTCTTAATACCTACTAGACGATACACATATAGACCATATACTAAAATGTTCCTGCAAATTAAAATACCTACTTGTTTTGTGTAATTACAACAGAAAATTGGTAGAGTACTTAGCAAATTTTATCACTAAAACTTTCAAAAAAACACTTTAATTTAAAGTTATATTGTAATAAGTAGATTTTTGACCTTATTGAGAGTTATTCGAGGCGTTTAGCTTCGGTTTTTTTCCCATTAAATTTCTTCCTAATTACGGGCCTGCGGTGGAACGGAAGAAGTCGCAACTTCACAGCCCTACAACTGCTTGAACGACACCCTAACAACCAGCAAAATACAATATAAAAAGTCACGCTCTACTGACTCGTAAGTCTTATGGTAATTCGATGTACATAAAACTATCGTTTGTTTAGACGTAACTTAACACCGTATCGCCTTATTCATTGACGAACGTAGAAATCGGGAATCGCATTATTTTACAACACACCGGCGAAGAAAGAACATTGTTATTGGTGTTGTAAAAAGAATTTGACACCCAACTAAATTCGTTTATTCAACGCAATTCGTTGAACTCAGCAGTGTATTTCGTAAGTATTTAAATCTTACAATCTGCTTCTCCGCTTATAAATTATATAAATTTCCCCAAACGCACCTGTTACGGGTGAAAACGGCCCGAAAAAAAACCTTCTTTACAGTCGTTAATGAAATTAACGACAGCGAGTGTGCCGTTAAGGCCACAGGTGCATATCTTTTACCGAAACGTCTCTGGTGCGGTGGGTCTCGCGACACTCGCGATCTGCCGAAAATTCGATACATTTCGCAATTTCCCCAGCTTATTATATTCGTTTCTTTTCTAGTTAGGAATTGCGAACAGTTATAAATATGTTGTAGTGAGAATGAATACATATTCATTGGGGGAAGATTATTTATTGATGTTGACGAAAACTTTGTCAACTTTTAGCGAAAAAAACTCAATTCCCTATAAGTAAATACTTATATAAAGTGAAAAAAGTATAGTTAATGTTTTTATTCCGGTTCTGTTAGGTTGTGGTCAAGTAAATTCGACACGCTCACTTAGCACAATACCCAATGTTTTTCGTTTAATTTTACCTTTTTTCATTATAAATTCTACGTGTTCGAGTTATTAAACGGTAGAAAAAATTCCATTTTGTCTTCTCGAGTGTTTTCTTAACGAAGCAGAAGAACGCTCACGACACGTAATCGATGAAAATCACATTTCTACGTTACTATTTGTTTTGCTCACTCGCCGATTAAACGATTTGCTCGTTACAATTGGGGATTTTATCAATAAATCTCGCGTTATAGACGAAAACAATTCTTTAAGTATTAAATTGCCGTCATAAAAGTTAACTTATCAAAATATACCTCGATGATATTTCGTTCTATTCTCAACTTTCCGTGGATGGTTGAACCAACAAACAATGTGAAATCTTGGATTGGTTAAAATTTTTACTTCGATACACAGTCGGAGAAAAATAGTTTAGTGTCTTATACAATGATTTATTAGTGATCAGAAATTGAAACTTTCAAATGTCGCGCCCGGATTGTTAGAAATTAAATTCTATTTTGAATCGGTTGTTATTAATTTATTAGAGCATGAAAACTTTAATCATTATAGTTTTCCCGAAACACTACGTCGCTGAATTCTCTACGTAACGATTTTAAGTGCCCCGCTTTAAGAAAATCGCGCGATTCCTTTTAAAAATAAACCGATGTTTGGATTAGGCAGTAAAAATAGTAAAAATTACTCCAATAAAATTTGTAGTATAAACTAAATTTTGGCCAATTATTTCGACCTTCCACGTGAATTACTTAACTGTACATAAATCATCGACGTGTGTAAATATACCTCTATTTCATACAACCGTTTAAATAAATTTTTCGAAAATTTAATTTAATTCTTCTAAGCCCATCAGGTCTCCCAAAGGCACCGCATCTGCGAGCAATATCAAAAGTAGCAGGTACATTTCCAGAAAACGACCTGTTCTGCGATCGTGATACGTTTTACAAAATAGCCGAGTAATCAAACAATAAAAGGCCAACCTCAGTCGATCGCTAAATGAAGCAGAAAAAGACGAAGACGAAAACAAGAAGAAACGGAGAGCTCGCGCGATGTTCGACCGTCGGTGGAGTTTTTTAATCTGGCCGTACCTTCTTGATATTCCTATCACACACGTAGCATGCTCGGCGGCGGTGAGGGAGACACTGCAAAAAAGTGTTACAGACAGCAAAACAAAGAAATGCTAAAATGTTGGTTAAATGACTCGAAGACAGGATTATCTGAAGGTCGCCCGTAAGCTATATACGTTATTTGCTTCACGAGGGGCGTTCTGCAAGTATTAATCATAGACAGTATATTAATACTTCAATTGGCATTTCAATTCCGTTTATTAAGATTTTTTGGATTATTAAGCTTTATTACCTAATGTAAGAAAAAAAGGTTATAATATAGTAGATATGCGTAGAATTATCGTTTCTAATATTTTATACATGAACTTGACATTCGACCCTCGTAAGTTTCTTACATACGCTCAAACGGCCAATTAGACATGATGAAGTAAATTAATGAAAAACCCGACACTGCAGGTACTTGCTATTTCTTATGATAAGTACTACAAATTAACCAACAACGAGTCTCCATCTTCGGAGTAAAACTAATAAACAGCAAATACCGGAATATTAGGTACTAATGCCCGTTAAATATTAACAGTCCTATAATTTATTCGCTCCGTATACGGCGAGGCATTCGCGTTTCCGTAAAAAAATTGTAACATTTATTAAATAAACCTCTTGTTTCGCCGGCATACAAGCAATAAGAGGCCCTCGTAGAGGACTCGCTCAAAGCTAAAATGTTCGAAGGTCCGGATAAAGTCCATTGAATGCCCGCCCGCCCCCTGGCGATTCCCCTCGCTCGATTCCGCGTCTTCTGCCAAGCCGCAAAACGACCCCGAAGACGTCGCGGGAGTCGTTGGGAGTTGAAAGTTTTCCTTCCCACCTCGTTCTGCACCCACGATATACACCAGGGCGGCAGGGCCAGCTCCACTGCACCCGGGGCTCATACATAATCCTTCCAATAACCACCCACGAAACTATATTCCTCTATATAACAAACTATATAACTATATGACTATATAGTAACTATATATAATATATAAGAATATATAGAAACTATATATAACTATATGAAACTATATAACAGGACAAACTTTAAAGCAATGATGCTTGCATACAAATATACAATTGTACTGAGATGGGGTAGTTTTTTAGATTCTTCAAGTGTGTTGCAAGAAGAGTTGTGTTGATTATTATCGAGATGGTTTGGTGCAGTCGGTCCGTTTCGTGGATCAAGCATCAGCATCTCCGATCGCGTGAGCTGCGACAGGCCGTATCGATCACCGAAAGGGCCGTGTAAAGGGCCGTGAAGGGCCATAGAAGGGCCGCTGTGTGGCGTGACCCATAACCCTCTAGCCTCCCATGCAGCTCCGTTCCTGGCGAATGATTATTAGGGACACGTGACGGTGCCTTCTGCGCTGACCAAGCCGGATATCCAGAGGAAAATAGAAGGAAAGTGCTTGTTTTCAAATAAAAAATAATAAATCGCTAAATGATTGTAACCAGTTACGTTCCAACATGAAAATTCCCACCTCTAATTTAATATGAACAACTTATCGGTCGCATTTAAATGCAGTCGCATCATCTCACGGGTATATCTGAAATCGGTTTGTTGTACGTAATAAATAAATGATATTTGTTTCGTCTCTTTCTTACCATTCGGACGACGCGCGACTCCTCTCCTTTTACGTGCACATAAATGCAGCGTGCATGCTCCGCTGCATTCCAGCGTTTTGGGATCACGGTCGCCTATATGGAATATTCAAGATTATATTCAGGCCTTGCACTGTTTGATTCATAGTTAAAGTGCCTCGATACAATTTTAATTTTTCCGACTGGTGTTGAATGCCAAAGCTTCTGCGAGCGATGAAAGCGACACCTATTTGCAGCGAATGTACATGTGCTTGATGATATTCTCTTTAGCATACGCTTGCATATTGTATACAGGGAGGATCCTGGTGCATATTTTTGCTTTAAAATAACCGTTATTATTTCTTGTAAGAGTCTCGTTAAACGGGTTCATTTTTGGTGGAAAATGCGTATAGCAGTAAATTATTATTCCGGAGTCAAATCCATTAAAACGCGGTGTTCCATCGACTAAAATCACGTGATAAAATATTTACTCGTTTCGTCTCCTTATTCAACATCCCTGGCGTATCCGGGAGTCCTGAAAAATAAGGCCAATTTGTCATCGGCATTCCATTTGCATTACGAGCAAAAACAGTCGAAAATCTCCTCTCAAAGGAAATCGTCGAGACAGTGGCGCGCTCGAAATTTCCCCACATTCCGCTGTAACTGTCTATGAAATAAAAGCTTTGTAAAAACTCTTCTTCTGGAGGGAATTTTATATGTTGGATGGCAATAAATGATTGGATCTTTTATGAGAGGTTGGCAATTTATATTTGAAATTGGTGAAATATTGTCGAGTAGACGCCAATGAGACGGCAAATTGAAGAAGAGCCGAAACGGGTGAGCGCCAGTCCGCAAGGTGTCACCCTACTTTTTTATGGATTTGATATGTAAATTCTGTTTCTTTTAAACGCATTATTCGCAGAAAACGCCACTATCATAATAGAAAATCTGTTTTTTTCTCCTAACAAATGAATTATTATATCCTCGAGAGCAGCCTGCGCAAGCACCGTTGAAATACGTGCGAGAAAATTATCTAATTTGTTTTAAACTTGATAATTTGGGGTAATGTTTTATTCAATGTTTTGTTCATTTGGGCTATTAGCGACACAACTGATAAACGTCCTCCCTGTTTGTAGTATAGTAACGAAAAAGGGGGCGATTTCCACTTTCCGAGTACAGAGGTCCGGAGTAAATATTGGTCGGACATATGCGACCATCTGTACACTATACGCCAAAAAGACACGTGCACGTCTATGTATGACGTCACCCTCGATGACACGTTCGAATATCGGATGAAGTGTTTTCATTGTCTAATCAATTCCCCTGATTTCGTGTTGTTGTATCGGTTTCACTGTGTTGTGATTGCTAATGAATTCTATATGCCCAAAATGGCGTTATTGATTAATTTGTTCGTGCGACAATAGAAGGTTTCTCGGTTTGGGTTTCAAAGAAATTATCTGTCCTTAACACATTTCCTTCTGTACAAACTTTACGAAGCGGCTCCTAAACGGGAGAAATAACTGATGGTCCAATTGAAACACTAGAATCATGTGAAAAGTTAGAAGAAGTTTAGAGAGTTAAGACCTCACTTATACCAATTTAATTGTAATTTCAATGAATTATTTTGGACTTTAGGTATTTCTGATTAATAGACTTGGTCGATGCCTATAGAAAATTATCGATAAGTTTTCTATTTTAGACACGTTTGTGCATTCAGTTAATTTCATAGTTAATCTTCCGCTATTAGTTCCCAGTTATTCGAGATTAAAATTTTTCGTTTGATTAATAATAACACGAAAATAGGTAAACGTACTCGATTCGGCGCAGTGGGGCATTGAACTCGCGAGAGTTGCGACGGACACTTTATCATAAATATAAACAGTTCGTTTCGTTTAGTTTAGTTGGGAGTAAGTAATCGTTCATTTTCAACTACTGTTATGTGTTCTACAACTCTTCCTCTCCTCGTCGTCGTTATTCTGATTGTTTTCTTGTCGGCCGCGAATGAAATATACTCGCTAGAATTTCGTTTCAATCTGCGATTATCGTTTCATGCCAGCTGATACAGGGCGGCTTCCGATTCCACGTCTTTAATGCGAAAATTAGCTACTCGAAAATCAACAAAACGTTAACACATTTAAGTGTTCTAAATTTCAATGTTTAGTGTGCTATATCCAACACAATTTTATTCAAATAAATGTTTCAACTTTAAACCAAATATTCCAAATATTCGCCGGTTTTAGTTTTACTATAGATTCGCAGGAATATTTCGTAATATCAAAAACCTTTTTTTGCCAAACGTCCAGCGACTACAATATAAATAGCTGGTGAATTCGCGACGATATCGAAGCTCATAAGAGCTGAAAGAGCGGGACATAAAGAATAAAGAATCAGACGTTGGCATTGTTGGAAATGGGATTGAAATAGTCTGGACAAGGCATTAAACCCGTCCTCTTTTGAATTTACCGATAAATTCTCGTTCGGTTGCGAGCAAATGCACTTTATGCAATCGTTTTGTATCGCGGGCTTCTCGAACACGTGTAAACAACTCGAACAAAAAGTGATGATATATAATTAATCTAGAGGTGGGATTAGCCTTTATATACGTGAAATAATAACGCTATACGAAAGCTGTTTTATTTAAAAATGTTTTAAACTAGATTGATATAATTTCTTATTATTTCCTAATCAACCTTGATTCGATTTGTTTTAGTTTAATAAATTACCGCTACTTAGGTTTCGTAGCCACATCCTAACTCAATAAAAGCGTGAAAATCCACCCCTGTGGCAACATCAAACATCCATTGGCAAGAAAGAAGTGAGGCCTTCTTTACAACGCTTCCTGAAGACCACGTAGTAACTAAATTTAGGAGGGAGGCTCGACTGCAACCACTTGAGGGTCTTCATCTGTGTTTTCTATACACAAATACAAAAGGAAACTTATCCGTCAATCAAGCATGGTTGGCTCGTTCGAAAATAATATATATATTTAAGCAAAATAAGTATGCTTATATTTAAAACGAAACCCCTCAGTCCCGCCCCTGTAACCTGGTAACCACGTGCGTTTAAGATTTTGACACTTACAAATCGTATTAGTTTTTTTTACCAATAGGCCTTGTAGAGTTGACTTTTGTGGGAACCGAGATTTCGTTCTCTGTTGTGTATGTCGTTTGAGAGTCGTCAGGGGTGTAAAAAACAATAAAAAAAACAAGAAATCGGTATCTGTTTTGTTTATGGTAACAAGATTATTGTAGTTTTTTGGGTATTTCATGAGAACACATCTTCATCTGCACATATTCCCATCGTTTAATTAGAAGTTAGTATATTGCCAATTGGGTAATAATTTATAGAAGATAAGGAAATCTGTACGAAATGAATCGAGTTGTTTAACGCATTTGTACACAGTATGTTAAAAAAAACAATGCTGTGCTAACAATTAAAGCAACGAATCGCTATTAATTAGTTTGTTTTACGGTTTTTATTTTCTAAGAAAGGCAGTACACAAGGCGGGCGTCGCTTGGGCGTGGGTGCGATTTTTCTAGCAATCGCGATAAACTCCCTAAGCGATAGACCTGTGTGTGCATACCTGACGGGGATATACAGTTAGCATCGATTACAGACTCGCGACATTATTATCACGAAAACCATTTACATGTTGATTACATTATTAGCTTCAGGTGCGTACCAGCTCGCAGTTCATTACAGGTTATTGTTTTCTTTAACTTCTAAAGGTGTTACGGTAGCTTATAAAACTATAATTACTGACATTTATTTGGCTCTTTTTATACACCTACTTATACCATGTTTCTTAGAGACTAGACTATTTATAGTAATTCTAATATTAATCCGACTTGGACCGTTGTACCGGGGACGCGAAATAAATCGCGTTATAAGCGCCGAGAATGCTAAGAAACCCATACTCTCGCATTGCCAATAAGCGCGAATCGCCCCGGTATAGCCGCTGAGCCGCGCTGATGTGGCTCACTTAAGTTTTAAACATCAACTCACCAATAGTTGATATTAATTCTACAACTGTGCGATCACGCGATTTCGGACCGGCAGCTGGCTCGCGGTCGTAAATCACCAAATATTCATCTAATTAATCTCGCTCTTCAGTTTGTTTGTCTTAGATCAGTGGCTCGCGCGGTCTGAAAATTTTTCGCGATTTCTCAAAGCCTTGGTTAAACTTTACTTGTTTTTAAAATTATTAATTTTAACTTATAAAATTTATTTGACATAAAATTTCACTGACAAAGTGAATACATTAAATATTACCCAAATAATACTTTAATCTATTTAATTTTGATACTAAAAACGGTACATCCATGTGCACCGGTACCTTTGAAGTCGGCGCTAGGCGTTTTTTATGCCATGTCGAATTATGGCTAGAAATAGTATACATTTAAGAAGTTTCGCAATCAATCCGATATCCCCATCTTCCATCTTACATCATCGCCCTATCGAAGCAGCTTTTATGGAGAACCTAAAGCCCGCAAACAAAAATATGCGCAATAAACAGGATTTCGCCGAGACATTATTGCAAACCGCACACCTCCGACATACCAATAGTACCGCGGACATTTTTCCTGGTCGTAAACGTGCAAGGATAGCGCGGCATCGTAGGCAACAAACCAAAATCGAACAAACCAACATGTGCATGCAGTGTCTGGCGCCAGTTCGATCTTCATTTCGTACATGATACGTTCTTCGACTTATAGCGCGAGAAAAAACCTCGAATCAGGTCGACTATAATTATTTAATACATTCGAACTGATTTACATAGTTTGGTGTCGGTGAAATCGGAGTAAATTTAGACTGTATACACATGTGTTCGACGTTCATTTAAGATAACGATGCTTTATAGAACAGATTGGGGCGGTACATACAAGAATTTCGACTAAATTAATTAAAGGGGTATAGCTGTGTAAGGGAGCCATTTATTTACCCAAACTAGTCATTTATCGCCCTCGAAGAATAATTTATGCTATCAATGTACAAATGATCTACCTAAGAGTCGTTGCTTTATATTCAATAGAATCAATTGTTTAGCTAAGATAATCAATTATATAGGTAAGTAAACCAATTATCATCCAATATATTAGTAAATTTGAATAGCCAAAGAAGATGTGACCTCTTCAAAAACACTCTGTTTGAATTCTATAACGTTACGAACAATCCGTTTTATTTTCACATAGCTCAGCTTGAGTATCAGTTCCATTCTTTTAATTTTCGTATATCTACATCTAGAATCAAGCGATAGTATCTCTAAAATTCATTTTCTCGCACTATCGTGCTTGTATGGAAGGAGAGGACGCGGAGCAACAACACCATTCAATATTTCCCATTCTCGTTGCTTCCACTTGTTCTGTTAGTTGCGTCGTCGTCGGTCGGTGTTGCAGAGTCAAAGAATACGACGTACTGGCACGAGAATAAACACGTGGGAGGCGCGAGATCAAGTCCAGGATTAAATATTATCTACGGCCCTTGCCCTATGCCTAGCGTAACGAATGTAACTGCGTCCGTCCGAAGGAGTGCTGCACATACATAATCGTCGTAGGTTTATACTTCTTCTCCTGCTGCGCTAGGTATGATCGTAAAATAAACAATTTAACGAGTTAGCATTCGCTGTTGCTGTAGGTGGAAATTTGTTGTAAACGTGTAATTGTCGAATTGGACGAGATGAAGAGCCCCGTACCGGGTTGACCCACTTGAAATTCGCGACAATTTGTTTTATTCTCATTACGTATTCGCTTATGAAAATCATTGTTTCGAGAAAGTCGAAAGCGCCGAATGAGAGCGCGCAGGAACGTACTGGCTTCAAACAAGTTACTGTACAAATACCATAGGTATAGAGGCTAACTTAAGACTAGGAATCGAGTTTCATCGCTTGCTCATCAAATGTATTATTCTCATCGATTCGATTCGTGTAGTTAGTAATTTAATATGTGTATGTGAAAAACCAAGTCCGCTTCTGCACATTTATGTCCCAATTTGACCCGGTGACAGGCCACGGTCACTCCCGGTCGTTGTTTCCGCCATTTTGCTTGCAAATCGAGAGAATAATGATCTTGTCTTCAAATTGTAACCGGCCAACGACGGGCGAGCAATGCACACGGTGCACACATTTCTGCAATAGGCGAAGGCATAACCGCTAAGGCGCTTTCTTTTCTTCTTACTTTTATTTCCAAATCGTGATCGCTCAATAATTTCCTGCTGAATTTAATTAAAACCTTCGTTTCTGGAAAAGGAGCGAAGGTTTTCGAATCGCACGTATGGAACGCATTAACCGATGCAATAAATGTTCAGCTCATATTCATTTTTAAATAGATATAAGTATCTTGCAGTTTATTAAAAGTTATTAAGATGTTTCAGTAAGATTATTTGCACTTTATACTTCCATTACTTCTACTAAGTTCTTTTACTTCCATATTATAATTTTTATATGAATTTATTTCACCAACAAATTTCTACTTTAAGAGAGATTTTTCACAAATCTTGGTTTTAATTTTTGCGTGTTTAGGTATACCCAAAAGTCGATATTTAATATTTTTAATGGATCGATATTTACTTAATAAGAGTTATCTCATGATATAGGCATATTGAGACATATTAACGTATAAAGTTATTCATTATTCATTACTAGCAAACGTAATTGTTTAAGCATGGATTTAGACCGGATAGGTATGTGTGAGATAGATATGGGAAGTGATGAATGCCGAATGGCCAGTACCTACTAATAATTTTAGTGGAGTGGATGCATGGTAAATCGGCCATGAGGAGCAGCTCAGTGACGTTTAATCAATAGAAGCGGTTTTCCCTGCGGATAAATACGCTATGTTTACCCCAATTAAGTGTTAAAATGACATTTACGCAATGATATATTAAATTATAGAGGTGGGATTGTATACGTCGAGTACCCAGAAGGCTGTAATTTAGATTTGTTTTGTGCTATTGAAGCATTAGTTTAGTCATTAAAGAATTTATTCTGTTTGTCTATGAAACAAGTTCATCCACCAAATTTTCAATTGTAAAGTTTACTCAAAAATTAACATATTTCTCTGTTTATGTATAGTTAATTTATGAAAAATATATGGAAAGTTTATATTTATGCAATATTTTTCATTTTTCCAAACCAAATCAACTATATACGAATCCTAGAACAATCACCAACAACCCAATCTTACTTAATTCTCTAGTTACCTAGTTCCTCCACCAAATTTCCGAATAATTCTATACTCTGAAATTATCTAACAATCCATTTGGTAATTTAAATTAGTATCTCCAAAGCTCGACAACGATAGTGCAATTTACATTTATTTCGTACACGCACACGTATTATTGAACGCGAAACAAGTGAGCCAAGTGATTAAAACAAATAAATTAATAGGTGTTACAATAATTAACGTTGAAATGTTGCCAGGCGCTGAATTGATAGGCCAAAGCAGAGGGACGAAGTGCGTTGGAAAAACCGTGGAAAGTCAAATTATCCGTTGGGCTTTTTCGTTTCCACAAAGGGTACCGAAATTTCTCACTCAAATTATAATTAGACTTCTTTTATTTTATTTATTTTACTTCTAAGAAAGAGGTAAAGTTAAGTTGCTTTTTAATACATCCATAGTAAAGAAATAAGAGTAAAATAAATGTTTAAATTTCTCCATTAGGTATTTTTTATAGGTTTATAGTGAAGCAGTTAAATTTTGGAGCAGGTAAACTCGGCAGGAGTGGAGTTGCGCTACCTCGTCCTGCGGCATCCACGGGCTCCGGTAACGCTAACAGAGCAGGAGAGGTAGATACAATGGGATAAGAGCATCATCACATAACATTTGAATGGTAATTGAAAGCGATATGCGCAGACGCGGCGGTCAAACGAGCGCCGGCGACCGTCCGCAATATTGGCTCCTCGATTGCATAAAAGCCAAATTGACATGTAGAGGGGTGTCGGAACGGGGGTGTTTGGACACTCCTATAGTCATTGTTTATTTGTTGATGCAGGGCCGATCCCGCGAGCTCTCGGGGGTGTCGAACTGGAAGCCGAGGTCAGGTCAAACGATTTTGGCGAATTTCAATAATTAACGAACTGTAGGAGTTGACCGGACGCGCCCGAAAGTGGGTTAAAAATGTTGCTCGATTTCTGCGCGTCGATATGAATGAGAATCGAATTATACCTACACACAGAACTGTATAATCTGAGGGATTAAAAATTAATACCCTCCACTTGAATGGCTTCGGTTAATTGCAACGATTTACGATTAATTATTTATAAGCTTTTTATGTGTTGTAAATATATCAGAGGACTAATTAATAATCCTTTGGTACTTGATTCAACCCATGGTATATCAATAACCATCAGAAACTATTTTCAGTGGGAGTAGAATCGCATAAAAATGCCAGTGTATTTCCATTTCCTCCTTGTTTCGTTTCATTTACACGTTTTTGATTAACTACTCGAAAGGGAAATCAAACTTTGCGCTCTATTATACAACGGAAAAATTCCAATTAACTTTATTTTCCACGCGAAATTCATTTTTCGGCCAGTCCTTGCCAGTACGTAAACGGATTTCTAAATGTAATTCAGCTGTATGTAAATTATAAATTGTAAATCATAAATCAATCGCACGAAACTCAGGAAAGCTATTCCGCTAGTGCAGCAGGTACCAATGTTGAAATAGCTGTAACTTGGATACAACAGTTTTATTTTAATAATTCAAGGCTAACGTGCCAGCGACGGTTACTTATTTCCCGAATTGATAACATGTATATGTAAGTAATTTCGTTTAATCGCTGTCTCTAAAAATAATTCATACAATCAAGTTTCCCAGCGGTTAGAAAAAAATATTAACCGTCGGGAAAACCGAGCGCGATGATTTTTCTCCCGAAGACAAATATCAACTAGTGTTGTCCCTCTCTCCGCGCTATTAGTCACTTTTCCGAGCCAATCTCGAGGAAAACCTCGAGGAAAACCTCTCCCTCCACTCGCCTCCTCGAATCCTTCTCGCTCGCTCTCTTCCCTGCCACGTGAAAATAATAGTAATACAGTTGTTTGACCAAATTAGGATGAAAACAGTGCGGATGTTTCCAGCATCTGCGCAAAGAACACACAATACGGGCTCTATTCAATAAGTCCCAAAGTTACCGTAGAATAGAGGTGGAAACGACATCCATCGCGTTACTTCTACTACATTTTCCTTTATTTGATAGTAAATTAATCTTTTTTTATTCGTTCAATTACTAGGTGTATTTAAAGTAATTTATTATTCAAAATAATTCATTATGTATTAAAATGTGTAGGGTAAATAGTTGTGTTGGAGCGAAATTCCCATCTCCATTTTTGGCAAAGTCGAGTCTAGCAGAACTGTCGAGCTCGCATTCGAAGTTCCACGCCAAGTGGAAGGAAGCGAAGGGACGATCCGGCGACCCGAAGGGCCCCAAAGGGCTCAAAGAGTTACGATGCCGAGGTTCGACTTAATGGAAGGAGTGCATTACCGAAATAACTTCGGTTAGAACGGTTCAGTCGGACGCCATTCTCGCCTCCGAGATATATGAAAATTGCTCGGGATTATCTCGAGGAATTATCTTCGAGTTTTCGACTCGTAAACCGAGCAGATGAGACGTGAACCGTTTTCCGGAGAAGTTGCTGATTTCATTGTTTTCTCACCAAGTCTCGCCGGTCGGGCGATTCTAATGGAAACTTCATCGCACTATTTTGACGTATGCCAAAGCGCACACTCAAAATAACGTAACGTTATTTACACGTAACTAAGAGTGCACTCTTACACGTGCAGAGCTATCGAGTACTAAATTAAATCGATAGTTTTTCAGAGCGAACGGTCTAACAGCCACAACTACTCGTGGTTTATTAAAACAATTCAAACAAAATGATATGCATGACCGTCGTACATGCGAAGTTACATGTTTCAGTGCTCTAACGCCTAGACGATCTATGTAGTACATAAATGTTTTTATTGGTTCGTTGGAAATGAAATTACATTTGTAGGTTGTTTAAGAGTCGAAAATGTCATAACTCGAGGAATAGCCTTCGTGGTTTTACAGTCCATCTGGGCGAGAGGTCAACAGATTTCCAATGCAAAAGGACTTATTTAGTACACTGAATAAATGATGCCTAGTATACGGGGTGTTTTTTAAATGTAACAAAAATTATTGGCGTTATTATTATGGCAAATGTACTATCTTGAATATAATGCTCCTATTACTACTGAATGCTAGAATAGAAATTATATTCGAACAATGGACACGGCGCCGCATATCAAGCCAAATGTACTATTTTTAAGTATCTAATACCGGACACCCACTACTATAAATACTTTCCTGTAACGGCATCCAACATATTTATTGGTAATTACAGCGGAAAGCGGAGCAGATTTATATAATATTATTTTGTTATTTGCGCAGTTACATAAACCGCAGGACACACTAGAACATAATGTTTCAATTCAATAGAGATCAATCCATGTTTTATAAGGAAGAAAAAAATTATTGAATGAATTATGAGAGTTTTAATTATGAAAAGTAGGGAAATTTTTAAAAGTAATCAAAAAGTCAGCAAGAATTAAAATAATGAATGCAAATAGATACGAAGAGAAAGATCAAAAACGAACAACTCGATAGCAAATTCGCTGTCAGTTTTAAATAAAAATCCGATAATAAACACTCCGTTTCCACGGAACGTTAAAAATAGCGAACGTTAACCGTTTTTCTGCCGCATTTAACTGAAGACAGTCGCTCCTGCATATTATAGACAAAGAATACTAAAAATAAGGATTATTTATAGCCTTTTTCTCTGTCAGATATTCCCATTCTCTTAACAATGCCGGGGAAATTGTCTGTTTGGGAAGTTAATCTTCGCTAGATTGTTCTCAATGTGTTCTATTTTTAAACGAAAAACACTTTTTATTTACTTTAGTTATAATTAATTTTTTATGAATATTTGTTACAAATAAACAAGCTTTTAAGTGATTGTTGAAACAGTTGAGTGATTCGTGTAAAATAAATTCGAGACCGGTCAAAACCGGATACAACATTGAGACATACCTAGCCGGAAAAACTGTGGAAAAGGTGTCTCGAAGCGATTCCGTCGAAAATTCATTATTGGTCCATTAATTTGGAAGTGTGGCTGTCGACGAACGGTATGAGAAATGACAGACATTACGTTTTGTTAATGGCGCGTGTCACTGGAACTCGCAAAAATATTAGAACGGCCGGCGATAACAGCATTTTTCATTTACATAAATTTGAATCAAAATTTTCGGGAGGCCGCGCGGCCCATCAGCAAGGTCGATTTCTCGTCGACTTGTTAATAAAAATGATGCGATTGGGAATATTTATAGTGTGTTTTGGAAGTTGTCGAAAACGTTTACAGGCCGTTTGATTTATCTAACGCATTTACAAGCGGTTACATATGTCCGATTTAATTCTTAATCCCAGTAAAATCATTATGGTTAATGTGATTGCATCTACAAGCACTTAAGTGCTGCAAAAATAACTCCAGACACGAGGGTACAATGGGTATTGGTTTACATCGGTTTCAGTTTACTATAGATAGGTGTGCTTGTGTATAAAATTAATATTTTGAATAAGAAAACATTAACGACAGTTTCATAATCATACGTCATTGATATCCAGACGGAGGTGCGAGGATTTTATACGAAGCACGTTCTGATTACTTGATTAAAGCGTTGCTTTTACGTTTATTACATTTGCATAAGACACTATGTTCTGTTGAAAGCTTTCCATGGCGCTGCCCCTTTTTCCACTGAATATTTCAAGAGTGAATGATATTTCGATACTACAATGTAATAGAAGATTTGCAGTTATGGACATAGAAAATCTAAAATCTATAACTGCAAAAAGTGTGTGTAAGAAACGAAACAAAATCGATGTAATAATATAAATGGTTCTCAAATGAGTGATTCATGGAACAGAAATATTGAATGAAAAATTTATTTATTACTCAAAGCAGATATTAATCTCAAGTTGATGAAGAAATGACAACTTAATTACTTTAATTTTTTAATACCCTGATGAATTGTGTTTAATTAATTGGCATATCAAATATTTCTTCACAAATTACAAAAACCTTATAAATCATTTTAATAATAATATCCATTTAATTGGTCTAATAAACTATATATCATTCCAGTAAATACTTAATTTATACCGATATCAATATTCTAATTGAAAACATGTAATTTAGCATATTTTCTACATAATAGATTAATGAATATTTAAAATTCAGTATGATTTAATACCAATATTTTTAACTTCCAATGAATAAGTACATTATTGAAACGTATCCCCTATACTAATGTTAGGGTAATGTTATATAAAGGTTTTAAATATAATATTAAATTGATCCTAATGAAAATATTATAGCACCTTACTCTTGACTAATAACTACAGGTAATTTAAATGTTACTGTTTCTAAGAAATAGTACAATCAAATTTTAATGATTAGCATTCAAATTTTATGATCACTAACGTGAATGTGACCCTGCCTCATTGCATTTATTACCCCATAAAATCTGATAATAATACTTTCAAAGCCTTAACTGACCCAAGAATAAATTTCTTCAAAAGAATATTGAATTCGACTTAATATAGCAAAATCACAAGCCAATTATTAATTACTCCATCATCATTACAAACCTAAAACAAACATAAACCCCTAATAAACTTCACGATGTTACGAAAAATTACTCGTCAAGTCGAACGTCAAGTTTCAATGCAACAGTGAAATAGGTATCAATTGACGTGTCAGTATTTTTAACTTCGGGAAAATTATTTTAAAAATGTGTCGTCAGTTGAATGCGTATCGCGTTGATTTCAATCTATCCTTACCAGCTAGATGTGACACGGAAATAACACGCTTTAAACGATCCAATTTTCTTAACTTCGATGGTGAAATAGTCGATGAGTAACGCGATTAAAATTAGTGAGGTGAATTAAAATTACGGCAAAAAATCGCGATACTCGGTTTCACAACTTCCGACTTTCCCTGTCGATCTCGATCCTGCTCTCTTCTTTCCCGTCTTTTAATTTTCTCATTCATTATTCGGCCGAGCTCGCATTTTAACTCGAAGAAAAGTTCCGCTCGAGAAGTTCTGGCGAATTAAACAATTACTTAAAATATTTAGATTTGGATTTCGTCGTTGTGATTACTTTTTCAAACGATTAAATTATAATTGTTATTCGTGAGAAAAGGCAACCTCGAATAAAGCGGAAGGCAATGAAAAAGTCAAAGGCTATGATTCCAATTTTTAATACAATTGTAATTTATATTATAATAAAGCCTGATGTAGTTGCGTTATATTAATAACTTCCGAAAATTTTAATATCCTCTCTTACTCAACATCTAATTTCGAACGGGTTAAAACCTAAAACCTAAAACCCTACGTTTTCCTTGCATCGCTAGAAGTCACGATATGCAAAATTAATGTAGGGATTAGAGTTTACTCCTTAAATATATACGAGGGAAGTTAACTTGTCGGTGGTGAAACTTTGCTAAAAGTTATGGTCCTTACCCTTTAGGTTATAGGCCGAGATGCCGTTAAGGAAGCATAAGAAGTTAAACTAACAATTCATTGAAATATTTATAGGAATAAAAATATCAACACACAATAAAATTCTTCCTGCTGAAAATATATTTTTGGGCTCATCTGAATATATTCGGGTATTGTATTTATATAAATCACCATCGATTATTCGGGTTATTTGCGAACGACCCCGTATAAGTGCCGTCTAAAATTAACTGGTTAAATGTTTCGTGAATCATGAAATTCAAATTTATATTTAGGTTGCCATATTAACAAAATAGGTGATTAAAAATGCCTCCCGAAATAAAAATAAACATACTTGCATGCGTACGAACAGTCAGGATTGTAACGTGAAAATAACTGCTTTGAAATTGCGACCGCCACACTCTTCTAGTGAATCTAATTAAATATTTTCACTTCTATTGGACTGTCTAGTTTCTAGTGGGTTAAATGAGACCAAAAACGGGTCATGAATGCATACACGGCGACAAGAACCCGAAATGAATATATTGTGGTTATATCCCAAGCCATATTTCTCAACGCGAGGTGAGGCGTGAATAGTGGAAACCGGAATGTTATTTATGTTTTTCTGGCTAATGCAGGGCAATCACATATTACAAATACTGCCCTGACCGTACGAATGAACACACTGCCGCCCGCTCTAAAATAGATTGTTTCCCAACAATTTCCAGACATTTGTTTACTTTTCGGTGTTACCAATCACGAATATAGTACTACACGTACAGTGCTCGATGTTTTATTTTTCTATTTTTTACCACTATTTTATATGTTTACTGTTTCCCGAGAAACAGTGAAGTAATTGTTTCAACAGATTCGACAAAAATAAAAAAAAAGTGATTTGAGTTTGTGATTGCTCCTTTACCACATCTCTGTAAAATTACCACAATGTCTATTTAATTAACATCAACATATTTATGCCATGATTTAATTAGTCGCTAAAACGCCATAAATTTCCCATTAAAACAAAAAAAGCCACCCGAACCTCAGACATTTTCCGCTTTAATAACTTCATCATATAAGCGAATTTAATAATCACTTCAGTTATCAAAATCTCATCGCAGGCGGAGGTGTTATATCAATTCATTACGAATTAATATTCCTAAATAAGCGTAAACCCCACTCCACGGCTTTTCCGAGTTTCCCGCGCCCCACCGTCGATTTTCTACGCCTCGACATCGGCCTCATCTCTCTCTTTTACAGATTGTCTCAGAGTGTAGTGAAGGTGGTACAAAAAATTCGAAAATAATTTTAATTCATAACTACAGTAGAGGATAAATCGCGGTTGCTCGAGGGGGTTGTTTAAGTGGGTTAATGGGGTTCTTGTAGTCGACGCAATAAAACTTTACGAGAAGTATTTCGAACGCCAGAGCGCCCAATAAAAATGTTTCATGTGCGGAAAAGCGCGCGTCGATGGAAAATTGGAAATTAGCGAACTCCCGGTCTTTCCCCGCATCAACAAATTATAATTCCCCGTCAATTTTTTCGTCTAACTTTGCCGCATCCATAGAGAAAGAAAGATGAGAGAGTTCGTTCCTTTACTAAAAATTGGCATAACGTTGACGGTGCTGCCTCTCATCGGATAGCAACATTTTTCGCGAACTAAGCGTAGATTCCTTCTATATTTAAAACAAAAATTGGCGGAAAATTTAAAATTAATTTTTGTACTTCTACTCTATTTTCTTACATTTGACAATTGTGTAGTCATTTAATAGCCGTTTCTCAAGCATGAAAAACGGCTATCAAATGCATACACAATTAACAAATTGAAATATTTAAAATACAATTAAAAAATAATATTAAAAGTGTTTCATGTAAAATTTTATTAAAAAATTATGCACAATACAATACACTAAATTTAAATAAAATTGTTTTAGTAAAATTGTGGCTATTAAAAAATCTAATTGTACAAGACAGTTGGTCGGATCTTCAGCTTCTTATATTGCATGTAATCTAAAACAAACAAAAAATATCAGCAGCATCGAATTCAGGGAAAGTAGCGAAGAGTGAGAAATGTGTTTCGGGTGCTAAAGGAAAAGCAAATTTATTTAGACGTGATTTCAAAGTGCTCGTGAAACTATTATCATGAAAATGTACTTCACAAAGTCTCAGCTGTTTGGATGTATGGGACAAACCTAAAATATCGAAACACCTTTTTTTCCGCACAATATCGGAAGGAAATTTAAAACAATGCTTTTGAAGATTTTTATCGGAAGAAGTAAAAAAACAAGCAATGCACCTTGGTGATGCCTATTTATGAACCTTTCTTCGCATTGGGGTTGACATTTTAAATAAGCAAACACAATTAGAAATAAAAAATATAAAAACTCACCAACTTAGGTTATACACAATAATGGCGTCTGCACTAGTTACGAGTCACGAAACATTCTAAAAAATACAACTCGAGAACTCGACGACTGTCGACAAGAACGGCACAGAACGGTAAGTTCCAATCCGTCTATTTTTCGATAGCAGCGCCTCTCGAAGGATAGTAGGGAATTATCATACGTGGTCTGATATTTCCTATGCTTTAAACAGTCTCTTTTATTTTGTCTATGGCCGCATCGTTCGATCTATCGCTCCCACTACCGTCTTTTGTCTCTGTTGTTTGGGGAGTTTCGGCGCCCCCACCACGCGGCAACACTTCTTCATTTGTTAACTCCGCGTGAATCAATACGGTTTTCGGGCGCGATCGGCTCGCTCCGGCTGATGATATCGCAGGATCAGGAGTTCAGGACGATCGCGTATGCCATGACGAATGTGACACCATTCGTGAGCGAAGGACGAGCGTCAATTAGTCCAAACGGGATTTTCAGCCGGTGGAAATTGTCCTGCACACTGCATGCAGCAGTATTAAAGGGATCTGCGGAGGAACTTACTCCTTTTTTATGGTAATGGCTGCGCTTTAACTTTGTTAGCAGATGTGGGTGGGAGAATAAATAGTTGGAATTGATGGACTGAATGGATTTGATTGCTATATTTGAACATATGGGGTCAATTCACTATTATTCTGGGTAAATGATAAAAATATATTATAATTGTCATCTGATTGTAGACAATTTGTCTTGTAGATATCGAGTAAATTTAATACCAAAAAAGAAGCAATCAAAAGTATTTAAAAAAATACAAGAAAACAAAAAAAAAGTTTTGGAGGAGCTGGGATTTGAACCCAGGACTTTCAGCATGCGAAGCAGACACTCTACCACTGAGTTACACCCCCGTTGTAAGTATTTTCAGTAATATCATATATAAACATAACCATTTAAATTTAATATAATATCAATCAAAATCTAACAAGAAAGGGCATTTAAACACACATATTGAGATGTTGAAAATAAAGTAAAAAACTAGAATTTTTTCAGTCAATTTTATATGTATTTGAAAAATATTTATAAAATGGTGGATGCACCAGGTAAGTGTTTCAGCGCTTTAAAATTGAGGAGATGAAATTCAGAGTTTTTAATTATAATTTAAATTTTACTATTCCAGGATAAAACCAAAAAAAATTAAAATTAAATAAAATCAACGAAAAAAATTATTAAAACAAAAAATTACTTAAAAATATCCACTTGATTCTAAAACCTTTAAAGAGTTAACTCCATTGTCTCCCATTTGCAGTAAAATCTAATTCACTTTAGCATTTTTTTGCCGCGTATATATGGCACATTCCAAATCTGGCAAAGAATGGCGTGTAAAAAAAAGAGAGAATCGTCCTTTCCATCACGCAGAAAGCAGTCTAGCCGAGCAACAACAAAAAGTGAGGCAAAAAAATTTGGAAGGGATAGGTAACGAAAACGGGGATCGATTGTCTCTTTTAGATAGAAAATGGAAAATTCTGCGTCTGCCGAAGCCCTTTTTCTTTCATAACTTTCCGAACGAGAGGGATTTTTTCCGCTCTCAGCCCAGAGGGCGGCACTCCGAGGTGGCCTGGCCTAGATATAGCTTGCTATTTATTTGATTTAGGAGGAAAAAAATTCCCGAAAATTCGCAAGTTTTACGTGATAAGAATTGCGTTATTTTTTTGTCATTGCTTTACTAAAATTACAAGACATTTGAATTAATTTGGGCACTGGGTTAACGGGTTTTATTTAGTACAAAGAAATTATAATGGTCAACAAAATTATTTCTTTACAATACCTTTAGGAAAATAATAGTCAATAATGTATAAAACAAAACGGTATTATCAACGAAACATCTCCGTTTATTATCGACATTAAATTGATATATACCTACAGATAGGTACAAATTTGTTTGCAATATGCTGAATTAAATTCCATAAGTTGAAGAAAGATATTATTGAACTATACCAGAGTGGTTAAAATGAAAAAATTGCAATTCCACAATATCGCTCCTTCATTTTCCTTTACGTGAATCTAATGGAAGTTGTCTTTGTTGCAACCCATAGACCATATCGCATTCAACTTTGCACATATCTGTATATATCGAAATCATTGGCCGATTTATTATAGCCGTAAATAGATCTAATAAAAATCCCTTATCCCACTTCCCGCGTCCGCGATTCCTTTGTTCGGCGACCTCTGAAAATGACCTTCCTGACAACTCCAATACGTCATCCCCGTGGTCATCAAGCGGAGTACAGAATTAAAAGAGCGAGCGCGCAGCGACGAAAAAAAAAACCGAAAAAGCAGAAAAAAGATATAACTAAACAACAAATAACAAAGGCCGGTTAAGTGGCAGCTTTGTGGAGTTTGCGGTGCGGCAACTTCATTACTGGGAGTCCCAATCCGAAAAAAAGGTAACTCGGAATTTACTCCGGAAAGTAGTTTGTTGGGCGAATAGGGTAACTTTAATTGCAAAAGAAGTTAGTCTTCTAACAAATCCTGTTAATTTATTAGGCAAGAAATTGTAAAAACACTTAATTATTACCATTAACCTAAAACCACCAAATACATGTCAAAAATAGAGTTGCCTTTGGAGAGGTCCTCCAAAAATTCGTTACCTCCAAGTTTGTAGGTTATGGTATCGACCGAGCTAAGGGTAGGGAGCGGTGTGGCAAATGTGTATACCGGAGCAACGACGAAGGTGGCGGCAATAGGGTGGATCGTAAGGGAACGAGGGGGTAACGTTTAGAGAAAATTCGGCAGCGTTTCTCACAAACAAACGTTTCCCCAAAAACTTTTCCAGTTTACCAGAGGCTTAGAGTGGATTTATCAATCTTCGATTAAGTGTCTATGAACTCTCTGAAGATGTAAAAACGCTTGACTAATTAGTAATATAGTGGCCAATACATTAATAAAACCTTGGGATAATGAGCTCATCAGATAGAAGCTCAGAAACTTCATAACAAATTAATTTGATTTTTGCCCTTGAATTGTCTTAAGGAGACGAAAGGGTAGCTTTTTTTCTCGCCGTCTGTACATAATAAACAATAAACTTTTTCTAATAAGTCCGGTCGCCCCGACCTTGGAGCGGCGCGAGGGGAAGGAGACGCCGCTGGGTTGACCGCCCACAGCGTCGCGGCGCCCCGACTTGTTGGATTCCGACACACTTCTCATGTCGCACCGGATTATTACTGTTTGCCGATGCCGCATCTATCGGGCGGCATCCGAGGGGGCGGCGGGCGGCGACGGCGCTAATTATCCTCCGGAGAGGCGCTGAGCGCGGGGACGCCGGTTCGCTTTCGTCTTCGGCGGAGATTGAAGCGATTAAAACGGAAAGTTTGGACGGTTTGACGCAGTGTTATGTTGTTGACGTAGGTCGGTCGCGCAACCAGCCAAATAAATGTATACGCTATAATTGTAATTAAAGTGTATTTTTTTAATGAACGATAAATTTCTTTTTCGAGCGAACAAGTACGGAAAATAAGCAAAAGTAATTACAACCAATACCAGCAACAGTTTTCCAGGATACAATTTAATGCTAAGCCGCCCCTCTCGTCCTGGCGCGCCCCCGGCGTAGGACCAAACTTTTCCACCGGAGGATTCTCGTTATGTGAGAGCGAGTTCGCGGAGGCAACACCAGATGGTGCATAAAATTCGACTCGAGTCCCGAAACTTTCGACTTCCCCAGGACCGTAACGGATACTTATTCAACCGAAAACAATTTCAAATCGTTACGTGAAAACGACAACAGTCGATTTTGATTTACTCTGTAATATTCCTCGTTTTTCCCCATATTTTCTTATACAATTATCATTGTTGAATGCCCCCGTAACAACCCTAAATTCATTCGGGGTACATCCCTGCGACAGCGACTTCGGGATTTCCACTGAGAGGGTGCGAGATATACGAGAAGTTCTACTCGGTGCGATAGATCACCTTCTATCCCTTCGACACCCCCACTTTCCGTTTCGCCCCCACCAACGCCGAGGCGTCCTTTCCCGTCTCCTCCCCTATTGTACTCCAGGAAAATTGAGTTCACTGTATTTATTGCCGACGCCGTATCTGGTCTACATCGTGCGGTGTCTACTCGCCCACCTCAGTCGTAAGTCGTCGGGAATGGAAACGGGAGGAAGACGCGTCGTTAACTTGGATTTTTAATGAATTGACGATATTATGCGTGAAAGTGGTTAGGGGAGTTAATTCACCCGAACTCGAGGTCCCGTTACGAAAAATATCACTTTCCACAGTCATTAGATCAATAAGATTATTCAGTAAATTTATAAAGATATACAATGAATATGAATAAATACAACAAACCATTGCCTCTTTCTGCCTCGTCTTCAGCACTTTATCTACCTTAATCTGTAATATTTCAAGTTTTTTTTCTGCTCAACTGGGGGTGTTGTTGCCGTTGTCGATGTCCCTCGGGCGCATCCCCATTTGTGTATAAATGTCTACCGGTAGATGCGAGTTTTAATTTTCGCGAACAAGGAGGGCAATTTAATCCGGTAACGCGCCGAGTTTCGTACATTCTTCACGAATGTCGAGAGATACCAGATGAAAACTTTCCGCGTTTAAAAGTTTTTAATAGCGCCTTATAATATTTTTTGACTTGATAAATACGTCGTGTTGCGCTCAGGAATTGCCGACAGGGAACTTTCGTTGCGATTTTTTTTTTCGCCTCGGGCGAGTTTTCCCGGGCGTTACGACTTGTTTATTCTTTTACATAATTTTTCATTAGTTTGCTTGTTTTTCATAGAGATAATTAGTAATTTATTATTTTAGATAAATTCAAACGCTTTGAATTTATTCAAGAAAATTCTTTCAGATTGGTGTACCCTTAAGATACCCTTGTTATCATCATTATTTTATGTAATAATGGGAACAAGTCGACATAAATAAAAGAGAATGAATTAGAATTAATACAGAAATTTATTATCTGTTGTAGTCATAGATTACACAATAGATTACAAAAATATACAATTATTACAATTATAACCATTTCGTTACAAAACTTATACAATTACATATTACAGTTACATAAATTGGAACAAATACATACAAAGACACAAATCATAATTGATTTACAAATCAAATATCAACAATTTACAAGCACTTATTTAAACCATTCCAAATGACAATGAAACTTGATGAATTCATCAGGAATTAGACCCAATTTACAATTTTTGTTGAAAACATGAATCAATTCACCATTCATGTTGTACAGTGCGATTTTAGTTCTAACATGGTTCGGTACAATTGCTCTATGAGCAAATTGAACATTGACTTCCCAACCATTCGGGTTTGCTACAAAATTAACTTTAACAAAATATGGCATGACCCAAATAATCACATTGACGTAAGGCACGTTAGAACTGAGATCGACCCTGTGGAATAGTACATTGCGCAAACTAATTTTATGGTTCCTGGACAAATGTTTTATTAAATTGTTGTAAGTACGGGAGACATCGCAGAATAAAAATGGGCAATCGTAACGTACCGGGGAGTCTTCAAAATCAGGCAACTGTTTGTAAATTACATCACAATCAAAGTTCCTGGGGTATTTAGCTTTGAAATTTTTGAAAATGTTAATATAACCGGTGTAATTGACAACTTTGCCCTCTTTTCTTTCTATTTCACAGCAAATTTCGCATAGGAAGAAAAGAGTACAATTGATTTTGACGAAATCTCCTGGTACGCGCCCGTGACAGGAATTAATAAAACATTTGTAACAATGCAGGTAAATTTCTGTGCCTATCCACTTTTTAAGGCGAATTACATGAAGAAAATCGCTGCTAAGGAACATGTTTTGCGGAAAATCGTTTATATCAAATTTAACAGGCCAGTCAATTCCGAATCTTGTGCAAATCGTTTGAAAATTCTCATAAGCCATTACATTGCGAAACTCGTCCATAGTTGCCGTGGATTCCGGTAAATCGGCATCCAATGCAAGTGCATCGTCGACATAATAAGGAATATCGTCGACTTTATACGTTAAATTAACAGTTAAAAACGGCCAGTTTCTGTCAGCACTGTTTGCTAAGTGAATCGCCTGTCTATTATTAGGAACATGCAATTCATCCAAGACCTCCAGATTTGCAAAAACTTCGGAAGTAATTGTAAAATTAACGGTGATATTCGGATCGCCCAAAGCATAACTTTCGACTCTAAACTGACCCAAATTTCCATCAATAGTACACTCAACAAAAAAGTAGAAATCGTTAAGCTTATAAAAGAATACCTGCTTGTCCACGTCGCATGAAGGATGGAACGTAGATTTCTTCAACACGAGCAAACTATGAAACTTCTTGAAATGGTCCTCCAGCAAATACGTAGGCAGGACGGTGTCAGGACAGTAAGGACAATTATACGTGTATGTCACGCATGATTCCTCGTGTGCTCTCACCTGAGAGCTGCTGAGCAGTTGGCGGCATCCGCTGTATCGGTTGTGGCACTTGAAGAGTTGTTTCTCGTCGTAGCAATTCAGCATGCTGATGGTCCCCTCGTCGTCTTCTTGGCTGCACCTTCCGCATCTCACGGTGCCGTCCTCGTAGTCTTTTATCGGTTTCACCGATAAATACTTGAAGCAATTGTCGCACTTCATATCCTCGATGTCGAATTCGAAATTTCTGGCAGCCATCTCTAGGTCGGTACACACACGAAGTAACTTTACTGGTACAAATGGAGAACGATAGTAAGGATACGGGAGTACTGTTGGCAGTACGGCAGTAGGATTACTAATTGGAGCATTGGGATCTGTGGTAGGTATTTATAGGAGTACTGAACCAATTAGGGATTGATCGGCGCGACAGTGATGAAAGGGGTTGGTGTTGTGGTCGTTATTGTATAAATCGGATTAGCGCGGCCCTAATGACCCTGGGTAGGTACCTAATTTCCAGGTATTCCATATTTATGTAGTCTAACAAACACACTTTTTTACAATAAATTGGTTTTTGATATAATTTTGACTTCAATTTTGAATTGAAAATTTGTTTGAATTGAATAAAACATCTCTTAAAAATGTGTTTTTGAATTGGTGCCGGTCTAGTATTTGACAGGTATCATATTTTGCAAAACTGAAACTGGTTATGAACAAGTTTCACAAAATTGCAAATGTTTGTCCCATATAAACTATTTTCTATCTCCTGTAGTTTCCGACATCCCTGTACTAAACATATCGAAAAAAACTTGCACCCTGTATAATTCTGATACTTCCGATATCCTAGATAAACCTAATACTTGTAAAATCTTTTCGTTTGGTTAATGAAAATAGGTATATAAGACATCCCAATGGAAAGTAGCTCATTTAATATCAGCAGATATCTTGCTTTTTAAAATCTTGCTGTTTTATACTTTGTAATAAATGCTTTGCATAAAATAAATTTAAATAGGTAGACCGAAGAAAAAAAATCAATACTTTGATGATAAACAATTATAAACATTCGATTAAAGGTTTCAATAGGATAAGTATAAGTATCAACCAACTCACTTTTAGTAAAATATTTAAGTGTTTATAAATACTTGAGCATTTTCCGTTGTTATTGAAATGGTTCATCTTATCAGGAAGATTTAAAAACTGTCAAATTATATTAATAAAATTGCAATTATTTAGGTACATAGTATATCCCGTAAGGTTAAAAATATAAAATTGTTTAATAAACCACTATGTATAATAAGAATCAATTTTAAAACAAGTCTTTTGTATGGCAATGGCTAAATCTTTTGGAAAAAAAATATTTTCTATATCTCTTAAAGAAAGGAATTATTTCATTATTTAAGGACTTTAATTGGCTACTATAGCCAATACTAGCCAGTACTATAATCGAGTATTTTTACTTTTGAATACTCATATTTACTCACAAGCAAACTTCAAACCGGTGAAAAATTCCAAAGCTAAATTTAGGTAAAAATAATAATTCGACTAATAGATAATCATAATCCTTTCCCAAACCCATTAGTAGCTAATCTACTTAATATCATCATAGAAAATATTTATTCATTCTAACAATGGTCAATATTAAAATGACTTCCTGTGATGTAAATTCATAATAGGTACAATTACTACTTAATCCCTGGTAAAATTTAAAGAAAAGTAGGTAGTTAAATTTTAGCAGATATAATACTGTAAACACAACTTGACTCCAAGGAATATTTTTTCAATTCTTACTGTTGCTTCACACTCTCCCTGAATTTGACTAACATTTTTTATATAACTTGTTTTAAATGGATCTACGATTTTTTTAAACTCGATATTGAAAAAATTTCAACATATAAGTAGACAGGCAAGTAAAGTCTGATGAAATATCCTGCAAAAAAATCTCGCTGTGTACTTATCCAAGTGAACAGTTGAATTTTTTATCAACGTTGGTGTTGGAGAATCGTAGGACAAAGATAGGAATAAAACATAGGCGTGACTGAGCCAACTTTATAGTAATCAAATTTTCCTATTTACCTTTTTGTACGAAAGTATATACGAGCATTACAATAAAAGTTTTTTTTAATAATGATTCAAAATACATATTTTTATATCTAATTTGCATTTATCAATGATCTGCAGTTTAGATAATGTTGCAAATGAATTATATCTTAGGCTCCTACTTAATAAACAATTGCAAAACTGCTATATGTATCTAAGGTATTTTTTGATTGTCACTTCCGAGATACCGATCAAATTTGCTTTTATAAACAACAAAAGTTATCTTATTTTGTAGATAGGTACGTGCCAAAATTTAATTCGACACTTGTGGTACCGATTTAGATAAGTACCACTTTAAAATTATTAAAAACCATTGTTTGTTAGTTAAATTATTCTACGAATTCTTCTTAAGATACGCTGGTGTCGAAAAGAGAGAGAAGTAAAAACGTCAGTGCTCTTCACTACGATTCCATTATCCCTTTCCAGACCTTGCAGCAATTTTCGTGGAAGGTTTTATCCTCAAAGGATAGCCCAGATTGCCGTCACGCCACTTCGTTACTGTTTCTCCACCGGATTATGGACAATTCCTCCAAACTTTGCTTTCACGCTCACAAGTTATTGTATAATTCCCAGTACTGCTTTGTTTGCATAAATAATATCTTCTGAAATCGATTTACTACCGGACATCTACTGCGGAAACTTAGCAACAAATTGAATTAATAAATAAACATAACTCAGTGGATTTTTTTAAAAAAATAGTTTATTCTATAAAATACAAATTAATTTACAATTTTGAATTAACGTGAATGGCTACGACGCCATCGTCTTCTCCATTAGACAAGTTGACATTAGCCTGTCCGCCGCTGACTGTAATGGTTTTACCAGAACATGATCCATTTTCCTTGTCACCGGAGATGATATCGCAGTAACTACCATCTGGCAAGGTGGTGGGTATGTTTTGGTTGATGTCACCGCTTACGGTAAAAGCAACGAAACCTTTGTCACCTCTGCTGAATGCAATTTGATTGTCCCCGTTGTCCCACCAGCTAGTTACGTCGGTTCCTGCTACAACGTTCCTAAATCCTACCATGTTGTAGACTTGTCTCCACCTGTGTTCACACACCCATCCGTTGTTGCAGGAATTATCGGCGTTGAAAGAGGGTTGGTTTGGTGGTGGACCGGCATCAGCGTCATCGAAAGAGTAACTAGACATGACACGAGTAGTTCCGTAAGGATGGGCCAACATAAAAGCGATTGCCATTTTGTAGGGTTTTGGGTTTTTGTAAGTCAGAATGTTGCTAGATCCGTGGCGTTGATTGTCGTGATTGTCAATGAAGGCTACAGCGTCAGTTCCTTCTAGCAAACCCCACTGTGGGCCCCAGTTTTTGAGATAGTGGATGGGATTGTGCCCTTGGAAGGCGTTACCTAGCTCATTACCGAATTTAAATTCTAATACTGTACCGAAACCAATGTATTCAGTCTTCTTTACGCCTTCACCTCCTGCAATTTGTAGAAATATGAGTTATTTGTTACTTATCGTGTAGATTTATTTTTTACCTAAATCAATTACTTCTTGGTAGAAGAAAGGTTTTCCACCCATACTAACGTCGTTGACTCTGCTGAAAATTACCTGGAGATCCTGTGGCCACATATGTTTAGCTGCGTCAATTCTAAATCCTGCTACTCCCAAGCTAACTAAGTGATTCATGTAGTCCACAAGTTTTCCTCGTACATATTCCTGGCTCTATACATGCACAAAAATGTTATTAATACCAACAACATCAATTTTTTATGCAAAAGTTTTACCTGATCCAAATCAGGAAGACCACTTAGCCAGCAGTTTCTGATGTTGTTAGGATCCTGGTAGTTGTTTACGTCGCATTTGCTGTGGAAGTTTTCGCCGCTGTATGGAACTGCGGGGTAGTTCAAGCTACCTACATCAGCCGAGTTTCCTCCAGTTCCCTGACCTGATGTAGCGGACATGTCGTTGAACAAAGCGTCGACGTAAATTCTTTCCAAAGCATATTTTATTAGGTCTTTGGTTAAAAAGAGAGAATTGCAATGCTTACCTCACGCCAACGTTGTTGCATCTCCTTACCATGTCTGCGAATGCATTTTCATCACCGGATCTCGTGACAAGATTGTAACTGATTGGTTGGTACCTTTCCCACCATGGTCTGTTGCCAATAATCGTGTTTTCACTCGGAGGTGAAACCTACAGTAATGTTAAAAAGTGGAATTATATTGGGTAATGTATTAATTTATTAAAGTTAATAAACTGAGTCTTACTTGAACTCCTGCGTATCCTTTGGGACCGAGGAAATTTTCGCATTCATTGGCAATGTCCGCCCAATGCCATTCGAATAAGTGAACGATGGTGTTTCTTCCTGGGGCGAAATGAGGATCTTTTTGAGCGAAAGCTCCGGTTAGAGTTAGAGAAATAACGATACAACTAAGTATGCGCGCCATGCTGATAAGTTCGAAAATAGCACTGCAACGTTTATGAGGTGGTACGTGTATTTATATCGACCAAAAAACACTTATGAATTGAAAAAAATACTAGGTACTTAAAAAATCTCCAAAAATACATTCGTTACAAGTAAGGGATTAAATAAAATTTTATCTTGATTTTATCATGTGTATAGTTTTCAAAGGTTGTAACTAACTGAGAAAATAAGTTCAAAGGATCGGTGGATCAGTTTTGTACTTACTGTTTTTGTACGTAGTAACTGTAGTAAATCTATCAAATTTCAAGTGGATTTTTTTACTCACCTTTCTGTTTAATAAACACTTTTAAAATAATCTTAATTCAATGGATAGAAAACTTTTTGCCATCTAGTCATGTGAAACTTATTTATGTACAAGTAATAACTACATAATAAGTACTTAAGTTTCAACGTATTGACATTATCGCTAGAAAAACAAATCCCAAAAGTTTCCTTAAGACAAGTTTCTCTAAGTTTCCCTATATTAACTCTTGTAATTTTTTACCAATTTAAAGTACGTCTTATTCTGATGTGTATGTTAACAAATTTTAGAAATTTGCACATCAACTCAAATAAATACTATACACAGGTTGTTATACAAGGTAAAACAAAATACTTTTTTAAAAAATAGGATTGATTTATGAAATATGGTGAATGGAAAATAAAAATACTATAAAAAAAAAAGCAAAAATGATTTTGTCAGAAGTGGGATTCGAACCCACGCCCACAGAGTGGACTGCGACCTGAACGCAGCGCCTTAGACCGCTCGGCCATCCTGACTTGAAATATTGTACACCGAATCTATTATAAAAAGTAATTAAATCACAAAAATATATTTAAAAAGTATATTTAAATAGTATTACACTAACTAAAAGAAATGCATATATCTTTAAAAATCCAAATTTAATACACGATTATTATTAAAAACTTAATTGTTCACTATAATGTTTTGATTACTAATAAGTTTCTTCAATATAGGCAACACACATTACTTTAAATTTGTATTATACAAAGTATTGTGGTTTAAATGTATTACTTTGCATAATAAATTAATAATTTTTGGTACGAATTTTCCTAACTTAATTAAGTGGCTACTTAAAGTATACGGGCAAATTTCAATTTTCAATTGAATATGTATAGTGTGGGACGATTCAATTAAATTAGAATTTGTTCTTAATTTATTACAAAAATTGAATTTTCTTTACATATTATACATTACCAAATCCATATCAAACAATAGTCGATAAAAAAATTATCTTATATCCAATAAAGTTACTCATATTTGTTATAAATTACTTAAATTAAAATTAAATCGAATTTATAAATAGCTAATTAAATTTAATTATCCACCTATTTCAGCATCAGTTTTCGATCTTCATAGTATTTTTTAAATTACCTTAAAAAGCAAGAGATACATGATGTGCAAATGTGCCAATTCGATGATAATTGATAATACTTTTTATAATCGACTTTGTAGACTTTTTGCATAAATTCGTGTTTTATTAAACAACTCTCTAATTACCTATTTAAAACAAAATTATCGACCATTATCCAACAATGATAGAGCACGTAGGATAAAACAAAATGCTTTACGTACACCTATCACAAAATATTTCATACAACATTTATGAACTGAAATACTTATTAATTAAGTTTATGAAATACTAATATTAACCTCATTCTCGGTGTGGACATCATGAGCAGGAATCGATAAAACGATATTTTCTAGAAAAAATAAAGCCAATCGTCGATGCACAATACGCCAGATATCGCCCAGAGTTCTCTTGTTTTATAAGTGGTTTTAGTTGTTTTTAGTTTTGAAGTATAAGTACTATAACTGCAATAGTACTTATGCGCTAATGAGTTAATGACTAAATCGGTACGTATTAATTAGTTATGAAATAAATTGCAATTGCAAAAATACATAGAAGCCTTATTTACAGTTTTTTTATATTAATTAAGGCCACTTTTTTCTAATTTTTTATAACCTTTTTAGCTGATAAAGGGTAGTTATAGCTCGATCATTACCTTTATTAGTTTTTGAGGTATTTATTTTACGTAGAAAATCGTAAAACAATGCTAATTTTAAAACTCTCTATTCAGAAGGATTCAATATTTTAATCATTTTCAAACTTTTTATTGACCTTTCCTATGTAAATTATGTCAATCATATCCATTGTCATAGAAAATAGTGGCAAATTACCTTACCTACCTAAATATTAGCTTGTCTATAACAAACGAAATGAGTACAAAAGTTCAAAAAGTTGGAGTTGATTTCAAATCTCTTTGCTTTAATTGATATAGTTCTATTAGTACCTAATTTACTTTTATTGATTTCACCAAGAGTTAGTAAATCGCAGAAAAAAGTGTGACTGTGAATCGAAAATAATTTAGTTAGGTATAGCAGCAGGACGCAGGTCAACTGGTCAAAAATTTTATTACATGATAATAATTATCGTGATCGACCTGTCTCATGATAGGTCAACTGGGCAATTTCCAATATTTTTACCTGCCCCTTAATCGCTTTTCTAGTTTCGACAATTCGATAATCTCTTTAATGTACATCCACTTTTTGCATACCTACCCCTAGTAGAGCGCAGGTATTTCCCAATTATAATTGCGTTTTATTATAAAATTAGGATGGGTTCTTTGACCATACTAGTTTACTATGCTGTCTCTGTAGATCAATTTTGTTTTGAGTTTCTTCCCGAATTATATGTTTGAAAATGTACATCTATCTGTACCTAAGTATAGTCCTTTTCAAGATATAGTAGAAAAGAGGCGTGAGAGCTTAGGGATTATAGCAATAAAGTAATGACTTTCCTAATACCAATACAATGGAACGTTGAAGCACTTCGGTCGGGTCGGGTAGTAAACAATATTTACATTTCCAGGTAAGAACTTAAGAAATGTTATTTAATGAGTATTTTGTATCGCCGCTTAGCCGCAGCGAACGTACCAAACTTAAAATACGGTTCTGCGTGATTCGACCGGCGAGTGCGGCGTGTACCCTAAACAGCACCGGGTAGTCGTAAACTCATCAGCTTATAAAGTCATTTTCTACTATATCTTGAAAAGGACTATACCTGTATGTAGGTACGTCATTTTTCAAAATGACAAATATTAATGTGATTATTTAGTAGGTACATACAAGATATCCAACGAATCAAAATTTTCTCGAATTTCAACTTCAATTCAAATTTGAATACAGGTAAAATAAATTTTTAAAATGATTCTGATTATTAAATCTATATAAGTATTCTTAGGAATGTAGGTAATCTCTTTGTCCAGTTGACCCTACCCAAAAAGGGGACAGGAAAGAGTCTTTGCCCAGTTGACCTAGCGTATTATAAAATAATTGTACCCAGTAGACCTACGACGTAGCAGGCTTTCAAGTTCCGCCCATGACCGTTTATACTATTAGATAGGATCATTATTTTATCGTCCTATTACGTACTATTTATCATTTATTCCTGTCCGTTACACAGTGCATACGAATAATTTGAATCATTCGAGTATCAAAGTACTCCGGATACTCAGTGTAAGAATAAAAATCCTGGTGGTTTGCGCCTGCTTCAGTCGTTTCTCCTACCCATCGAATCGAACTTTTTCGTAAGTAATTCGTTTCCGATAAGAAAAAATGATCAATTTTATCAATTTTACAGTTGAACATTGCACGTGCATTAACTGGAAACTTCGTTGTCGCGGAAAATGTCTCAAAGCAAGTTGGAAAAGAACACGGAATCCAGGCCAGTGCCCTTGACCATGGTTTCTATGACGGATTCAGATGCGGTAAGAATTCCTATATTCTCAGTAAAAGAAATTTAATCGATTAAACAATGATGGTAGACTATAGATTGTAAAGGTAATTGCAAATTGTTTAGTAAGTGGGCTGGTGGAAGTAATATATTTACAAAAATTATTATAATTTATTTAAGTTAATAATTTTATTGTCATTAGTTTCTGGAAAATTGAAGAATCTCCACTAGGAATTGGCTGACATAATTTTTAGGTAAATTACTGGGAATTACCTGCCAGCTTTATTTTATTTAACTATTCTATTAATATGTTGGGCTTGCTAATTTAAAAACCAACACCTGTATTTATTGAAATTGAATATTTTAAATTTTCATTTAACATCTAAATTATAATTTACATATAGTTTTCCAAAACGATAAGCAAATCTATGAAATTTAACCAAATTAGTGGAAACAATTAGGTATTTCTTTGAAATATCTAATTATCTAATAGGTATATTTGTTTTAAACAGTAAATCATATAGTACTACACTAAATACAAGAATATTAAATGTTTTTTAATGCGCAGGTATACGTAAATATATAATTTGTGGATATGTCTATTTAATTTATTAAGGAATTACCTCTTTTACTTTTTTGCCAACTAATTTTCGTAACATTTAGATAAGTACTAATTTTATAACAAACATTTTGGATTCGGCGTTCCTTCTGTTTAATTCATTGCTCATCAGATTTACCTTTAATTATTTACATATTTACATTTAATTTAATTAACTTTTGTTCAAAACCAGTTTAAATAAAATAAGTATACATATACAGTAACGTTGTTTATTACTAAGTTAACTATTAATTTATTGACATTTTGAATTAATTCAATTTAAACAAGTTTTAAAGCGAGAGATCTTTCTTTATTCAAGGATTTTTCATGAAAATACCTAAATTTTTCTTGAACAATTTGAGGTGTGTAGTTAATTTGAAATAAATCAAAAACCATTTTTGGACAGTAATACCATCTACTTTTAAAATCTCGATCTAGGAGCAACAGGGTCTAAACATGACCCTTTGAGCATATATTTAACAATCAGTTTCATTGAATTGTCATCGATGTCAATAGAAAGTAAACAATTAGTAACGGATACCTATAGCTTTTAAAATTAATAGTTTGTGTACATAAAATTTTACATCGCATGGGCAAATAGTCTAGACCAAAGAACAATAATTTATTCTACTTTAAATATGTATGTTATTGCCGTGTTAATGGCTAATTTAAAAAATATTCCAAAGAACGTACATTCTTGATATATGGTGTTATAATGTGTTGTAATATTTTTGAAGTATTTATTCCCTATAAATAAAAGAGTAGATATCAAATTTTTGAAGATTGATTGGTGTTAAAAGAAATAGAAAAAGAGATAATTTGTAGGTAGAACAAATTATACAGTTTAGAAATGGCAAAAGGAATAAATTCATTATTACGGTTACTGTATACAGGTTGTTTCATTTTTGATCGCAACATAGGTTATATAGGCTATAGATGCGATAAAGACAACTTCCATTAGACACTTATAAAGGAAAAGGAAAGAGTGACATTTGTGTCATTGCAACTTTTCACTCTGACAACTGTTATTTTTAATAAAATATTAATATTAATTAATTAATATTAATTTATATTAATATTATAAGATTAATATCTTTCTTTGTTCCACTCACAGAAATGACCATGTTGCAATCTGAAATGGAGCAAACGATATATTTATAGAAAATCCCGAAACACGTAAAATTTTATAAATTTAAAAATTTTAAATTTAAATAAATAGGGGTTGTAACTGTCCTTCGAAGGGTGTTGAAAATAGGGCTCACATTTTGACGTCGAAGAATGTCAATTTATAATTAAAATTTGACGTGTTTCGGGATTTTCTATAAATATGTACAGTACCGAAATAATAAATTTATTCCATTTGATGTTTCCACCCGGTATATTAATTAGTAAGGAACATTATTTAATATCTGAAATAATAATATGTCACCAATTTTTTATCTTAATAAGCATATTAATTTTCTTTCAGTGGAAAATAACATAAAAATTACATACACATTTAACAGTAATTTTAAATTTTATGATTTTTACAAAAAAAATGGTAGAAGTCCATTCGTTCTATCACTAACAACATTGGTTCTATCAATTACAGCCATTACTAAAGTTATTAAAATATTTTATTAATATGTATATGTAATAGGTAATAATTAAAAATGCGTTTTTTATTCAAGTAGGACAAGTGAGTATCTCCATCATAAACAACAAGATGTTTCAAAATGACATGGTAATATTTAAGAAGGTGATTCCTGGACCCATTTTAAGGAAAAACCTTCATATGAACGAATGTCCTAAATGTCTTAACTTTTGAGATACAGGGTGTAAAAGTTTTAAGAAAAAAAAAACAATTTTCTGTAATGACTGTGATACAATTTTAGATATCTTCATGAAATATGGCACACGTCTTTTATGAATCAAGATATATTTTCTGATGTACAAATAATTATATTATTTTCAGCAGTGGCGTCCGTACGGCTTCTGTATTGAATATTTTTAGAGAAAAAAATGGTACGCCACTGCCTAATATTGAAATAAAAATTATTTTCCGAGCCCTCACTCAATTTAGAATAAATTTGATTTCTTGACTTTTTTCCGTACAACTCATCGTTTCGCATTAATAAAAATAAATGCATTCATTTGTACGCTGTCGCTACATTAGCCGCTGTGCTAAAATTAAAAAATAATAAATTTTAGGTTTAGGACATAGGTTAATATCAAGTTTTTTTCTTAAAATGGATCTAACAATCATCCCCATAAATATTAACACTGTGGAACAGCGTGTCATATGGAACGCCCTGTATATTTCACCGGAAATCATCTATTCGAAACGATATTTGAAATTGGATAAGATTTTATTAAAAGAAAATTGTCGTTTTTTCCGTTTAGATTTGAAATTAAAGGTTGAATGAAATAATAGTGCATAGATAGAAATACAGGATATCAATATTTAAGTAAAAAACTAAACTATTACTTTCAGACATACATTTTGCAACTGTACCTACTACTCGTATTAATGTCACATTATTAATGAAAAGCACAATATTAAATACTTAAAAATTTTTGTTAATAGAATTATTTATGTATGTAAAATTGTGTTATTTAAATCGCCCTTTTACTGAAATAATAAGTTATTTAGGGATTTTACGAGTCAAATATGAATAATATGAAATATAATAAACATGAAGATGATGTCAAATAAAAATAATAAAACTTCAATTCCTTAAATTGTTCATTTTAAATGATTTTTTATGCAATTCAGTAGTAAGTGGTCTAGTGGAAAAGTTTGATATAAATCCAATTAAAATCGATTAAAACAATATTCACTTAAATACCTACATAATCATCCAAAAGAACAGGTATTTTAATCATTTTACAACTTATTTTAATGTACACAACTCTATTACAATAAGTTTAAAATGAAAAAGTTCCTAAATGACGCGATCGTTGTCGAATAGTAATTAATTATCGTAAGAAAAGTTTTTTTAATCTGAAAAAGACGGAGTTATAAATTATGTCCACCTGCCGTTACATAAAAATGCGTACTTTCCATAAATTATATTTCCAGTCAAATTTTTTATCAGTTTATCGGACTCGACTGCGTCATATACACCTCTGGGGTCGAGTGGAACTGGACCACTGAATAAATAACATGCCCATTAAAACCGGCCGTCATTTTGCCCGAAAAAATTCATTCATCGCCATCACCATCCGCAGAAGTGGCCAAACCAAAGTCAAGGTCTCCTACCAAAAAGTGAAAATCGTCGCTTGACCAACAACCAACTCGGCAAGCCAGTTTCGCAAAATACATTCGACAATAAAGTCGTCCGATCAGTTCGTGTGGAAACGTCGAGTCCAAGTTGAAACTTGTTTTTTTTTTTCAAACGCGAACATGAAACAACGTTTCTACAAGTGAAATCTGTTCGGTGGTCAAGTGATTATTTTCACTATAATTTGTGCCCGTTTTCTCTCGGCTCCTCGGTTACACTTTGGTAAGTTTCGAAGACACGAAACAGTTTTAGAAAGAGGTCTACTTATTCGATAAACATTAGACTTTTGTAGTTTCCACGACAAAAGAAACTCATGTTTTTGATCAATTACATACACAAACCATTTAAAAATGTCAACGTATTTAACTTTGTTGGAAATAATCATAAGTTTTATTGAAGTTGTTTCGATAACTAATTGTTATAGAGGGCAGAGTGCTTCTTGTTTGTTGATAACAATGAATTAATGCGATTTTAAAATTTAGTTCAAACTACACATTTCAAAAAACTAATATCAATAGAATACGCCAGAATTTTCAAAGGTTGTTTATGTCTACATTTTTTCAAATATACAATACAAATGCCAATTTGGTATGTAATAATTGAATAAAACAGAACAACAGGTGTTTATTTGATAGCTCAGAAAATATCCTTGATTTACTTTGATTGAAACTAAGAATCCTTTGGAAGAAGCCGATAATAATATACAAATATAACCTTCGGACCTTTGTTATTTTATTATCTGTAAGAAAAAACACTTAAATGAATAAAAATGTTCGTATAAAATTTTCATTTATAACCTATACTGGCTAATAAACAAAAATTGGAACAAACAAGCATTTGAAACCAAATAACAGGTATGACAGGAAAGATGCTTCATTGATTTGAATGATCTATGTAAATAAGGGGTTCCAAATATTATCAACAATATACGTTGTTTATAATTTACGATTTAAGATATATAGTCTACTAGTAGGAAAATCAATTTTTAATAGTCGAAATGTTAACAATTTAGGTAATGATGAGGAAGCAGCAATGGAAAATTTAATTACGTCGTACAATCCACTAATAGATTTACTACAAAATAAAGGACGGTCGAAAGAAGTGTCATTTAAATACAATTACCTTGTGCCTGTATAAATAACAACAGATCGTCTGCTCAATTTATTATAATGTGTTACCCAGTAATCAATTTATAATTAATTTTTTAATACAGACAACATATCACTTCAAGGAAAATGTACCAATAAATTATAACTTACGAAAACGAACCATTAAATAATAAACCTATTACACTTTTTCAAAAATTGCCCAAACCTTTCGCATGAAATAATTAAGTAAGAAATAATTTCCTACGCATTAACAGTAAAGTGGATTAAATAAACAATTACGATACAACAATTTACCGCCGCGGGGAATTTTGCCATTACGAAATGGCGAATTAGATTCCTGCAAATATTTTGGGAAAGGCATTTCGAACGGTGTCGTACTGAATTCTTGGAATTTTCGAATTGTCGGTACGACCAAGTTTGCGTTTTGCAGGATGCTTATCTAAAGAGAGAAAGTTGCACAGATGTCAGAGCGTTGCGTAAAAATCCTGTAAGCCGTATTATGATTACCGAGCGTGCATTCGCGATGATCACAGCAGTTTTCAATACAATCGATCACTGATATTTTGTCCGATACAATCAGTCGATTATAACAGGTATTTGATAATAAGCTATTTAACCTGTTACCTATACTTACTATTTATTAACGCTTATACTAACTGTATTAAGGATGTACTTTCTAATATATTGTGTGAATATTGGTAAATAGAAGAATTAGCCAACGTCTTCGTAGCTACCTAATAAAGTAAAGTTAATGGATTGAACAAAATTATAAATGGTAAATATTGCAGTAATCTCGAAATTAATATGTATTTCAACTACTTATATGACACGATTCTTTACTCCTCAATGATTTTAGAAAACTTCTGAGGATATTCGAATAATTTTATGAAATGAAGGAAACATAAAAAGTGCTTGCAAAAAATGGTAATGATGAATTAGAACTTTCTACGTTTAAGAAGGATTCATTAATAACTGTTTCAGTAATAACTGAAAAGCGTAATTTAATGTAGAGAACGGGTTAAATATTTAATATTGAAGTGAAGTGGGTAATTAGTAAATAAGTACTTTAAGCAAGCATGAAAGTGGGACAGAAAGAACCTAAGTGAATAAGAATTGAACCTTTTTTATTAGCGATCAAAATGTGAATACAATACATTCAGTCGTATGTTACAATGAACTACTTACCTTCTACCCTCAATAAGGCCCTAATTGGTCATTAAATTAAAGTGTTTACATTCAGCTAATGACCTAGAAAATATAAATTTAATTAAAAACTAATTAAATAAGTGAGTGTAAACACATTTTCCCTATCACGCTTGAAGGATGCGCTAAATTTCGCATTTTCTACTGTCGCTGGAAATCATTACCTGCACTAATATTGCTCTTTAATTTACAATAAAATAGATATAATAAATTATTAACTCGACCTTGATAGTAAAATGTAGGAAAATTAATTTGTAAAATCCTATTGTAATAGGTAATAGGTATGCAGTTGGATGTGGTTATTGATCTTCTCACGTATTGGTTATAGGGTTCAAAGAACTTGTTTTCTATAAAAGTGTAGGCAAGTTGCTCTCTTCCTGTTTTATTTTAACACCGGTTCAAACACATAACAATTATTGTAAAAATAATACTTTGTATTACAACTGTTGTGGTTTCATTATTAATAATTATAAAATAAACAAATATCTCCTGAAAGTAATCAATTTATTTAAAACAAGTATTTTTTCATGTGTGTAGTTCGATTAATGACTGTGGTTAAAATTTTATTCGGCGCAATAATTTGAATATTATTTATCAAGCCAAGTTTAAAAGCGTCAACTATTGATTATTATTAGCTGTAACAAACAAAGCACCATCATAATTACCTCAAAAAACGATTGACGTCAAAGTTTTCTTAAATTTTTTTACCCATGCATCATTATGTAATAAACATAAAACATTCGACGAAGATAATTAATTACTGACGGGTTTATTAACGACATCAGTTTAACTTTTTAGTACCTATCCATGCAGGTTTTGCTCAATTTTAATAGCATTTTAGTGAGTATTTGAAGTACTACTACACATTTATGATATTTTTCCTATATTCATTCGGGAAAAAACCAGTATGAGGTGTAAATTTTATAATTGAGCATTAAATTCTCTTTTAATATTTACGCTTATATGGATTACAAAGTGGCAATAATTACTAAAAAGTTTAAAGAGCATAAACCATTAATTTGTTTCTCGCACAATATAGGTACCTACAGTGGAATTAAATAATACATGAATGAGGACTATAAAATTATATGCATAATACAAGGTGTAGTAATTTTTTACATATTAATGCTAAAAGCTTCTTGTAAAGAATGATAGTGTACTTAATGAAGAATCACTCTGTATTAACTCTATAAAAATTAAATATACTGGACTTTATTCTAAGTATCAAAATTGTATACAAATCGCTTGATTTTGACTACTATAATTTTGCTTTGATTATTAAATTGCTTAATTTTTCACCTTTTACCATAAAATGTAGTATTTACAAAATGCAACACCTCTAACTATATAATTTTTCTATCGTTAAAATATCATTAAAGATAACAAAGGAATCGTCAGAATTGCGTTTACTTATATTATTGTCAAAGTCCAAATTGTAAACACCAAAATGAATTAATCATAGTAATTTTAACGTCCTGTGATGCAAATAAATACATCACAGTTGCATCGATCTCAGAGACGTACTGTAAAATTTTTACACACACGTTCATATTCCGAAGACGCAATTCTTTTAAATATTTGCAATTAATTGATATACCAATTAATACATACTTACGAGATTTCTCGCCAAATCGATGGAAATTTGAATTAATTGCGGTTAATTTTTATGATAGGTACATATCATGGCACAGTCAAACAATAATCATTTGATCAGTAATAAGAGAACACGAGTTAATTGTTTTTCCAAACACAATTATTATTTAAAGCTATTGTGAAATTTAAATAAACGACGTGGCGACGATTATTTGGTTTTTTACAACGAAATATGTTAATTTCGTAAAACGATAAAACAGGATTGAAAAAAAGTTTATTTATTTTGCAGACGATGCCACCCGGAATTATAGCCTTAAGAGTGTTATTCTGGATGGCCATAAAATCGGTCAACGTTCTCTATCTACCGGTGGTAATTAGAAGAGTTTTTAGAAAATCAAGATCATGTCCGACCATTAAAAACGAAATTCTCCTCCTCTCCGCCACCGAGCTAGCCGAACAAATCAGAAACCGAAAGGTAAACCAACAAGCAATAAATTTTATATTATCCAATTAACCTTTCAAATTCGTTTGCTTCTAAATAATCAATTAAAATTAAAAAAAAAATAATTGTGATATGAATTTCTCGAAACTTTAGGTATCCTGTGAAAGCGTCGTGAAAGCCTACATAACTCGAATCCAAGAAGTCAACCCCGTCATAAATGCTGTCATAGAGAACAGATTCCAAGAGGCTTTAGAAGATGCCAGGAAAGTAGATCAGTTATTATCGAACAGTAGTACTAACATACAAGAAATTAAAGAAAAACAACCTTTGTTAGGTACGTACCAATTTTTAAAATTCATAATACTTACAATTAAACTTTTTAATAACGTTTTAGGTGTTCCTATTTCCGTTAAAGGAAGTATAGAAGTGGCCAAGATGAAGAGCACCTCTGGAATGGTAACCAGGGCGAATGTAATTGCAGAGCAAGACGCCGTCACCGTGAGATACGCGAGAGAAGCCGGTGCTATTCCCCTGGTCACTTCCAACATACCCGAGTTGTGTTTGAACTGGGAATCAACGAACAAACTAGTAGGAACGACCAAAAATCCTCACGACACGTCTAGAACGTGCGGAGGTTCGTCAGGAGGTGAGGTACGAATTTCACCATTTACATAATTTTTAAGTTGCTATCTTCAAAATGTTTGTTGTTTTCAGGCTAGTCTTTTGGCCACCGCTGGTTCTTTGATCGGCATTGGTTCGGACGTTGCGGGTTCTTTGAGACTCCCCGCGCATTTCTGCGGCATTTGGGGCCACAAGCCAACACCGGGGACAGTGTCCAGCGTCGGGCATTACCCTAGTTGCAAGCACGAGGACGTCTGGAAAGCCGCTTTTACTCTGGGCCCCATGGCCAGGTACGCGTCCGATTTGAGGCTTCTGCTGCAGGTTATATGCGAGCCCAATTTCAGAAGTAAACTGCGTTTATTCGAACCGGTAGGTTGTTTGAATTTATTTACCTAATAACGTACTCTCAGCTAACGAAATTTGTTATTTAGGTGGACGTTAAAGAACTTAGAGTGTTCTATATGGAAGATATCCAATCGTCTCTTACTGGGACTGTGAACGAGGAATGTTTGGGCGCCTTGTATTCCGTCATCGAGCATTTCGATCAAATTTGCCAAATTAGTACCGAAAAGGTTTGTACCCACCACCCCTAAAACTAGATAATTAATTTGTTCTTTACTATCCTGTTCATCTGTCTTTAATACTGCTACCTTTAGGTTTTTGATTTGGTGTATTAATGTATCCTTCCTTAGTCCAACTGTCTTCTTCCTTGATAAATAATAATTAAGAAACTTGTCTATTTGCAGGTGGACCTACCTCTGATGAAACACGCTCCAGAGTTATCCACAGTGTCTCTATTAGACATAGACGACGTGGACAACCTCTTCAAAGGCAGAGGCGAGGGATCCATAACCGAGCTCTTCAGATACATGACGTTCCGATCGAAATCCGTGCTAACGGCGATTCTGTACGGAGTGTTGAGGAAGCTTTCCACGCACCTGCCCAGATCGACCACGGAGTACTGCGTCAAGAAGCTGGAGGAGCTGAAATCGGATTTCGTCAAGCTGCTGGGCAAAGACGGAGTGTTCTTGATACCGTCGTTCACGGCGGAGGCGCATTATCACGGCGATATCTATCGAAAGGTGTTCGATTCGTCGTATTTGTCCATTTTCAATTCGTTGGGTCTGCCTGTTACTAATTGCCCTGTTAGGTTCACTAAAACTGGACTACCTGTAGGAATACAAGTAAGTATTTGTGGTCTCGGCTGGTTCTTATGTGCTAGTTTAGAAGGATAAATTTCTTATTGGTTTTGTTTTTTTTTAAGGTTGTTGCGGCTCCTTATTGTGATAGGCTGACGCTGGCAGTGGCAGCGGAAATCGAACGGGAATTCGGTGGTTGGCAACCACCTCGTAAATCGTAATTTTTTTTAGTACCACATCCGTACATATGCTGAATAACTTTTTTATTACGAGTTTTTATTATGTATTAAGATGTTGTTCTCTAGATTGTAACTTATTTGTTTCTACATTCGAATCTATTTTTACGCATGGATATCTGTGATCTTGGTTATTTTTAATATTCTTAACGTTATATGTTACAATAATATTGTTTTCAGTATTTTTATGTTTACATCAGAAATTTAATAAACAATGAATTTTTAATTGTTGGTTTCGATATCTTAATATCAACGTAAAGAATAAAAATAAAGATTTATAGAATACGGAAAAATAGTGTGTAAAAGAATGCAAATTAATATGCGAAAATAAAATTACATATTACTACAAAGCAAAACACATCTAAAATAATTATAATATTATAATTACTCAAAAAAGGATAGGCAAACTATAAAAAGATTAACAATAAATTGAAAATATAAAAGAAGAGAGTACTTCAAGTGAACGAATGTTCATCCAATCCTAATCCTACAATTTAACCTTCATATAGGTAGGTACTCATATTCTCCGAATTAAATATTTTATTATTAATAAATGGATTTTATGAGCACCAAAATATGTTAAATATAATGACTTATAAAAAACAAATACAATTATTTTTATGTAAATAAAACGATTTTTATAAAATACTATAAGGTTGTTTCCGATATTCCGCGAGCTATTTCATGAAAACAGTGAAAACTTGGCATACAGAATAGCATACGTACCCTCTGTATAATTTAATTGAAGGAACATTGTCATCAATTATTTTTAAATCCGACGTAAAAAAAATTCAAATAGCTATATACTAAATTGCGTGGGTAATAAGTAGTTACAATGCGATCAACTTCAACGCCCATGATATAAATTGGTAAGTACCTACCTAGTATGCCTAGTATAAATACCTATTATTTGCTTATTTGCATTACTTTTATATTCAGGATTTAAATATTTAAGGATTTTACCTAATAATACCTAAAGCATGATTTGTTAGAATTGCAAATATTGTAAAGGAAATAATTAGGATACATTATCAAAATATTTACAACAATTACCTACAATTTATTAATAGGTAGCTACTAGTTGTCTCTATCTAGCATTGTATTATACTTGAATACATTTAAATAATAGCAGAATTCCCCACGTTTATAAAAAAGGGAACAAAAGATCATGGTCACCGACCCGTAGGCCGATTAAATTAACTACTCAAAATTGCTTCTAATTGTTATTGCATGTTCCTGGTATAGTTAAACATGATATGAGATATTCATTTGCATTATTATTTAATATAGGTTAAATTTATCTACTTAAAAATTTGCACATTTTAGTTAAAAAAGCGCATTCTATGCAAATTGTTTCTTAAGTACCTGCAAAAGATGCAAGAAGGAAAAATAGGAGGAATTTTCATATACAAAACCTCCATACCAAGTTTTAATTGGTCCTTAAGATGAGTGATAAAAATATATCACTTAAATTCTGAAATAAATATATTGCGGTCCCCACCTCTTCTTCCAAAATTATTTTTTATTGCCTATAATCTTATTTATAACTTTTTCAGACAAATTTTGGCGACCTTGCGGTTAACAATTCCCACAACGAGTATCATACAACAGATAATTTGTAAAAGTGAATTAATTGCTGATACTTTCGCATTAATAACAAAAAATTGGCGAAGGCCTGGGCGCAGTCGAACGGTGGTTCCGAGTACATAAAGTTGAGTGAGTGCTGGATAAAAATAAGGCCTCCAAAATGATCCTGTCACGTTATCACATGGAAACTGTATTTTATATAATGCTATTTGTGGTAAAAATTTCATCGAAATTGCTTGGTCCTGTCATCCGATTCGCGGCGAAAGGAAAGAAACAAGTATTACCACCGATAGCGAATGATATTATCAAAATTAGCGCGACTGATTTAGCAGAAAAAATTAGAAAAAGAGAGGTACTCGTATATCTAATTTCAAGCTTTTTATGGATTGCTAAACTTGCTTGCTGTTATTGCCACTTGCAGATTTCTACTCTCCAAATATGTAAAGCGTACATAGCCAGAATAAGCGAAGTAAATCCATTTTTGAACGCTATTACCGAAGAAAGGTTCTACGACGCCTTGAAAGAAGCCCAAGAAATCGATGATTTCTTGTCCACAACTAAGATGACTAGCGAGCAATTAGCAGAAACGAAACCACTCCTTGGGATACCCATAACAGTAAAGGAAAGCTGCAGTGTAAAGGGTAAACGCTCCGTAGTAGTATTCTTAATGGTATAAAATATCAGGGTGGTTTAGGCATGGAATTATCCGTGGGCAACCTCGCCTTATCGGGAACGAAGGCTAGTGAAGATGGAGCAGCCGTGGCTAGATTAAGGTCCAAAGGAGCCATCCCTTTACTCGTCTCCACAACGCCGGAATTTTGCTTCTCCACCGTGAGCGAAAACAAAACTCGAGGCAAGACGAATAATCCATACGATACTACTTGTACTACAGGAGGTTCTTCTAGTGGAGAGGTAATCAACATTGTAATCGATTTTAATAATATACATATCTTTTTCTCTCTTTCCTGATCCATCCCTGGACGTGGGAATCTTTGGAGTACTTCTAGAGTTGTGGTATCTGAAAGTACCTCATTCCTGCATAAATTTTATTAATTCACCATGAAATTCGCTAAATAATTTAGTTTTAAAATGACAAAATTTCAGGGCGCATTGGTCGGTTCTGGAGCATCAATCGTAGGCATTGGATCCGATTTAGGAGGTTCCGTTCGCATTCCTGCGGGATTGTGCGGTGTATTTGGACACAAAGCTACAGGAGGTTAAATTACTAATTTACACTGTAATGAAAATACATTCCACTGGTCCTTTTTAGGAGTTGCAAGTAGCGATGGACATTTTCCTGCAACCGCAGAAGAAACAAAGTATTTCAGCGCTATCGGGCCCCTAGTGAGGTATGCTAAAGATTTAAAGTTGGTTATGAACGCTTTGGTTGAACCTCAACACGTGTCAAAGCTAAAGTTAAATCAGCAGGTAACTAGCTACACTTAATTGGACAATACTGTTCATTTTTTTGTCGTTATTTAGGTAGATTTAAATGATATTGAAATTGCCATTATGGAAGACATGAACCATTCATCGTATCCCGAAACCGATCCAGAAATTAAAGCGGCTTTACAAAAAGCAGCGATGTATTTGCAAAAGAAATTCGGCTCGAAAATAGTAAACGACAAAATCGAAGGCCTCACTGAAGTAACAAACATCGCAAGTTACACCATAATTGCCAGTGAAAAGGGCGAAGAAGCCTTAGTAAGTGGACGAAATAATCAAGTAGATATATCCTAGACAGACACTTAAAATTTCAGAACCATCCAGCTCCATTGTGGGAGTTCATTAAAGGCCTCTTCGGCTCGTCGGATTTCTCCACACCGTTCGCTTGCACCTTGTTCCAGACCAGAGTTCTGGCGCTGCTGCTCGACTACAAGCCTAACGAGCTGATCGCCGTTCGTGAGAAAATTTGGGTAAGCGATTGCTCGACAAACCGCCCTTGTTTTAACTAAACTGTCGTTGCTCGCAGAAATTTTTCGGCAACAACAGGATCCTACTGATTCCCACGTCGTTTTCGTCGGCGAAAAAGCACGAGGAATATTTATTTAGTTCGCTGGATATCGCTTATACCGTGTTTGCAAATAGTTGCGGGTTACCTGCCACTACCGTACCCTGCGGATTGAATAAAAAGAAAATGCCGTTCGGTATTCAGGTAAAAAAACTTAAGTTACAAAATTAATTAAACTAGTTTACAAGGTTTTGTGCAAAGAACTTGGGATAACGGGAGTGATGTATTTTTGGTTAATGAACAAAAATTTGTCCAACAATAGTTTCCTAGCACACCAATTAGAATTGTCTGGAACCATTTAGAATGCTCCAGAATCATTTAAAACTATTTAGAACAAAGTATAACGCTCCACAAACATTTAGAACGCTCTAGAATAATTCAGAACTGTTTAGAGCAATTTAGTGCGCACCAGAATCATTAATAACTGCCTAAAACCATTTAGAACGTTCCAGAACCATTTAGAGCCATTTAGAACGCTCCAGAATCATTTAGAACTGTCTTTTACAGGTCATCGCAGGACCGTACCAAGACAGGATCTGTCTCGCAGTGGCCGAAGAATTAGAAAAATGCTTCGGGGGTTGGACACCCCCTTCTAAATACATGTAAGCTAACATTGTAAAATAACTTAAATGAAAAACTTAATCCGGAAGCTTCAGAGGTATTAAGTATTCCTATTATATTAGTTTTAATCTTAAAATAAACGTGAAAATTTGTCTCGAAAAACACATTAAAACGATAATAATCAAATTAACATAGCGTTTATCCATCCAGTCTATACAATGAATTAATTTACAAGAAACGAATAAGTTAAATAACTATTGTCCGACATAAACTCAAGTTGAAATTTTTGAAAAGCGCATCGCAAAAAGACGGAATTAAACTGAATCATTCGATTTTGAATGGCGCCAGTAAATATCAAGCCGGTAATTGTATCATCAAACTGGCTGATGCAGTCAGTTACAATCATTCCAGAATAATAGTTCAGTCATTTAACAATATTACTCATACATATAGAGGTGTTCGTTAGACTATCAATTCTTGAATTTTCACCATATTCTCGCCGTTTTGTGATGCACTTTCGGGTGATTTTTTTAAATAGAATAAACTCGAAAACAAATTATTTGCTATCACAATTTTTGTGTAAATAAAAACGCAAATACAAAGCAGTAATTATTACGGCACGGTCGAGAATGACATGATTTTTTCACAGTTGATAAAGCTATTATAATCATATTCTATCGTAATATCGATGTTGCGAACAATAATTGGAATTATAAGCATCTACATCTTATGATATTAAAGTAGGTATAGATTATTAACAGATATATTAGTCTTTATAAGGTGTCGTGTTATTATCATCATGTTAAAATCGAATCCGATTGTGTTTTAATTGGACAAACAGGTAATCGCTTATCAAAACTACGATTTCAAGATATATATCCAAACAATAAATTTTTGATAAAAAAAGAGTAAATTAAGCAAAAATTCAAACGTGATTCGCGAAAAACCTCAAAAACGATTTCTAAATCAAAAATACTGCAAGAAATCCTCGAAATATTAATCTAATTAACACTTCAGCAAATGATCAAATGCCTTCTAACTTTTTACCAACATTATAAAGTAGAAAAACGTTTCAATCTACTCCTTTACGAATACGCCATCCTCGGTAAAAGTGCCATAAGGAATAGATGTAATTAAATAGTACTTTTATATTATACATAATTTTAAAGCAAGCGTTTACCTATATTAAGAGTAGTTTTCACATTTTTTTAGATCTGCGTTATTCTGGAATTTGACACATTTTTTTACAACAAATGGCAGCCCGTAATAAATGCTCGAATTTCAGATTCTTTAATGTAAATAAAAATTAACTCGACCTTGTTAATGTCACTAAATAAATAAGATGCATCGAAATTATAACTTTTTTTAAATTAAATGCTTCATATAAATCAGTCGTTTACAAGTTTGTATGCACTATAAGATAATCAAAAATATTCACAACCTGAGCGAGCAATAATCAGCTAGGCTGGCACTTCTAAATTGAATTTCCTTCGTATATTATAATCATTATAATACCAAAATAACGCAGTTAATCTTTTTTTGAATAAATTTATTATTATTATGAGAGTAATTCTAAAACGTAGAAATTACATCGTTGAGTCACTCTGTGATCTCGACCTCGTCCTCATGCCGGAGTTTTCGAATGAGCCTGAACTGGAACTATTTGAAGAACTACTAGATTGCGAATTGAAGAGGCTTCGCAGGATGTTATACGGGATGTCCACTGAAAACAAAGAAATATTTTACATTAAATTATTAATAATATTCTCACGAATAAGTATAATGGTCGACGGACCTATAGCTCACACCAAAATCTCGCTCCTTTACTATCTATATGAGTGGAGGGATGTACTAGAAAAGGAACGAGAATTCAGGGTGAGCGATAGGTCCACCTGATCATCATACAATCTGATCTATAAATAAAGGTAAGTTGCAATTACTCGATATTCTTATCAATGCTTATAAATAATAAATTCATTTCTATAGATACTAAATTACAAGGCTAATTATACCTATCATATTAGTTAAATGAAATTTATAAAAATCTGTATGTCAACACAATATCAAACGTTTTTCTTAAGCACACCTGAGACATTTACATAAAAAGTTAATCAAATAATTAATTACAAATAAGACAACAGGGGAAAAGTCACTTTACCTTATTGATTTGCAAATGCAAACAACAGTACTTTGAGGAAGCGAGGAAACATAACTTTCTAATATATCTCTGAAATTAGGAAAAAAAGATGCAACTTAATCGAGCAGAATTTGCCCATTTCTATAGATTTTTTTTAAACGTAAAGCTAGTGCAAACTTACTATAGTCCAAAGTTGCATTGCTCTTGTATTTAGGATCGTAGCAATATCATTACATATTAAAAATGACCTTTTAATCACAAGAACTATGCTACTTTGACCCGTAAGTACCAGTACAATTAAATAAACTTGACACTATACCAAGACCAAAAAATGAAGGAATTGCTTTAAGGCATATGCATAAAAAGAAGTGAAGGAAGAGAGGTTTTGCTTCGAGTACCCTGCTATTGCTTTAAAACCAAAGATTTAAAACCTTTTTCTCTTACTCTTTGTTTTGTCCTTTTACTTCAAAGTAAACGCTTCATTTTTATGAATATGGACTAATGTGTGAATATAGTAACAAGATTATTTCTTCCACCATCGAAGTGCGTATCTTACAATCGTACCTGCATTATCAGTATTTCCACTTGAATCTTGATTATTGTCACTATTCCTTTGTTCATTACTGCCTAAATTCTGTCTACAAATAGGACAAGTTCCGTGTAGTTCTAGCCAAGGGCGTATGCACGGTTCGTGATAGATGTGCAAACATGGCAACTGGCGAACGTTCTCTCTCGATTGAAAATCTTCCCAGCATACAGAACACTGCAATTTCGCTGAAACTTGTTCATCGGTCACTTCGACCACAGGAAGGGCGTCTATTATCTCTTTCGATACAGGAGGTGGTCCTTGAATAAATAAAATTATCAATTTAAAGAAAAGATAATATATCAAACTAAATTAAAAAAATAAAATTACTTAAAAATAATCTACACACACATTTTTTTCTTACGCAATCACACTATTGTTAATTGTATTAAAAATTCACAATTGTTTACTACAAAATTAAATAGATAAAAAGGATTGATAATAAAGCCAATATCCTGATACAAACATACCCAAATGCGCTAATAAACAATAACAATTTCTCACCTGTACTTTCCATTTGATTCAATAATTGTGTTACGATAGCATCTAATCCTTCCCTGCCCCATGCATAATCGCCGGGATTGCCTAAAAACAGCTGCATATTACCGGTGGTACCCCAATTAACACCCACTCCAAGGTTAAGGATGAAGTCTTGTATTATATTTTCAAACGGAATATGCTGGTGTTGCCTCAAATTAGCAGATGCTATTCTCGTGAGAGTTCTGAAAAAACGTACATCGATTTTAATCAAATATCGTTTCTAGAACAATTTACTTCCCATAAGAATACCCAAATTAATTTTTATAACATACATACAGTATACACATCGATCGAATGATATAATAAAATATCTACATGTAATGCTACTCAGTCGTTGCGAAATAGTATTCGATAAATGTTGCTGGAATTGGTGATTTATTTGCAATCAAATATTAATTTGCTTATTGATTACATGGTTCAATATTTAATTTAAAATATGTGTTTACAGTGAAAACTAAAAATTGTTTTGATTTCAAACTAAATAATCTACTTGTACGTGTGAAATTTCTAGAATTCCAGCAACTTTAAATAGCTAACAATTTTTTTTGTGAAATGCCTTTTGTTTTTGTAACGTTTACAATACACAAATAACTAAACATTTAACATGTATGAATAATTAGGAGTATTAGAAAAATGACCTGAACGAATAAATTAACTTATTAGGTTAAAAAAGTTAAAACAATTCAACCCTGGTAATGTCCATGCAAACATTTATAATGAATCTTTCAGACCTGGGTCTACCTATCCTGGCACGATTAGCGTACCTTCTCCCATTGCCGGAGCTCACCATCGGGTGACCTCCTTCGGACCTCGTCCTCGTTCTGCGCTCCTCCATTAAGTGCAAAGGTAAATTACTCATCAGATCATGCATCTTAAAACGAAACAATCTGTATTACAATACGCGCAATTATCGTTATTACATGTAACAACTCACAATTTGGTCCGTTCCCTCCGAATCCTCTACGTCGATCATCTCGTAGTTATCGTAGTCTGTGTTATCGGGGGTGTCCTGGAGTTCTTCGATAAAGCCATCGGAGCAATGGGGGCACGTGAAATTCTACGGTGAAATTAATAATGAGAACTAAACGGTGACAACTACCTTCATGCGCTATTTACCGCTGATGCATTCGTAAAATAATTATTACACCTATGACAGTAAAACTTTTGGGTCGGTCTGTCTTCTACTGCGGCCTCTGCCATCGCAAATTTTATTTATATTAATGAGACTACTAATTTAAAATGAAATTATGAAAACACTGCCCGAGAAACGACGTCGACCACCATATTTTTTAGCATAGAACAGCAGAGCGCTAACAAGAAGAAAAGCACATAAAAAAATGAATCGTCCTGTGATTGGTCAAATTGTCTTTTATCTTTTTTTATTATACGCCATTTTAATATCTTTCATCTCTACATTCGCGGAACTACTTTTGACGCATTTATAAGTCATACGTCAATTTAAAAAATAAAAAGAAGAAGAGGCGGAGGATTCAAAAATAACAAATATTTTCACTTTATTAATGCGATAAAAACTCTCAGTTTGTACATGAAATTAGGTTTTCACTCATTCCATATTATTTTTAAGAGTTTAAACTAGACTTATTGGTATCTAAAACTTGCCTTACGTTAATATTAATCCTAGAATGCTCTATATAATTACTAAATAATGACCAATCAGACTTTTTAATACTTATAAAATCATTGCTTAAATTAGAATATTCTTCGTTGTTCCATATATCAATATCTTCTTTTATTATACGAGGCACTCCATGATAACATAATCTAGATTCCTTGCTCATAACTACAACGTCTCCGCTACGTAGAAACATGGAAATTGGCTTCTCTTCGATGGTTCTACCTCCTAATAAAAATATGGCAGTTTGTCCGAAACTGAACGAAAATAGAGGAGCCTCTAAGTTCTGTTCAGAATGATCCGTGTGTCCAGATAGAGTTGAATCCAAATGATAAAAATTCACTATCGATGCTTCAGCTGCGAATTGTGCAAAGCCTAATTTGTGAGCTACATATTCACACATTTGCTTCAAGTCTTTTGGAAATTCGCTCTTGTTGCTTTCTGAATAGACTTTAGTGTCCCAATTATGGTGATAACCGAGAGTTGCCCATCTCAATTTCTCCTGTATTTTCTTATCAATTTGTGCTACATCCCACCAATCTTTACCCTCTGGTATGATGTTTAAATTATCTATATTTAACTGATGTGGCTTTTTCGTGTATTCTATTAAACACTGTTTTATCCAGTACCTTTGACCGTCCGAAGTAAAAGGATTTCTAATGTAAATCAAACCAGGCTTGGAATTTATCTCGAAAATTTCCCATTCCTCGGGTTTTTTCAATCCAAAATTTAAAGCAGTTTCTTCTATTTTATTGAGTTGTTTTATAACACCTTTCTCTAATAACTCCGATGATTTTTCAAAATCCAAAACATGTGTTAAATTAGGATGTGGATTTTTTGATTTGTAGTATTTGAAATCTTGTTTAAACATAATTTAGAAATTGAAATAAACTGAAAAAGCTGCACTAAAAAGTTATCTTTCTTCAATTTGTAAAAATAATCTTATTTATTTAAAATAGCTCAAAAACTTCAAAAAGTCAAAAAGGAAGAATTAATTTGACTTTGACAGTGACAGTGATAACAAACTTCTTCTTTCGTATATAGGCAGCAGCTTTTCGGTTATTCTGCAAGTTCTTGAAATATGTATTGAGGTTGACGTTTATAAATCAACCTGTCAAAGTAAATGTCAAGATCGTCGAGTCTGTTTAGAATTCTTAAAGGAAACTGAAAAAAAACATTTTGGGAAAGCATTAGTTAATTAGAGAATTTCTCATGCTTGTTTTTCTTTGAACGAGTTTGTTTGAGAAAAACTCTAATTATGAATGCTTTTCAGTTATGTCAGAACACCGACGATTTGGTGCCGTTTTATCTTCCACAACAGCTCTACCTGAAGCCAATAGCTCGAATAAATATGTCAATACAACTGCCGAACGTGAAGAAGCTGGGAAAAAGCATATCCCATTGGGAGATTATGGATAAAATCAAGCTTTTAATACGCCCGGACGAATTTACCATTTTGAAAGTTACAAAAACTACAGTCGAGTTCATTTGCTTCGAGGGCGAAGTGGAGACCAAGGATAAAGTAGAAAGAGTACTTTCGAAAGTCAACAACAAAATGATCAAATTAAAAGACTTCAGTGATTTAATGAGAGTTAAAGCGGGCGAGTGGAAATCGGATTTCCCCCATCGTAGAATTTGGGATGATTTTTTTTCATCGGCTAAAGATATGGATGAAATGATACCCGGTCAGCGACCTGACACGATTCATATCACGAATTTACCTTCTAAATGGTTCGTACCCTATCATCTTTCCGGAGAAGATGATGTACTACCTTCGGAAAAACTATTTTATAGAGCATTCGAGAAATTCGGATCCATCAGATATGTAGATATTCCCATTTGTGATCCATACAGGAAGAAAATGAAAGAACAAATATCCGGATTACGTACAACGTCTTTCGATAGAACGGAGTTTTTCGAAGGGTACGTTCAATTCAAAGATTACATGGGATTTACAAAAACAATGGACGCCCTTAGAAACATGAAACTAGTGCACAAAGAAGACGATTCTGCAATTGAAGTTAGCATTAAAGTAGATTTTGACAAAACGAAGCATTTGAGTGATGCTTCCATAAGAAGAAGAGAAATAGTCCGCGATAGACTTGTTAAGAAGAATAAGGAAAAGGAAGCTAAAGATAAAGCAGTATTGGAGGAAAAGAAAAAGAAAGAGCAGCAACAAAGGTGGTTTTATATGATAGTCACCCTTATATTTATTATTCTTATCGTAGCTATATTAGTATATGTCACTAGAATTATCATTATTCTCGAATAAAGTACGTATTTAAATACTTGTAAATATTTTTCAGACAACAGGAGTTAGATTTGAAGGAACAAAAGAAGATAAGAAGAAAATTAAGGGAAGAAAAACGGAAAGCCAAAATACTAGAAAAACTAGAGATTACAGGCAGCGATGAAATCAACGAGAAAATCGCGAAAGAGGAGAAGAAGTTGTTGAGAGTTCAAAGAAAATTGGAGGCCATTCGATTAGTCGAGGAATTGTTTAGGCGCATTCAGGCAAGTTTAAACAACTGGAGTTTATTCAATTTAATTCATTTCTCTTTTTCTGTAGGACAAAAACTCGGATCTCGACAACTTCTCGAATCACTCTCGCAACGAATTGAAAAACTTCAAAAATGCCAGCGAGTTGGAAGTGTTGAATCAACGAGAAAAACTTCACGATGCCCTCAAAGGCAGAGTCATGCTCAAAACTATCTTAGCAGATAGCACTAGAACGAAAACTTACTCATCATCTAGTTCTGAAATTTCTTTAGATATGCCAATACATCCAACAGGCTAGTATTGTGTGTTATAATACAACAGGTATTCGTATAATAGCGATTTTTATAGGCGAAAAACCCAGAAGCCCCGTATTGCAGAAATATCCAGAATTGATGTATGAAGCGCCTCCTTGGTTAGGCTACCCACCTTACATTCACCCTGGACAATTGTTTCCAGATTATCATCACATTGGAGCGTTTATACCTAGAGGTAGAGGAGGTTTTCCAAGGTACCCTAATTTTCCTGGACCATCTAGAGGTGTGTATTCTAACCACATCTACCAATTACAACTAAAATATAATCTTAAAATGTTATAGGTGGAGCAAATAGAAGACGTGGAGGGTACAGATATAGAGGAAATAGAAGTGGAAATAATTACAACCAATATAATCCCGAATTAGAAGAGCGGTATCAAAAACATTACAATAAATTCGAAAACGAGCACGATGATAGAAACAAGAGGTCCAGACGCAGGTCGAGGTCCAGGTCTTATTCAAGAAGATCATATTCCAAGTCCAGGTCACGAAGTTGGTCTAAAGCAAGAAAACGATCGAGGAGCAGAAGATCAAGGTCTCGCAGCTATTTATCTAGATCTAGATCGTATTCAAGGTCTAGATCTAGGTCGAGGAACTCTTATAGTAAATCGAATCACAGAGGCAGAAGTCGAACAAAATCTAGAGATAGAAGACGGAGCAGATCTAGGTCACCTTCAAAGCATAAAAGCAGGACTAAAAGCAGATCTAAATCGAAGGATAAAACGAAAGGCAAGCGTTCTGAGCATTTAAAGACTAAGCAAGCACGTAAATCGTCGAAAGAAAATGCTTCCAGGAGCCATTCTAGGGAAAAATCCGTGGATAGTTCTTCATTCATGACGCCAAAACAGCTTTCTGAGAAACGAGCACATTCTAAATCGTGGTCATCTCCAGTAAAGGAAAGAACTGAAAAAGAGAGATCATGGTCCAAATCTCCAGAAAAAAAAGATTAATTTAGATTTTTTTATGTTTATGTATTTTATATTTAAGGATAAAGTGATAAATAATTTACGATACTCTGTTTTTTTCATTTCCTAACAATTTTAACTATATCTTATTATGCAACAAAAAATTATCACATTAGATTAGTATTTACTTAGTTTAACTAAAACGAATTGTTTTGATTAAAACAATTATCAACTGAATGCAAAATTTATAATTTAAATTTGCCGGTAATTGACAGCTATTTGACATATTTATAGGTCTGTTACTATTCAAGTAAAGCAGAAATATTATTTGCAAAAAGAAGAAATATTTTAGAAACTGCTTAGAACGCAAACTCTAAAATGTCACAAATGTCAAACATAAACTGTCAGTTCAGTGCAGTGTGCCAATTGTCAGTAGTCACTAGTCACCATTTATATATGGGCTCGCCCAAATTTACAATTAATTTTTTTAAAAATTATTATTTTAATTTTAATATTGTGTAATTATTTAGTGGTGCTTACATAAGCAAGGCGCTTCAAACAACATTAAATCATGGGTAAGTGCTTATTTTCCTTATATTTCGGAAAATTCCGAAGTTTATATACTAATTTTAGAAATGAACACAGGTACATTGGCCTTCGCCCCTAATTTACTTTTATTAGTTTAAACTTTTGTAGTATTTGAAGTGGAATTTATAATGTGTTACGTACAAGGTAGACGAGTGAATACTTGATTTTAATTAATAGATTATATTTTTATCAAAATTTATTGTCGGCCTCACATCCTATATTTGTTTTAACTTATGAAAATTGCATTTTAATGTTAATTATTATGAAATATTCGAGTTTAACGGGCATTATCAATTTTAGGGAAGACATATTGCCAGTCGTGCAAGAAAAAATGCTCGGGAGAAGTTCTTCGAGTACAAGACAAATATTTTCACATGCAATGCTTCAAATGCAAAGTGTGTCGAAGTTCCTTAGCTAAAGGTGGATTTTTCTCCAAGGACGGGGAATATTATTGTACAAACGATTACCAAAAGAATTTTGGGTCGAAATGCGCTATCTGTAACGAATATGTTGAGGGCGAGGTAATAATTACAGCACAGGTTTAAATAAACTCCTTAACTTAATAATCTTTAAGGTCGTTACTGCGCTAGGAAAGACATACCATCAGAAATGTTTCACGTGTAACAGGTGCAAGCAAAACTTTCCGGCTGGAGAGAAAGTTACCTATACCGGCAAAGAGGTGCTCTGCCCGAAATGTGTTCAAGTACCAGTACCTCAGACTACTTCAAAAAGTAGCCCAACTACAAACAATGCTAACGCCAGCGCCAATGGTAATAATAAATAAATTGTTGCGCGTAACACAAGGAAACCTTAACTGTATTTATTTCAGAATGCGCAGGCTGCAAGGAAGAACTGAAGGAGGGTCAAGCGCTGGTCGCTTTAGATCGCCAATGGCATATTTGGTGCTTCAAGTGCAGTACATGCGGCGTAATATTGCATGGCGAATACATGGGAAGAAACGGAGTACCGTATTGCGAAAGGGATTACCAGAAGCAGTTCGGCGTTAAATGCGCTTACTGCAACAGATTCATCAGCGGTAAAGTTTTACAGGTAAATTAACGCCGCGTTTTTCACAGTAGAAACTACTAAATTCGAATTAAACAGGCTGGCGATAACCATCATTTCCACCCTACTTGTGCTCGTTGCACCAAATGCGGGGACCCGTTCGGAGACGGGGAAGAGATGTACTTGCAAGGCGGTGCTATTTGGCATCCCAGATGCGGCCCTGGACCTACAGAGAACGGGGAGATCCTGAACGGAACTGGCGAAGCAAACGGCCATTGCACCGATACTGATATATCGATCAGAGATTTCGATAGACATAGCACTTCTGGTGCTAGTGAACTTCAGGTATAGTAGTTTTTGTTGCGTTGTTTGCTTGATTGCCTGTTTTGCTTCGTATTATAGAAACTAACGTTTTATTTTATTGTGCTAGTGATTATGATTTTGCATGTTTTTGCAGTTTTCCATGAGATCGCGCACTCCTAGCTTGAACGGTTCATTATATAGTCCTACAAGCATGTCTAGGAAGGTTCGTTTTTTAATTATCCTTTTGAGTTTGCACTATGTTATTATAGTTGATTATATTGTATTAAAAACAATAATTTTATAGTTGATTAATACGGAAATTATATTGTTTTTTTAGATGTACAGTTATAGATCACCGTCGCCGGGTTTAATATTAAGAGACCACAACAAATCAGCTAATTTCATGGACGATATATCCAGAATATACACGTATAGTTACCTAACCGACGAGCCAGGTTACCTAAGAAAACCTATCCACCCGTACGATAAAGCACCCACTTCGCCGCATTTCCACAGACCGACTTGTAATTACAACAAATCCCCAACCGATAATTTAAGCATTAACATTGTTTTCCTCCTTTTTCAAGCTCAAAACTCGTTGCGTAGCAGTTCGGGTTCGGGCAGACGGAGCACATCGAGGTCCGGTATGAAGGTATTAGTCGATTCCATACACACCGAAGTGCCCAGACCGAAGTCGCCGCACATGAACAACGAGGAGCCCATCGAGTTGGCCCATTTCCCGGGGGCCAAACCGCCGCCGCCCGGCGAGCCGTCGAAGATCGAACGCGACGATTTTCCGGCGCCTCCGTATCCTTACACCGATCCCGAGCGCCGGAAACGCTGGTCCGATTCGTACAAAGGTATTTTATTAATAATAGCGCGTATAACGGGAGTTGCATGAGCGAATTTTGTGTAGGTGTGCCGTCAGATGAAGATGAAGTGGACAATGCCAAGGAGGGCGATATTCAAGATGAGAAATTGAAGAAAGAAGAGAACGAGCTGAGTAAAATCGCTAGTGGTATAGGGAAGGTTTTCTTGAAGAACGTGCAGGAAAGAGAGAAGTTCAAGCAATGGAAAGCTGCTAATTTGGATCCTAGGAATGCATCTAGGTATTTACTATTTACATGTTATAAATTGCGTGTTTTATTTTGGTTTTTTTAGAACTCCTTCTGCGAATAAAGAGCCGAACTATAGATTCAGATACGACAATCCTATTGGTGCTAGTCCTTCAAGAAATTTAGATCATCCCAGACCATTTGATGATGAACTGGAATTCGATAGGTCTATGAGTTGTCGTTCGTCTATGGGCAGATCAGTCGGTGCTATACCTAATTACAATAGTAAGTTTTTTTTATATTTAAATAATTTTTGAAATAATATCAATTTATTAAATTAACTTATACTATCAGGAAATAATTTTTTTGGGATTTTGAGCATTTTGAGGAAGTTGTTTACTAATTAAATTAAAAAGGTAACAAATTGTTGTAATATAAAAATAGACTTCAAGGTTGGGTTACGATTAAATTGGGTTTGCAAACATAAATTTATTTTTTTAGAAACACCTTAAACTGCACATTTCATTACAATACATCTTCCAACATTCAAATACTTTCAATCATCATATATTTGCATGCATTTTTTATTTTTTGAATCTCATTATTATTATTGTTTTTTTTTGCTTTTATATAGTAGTTTCATCTTTACGAACAGTACCTAAACCCGGTTACGGACTTAAATCCTCCACTTTATCCAGTAGACAAGAATTTGTAAGTACTAACAAATTGTACAAAAATGATTTTTCGTCAACCTAATTGTTACTCTTGTTATATTTTAATTAAATTTTCTTAGTAATTGATAAAAATTTGACCTACTCTTATCGTCAACAAATAGAGCACCAGTGCGATAGATAACAAACGTACGTGTAAGGCAAATTAGCAATTTTATTATGTTGACCATGAGAGTAGTTCAAATAAACCCAAACGTTTTTAAAAGGCAGGAAATTGTTATTTACTCGAATCAATTATTAGTTTAATCTAGCTTTTGTTTCCGCCTATTTATTTGTGAAAATGCGGATTTTTTTTAAACGATTACGAAACTTGCTGGAATATATTTTTTTTAATTTGAAATTTTCACTTAAACTCGTGTCGGCAAGTTCGTACTCGCTTTTTACTTATAACTAGAGCTTGGAAAATATGCACTTAAAATAGCAAAATATGCATGCAAACGTGCACTAAATACCTTCAAAATATGCACTTATATTTGTTTATGCTCGGTGAAAAAAAAAACCGAAACAGCCGTATATAAAATAATTTTCAAAATTTTATTATAAAAAGAAGATATATAAAAGAAGATATATACACATACAATGCCGATTATCAGACTTTATTATTTATTAGAACATTAGTAAAATGATATAGAATCATTTAGAACGCACCAGAATCATTTAGAACTGTCTAGAACCACTTAGAACGATCCAGAATCGTTTAGAACTGTCTAGAACCATTTAGAACGCTCTAGAATCATAAACGCTCCAGAATCATTTAGACTGGTCCAGAATCCTTTAGAACTGCCTAGAACCATTTAGAATGACCCACAACCGTTCAGAATACTATATTTAAGAGTTCTTAAAATGAGCGGTGTTTCTTTCAATGACCCGAATTTGCATTTTTAATTTTGGTTTAGGTATGCACTTTATATGCATTTTGCATATTTTCCAGTCTCTACTTATAACTTAGTATACCTGTGCTTTGATATTATTTTTCGCTTCAGCCAAAGTTTCCTAGAAAATTTACTAGAATTGAAATGCTGTCGTAGTAATTCTAGGAAAAGTATCGTAGTATTTTCGCTTGCTTTATTTACAAGTATTTTCCTATTCACAGGGTGATTATCCGTTTAGCGGGATGGGTACTAAAACTTACAGCTCTGACTTCAGTTGCGGAAAATCCGATAGTAAGTACAGTATACTTGGGTGTTTATGTGTTTGTTCGGCCAGTTTTTATAGTTAATATTTGTATAAGAGGTGTGTTAAATTATTCACGTTAAAGGAATCGATTTTCTAGGGGTATTTGGACGCCAAATTTGCGTATTTCTGAAGCTCCGTTATTAAAATTGATTAGGAGGAATTGATAATTACTTCCTTATTATTTATTCGTGCTATTTAATCGCATTCCGTTTTGGAAATTTTTGTCGTTTTATCTGGATAGTTTTGTAAAAATCGTAGTTAATTGGATTATTTTGGAATTTATATACATCACGTTCTCGATATAAAAATGCTCAAAATCGCAATTGTAAATTGCGACTATACAGGGTGTCCCGAAATTCGTCCGTTTCTAATTATGGAGCTACACCAATTTCTTCTACTGCTCAAAATGTCGACACGCTAACTCTCTTCGCTTGTTCTAGTTTCAACAGGTTCCATAACGGACGTGGAACGACGCGCAGTGGTAAGTACAAATCGATTAACACTATAAAACGTGTTTTAACGCGTCTTAATCGTTGCAGCACTGCGAGATGCCCGTTTCGACGACGTACACCGGCCCGTTCGTTCGCTATCCCACGGGATACGCGTCCCAACAGGTGAGACGTTCCTTGCCCAACATGGCGCATTCGATGCTGATAAACGAACCGGCGAAAATCTATCCCTATCATCTGTTGGTAGTCTCTAATTTCCGCCTGCCGTCGGACGTCGATCGAATGAACTTGGAGGTGAGTAGAGAAGAGATTCTCATTCCTGCGAAGCTGGGATATAAAACATTCGTGTCTAAAGTTCGTACGTTTTAAAATGACTATGACGTAATTTTTAGTAATTTCCACGCGGTTCGAAATGTCCCTGTGTCAATGGTAATTCCGGCATTTGACTAGGGGATTTTGACATTGCGAGGATGAATTGCCGATGCGTTGTTGCCATATCGTTAGCCTCAAATTTCCGATATTTGTTAGTTGAGACATTTTGACTACAATTTGTTGTTTTTGTGACTTTCCCGGCGATTTTTGTCTTTTTCTGGAGCGCTCTAAATGATTCTAGGCAGTTCTAAACGTTTCTGGAGCGTTTTACATGGTTCCGGAGCGTTCTAAATGGTTCTGAAGCGTGCTAAATGGTTCTGGAGGGTTCTAAATGATTCTAGACAGTTCTAAATGATTTCGGAGCGTTCTAAATGGTTCATTTTTATTTTGAAGCATTCCAGATTGTTCTAGACAGTTCTAAATAATTCTGGAGCGTTCTTGTTTGATTTAGACAGTTCTAAATAATTGTGGAGCGTTCTAAATGATTCTAAACAGTTCTAGATGATTCTGGAGGGTTTTAAGTAATTCTGGATAGTTGCAAATGATTCTGAGGCGTTTTATTTCTAAATGATTCTGAAGCATTCTAACTGATTCTAGACAGTTCCAAATGATTTTGGAACGTTTGGAGCGCTGTAATTGGTTGTAGACTGTTCTAAATGGTTCTGGAGCGTCCTAAATGATTCTAGACAGTTGTATATGATTCTGGAGGGTTTTAAATGATACCCAGCGATTTTTACCTTTTTCCTGTTTCATTATTTTTTCGACTTTACTAGTCATTTTTGTGTTTTTCGTCCGTTTTAGATACTTTTTCGTGCGGTTTCTGTAAGTTTATCAATTTCTCCCGCCTCTTCTTTGTGTTTTTAGTAGTAACATTCAGTTAAATTAATATTCACGAATTCGTATCTCCTCTCGACATTCTTTTTCACGTTTAAATTGTACTATTTGTGACTTTTTTTAATTTGTAAACATTAGAAGTAAATAACCTTAAATTAAATGTATCTGTCATATAAAGGATTTCAATTACAGCCCGGCAACGTTGCAACAGGCCGGCCCGTGACGTCATTGTTATTTTAAAACATACAAACTTTATGCGAAATAATTCAACTTTAAGGAGTCTTTTACTTTTAAATGATAATAAAACTGTCCCCTCATGAGTATACGAATAAACTGTCTTAATTTTCATCCTTGAGTTGGATCCAGAATATCAATTTGCCTCAATTGCTTCTGCCTCCTTTGCTTCAATTTTAAAGCACTCTATATGACTGAAACTCATCGTTTTTCAGAGACATTTGTCCGATCAAGAGTTCGAGGCGTGTTTCGGCGTGGCGAGATCGGATTTCTACCGCATGCCGCAGTGGAAGAGGAGCGACATGAAGAGGCGGGTTCGCTTATTTTAAAACTTGCAGTGCATTTTAAACTTCTACGGCTTCTTTAAAACGTAAATCAAAGCAACTAATTTTAACGATTGAAGAAAGGTCAAGCTTTTCTCTGTGCATTTATCGCGTGACCAAAACGGACGTCGCGCTTTTGACGGATCCGTTTTGGCGCGCCGTGGTTTTTAATAGAAATGAATTTTACATCACCGATTTTTTTAGAAGGTAAGGGTAAAGACGTTTTCCGTAGAAAACGTTCGAGTGTTTCGCTCTACAGGGTGGTCTAATAATAATAAAATGGTTTATACTTGAACGTTGTGTATATTTTTTTAATTCCTAAATTTTTGCCGTATGTATCGTTATTACATCACCTTGTGTGTATAGGATGGTGTTCCTCTGAAAAGCCAAATCCGAAATTTTCTGTAAAGCCTTTAAAAATTCAGACAGAGACTTTAAGGTGAACAATACTCAACGTGTTTAATTTGTTTGCTTATTATACACGATTCAGCTTTCCAAGTAGGTTTAACTGTTTAGTAAAATGCTGTATTTCTCTCCAGTTTATCGTCGATATGAAATGATTTTTATGTGACAACGGGGTTTTGTTCTACGAATATCTTATTTGTGAATTTCACTGCAAAATTGATTAGTGTGCAAGAATTTTTAAAACCTTTATTTATTCGTATGATGGTGAGTTGATGAGTGATAGAGCGCGTTGCCAAAAATCGTTGAGGGAAAAATTTCTGAAGCTATTTTGATGGAATTATGCGTGTATAATTTCGATGTGACAATGGACCAATAAAAGTCTACAAAAGTTAAATCAACTTATTCGATGGATATTTGAAAAGGATATTAGAATGCGTGCGAGTAGTTCTTTTGAACTTTCTAAATTTATATGGGAAGATGTGATAAAAGCTAGTTGGGAAAACTTCTCACTTATTTTCATTTACACTTCGAAACTTTCTCTTTAAATTATTTTTTGTTCGATTGAGTGACGAGATCTGCTCGGGAAATAATAATTTATCGATTGTAGGAATTTAACATCTATTTTATTTCTGAAATAATAAGAATGCAAATAAATTACGACCGTTGTCGACCTTCTTACTTGCCTGAATTTTTCATTGTAGAGTAGCTATTATATTTAAGTGGAAAAATGTTCTATTTATTGATTATATATTTATACAGATTTAGAAGAGTGCTTGAATATTGTAGAGTTCGTGTTTTATTAAAAATATTCAAACCTCATTTGCCTATTTTAATGTTCTTTTACTATACTCAGAAGATTTGTTGAATCAATTTTAGTATTATTTTATTAACTTGCCTTAGTTATTCCTCATTATTTTTAATTACAACTAAGTATTTTTTAATAAAATCGAACTCGATTAACATTACACTGAATTTTCTTAAGCGGATAATTTGAAATTAATTTCTTACTTTTGACGGGAGAGCTTAAAAACTATTGTAGTTTGTGTAAGTTCTCGATATTTGCAAATTATAAATCTATACGTGTAATCAACTTTAATGTTTAATTATTTTTGTGTTGAATGCAGCTGTACATTGATTTAATAGATACATATTAGGTGTAATTTGTAAATATCGGAATATTAAACTAAGGTACTAAGTTTAAAAGTGGTAGGATAAAAATTTTCTAGAAATAGACGATTTTAGAATGCAATAAACAGAATAAAATACAAAAATTGCTATATTTTGGGCTAGTCGTGGTTAATTTGTAAGTTAAGCTAAGCTGAAATGGTTTTTTTATGTTATTTTTGCTTTGTCATTTTACACTATTCCAGTGATTGTTATTTAGATATTAGAAAAAAAAAATATTCGTATTTTCATTTTTATTCGATTTGATTTAATTATGTTATTTTTATTTACGTAACAAGCACAATTGCCTTAATAAAAAAATGTGTAATAAACCGTCGTTTTTATTCATAAAACTCATTAAAATCCACACATTTTTTTCTAAAAACATTTTATTAACTATTTTACCATATTTTGCACTTTACATCAGGATTCATCGGGCTCCCTTTTGGGCAATGAAATTCTCTGGAAAAATCCTCGGAATTTTGCAGAGATCCCAAAACTCTTATGAAATTCGGGCAGTGCTCGTCGTATTCCAGTTGATCTTCCAAATCTGAAGCGTTTATCGTCTCGCACCAAATCTACATAAAATTAAATTATTTTCCTGCCCCTACATATAGGGTGTTCCTCATGAGAACCTACACTGTGTATGGGAGCCTAAAATACAGGGCTATTCAAGGAAAGCGTCCATTAGATGTTATAGGAGATCAATGGATAATTTTAAGATCTTCCGATCCATATAGGTATTCACTATACTCAAATCCAGTCATTTTTAAAGTAATCGTCCATTTAAAATAATAGTCCAATGTCTAAAATTACAGGGTGATCCATTTGAAATAAAGTTATAGCCACTTTAAGTTAGCTAAGTTAGTCATACAATTTCAAACGCCCTGTAAATAGTCCATGAAAACTCAGTTTTTTTTAGTTTTTCTAGAAAATGCATTCGACCGTTTTTCCAAAAAAAATCGAAAAAAAAATTATATAACTCAAAAGTGGCGCATTTTGGCAAATGGTGTTGTTATCAAAGTTTAATATTTAACGGTATAACCTTAAGTCACATATAGTTAAAAATATTTTAGAAAACCTTCCAAGATTGATTATCCTTTACTCCTAAATTTAGAGATTTCTAACTCTTCAGGATCTCCTATAACTTCCAATGGACGGTTTCCTTGAAAAGCCCTGTATAGCTGGTTAAACAACATATTTTGGGCTGCTCCTTGTCGGTTCTTATTCAGCACACCCTGTATATTTTAGTTACAAATAGTAGCGTGCACTTACGCTGGAATACGCTATAAAAAACATTTGGTAATTATTGTACTTTTGAAACCCTGGCAGTCTCGGTTCTTCCCCGTTTTTACGCACGTAATTCACGTACGCTTTGTACGCCTGATTCAAACCGCCATTGTCCGCTAAATTTTCACCTAACGTGGCTCTCCCGTTGACCTGGAAATAGGTTGTGAAGTGCATTCATTCCGTATACAACAAAACCAATTTCCTGCGGAGCACGTAGACGCTATAAGCTCGTTTACAGGCCGACGCTACATTAGTTCGCAATCCCTGCTCACTTGCTCCGATGAAAATTAGAGTTTTCAATAGTTGCCCAGTGCGACTACATTTAAATTACCTCTCCTACTTCTTTTATGGTGAAATTATCGTACTGTTTGACGAAACAATCCGTTAAATCTTCGAAGGATTCTATCGTTTGATTCGTCCACCATTGTATAAAATTGCCGTATTTATCGTGCTTTCTTCCTGCAAAGGTTTGGTTTTTTTAATTTTTTTCTAGAGCTTAAAGGATTTTAATTTAATTTCCTTACCTATATTATCGAATCCATGGATGATTTCGTGCCCTAAAATCGACCCAATTGCGCCATAATTCAACGCTCTGAAACCAATTCACCGACATTATTAAATATCCACTATTTGCTTTCGAATCGAACTTACTCGAGACCTAAATTGTACAAGGGAAAATTCAGAATCGCGAACGGTACATCTGAAAAAGAAACATCTAAAAAAATCCACCTGTATACCCGTAAAACTTACTTATAGCGTTATCGGAAAACGAATTGAAAGCATTTACTTCAGTCGGCTCAGTGTACCAGTCCCTTTTGTGCGTTTTTCTCAAAGAATTCAAATTGTCTATCGCGTGCGAATTTATCACGCTTACCATGTTATCCAAAAACCTCCCCGGCTCTATAACGTACTAAAAACCACGTTATTTTTGTTAAAACATCTTACATCACTTCAACGATAAGCTGGTAAAAAAATATAAAACTGATAATAAAATATCGTTAATACATCACTGTAATGCTCATCCAGTTTGCCTTTCTGGAATAACCAATCAGGATAACCCACGAACGTGAGCATTTCCTTGGTTTTTTCTAATGTGGCTCGTTTAGTTTTCCCGTCCATCCAGCGTATGCCTTTCACGTGAGCCACGAAAGCGTTCTTGATCTCTTCTATCATAATCTCCACCTGAAACCCCCTGAATTACCGGCATGCCAGCGAATTTATCACGTCTCACTTTCGGTTTCGTATCCGATGCGAAGGATCTGTCCGCCAACGCGTAACTCACCGCATAACCCATGTAGTTATTGGTCAGCAAAGCGCACTCCAAAGACCTAAATTAATACAGTAGTTCACAAGTATTTCAAGTAAATTTGAATGCAAACCTGGACCGAACAATCTTCTCCTGATCGCGGGCGTACGAGTTCAATTCCTTCTTGATGTGCTCGGTAAAATTGTCGGAGGTGCTGAAAATCATGGCGTAAACGCTCGTCCACCAAGTGTAGAGCTCGACCTCGACATCCGGCGTTTCGGATAAATAATTCACGACCGTCTTCAGGTAAGTTACGTCGGCGTCGGTCACGTAAACCAGGTCGGAATCGGGGTTAATAGTGACGTTCGTGCGATTGAAGAGCTCGTTGAAATAGTCGATTAGGAAATTTTTCGGTTGTTTACCGGCGATTTCCTGTTGGAGTTTCCGTATTGGTATCGAGTACGTTTCGTCTTCTTCTTCGAACGGATCGGTTGTGTTAGAAACGATCTGGTTGAGACATTAAAGCAGAATGTTAATAATTGTAGAAAGCGTTATTATTGTAATTATTAACCTCATCGACAAAATCGGATATATCCATGATAACATCAGCGGCATTTTCCAGCAAATTGGCAGCTGGCGTGGTTCCTGTAGTGTTGAAGACCACTTGACCTATCAAATACTTAATAATATTACTTCTTACTGTTCTTTTCAATTCCTGATTTGTATCTCTTTTATTTAACGGCTTCTGACTCTTCTTCAAAGGACTATAACAGAAGAATATGTTTTTGAACAAACTCGGCTTTCTTCCTCATCTCTATGTACCTCGGTAGAGGAGTCGTTTGGTAAATTTTACCCACGTATAGCACGTTCTGCGAGCCGTTAAAGATATTCGGCCCCACAGTCGCCCCAATGAACAAATCCATCAATAGGTACTGCTTAGCCAAAGCGTCCGTTCGAAGCCAATCGAATTTCACCGCCGAAGAATTGCTGGCGTTCAGTAAACTCGGCACGATCGGCAAATTTAACTTTCCCAAGTAAGGGTAAATAGTCGTCAAACCCAAATTGTCGATGGTTTCTAAAATTGTACTCTTGTCATTAGTGCATGATCATTTACATCAAATATACAACCTTCTATATTGGCTAATATGCCTCTACTCTAAAATTAACACTGTGTATTTTAATAATACCTGAATCGATGCAAGAGGTGTAAAAATTCTTGCTCTTTCGAACGGCTTCGGGCTCGCTGGCATCGGGCGGATTGGTCAGCGCGTTTCTGGCGGTAATGGCGATTTTCTCGCTGATGGTGGTGAAGCTGGAGAAGGAGCTCCACCAGCCGTGGTTTGGGTGCTCGTTCGACCATCTGCCGCACACGAATTCGTAGAAATTGTCGCAGGGATCGACGCTGGAATTCATCGATGATAGGTAGTTGCTGGCCGCTCGCAGACATTCGATGGATGTGCATAATTTGGATTTTTTGTTTAGGTCTAAAAATCAGTTTTATCGACAAGAGGGTGTTACAGGATTGTTTAAATTGTGCCTTACACATAAACACACCACACTGATTATACCTACTGGGATTATTAGGTGTAATTGATTTTCAACACAGTGCTAAGATTGTAATATGCTTAGAGATTGAAGAAAACACACGAATTCTGTGCACTTAAACTTTGCAAGTCTTAATACTTACATAACGAAATAAATATAACCATTATAATAAAGAATATTATCGCCAGTATTAATGTACATATAGAAAGTTTCCTTAAATGACTTGTATTTTTAAAGCTATAAAAAAGGAAAGCGCACAATTTAATTTGTATCACGATTTTCATTGAGTAAGAGCTATGAATTATTTATTTATGAACAAATATAATCTTAATGGTTGATGTGTGAAATTAATCAAATAATATGTGAGGATAATTAAAATGTAGCTTACATGTTTGCCCTAGATTTTATTCCTACTAAATAATTCTTATGAACCATTCTTGATGAATTCGCTGTAACAAATGCGAAAGGAATAATAACGGATTGTAGATAAAAGTAAATTATTTATTTCTATACATAGGTATACTTAATCGATTTTTTACCATACAATAGTTGATTAATAGATTATTAAAAGACATAATTGTTTGATAGCGTAGTAAGATAAAAAAATAATGACAATACAAAACGGGAATAAAAGAAAAATTTTGGTGCTTTAAATTTCTTATAAAATTAAAAGCAAAAATAAAAGTAAGTAATTAATTTTCTTATTTTTATAGCAAATTAGAAATTTGCACAAATCCTAACTGATGTCCAATTTACCAGTTTACCCCTAATAAAATCATTTTTCTGTCAATATCTAATAATCAACCCCAAATAACACACCTAAACCATTAATCATAACCCCGCACTTATCCATTCCACACCGACAAAATAAACGTCTACAAGCAAAAGAAATCGACGCTACAGATATTTTAATTCCACTGTAATTATCAAAAATATTGAATAATTCACGTTCATTACGAATTTACGAGTACTCACCGATGGAGAAAGGCCTCTGATACACTCGATCGCGGTCAGTTTGAATCGCCGCGTCGTCCATGGAGACCTATATCGACGGTCACTCCATGCTCGACTAGAACGAGCCCTAAATCGAAACCGGACGGTAAAAATAATGGATCATTATCCGGCAATTGACAATGGTCATTTTCGGTGAATCCGATTCATACAATAGAAACTAGGAAAGCACAGATCGATTGACCTACATAATATCGGGCGATGTTTAAGGTTATTGTAAAGGGGATTTATTATGCATAAGGTGACAATTTAGTATTAGAATTTTGTTTAGGGGTTGTTTTAAATAAATTTGATGCAAATTAGGTCGATAATTTATTGCAAATATCTATATCTGGGTGGGTTTTAGGAGAGGATATTTTTTGAAGAACATTTTATTGCAACTAACAGCTAATATTTACTCAGTCCTCGAATTCAATTTTGCGCAATCTTCTTAACGAAAAAATGTCTAAATGAACTTAACGAAAAACGAAAGAAACCCCGCACTTTGCTTGGTGCGAGATCGCTCGAGCTAAGCTAAAAAATTAATTATTCGCTGGAAACGCAAACCGAATCTCTCGGTGCGCGCACAACATCGACACCGCATTGTAATGTTTGAGGCGGTAAGTGATCAAATCCTTCGGTAAACTTGGACCGAAGATTCTACCCCTTTTTCGCGACCCCTTTCGCTCGTCCGCTCTTCGCCACTCCGGCCCCGGATTACCGTCTTATCGGGTACAGCGTTTCACCGTTTTCCATGCATTGACTCATCGATATGCTGCATTAGGTTTTCATTAATTGTCCATCTAATTATTGCCTTTGTAAAAATTGTAAGACTAATGATTATGAACCTACTTTTGTATTGTATACTACACTTTATGCAGGAATTTTTTTATGGGAAAATTGGACATCCTGTAAAATTTTTTTATCGGAAAATAATTAAATTAAGGAACGATTTACCTACTACCTAAAGCGTGATCGTTAAATAAACGGTCCTAATTGAAAATTAATTAATCGAGTCGCGTAAAAACAGGAGGGTCCCCGTTGCCCCGGAAAATGTACGTAAAAATAGAAACGGCGAACGTCTCGACTCGGCGAATTAATTTCTGGAGAGATGCGTTTAGGTAATTTCGACCGAGATTTTTGTGATTTTTAGCGAGAAGCAATTACCCCGACCTGGTCGAGGGCCCCGAGGCCGCCCTTCGTTCTTCTGCACGGCGTGTTTTTACAAGGTGATCGACTGCGCCGCGACGCCCTTACATGCAGAAATGAAGGCGCGCTCGGGCGGTCCCCCCTCGACAAATTCGGTTTTTTTTTCGTTTTTTTTTTATCTACCTTCGGGGTTTTTTACTTATGTAGGTAATTATTGTCCGTGAGAGGGAGCGGAGTTTTTCTGTACACATGTATCCAATTGAGTTCGCTTTTTGTTTCATATACGCAACACAAAAATATTATAAATGAAAAAATAAATAATAAATTTGTATTATTGCCTCGAATTAAGCTCATAGATTGTTTATCTAAATATAAATATTTCTATATAAATACACTATACTCTATAGATACTCTAGACTTTAGACTCTACACTCTCCACCCTTTATTCACTTATACTCTATAATATAGAATAAAGATACTCTATACTCTCTACATTCTACCTCTACACTCTACACTCTACACTCTACACTCTACACTCTACACTCTACACTCTACACTCTACACTCTACACTCTACACTCTACACTCTACACTCTACACTCTACACTCTACACTCTACACTCTACACTCTACACTCTACTCTACATTTTTTGTTCAATTTCTTTTATGATAATTCGTTGGATTTAAAAACTATTGATTTGTACCTACATTCAAAATAAATTTGACAACAATGATTATTACATTTATTTATTTATTTATTTATTTGCAAACTTAAATCAGGTAATAATATTTGATCACCGGAGCCAATTCGTTCATTTTAATATCTATCTGACCTGTCCGAGAGCCAAGTCCGCTGGGTAGATGTTATAACGACAAAATTCGGAAATCGATAAGAAGGTATAGGTACGATAAACAAGTCATTCATCGCATAAAACCCGGACAAAACCCGGAGCACTCACATTTAAATAATGACATATCTCGCGGAAGTGGAAGCGTCTGTCACATTCCGCGCTAATGGATAAGACGACAGTCGATTATCCGCCCCGATGTCTAAGTGGTGTGTATATGTACGTGCACCGGAGCCTCCTTTTCGCTCAATTGCGAACCAACGCGACGCTCTATTGTCTGGTGCTCCCCATTTCGCGCCCAGGTGAAAAATGAGCGTCTAACTTTTCAGCACGATTAATAACACCCCCGACGTCTTGTTTTGGTGTCTCCGCATCGCCGACGAGACGGTCTAATTATTTTAATGCTCCGCGGAATATTAATGGAGGACGCTCATTCGAATAATTTGTTAAACGCTAGCACCGGTACACGTGAAGGTGGGTACGCTAAAATATCATAGAAGATTGATTTGTATCTCTTTGTGTATAAGTATACACACTCCAGCGTATAAGAGACGTTTCTACTTCTCCGTTTCCGCGTAAATTCGCGGGAAACTTATCCGGCAGCTAATTGTATCAAGTAAAACGACAAATCTATTTATATTACCCGTATATAATCCGTCAGGATGGGGTATATATGATGCTATTTCGGCTCGATAGTAATCCAGGAGTATTAGAGCCAAAAGACCGAGGTGACTCAATGGGAACGGTGCAGATGTAACGTGTAGAACGTCAGTCATTTCCCTTCCGATGATCGCCCAGAAATTCATTGATGCTTCATAATGTACGAGATGAGAAAAACAATATAAAATTCATACGGTGAGTATGTTGTATGCAATTTATTTGTTTCCGATTAGATACAATTTTGTAGAGGAATTTCTTCTGATGATACTCGTATCTTGAGACAGGTATCAATTAGTATATTTAATAGGTCACCAAAAGAATGCAGGATATGAGGCGATGATCGTACGCCAATGTATTTTGAAAACCATGCATTAGCGTCAGCCTACTAACAAATATTCGGAACGAGAGGAAAATAAAATGTGTCAGAAACAAGTGATGTCAGTATCAGAGTTTACAGTCGGGCGCTGGAGCACGATCACGCTCTTTGGTCGCGTCACCTGCCCGGTTCTCATGATCTCCGACGACTCGACACGACATCGATATGACAGCAAATATACGCGTGGGGTTGCAATCCTTTTCGGAACGCAATCGCATATCTACTTAGGTGAAAATGATACAATATATTCCAACACCCGCCAGCCTTTTTATTGCTAAATGTATGACGGCTATGTAATTAAAAAAAATTAGCAACGTATTCGAATAATCTTGCTTTTTATATATACAAGCTGTTAAGAAACACCCTGTATTCTATAAGGTAGTTATTCCTATACTAGTTTACAATATTAATCCTCAATAATTATTACAGGATTACCTATAAATAAGTCTTGAAGCTTGCGATGATGGTCATCGAATTCGCGCTACCTCGTTCTATCATATCCGAAATAACATTCGGGGAGTGAGAAAATACATGACGTGGTGGCGATGGGGTATTGATGGGACCGACGACCGAGGCCGGAACGCGGACCTCTAGAACACGTTTGCAGGATTAAGGGAATAACAGACGTCGTCAGGATTCGGGATATGCGGAGATCGCCTGTCAACATTCTCCGCTCTCTGACCCCTCGCTCTCGACGTGTCCACCACGTGCTGCTTGTTTGTTCGCTAATCAATTTTTTCACGTATCCCTTGTTCCACTCGAACCGATCCCCCGTTCGTTCTGTGTACGAACACCTACCCGGATTTATGCTGCTCGTGGGTACTTATGGCGTGAATACAATGCGACATTATTCAATTTTAATTGATATATGACAAAGCGCATGAGTAGAGATATTTTTATTAGTAGATAGTATTAGATACTTTTTTATAGTTTTATTTTAGTAGATATCTTTTTAATGCATTATACAGGGTGGCCCAGAACTCACGCCCCACCGGTAAAAGCCTTATGGAAACGACAATGGAGATGCCAAAACTGCAGCCGAAGACATGAAAAAGTTTTTCCTTTGGTCAATAAAGAGGTTTAAAATCGACCAATTCCAGTAGCAGTTCAAATCCACGATAATGACGTGAATGAGCTGTACACCAATATGACATTATTGAAAGATTTTATCTCCTTTTCACTTTCAAGATTAACGAAAGCTGCCAAAATCAGCTGCGACTATTGATCAAAGATTTGCTTCCAAATTTTGATCAAAAAATCGATAATTCGATTCGAACCACTTTTGAAGCAATAAAAAAATTGGTATCGGCGGAGCTCCTGATGAATGATCGTGGTGAGGCGTGAGTTCTGGGCCACCCTGTATTTGTTATAAAAATATAGAATGCTTAGGTATACCTACAGATTACAATTATTTGAACAAGGTATCAATTAATTTTAGATTATGAATGAATGCTTAAATAAGTAGATATATAAAAAGTACCTACAATTAGATAATTTATTATTGAACAGTTCTTATCTAAGTACGTTTCAGATAGGTACTTTATTTATACCTATTATTTTATGATAAAAATCTCATACGAATCATTTTATTATCAGTCATACCAGTAAAAGGAAACAAAGAGTAGATAAATGCATGTACCTACTTATGGGTTACTAGATTTTGTGAGAACTTAATTTTTTCAATCGGTAACTTTATATACCTAAAGAATATGAAGAATTCTTTTAAATAAGTTAGGGTTATTTTACATTATTTTTACCTTCTATTAGCTTAGATTCGTATCCATTCGTATCCATAATTCGTATCCATTTTGAAATCATCTCTCCGGAATCATTCAGGTGATCTCTGTAGAAAGAAGATATCGATTTTATTTACGAGTAGGTAGATACATTAACGAAAAAAGAAACAAGAAAAGCTCTATAAAGGTTGGTATACAAAAACTTATTACCTACGTATAGCCCGCAATTGGAAGAAAAGAAGCCCCGCGTTCCCCAGATATATAAAAGGGAGCTTTACCGACCTTTAAAGCTCGCATCCCAATATAATTAGCTAAGCACATTTGGAGCATCGGCCGCAGCGAGAAAGCCACCTGACTGTAAAGCGACGTTCGCCAGACGCGCCCGCCGATAGGCCGACGCCCGGCGTCGGCCACGCCCGCGACGTCGCTCGGCGCCGCCCAAAGTCGTTCCGCCCACCTGCGACTTCCCACACTTTACAACCACGGGTCACTTGATGCTACCGCCGATTTACTGCGGATTTGCGGCGCGGAGGCGGCGGCGGCGGCGGCGGCGGCGGCTCGCGGGCGAAAGGGACCGTGTAAAGCGATCAGCGGAGCGCAATCGGGCGGAATGCTCCCGGGTGTGATCCGCTCGGGGGGGCTGCGATGTTGAAAAGGTGGTTTATCGGTTGCGGTTTTTTGTGGAATATCGCGTGTATTCCGCGGGGAAGTTTCGATTGATAATTACCAACATATTTCGTTGCTAATCGGACTAATTGGATATTGCTGTTAAAATTGTTGCGTTGAAATGTGCAGACGCTCGATGTGTTAAATTTTGCAATGTTTCCAAATAAATTTAGGCAAATGTAGATAAAATTAGTAAAATCTCGATAAAATTAGTCTAAATAGTATGCCTATAATAATAGGCATAATGAGACCAATTAAATTTATTTTAAAAAATATTGAAAGTTTTAATTTGGAAACATGTAACATATTTGATTTCAATACCTACATATTTTAAAAAATGCAGCTAAATTTTAATAGAAGGAACAATAAATTAATCATTCCTGGGGCGAATATCATAATTGAAAAGTCTATTTTATTTAGTTTATTTACAATAAAGCTAAATAATAATGAAAGTTTCTGATTTAGTTCAATAATATTAGTAATATTAATAAATGGTCACTGAATAATGTGTCTGCATTACTAACATGAATGAAAACAATAATGAGTATTAGGTATCCTAATATAGTTTGTGTCCAACTTTTCCAACAGCTTCTAACATCTTCAAAAGATCTTGAAAAATCAATGAGAATCAATGAAAATGTAGCCATTTTATTCACTTGTCTTTACTTAGATACCTATATATGTTGATAAATTTTTGAAATTTTGATGAAAACAGCAGTTAATTATTTCAGTTCCTTCGTATTATAAATGCTTAGGTTAAAAATGGTTTCGGATTTTTTTGTAAAATAATGCATTAAAAATGTAAATATATTTCAATTTTATTACATAATATTTTCAAAAACGAAGGCAAAGAAGGCCATTTATACATACAAAAGTGGATAGAACATGTAGTACAGTTCTCTCGTATAGTGTTGTAAGAAACAAGACAATTATAAACACCTCATACAAATTGTCAAAAATAAAACACAAAACCCCGAAAAAGACGAGTTCTTGGAGTACCTAGAGCAAGCGGGGCAGGCCGCCCCCGGGGGCAGTCGCTGGGGCGGCCCCCGCTCCTTCAGAAATGAGCGACGACTGCGGCATCGCTAACCCCGGTATACGTGACGCGAATTTTTCGAAATGCCAAGTTAACAATTTCATCGGAACATCGAACATCGAGCCATTCTACCAACCCTATGCTCGGCAGCGGTTTTTCGGGAAGGGGTGGCTCCGGCGGAGGCCGGGCGGTGGGGATGACATCCTAGCGGGCAAAGGGACGTGACAAAATGGCCTGCGGGGAGTCGAGGAGTCTACTAGTCGCGATTTCGGCTCAGCTTCGAAGCGGTCACGAGACTGTTCGATTGGTCGAGGTGTCGACGCGGTCTATCCGGAAGAGGTGACGATTGTAAGGTGGTTCTTTCGAAAATTTTCCGTGGCATTTTCTCTTTTGATTCGGTCTTTGGAATTCGGAATTTTCGGACGGCAAAATTGATCCCGCTCTTTGGGGGAAGCTGCGATCCGGGCAGAGCCGGAGAATGGGTACAGGTAAGATCATTTTCTCTAATCATTTTCATTTATTATACTAATATTGCTGTCTAATCTGTAGTGTTTTTTAATAATAAATGATCTCCAATATTTGAATTAACCTACTGATAGCATTTCTTTTCTTAAAATGTATGAATGTAGCTAATAAATACATATTTTATACTATCCATGCATTTATTAAGTGGCAAAATTATTTACTGGATGAAAAAAACCTTAGTTTACAGTGTATTGTTCAACAGATTTCTGGTCTTCAAAGGTTATCAAGTGTACGAAGCTTTTATTCATTCCATCCCAAATTTTTATTAATACCTTCTGTTTCAAAATCATTTCCACTAAATTTAATCAAATATGTAGGAAACCTATAGTCAGGTTTCCTTAATAGATCTTCTCTATATTGGAATCTTATCTAGATAACATCTTTAACAAAATTGTCCCATTGTTCAACATTACGGAATCAATTCCTTCCACATTAAAACATTTCCACATGTTTCAATGTTCATTTAAGAAATTTCTAGTCTTCAAAGCGTATGAATTTTTTATTCATTCCATCCCAAATTTTTACCAATATCTTCTGTAAAACTACCTTCTACCTTATCACGTCCAGTAATTTGTAAGTAGATATTTAAATGAAACATTAGGCATGCAGGTTTCCCTAAACTGGAACTTCTTTATTGGAATCGTATCATAAATAACATCTTTAACAAAATTGTCCCATTTTCACTACTTAAATTTATAGAGCAAGCCAATTATTCGTAACATCACGGAATCAATTCCTTCCACATTTCAACATTTCCACATGCAGAACCCTTTCATCTTGTCGGGAAAACATACGTGTACCCAGCGCAGAGCCGATCCTGCCAGCTAAATTACCGATTCATGGAATAAGTTGAGGATGTCCTTTTCCGCCTGGATCGCTTTACAATTTCCTTAGCCGCGATTGTTCGCGAAGACGCGGCTTTCCAAGAGGAAACAGGGATTAAATTTCCCGGACGGCTCTCTTTGAAGTCGAACGCGGGCGAATGTTTGTTTCTTGATTTTATGCCTTGGCAACTTTTGATCGTCATGAAGATTAACAACGGACCGGAGCATTTGATTTGATTTACGCCGGAGTAATTTTATTCATGAATTGCATTAGGTGCCTATGTTAATCCTTGATGTATATTATAGTTCGTTGGTGATTGAAAGACAATATGTAGGAAAATTCTATAGCATAATTTTTGGTGAAGGATATTAAACAAGAAGTATAAATTTATAAAGTTCACAAATTTAATAAGTCCAGAAATTAATACAATTGAAAGTTTCTTCAGGTCTCCTGTTATATGAAATAAATAAGTAAGTTAAATTAGTTAATTTTTCTTTATTTTTTTAGGTGATCGACTATTAGATATACCTTGTAAAGTTTGCGGTGACAGAAGTTCTGGAAAGCATTATGGAATTTATAGTTGCGACGGTAAAGATTCTTTCATAAAAACAAATACTTACCTTGTAGCTATTAAAAATGTTAGTAGACTTTAACAAGCATGCTCTCTCCCTAAATTTGACCGAAATATTAGATATAAAATATTTTATACTAACAAGATTTTTAAGGAATTTCGACAATTGTGTAAAGACTGACGAACTTCCAATCAATTTGTATTTGATCAATAAAATCTTCTTGCTGAATTAATTTAGAAATTATTTATAGGTTGTTCGGGATTTTTCAAACGCAGCATTCACAGGAACAGAGTATACACATGCAAAGCCGCTGGAGACATGAAGGGACGCTGTCCGGTAGACAAAACTCACAGGAATCAATGCAGGGCCTGCAGATTGAACAAGTGTTTTCAAGCCAGCATGAATAAAGATGGTGAGTCGTAGAAATTAATAATAATAATAGCCCCCAAAAAATTAAAACTCCGGATTATTTCTTCATTATTTCACCTCTACTATGAGTTCTGGCCTTCCTATATTTGTATATCAATATATGGGATAGTTCTTAAGATACAAGGTACATGCATCACAGTGGAAAACACGGACTCGATATTCTATTCCCGTTCGATTCAAATTATGAAATGAAACCCATTTATTTTTATTTTCCTCTATGCGATCCATTTAAAATGATTGTATTCCTATTGTCGACGGGATCGCCTCGAGTGATAACAGCGTGAATTACATAGCGTTCGATTCGTTCGGAAAATAAAACCGCCCGAAATAAAGCGCCCCCGAAAGGACTAATTTTTATCAAGCTGCGAGAGCGACGTATTCGTCCTTTTTATTAAAAAAAAAACCGCTATTTATTCGCGGATACATCGCCCATAATTCACGAACGTTCGATTGGAAATGAAATGAAACGTGATACAAATCCAGATAGGTGGGTAATATCTGTTTATTTTGGCCATATTGCAGGAATTTAGCCGAAATAAGAGAATATCCTTTATTATACGAATAATTCACTTGCTTTGTTATTTTGTGGTGCTGACCTACTTTTCGCAAGATTTTCCGATGTGTAAAAAATCGAATGGATCGGTAGTCAAAGTTGCGCTTTCTCGCGTCTATCCCATCAAGTTTATAACTTATAACTTCAACGTCTAACTCTTGCGGCTTACGGTTCTCCATTTCGTAGCCACTTCTCCCGCTCCGTGTGATTAATGGACTATCTAATTCGGATAAAGCCGCTTTCCCTCTTCATTTCCGATCTAGCTAAGATCTATCAGCCGGTCAGAAAATGAATACGGCCTAGTCGACGAGTTTATCATGCACCTTTCGTCGATGCAAAGCCCATAATAATTGTTTGTTGCCTTAATAAATATGCAGGGTGTTCAAAAAATGTAGAATTGGATTGAATTTCAGACAAATTTTAAGCTCGAATGTAAAGAAACTCTCTAAAAGTTGGTTAAGTAGATTAGAAATTATATTGATAAACATAATAGATTGGATTAATATTCGATGTAAGCGAGATGAATCCTAAAATAATAGGGTCTATAGGTTTTTACGAGCAATTATCCGATTTTCTCCGGCGACCGCTCGTGTAGCGGAAAATTCGCAAGGCGCAAATCCGGCGGATAAACGGAGAGCTGCATGCGTGCGTGTGTGTGTGTGTGTCCGTGTTTACGTTCACCGATGTCGATGTGCGACGAGAGTATGATGGTAGCGACAACGGCGCTAAGCCGGCGTAATCCCATCATCCGATAGTGTCATGTCATTCTGTCAGGCCGCCCCCGGTCGCCCCGCCGTCCGCCCGCCCCCGCGCGCTTCGCCCGTTCCATTGGAGATTGGACGGGATATGCAAACGGTTCGACCGGTGCCAGCGAGATTTGGGGTCGGATTTGGGGATTTCGGGAGAAGGAGGTCAAAGGCCTTGCGTTAAGCCTGGAGTAATACGGTGTAGACGAGGATGCGATAGGTACTCGATATGGGACTTACCTGGAAAATACACTTTTTCATGTAAATGTCCTACATTTATTGATCGTTCTGGGGCAGTAAGTTAGAGTTTTTTTTAGTAAAGTAGCTACTTTTGTGTTGGAAGTAGTACTATTCCTAAACGATCCAGACGAGAATGTAATAGGTACTCTGTATACTTACCTGGAAAATACACTTTTTGATGTAAATTTACATATTTATGATCGTTCTGTGGCAGTAAGTTAGAGTTTAATTAGTAAATTACCTAATGTTTTAGAAGTAGTACCATTACAAAATGATTCAGACGAGAATGGGATAGGTACTCGATATAGTTCCCTGGAAAATACACTTTTTGATGTAAATTTACATATTTTTTATCATTCTGGGGCAATAATTTAGAGTTTGTTTAGTCAACTACAGGTACTTTTGTGCTGGAAATAGTACCATTCCATAACGATTTAGAGGTGGATGTGATGGGTACTCGATATGCATACTTACCTCTGGAAAATGCAATTTTTGATCTAAATTTACACATTTTTTGATCATTCTGGGGCAATAATTTAGAGTTTGTTTAGTCAACTAGCTACAGGTACTTTTGTGCTGGAAGTTGTACCATTCTATAACGGTTTAAACCAGGATGCGATGTAGGCACTCCATATACCTACTTACCTGGAAAATACACTTTTTGAGGTTATTTTTGACTTTTATTGATCGATCTGGGTGAAGTAATTTAGAGTTTGTTCAGTAAATTAGTATACCTATACTTTTGCATTAGAAGTGGTATAGGTACCGTTCCATCTTTTTTAGTACTTTGATCATACCTTCGGATACAGTCAATTTCCTGTAAAACCCGAAAGATTTCAAATTGAACCGTTAAAAGAATTGGGATCAGCCAGCCAAATCGAATTTTTATATTTCCAAAAATGCTGAAAGAAATCAACCGAAGCTAATCTAATAATCACCTAACAAGCCGCGGGCGATCGCCGCCTCGCTTCCGGCGGCTCGGGAAGTTGGAAGTTGTCGATGACTCCGCTCCCGACAACTTCCAAACTCCGGGCGGATGTTCGGCGGCGTCGGCGGCGGCGGAGGTGCGAGGAAAGTTGCGGGGAGAGCGTGAGAGCAGAAGACGATGGCGGTGTCTTGTTTTGCGGCTAAACAACGCCAAAATTCACAAAGAACATCTCGCTCTTCGACGAACTCTCACCCCAGCGTTCTCGCTCCGCGCGCCGAGAGAGACTCCTTCTTTCCAACTCCCGACCTCTAAATGGCGCTCTGATGTTTCGATGTTTCGAGCTCCGTAAGTTTCCAATTAAGCACTTTATTCGGATATGTACTCACTCTGCTCTTTATTAAAGACATTTTGAAATTGTTTAACCACTTCCATATAAGATACATGCTACATTCAAACTAATAACCACCTCGAATTGAGGTTGAAAAAAATCAGTTAATTTTATAAATTAACTTGGACAAAAACCTTTCAGGTGGATTATTTAATTTGTTATGTACATCAAATTGAAAGCGCCGGGAAAAAAGAACCCCGATGCATTCCTCGTATATGCCCGAAGGTGATACATCCAATACAATTCATCCCAAGCGGGTATTAATTCGAAATTTCCCGATGCGGCGGAACATCGTTAGAGTGGCGGGAGAGCAGTAAAGCAGGAAGCAGCGGTAACGTCACGCCATGTGTGAACACAATCGGTCGGTTCCCACATCATTCCTGATGGCCTATTTATTCCGGAGAGTCGACAGGAGTGCTTTCACTGGATTCGGCTTGATCTTTTGCTCTTGCGCTCCCTTTAAAATGCTCACTATTACACAAAACCACAGTAGCGTCCATCCCGCCGATGAATCCGACCAGGTGAGGAAGTTGGCGTGGAATTCCGGTTTAGTACTTGAATTGGGAGAAGAATTCATCTTAATAACCAAAACACAACTGTAGAAGAACATGAGCAGACAACTACCATTACCAATTTTCATATGCTCTGGGGACAAACAAAAAATTATCGCCTGATCAAGGAATACCTAAATACTATTATCTCTATTAGTACCAAAACATTTCTGCAATAATAATTTTCCCATTTATTATGATCTTGCTCATATTTTTTTTGAGGTTGGAAATGGCAAAGAGATTTTATCGAATTTAACGAGCCGTCCATGCCGTCGAATTTTACTTTATTCCTTTTAAAATGCTGAATCAATAAATTAAATGGTGAACGGAAAATTCGGCTCTTTTATCAGAGGACTCGAATCGACTTAGAGCAGCGAGCGCAAAATGTGATTAAGATTTTAAACGTGAGCCCCTTTTTATTTCAATCGAAGCTCCTCCTTGCTTCCGCCCGTATCGTTTCGCTAACGCCAAGTTAAACAGTATTTTTTGGTCGCTTTTACATTTTTAAAAGAGCTAAAAGGGATTAAGGGTCTTTATTAGAGCGACGGGTTTTTTCTCTGCTCTTCGCCGTCGTCCCGTCGACAACGTTTTAAATTTACCGAGCCCGCTAAGTTACTTATTCGAAATGTATGCCGATGGATAACGAGGCGGGAGATTTACCCTTTTTCTTATAATCTTCTTTTTTCGTTTACACCCTCCGGGCACTTTTAGTACCTTTAAAAAGATTATAGATATAACACTTATACAATAAAGCTCTTACGCTCCCCAAATAACACCCCCTATATTGCATTACAAGTAATTTTCCAATACTTCTCTCTATACATATCTTATCCTATACTTTACCATTTAATGAATCTGTTAAAAAACAGTTTAAATTATCAAGAACAACTTTTTAGAAATTGTCCAGAAGGTAAATAAAAGAATTAAAAAGGAAGAGAATGAGAAAAAGAATAAAATTGGTCAGAATGATGTAAATAGAATATTGGAAATCTTGCATAATTTAATTGTAATTAAAAGGTAATTTAATAATCTCAAGTCGTTTGTAGTTGTTTAAATTGAGATACGAAGTTACGTAGTAAAGAAAATTCCCCTCTGGAGAATAAAAAAATGATAACAAAACGGCGAGAGGCGAGATAACAAAAAAGAATAAAGGACCCGACAACAAAAAAACAGAAAAGCAAAAAACCATTCGGCGCCGTAAAAAATATCACACCTAAATTTCGTTAAGCCGAAAATTAGTTTTCGACAAGATTTATAGGGTGCTTTATTATCGCATTCGGCGGGGGTGAGAGAGGCCCGTCCTGAAGAAGTGAAGTAGTCTCGGGGCTCCTGGTGAATGCGCGCCCGCCGCCTCTCTCTCTCGCTTCCTTTCCTGCTCTCTCTCCTGCCACATCATCATTAATGAGAGGAGCGACAGGACCGATGGCACGCCAGCTGGGCGATTCCCAGGATGCGGGGCAGCGCCGCAAAAGGGGATGCCGAGAGCGGGAGGGCGTCGGAATAGAAATGGTACAGTAAGCGATCGCCGTGGAGATTACTCATCTATTAAAAAATACACGTGACCATAATGTTATAGGTGAAACAATTAGCACAACCGGCCGCTAAATCCGTGCGTATTTTACTAATTTACAGCCGTGCAGCATGAAAGAGGTCCGCGCAAACCGAAGATCCAACCGCCCAACAACCACCAGCTGCATCATTCTACCGCCATGCAACACCATCTTCAACATCTCTCGAGCCATTCCGATTCGAAAATGACCGCCACCAGTTCGGGGGGCTGCGCACCGCTAACGGGGAACGTGCACCTAACACCAGCCGGGTTTCTGTCCTCGCCTCATCACACCATGAAAACACTAACGCTACCGCCTCCCATTCCTCCAGTGCCTAGTCCCACGATCGAATCTGGAGCGGCTTTTCAATTACCGCCCATGTTCCACCATTCCACCATACCGCCGCCTCCTGGATTGCTGCACATCTTGCTGTCTGCCGAGAAATGCCAGGAGCTGGTTTGGGGCACTAAAATCTCCCAAATGGAATCTCCATCGTCGAGCGACTCTGGAATTCTGTCCAGCCCGACGAGCATCAGCCTGTCGACGAACTCGCCCTTCACGCCGATTCCACTGACGCCCACGTGGTCGTTATTGCAGGTGAGCTACCGCCAAATTGCCGCCTTCCTTTTCGATTGGGCGTTTGATTTCCAGGAGACAGCGGCGAGATTGCTGTTTATGGCGGTGAGATGGGTGCGCTGCCTGGCGCCCTTTCAGACGCTGAGCAAGCACGACCAGCTGCTGCTGCTGCAGGAATCGTGGAAGGAGCTGTTCCTGCTGCACCTGGCCCAGTGGTCGGTGCCTTGGGATCTGTCCGCTTTGCTGAATTGCCCGCAGGCCAGGGAAAGGCTGCCGAGCGATATGCACACTATTACCGAAATTAAAACTATACAGGTAAATTCAATGGGAGATGATTGAAGGTGGGAGAATATTTAAGTGGATATGTTTATATCTTTTCCAGGAAATAATGTGTCGCTTCAGGCAGATATCTCCGGATGGGAGTGAATGCGGTTGCATGAAGGCTATTTTGCTATTTACTCCAGGTAAGTTTTATTTTGAAACTTTTTGGTCTAACTTTCCTTTACTAGAAGGAGTTCAAGAATTGGAATACTGTTGGTTAGGTGGTTAGTTGGCTGATAGTTAATAATTTCAGAGACTGCTGGTTTGTGCGATGTTCAGCCGGTGGAAATGCTGCAGGATCAGGCTCAGTGCATCCTAGGCGACTATATTCGTGCTAGATATCCCAGACAACCGACCAGGTTTGGTAGGTTGTTGCTGTTGGTTCCGTGTTTGAGGGCAATAAGATCGCTTACCGTTGAATTGCTGTTTTTTAAGGAAACCATTGGAGAAATACCGATTACGCAGTTGTTAGGAGATATGTACTACATGGAAAAATGCGCTAGTAATCCTTAAATGTTCGTTAAATGGAAATATGTGTAGATTTACTACATTTAGCTCTGTAAAAATTGAGCCGACTTTTTACAGTTTTTAAAGCTTTTCTCTCCCGAGTCGCGATCGAATTTTTCCGGAACGTATTTGATGTGATAAGAATTCAATATAATGATAAAACTAATATAGCCGAAATTCGATATTTGTTAAATGTGTTTTTTACGGGCACTAAAATACATTTTGTAAATAGACATAGATAGGTCTAATATTCGCAATATTATAATCCTCTAATTTTGTATATAAAATAGTTGATTCGATTTATTTATTATCTACACGTTATAAATTATTCATTTCAAATAATAATTATTAATAACTGTATTGAATTGGTTTTTTATTTTATCTCTACATACCTATAATTAATATTATTCCAATATTTTTGATTCAATCAAATCGTCGAATTCCCAAATATTTTACTATTGTTAAACTAATTTTTCGGACACAATATTTAAAATTCCCTCTTCGCACGTTTCGAAGCTTTTGTTTTGTTGTCATGGTGGCAACAAACATAAACATTCGCATTCCCGAGTTCAAAACGCCGCATCAATTATTCCAACAAATAAATTACTAAATGGATTCGCCGAAGGAACAAATTCCTGAGGATACTCAATCACAGATAGAAGAAGACGTGGATTGTTTTTGTAAGTGTTCATGCAATGAAATTTTGTCAGAAACTCTTTGAAATCGCTCGAATATTGTTGCTTCTAAAACTAAATTGAATTGGAGATTTCAAAAACACTTATTTTGTGTTGCTATAGTAACATTTGTATCGATTGGTAATAGTTTGTTGTGGTTTATGGTAACTGAATTGGTCAATTCTTTATCCGCATCTTGCACGAGTGAATTTGAATACCTACTTTTGCTTGATAAGAAATCGGTTGTTCCAGTTCTTCAGCCGTCTTCTTCACCTTACAACATAGCGGAAAAAGTCCAACAAGCCAACATCGATTTATTTTCGTCCTACGATTCGCGCGCGAACGATGCGAAAACGCCTAAAGTGAAATTCAAGAACGATTTGTTCTCCTTCGAGCCGGACCTCACCGACGAAGACGTGAACAGCATAGAAAGCGATCGCGATGAAAACTCGGACACTCAACGGCTCATTTTCGAATACAAAACGGTGAATATACCCAACATAGAAGAGTTGCCTGAAGATACCGACGATGAGGAAATAATCGAGAGCATCAATGCGGATATTAACGAAGTTGAAGTATTCCAGAAGCCTAGAATAAAGGAAGAAAGAATCGAAGAAACCAAACCAGTGGCGGTCTCGAACAAAACGTCTACTAAGAAAAATAAACGCTCGCCCAAAAAACTGCACAATGTCAAGCAAGTGCAGTGTAAAAACCACTGCATCGATAAACTAGACTTCGATCTACCTATGTTGATAAGCAAATTAGAAATTCACGAGAAATATACCAACGAAATACCGCCTCTGCAACTGTTGCAAAGGAAATGCTGCGATGAACTGAGACAGAAAGTGCAAAGAAACCTACCGAATTACAACGGGCTGAAATCCGAATATGGCCTGACTTCCAGGCAAATCGAAACCAAAAGAAAGCAACAGGAATTGTCCAAGCTGAGAGAAGAAAACCGGAAGAGAATACTGGAAGAGTACAAGCGGAGGAAAATCCAGCAAAACGAGCAGGTCTTCTGCCAATGGCTGAAGGAGATCTCCAAAAGGCGACAGGAGAAGGAAAGGGAAAAGCAAAAGAGGCAGAGACGGACGAAAGAAAGGCCCAAAACTGCAAACGAAATACCCGCGAAAGTTCACGTGAAGAAGATCCGTCGACCTCACACTTCCACATGCGTTTTCTTCGGAATGCCGCGAAATTTCTCCAGTATGATTGCTAATGCTAATAATAATTTATCTACTCGATTGCATATTTTAACGCTTTCTTGAATATTCTTTTAGGTGACTGGAAGGGATAATTATAATAATCATTTGTAATTTACTTATTCAGTTTATTATAACTTGTAATAGTGCGAAATTTATTATAGCATTTTTAGATTTTTTTACGTAGACTGTACCAACTAAACAATAAAATGAATCTTTGTTTGGTCTATTAATATCTAAGTACATATTTGAGAAGCGGTAGCACACTTTTTCTATGGTGCATTGAATTTAAAGTACAATGACGATTACAACGATTACAAACAAGGTCAAGCAATGACGTAGACAAAATTCCGGAATTTTCATATTTAACTAATGAAATTTAAATTAATTCCTCACACATTATTTCTACTTTTTTAATAAAGGGTAATCCCAAGCAAACAGGCAACTAGAAATTCTGAAGTACGTTGGGTTGCATAACACACAGGAATTGTGTAATTGCGTTATTTCGTTTTAAATAAATGAAAAGTACGTAGGTTTAAATTAAAAGAGTTATATTTCATTTTTTTGTGTGTTTTACTGTATATTTCATTGTTAAAATAATTCATCAGCAGTTGCAGAACATTGTAGTAAAAGACAGACTAACGTCAAGCAAAACTCTAATTTGACATATGTAGCTGAATAACTTCAACGTTTTAGATCGCTTATTGGAAAAGGAAGAAGAAGAACTTTCAGCACCATGCGCACAAGTATGCTCAATGAGATATTCGTGATTTCGTCTCCAACCATCAACCACATGACATAAAAAAATCGCAATCACAAATTACATATGACAGTGCAAGTTGATAGTGTGTAGTTAACGGCGCGATATATTAAATGATCGTTATCTCGATCGGCTGAAATCATCACCGCGAATTGTCAGTGGAAATTGCTCGAGCCCCGATTCAACCTGACTTGTTTCGTTACCAGTTGACATAACCTCTCACAACCCATCAAGATGAATCCCGAAGATTACGAAACGCTTCCGACCGATAATGTAACAACACATATGATCGCTGGCGCTATAGCTGGCATAATGGAGCACTGCGTCATGTACCCCTTGGATTCCGTCAAGGTAAATTGCTCGGGGGTGACCAGGGGCTCCTTATGTTACGGTGCTTTTTTCATTTTAGACCAGGATGCAGTCGCTGGCGGCCTCCGGGTCGGAGGGAATCGGCGAGACTCTGATTAGAATGGTGCGACACGAGGGGCTGTTCAGACCCGTGAGGGGGATGTCGGCGATGGTCGTGGGGGCTGGACCTTCGCACGCTCTGTATTTCAGCAGCTACGAGTTTTTAAAAGAGAATCTAAAGAGCTTTTTCAATTCGCCTAAATGCGATACGTTAGCCTTTGGTAAGTTGGAGGAATTATAATCTAAAATAACTTTATCTACAAAGTAATTAAACATTTATGTCACTGAACTTATTTGCTTGTTTAATTGTTCTATTTAAGATATTTCGTATTGATTTATAGCAAACAGGAGAGTTGATTTCTAAAAATTAGCTTTGCAAATTATGCAACGTTCGGGTTGCATTCGAATACTGACAAACAACTTTTCGAATGCAACAGTAACAGCTTGAACTTTTCATTTAAATATCGATAAAATCATTGTAGATTCACATAGTAAATTATTGTGTCGTTAAACTAATTACAATTTTTAATGAGTATTTACATACTTCATATTCTGTCCTTATCATTTCTTACATGAGTATTAGATAGTGTTTAATGTTAACCTGTGCTCTCGTCTATTTTTACGAAATTTAGAAGTCAAGGTTTATTTGATTTTACTCTATTATTTTATTAATTAGTAACTAGAATTTCTTTATCAGATTATAGCAAATATAATTTTTTTATTTATAGTTATCTATATTGTTTCAGCATTATGTGAGAACAATATTAATTGCTAAGAGTTGATTCTAAAAATTACTATTACGAATTTTAACAATAAACTGCTGCAATATTGCATTGCAGTTAAAATATAAACGTTCAAATGCGTAGTATTCACATGTATGCGATACAATAATTTTATTAACACTTGTATAAAACTGCAAAGCAACAAATTCAATATTGCAGCAATTTATTGCAATTTATTGCTGCAATATATTGAACCGTGTGAAAACGCTCTTAGGCTCTAAATGAAACATTTTCTTTTAGGAGCATCCGGATGTATAGCAACCTTGATCCATGATGGATTCATGAACCCCGCAGAAGGTACATTTCCGCTCGATTTGAAATCAAAATACCTATCTCATTGATTTTTTTTCCAGTTGTGAAACAACGTATGCAAATGACGAACTCCCCTTACACCTCGGCACTGAGATGTGCCGTAAGCATATACCAAAAGGAAGGATTCAAGGCGTTCTACAGATCCTACACGACGCAATTGACAATGAATGTACCGTTTCAAAGCATCCATTTTGTAGTGTACGAATTATCCCAAAAAGTGATTAACAAGGACAAAGTGTACAATCCCAAGGCGCACATGGTCAGCGGAGGCCTGGCGGGCGGCATAGCGGCCGCCATCACCACTCCTTTGGACGTTTGTAAAACGCTGTTGAACACCCAACAATCCACCGATGCGAAGGGCATGGTCGATGCAGTGAAGACCGTTTACAGATTGAAAGGGCTATCTGGTTATTTCAGAGGTGAGATATCAGATTAAGTAATATAATAAATCTGAAACTATAGTCGGTGCAAAACAAATATCGTGACCTATAATTTACTACGTCACAAGTAGGCAGTGTTGCTGAATTTTTATAGAGTTTAGAAAATGTAAGAATTTTCTAAAATGGTCAAATGGCAAAATAACAAGAACAAATTGAAAATTAGAGGTATTCAGGGGCTCACTATAATTAATTATCAAATTCCTTTATCATCTGAAATATATTTAACAGTGCGAGTAAAATTTAGTGTACAATTGAGTACAATTAGTGTACAATTAAAAGAGTACATAGTGAAATTTCTGATAAAAACTTCTGAATCTGAATTATTTAGAGCTCAAATTGTGTCATTTCTAACATGTGTGGAAAAGAGAACTACGTAAAACATTCTTATTTTTTGATTATTCGGCTGAATAGCCTTTAGTAGTTGAGAAGAAATTGAAAATTAAAAGTACCGATCGGATAACAACGGCAACTATGCAACTTGACAATCAGTGCCTACCAACCGACTATAAGAAAATAATAATAATTTTATATACAAACGTTAAATTTGGACAATATATATTTTTTTCGGATGTTTTAATTCTGCTTTTTAACATTTTCTATCATCCCTTGTTAATTTTAAATTAAATTCTGCAGGTATTAAGCTTAATCTATTTTGTTTATTTATTTTTAAAAGTTGGTCACAAAGCTCGGCAAATATGACGACAGTAATTACGTGCATTGATATTTGTTTTGCACCGACTATATCTATATATTCCAAGTTTTCTGTCGAAGTTATTATACAGGGTGTCCCTCATAAGAGCAGGTGAATGTAGGGGAGCCTAAAAGTTTCAGGTAACACTTTGAAGACCTATAACTTCTCAGGAATGTAACTTTTTATTAAGTTAAGTTGTGTTAAATAAACAACATATTTTAGGCTCCCCTTCTGCATCGACTCTCTTGAGAGGCAACTTCTATTTACACTATTGGTTTTGTTATTTCTCAGGTATGCAAGCCAGAGTGATGTATCAAATGCCGGCGACGGCGATCTGTTGGTCGACGTACGAGTTCTTCAAATACGCATTAGGGACGTCGTTGGACATAAGAGTAATAGGAGTGTCGAGTGCCAGCAGCAATACGATGGATTCGAACGGTCCGGATGCGGAGCAATTGACGGAGAACGACGGGATGAGGACGGAGAAGTTCAATTTGAAGGCTCGCGAATTGCCCGCGATGTCGGGGGCCGGTCTGTACGGGTCGATATCGTTCAATACGATGCACAAAGCCGATTTCCAACAGAAAGACTCGTTTATCGATATAGCTCATACATAGTATTGCTTTTTGATATGCATTATCTTTCTAATGTAAGTATTATTTGCCAGTTATGTGTGCTGTTAATTTCGCTTCAATTGTAAAAAAAACTGATAGCAGATTGAATTAAAATGCCCAATTTGTGGTATCGAAGTTCTGTTAATGAGATATTATCAAAGGAGATTATTGTGTTTACTTCCATCGATTATTTGTGCTATCTTCATGTTGTAATTACAATATATCACATTAATACATCAGATATAATTGAAAATAATGTGTGTAAATAGTTCAGGGTATAATTACAAAAAAAATTTAATACTAGTAATTTTGTAGTGTTTTTGATAGTGGTATTTTTCTTGATATTATACGCTTATATTTTCTGTTTTCTTGAAATCTCCTATTATCGGAGACTTGCTTGTGTTATGCAAACATCTTATAATTTCTGTGTAGCATCTGTGGTCATTGAAATGTTTTGTTTGGGATAAGGTATTGTTGTTTTTGACTCTATCTAAATTACGGTGGTTTTTGTGTGGTCATAAATCAATTTTTATTTGTTATTGCTGGTTCTAAAAAAGGGGAAGTACTGCTTGTCATTCAAGGTGAAGCTTCATAATAAGTCTTGTTTATTAATTATTATCAATTGTTCCTGTTTTTTTTTCTCCTATTTTTTTAATTAAATAATATATTTTAATGAATTTTAAGTATAAATGTATGTATTTTTGATAAAAAAGGTAGTCATATTAGCTTGAAATTAGGTACATTTGTTTTTTACTTTGAAGCGAAATTCTCCTGTAAATAAATAAATGTAATATAGAGATAATTTTTTATGTAATATAAATAATGATGCAAATTTTATTACTGTTTACCTTTGATGTTTATCAGACTAGCCGGATTCACGAATGAAACGAAAATCTAGACAATAAATGTGCTATAAAAATCTGATAATTGAACAGTTTTTAAAATTTTTGGAAATTCCATTTACATGAACAATATTTCAAGTGTTTTGCAAGATTAGTTATCTCTTTTAGTAATTTCGGTCGTTTCTCAGTATTACAATCTAACATAATATTTAGCCTCTTTTTGATTGTCTTAGAAATTTGCATCATTAAAATGTTCAAAACCATTGCAGAATTGTGTTTAGTATAATGAAGAATTTCAATAAAAGAAAGCCATAAAATTCAATAATCAAAAAAATGAACTATACGAGTTGAGAAAATTCCAAAAATTTTCTTACATAGGTTAAATCTGTATAGGAAAATATTGGAACAAGAACACCAATAGTAATTTACTAAGAAATTTCTTTATTATTGTTATTTTGTTTTAGGACTATACACGTACGAAATTAATAATATTATTTTTTTTGGTTACTTTAGACGAATTATCCCGAAGTTTTTGTTATTTCCTTCACGAATACCGCCAGTGAAAGTTTCCATACGCATTAAAAACAACACGAACAATAGTAATATCATTCGTAATTAAAAACCCGATGCATCGTAATGTACATAATGAGTGTTGTTATCGGTCATTCCAATCACATTCTAAGAAACTATAAAACGATCGAAGCGAATGTATTTTTAACATGAAGTAATGAAACATATTTAACCAGTAGATCATTTATTTAAAATGTGCATTTGGTAACAAACCGCTGGTTTTTACATGTCTTATCTCCTTGGGATTAATGAACTCAATGAATTCAGGATGACTCGTCGTTATTGCACTGTAACAGTGCATTATTTTTGTTTAAAAAAATCGAAACAGGAGTAAATAATGTGTACAATATACAAACATACACTTTTAAATATCTTCAATATTATTTATAATCTCAAACTGGGATTTACTTCAATTATCGAAAACAATGCGTTACTGTTGATTATAAGTAAGAATTAATGAATTGTTATTAATTTGAACTGTTTGTTTTTGCTAATGTCACTCACGTCTTTAGCGAAAATGGTATAGTATTGAAAATTGCGTATTTATTAAAAAATCACGTTTCAATTGGATGTTTACAGATTACTAGCGTATTTTTAGTACTATACATTTTATATTTTATTCAAATATACATGTTTTACGATTTATTAGTTCCCTTTATATCCACAAAATTGAGTACTCGACTCTTGCTAATAGATCCGTACAAACAACGTACTTGCGAGATTTTAATAATTTTTCTTAATAATTATTTTTACACATAGAACTCAAAAGCTACAACATGTAGATTCCCAGAATCAGTTTAAAATATTCTACATAAAATCTAGCAAGAGAATTCGAAACTGTACATACTACATTTTTATCAGATTTTTATTTCAAACTGACTCTGAAGAATCGATTTTTAACTTGTAACTATTTTTTTTACTTTAAATTGGGATTCTCAAATCGCCTGTTCGATTAACAATAACACACTCATTCGAAGGTTTAAGAGCCGATTTGCGAATTCCGATGTTTGGTAGATATTTCGACACGACTTAGTAACGCTTGTCAAGCTGTGATAAAGTCCTTATCAACGTTATAGGTATGATATTGACTTCGTTCAGATGGGAGTACTATCATATTGTTTTTATGTTTTTTATTTAAAAGAGAAAATAGATGTGTAGTCTCCATCTATTGTGATAAGAGACCTTGTCACTACGTAAACATGAAATGTTAATTCGTATTGTTAAAAGAAAAATTGAATAAAGTGTTAACATTTTGGGGCGTTTAGTTTATTTACATGAGCTTTTAAATATTTGGGCATAAGTCAATTTGACTTGTTATGTACTGTGTCCAAATTCTAGAACACTATTATAGGGATCTTTTGGGTACAAGTTAATTGGATTTATAGATTGTACCATTATGTTCGACTATTTTTGGAGGCGTTTAGTTTATTTACACAAGCTTTTATGCTTTTGGGCATATGTCAATTCGACTTGTTACTTTGTCCAAATTCTATAACTAGTCATATTTTTGGTACAAGTTAATGGGATTTATGGATTGCACCTTTATGTTCGACTAATTAGGCCGCGTTGGAAACGCGGGTTGTTCTGAAAACATATCACACATACCTATATTTGCTTTTAGTGCTATTACTTTATTTATAGACCCCCATATTGACGATACGTCAATCAATGTTTGCGAAACGAGCTTAATTAAACAATACGCAAAGTTTGTCGAGCGATCGCCGGTTTATCACGCTCCCAATAAACAGCAAATTAAATTTTACAGATTTTTTCATTTTCGATAGTTCGATGTTCTTTGTACATACAATTGGTCGAGACTTGGGAATGAGGGAAATTGGGAAAATCGATCAGAAATGAGTGGGCAGTTTTAATAAAAAAATGCACTAGTCCTGGTAGATACTTTCGTTTCTGTTATTTCACAATTTTCTACTATTTATATAAAAGTATGGCAACAGCGCCGCATTTGATGTACGTCTTTTTTGTTACCATTTTTATTGTTCGAATAAAAGCATTTAGAAATTCATAATAAGTGTAATAGTGTATACATTTGCTCCTTCGAGTTATCTATCACAAAACCATTTGGTCCTTCGAGCCGGACATGTACACTCTACATTTTCTATATTTTACATATTCAAAATCGCAACGCTCCCCTAAATAATATTGTTTTAATGCCTTAGTTTCGCCCACCCTAGGAACACTTTCTGCATTGTATTTAGCAAAGAGGCTTTCTGCAATAAATTCCATTTATAATTCACAACCCATTATACCCTCCGATACTCTTGTACTGAAACACCCGGCACTTCCGTCCCGTAATTTCGCAAAACTTCCACGCCGCCCACGAACGAGCAAAGTATTCCAGACGAGGAAGCTTCTCGAAACCTTTCGGGTACTAGAAAATTTCCATTTCCAAAAATTTAGAGAATTTTCATCCCTAAATCGAAGCTAATTTAGGGATAAGATTTTACCAAGTGATTCTGATTCTTAGATCATGTCCCATCGCTTTGATGAGGTAATGAATGAGTATAGTAACACCTTACTACATGGCGTAGGTAGCATATTAATGTTGACAGAACGTTCGGTGCATGTGCCAATGGCCTCGCGTTTTCCTTTCCAGCGTATCCAGTCGACCAGCTGGATGGTTGCCAGTCCTCCGGCTGACTCAGCTGGTCGCTTAGAGCGGATTCCCTCGTTTCTGTTTGAAATATCCGCACCCTCGGGCCCGCGTCCCCCGCTGCGCGCTTTATCAAAAGTGCGAAGACGGGAAGGTCGGGTTCTCTTCGACATTTTAATTTTCGTTCGCATTTTCCGTATCGGCCGAGTGGAAATTCGTAGAGATGTTGATGTCGGATAGGCCAGCTAATTGATCGGTGAGTACAGCATTTGGGTGTTTATTTGCTGGGGATGTGGTTTAATTTCGAGTGCATACACGAATCGCTGTATCCACGCCGTCATATGTCGGTACGCGAAAGTGGACGAGACTCCATCGGTTTCCATCGATCGGGGTTTTCCACTGGAAATTTTCGAGTTTTCCCCTTGATTTCATGGCGTTTTTCTGGCGATTGTTGAAGCTTTGTTGATATTTTTGCATGTACTATCGATCGGTTGCGGTTTTGTCTGTCCGGAAAATTCCGGAAAATCTCCATTTGAAGGTTATGTTAGGTGTAGTAATCGATGTTTTGATAGAGAGAGTGGAAAGAGAAAGACGCGAATCTAGAGTGGATTGTAGGCCATCTGATACAAAATCAATTTCGGTGGCATGTTCAACGCAAAATAAACCTACGAGTCGTTAAAAATATCAATATTTTTTAAAGGCTAGATTGTATATAGATGTAGTAACTAACTGGATGGGTGGTTGTAAAAGTATCGATTTTGTTTCCCTTCATTTCCATTCAATTAACTAACCTTCTATCAACTATGAGCCAATATTTGGTTTTACTTAATTTGTTGATATGTACTTAACGTATCCAATTATTTACATACCCATAATCCTAATTATTGACCAAAATATTGCATGATCTCCTCCTATGCACAGGGTGTTTAATTACCATAATCTCCAAGAAGTTATGACACGATTCCTGTTTTTTATTTTAGTCTCCTGGACAGACAAAAAATCGATGAATTAACTTGAAAATTAAATCACAAACGTTTTTAGCAATCTGCTAAGTAAATATTCAATTATTCCACTGTATCTACTATAAGTGTTAATCTTAAATGTGTTTAAGATTTGCATAAGTAGCGCGCGTCAGTGTCGAGTACAATAAATTATTATGTGCATCTTCCTACCTCGTCGCATATTATAAATAAGCCTAATTAAAGTAAATCTCGTTATTCCGACCTATTGCGCGATAAATCTGATTATAAAATCTTCACTATCGTACTAAATTAATTATGCGCGCAATCTGTCAGATTTCCGTAAACCAACCGGGAAAGGATTTGATAGATTCACACAGAATTGCTTTTAGTTGATGCGAATTATTTATAAGTGACCCGAATAGGTATAGTCTATGCAATGCCAATTATTCTATTAGACATTTCTAGAATAGATATTTATTTAATTTGTTTGGCACCTCTGCGCGAAAACAATCTAACCATCAGCATTTAAAGTGCTTCCTTTAAATAATTAATGTTAATTTTAGTATACAGCAAATTTTCGTTTACAATAAATTGTTATGTTGATAAAATTTAAAACGGCAAGCATATCAAGTTTTATGTGTGTGATAAGTATAAGTTTGTAATAAAATATAGCCAAGTGTTTCAACTTTTCATCGGAACAAACAAATTCACTTCACATTAGAACCTCTTCCACATTCCGTCTAGCATGTCTAGGTCTACCATAGTCCATCTTATCGCGGATAATATGGCTAATGAGCGCTCGAAGTTGGCGACGCCGAGGATGATATAATCGAAAACTAATTAGCTTCAGTTTAATTAAAAGCCGACTGCTCGAGACGCTCATTCGCACACCTGCATGCGAAAGAAAAAAGAACCAGACTGTGCGAGAGGGGCCATCTTCGCCGGTTGATCCGGAGCTGTGGTAGCGCGCCGCCGTTTTCCAGTCCGGGCGCACAGGAACGCCGGATTTTCCAGAGTTTCCAGTCAGTAGTGGCCGCGCTATAGCACGTTAAGGCGAGCACGCACCGCGGAAGAATGCTATGTAGGGCACGTGTGTTTGTTTTCAACAGTTTTCAAAGTCGCTGGATTTAGTCGCTCGGCGGTGTTGCAATTTTAGAAGAAAAATAAAGTTTTTTTGTGGGCGAGTGTGTGTGTGGTTTTTTTTAATAGAGTGGTTTGTGTGTTTCGGAAAATCATAAGTTGGATGCATCAAGTGGTTTTTCTTTTTAATGAGTTTTTGAGTGCCAGTTGAGTGGATAATGAAGTGGTTAAAGTTAAACTGAATTGTTTCTTGTTGAAGGATCAGTTACAACGTAGTTAATTTTGTTCCCTAAAGTATTAAAAATCTCAAAATGTTTGTAGGTATTGATTTCGATTTTTGAAAATTTATTTCATTTAAAAAAATAATTTGAAAACAAATATTTATCTAAATATACCTACTTAACATTTAATTTTAATAACTATTTTAAATTTTGTTAAAATTATTAAAGTTAGTTATTATTCCTTTATAAAAATAAAAAATTAGTGACATTTAAATTTTCATCTCTAATAAATATTTTATATTCCTCCGGAGTGAATTTTGCATGATACATGTCATTACTTATGTACGTAGGTGGACTGGAGGGATGAACTTTAATTATTTAATTAACTATTTTAGTCTTGTATAACATTTATTTTTGGATCATTATACAGAGTAAAAAGATAAGTAACACAAACTTTAGTAGAAGTGTGGGTTCAGCCCAGAATAAATATTCGAATATAGGACTACAGTTTCGAACTATTTTTTGATATACGTATATCTACGTATTTCATTAGGCCATGCTACTAATCCTCGAAGTTTATGAACTTAATTTTTATTATACTGTTTAACTAATTCAGTAGAAAATAGATTTTTAGCTAATAAATATTTCTAAAGCTAATATATCTAACAATAGCCATTTTTTTTGTATTGGTATAATGAAAATATTGCTCAACCGAAGCTTCAATAGCATCTATTGTTTGAATTTGAATTTACCCACTAAAAGCAACAGGTTGAAATGTTTACTTTTCACAAGAAAGTTTCAAATCGAATCAACCATAATTGAATATTCATTAATGATAACATTGAATCTCACCGAATATTATTTATTTTATCCACATAAATTAATTATCAATAAAGGCTTACGCATTATGTGCGAAGGTAAATATCTCCTCGATTAATCAACATTTGAATTGGTTTAACAATTAAATTAGTTTTACACTATGACAATATATGAATTGCAAAATACCTACCTACTATAAGTAATAGATTTACATTTGAAATAGCAAATTTTTAAAGTAACTAATCCTTCAAATATTTTTCACAGTATAAACATTAATAATAATTCATCCAAAAACATGTGAAATGTACGTTCAACTGTTAGTGGAAAAGACCTGTCCACTATATTCGACTGTGATGTTGTATAATTACCACACCATAAAATAATCATCGGGATATATGAACTGGATGTGCCGATTGTAATTTCCCTAAAATCAACGTACATGCGATTGTGTATGCACTTTAAATTGGATGTCAATATGAATATCAATGAAATGGATTCGATGGTACACGTAAAAATTTAAATTTTATTACTTTCTTCCTCTAGGTATTACACGAATAACACGAAAATGTGGGCACCCGGTGTTTACGCCACTGTCACGGTGCTTGTTGTTACTGGACAAGTTTTCTCAACCGGTAAGTTATCTTTCGCTTAATTACCCGACATAATTGTTAATTGAAATAAATTCAATTCATGCCTTTGGAAGGTAAACAGTGCTCTCGAGTTCCGCCAAAAAGGATACAGTTTAAAGATACGAATTATTCTAAATTATAGCGGAGGATTCTTAGAGATCCGCCAAAAATTATACACGGGCTTTTCCAACTGTTGCAGTAATTAATTTTTGATGAACCGTCCTGCTTTAAAACTATTCATTAAGCACTGCTTTCTTTGTTCCTTTCGTATTATTTTGTTTCGAATTTAATACGCCTTCGGCCAAAAAAAACCTGAAAGTTTTCATTTTTAATAAAAGTTTCTAGGCACATCTACGACCGAATTCCCTAATTAAATACAAATTATCTCAGTGAAGAGCTCCTTCTCGATTTTATTATTTCATTCAAAACGTTTAATTAATCCGCAACAAACTCGTGAAATAGTCTAATTATACTGTATTCATATAACCAGGAGGGATAAAATGGTAGCAAATTTTGGCGGTGAGTGGTTTCATTTTGAAACATTATATACACCTATTTGAATTGAATTTGTTTCAACTAACGTAATGCCCAATATGGAGAACTTGAATACGTCTGCTTAATATACCAAGGATGTTATGGCAAGAAATTCGTATAAAACGAGTTTATGGAGGTTCGTTAAACGGAAAGTACTATATCAACTTTTTATTATACAGAGTTGGGCAAAAGTCCGGAATAAAATTATTATCTGTTAAACCAGTAATTTAAACAAAAAACGCTGAAACACGTAAATTGATTTTATATTGTACGGATTTGTTGCCAATAAAATGATTTTTTTTTCTTCAACCCCTTAGTTGAAACCCTATCCAACTTTATTTTTTCAAATGCAAAGGTATGTCGTGTGTAGGGTCATTGAAAAGCCCGTGAAAAATGGAATCTAAAACAAACCTTTTTTTTATTTTTCTCATGTTGTTATTTGGAAATGAGCAAAAATTTCTTTTAAAAACAAAAAAGTTACAAATACCTTTTTAGTGCTATCGACGTAGCAATGTTGAAAATGCCCTTCACCATCTATTTGACAGGCTCCCAGGCATTGGTAAAACGTAATATCGATAGCATATCTTTAATTCTGAATGACTTTTTAATAAAAACAGGCGAACCTTTGGTAAAAAAAACTTGTTCAAAAATGCAACACCTGTTTTCCTTTTTGAAGTTCACTGATCAACAATGGCTTAGATTTAAACCCATTTTATGTTTTTGTTTTTTCTTAAAACATAAATTTCAACGAATGTTGATGCTAAATTGCCTTATCAGTTTTAAACGGTAAATCAATAAAATTTGGTGTGCTGCCTGACCAGGCTCGCCTGCTTTTATGTAATAAAAGTTCATTCAGAATTAAAGATAGGCTACCGATATTAGGTTTTACCATTGCCTTGGAGCCTGTTAAGTAGAGTAAGCCTTAATTCACACGTCGATACCACTAAAAAAGTATTTGTAACATATTTGTTTTTAAAAGAATTTTTTGCTCATTTCCAAATAACAACATGAGAAAAATAAAAAAAAAGGTATGTTTTAGATTCCATTTTTCAAGGGCTTTTCAATGACCCTACACACGACATACCTTTGCATTTGAAAAAATAAAGTTGGGTAGGGTTGCAACTAAGGGGTTGAAGAAAAAAAAATCATTTTATTGGCAACAAATCCGTCCAATATAAAATCAATTTACGTGTTTCAGCGTTTTTTGTTTAAATTACTGGTTTAACAGATAATAATTTTATTCCGGACTTTTGCCCAACCCTGTATGTAATGCGATTGTTATAATCTTAGAAGATAGATTGGCAACAGAAAACGATTTCTTATAAATCTAGAAATTTTTTGACAGTTCCTCAAAAAGTTTCTTTTCGTTTCATTTCTTAACATAGACAATTTCAATTAATTTTTGAAGTTAACAGGAAATTATGAAAAAAATTAAAGCTTGTATACCATAACTTAATACGAATGTTTGGTTTGTTTTTTAATAAGAAATAAACCTTAAATTGTAAGAAAAACCCCTTCAACAAATTTATCACGTCTTTTAGAAAAGTGCCGAAAACTGGACGGGTGAAATCCCATTTAAATCCCGTTCGAAAAACTTCTTAAATTTTCATCTCGAATTCAGTTTGACAAATCCCGGAACTCGAGTTAGTTTCATTGAATTTTGAGTCCTCTTACGGCTTTCCATGCCGGCGGAATACTATGTTGCGTGATAAAAAGTATTCCCTGGAATAGGTATTTGGCATGGCAGGTAATTTATTTGAAAATGGAAGGAGCATTTTTCCTCCGCGGGTATAATAATAAACGCACGACCTGCCAGGTGAGAAAACTAACTATTTACACCAACCAGACTTCGTTAGCTGTTTTTTTTCGCTTCCGAGCGCGCTCCTAATTGGAATGATTTTCATGTACAGTTTGTTTCTTTAAGGGCGGAACAAAATTCCCGCCGACGCAAATTTAATTATCTAAGTATTATGTATGTGTAGTCTAAGAAGGAAAATATTGCTGGCGTGACTGCTTGAAGGGGCACCATGTTTTTGTCAATCGATAACGGGTTAACACGCACCTGCTGGAGGCATCACACTTTTTAGCGCTGATATGAGCACGCGGCAAACAAGTTATATCGTGTTCACTATGCATACAAGGCAACTCCAAACAATTTTAATATCCACCCAATATCCTTCCAAGAGGCCTAAAAAATATATGAAATTCGCTCTTGACTGCTCAACGAAAATATGTAGTATATACTAGTACTTAGAGGGTTCCCTTTAGAATAATACGTTTAAAATTATTCCTGCGAATTTACTCTATGATTATTATTTAAACTTACAAATTAATATGACATATCTAATTCTTACTATTAGACCTTAACTTAATTAGAAGTTGGACGAGTTTTCCTGAATATGAGACATTTTTCAGGATCGGCGCATTCTTAGGATCCGTTTGTATCCCTTTTCTAACCGGATTCGTTTGTTAAGAGCCCGGAATCGTCAAAAATTTTATCGGAGGTAAATAGAGAAGAGAAAATGAAAAATATAGAATTTCGAACTTTGTGATACAGGAGCTTTCGCTTGGCAAACGCATCCGTTTCTTACAGACAGGTTACAAACGGATTCCACAGGAATACGTATAGCTTAAGAACGGTCGATCGTAATAAAAAGTAATTTGGGGTCGGGCCGCCCGACCCCGCATTGGAAACATCGCGGCAGCGGCGTAAAAGCAGCGTAAGCTATTCATTTCATGCACCGTCGAGTCGGAATGCGCCCCCTACGCCCGTTTTACCTTTCGCTGCGGCGGCGGCGACGCCGCTCGGACTTCTCTCGCGCTCGAGAGCCCGGCTTTTTATCGGACCCGCCATCACGTGGATTTCCCCGCGATATTTATTGCCCGAAGAAAGGAACTTCGCAGGAGGAACGGGAGAAAAAATTCGAAATACTTTTAGTCCGATAGTGATAAAGTTAGGTAAGTCTTTCAGGGCCGCCCGCCTCGATTTTATCGGTCTGTTTAACATAGAAAATATCGAGTTTGGATGTAAGGCGCGTATGCCCGGCTCGGAGTCTAGAGAAAAAAGGAAAACTGTAATTCTTTTTAATTGACTCGACTTGAAAGGGGGCTAGTTGTTAGCGTTGATCTATTTGCGATAGAAAAGCCTTGTATGACGATAATAAAATTAACTGCTTGCTTCGTTTAAATTTCGTAATCAGTAGTCGATTGTACTGACAAATAAGCACACAAACATGTGCCATGTGAAGTGCTTGCACAACACGCGAGAATTGGGAAAAAATATATCTTTGTTTTTAGCAGATTGATTGATCCGCAACGTGGGATACCGACACCCCACCGGAATAACAAATAGCTCGTTATGAAACATAAGCAAGTACGGGAATTGCCGGAGTCAGCTCCTCTTTAATGTTTTGGGTATTTTGGAGGTTTAAACAGCGACGCGATATGACTTTATACGGCGTCATAAATAGAGAGATTTGATTACCGATACTAATTAAATTTACATTTCCCAGCTTTTTGAAACTCCGGCCACGTATCCGACCACCTTTCAAACTCCGCTTTTGATATATAGCGGCTATATCGCCGTAATTATATACCAAAACCTAAGACCAACCGCCGGAGCGGCACAATGAATATTCATTATATTTCCCCGACGCATACGTACAAAGAAGAATAAACGGTGTACATGTACTGTACACAACAGTATACAGTGCAAAGAGTATTAAACCTCTTGTTCTGGAAAAACTGCCGGTTTTCCATTGGCGTCCATTGCCAATAACCCGCCATTTCCATCTCATCAGAAGTGGGATTAATTCCTTTCTAATTTTTTTATATACAAATTATCCCGGTAAATTTTTCCTAATTTTCGTTTTAATTAGTAACGCAAACTCCGGTTGATTGATCGCCGAAATAAAAATTCATTTCGAATTAGAATGGTAATTCGTTTTTTTTATTTTACTAATTACTTCCACGGTATAAGAAATCCGATAGGGGCTGGAGAATAAAAAAAGCGGCAACACTTTTCGAGAGACGGTTTCGCAGGGAATTTTCAGTATTTTTTAACAAGCCGCCTCTAATGAGTAATTCATATTCATTACCTGAAACAAACAAAAATTTATATCGCGCTTTTTCCCTTCTTTCGTCAGTCGAGTCACGTTCGATAAAATGCGTTTAAATTAATTTTCTTTTCATAAAACGGTTTCGCTAAAAGTTTATTTCGTTACTTCGAATATTCCTTTTCTTCCCTCCAAGGATTATACCCGGAATAATAACTGTAATTAATATCGCTGGATAATTGAATTTCGCTGTATTGCGAGCGGAGTCCGGCCCTGGCGAAAGCGAGCACTGACGTTTTAACGCATATGCAATCATTTGTTACTGGAGTTGATTCTGAAAAATATATCCGGAAAATTCATCCGGTTACGTAAAAGGGAGTTTTATGTGCGTTGGTTTTTCCTTGTCCGGGTTCTTTTGTTGTGTATACAAGGAGTTGTACTCTCAGTTGTCGGTTGTTTTCTTTTGAGATTCCTGTATAAAGCAACCTGACCTGACCTTTTTGATATTTGCTGGAAAATACCCGTATCCCTGAGAAGTCCGGATTATTTCACGCCCTCAAAACAAAGGGAAAATAAGTCGAATAAAATTAGACCCTTTCGGCATTTAAGAAAAATTCGAACATTTCCTCCCTGGGGATTAATTGGAAAACTATTAGCAATGTAGATGAAAGCACTGTCCACTTTGGTATGCTAATCGTTGGGTCAGCAGGTAGAACCGAACAGAACTTACCTATCGGGAAAAGGGAAGTGTAACATGCTCGACCAAGCAAATATTTTTTTAAAGTTCCCAAGTAAAAAGCTTCTATAAGTGCTTGTAAAACTAGTACCTATATTATTTTTTGATAGAGTGAATTATGGTAAACTCAATATTTTTAAAAACTAACGAATTTTTTGAAAACACTTTATCTTATCAGCAGGCATTTTATAAAATGAATTTGTAGAGGCAGTTATACAATATAAAAAGGTTTTCATTCTTATCTAATTATTTATTAGGTTATGGAAAAGTTAGACAAAAGTGAGTTTTACATACCCTCTCGAATTCTTTTGTTGTTTTGAAGCACAAGAACCTGACTAATCTCAGTAATAGGTGGTTTTCTTTTGAAACTTAATGGAATCTGACCTAGGACCCTTTTGTTATTCGTTAGAAACGTCTTTTTGTAAAAAAATCAAAGATTCTTCAAAGTTGCGATGCTCGGTATTTTTCATGAGATTGGGAAAATAGCGGATCTTTTGATATAATCACTTTAACAAAACACATGTTGTCAGAAAAATCTGTATACCCACATATTCAGAATCCAGCCGAGGGCTCCGAATAAAACCATACATTTTCCAAAAATATTCTATCGGGTTGGATGCTTGAATTTCAACAAAAATGTCGCAATACAAGAGCGGGTTAACTATTAATTAAAAATTAGTGGATAATCGTTTGCACAAAATTTTGTCGAAAATTTTCGAAATCGTTCTACTACCTTTTCCCGCAAGATTAATTAGAAACTCATTTGCATTGCAGATGAACACCCGTCCACTTTGCTTTAGTATGCTAATCATAGGGTCAGTAGTTAAAGTTAAACCAAATTTACCAGGGGCTGCAACATTTATGTTTGACCGGGGAATGTTCAAATTGTATGTTGGATATTCACTAAATGTTAACCATTTACCAAATTATTTAAAAAAATTAAAACCTACCTCTATCATCAGGAGTTACCGAAACGTATTGGTAGATTTAATTGATTGACAAATCCAAGATTCTCGTTGTTATCCGAACATCAGATGTACGATATATCGTTATATTGAATGTATGGAAAACCGACGTACGGATCGAACATTAGCCGTAAATGCTCGCCAAACAAACAACTCGCCCTTTAAGTGTTTTGAATGAGCGTGAGAACGAGCGTTTGATTTTTATTATTTTTGTTTATCTTGTACGCTTGTTTACTTATACACGCGTCAGAAGGCCGTAATAGAATGCAAAAAAGAAATAAATCGAAGGCGTTTGTAGGCGTTTGTATAGTATTTAATCTGTAACTCGAAACATTGTTACCAATAAAACGTTTCGATTCTCGATTCGAGCCAATTTGTATACCAATTTTCCTTCTTGGCGGAGTTTCCACATACGTTTAACAGCAGTCCCCGCTAATTTCCATACGCTGTTCCATTCGAATCGGCCGCCCAGTCCATAATATCGAAAGGGATTTTCGTTCGAGCGATCGCTTCATTTTTCCCTTTTCGACGGACGTCTAATGGCGCGGAAAAGGTTTTTCTAAACGCGTATTTTCTTTGAAAATCTGTATGGAAAATTTGTCTTTATGAGCCCGGGGTGAGAAAGGAAACCCGCCGATCATGATAAATAAAGTGTATCGAAGGCGCGCCATAAAAGAGAATTATTCGGTACTTTTGAAATATATCTGATAGTTATCGATGAAGCGTTATAAAACTGATTTGTAACGTGCCAGAAAATATATTGGAATATATTTTTATTCCATATTTTTTTTCTCATATTTATGAATATTATGTCTACAAGGTTTTCCCTTATCTACTTTATCAAATTTGAATTTAACTAATAAATTTTGGTTATATGGTAAGATTGCTTTAATATCTTTTGTAAATAGAGGTAGTAAATTATGGTAATGATAATCATCGACAAAATACCATATTAATAACAAACTATCTTCATAAAAACGTCAAAAAATTGTGTTATGGCTTGTTGAATTGAGAAACTTTTATTTAAAATTCATACTGTATAAGCAAATTTGGATTTGCGGTCACAAATATTGGTAAGAAAACGTTATATCTAAATACCTACTGTATTTGCTTGTGTTATTTGATTTAATTAATCAAATCGTGCACTCTACTAAAGTGCAGGAATATTATCTTTATAATATGTAAATAGGTAATATTTCCTATATGATGCATCGGTTTATCTATAATAGAACATGCATTAGTATATCTATCACTTTTGATGATTAACTTGCAACTACATTAATGTAGAATCCATTACACTTTGCTTATCTAATTTATTATTTTTACATTTCTATTTTACATTTCTAGGTATATTCTATTTGCTTTGTCTAATTAATTTCGTAGATAATGCATTTTAATTAATTTACAAACGAACACCATTTTTGTATCACTATACATATGAAAAGAGCTGCTTATTTTATTCCCGGACTGGCCATTAAATAAATAATTCATTGTATTTTAATGCAGTATTTTATTGCTATCAACTATAACGGAGATACTGAGAGACTGATTTAATTAACATAAAATAAATAATTTCTCGTCATTGCAGTGGCAAAATTAAATTTTTATTTCGGATAGTCGACGAAAGTTTTCAATTAACTTATACAAATATTTAATGGCGAATAAAACTTTTTCCTACGGACTTTAAACTAAATGTATTTAGTATACGGAATGTGCGCTAACGTATTCCTCGTTTTCCGCTAAAAAGTTTTGTTTATTTTTTTTCCCGAGCCGTTTAAGCGTTATAATTACATTTCTCTATTAGAAAGTTTATGATGTCTAGATTAATGGCAGTTGTTGGAAAGTTGGTCGCATTTCGGAAGGAAAAACGAAGGGGGCAAAAAAACGTCATAAGGGATATTTATTAATTTTCATAACAGTCGCCGCTTAAAGAGCAGCGACAGATAATGCTCGAAATTAATGCGTCGAAAATTTCGCGCAGATTAGCGATTTTCAGAAAAGTTCCTTTCACTTGATAAATCACTATAAGTTAGCGAATAAAAATGGTGTGTCGGTCTTTCGAAAAAGAAAGATACCTACAAGCCATTTGCGGTGAATTCAATTTAATTTACCTTCGCACGTTCGACATAAATATTATGAAACAACCTAATATATTATAGAGAATGTTTCCGGTATCATGCCGAACCGCTCCCGACCGCTTTTGTTCTTTTTCAGAAACTCAACACCAACTTAATTATTTCCTTTAGTAGAGCGAGCCAAACTTTTAACCGACGCCTGACATTTTTATCAAATTGTTACTTTATCCATCTGAAAGGCTTTTATGTCGGAATGGGTGCTGTCTGTTCTTTTTACAGTCTCTGACAAACGTCTAAATGCCCGGGGACGGTTTTTCCTTATTGTCGTTTTGCGGATTAGTGTTTTTGTAACGGCTCTGAATCGTAACCGAGCAGTGCATTTTTTACATAATGTATTTCAGTGGTAAAAAAGGTTTTATGAGTGTGAAAGATTAATTCAGATTTATCGCTGGAAGCTCGTTTGTTTTGAATGAAAAATGCTCAATTGAATCATCAGTTATTCTACAACGCTTCTCATTGCGTACAATAATGGCGATATCTTCTGAATGAACACACACAAAATCCTTACTAACTTACTTACATATTTCCATAATTTCGAAACCAGTATTCCGCAGCACTAAAAACTTGACAAGGTTCTTGCGGGAAAGAGCCGCGTGCCATAATTCATCGCGATGTAACCCTGTTAGGAAAATTAGATTTCAACTATTTCAGGTTGCCTCTCATAAGCACTTTTGTTTGGGAACACTGCGAAGTTCTGCTCTTTTAATATGTTTCGGATAATTCAATAAACGCGCATTAATTGAAATGAGCAACTTTGACATATCTCCTTCCGAGTAATGGATACAATTTACATAAGAATAGGCTAAATTTAGCGTAGGTGTGTATTTGAATAAACCAATGTTGTATCTACATAATTCTGTTAAATTTACTTGAATACGATGCTGTACTATCGAATTCCGCTTTATACAACATTTGTATATCACGTAGAAGCTTGTAAATACTTATCGTACATACGATTTTACAATTAAATGTTTAATTTTAATTACAAAAATTAATTATAAGCTTTGTTTCATGTAAATGTAATCACTCACTAATTTACCATATTAATGTACGTAGGTACTATACGTACTCCATTTGAAGTTTTCTTTTTTGAGTAAATTTCAGGTGCAACTAAACTGAAGTGCATGCTTATTAAACGAATGAAGACATTACGTTGCGCGACGACAATGTCGTGTTATTATCTCCTAATAAAGATTCGTATTCGGTGTCGCGTATTCAAGACTTCCTTCGCAGGAAAGCGAACACTTTCTCGTGTAGCAACCCCGGCACCTGAGTGTATAAACAAACCAAAATGAATATAAAGCAGTATTCCGGCTAATTCCGTAAGCAACAAAATCGTTCCGGTGGAGATAAGGATTTCAGGAAGAGCATTTTCAAGCTGGGCGGGTTTCATCCCCTTTTACTGGAACCGTCTTGTCGGGAAGTTGTTCCGACAGGAATTATTAGTTAAATTTATATTTTATATCAAATTCGCCTACCAGAAAATCACTTTACTTAGAGCCGGGTATTTCGTATGTTTTTTCTATGAAAAAGAAACTTTTACTACTGTTTCGAAAAGCACTCGGCGAAACAGGACCTCATCAACAAGGCAACGAAGATAATTTCTGTTTTACATATTTATGAGAAATTAAGCACGAATCGGCTGTAAGTCGCTATTTCTTGGGTTATTATAAGTTCGCAAACTTTCCTAACACGCCGAATTGGCTAAGCATGCATTATTAAAGAGTAAATATTGATAAAGCCGCTCCACTTTAAACCCATAAATAATAGATAATAATAATAAAAGAACGACAAAATAAATAGTAAAGTCGAATAACAGTAAATGCATTGAGTGCTGTATGAAAAATGGGTTGTACAATTCGAAAGAATTGATTTTTAATCAAAAAATTATCCGCATAATTCCGGCGAATCCTTTTTTTATGCGACGCTCAAATATCGAACGAACGAGAAATGAAGGTATTCCCTTCGATATCGGCTGGCTTTTCTCCATCTGACACTTGACAAGGAATCCCTTTCAATATAATTTACTTTATAACGCGCCGAGGCCGCCGAAGGTACTGTATTGGAAAATCTGTCATAATATATTTGTTTGGAGATCCGTGATTATGATTTGGCACGATTTTTCGATGGAGAATTTTTTATAGCGCAAAAATAATAGCCGTTGGACGTAATTTATTACCGAACCAAAATGACAGGGCGAGGTACGAAAAAATCCGGGGTTTTTTATATAGGCGAGCCATTGTGCACCTAACGACAAAGCATAATGTTTTATACAAAACGTATTTCTAATACATATAATTGATTGGCTTCGTGAACATGCATGCGAAATTGTTTAAAATACTTAGCATAATAATAAAATGCTGTACGTAATAAACAGATAAAAATTATATGTATTAACACACACTTATACACATGTATTTGACAAAATAAGGTAATTATTCTGCTAGCCACTATTGCACCACTCCCAATTATCATTTAAAAAAATCCCAATTAAATTTTAAAGCTCTATTAAATATAATGACAATTTATCATCTCACTATAAGTATTCTATTTGCCAAATAAAATAACCGTGAATTGATCCAGAATATGCTTTACAGTGCAATTTTCGATACCGTAATTTTACGTCCGAAGAGTTTTTTCGAGTAATGTAAAGTGCTACAAAGAAACGAATTCCATAAATTCCTCCTTTATCGTTTACCTTTTGATAGGAATAAAGATTTAGTAAGCTGTAAAATTTCATATAGAAATAGAGAAGCAATATACGATAGTGTCGTAAAATTTTTCATTACGCTAAAAGTGTCGGAGACGAAACGAAAAACGACGGAGCATTAGAATCTTGGCTGATACACGTGAAAATCGCGATGATAATGTATGTTCGTCGTTATTTTATCCATCGGTATCGCTCTTTCCCTGCTGGGGAAATGAAACGAGAGCCGACCAAGATGAAGAGCAAGCGAGTTTTCTTTTAATAATTAATACGCCATGCTTTTACTACGGAAAACTTCTTAAGGAAACTAGCGGTTTTTTTGCGAAAAAAATCATCAAAGCGCGCTGGTTTAATTTTCATAAATTAAATGAGTTGGCAAAAAATCCGCGAACGTTTCGATTGCGTTAGATGGAGAGACGCAAATTGGGAAAATCGCAGAAGTGTAAAAGTATATATAGGTGCATTTTCCTACGGCTTGGTTTTCTTTTTATAATGCGGTTAATGCGGTTTTCCAAATAGGAGTTGTCATCAAACAAACAACAGCTATTTTCTTTTATGTTTCTCTGAAAATGTATAAAATGCATTCGTTGTAAATCGCGTTTAAACAAGCGGCGTATTTTACGTTACGCCAGTGATATGTTGAAAATATTTTTATTTCTCTTCTGTTACATCTCTGTTATTTCATTTCGAGTCTCCCCACAAAATTGCCTTAGTGAATTATTTATTATTTGTTAATTTTTAATTCACACCTTTCAATTCGAATTCACAATACCGCTGTTATCCCATAGGTATTCCCGGAATATTTTAAAGCATAATTAGATATTTACGTAAAACCTATAATTCAAATTCACCTACATAGTTTTCCATTTGCCATATATGGGTGTAAAATGAATAATATTTACCTCAATGCGAATAAAATTATATTGAAGATGAAATAATATTTGAATTGTAATTTTTTATTGTTTATTCCCCTTTACGTTGATATTCTCATTTCTTTCAAACGTATAATATATTCATAATAAAAACGAGCATCGGAATCATAATAAATAGCATTGCATTTACCGGAAAATCAAGAAAACTGCAATTCCTTTATCTTATAAAACTATAAATGCCAATCCAGAATTTCCGTAGCATCTCCTAAATTGAAATACCGGACGAAATCCGAAAATAAATCGAAACAGAGCGCGACACGTCAGTTGATTTAGACGTACAAAAATATCCATTTTCGTTGTACCCTTTCCCGGAGTCCGAAGTCAATTTTTTTTCTGTTTCGAGGGCATAAATATTTAAGGGTCGCTCGACAGATAAAGTTCAACAGTGACCCGATCTGCGCTTTGTTCACCCGGATAAATATCAGATAGGAACGAAAATCCGGACGGCTCTTGAATATTCCGGTACCAACGTTGATGGATTCACGATGTAACTTGTCACTGGTAATTGGGATTTCGGATTTTTGCTTCAAAAATTAAACTCGCTCGAGCTCTTAATGAAATTTCGAGTCCTGTTCTGCGTGGAACTTAGCTGAGTTAACCTCTAACACCGGTAATTATACTGGTTGATAAAATCTTTCAACTTCGATAAGCCTCACATGATTTAGCGTTGAAAGTTCTTAATGATATTTGCCAAATTTTAGGCATATTACGAGGAAACGTGTATATAGGCGTTGATAAGTTGATGTTTCGAGCTTTCCCTAAAGTTTAATCAGATGGAAATTTATACCCGCATATTTCTGTTTTCTTTGTAATATCCAGATAAACTTGTTCCACGCCTTTAAAGCCTGGAATGCACTAGGTATGTTATTAACTGTTGCGAGATTTTTTTAGTAGCCTCTATCACGCAATTCACTACATACAATATAAATCGTTATTAATTTCAGCTATGCAGTTTAAAAAAAATCTTTTTTGATATCTACAGAATGTGTTTAGTAAGGTCTACAATTAAATAAAAGTGCTTCGTCCGCTTTCACATACATTTTACTTCATATACGTAGGAAGATTTATTTGGACGTTTATTCTTTTTATTTAGTACTCCCTAGCCACTCTGAACAGGAGCCTACGGTCTTCCTTCGTTTTCATTCTCTTCCGCACTTTAAATACAATTTATACTCAGAAAACAGAAGAGCCACATTTATAAAAATTTTCAGATTTTTCTCCAAAACATTATTTATTGGCAATGGATTGTATGAATTCTACACCTCAAGTGTGCGACAATGATGGTCCTTGTACAAACCTTGTGTAAATATAAATCAATTCGCCAGGTAAATCACTTCACCAAATGATTCCGTGAAATTTCTGTTTGAATTAGGCATTTAGAAATTTTGATCGTGCAATCACAATATTTGCATTGAACGTTGATTAAACGAAGTACCACCATCGGAATACGGGAAGACCATTTCCATATAATTGCTAATCGCGTATTAGATTATTGCTTTATCGAGTTCCAAAACAAGCCTCATATACACAGAGGTTAATACTAATACCTACATGTATTCGTATATTATATACCCACATTTACGCTATGCGGCTGTTGCACCGCCGTACATATTTCAATAATATTATTATTTAATCGGGATATCCGGTATAAACCGGGAATTACACCGTGCTGGCATTAAATTTAGATTCGAATCTTAATGATGGGATTTACTTAAGTGTATTTATTAATTACCAACTGTGCGCGCCAGCAGTGGAAACAGCCTCGCAAAAAAGAATTTTAAACGATTTCCGAAGAAACCGAACGCGCCGTGGAAATTGCAGGGAGGACGATTTATCATCTAATCTAATCGCGCAGGTGAAATTCGATACCCAAAATAAACTGCTTTCCATTCGTTTTGATGTGTTTCATGAGTAAATTTAATTTGAATTTAAATTTGAATGAACCACTAGATATTTTTTAGATATCTCTAGTCAACATTTAATTATTTATTTAAGCACTGTTTACTCAATGTAGGTTATGCTATTTTTCTCCTTTAGATTAAGTTTATCACACAGATTAATTTATGTTATTTTTTATTTGGCAAGTAAACTTTTCTAAATTACTAAATAGTATCCAAATGCAACTATAATGCGAGGAAATTCCCGTATAAACTGACATTAAAAGTTGCGTTCATTACATCAGTGTGCTCTAATTCCGCGGAAAATCCAACTTTTAACACAGTATAATGCAATTAAATTTCAAAGAGCAATCCTAAATTTTTGCCACTAACGGCGATACATATACATAATCGCGAGGAATTCTTTTATTTTTTCCACTATTCGCCTAAAATCCCCGGCAACAGATGTAGGAAATTTCGGAAAGCGAATCCCTTATGCAAACACACGCCTCTCCAAGTTTTGGGAAACGTACGTTCGGGACTCAGTTAACCGAGCGGATAGATTTAGAGGCCCTCGCGAATAAAATTAGACTATACACTATTCCGCTAAAAACATGTATTATCGGAATACTAATTTAAACTTGCGCCACTCTCATTGTCGCATAAGCGATTAGGAGGAAAACGCGAATAAATCTACCAGCAACTCTTACGAGTAGATAGGTATTTTACTAGTTAAGAACGAGAAGAGAAATCGCTCGGAGTTTCCGCTTGTGTATTTTTCATGCTGAAATTATACGAGTAAAAATCAATTCGCTAAATTCGTTTTCGACATTTCCAACGAGAAATTATGCGAACCGGTTGAAAATACTTGAAATTGTTGAAACAAGATTAAGAGCGTAACTGTTGGAGAATTTCGCATTATGTAATAAAATTATAGAATAGCTTTTGAATGACGTTCATAAATTGCGAACTTGCGGCAATAGAACATTTAATTATGCGGTAATTATTTCGTCGGTAATAAAACCCCAAAGACTATTATTGAATTGCGAAGAATGAAGAAACTGAAGTTAAATTTCTTATTTTCCAGTTTTAACGAGTTTTTTTATATCATAACTACACTTCTAACAATAAAAATAATTATATAACCTTTCATTTTTTTAAAACTAATAATAGTTTTATTTTGGTAAGTGAGAAGTTTATTTAAATCCATAATGTTTTCATCCTGTTTTATAAATTATTCCATTATCAATGTTTTGGATCTATACAATAAGTGGATATTTTTATGTTTTAACGTTTATCGTAGAACTAATTTCGTTCGTTATCACAAATTATCTTTTATTTTATTTTCCAGCACATCGTACTGGACGTGGTGAGTACCATTCACGATCACACACTATCAGTGATTTACGGATCAGTAAGTACAAAATTATTAAGATTAGCCACGAGTACCTATAGATACCATCTAGTACTGTACCATATGAACTATACATATATTACTCATCATAAAGTTTGGTACGTTAACTTCTTATAACATCGAAACTTTTCGTTAAACTTGTTGATGTCACCTCATCGAAATAATTAATATATATTCCAGCATAAAACAGTAGCAATGTCGCCTTTCAGAGCTTTGCCAATGGACACAATATACAGAAGGGCATAAATCAAAAGGCGAGCACGCCCCTAGGCGCCGTAATAATGCCCCTAGTTCGTCCTTACAACAACTCCGCGGGTCGTCGTATATACTAGATATTAATATCTGTTTTTATGGTGCGATTTTCGACGCGATACACCAGACAAGCTCGCTATCAGACTGGCAGACCGCGAAATATATCATATCTGAATTAACATTTTAATTAAATCTTCAGCGTGGAGGTGTTTTACTTCCATGATTAAAAAATAATCGATAATCTTATACTAACACTTAGTTTGCACGAGAGGAAAGAACTTTTTCATTATCCTTAAATTATTAAGCTCTATATTGAATAACACATTTCCTTCTGACTTTTACATATCTGAAGTATGTATGTAAAGTCATTGATGTATTAACGAGAGCATAATTTACACATAATATGTGGGTACAGATATTCTATTCATTGTAGAATTTGAAAAATTCCTGTTTAATATAAGATAAGCTTTGACAAATAATATAGTACAAGTAGAATACAAATGCGAACGCCTGGCTGGGAGATTTCTTACATTAAGATTCCAAACGTTAGTTAACTAGGAGAACAAAAACCCTTGTGGGAGTCGAGATTGTCTTGTAATGAAATTGACTCAGTTTTTGCTCCAGACAATATTCAGCCGGTTAAATTAATCTCGTTATGTTTGTCATTTGTGAGTGAGTTGGCGCCATTTGCTACTTGCCTGCAATGAATAGAAGGAGGTCTCGAAAATCGAGCCGAGCTCGTCAAGTTTAAAAGATGAGGAGAAAATATCGGAAATTTTTTAATCAATGTGCGACACCGGACGATAGAAAAAGGTTCATTAAAGCTTTCCAATTTCCCAAGCATTCGCCGCACTAAAAGGAAATTATTTCGAAGCTTCAAAAAAACCCGACCGCGGATTATGTTACATGGGCGAAAAATGGAAAAATTGCCGTGTTGCATTCAATTAGTGTGAAGTTTCAAAAGAAATTCTATATATATATACACCTATTTTTTTACGTTTCCTACTCTAATGAATTTAATGAGCGCATGATGAAGTTTACCTTTGTTCCTAACGCGATACCTACATGTTTTTATGTGTACGCACGTTTGACGTTCTTTATGCATTTCGGTGCAATTAAAACGGCTTTTTGACTTCATGCATAATTTACTTACGGTCGTTTTACTCATTTGCTCGATGTTTGAAATTGGAAAATGCGACAGAGTAGACGATGCTTTTTTACTCATACATATCGAGGTCATTCGAATTGCAAATAGCGAAACAATTCTTCAATCTAAATCGTTTAATTATATTTTATATACGTGAACCTAATTAGAAACGACTGCACCTTGTATGCATGCTATTTATACTCATTTTGCTTTATTATGATGGGATGTTGTTTGACTGAAGATGTTGCATAAGTTGCATTAATTAGAACCTATGTACATGGAGCCCAAAGTTGCTTAACATATACCGAAGTTATGTACTACTACAGATAATATATATTGAAGTTTGGTATTTGGCAATTCAAACAACGTCAACTTTGAAATACATAGATTATATTTGACCGTAGAATACTATTGTGGACTTTTGCGGACTGTAGATGAAAAAGTGGGAAAAAGTATTTTAGTTCAACAAACAAATGCATGGGTATTATAAAGTCCGGCGGACATCCGAAATGCAATTGAATTTTCCGTCTCATATTGGTCTCATTGAAAAAGCAATATCAAACAAGGTGTGCATGTATCCCCGCCGCGCGCGATTTTTCAATCATGAAATATATTCACTTCATACATCACAAAAACCAGGTTGTGTTCGCGGAATTCCATTTCTGACGACAAACACCGCCGCCCGTCGAAAAGAAACAAAAAAACCCCAGATAAGAGAATGGGGAGCAGAGGGATGCAAATACCCGAGAGTTATTTGAATAAGGAGACGTGAATGATGAAATAAACGAAATATTCGAGGAAAATGGCTGTTGCGTTTCGGTTTTAATACAAAAGTAGTTTGTTTAGGCTTAGTCGGGGGTCCGACGAAATATTTATATAAAAAATTGCCGGCCACTCAAAAGACGGCAAAAAAATAGACCCCTAATAGATATTATATTTATTGGATGTTGCTAAAAAAATATATCAAAATATGTTATTAATCGATATCTTATGTAGTCAATTTTTATCAGCAGAAAAATTTTACAATTTATAAACTTTTTGATGACCGATCAATGCTGATTGAATCAAATTCTTTCTACTAATTTTTAGTCAATATGGTGCAGCATCAATATATTTGCAAATGATGTAATTCCGTCATGATGTTTACCTTAATTTAGCAATTTTGTGACAAACACACAGATAATTGAAAAAGGTCCCTGGTATTTGTTCAAAAATGAATCGCAGACGTTTAATTAAAGCCGAAATAGGAATCTAATTTCCCTCGCATATCGGTGTAACCGTATTATTAAAACGGTCCGCCGGCTTCGAAACACATACAATACACTCCGCAAATTTTCCATTAGACAGGACCTTAATTGCACCCAACGATAACATTAAATCACCTGACGTGTGCGACAGAGAGCGGCGACATCTACCCGCAATGTGTACATACCCTACAGAAGGATATTTTTATGTTTGGATTCGCTACCTAATTGATATATGGCTCTGTGGGGGGTCCGCCACGCCGCTTGTGCTAGCCATTGTCGCTTTTCCCCGATCACGTTTCCACTAAGGTGACATACATTATGTATTAGTTGAGTAACACCGTTGAGATTTTTTGCATTCCAACTATCTAGAATCTCTTTCAAAATTGATGCTACTAGAAGATATGTAAATAATTTACTGTATGGAAGCATACTTAAAATTTTTTAAAATTATGGCGGATGAACTAAAATGTTTCTCCACCAAAAATTAAAATAGCTTCATCAAGAAAGAGAATTTTTCCATATTGCCCCATGCACATTTTTATCGGGATGTTTTATATAAACATCAGTTATGTATCCATTTTGAAAACATACACACATCCAAAGTCGTGATTCATATGGATAATGTATCGAACGCCCGACTATTTTTCCCATTTTCTGCATATTTCAATGCAGTTCTTTCACGTTCGTTTCAAATTGATCGGGATACACATTCAAATCGTTACGATATATTCGCAAAAGCCGGCCTTCTCATATAGAGTTTTACGATATGCCGCTTTAAAAACCTACAAATCGGACGTTCGTGTTTACGATAAATCGCGAATCAAATCAATTTACTCTCGTAACTTGCTATTGATCATAAAAATATGACAGTGCCGTGAAAGATTTTAATATTCCATCTTTACTTCTACATAAAGAAAATGTTGTATAGTCTCAGCGGAAGCTCAGCTCGTCTACAAGCAATTTTATTTTTCAAATGGAAATCTATATTTATACTTTTCCGAGTAAACAGGAATTGGAAGGAAACTCAGAAACACTAGAGATTATCAAACTTATACGGGAATATTTTTTGGATAAACTTTGTTGCGGCTCACTTCAATTCTTTAAGACTTTCATTTTTTGAAAGAAGCCAGCGACGCTGAAAAATGTTACGATGGAAAACTTTCTCGTATATATGGAGTTTGTTTTATTTATTGGAGTTTTTCGTGACTTTCTATATTATATATTTGCCACATTTTACATGCTCATATGTAAAGTGTTCGTAAAAGATGATTTCTATTGCAATTGAAACAAACTGAATTAATGGACCCAATTTTGACGCAAAAATCGCCTCATAAATATTCCATTGTATAAATTATGGGCTAAATTATTGCTAATATCAGTCATGCTCTCAAATGACCCGGATAAATTCGCAAAACCTTCTCCAAATGCAATTTTATGTTAATAAACCACCTGACTCCGGCAAGAACTCCGCTAATATTTATCGAAGCGTTAGAATTAATTCATTTTATGGATAATCGATAAGTCCTATAGAATTAGTCTGATCGTACTGTCCGCAGTAAAGCCGTATAGGCCCGACCTTAAGGCCAATTATACCGATCGTCGAGCAACCCGATTAATATTTAACCCGATGAATTGAATCTAAGCAGAATATTCACGGAATACGAATCAAAAATTTTGAGAAAACCTCCAACAGAGAAATCGGAATTTCCCTCTCTATCGACCAACTTTAAATATTCAATAAACACGTCTGATTTTCTTATACTTACCTACAAACAAAGGGAAGTTTCCTAACGTTTTGCAATTTTAATTCGAAGGATCTCGAAATCTTGAGTAATGCATGGAATCCTTTTTCGGTTTTTTATGAGCGTGACCTTCATCTTCGTCATGACTGAATCACTCAACGGAACAGAATGTACCGGATAATTCAATTTAATTCCTGCACAAATATTCATGAAGGTTTTCTGCTTCGTGAGATTTTGCCTCATACTGTTGCTTTTAATCGTATGAAAGAACGTAAAATATTCACCAAAATTTCATTTAAACTATGAGTGGTGGAAATATTTCTGTATTGTGGTGGGATAGGTACATTAACTTGCTTCGGTATATCATTTGAAGAAATTTATTCAGCTGAGGCTTAGGCTCGGAATCAATAGAAATAACCGGTGTTATTTTCTGGCACATCTGCTACTTTCAGCTCGTTTTACGGTGGTCAAAACTATTTTTCGGAAGAAATAAAAAAAAGGAGCATGACTAACAGCGAATAAGGCAGCGCATTTTCCGCCATTTTCGTTCTTTAAGAGACCAGGTAAACAATTACTTTCATTTCCTTCGGCCTCTCTGCCTCGAGAAAATCTAATCGTACATCTAAGTTTATTTAGAAAATGGAGTGAACGGGATAAGGGACCTCGAAAGAGTATCCCTCGTTGATGCTTAATGGAAAACTTAATAATACGACGAAATTTAGATTCATGGCAGTCGTTTATTTCGAATTATGCTCGTCAATTTAGCAAATATATACTCGACGAGGAATTCCAAAAAATATTTGTAATGCGCAATTTGTAAGGAAAACGGTTACACACATTAAGTTAACGCCCAACGTAACCACAATCCACAAATTCATTTCTCATAAGACAAGCTTGATAGGCCGGAATGATGACAAACGAGAGGACAATTTTTTGTTAGACGATACCGTTTCACGGAATATCCCGCACCCTTTAGAAGACATTTCATAAATCACAATAAATTCTTACATGATGTTAGGGGCTCGATCTCTTAATGCAACTCTGAAGCTTTGAATAATTTCGGGCGTTTCAAGGCGATTTATTAATTAATAAGATGTCCTCTCATTCTATAGGTGTAGAAATATTAATTTATAGTAGGGGTGTTAAAAAATCTTCGTTGTTTATTAGTTGGTTTTTAGTTAATTACAAAAATACTACATGTATATGTATATACGCTTCTAATATTCCAAATCTACTTTATTTACGGAGGGATAATCTCCGTTTTGAGCGTCATAACTTCCAGAAGTGAAAATGCTCGTTCGTTTCTCCCCTGTCGTAATCGTCAGAGTTTATTTACGTGCCTTTGTCGACATGCTATATACCTACCTGTACTTAATGGAATTAATACGATGTAGGTCTCGAGTAATGAGTGATGGGCGGCGCCGGTCCTGTTTTTCGACCGACAGTATCCATTAATTACGGTGGAAAATCATCGCGCCGGGAAAGCCGCGTTCTCTTGTTTCGGGAAACAATTACACCGGTTTCTCCGGGCTTGCTCTTATTTTCCGACTTGGCGGGTAATCTTACTCAAGCGAAATTTTATTGTTCTATTCTTTGGTCGTTTTGCGGAGTTGTTTTTCGCCCCGTTCGAATACGTATGGAGCGTCAGGTATCGTTTAAATCGCCCGAGATTATGCGATTAAATAGTTGCGAAAAAATTGATTAATGTGTAGGTGTATAAGGAATGTACCCGAGGAAAAACTATAAATTAAGATGAAAATGTGGAATGAAAGAAGCCGCAATAAAGCGAGCAATAGGCTCCGGGGAGTGAGCGAGTAAGTGAAATGAATGACGTTCGCTGAACCACAGATATTAAACCGTAACCCCGAGCCACATGCCAAATAAAGTTCACTTAATAGTCCCCGGAGTCCATAAGGGGTCTCTTTATTTCAATCTTAATAGCGCACGGGACCAACCGAACAAATATAACGGCAAACTTTTTTTTTAATTCAAATACCGGCGGACACCGAGCCGGCCAATCATCGGAGAGTTGTTAAAAAATTTTTAAAACCAACTTTACTTCGAATGAAAATTCCATTTGACTGCAATATTTCAAGCACCGAGTTTTCCTTTTTTTTTCAGTAGGCGCATTTTTTTTTGTTAACCTGCGATTGCAGCTTCGCATCCGAATCACAGATGCAGCTCACGTGCACATTAATCAGCGCTAATGTATATGCGTTGTAAAGGTGCTCTCGGACTTGATCATTAAACTCAGATATGTACGTAATATTAATGCGAATTCCATACTAATAGCCGCACGGATGGCTCGCCGAATATAATACGGCCTTCTCGTTCGATATCTAACAATGAGAAATACAAATCATAGGTTGAAATTGCCCTCAATATAAGTGAACCGGCTAAAGCAAACCGAAATATACGAATACGGCGATTTATTCCGTTCAATAATCGTTGAAATCATTTCATTAAATAAACTCCTCTTACATATCTAGATACATATATGTACATGTATGTACAGTTATAAAAAATTTATAATATCTCATTCAATGTTCTAAAATGTATTTTTAATTAAGTATCTATACGTAAGTGTACCGTTTCCGGGCTATTGCTCGCGTTACGACAACAACCAACAACCAACGTACAAAGTTAATATTGTCGTCGTCCCGGCTTTATTGGGAATTAAATTAGATCTTTTTCAACGTGTAATAAAACAGCGAATGCGAAGCTTACACAAACAAAATCCAAATTCTTGCGAAAACCAGTTTGCTAAACGTGTTTTATTAAAATTTAATTTATTTAGGTACCCCATTATCGCATTCACTTATATTACATAATTATTTGCGCTGTTAAATTTATTTAATATTTTCATAGCTTCTCTGTTTCATAACTTTTCATTTTACTGAGGTTATTTGCCAGATATAACCATTTAAAAAACATAAAAAGAAAATTAGGCGTATATTAAAACTTGCTTTTTAAAAATGTATGTAACATGTAACATTTTCCAGATTTTAATAAATATATAAAAATTTTTAGCATTATCAAATTCTGGCCTATTAAAGACATCAGTATACATCGGGTACTCAAAAATAATGGCATAATTATTTCATTAAATATATAAAATCATTAAACAATTTTATGCAGGTATACCTTCGAATAGGTGTAATAAATATGTAGAATTTACGTTTAGCAATTTGCACTAAAATTTCGATTTTTAATTGATTTCGACAAGTAAATCGCCCTCAGTGCGCTCATCTCCGATATATAATCAACAGTTTTACGACGTTATAAAACCGAGGTTCGATTGATTCGTTTTGCAATAAACTCTTTCGATTCTCGTGCCGTGATCATCAATTTTTGGGGTTCGAACAACATTTATTTCAGGGGCATATATCCACTAAAAGCGGAACATTTTAGTGGGTATGTACAATCTCTCCCGGATAAATATACACATGTAAAACACGCAGAGGATATAAAACATCTCCGTTATACCGACTTACAATTTATATACCGAACGTTTAAAACATTCCATTAGCTTGATCATCTTGTTAATATTCAGGAAATACATCAGGGTTTTATGGGTTCGGAGAAATAATTTATTTAATTGCCCTTTTACGGAGAAGAACGTGGATTGCAGGATGAGGATTTTCTTCTTCTACAGGGAAAATTGGATCGTTTTCTTAGAAAATATTACCAGATTTCTATTTATAGAATTATTACAGGAAATTATTCAAAAAGCTATATTATATTTTTTTATTGGCAATAATCCTTAAGTTTTATTTTTTAGTGAATTAGCGTAGGCACTTTATTGGAGACAAAAGAAGGATTTTTATTTGGTGGAACATCGTATTCTTTTTTTCAATAATGTGCTGGTTCATTTCAAGATTAATATGTTTCTTATTCGCGCCCGTTCTTAATCTTACGCCAATTGCACTTATTCTGGAGAAATCAGGAGCAGATGTACTGTGATGGCGTGTTTCTCGAATTAATTGAATAGACATTGTTCCCTTTACAAAGAACCATTTATCATTATCATTCTTCGATGAGTAAATTGTTTGTCTCTCGTTTATATACAGTTACGAAAATCCTGTAGCTGTTGTTAGTTAATCCTGTCCTGTAATTGGTCTTTTAATTAGTATTAATATTTTTGTTGTAAAAAATTATTAACTTTAATATAAAGGAAACTTTATATCTTCATTCATCTTCTTTATTGTGAAATAATAATATAGGTAGAATATTGTATAGGATTATGTAAACTCGGAAATATGAAAGGAAATTACAATTTTGAAACGACAAAGTGAAAATATTGTACTTTTCCTTATATAGGAGATGCGGTAAAGTAAAATTAATAAAATAAAAGGATAAATATTTAGGAATAAGGGTTCATTTTAGGCGGGCGGTTTACGAATTGATGAAAAAATTAACGATATTCTGCATTGTTGGGGAATCGGTGCGGAAAACTCGAATTCCTCTTTCCTGAGTTTTCCTTCGCTTTGATGGAAATCGTAGGTATTTTGCTTTCATTTTGACCGAAATTACTGTTTCTCCCTAACTAAACACAGTTCTTAATGAATCGAGGACGGCTGGAATCATTTGCCGATGCCGAAAGGCTTTGGAAATTAAAATAAGTACGTAATTTCCAATTAAGATTTTCCTTATTTACGAGTTGTTTTATAATTCCATTAGTCTAACTCCGTTTCCACTTCGTTGTTAGTCGACCAAAGGAAATTAATAAAAGTTAGATCTATGCGAGACTGGATTTTATTTTTAGTAGGTACTAATTGGATTTTTCGATTCGAAAATTATAATTTTTCTATATTTTTTATAAATCAGATCTTGTTTCCCTATAGAGTCTATACTTGTGGCTCCAAAAGAGTGCCGAGAAATTAGTTTCAATTAAAAATTAAAATTAAGAAAAGTAACTTCTTTAGCAATCGTGATGAAATAAAATAATCAATATCCATAGTGTACAAGATTATAAATTATTCATTTAAAAAAATGATTTGTTACCTAATTATCATAGTATTTATTTAAGAAAGCCCATTTAAATATTGGTTTAATGCGGTTTTAGGAATGAAAATTAGTGTCACAATGTGAAAATATCGATGTGCTTCATTAATAAATGAAATTAATTTAAAAATTCTTTGAAATACTATTACTAAATACTACTTAATTGTCCAATGCAAATACCTCAAGCTTTAGAGACTAAATAATAAAGTGGCAAAAGGGCTTAAATTTATTTTTACCAAAAAAGCTAGTGGATAACAATGTGCGTTTAAAAGCAAAAAATAATTACTTATCTAAAAATAACTACACGTCGAACAAAAGCTTCTATCACGTGGTAAATGTGAAACTGTAAAGATCTTTTGTTACCTACTGTTTTTAATCTCATAATGGATTCCCCCCACGTTTTTCCAACGTTTAAAAAACGCGTCAAATAATCTTTGTGATAATAAGGTATTCGCGACGTATTAGGAAATTGCGTTTTCCTGTGGATATTATTATTTAATTCAAAACGAGCATTCATTTTTTATATGTATACCTGTATAAGAGAAACATGCGTTAATAATGAAATGGATATTCCATATAAAAACGATCGGCTTTCAATGCCAATATCCGGAAATAACAAAGCGTTTTAAACAAACTCTTTTGTAAAATGGCTAAAATTCCTTTAACCAATTCAATTTATACAAGGAAGAAATTAACCAAATTAATTCGTTATTATCTATCCCAATATTGATATGATTATTATTGGTCGTTGCTTCATTCTTTAATACAAATGCACGTATAAACATGCACACACACACATATTGTATACTTGTACACACATTGTATTCGACTAGACTATTAGTGTTGATTAAGCTAATGGAATATTATGACCGTTGAGAATGTGTTGTAAGCTAGTGTTGGTAATGCACCCCGAGGCTACATTTTGGCGTAAATTAACATTATTGTAGCCAACACTCACGTTACCAAGCAATAATTGCATCGAGCCCTCCTAACAATACTTAATGGGCGAATAAAATTATTTTTGCGCCATTATTCGCAACAGGAAACAAAGGCATCACGGGCTATAATGCGTACAGGACATGGTCCAGGTGGAACAAATATTGAAAAATAACATTATGATCATGTAAACGACAATTTCGGAATTTCGGTTGCTCATAAAAGAATTTAACTTCCTGTTAATTTCAATATTATTAACCTTGCTGGGTTGAAATTGGATATTCGTTGGATACTAGAGAGGGGAAAAATGTAATAAAAAATTCTTTAGCCTAACCCGATGTATTTATAGTATATTTCTCGACGTTTTGACGTTGAATATCGCCGCAAACACGAAAATCGCGAATCGCAACGAGCGCACAAGAACGTTTTCATAACATAGAGATAAAATTGAGGTCACGTTGTGATTAAAATCTGGCGTACATCTTCTACGGTTTTAAATTTCAATGAGGTTCGAAGTTATGTTTGCATGAGTTTCTAATCTCTTTTGCATCGCGTTCTATTTACGGTAGAAGGATTAAAGTGCTCGTTGTCCTTCCGTATTCTCAACAATGAACTGGCCGGCTATTTTAGTTCAGCTTCAACTTTTCCACAAACTCTTGGTTACATGCGATTTTTATTATAAGCAGCTACTTCTACACAACTCAAGTGTACACACAAACAAACCCTCTCGACCTATTAGTATTCCTTAATACATACATAGGCACTTGAAAATCTCATCTTCTCTCATGCAAGCTACCTTTGAATATTCGCTTTCAATTTACAATTGTGGTGCAGGATCCGAAGGTCCTGAAATATCGATAGAGATGCGTTGTAAACTTCAATTAGCAGTCATTATAGCTACGATAAATTCCATTCAGGTATAGGCATTGTGCAACGTCGGGGAACAATAATATCCGTTCCATTCACGAAAGCAACCTTCGCAGTTGACGTGGATGGCCTTGACGAAGACAGATGACACACGTGCGGATACTGAGTTCCTGCAACCGTGCAGTAAATGCAGCAACTGTTGCGGCGATACGTGATCAAATTTTATTGTTGTGCACATACGTAGTTGTTTTAATAACAGAGTTTTATTTCTGTTTGTCTTCTGCAAGGAATGTATGTCAGGATTATCACCAAAAATCCCCTAATTTAAATTCAATTCAACAACAATTCAATGATTTATGAAAGTTTGGTGTTAAATCTGTTGGAATCTGTAAGCTAAAGCGATTACAGGTACAATGGTCGGTTGTAATAATTAATTGGAAGGTATAGGATATAAATGGGAAATTATAAATTGTATCTATTTTCACCTAAACAAAACTATGGTCATTGTCTAATATATTTAAATAAGTAGCTCGAAGCTAGCCATGAACAACATGAATATTGGAAGGGACAGTCATATAATCCAATTAAAATTGGTCACGGGGGGCCCATGTATGACTGTTATCTACCTAAGCTGCAAACCATTCATAATTTACATATTTAATATGGGGATAAACCAGCTACGGCCATATTGCGCTCCCTCGGCTTGAATCGAATTTTAGAATACTATAAGCATATTTAACAGTTGAAATCCTCAATGGAATATTTCGCTCTTTCTCATTTTCTGCTGTTCAAATCCGGGAAATTTTATATTCACTGCTCGGAATCTACGTTGAAAAGCAATAAAAATCAATTTGTATGGGAAGTGTTCTCCCATTTGGCCGACGGCGTTGTGATTTGTGTTTCGACGCAAGTCGAATTTAAGAGTCGGTTTTTTTGATTCCCTTTAAAAACCCCTAATAAAAAAAAGAAAACGGTCTAAAATTATTACTGTAGTTTTATTTGTGAAGAGCACTTTTTCGCATGTCCATTTTCTACTCAATTCTTCTAACTTTTTGGTTATTTTCATGTGTTACAATGCGAATGTTTCCGATCGGCGTATATTGAGCATTAGACTCATAAAAAATTTATAGCAATCAAATCCAGCCGAACGCGCCGCACATACCAAGCAGAAAATTGTAAAATTTTCATGAAAAATTGCATAAATTACTCGCCGTACTTAAGCCTCATCTAAAATTAAACCGACTTTATTGCATTCACTATGCACCTGTTGTCCCGTCGATGCAAACAATATTTTCCCGTTTGTTCGTAATCCATTAGCTTGAAAGTAATGCAACCTTTCCATTAGTATTTTCCTGCTATAACATTTCACAAAGTAGTCGCAACAAGTAATAACCTCCGGGGTATTTTTTTGTGGACTTTGTCTTCGTGAAAATTACTCATTTATTTTATCTACTCCGGCTGTTTATAAGCCTTTTCTCTTATCTTATAATTGATAATTGGTTAACTTTAACTGGTGGTTTACTAATTGGTATGTACACATTTTTTAGAAATAGTTAGGTACTGCAATTTTCTAACAGGAAGAACAAAAATTGGCTAATAATTATTCGTATTTTAATCTTTAGGTTTTTAATATTTTCTGGTAAACTTTATTGAATTTTTAATAAGAACAGTAGGTACATAAAACGTTATTAAAACTAATACCTATACAAATTTACAGGCTTGATTAAACCCCGCATTTTGTACATAAGTTACAAGCTAACGTAAAATAAACATTAACCAAATCAAATATTTGTTAATTATTATCTCAACCAAGCGATGTAATGTGAATTTAATTCTTCATTTATCGAATCGTAAAATGTTTACAACGAAAACTCCATTCCTCTCTTATATGGCGCTAATTAAACCGTAAAAGCAGACCTAAAATTATACCTTCCGCACGCCAATGCGGGGGCAATCTGAGTTGGTTATTTTTTTCTACGTTTCGGTATAATTCATACCTTCGGCAGGATTTAACGGTCATAAATTACAAATTCATATTCACAAGTTTACAAGTCCCCGGCAAAGTTTCGATGACCACCTGAGACGCACCGTTATTCCTCCTATCATACAAAATAAACTTCCCCGAGCAGATATTGGATATAAATCTTGTATGCAAAAGAGGGTATGAGGTATAAGGGGGTATTATCCAATATCGAATAAGGGGTTGCGTCCTCTATTATATTCCGAAATATTACCTTTCGAGTTGGTATATCATATTTATTAACGCATAATTCCAAGTTGGGAGTCAACAGTATTATTGGTCTACACAAATTGTACTGACTTACAATGTGAACACTTGTATTTCTAGAAAGAGTTGCAGAACTTTTTAGAGGGTTTTCTAGTGGTATTTTTGAGAAGATATTGAGATAAAAAATGTAGTTTAAAAAGTGGTACAATTTACATTTCTTCTATCTACGCCCTGTATAATTCAATTTCAATCAGTTCCGTTGGTTTGGTCACAACAAAAACAATGAAAATAGGGCTATTAGTTATCCGTTTGGAAATTCATCGTATTCGAAACAGACCTCCGTCGGGCGGGGCCTCAAACCGCAAAAAACCGTTCCCGAATTCGAAACGTTAGGATTGATTTAAAGTTGCGTCGATTATGGCCTTCAAATGAATATTTCATCGGTTTTTCGGGGACGACCTGAAATTTAAGGGCGACTCGGCAATCCGTGGAATTTGTGCACCCGCCTCAAACCGTAAAACCGCCAACTATTATTCTTAATTTGAATGGCAAGAATCGAGTTTCGTGGGTGGCGTCCTGTATTTATTGCCCGAGACGGGCACGTTCGTTCATTTTCTGCCGGAAAATAACTCGATATTGTCGCACTTTACGGCTTTGTAGATAATTATAGAAAGGCTGGTTCCAGGTCAATTCGTTTTGCGACACGTCATCTTGCACCCTCATCTATGTTCATAATAGTCTTCCACTAACTACAGTGTACGAGAAAAAACAAACTAGATTCGCAGGATTTTTCCTTATGGGGAGATGAGAATCATTATTATTTTAGCGCTCTTTTATTTGCAATCTCTCATTCCTGCTATTCATCACGGCGTCCGCTTTTTACCTGCGTCACACAGAGAATGCACTCGCCTCGCTGCGACTGCACCTATACATGTTTGTTATTGAAGATGACTCTTCGCCTGGAATTAAGCGTGTCGCTCGTTAGCATAAAACCTGAGAAATATCCCGATGGATCCGGGTTTTATGATCGCCGATAACGTGTAATGAAAAATTGAAAAGTGCGCTCGGGAAATTGGTTTGTTACGACACGACGGCGAAAACGTTCGCTAAGGTCGCGCTGGGAAATAATAGTGGCGGTCAAATGGTTCTGTAATTTGTTTGCAATTCGATAGAGGAGCGAAAAATGGGTTTTTTTGGTGAATTTTAAATGAGATTTTTGGTTATATTAATAATTTCAGGAGCTTCCTATTGGATAGTTCCATGTAATATATTTATACTTTCTCTGCTACATCAAGAGTACAAAATTTTACTTTCACATAAGTACATTCTACTTGCTATAAATAGGTTATAAATAACTATATGACAAAATACCCAACAAAGTTCAGTTCTTTTATAGTGATAATTTTCACACCTTATAAAGTTTAATTACGAACACGAATTTACATTACACCAGTTCTTACTTCACCATTCTTTCTCTAATTAGAAAATATATTGGAAGGTAATTCGAAGTAAGTCTGTACGTTTTTATGACGAGTCGGTAATTTCAGCACTAATCGTAAAAGCCCCGTGAAAACACTTATTACCGCTTTTATTACATTATACGGACTCGTAAACTTTTATTTACTTTAAACTCAATAACTATAATTAGCTAATTGGTTTCTGCGGCATCTTTTCGATAGTTATACGTATTGAGGTTTCGAGCCGGCTTTATATCCGCCACTCAAATTGCTTATTAAATTTACGACTACCCGAAGTGCGCTAATTAATTTTTGCTAGGTACTATATTAGAACATCCAATTATATTTTCGGCAAAACAGACAATTCCTCCCGGTTAAGTTCCTTGTTTATGAAAAAGAAAATTTATCGTTCACTCCATCTCAGCGAAACGGAAACCTATGAGGCTTCTGATTTTCCCTTTGCGGTCTCTCGGTGAATGAGGGAATACGTAGAAATGAACTAATTGTCTTTGGACAGAACGTTAAATACAGGGTTTTTTTCTTAATTAACTGTTACCGGGAAGTAAGCGTTCATTCGAATAAAACAAAAGGATTGTTACAAAAGGATTTTATAACTTGTTATAATTAAATGAAATTAATAAGAACTTTGATACATTTTGTAACATCCAGGAATTCCTGATTGCACAATGTATAACCCTAATAAATATTAATAGATAAATAACATTGGAAACATGCATATTGCATTAGAGTATATGTAGGCGGAGGAACAGATTTATAATGTATGAAAAATAAACATTCCTACATTACTTCGAAATTGCGGGGTATTGTTCGATTTATTTGTCGTAATAATTCAATATAGATACGTAAATCTAAAATAATTCGATGCCTGTTTTCACGTTGCCATTAATTCACAGCTTTCTATGAAATTCCGTGGAAATAATTGTAAATTTCGAAGCATTATAGGTGGATAACATTGCTTCTAATCTCATACCAAGAATTTCTCCGTTATGAAACGCAATTTTTTTCGTATTGTTTATAAAAGATATTACACGAAAAATGGCCATAAAAGGCGACGCTGGTGCAATTACCGTTTATTTTTCTTTCCGTTTACTCGGCCAACAAACAAGTGTACGTCACCGGTGAAAGAGCCATCGCCGGCTATTTTCCACTATTTTCCGCCTTCTATTAGTGTTTTGTTGCGTTTTCTTATTTTCATTTCCTTTTCGTTCTGAAAGCTAAAAAACGCTTGGGTTTATGTAAGTAGACTAATACTCACAAAACAAAACATCATCATATCAAATAATTACGATTTTTACACGTTGAATTTATTTAATTAACATTTATGATATTTTAGTATTATTTTATTTTAGTTTGTAATGATATGAACATGATCAGAGCGTAATGGAATTCTGTGCTAACACGGTAAAACACTAAATAAAATTTAGTTACCTGTATTAATTAATTAAATGACATTATTAAACAGTTGAATTTAGTATTATTTATATTCCCATATTAAACGTTTTAACGTTTGCCTTGATTATTTTAGTAGTTTTTCGTTCATTTCCCTAATTAAAACTGATATTACTCATGCAAAAATTCAAAAATCTTAACATGCATCAATTTATCAATATGTAGATATTATTAAATTTTAATGTATGCAATATATTCGTTTTGTCAATTCGGCCGCAGATAAATAAAATATATTAGTTATTGAACGTAAATTTGTAATTAATTCTTTATTTTATACTGCATGGAAATTTATAAAAAAACTTATTCCATATACAACAGATGTCATAAATCGAACTAGTGTGATAATAAGCAGTAGATATATTTTGATAGGTTTTTATTTTTATATAAAATGCTTGTATATTGCGTGCAAGTTCCCAAGTTAACTTAGTTAAAAATACCATTGCGGAAAATAAATGGCAAAAAACTCAACCGAGCCGAGAGCGATGAGAGACATATAGTGGGATACAATTTGAAATATGCAACGTCTTCTTTTTAACGGAAAAAACAACGATGAGGAGAAACATTATGAAACTGGCATTACGGATGCTGCACCTTATTAAAAAGTTCGCAGAAAAAGGAATTTCATTGCAAGAGAACATCGCCGAAGAAAATTATACGGATAGCGTCTACATCAGTATTCGGATTATTCTTATATTAGAATTAGTCGATTTTTCTACGCTGATGTTCTCATGAAATTTTCTGAATATTCTGTAGTTAATTCAACTTCCGTTATTAAAAGTTTATATCGATGCAATTACTTGTTACCTACGTTGTTATATCATATTTTAAATTTTTGCCCTATACGTATGCACGTGCTGCGATGATAATTTAAATTGTCCATTCGCTGGAGGCTCTAAGGAGCGTATTTGTTTTCATTCACTACTCCATGCGTTTCCCCGTTGTATATTTTACTTACGTTCCATGTTTGCTTTCCCTACCTTCACGTGTTCGCTAATTTAGTTTAGAATATGATATACCGTACTCTTGTCGAATCTCCTGGAAGTTTTTATTAAATTTTTACAAAATAACCGGAGCGAATGGAACGTTTCGAATGCCGTTTTTAATTTCGTTTCCGTTGAATTTTTCGAGTAGCGAAAGACCAAGTTTGGCGTTATTTGTACGTATTTTCTCATTTTGTCGAAGCACAAAATTCGACTATGAACAAATAAATTGATATGGATGGGTTTCGACTGGATTTTAATTTTTATTTTTCGCCTTTAAAATCCGTTAAATTTATTAAGTGTAATAGTTTAGATAATTTCGTGATTGTGTCATATTTCATTTCCGTCTCCGATATTTACAAAACTGTCTCGTGGGAATAAAGTTATTGCTACACGATGTTTACTTTTAGGGCAAATATCTCACAATTCAAAAACGTCCGGCACTCGGGGAGCCGTTGTCGTGACACTAAAATTTATGTCCGCAATTAAATAAAAAAAGGGTAATGAGAGCAGCAATAAATCCACAAATATTAACTTACTTTCATTTCATCCTAGTTTATGATCGCTTTCGAGGATGGCGATATAAAATTATATCATCGCGTTTACTGCACGCTTTTGTTGTAGCTTTATTAATTTTTTTTATATTCGTTCGGATGGTATTAATTAAAATTTTTAATCAATTTTATGCTTAGAAATCTTGCGATAAAATTTAATGAACAACATGTTTGTTCGTTTTATGGGGACAAATAATTTTATTAAACCTTATTTTCTAATACTACTTCTATAGTTTGATATTTAAAATTATCTATCTAAATATGTACGAATATTATTCAATGCATAACATCCTGGGTGTATTAAAAATGATCCAATATGTCCAATATATAAAATTAAATATTTAATTTCAGGCAATTATTCGGATTTTCCTTATATTCAATACCTAACACGTAAGTAAAACAATGAGTAGGTAAAATGAGTGCTAAAAGGTTAATAAACTGGTGGAGAACTGCACTGGCCACCAAAATTTTAAATTTGTTTTCATATTAAATTTTTGGTGTATTAAATCATGAAATCCTACCCGCCAGATTATTTATTATACCTAAATGCAACACTTTTTATCCAAATTTATTCCATGTAATTCGTAAATCACTGTTATTTAATTGCACTTAGAAGCAAAATGGCAAATTATATGCGTCTTCAACACATCCTATTAATTTTCCATGATAGTCACCGTTGTATATGCGGTGCATCTGCCGTAGATTCTCGTCTTTCGTTCAATGAAATGCCGCTTCGACGGTTTACTGGCAAATTCATTTACCTCAGCAAGACTGAAATATGCCATTCGCTCATACATCCATCCGATATACTCTACTTAATGTAATCAATACGGACTTGCTTAGAGAACACTAAACCAATTTTATTGAAGAGTTAAAAGCATAAAGTTTTCATGGAAACCGGATACAATTTCTCCGGAGTACGTTATTTGTGCCGGGCAGATCGGCTCCTGCTTCTTTTCGGAAAGTAAAGTGCAACGGGCACTTCCTCCACTTTACGCTGAATTAGAAAATGTCTGTATATAAAAACGTCGGATATCGACCGTTACAAATTCCTTACTTTGTGTAAGGATAAATAATTTGTTTCTTATCGATTTTTTTGCTCTTTTTGTTCTCTCTACCTTTCCATTTTTTTTAATTAAATTGGTAAATTCTGTGACATCGAATTTATTCGTAATTATTGTTTCAGATCCACCAGAAATCAAAGTCAAACCCAGAAATTTGCAAGTGCGAGCCGGCGGCATAGCTGCCTTTTACTGTGCGGCACAGGGCGATCCTACGCCCGTTATACAATGGAAGAAGAACGGCAAAAAAGTTTCAAGTAAGTTACATTATCATATAATTGTTGCCGATAAAACATGTCATTATACTCCCCAAATTCTGATTTCGTGATAAACGTAATAAGGAGAAAAATGATAGCAAACAAAAAATCATTTATAATCCTAGTGAAGTACTCGTTTGACAGGAGTATATAATCAAAACACACTTCGCACATTAACCCGAGACTTGACCTCTTACACCGCCATCACCTGATTACGATGAGGCATTTCGGAATACATAAACATCCCTTGATTACCTTTTGATAAGGGTGCGGACAGCGCTTGCATATAAAATATAAGGTAAAATTATCGCGTAATGCGATGAAAAATATCCACGAATCCCCTTAATACCGACATCAGTAGCCATTATGCATGTATAAACACCTTTGTTATTCAAATTTTATTTCGACCGCAATTTTCTCATTCATCACACGGTCCTCGTGCTCCGCGATATTTTCTTTCGGCTCGGAAAAGTGTACCTACCTGCCTCCTGTTACTATATTGAATTTCCACGCTGTAGCTTAACTGGTTTCCATTGTAAATTAATAATTGACTTGTATTAAATTTCATTTTGTAGTATAAGTAAAGTGTATTAAATTACTATGATAGTTTTTATTTATGTATTAATTACATGAATATTCTTATACAGTTTGCATAATATGCATACAGTTTAATATTACATATATTAAGTTTGATTTCGTGCTGGTACAGAATATGTAGTAACATTTTACAATTGGCAGGCGTATTTGTAATTACTCAGTGTGTTTTTTTTATTAATTTTCCTCGACTCTTTTATGTGCAATATTTTCGAGCTGATAGGGGCAGCCGGATTATCCTATTTCGGGTTATTAGGGTCTCCAAACAACATCTGTAACATCCTCGGCAGTGCGGAATTGGTCCTTCGGCTCGGATAGACTCGTTTGGGATCGTTGCGTAATAGGCGCTTTTTCTGGGCTACCATAATCGGGATCGTTCGAAATTGTTAGTACCGCCGCCACGTAGCGAACGGGGGACCCCGGGGGCGGCCCGGCAGAAATGCATATAAAATCCGCGCGCTTCGTTACCAATTAGCACTTCGGGAACATGTTCGGGCGGTTGTTACGGGTCGAAACCATGGAAATGCGATTGTTTGTTCGTCGGGAACATGCACGACAATCACGTAGAAAAGATTCAAATATTTATTTATCTAAAACTGATCGGCGGCAAATAGAAAAATTCACACGTTTCGTATAATCTCCGCCTTTATTCGATCTATCTATTGGATTTTTAAAGCGAATATCTGCATGTATGAAATTATATGTTTACAAATACAAATTTATGTTTTCATCTCTTCTGTTCGTGTCAATAAACTATTAAAACGTACGAATTTGCTTCATTAGAGGGAAACAAGGAAGTTTTTACGATTTATGAAAAAAGTTTATGCTTTAAACTAATGGAATTATTTGATGCACATACTGACGAAACTAATAACTAAAGAAATTGTCGCAATTTTATGATGTTTTACCTAAAATGACAGTCACGCATGAGTTATTTCATTTTATCGTGTTCTCAATGAATGTGTCGATGTTAAATTGATTAGAGAAACATTTATCTATCGAATAGCTTTTTCGTTGATGTAATTTGTATTACTTTATACGCAGTAGAAGTTCATTAAAGTCATATAACAAAAGAGATTATTGAAAAAGATACTTTATTTATAGGTATGCTATATATAACTACATACTCATAAACATTGATTTATTCCAACACATACCTTTAGTAATATTTAATGCATAAACGATTACAGACAAAGATAAATATTATAAAAAAAAGTAAATGTAAATTTTTAACGGCACACTAGGTTTATTGCTATTCTATTATTAACAGTGCATTACTCGATTACGGAGCGAGTAAAAAACCGGTATAAATTTTTCTCCAAAAATTTAATAAAACCACAAAAGTTTGCAGGTAAATTTCCGCGTTTGTTCGCAGGTTCCCAAACTCGTTACCAAGTGAAAGAGTTCCCCGACGGCGCGTCCCTGTTGAGGATAGAGCCGGTGAAAGCGGGTAGAGACGATGCGAATTACGAATGCGTCGCCGAGAACGGCGTCGGCGACGCCGTCAGCTCCGAGGCGACGCTCGTCGTATTCGAAGGTAAGTGTATAAAATTATTAATTCGAGCCGTGTCTAATTTATTTCCGATCCATTATACAGATATATTTCCAATGATTGAAAATCGGAAGCGAGGTAGACTGATTATTAAATCGACAACACAATTTTTACGTGGGCGTTCCAATTTATTTTTAAAATCGTTCATAACGAGTCAAATTGAATGATAATTTAATTGAAAATACATAGCTTAACTAGCGCTCAAAATGCTTTATTTCTTGTTTATTTTTTAGTTGGTCACTAAATTTGTATGTTAATATTACGAGTACTTAGTTCATTCAAGTTTCCTATCTTGATAAAATTGAATTTAACGGTAATTAAGGACTTTTTGACGTAACGTCGCATAAAAAATATTCGTTATCGACGGAATAATTATGTCCGATATGTAAAGATACGAGTTATATTTTATTGTACGTTTTATTCCTATTTCGTGCCGCAAAATATAATTTTAAGTCGGTATTTATGTCGTTTGTACTGTATCGGGTAGGTAAATCGCTCGACGAAATATTGACTGGTCAGACTTATTTGACAAAGTAGAAATGTAAAAGTAGGTGAAATGTAGCCTTTTGTTTCCGTGGAATAAATTATTAAATTCTTTTAGCCATTTTAGAAAATGACTACGCCTTCAATAAAAATAAAACCTTTTAGATTTTCATTATTAGACATTTTTCAACTCCTTATTGTATTTCAATGTTTTTATTCAATAAAAATAAAAGTTGAATTCAACTGTCCGAAATAGCCGCTGATCTATTCAATTTCGAATCGATCGATTGCTAAAAAAACTAATAATTTTGGACGATTTATTTCTTGAGGAATGGGGAAAGTTTTCCTCATGTGGGCATTTCCTCTTTTCTTTGGGCCTTTGCCCGACGATCGGCAAACTGTTTCAATCTCTTAGAATAATAAAAAATTCACGACAGCATCAAACGAACTGACAAATAAAAATTCCAATATTTAAGAAGACAAATACGAAATGACTGAATAATGGGAGAAGTGTTTTCATTTCTCCATTTCCCCGTCTTTGGGGGAAATATATATAAGTACATACTCGATGATAATAGTCCGGGTAGTAGATTGTCAGTTTTAAATTTATTCAGAATTAATATTAATATCATTTCCTCGGCTTTTCACCATACTTAGAATGCCTCGTTTTCGATATTGCAGAAATAAAATTAACTTTCAAATTGCAAAAACGCTCGAGGGTAATCGAAGTACGTAATATTTAATTTGAATAATTTATCTATCAAACTGAAAAAAACGTGAAAACAAGATATACGCGCAAATCTAATTTCCAAAACTCATTATATTTTCTCTTCGAACTTTCCAAACTAAATTATGAAATCGTTTTTACATTCTGCAACAATAAGCGTAGCGAAATCGGGTCGCGAAATCGTACTAATTCCTCTCCATTTTTCAACGGATCCGAGCCGAATGGAAATTTTCAGGGAATTTTCTTCGGTTTAACAAATACCGTTGCTTTTTTAAAACGAAACGTTCGCCCCATTTGTTTTTAGCTAATTCTCCAGTAATTTCACGAGAATTATATTTGCACTTAAAATTACAGCCCATCGTAACTTAACACTCAATGTAATGCAACTTAAGTTCTACAGCCAGCAAATTTTACAATGGTTATTAAAAGGAAATTAAAATACGAATCCACCAATATGTTATGTGCAGACAATGTACAAACAATGTAGTATATTTTTTTGGGTACCGAGCGGACGGAACACAGCATGCATCATGCACGTGAATTTAATAAAGAAATTTCATCTTCAACCAGGAACGTTTGTTGATGCCGGCAGAGAACACAAAGGGGTAATGTTTTTCGAATGCGGAGCCGGGATCCGTCAAAACTTGTTGACTTTTAACTTCATTTCGGATTTTATGACTGCGAAATGCAATAGCCGCGCGTAGGAAATATTGATTTCTAAATTGTGGCCGAGATCTATCCACCCCGGGCGACCACTCGATATATATTTTCTTATTTCCGAGTGATACCGAATCCCTCTGGGTGCCCTTCGCTATTTCCTTTCTAAATTTAACGTTGCCCGAAAAGCGCATTGAATTATGCAAGCTTCTTGCCGCCGAATGTATTCTCCTACGAGCTAAATTAACCAACTGAATTATCAAATTTAGAGCGATAACTTATTCATGCAGGTGTTTGAATACGATATAACTTCGAAGAGAAACAAGTAAGGATTTATTCAAAGAAAACATTTTAATGGGCTTACATTAACTTAGCATATTAGTTGTATGAAAATTATTATTCTGGGTTATAATTTATGTTCCTTACGCGCTGTAGACTGGTCTATAAAGCGATCAGTTAAAAAGAAGCGAATCGTGTTCCTCTCGAGTATTCTTTTTCTCAGACGGTAAGAGCTTTCTTAATGGGATCATATTATTCACCTCATAAAAATGCTTCTAAAATACGTACACGCTTTTTGCATATTTTCTTGTGTACGTTTTTATTTTGAATTTTTTGTGCCGACAGAAATGACGTCTGCGTACTAAAAATTATTTACGACGCACCTGTGTATTCGAAGTTGAAAGTTGAAAGGAGTTTGTACTTAGCATGCGGAAAAGACGTTGTGTATAAAAAAGAGGAATTCAAACAGCGATGTTTTTTTATACTTTCCCGTCTACGCGAAAGAACTTAATGTTAATAGTTTCAGAAAGGTAGATTTGTTAACATTATAATAAGTACACAGAACGTTTTTCTCATAAAGCATCTTTGCGTAAAATTTGGTGAATGTGTACGTGTACAGACTAATTCCTTTTTCCGTAATTTGCCCAAGAATTTTAGGAGTCGGCTCGTAAAAACCATCTCCAAATATCGCCTCGTATGGCTGTATCTTCGGTAAAATAAACGAAACGTGACTGGTATGTTCTAGGAGAACATCTTCGATAAACATTCGACTTTACGAGCCCCCGTCGCGTTTCGGACAAAAAGAAATACCGACACGTATTCATTACATTGTGCATGAATAAAAATTGCATTATGTCGACTGTATACACTGAAATATTTGAGAGTCGTCGGAAAACTGTGTTTTCTTATTCGAGTTTTCAGCTCCTCGATATCTCTGTGATTTTCCGTATGCGCTTGCATATTACTCAGCTATTCTCTGAGTAGAACTAGTTTCATCCAAACTCTTTCTAGTTCTAAATTATTTCATCAAATTGCAAATTATTGTTATTGATATACACAAAGATACCAACTGGGTCAAAGTAGAAGGGAAAAAAGCCGGAATTTTTGCAAGATAAAAGCATTAATCTTATCTTAAAGTGTCTGCGATGATGGGATTCAGCTACGCATCATCAATTTCTGCGCGTCCCTACGCTCCAATGGGATAATTTGGACCTGCGATTTGGAATTTTTACGGCACATACAGACGTCAATCCGGATAAAAACGGATATTTCTAATGCGGAAATTGATATCTATGTGGGTCGCACATTCATGATCTCCAGACCTAATTTCACATTTTTCTACTTAATATTTGAGAATGGTTTATTTCCGTGCCGAGAAGTGATTAGTAGCACGAATATGAAAATGCGTGTTTTATCGCACTACTTACGTATGAAATTAAAAAATTGTCTTGGGAATAACAATGCTGGAAGCTTCTACTTTTCGAAAATAATTATTCCAACTTTACCATTTGATTCGAATTAAATTCCCAACCATTTTTATAACAACATTCGTCATTAGAGAAAACAACCTAGTTTTCTACTTGTTGCCTTTAGACTCTTCGCAAAGTTGATTTTCTTTTCTTCTGTTGACATTAGTAAGTATTTACTGCAAATAGCTTCGCTGAAAACCCTTAACGTAAATTTCCGCGTTCTGTTTTATTTATTCCATTAAGTAAATAGAGATAGCAACTTTAAAGTTTATCGTTTTGCAACTGCTACATCCGGAAAGTAATCTCGGAATAGTTTTAGCTAATTCGTTTCCATACCATACTTTCTATAAGTGTACCTTTCTAATCCCCATCATGAATTCTCCCCAATTCCCGCATTAGTTTAGTATTATTCGTAAAAGTTTTGTTTAACCATATGTCACAATCTATTTAATTCAGTTCAAATGTTTCTCCAATTGATTATCTTCCAGTAGCTACTGCTCTTGTAATAATTCACAAGTAGATAGATGATTCATTCAGCGCATTATGAAAACTACTAAAATTACCCGGGTAAGCTCAGTTTATTGTAGCAGAATTTCGTTTATTATACAAGTAGATATATAAAATTTTACTTTCGAGCGATAATTTGGGTTCCTCCACATAAGCCTCTCAACAATCCCGCAGAATCCCACTTTGGGTGTATGCGCTTTTATTAGAAAATTCAAAGATATATCTCTTAACTTACCGCTAAACGTCATACGCGAAATTACATAAAGCTTTAACGCTTTATAATGCACAAACAAAACTCCTCGAAACTTTCCGGTGAAGTTTTCCGGCGGTTTTAAGCGTTGGTCGGGAGTTTCGGAGGCGCGGGATATGAATATTAAGAGTTGCAATGCGAAAATAATGCAAAACGATTCCGACATACTGGGGAATATGTAGGTAAGACCGAGTCTATCGTACTTACAGGCGGATATTGTTATCCGTTTTCTACGTGGGTTCTTTGATGAGTGCCTGTTTACCGGAAAATTGGAATATTCTGATATACCTATAAAGAAATAAACATCAAACTTTAGATGGAAAAGCTTAAGGCTGTTTTCTTCGCGTTTCATACTAAGTGCATAATTTTTTATAAATAACATCCATTCAATTAATCCCGACCGGGTCGGGTCGTTTCCGAATTTGCCATCTAGTGACCTCTAACTCTAAGTTTACCGGCTAATTGACAACTTTATATTCATCCCTCATCTTTCCCCCAGTCCCTAATGTTACGTTGTTTTGCCGTTTCTAAGCCTAAACCTAAACTAACATGATACAACTTCACCAGATTCGGATTAGGGTAAATCAAAACATATTTTGTTTTCATTGAACATCGGATCAAAAATAATACCATCTTGTTCCCAATTAAGAATTTGTATATCCAAAATAACGTAAGAAATAATTGGTTAAAAATTATGGATCAAATGTTAAGTGTAAAGTTTTCTTTTATGTCCGCACTCTCAATAAAGTCTCAATCTGATGTGCTTCGAACTCTTGCATTAGGATTAAGTGGTCCTGAAGAAGCCGGCGTATCCTTCGGGATACTAATTTGAAGTAAAAAGCCAAGAAGGGCTTTTAATTTACCTGGGCAAAACATTAAAAAATTTTAATTGTCGCATTTCGAGCGACTTGTGAAAGCTTCTTTAAAAATTCGCGATAAAGTTGCGCTAATTTTTAAGAGACTGGAAATGCTTTTACTCTAATGAAGAGCGACAAGCGAAAGAGCAGACGTATAGTCGAGGTGAGGTGTAAAAGTCAACTTGGTTTCATTCTAAGGTATTTTAACAGTCGCGAGTCCGTTTCTTAAGTACTGTTTAATAATTCACAATCGGATATGTATATAAAAGGCACTTCGGATCGAAAAGTTCAAAGACTTTGTTACTAGAGATTAATATTTTTGTTGGTAAATATTTTATAAAGCTTTTAGATTGCAAAGGGAAGCGGTGGAGTGATTTTCACAAAGAAACATTGCGGTTAATTTCCATCCAGATTCCCATTTAGGCAACTTTTTTCGAATTAATAAAAAATTCTATACAATTTCAGCAGTTACTCGCTGGCAGGCATGCACCTACGTGTACGCAAAGTTGCGAATTGAGGATTAATCCCACAGCCTTTTTAATAACGCGTCAAAACTTTCCGGAAACAAAACTCCTACGAACATGTGCAACTTCGAAAAACAACGAACCCACTTTATATTCAAACACTTCGGAATAGATAACGAGACCACTTCAAGTTTTCTTGCATATATTTACATCGACGGGCGGCCATTGAAGCGCGCGAAGTGGCAAAAAGCGAAACATTTCAATTAAGGCGAAAAAAACACTAAGAGTCGAAATGCATATTTATGGAGGCTTTTTGAAAGGTGATATCTTTCCGTTTCGTTTGCTCGCTTTTATAGAGAATACCTAAAAAAGTTTTTTCTTCTATTTCTATAGAGTATACCTACAGGCGATTTTTTTTTGAAGCACGAAGTGGAGAACTCAGTATTTATTTACTTCACTGCATTTGATACCCCTTTTGTGTTAAATTATCGATAATAAAATTTAGCATAAAACTTACTGTAAAAAGTAATGGTGGATTTTACAACGAGCGCAAATGATATTTTAATGCGCCTAACCGAATATGTAAATGCTACGTTTATTGTCATTTTTTATTACTACTTGATCCCGTTTTGATCGCAGGCTTAATAGTTACATCTAAATTGTGAATTGGTTTAGTAGTAATATTTAAATGTTATCATAAAATCGTATAATGGAGGTGAAAGAACTTATCAGAAATAAAGAATTAGTTGATTGAGAATCAATTTTCAGATGCAGAAAATAACAAATAAAAAAATCGTATCTTTGAACAGTATAAAAAACAAATCGGCGACAAAATATATACAATAGATATCTATAAATTCAGGATAACCTGAAGTCGATGCGCGAAACGTTAAAAGAATCTTTTCGAGCTTAAGGCCATTTGGAGGCACCTCGAAAAAAATACGAAAGCCGTGCCGAAATGTAAATGCCGAAAGAATGGAATGAAAGATGGTATTTTGAAATGTAACACGCTGTGCGAACGTCAGATGTAGGTAGCAGATATGAAATAGTGCCTTTCGCGCCCCCACTTATGAATGTAAAGTAAAACACTTCCAACGATATATCTTCGAGATATATAAGTAACTTTTTAAATGATATTATGCAGCCAGCGCTCCTTCACTCACCTTTCGCGGATAATAAAACGGGGGATTTTTTGACAGCGAGACTCATTTCTCCCGAAAGCGCGTCAAAGAATATTTATTCGACGTTTTATTACTCGACGTTTCGTTTCCGAGATTTTATTAAAAAAATACTCGAAGGGATGCTAATCGATTGGAAAACGAACTTCCGGATATTAGGTATATACCGGCGAATTTTTAGCGCGCTATCAAGTGTTTCAGGATATTGCGTTAATTTGTTTTCGGAAATATAATTTTGTTCGACATCAAAATCCGCCTTCCCGAGTCTAATTAATTAGAAATTTCATTTTGTACAGCGCGATATTCGGATATTGAAAATATCCCCGCGGACATCCGCATGTAAGTTAATAAAAAATTCCCGTTATTAATTCGATTAGGGGATTTGAGAGGTGAAATCGAAATTAGCTCGTTTGATATCGGGTTTTTGTATTAAATCTCTAATCCCAACGTCCATTGTCAGTCCATTCAAATATTCTATCTTGGGGCAGCATTGCGCGATATTGAACATTACTCACTTCACGTACGTTATTCTGATTACCCGATCAATATTGTTCGTTCCGGCGGCGGGGTGAAAGGTCTGACGCTAAGTCCATAGGTATTAGCGTTACAGGGGAATTGATTTACGATCCAGTTCGGAAACTGTGGAGAAGCGATTATGGAATCAGGCGGTCGTTCTATGTCTTCTATGAGCCGGTTTCATTAGAATGTTCCATCTTTATAGCGCTAATTATTACTATTAGCGCCTGAGATAACGTCGATTGAAGGCGCAACTTGTTCAATTATCTTGATTTCGAACGCATTAAATCACCGCCTATTTTCCATATTAGTTGTATGAGTTTTTTTGGTTCCGAAAGCATTCATTTTAGTGCCAAACACAAACGATAAGTCGCAATAAATTTGACCATTAAACGAACCGTAATCTTATAATCGCCCTATATAGGTCATATATCGCCTAATATACATAAAAGAAATATTGTAATCATGAAGGTTTTCGTGTCAGAGGAATTTTTATCTGAAAAATATGTAGTTAATTTAAGCAATTAGCTTCACGAAAAAGTCCTTAAAATTGTTTCGTTTATATTTTCGGTGGTATTAAGATGTTCAATTTGAACCCTTTAAAAATATTTAAATAAAATCTTTAAAACAGTTAAAAAACTCTCTACACTATTTTTTATCGATCTAATTAATAACAAAGTTTTTTTAGAAGATATTCTTTGGTTAACGAATTAGACAATTCGCTTTATTTTTTTTATTTCCTTCCCTACGTAGCAATTTCAATCAACTTGAAGTTCTTCGTTAAACCGGATTACAGTTAAGATTCTCGGTGTGTTCAGAAAATAAAGGAAACAAGAATAATCCTAATTATAGAATGTTACGAATTAGCGGCCTTATTGTTCCAGAAAGGAGACAATGAGAAAGCTCGAGCAATCATTGTCTGGAAAATGTGAATGGACCTTTGCTTTAACGAGAGATGATGGGATTACTGGGTTAATGGGACGCTCGATTTTTCACCAACTTGCATAAATTTTTCAGAATAAGATCAATATAAGTAGGTGTAATCAAAGAAATGGGGTAGATCTGCACTAATATTATTTCTAAGAGCACATTTGCCTCAGGCGTGATCTAAATTTATTCAAGTTTATATTTTTCCTGAATACTAATCAATCATAATTTTATAGGAAATAGGTATTATAAAATATGCTCTAAAATGATTAACGTGCACGTTTTCGCGATTATATTATTTATTATATGCCTATTTACAACGAAATGTTCGACAAAATCAGCTAAAGCACATTAAAATGCAATTTGCATTTTAATCCTAACATACAGGAATAAAATTTGCAAAATAAAATGACCAGATTTAAAATAATTAAGTAGGTAAGTCCTAAATTTCGTAAAATAAATAATTGTTACAAAATACGTATGATAGATTGTGCCCTTTAATATTATCACTAAGAATTGATAAATGTGGGAGAAAATCAGTGTTCAATGTTTTATTTGATTGATTAAATTATTATTGCTCAGATGATTTAATTTAAATTTTCTTTAATTAAAAGTTGCAAAGTAAAACATGCAAGTTCAAAATTGTATGCAAGTAATTTTAGTAAGTAAGTAATTTTAATTAAAGTAATTTGACTCATTATAAGTATTCCGGCGGAGTTTACTTTCCCACGTTCCCAGAGTTTGATCAAATTGAAGCGAATCCTCTCTTCGTACGTTGTGATTTCGAATATTTGATCCTGAACTCCGCGAAATAATAAAGTTTTCGTACTTTTCCGGAGAACTCTTGAATTTATTACCGGCACAACACGGGAAAAATAGCTCTTACTAGCAACTTAGCGCTTTGCTTAGGAGCGCAGAAATTGAAAAGTTCAAATACCAGAGCTTCCAAGTTTTGTTTCGGAAGTATCCCGGACAATTGTGTTCGCAATGTTTTTATTTTCTTGAAATTCTCTCCAGTCGACAATAGTATATTGTTACTCGCAAATTAAATTAATAGTTATAATTACATTTCCATACAATATTTTCTTCTATATTATGTTAGTAATTTCACTCATAAATGACGATCATTCAAAGACGTTGATTAGGAAGCTATACATATAATATGTATTTAGTAAATATTTTGAAAAAAAATGTATCTACTAACGATGTTTTGTCAATGCGATGTCTAGCAAGTATACATTTAACTTCTATTTTTTACAGTAAGTGGTTTTATTAATTAGTGATCACCAAGGTAACGTAATACCTACAAATTTCCAAAATTATGCCATGATAATGATAAATACCATGAAGGCCCATTCAATTTAATTACATAAATGTCCGAACAACGAAAATATGCCGTTCAGAAAACTGTCAGTTAAATGAAAGGTCCCTAACGCAGTTGACAAGTATCAATTCTGCGAAATATAAAAAATTCCGCCTTGGAACGCTTCGTTAATTTTCAAAAGGAATTCTTGGCTTTGTTTTTTCTATCCCTTTCGCAGGGTCAACTAAGGGGTGGCAACAAAGCAAACGAAAATAAAAGAGTAGCAGACTTATCCTTGCAATGTTTTTATTTCCCTCGAATTATTAACTCCGCCGGAAGGATAGGCACTCAATTAGCGGATTTCGACGGTAAAAGTATCCTGCATCCTGCTGGAGTTGTTGTCGTGAATGTAGGTTATTCAAAAATTTATTCCAGGATTACCGATGATACACCATGTGTAACTGATAAAAAAACCCTGACTCGTGAGTTATTTTAGCAAAAAAGGGAATTTTTGAGTGTTCCCACAAACATACGATTTTTTTATAATCGAGTGTGCATGTTAAATAAATTTGGTAACACCACATTTTACAAAGTCCAATCGGAAACATTCGTTACAAATTACGTATGAAATGTAGAATAAAAGTTCGGTTAGCGCAATTGCAATGTTAATATATACGCATGTTTGAAATTATTATTATTTATATTGATTATCCTGGAGGAATTCGAATTCAAAATAAAATTACGATTATAGAGTTTGATTTTCTGGTTATTTAACGTAGGAAATATTTATGAATTTGCATGCAAACATGGATTTATCCGTCATTAAATTTCGAATTATCTGCATGTTTTGGTATTAAAATATATTTAATTAGGATTACATATCTATATGTACATAGGAGTATTATAAATTAATATTATCATTAGTTGAAATTCAAAAGTCTGCATTGTATTGTATGTAATAAGAAAAAATCTTCACCGTATTTTTTTGGAGAACTAATCGGTATTCATCGATCATTCTATACAGTTGACAAACTTGAAAAATGAGCCCTGTCTGCACTCCAAACTTAATATGGTCAAGGATGGTAAAACTTCATCAACGTCCACTTAGGTAACGGCCGCATTTTTCTCATATGACTTCATCAGTCGGTCGATGGTACTTCTCCGGGAAAACTTCGCCGGCGAGAGTTCGCAGACAATGGGCTATAATTCACATGTTACCTAAGTGGGCATCGTCTTGCCGAACTCTCTTTAGTTTTCTCCGTAAACGAAATTTAATATAGCCGGAACGATAAAAACGCGAATACATTACCCCGTCGATATTCTGGTCGTAGGTAAATAAGATTTCGCCACTTCGCTAAAATATTTTCTAATTACGGTAAAGGGTTTTTATTTGCGCATTTAGAGTCATTAATTGCAAAAACAACGCGAATGGGGGAACTCCATTAACCAGTCCTCGATATGTTCGAGTATTAACGATTAATCATTAATGTTATAGCTATGAGTGCCAACTATTTGCCGTTTAATCGCTCATACCGTCGCCTATTATTAATATCGATTTGTATTTAGGTATTTTGCGTATTTCATTCTATCAATAATTCCCTGTTTTCCGCATGTCCGGCCAACAAACAGTTTTATAATCGGAGTTACAATTCGGGATACTTTAAACTTACCCATTTGTGTATCACTGAACAAAAGCAATAATTATTTAAAATAAAATATGGGTTAAATACTATTGAAATGTCAAGCACATGCACCTTCCTATAGATTTTTAAAATATTAACTTTTATGATGAATTGAACAAACATCTTCAATAAAATTCCCGAATCAATGTTTGTTTCAAATAGAAAAGTAAAGGGTTTAATTAAAAATGTCCTTTAAGTTGTAAACAGTAATTAAAAATTTCGAGCGATTTTTCCTATCCCAACTGGAATGAAATTAATGTTTGCGCTTTCCGTTGCATCGCATATTTCATTAGAAAAAAAAATGAAATTGGAGTAAAAGCAAATAACCGACAGTATATTTTTACGGCAAATATTGATGAAAAATACTGTTTGTAAATAAATAAACATATAGGGAGGAACATAAATAGTTTGTTTCTCAACATTTCGGCTAACTACGTCCCTGGTTTGCGGCAATTACGTGAAACCTAAAACCGCTTCCCACGGATGCCTTATATTGACTCTTCCTTAAAATTCAAATTTAATTAAACCTAGATCCCCCGGGAAAGCGGTCTGCAAAAAACAACCATTTTGAAATATCATAATGTGTACGCAGAGCTCTTTGCAGTGAGCGCTTGCCGAGACCGCGAATAACTTAGCGCCCCGGTATTTATTTTACACCAATTTTAATATTTTAATGAAGAAAGTAAACTCTGTTAATGACATTTTTGATCTAGTTCTATGTTACTGTGAATAATGGCCTTTAAAAGTGTGAGTAATATTGGATACTTCTTTCTCGGAATAAGGTCTGTATGTAATAGAGCGGGTGGATTTTCTCATGAACACTACGTCATCGTTGCGCGACCGACCAAATTGCTACCCGAAAAATTATATTAACTATCTTGACAATATTCGGCATTCGATTTGCATCGCTTGCCTAGAGCGGATCTACCCTGAATACCGATATTAGGGATAAGCGATACCAAGGAAAGCGAGAGCCGATGTTTTTGTAACAAACTTTTGCGAAATTTTGACCTGTTGCCACTTCATAGTCGCGCACAGCGCTGCCGTATTGACTGTTCATGAGATAATCCACGCGCTCTACTACCTACAATGAGAATGCGTGAACAAATTGCTTTTATTTCGAGATTACTTGAAGAAATCCGAAACACCTATACATTTTCGAGTACCTAAGCATTCGTCGGGAAATTGTTATTTATATTTCGGCTCGTAAAGCAGATAATGCGAAAAATAAGTCGAGAAATTCCGGAAACTCGACAAGGAACACGCTCAGCGTCCGGACCTCCTTTGATCGGATTACTATCGGTCAAAGAATAAATAAGACGATATGAGCATGAGCAATTGCAACGGTTCTACCAGGCGGAATCAACGGTAAATAAGATTTGCGGTGTATACTATCGCGTATAGATCTCGCTTGACCCCGAGAATTCCCAGTTTTCCCAATTGGGAGGAGTTTTGAATCGCCAAAGTCGGAGGTTTACGGTATAGTTGTGAATCGATTCGCTTCAAATCATTTCAACTAAATAAATAGAAGTCCACAGTACATGTCAAAGGATTATTTTAATAACGACATTGGTAATATAAATTCGGACTTGGATTTATATCAGTAAACACAATCCGAACTAAGCTAAACTACCACTACTACTTATACTACTCAAAAGAAACATGCTAATTAGATTAGAAACAGGAGCTGCAATTTTCACAAATTCTGCAAATATAGGTATGTAACTCGTATATGTATATGAAATCTTCAAATAAGCTAACACATTTCGCAGTACTAACGATTTTTCTGAGCATTTAATCCGATCGCGTGCTATTCTTAAACTCCCCTGTTTTTTTTTTCAACCTACTTGCGAAGAATGCCTAAATCATTTTTCCGATAATTATTTTATTCGCCGGGCATCTCGCCGGAAAGCGAAAAATCCCCCCGGGGAACGGGAAAAACAAACAATATATGAATATGAATATACAGATTATGAATGTAATGTAATATAGCGGAGAGCGGTAGGAAAGGAAAAGAACGTGAAGAAATTTTATAAAAGGCGCGCAACGAGATTAGCCGGGGCCGGTCTCTGAAGGAATCTCTTCCTGCTTTATGCGATTTCACAATACAATGAAGGAAATGTTGGTTCGGAATTTCGTTTCTGCTTTTACATACCTAAGCGAGATTTTTATGAAAAATTTTTAAAATGCCGAAACACATAGTTTATTTATGACCTATATTATGTCCTAAAGATTTTACAACCACTATAAAATTTTACCCCAAACAAAAGCAAATCGGATTCTCTCTCTTGCTATAGGTATTTTAAGAACAATGCCAGTGTTTTAATTACACCCAATCTTGGCTTCGGCTCATTTAGTTGTTTAAAAACGGATTAAAAAGCAATCCTAAGAGAAAAATCCCTAATTCCGAGAATTCATTGGTTTAATTAGATTTAATTGTTTCGTGATTTATGCCGATTTACTGCAACATCACACCGGAAGAGATTCTCGGATTTTAATTAGAAAATGATTTCCTTTTCCTTTTTGGACGAGACAACAAAAAGGAAATGTTCAAAGCAAAGCTCGGAAAAGCTATTGTGTATTATATGTTCGTTTTGCTCGGAACACCAACAAGCGATTCATTAGAGTAATTTAAATGTTTATGGGTACGTAGAAGTAATCAATTAATGTCTTTAGGAGTAGAGTATACAACACCCATATCGAAAATAACAAGAAGAACCTTATTAATTTTGTATCTACTAATAGGCACTTTGGAAGTTACTTTGAGTCTACAAACCGAGTTAGCCGGTAATTGAAGAGAGCTTACGCTTGGAAATGGGATTTTTTATTTGGGCTCAGGTAGATGATTTTTTATTCAATTATGCGTGCTCTCCGCATCTCTTCCGCTTCTAAATTGAATTCGCGTAATACATTCCAGCCGATATTATTTCAAATCAAATTTCTCTATTTCCGGAAATTTGGAGCCCAACTTCCCAAGACAAATATTAGAATCGGTCCTTGTTGACGTAGATGAGCTCTTCAGATGATACTGGAGGTTGATTCCTCGTTTCGTTTATTCGAACGAGGGAATGCCGATATAATGTTAGAATAATAATAATAATAACTGGTGGAAAAAATACTATAATATGCGAGTGTAAAAAAATAAATATTAAAATTATTATAAACCGAATTCATTGATAAGGCATCCTGTATATAAGGTTACTCTAGTTTCTCTGAAGAAAAATTACAGAACTCTATTAAGGTCTGCTGGTGATTTAGGCACATTATTTTACCAAATGAAAGTAATCTATTGGTTATATGGTCACTTTCGTATAACAATGTCAAACAAAAACCTAAAAAGAAATATATTTCGCCAACGCTATTATTTAAGAGCAGTAACAAAAAACCACCTACAACATTTCATCCCGAATGATCCGAGTAGAAACATCCATACAAGTATAATGCAGCATAAAATATTTATTCCCCAGTCGAAAGTAATTTTACTTTCGTTCAAAACCCAGTAAACGGCCACAACGGTACCCCATATTAATTCAATTATTTCATGCATATTTAATGCGATAATGAACAGAATAACGGTCGATCTCCCACGAGGAGTGTATGGAGGTAGGTACCTATTTGACGAGGATTCCCACTTTGCCATAATATGCTGCAACACCTGATACCTTCCTCATTAACAATAAGATAAACATGGGTTACCCAGTAACTTGATAGTTGATAGGAGGATTAAAATTAAATCTAATGTAATTTTATTTATCAAAAACTACGAATATCTACAGGTTGTATCCTAAGTAGAGTTTAATAAAGAGAAATGTTTTCCTACTTGAATTGAAGAGCAATAATTTAGCTTCGCTCTATCTGATCCATTTATTTTAAAATAAAATCACATATTTCTTTCGTAAAATCTCAGTGTTTAAATTATAACTATGGCATTTTTTGTAGAAAATTTCGGGGTTAAGCACTCCACAGTCTTAAAGTTTTATTTCTTTTTAACGTTGCTTTTATTAGGTATATAGCGTGAGTATACTTGCATATTTAATGCACATTATGTGAGAAGCAGTTTTATCTACGTTCTTAATGTGTAGGTATAAAAGGCTTTGAAACTAAAAAGTGCTTGAAAATGGAAATTTCTTTTGATTTTTATATAACTCGTTAAGAAATGTTCTTTTCTTCTTTCTTATTATTTACCTGCATGGATAAATTATGAATATTATTTGTTTCTAATTTATACGAATCTAGTAAATTCGTTTGCCTGCTTACCTAATACAGCTAGTATAGTTAATGTTTGAGTGATGATATAAATCACCTCTAGTTTTATACCTTTTGTACCAACAGTAGAAATTTCATTAAATAAAGTCATTAAAGAATAATTCAAGCAATATACCAGCATTGCAGTTTTCCTCCCTCAGACTACATGAATCCGAAGGTAATTGCAATGTGGCATGGTAACTTTTCCTGAAAGCCAAGGGGCAAAATTAGGCGGTTAATGATTTACGACCAAGTAGAAGCAATATTTGTCAAGTTTTCAGCAATGATAAAAGAGCAGTGGAACTAAAATTTACCGTAAAAGTTTCGTTCTATTCGCATAGAAAGCATGTTAATTAAGCGAATGCGCAGTATATAAAATGTTATACAATTTCATTTGTGCAACAAGTGTATCAATATTATTCGACATAAAAGTAGATAAGGCCGCATTTTACCGCTTTTCTGGATATGGATGGTTTATAGTAGACATCGCTTCTTTAAATTTACAACCCAGTATTCACGTTCCGTCTTTCTCTCTCAAGGGTACATTTTGGTGATTGGTATACATCCAATACTCGAAGTGAATAAAGTAATAAACGAAGCAGAGTCGTATTAAAAATTCATTTGGCTTCGTCGTTATTTACATGTAACGCCCACTTCGGGCGCACAGCGCCACGGCCTCCATCAAGAAGATTTATTTTGAAAATATTAAATAAAAATTTAATCTTCATATTTAAATTTCCCTTCACGATTTTTAATTTGAGTTTATTACGAACACCTCACGCGAAATATCCACCGCGTATTTACTTAACGACAAAGGAAAAAATAATTCCGGGAATAAAGCTTTTGTATATTTCATTCCGGCCGTTCCAGTTGTGACATTAACAACATCTTCAACGTATATCAGGTGCTAAAGCAGAAAACGAAAAAGCTAAGAAATAATCCGTGCAAATGGCTTTTAGAAACGCAATTTTTCGACAAATCCCTAATACCGCTTACCCGTCCAAAGTCAGGGGTATTAGTCTTTTTTATTTCGCAAACACAAGGGTGAGCCAACTGAAAGGGGTTCTTTTGTACCTTTTAACCATCTAGAAAGAGAAAGATTTTGTATCAGCTTTTTGTGAAAAATTTATATGTACATATGTAACTGTTAGTAGGTACTTAGGTACCTACCTACTCTTCCTTTTGACGACTAAGGAGTTTAGAAACAACTTGAAAGTTTCTGTAAATATTCTTATTAATTTTTAATACCATTTTTAGAATAGTAATGTTCTTATGAGAAAATAACAACGTGCTTTTTTTAATTATTTACTGTTTATAAATGGTTATTTTCAAGAAAATAAATATATCTACTATCTTAAACTGCGCTATATTTTTCCTTTAACAAATAGAAATTCCAATAACGGCTATTGCATGATCTCTCGAAGGAACGGAAACGCCAAAAAGACAAATAACACCTAGCAAAAACATTCTACAGTAAAAAGACAGAAAGAATAAGATCTTAAACTTCAACTGAACTGGGAAGTTCTCGTCAAAATAAGACGCGGAACAACTTTAACCTGTTGGTTTTTAAATATTTAATACTCGCCCGTTGACAGGAAAAAGATATATGAATAAGGCTTTACGTGTAAGACGGATGGAGAAGAAAATTTAACTTTTTGTTGGGTGAATCGTTGTTTTGTGCACAACAAGAAATGTATACGAGTTGTTCAGAAAGAAATAGTAAATAAAAATACTCTACGTATCAATGATTTTATAATTTTTAAAATTCTCAAGCGTAATGATATTAAGTAATTACAGTGAAATACCGCCCTAATATTCAAGATTTGGCTTCCTTAATTGCCTAAACGAGCTATTTATCCTCAACAACATAATAGAACAATTGTTGCAATCGCACGTGCCTAAGATAAACCACATCTTCGGTAGTAATTTATAGAAAGCACAATTTATATTCCGATTTCAACTAAGGAACGGTAAAGAAGACGTATTTATTGCCGAGAGTAAAATATTCGCAGAAATTGTATAATGTTCTTGCGCGACTCCCAGATTTTATCGCGTTTCGCGGGACGATGTTATAATGGGAGGATCTGAAAGTTTGATATTTGAAGCGATAAAATGTGGAACGTCGGGATATATTTTGCACCCTTCGCGAATTTGCATTCGGAGAATTTGAATTACGAGATGAAAATAATCCTGTACAGGTACTTTTGATTTGAATAATTTCGTTAGGTAGCGGATGATGTTCGCTGATGAAGCTTTAAAATGACTAACTAATTATCTAATTTTACGGTAGATTCTTATTTACGTAAAGAGCCCTCATCAGTGAAGTAATATTTGAATTATTTATAAATTGTACTCAACGTAATATGAAATTCCCATTACCGAACGGCCATCATCCTTAAACTAGGGGGCGAGCAAATCCGGTTTGAAACTACACAGTAGTTGGAGCAGGAGGAGGAAGAATCGCTGAAAGCAGGACAGTGCACGAGAACGTTCATTACCGAGATATTTGAATAGTTTCCTCTGCATTAAAAATTCAGGAGCTAAAATTGTATTTGAATAGACCGTAGGCTCTTTCCAGCAATTAGTTTGAAGCAATGTCGCACAAACGGTAGGTAGGTAGGTATAATAGAGGGATAAAATCGCTGTGCCAAAAAGTTAAAATTTTAACTTTGCGGATCTCGATTAATGCTAAAAGCCTTTTAAAGTTAAATATTTTATACTGGTCTTTTTATTGCGGGTTTACATATACCAAACTCGAATTTCGCTTGCCTTTTTCCGTTAACATTTAAGTTGTATTGACATGGTAATATTACTAACCGTTAAAATTGTCGGTTTCGGCTCATTTAGGTCTAGATTTAAATGTAACACGATTGGACTAAATTGAAATTTATTTTGTGTGCGAGGCACGACTTGTTGCGTACTTTTCATAATAATTACGGAATTTTAAAATCGCTTTCCTGGAGCGTGCTAACACGTAACCGCCGGGTGAGCTAATTAATTTTTGATATGTCACAATTACGCCCAAGTGGTTTTAGAAGCCGTTAAATCATGAATAAAATAAAGGCAATTATTTCATATCGAAAAACCCGCTCGTTCAATTTCATTGTGTCGGTTCCCTCGGCGAATGGCGAATTAAAATACGCCAAGTTATAGAAGGATTTTCCGGATTCGAATAATGTTCGTTTGAATAAAATAAAAATCGAACTCTTTCTAGAAGACTTTATAATGACCGTTGTTGCTCGCAAAACTTATCCGTATGACCTACTTGCGATGCTCGCCCCTGCAATTTGCGCGGACAACGAGGACTGTCGTCTCGACGGGGAAACGGACCGTTAACAAATATAGGAAAGTTCGTCTTTTTATCGGAGAACTTTAACTTGGAACTTCTATCGAATTATATTCAAGAATCTATTTGTATTCGGCGTGATCATTATCGCTATATTTCTGCTGCTCACTGCAGTGTATTAGGATACTTACAAGCGCGCGAATTAAGTGCTTTATTCCGAAAATTGGAATGACCAATTCTGAAAATGGGTATAGCATTATGAAATTTATTAGGAATTTATTCAAATTGCGAGTCGACGAATAAGTCGGTTTTAATATTTAAGTCTGATAAATTACCCACCGTAAAACTATATAAGAAATATGGAATGTTGGAGAACAAAAGCCCGAGCACAATGGAATCTGATAAAGCTATTGTGGTATAATGGTTCATCAACATGACACTAACAGAATTGTTTAACTAGCTGACTTAACTCGAAATGTAGACCAAGTTTTTACAATTCGTATTCGTTCAACAAAAAATATTAATTAATTAATGATACAAAATTGAGCTTCGAGTGAAACACGCTACGTTAATAACACTAATTTGGTGTCTGCATTTTTTTGAGAGTATACCATCAGATCGGAGAACAAATACACTTCAACAGCGGATTATTTTCCACCTTCGTAAATTTACGCTCGCGTTTTTTCATTCCGACTGCATTCTCCGTCCATTCATCAACCTGTACGTTTAAGGCCCCAATCAATAGAGTTATGAGTTGCATTATCGTCACGTCCATCGACATCGCGCGAAAATCAATAATTGTACGAGTTGCCGAGCACAAAAAATTCACGCCTTTACGATGGTTTGGAAATTTTGTTCCCGAAAAGTGGGTTTTTGTAAATAGTCATAGAAAAAATTTGGTGAATGTGCATTTAACAATGAAACATCGAGAGAGTATAATAGTCTGGAGATTTCGGAGTTTTTCCACTTCAGCATAATTATTTGATGAAATTGAATAAATTTTATAAAGGCTGAACGCAGAATGTCCGTTGAATTGAAAAAGTTTTCATTCATTCGCGGTTTTATATTTCGATGTTATTTTGTAATTCGTAACAAAGGCTATACTTTATAATTATCCTGAAAAAATGTGACAACAATGATCATTAGGAAATTTTTATGGAACATTTTAATCAATACTTCTCTAAATTGAAGAAAGTTAAAGGGATGTTTGAAATAATAGAAATAATTCAAGAGTTGTGTATTTTCAAACGATGAATAAATGATAAATTTTTAGTTTTTACAAAAGACATTTGAAGAATAACCAAATTATGCATTAATAATGAAATTATATATTTTTTTTCATTTCGTTTGCATTGCGTTAAAAAATGTCATCTATACAATTATATTCCAATAAACTCGATTTCTATTAAATTGGCATAAATAAAGTGCATTTCTGTATTTCCCTTGTTTGTTTTTAATCGAAAATTGAATTCATCTCTTTGCGAGTTTTTCATTTCGCGATACGCTCAGTTCAGAACGAATCATTACATTACAACTATAACAAAATAAAAAATCGCACAAATAGAAAATTTAATAAAACTGTAGATACATGTTTCAAAAAGGTCCTCAAAATCAAATTGAAACGCCTCAACTAAACGGGCAGCTAACTGATATACCGTTTTTGATTTCAGCTGACAAACTTCCACCTGGCTTTCCGCAAATCACCCAATCGCCGACGATGAACAAAGTCGTGGAAATCGGCCACAATACCGTCCTAAAATGCGAGGCGACCGGTAATCCACCGCCGAAAATAACCTGGCTGAAAAATATGCTACCAATCAATATCAGCAGCGGTCGGATGAGGTATTCCATGAGGGACGACATGCCAGGTAAATTGGATACGGATTTGCTCATGTTTTATTTAGTTGTTCGGCATTAGCCGATTTGATATTCCTGACGCTTTTTGAATGCATTTTCGCGCTGTCAATTTTACGTGCACTTTCCAAAATAATTTATTCGGCGAGACGCCGAAATGAATTGACACTGTGCTGAATGTGTCATGCACAAATTAATTATAGATCTAACTCAAATGATTGGATACTGTTTATAGGTATGTCACCATTACATATCAACAATATCAAAAGACAAATATAATTTCTAATTTTACTACATATGATCGTTTTTAACCAAGCATCTCTTTAAAACATAGCGAGTTTTAAATGAAACAGTTTATTTAGACTTTATGTTGTGACAGTCTTAGTTGTGAAAATTTGCTCGTCTCGTGTATTAAAAGTATAAGAAGAAAATCAACGAAAGTTGGAAGTAAATTAACAAAAGTTTGTAAAGGTCACTGAGAGTTGAGTGAATTTCATGCCAATAAAAGTTGAGAGAACATCAATAAAACCAGCTATATATGTAGCTAGAAAATATCCGGCTTGCAAAAAATGATTATTGTTTATTGTCCTATTTCAGTTCAATCTTCAACCTAACGTCATTTATTTTATTCGATCGTGGCACTCGATATTTTAGCCTGTGATCGATTTAATATAGCGTTGGCAGCTTCAAAATAAATAATATACTGCTTTTAGCTTTTAGTAGAAGTCGCGAACGTTCGTTTAATACATATTTAATACTGTCAAACCTTTTTTCAAATTAATGCGGTATTAATGTTAATTTGGCGTCTAATAGCCGCGTTTCACGCAACAAGTTTCGGCTCAAAACGCCTTGTTGACGATTTTTCGAACACACAGTGCACGTAAAAATCGAACATAATCCCCCGATATTTCCTCATAGCCTGTATTCGGATGCGCAAAACTTTCTAAAGTGGATGTTCGATATTTCTCGATGGTTAAAAATAAGCCTTATTGGGATTGAAAGTTGATTTTAAATTGTACAGATGAGTGACGGCTCCGCGCGGGATTTCAAACTCGGATTTCTAACGTTCGAAGCGTTCGATAATGGCCATCGTGAATATTTCATTGCATTTGGAGAAAAAAACGAGAATTGTATTATGCTGTTTTGTGGAAATTCTATCTCCGCTGAATCTGTCCTTTTTTTGAATAATAAGATTAAAAGCATTAAATTCGAGAAAGAATTGGCTGAGGTTTTCAACAGAAGTGCCGAGAATATTTCTTTTGGAAAAGGAAAAAATATTTTTATACAGTTTACTATTTCCCGTGTAATTGTCGTTGAAATTTCCGGCGACGTTTTTCGATATATCCACTCTGACAGTCGAGTATCTATTGGCCATTTTTCCGGTTACCGCTCGACTTCTTTCCGGAGAACGCGTCGTTGTCCAGGTCATCGAAAGGTCTCTCCGGCTACGTATCCAGGTAACGCAAGATGCCGGCGTAGTGGTTCCCTGGGGCACAGTGCGGTTAGTTGTCCGGAATATGGGGTTTTCCTTTCTCTCCATAACAATCGTTATTATCACGCGTTTCACGTTGGACGCGGCCATACGATACCGGAATTTCGTTAATGCGATAATCCTGTTACTTTTCTTTGCGCGATATAATGGGTATCAAGAGCGGAGGAGGATTGCTTCGGAAATTTGTTTTGTTTGAAGGATAAAATTGTTGAAATTTTACAAACTTTTATACAGCTTTTCGGTAAAAATCGTTTTTACGCTGACGCTGAATTATTCCTCTTTTAATCGCAATGAAATACCGACAGTCATTCGAAAAATGTACCGTTGTAAATTTTTCATTTCGCGGTACTTTTTAATCAACTATAGCCGATACGTAAAAAATGGCACAAATAAAACGACCATCCGCAAAAATAACATCGACGGCCAATTTCGAGCATTAAAGACAAATACGTCGACATTTGGTTTTTCGGAATTGCATATCTACAAATACGCCGTTTGAAAAAAATCGAGAACTTTTCTTTGTTATCGATGCCGGTTAAAATGTGTACATATTGGAGTTGTTTACTAGATGTTATCTGGCTATGAAACTGACCGGACAAACTGAAACAACAAAACTATGTAAACATTTTTTATTGATCACTTTCCCAATGGTATCAAATAACCTAGCCGGAGGGGTACATCAAACTATGAAAAAATTTAACTATCTATTCATTAATACCGAATAATATGAACAATTAATAGTAATAGATACTATAGGTACATTCTTAACTAACTATAAGTATCTGATGAATTCTTAAGCTCCTAAAGCGAGCCAGTTGGCTCAAGAATGTTTTTAATGGACCAAAATAAAAATCACTACAAGTCCATCAAATTCACAATCCTTTAAGATAATACATTAATAGTGTCGATATTTTTGATTTATTATACTGGGAAATTTAGGAAATTTTTGCAGTATCTAATGCACTATACGGCGATAGCCATCATTTACGTCCGGCCACAAACCGGCGGCTGAATATGCGGAGGAAATGCAATGGGAAATATGTATAGAGTTGATGGATCCATTCGATCTTTTTTAGAGTTAATAACATTAGTAAAAATGCAAATAGGCGACCGACGTTCGCGCTCCAGCTCGCGTATAATAATTGTTTCGGAGTTGAATGCCTTTTTTAATGGGCCTTTCGTTGTACGATCACCCAAAAAATTTTAGTGGTTAGCGTTCCGTTTTCGGCGTCATTAAAATGTTTAAAAAAACTTAATGCTCTTTTTTTATTCGCGTTTACGTGTTAAATTTAATCATTCTGTTGTTTTTAATATGAAAAGCTTGTTATAATTTGGGAATAAAAACTTTTACTTTGTGTTTTGTAAATCTAATTGGTGGATGTTCTAGTGCTAGTGTATTGATTCCAATATTTAAATTAAAAATTTAGTGGAGGAAATACACCGGAGAAATTCGTTTCACAATGTTCATTTAATAATGTAGCAGTTAATATAAAATTTTTACCTAATTTTAAAAGTTTCATAGCGAAACATCTAACTTTATCAACTCGTCGGTAGCGCAATTTCATTAGCGTTTATTTCGGACGTAAATGTAAAAATATCATACCATTTTCGTAACTCACTGAAAAGACGTCGTCAGCAGAGAAGTTCCGCAAAAGGGTTTCGGGTATTATTTTCATTAAAACCTCTAAGGAAGTTTCTGTTATTCATATTTTCCGACCCCTCTTTCGGCGGGTCGAATTAGAATTCATTCAGGACGTTACAAAAAATTTCCCTTTAAATAAGATCGTAATTTCGCTTAGATGATATTTTTTTCGTTGTTTTTAGTAAAACGCAACGTCGAAGACACGCTCACGAGGGTGTGTAGAGGTTGAGTTGTGAATCTCAGTTGACTCTTTAATAAGAGTTAGGTGTACTAGGTAGGTATCTGGTCGCTCCGTTTAATGTTGCTAAACTTGGCTTCGTGGGAGTTATTTAATAAAGAAGTTTGTATAAGGCGCACTGGGAGCATGAAATAGATGTGAAGAGACTGTTTATAGAGAGAACATATTAGATTTTCTTGCCATTAATTCTAACAACTTTCAAACAAAATTCCTTAGGTTATTTTTTAATAAAAAGTTTGTTTAGGGTTCGTTAACAACGTTAGAAAATTCAGTAATTTATTAGTTTACCTAGTTAGGGCAATAGTCTCGACATATTCTGTATAAATTTAATGAGAAATAAATCGGAAGACTTAATGCTAATTTATTTGCCGGCAGATTCTTTTCTATGCAAACGAGAGCGGCTTACGAACGCAATTAATGAATTTCTGTATTCAATTTGTATTGTGCCGGATTTCGCTCTTCTTCTCGAACAAGAAGTCGTGAATTCTTAATTTCCGCGTTAAATGAACTTAACTTCTGTCTTGTCAGTTTAATCTGTGTTCGAAATCCGCTCTGGGCAATTTCGACTATGTTGAATAGACGTTCGGAAAAAGGAAAAACGCCCTTCAAAAGGCCGCGTGTCCCGATCTGAATTGTCTAAATTATTTCGCAACAATTGTTCGCCGGAGCTTTTAGAGTTCGTAATAAGTACAAGCTTTTATTTAACTTTGAAATCGCCGGAATGCCGACGGTAGCCGAGAAAGAGGAGGTTCGCAGTTTCGAAAAGATTAAGAAAGCGAGAATTAACAAATTCCTGCAACTCGTATTATTTCAATGTTATAATAGGACCGGCGACGCGATAATAACGATTGTCAGACACCGGAGGAAAGCTGATAGTCCCCGCACTAACCTAATGATCCCGGGGGAACCGTACCGCTGGCTGCCGGAAACACGGACTCGGCCACTCTGGGAATACACACAAAACAGCCCACTCTACGGGAAACTACGCGAAATTGTGGAAGGAAAAAGGAAATGTGTCATAATGGTTGAGCGACAATGGAAAATTCTACTGAGGGCTGTTTTCACGAAGACCGACATGAATCGGTTTTTGGATTGAAAATGCTCCTTTCGTTCTTCAAAGCGACCAATCGATTTTCCTACAGTACGGCTTTAATGCGAATCTATATTCAAAAACGTATTTTCATTTAATTTTCATCCATTTTGCATGACTAAATTCGAATTAAATGCTATACAATTTAAACCAAATAAGCAGAAATTAGCTGAAAGATCGCTAAAATAGATCAAAATTAGAGGCAATAATAATCCTTTATTCTAATAGAATTATTTATACCAAGAGAGAATCATCTGTGCGCTTAGGAGATAATATAATACAACTTATTAGTCTAAATTAAATGCCATTTAATTGTATTCGAAGCATCCTTGAAAGGTTAAGGTACAAAAGAAGAATGGGATGCTGAAACAACGGCGGGTTTCGTTTTAACGAATAATTTTTGCGAATTGTTTCTAAAATTCCGGCGTAACTTTTCGTTTTAACGTTAGAAAACATTGCCCGAAGCGAAACGCCGCGATCCGATAATGAATACTTATAACATTCTTCTTGTATTATGTTGATTTGCAACTTGGGGCGAGGAACGTCCAAAAAGGAGGAAATTTCCAAGTATTTTGTCCGAAGTTATAAGTAATTAGTTGCTAATTAATTGGAATAAACATTTCGTTCTTTGTGTAGGTACCTCTCGAAAAGAGTTACTCGGAAAGGCGAATTCGTTAAGACGGCATAATAATGGGATGTAATTTTAATGATCAATTAAATCTAAAAGGAGCATTATTTGAGATATTAGGCAAATTTTTGTTTTAGCCGATTTAGGTTCTGAACTCGAGATTGAGTTCGTAATAAATCGTTAAAATCTAAAATTTATCCGCAATGAAGTCGATAATATCAAAAATATGTAGAATCAAATTTTCAGATAATAAAGGTGCGGCGGAGTTCTAAAAAGAAAATATTATTCACTCTTCTGGCTTGTTACCAACGTGAATTATGATTCGGTCCGTATACGTTCATAAACTAGGTGTCTTTCTGGAAAGATATATTGCCTCCTCGAATTCAAATTTGCATTACATAAACCAACGCTATTATACTTTACTTATAACAATATTAATCGATTAAGAAAGTGCCCGACTTTTCCGAGGATTTAGCATTCTTGTTTTAAAATACACCGCTACATTTATTTGTAATAACGTTCTTATTTTCAGGAGCACTTCAAATCCTCTCGAGCGAAGAAAAGGATCACGGCAAGTATGAATGCGTCGCCGAAAATTCGATTGGAACGGATTATTCCAAACATTCCCTGCTCTACGTTAAAGGTAAGAAGGATGTGCTTGATTATTTTAGACGGAGGGTGGCGCAAATTCAAATTATATCTTCGAATGAACCGAAATTAAGCTCTTTATACAGCGCGCGTTTGGTTGGAAAAATGAAGATGCAAAATTATAAAGTAACTAATACACGCAGTCAATTCAAATCGAATGAGCTTAAATAAAAGTTGGGAGAAAATTATATTAAACCCAACCGGGGTTTTGCAAGCTTAACTAAAATATATTACATTAAAACAAGGTCTCTAACTTCTAGGATTATAAGCTTTCTGGTTTTGTGCCGGGAAAACTGCGTCGCTTCTGGATTATTCTGAAAATTCAAAAAACAAACTCACGTAAATCGTATATACCTTGTCCCACAGGTTATACAAATTCGCATTAATAATAGCATAAGAGACATTCGCGTTAATACCGAAGACTTGTATTCGGACCATCCATTAGAATTAACGTCGAATGATAAATTTATATATGGGATACGGTGGACGTAGTGTCAAAATAGAACATTTATCAAAATTGAGACTCGTCGACTGGTTGGCTACATTGTACATCATTTGGTTATATTCGCTGACCGAAATCACGTTTGCTTATACACATAATAGAATGGGATTATGCATGAAATGAACTGAACGGGATCAACCAATCAGTGATTTTAATCTGAATAAACCCTCGTAAAGACCTCACTGTAAGATTAATAGAGCGTGAACCAATTAACTTTTTAATTATTTGTAAACAGGCCGTTTGATTGAATTTAACGAAATCGGGAGAGCATGTGTGGTTAAACCATTTCTCGTTAGATCTATCTCTCATTTAAAAAGGATACAAAAAATATTGATGTGCAATAAAATTTCAATTAAATCTCTTTAAAATTCACACTGCTATATTTTCAAACATTGTGTACGAATTTACAAATACCTTTTAAACATTTACCTTTCATAACAGGAATATTTTCGGATATGAATCTAATAAACGGAATTCCTCGTGTATATTTTACGAATTAATTGCGAAGGAAGGGTTAAAAGAAAAGCGGACAATGAAAAAACCCCGAACGTACTTCATCATGTCGGGAGTATGTAGCGGATTTAACGGACTTTCCAATCATCGAAAGCCAATAACAAAATGTTGGACGGGCCCGGAATATTTCTGCGGGAGAGAAATTCGGTGGAGAATCCACGCACTCGACGATAAATATCTCGGTGTATTCCGTACAGCCGACAAATAAATTCGAAATTTCATGAAGATTGCCGTTTTCCCGGACGGGATATTAATTTTTGCCTTGGGCTCACTCATCCATTTTTGAAAGCAACGTCGGAACAAAAGAATTCCATTTGGTATATTACACACACGTACGCCGTTTTAATCTATTATTAATGTAGGAAACGTTGAAAGCTCGTCTTTTTTATGCATACGGAAGGTATTAAAGTTTCAAAATTTGCGCAATATATACGTATATACCTCGCATATCCAAATGAAATTGAGTTAAGGAAGTTGCGCGGTTTTTTTAATTTAGAAATTGTATTTTCTTGATGTTCATTGCTTATCAGAGCGATGTTTTTTATGCATAAGGTTTTGGGAGATGTTATATTTTAAAATAAATATACAGATAGGTGCAAATTTGTTTGCAATAGGGTAAATCAATGAGTTGAACAAATACTGACACTCCAGAACCATTAATAAAGTTCCGGAGTCATTTACAACTCTCTATAACCATTTAGACCGTTCCAGAAACATTTAGAAGGCTCCAGAACCATTTAGAACGTTCCAAGTTCATTTAGTACACTTCGCAGAACAATTTAGAACGCTGCAGAATTATTTAGAACTGTCTAGAATCATTTAGAGTGCTCCAGAATCCATAGACCATATTGCGTACAAACTTGCACTCATCTGTATACTGCTACTCTGCAAACGCATTATTTTTCTACATTGCAAAATTTTTCAATCCATTATATAATTTATTGTTTCATATTGCGCGCCGCATCGACGGTTTATATTTATTTTATGAGAAATGAAAATCACTTATCGGCCGGCCGTTTCAAAATTCAAAAATATATTAGCTCTTATCTGAATGGGCGAATGCGCGCTTTTTACTCGAATAAACGGTTACCGCTGGCGATTATTCAGCCGAAATAGTATCGGCGTTTTGTGAAATAACCGAGAGAAAATTGATTTAGGTGAAGTATATATTTTTTTTTGCCCGTAGTGCGGCGGGTCCCGCCTCAATTTTCCATACCGCCGCCCAACATGAGCGAGGTGAAATTAGGCGATGATTTAAACTTGACGTGCGTCGCCGTGGGTTCCCCGATGCCTTTCGTCAAGTGGCGCAAGGGCCTCACGCAGGAATTAACGCCCGAAGATAAATTACCCGTTGGAAAGAACACGCTGGAGCTCACCAACATCCAGGAATCGGCCAACTACACCTGCATAGCCGCCAGTGCTCTGGGCGTCATCGAGGCCTTGGCCCAAGTCAGGGTACAATGTATGTATTACTATTAACTCTTTTTACCTAAATTGTACTTTTAAATCCGCAGTAACTTTTTTATTACGCATAAACTCTGAAATTTGGAGTACAATTGACCATACGCCAAATAGGTAAAGGCCATTTTGTAATAAAGAAGAAATTGACAACGACTAGTTCCGTGTCAGTTTCGATTATTTTGAATCGATTCTCTTCGAGCGTGAAAGTTTCTCGATATCAAGTTGCATCTATCTTTGTTTTGCTTTTTAATGAGATGTACGAAGATCTCTCTCGTTTCGCTCTTACGATTCTTACGAAACAGAAACAGATTCCGTGTTGTTTGTGTATTGTTGAGTCGCGTAACGTAAGTCGCGTCGTATTTGTATTTAGGGTTGTGGTTGGTTCAACTTGTTGACGACTTGATTTAGTTCGTAAACAAATTTTACGAAAGGATGAATAAAATTAAAACGGAAAACAATACTGTGTACATAGGAAAAGTGTAGCTATGCTCGCTCTGTCGCCGAAAGTTTCCTTTGTTAGTGAAAAACTTGCGTGTTTTGAGTGCTATTTTTGTGTCAAATAAGTTCGTTAAGTTGCGAGAAAAAGTGCCATTATGTTGTTTATTTTCGTCGTTATCGCATTACCCTTGGCTTCAGCCCTAAGTATGTGGTTTTGTCTCGATTGTTTTGATAGAAATTCATCGGTTATGCACTTTTCGCAGTTCTTTTTCTGTTCTATTTTGAGATAAAATTATCTCGGGTTCAGCATGCTCGGGAGCACTGACATCACTTCACAACAAAAATAGAAAACTCGGGGAAAAGTTCTGTTTTTGTACCCAAATTAAGTTGATAATTGTAGAATATTCCAACAATAAGATACTTCTCTACTTGGAATACCTGTTTTAATTTCTGCATTTTTATACACCCACACACATTCTTACTCTTGTTTCTTTTACCTATGTTGGGTATAATTAATGTGTCAAGTGTTAAAGTAACTATATACTTAGAACGTATAATTTATAACACTAGTTCGAGTCTCTTAATATTTATGTAATTTCTAAAGAACTTGCAAGAACATCCATGTGAAATTTTGAACAATTAACATATTACTTTCATAACAATAAATTCATTAAGAACGTTTTTATTTCAGCATTGCCGGGGCCCCCGAAGAACGTAAAAGTATCAGAAATAACGGCTACGTCTGTCAGATTGACTTGGTCGTACAATGGCCCCGAAGACATACAGTATTATGTCATACAATTCAAGCCGAAGTACGCCAATCAGGCTTACAGCGAAATCAGCGGCATCATCACCATGTACTATTCGGTGACGAGTTTGAGCCCCTATACCGAGTACGAAATGTACGTGATCGCTGTGAACAACATAGGAAGGGGACCGACCAGTGCACCGGCCGTAGTCACTACAGGAGAAACAGGTAATCTTCGTTTTTATTAGGCCAGAACTAGCCTAATACATTTTGTTGTAATGTAATATCCAAGTACTTGTATTTCGCTTAGGTGTAGACTTGAGCTGGGATTTTAAATAATACTGTACATAATTTAATCTAATTTAATTCCTTGAATATTTTTCATGCTTGCGATGTTTTAAAAATATTTTACATGGATGAAATTATCGTTAACGTAAGTATATTATTTACATGGTTTAAATTTTAAGATGACAATAATCATTCGTTAATTAATTAGTACTAATTAGTACTTTCTAAATTTTAAATGAACATTACAATTAAAGTTGTTGCAGATAAAATAACTGTTAATTTTTTATTTGTTGTTCGACAGTTTCAATTAGTTGTAAATGTTGTAATAGTTATTTTATAATGTTCAATCAAGCATTAAAATGCCATTTAATTATTTCCTGATAAACATGTAATTTATAAAACATGTGTTTTTTGCTTCTAGCTTTTTCTTCTCTTGGAGGTGCTAGTAAGTTTCTTTAAATTTATGCAAAAATGTTATGATATTGGTTGACTATTAATTTACCTTAGCATTTTTTTAAATAGAAACCAGTATTATAAATACATTGCATATTGTTTTTCTTGTACGTAACACGATACATAAGCAACTTTAAAAGCCTGTCATTTGTGTAAAAAAGGGGCCACATCTTTTTCACAATGTAAATTAATTTAACGTATTCATCTGGTCCAAATTAAATTGGGAATCGCTAAAATAAGTATGCTGTTAATTTTACATGTTCATGTTAAGATTGTCTTTATAAAGAATCAACAAACATCTGTTTGAACAGAGCACATGTATACGTTTTTAATTACTGCTTTGCCTTTATACAAACAAAATTATCCAAATAGTGATTTATCATCATGTGTTCTTCTTTTGTAAAAAAAAGTTTTGCTATTTTGTGTAATTGTAATCGAAAACAAGAAGACTAATTTCCCTAGAAACAAATCCGTTTTCAAAGAATTTAGTAGAGTAAAAGTAGTTTGATCGATCACACGCCATAACTAATACGATAAAATAGATTCATAAATCGTTTCATTGTCTTTGAGATCATTTGCATAACTCCATAACGATGCAAAAACAATTTGCAACGAATTTTTATATTAATTCTTAATTGTGACTCATGTTAAAAGTCGCTATTCAATGTAGGGTCAGATCATTGTTATCTGCTATTTTTCTTGGAAAATATCAATATGCACAAGTACTTATTATGTTACAATAACGCGTAATCGACGCATTTGAATACAATGGACCACAAATAATTGAAATCGCCATTTAATTTGAATTGCATTTTTGACAAAATCATATTATAAAAGCACGATTTATTAGCCAATGCTTTAGTTTTAAATGTAACTGATCCTTTTAGTATAAATTCAATTAAACATTTTGAAAGGAATCCAAATTGGTGGACCCACGTTAAATGAGTTAACTGTTGAATGCGAAGTTAACTGTTGAATATTTTAAAATATTGATTAGGCTTACAACAGAACTCGAGAACGCCTCCCAAATTCTATATTATTCAATACATCGAGTACTCGTGAATTAGTAATGATTTAAGATGTCGATTTACTTCCCATGCATTTCCACTTTAAAATCCTTCATTTTTGGGCTCAAACAAGCTTTTAAAGTTAGCCGATTTTTATAATAACAAGCTGGAATAGTGTTTAAATATATTATTTGTTGTTGTAGAACCTGGGACGGCTCCTAGAAATGTTCAAGTGCGACCATTGAGCTCCAGTACAATGGTAATACAATGGGATGAGCCGGAGACACCTAACGGGCAAGTTACCGTAAGTAACCTTACTATTAAATCTAGTGGATTACCTTCTAAATTGGGCATTTTTGTAGGGTTATAAAGTGTATTACACAACAAACGCCCAGCAACCGATGGCTCAATGGGAATCCCAAGTAGTCGATAACAATCAATTGACAACAATCAGTGAGTTGACACCTCACACTATTTACACGATACGAGTTCAGGCGTATACTTCCGTGGGTCCTGGACCTCTGAGCGCCCCGGTTCACGTTAAAACTCAACAGGGTTCGTACATAAACCGATTACTATCGGTCAAATTGGTGATTTAATATCATATGCTGCTTTATTTAGGTGTTCCGAGCCAACCGAGCAACCTTCGCACATCAGATATAGGCGAAACTTCCGTGACCCTTCAATGGACGAAGCCGAGTCATTCCGGCGAAAATATAGTTAGTTATGAGTTGTATTGGAACGATACATACGCTAAAGAAAAGCACCACAGGCGCATACCCATATCGGAGACTTACACCCTAACGGGTCTCTATCCGAACACGTTGTATTACGTGTGGCTGGCGGCCAGATCGCAAAGGGGCGAAGGGGCCACCACTCCTCCGATACCAGTTAGAACGAAGCAATATGGTAAGATCTAAATTGCGACGAGAATCATAGCGAGTTGTAACGACTGGGTTTTTTTTTAACTTCTAAATAATGACTTACTTTTGTGTAGTAGTTGTTGATTTTCGAAGAAACAATGGAAAATGGTATAAATTTGATTGGATTTTTTCAAAATTTTTTGATTTTGTCGATCATCTTCAGTAGAGTAAGTGAAAAATGGGTTTCGAACAACCGTCTCTAACATTAACACGACTACTAAAAAAGAATTTTATAATTGAAGAGCTTGTATTTACTCTAATTGTGCCATTATTTATCCATTAAGTTGTCATTTCGAACAACCGCATCGCGTGAAATGCTCCCTAATTTTTCACTTACTTATTCAAACATTTAATCACATTACACCATACCCGTACAATGTGGTGTAGGTGTCATACCGATGTACGTTATTTATTTTTCAATCGTTTATTAATTTTTCACCCATTTCATGGATCGATTCGTCTATTATGTTTCTGTTTTTTTTTGAGGTGTGTAAGTTTTCACTAATGCCGTTTTACTTTTGGAATGTGTGAGGTGTGTGAGATATTTTTGTGTATGCATTTTTGCATGTACTTTTAGATTTCAGTGGATATTAATTTTAAGTTTATCAGCACCGCATATCACATGATGAAACTTAGTTTGTGGATCAAATTCTTTTTTTTTTATTGGCTATTATAGCAAAATGGGAAAAATTTCGTTTATAGTGTTAATTATTCCTAACATTTATATTTTTTCCATTTTGTAGCATTTTATTGGATATACAATGGTAAGGTGAAAAGTTCTCGGCCCGACAATAAAAGACCCCGATTTTCAGTTTCAAAAATTACATTGTTTATCTTATTAAGTAAAAATCTTTAGTTCGAGACAAATGATTCTGGATCGGTCTAGATTGTTCTAGATAGTTCTGATTTGTTCTTGAGCGTTTTAAATGATTCTAGACAATTTTAAAAGATTCTGGAACGTTCTAAATGGTTCCAGTCAGTTCTAAGTGAATCTGGTGCGTTCTAAATGGTTTTATACTGTTCTTTACTGTTCTAAATGATTCTGAAGTATTCTAAAAGACTATGGAACGTTATAAACGATTCTGAAGCGTTCTAAAAGACTATGGAACGTTATAAACGATTCTGCAGCGTTCTAAATGGTTTTAGATAGTTCTAAATGATTATGCTGCATTCTAAATGATTCTGGAGCGTTCTAGATGGTTCTAGACAGTTTTAAACGATTCTTGAGCGTTCCAAATGGTTTTAGACAGTTCTAAATGATTTTGGAGCGTTCTAGATTGTTCTAGACAGTTCTAAACAATTCTGGAGCGTTCTAAATTGTTTTAGACGAATCTAAATGATACAGACCGAGAACTTTTCACCCTACCCACGTATTAGCACATTTTATTTTAATTTCTTCCTCACGGTAACGTAGTTTGGCAATCAATCACGCAATTATCTTTAATATCCACTCGAAGCGTTTCAAAACCGACTAAAGAGTAAGTCTATAGTAGTTAAAAAAATTGATCGAAAACAAACCAAAACAAAAAAAAAGAAACTGTTTGGCTTGGCTTTTGAAATTTAACGCTGACACGCCGTCTTAGTACCCGGAGCACCTCCGACCAACGTTATCGGCGAGGCGGTAAGTCCCACGGCGATCCGGGTGACATGGGATCCGCCGCCGGCGAATCGCACCAACGGCAATATCATTTACTACAAGCTGCAATTCGTTGAATCGGACAGATCGGATAGCGAGGCGAGCATTATCAAATTTAATGGTACTAGTATCGTGCTCGATGAGCTAAAAAGATGGACGACGTACAGGATATGGGTGTTGGCGGGTACCTCCGTCGGAGATGGTCCCAGTTCGTATCCGATTACGGTGCGAACACACGAAGATGGTACGTCTTAAGTCTCAATTAAAGGTTACGGGAAATATATTTTTTTTTTATAAAAAAAGTTTTTGGGGGTTGGTTGGTTTCGGTTGCACTATTGTGTAATTTTTTTATCTTCATTTTTGGTACGTGATCTGTTGTTGAATATTATTGTGTACTATTAGTAATGGAGGAGACAAGTAGATGGAGAGGGAATATACATTTAATGACATATGGGACATACATGACATAATAATTATCAGAAAAAGCGATTTTTGTCACCAAAAAGAGACATTTTTTATTGATAATACTGTACAAATATCACTTCAGTCAAAACATTTTCATTTCTTCTACACATTCATATACATACATGTAATTTTTTTCAATGATCATGTACCAAAAGTGTTTGAAATTTTTGGGAATATGGTATATTATGTACATGTTTGGGCTTTTTTGTTTTTTTTTTTGGAAGTTATGTAATTTTATTATAGCCCAAACATGTACGTTTTACGTAACAAACTTCGTTTAAAGAAATTGACAGTAGGTTGTAAAAAAATCACATATTTATTAAATAATCCTATATAATGATTTGAAGTACGTTAACTGCAATTTCAGTCAGTTTAACTGGCTACTCCATCTTTTCTAAAAAAAATATCAATTCAACAGTATTATTTTCGTTGTTTAATTCCTCTGTCCTGTTTTGTATTCCCGTCGATATTTATTTTGATCCCTTTTTTTCTTTTAATAATTTTAATTTCTCGTAATCTCGTACTACTTTTTGACATATCCTTAGTGATATGTGTGACTTATAACGTATTTTTTTCACCATTGCAGCTCGCCAAACGAAGGATTTTTTCGATACATTTTTTATGTATTTTTGTGATTTTTACAGCTCTCTTGCACCTCAATTTTTTTGAGGGGGAGTATTTTGAATGTTTTACGTTCGATGCATTTCAAATTGCAATAAAACGGTTATTTTTAAATTGGCGTTTTATCGCACATTTGAGTTGCGTCGGCGATTTTTGATATATTTTTCTGTCTACAAAAGCGTTTGCAGGAGAATGGAAACAAAGGTTTTTTTTTGTTTCGAGAGACATTTTTTTGATGTATCGGTATATTTTTAAAAATTTAAATAGTTGTATCTTTATTTATTGTTGTAATTGTTACTTACTTAGCTACTCACGTTCACATGTAATGATTGCTTTTTTGATTATCACTCGCACCAAGTCGCATATTGCAATGGCACAATTTTTTTTAAGTCACAATCGGCACCATTTTTCTCTTATTTTCGTTTAATTGTTTTATTTTTCAGCACTAATACTGGTATATTTAGATGAAGAATTAACGTTGAATGGAATTTCGTATTTTCAGTCAAGAAAATGATGCTACGAGATATCTGGTTAACTTATTGGAAATTTATTAGAATCGTTTTCTTGCTGGAAATGAAATTTTATTTAATGACCTATTTCACAATAGCATGTTTTACCTATTTACCTTTATGTGTCCGATTAGATTTTTACTATTGGAAATCTACTCCAAATAATTATAACTGAATTGATTTTACAATCCTTTAATTTACGATACAATTATTTTGTTTACTATTTTGCCGGTTTTATATTCGGCTATCTAGTATTACAATTCGCTTTTATTGTTGAAGTTGAACATCAATACAGTTGTATTTTATTTCTGTTATTTCCAATAGTACATTCGTGTAGAAAAACAAAAATTATCCTAATCGTCCTAATTCCTGTCCTTTTATTTATTTTTGAAGCTAATCAGCACCTCACTCACAGTAGGTGAATTGCGGCACTTTTATAATCACATTTTTGAGTGTACTTTTTCACAAAATGCACCTTTTTGAGTGTGGTTGTGTGATTGTGTTGAAATAAAATAGTATATTGAACATATTAAACACATTCCAACAAAAAAGAAATTGGATTTTTCGGTCGAATTCGTTATAAATCAAACCCATCGATTCTGAGAAGATACCTACATCAATACTCACTAATATAAATTAAATTTTTATTGGAAATTCTTTACGGTTAAAAATGTTTCGAAAATTTTATACGGATGTTTTCGCAACATTTTTCGATTTGATTATTTCTTTCAAATTCGCAGACCCAGTTACTAATTTGGCATTTAGTGATCTAACATTTCGCATTTGAATACCAATACTAACAGTAGTTCTGTAGTACACTAATATACAGTAGCATGAAATTAAAAAAACAAAAAACAGTAAAATAAATAATTTTCTAAAAAAAACATTATTTAAAGTGCATGGTTTTCATCAGAACATTCCCCTTAGCTCCTTAGAAAATGCAAATTTTTTTATCACCTTCTGGAAAGTCGGGATATTTTTTACAAAGAATTTACAAATATCAAAGTTTTATCTACTTCGTGTTCGCATTCTTCTGAACTTTATTAATCATCAACAAAAAACATTTTGAATATATGTGTGCCTAAAGCAATTAGATGTTGTAGATATTTGATTTTTTTTAATATTCACAGGTGAGGAGAGGGACGCCCACTTTGTGTATAACCACTAACATATTTTTGTGAATCCCCGAAAAATGGTGATGATTTTAAAAGCGTTGGTTGTATATTTTTTTCATGCCCTACTCGAATTATGCATATAACTGACTAATTTTTCATACATTTTTAACAAGCCGACACATTTTTGATATTTTTGAATCAATACATGTGTGTGAGTATTTTTTTGAGCCTCCAAGCATTTTTGTAGCGGAGTACATTTTTGATATTTTTTCGTAAAAGGTAATTGAATGGTAATTACAATTTGGTATTTTTTCCTTAAACTAATGCTTAACATTGGTCCTTCAGTTGCTCGAAGTGAGTACCGTTTTGTCTGTTTATTTTATGGTAGTAGTACAAGTTAGGCAATCAGTAGAGATTTCTTTGCTTATTTTTGTTGGAAACGATCTCGTTTTGACTATTTTTTTCACGAAATGAGAACGTTACCGTTTTGTACATTTTTTCGAAAGCAGTAAAGTTTTTTATGTTCTTTTTGTGGAAACGTAGAATAGCCATAAAATATTCCTAGTTATCCTACACTGGTACACTAAAGAGGACGAGGTAACTATGTAATTGACAATTTTCCATGTGTTGGTATTCAAATGTTTCAGGTTTTCCATTGGTTTTAAAACATAAATATGGTTTATAAATAATAACGTGTGATGTGTTTTTTGCATGAAATAAAACAATTACACTCCCACTTTTCTAATATACTTATCTTTCATTAGTGCCCGGTGATCCGCAAGATGTTAAAGTTACTCCTATTAACTCGACAACAATTAAAGTTAATTGGAAACCGCCACAAACAAGGGACAGGAACGGTATTATATTAGGATATCACGTACACGTGCAAGAAACTAAAGAAGAGGTTAGCACTTTTATTCAATCGCTGTTCGTTGTATCGTTCAATGTAATGTTTTATTTGTAGGGAAAGAGTTTCTTCAACGAACCGATGAAATTCGACGTATTCGGCGACTCTCTTCTCGAACTCAACGTGACTGGCTTGCAACCGGACACCATGTACTCCATTCAAGTGGCGGCCCTTACCAGGAAAGGAGACGGCGACAGAAGCGCTCCAGTAAATGTTAGAACACCCGGAGGTGTTCCTAATCGACCAGCTTTGAACCTGAAGTATGTTAACATTTACTAATACTTCGTAATTTCTATTAACTATTTTTATTTTAGAATAATTGAGCGTGAACCCACAATTACGATCGAATTAGAGTGGTCTAGACCGTCTCAAACTTACGGAGAATTGAAAGGTTATCGATTGAGATACGGGGTTAAAGAACAACTATTAAAAGATGTTCCTCTTAAAGGTATATTACTTGCTTTATTCTCTAATATATACAACTAAATTACAGTTATTTTAATTGCAGGAACGCACACTAGTTACCGAATTAACGATCTAGATCGTGGTGTTGATTACGAGTTCAGAGTGGCTGGACAAAATCACATAGGAATAGGACAAGAGGCTATAAAATACTTGAAAACGCCCGAAGGTCGCCCCACAGGTCCACCTACCAATATAACTTACCACTTCCAAACGCCTGACGTTGTTTGTATATCCTGGAACCCACCGAGCAGAGAGCATCGCAACGGACAGATAATAAAATACGACATAGAATTCCAGAAAAAATCCGATCAAAATAACAAGATAATGCGAAACGTTTCGAATACGAAAGCAGTATTCACCAACTTAGAAGAGAACACCGAGTATGTGTTTCACGTTAAAGCCCACACGACTCCGGGCGCCGGCCCGAACAGTGAAAAGTACACAATACAAACCGAAAGAGACATCGGCAGGGCTCCTATGTCAGTCAAAGCCGTAGCTACGTCCGATTCCAGCGTGGAAGTTTGGTGGGAACCGGTTCCTTCCAGGAACAAAGTAATAGGCTACAAAATATTTTACACGATGACCGCGGTCGAAGACCTCGATGAATGGCAGCAGAAAACCGTGGGACTCACCGAATCGGCCGATTTGGTGAACCTCGAGAAATACGCCCAGTATGCCATAGCCGTGGCGGCTAGAATGAAAAACGGCCTCGGGCGATTATCTGAAAAGGAATTAGTTAAAGTGAAACCGGAAGACGTACCTCTAAATTTGAGAGCCCACGAAGTGACTACTCATTCGATGAACCTCTCGTGGACGCCGCCCATCAGACTGAATCCGATAAAGTACAAAATATCCTTTGACGCGATCAAAGAGTTCGTTGATTCCCAAGGAATTACGCAAACGCAGAATATACCTAAAGTGGAGATAAAATTAGACGCGGCCGTCAGATCGCACTTGATCAACGAATTGTCGCCTTTTACGACTTACAGCGTTAACGTTAGCGCCATACCGACCGATAATTCCTACAGACCTCCTACCAAGATTACGGTCACCACGCAAATGGCGGCTCCGCAACCGATGGTTAAACCGGATTTCTACGGCGTGGTCAACGGCGAAGAGATCCACGTTATCTTACCTCAAGCTTCGGAGGAGTACGGTCCTATTAGCCATTATTACTTAGTAGTAGTACCCGAGAACAAAATGACAATCCACAAAAACCCTGACCAATTTTTAACCGAAGAATTAAGGGAAAACGTCGATAAGATTCCGGACAATTCTGATCTTCCATACATAGCAGCTAAATTTCCTCAAAGGAATATACCCTATACATACCATTTAGGCACAGGAGAAAGTAACGACGGTTACGTTAATTACAAACTAGAACACGGTAAACGCTACAGGATATTCGTGAGAGCGGTGGTGGATACGCCTCAAAAACACCTATACACCAGCAGCCCGTTTTCGCAATTTCTCTCGTTAGATATGAGAGAAGTGCCACCCGGTGATCCCCCAAGGCGGCCGAATCCCAACACCGACATCATCAACGACGTTAAAGTCAGCTCTCAAGAAACCGAAGCGGACGTATTCAAGATAATCGGTCCCATTATAGCGGCTCTAGTAGTTTCCGTTGTCCTCGTTATCATCTTCATCATGCGAAAGCGAAGACAACCGTGCAAAACGCCCGATCAAACAGCCGTGACGAGGCCGCTGATCCAACCCGATCTCAACGCCAGCATCGCGCCCAGCGATCCCGTTGAAATGCGACGACTGAACTTCCAAACGCCCGCGATGATATCCCATCCTCCTATACACATTACTGAGCTGTCTAATCACATTGAAAGACTGAAAGCTAATGATAATATTAAATTCGCTCAGGAATACGAGAGTATAGAGCCGGGACAAACCTTCACCTGGGATCATTCCAACATGGAGGTGAACAAATCGAAGAACCGCTACGCCAACGTCATCGCCTACGACCACAGCAGGGTGATACTGCCGTTGGAAAACGGGGTGTTGGGTACGGATTACATAAACGCGAATTACTGCGACGGGTACAGGAAGCACAACGCCTACGTGGCCACGCAGGGCCCGCTGCCCGAGACGTTCGCCGACTTCTGGCGCATGTGCTGGGAGCTCAGATCCGCCGTTTTGGTCATGATGACCAAGCTCGAGGAGCGCACGCGGATCAAATGCGACCAGTACTGGCCCACGCGCGGCACCGAAACCTACGGCAGCATGCACGTCACCACCACCGAGGTCCAGGAACTGGCTACCTACTCCATTAGGTCTTTCCACATACAGAAGGACGGCCATCCGGATCGAAGGGAGATTAAACAGTTACAGTTCACCGCCTGGCCGGATCACGGGGTGCCCGATCATCCGGCGCCGTTCCTGCAGTTTCTGAGACGAGTGCGCAGCTTGAATCCGCCCGAAGCCGGACCTATTATCGTCCATTGTTCAGCAGGAGTTGGTCGAACAGGTAACTCAATTTACCAGCACTACTACAAACAAATATTATGTACTATTTTTACGGTTTTAGGTTGTTTCATTGTGATCGATTCGATGTTGGAGCGTCTACGCCACGAGAAAACCGTGGACATCTACGGACACGTTACCTGCCTTCGAGCGCAGCGTAATTACATGGTGCAAACCGAAGATCAATACATATTCATACACGATTCGCTGTTCGAGGCGTACGTTTGCGGTCTGACGGAGGTGCCGGCCAGGAATTTGCACTCGCATATCCAAAAACTGATGCAACTGGAGCCGGGCGAGAACATATCGGGAATGGAACACGAATTCAAGAAATTGAGCAACATTAAGACTGACTCCACGCGCTTCGCGACCGCTAACTTGCCTTGCAACAAGCACAAAAACCGTTTGGTACATATCTTGCCGTTCGAGAGCACCCGGGTGTGTTTGACGCCTTTGAGGAACGTCGAGGGCTCGGATTATATCAACGCTAGCTTCATCGATGGGTATAGATATAGGAAGGCTTACATTGCCACGCAAGGGCCCATGGCCGATACGACTGATGATTTGTGGAGGATGCTGTGGGAGCACAATTCCACTATTATCGTTATGCTGACGAAGCTTAAAGAAATGGGAAGGGTAAGTTGTTGTTAATACGCGTTTTCTGCATTCAAATCGTATTGTTTCATAGGAGAAATGCCACCAGTATTGGCCCAGCGAACGTTCGGTTCGTTATCAATGTTTCGTGGTTGATCCGATCGCAGAATACAACATGCCGCAGTACATACTCAGAGAATTCAAGGTGACCGACGCTAGAGACGGATCGTCGCGGACGATAAGGCAATTCCAGTTCACCGATTGGCCGGAACAAGGGGTTCCCAAATCCGGCGACGGTTTCATCGATTTTATCGGGCAGGTGCACAAAACCAAGGAGCAATTCGGCCAAGACGGTCCTATTACTGTACATTGCAGGTTAGTTGATGAATGGTTACCGTTTTGGATTTATTATTAACTTTATTTAATGATGTTTGTAGCGCTGGTGTTGGCAGAACTGGAGTGTTTATAACTCTGAGTATCGTCCTTGAAAGAATGCAATACGAAGGCGTTGTAGATGTTTTCCAGACGGCTAGAATATTGAGAACACAACGACCGGCTATGGTACAAACGGAGGTAAAAACTTTTCCAAAATTTATCTACAAAATCCAAGGAACTTCTATACAGGACGTTTCATTGGGAAAGGGCAATATTTTAACCCTATATAGAGGTCTCCTAGAGGATTACATGGGTCTTGCATCCTTAATAACCGAGTTATAGTGTTTTTTTGAAGTAAAAACATTTCTAAAATTTCCCTACAAAATCCAAGAAACTTCTATACAGGGTGTTTCATTGGAAAAGGGCAATATTTTAACCCTATGTAGAGGTTACTGGAGGTCTCTTAATAACCGAGTTACATATTTTGAATTTGACCAATTTTTTTTTATTTTTAGGATCAGTACCAGTTTTGCTATCGCGCTGCATTGGAGTACTTAGGATCGTTTGATCACTACACAAATTAATCAATACTCATTAAATCGTGCGTATGCATATTGCATACTCTTACTGCCAAATTGATGATGCGACACGGAACGAAACATTTAGAGCTGTATTTAAAGAAGCTGATTAGCGGATACAGAACGTAGAATTAGCGTGCAAATGTGTGTAAAATATGTGCCTAATGTATATGTGGAAAAAGAAATGTCAGAATTTATATTTATTTTGATCACGAGATGTTTAGCGCGTTCATTGTAATAAAAATGTTGCTCGCATGGAACTTTTCGTTTATACAGGGTGTCTCAAAGTTGACGCACATCTTTTCGGTTTATGAATAAAGAGAACAAAATAAGCGTAAACGAAAGTATAAAAATTTTGCGTTTTCTCTTTGGTTTCTGAGTTATTGATAAAAACAAGCATCTCAAATTCAATCTGGAAATGTTATTAAAATGAAGTAAGCTTAAATCGAATGACTGACGTAGGTTACTATGATGATTTTGAAAATTTATAATTAGTTCTGTCATTATTAGTGCCTATAGGTATAATGTCATACGGTCAATATCCTCACTCAATACCTTCACTTTGAACATATCAATGAATTCTCGATTCGATATTAACGTTCCTTTTTTCATTTTTAATAACGTTTTCCGATTGAATATTAGATTTTTGTTTTTATCAATAACTCCGAAACCAAAGCCCAAACGCAAAATTTGTATTCTTTCGTTTACGCTTATTTTGATCTCCTTTTTCATAAACCGAAAGAACGGGCATCAATTCTGAGACACTCTGTATACTACATGTGATTAGGTACAATTGATGCAATTCTTTCATATCGAAAAGGATTGGATTGTTCTAGAGGGTGCGGCAGATTGAGTGAACGAACTTAATTTAAAACGTTCCTCGTTAGGATATAAAATAATTGCTTAATAGAATTTAGAGAAGTGTGATGCTTTAATACTAAGGATTAAATAGTAAGTAATAAAATATAAGCGTGTGCAATGTGCTTCCCTTCCGTAGCAAATACCATTCGCACTTGTTTGACGCAAAGAGAAATTTCCTCGTTTCGTTTCGAATTGGATACGGATTTTATCAAAGTTGCATAAGACTGACTCGTTTAGAAACAAATAACTCGTAGAAATTTAATCATGTTAGAAGATATGTAAATCAAACCACCGAATTATTATACCAGATGTATTTGTAAAAATATATTCGAATCGTTTCGTGAAAATATACTGTAAGAAGTTGATTGTGGTTTTAGGAAAATGATGTCTATCTCAATCTGCCTTACGCTCTGCTGCAAATAGTGGAAATTTCCGGCATCTATTATTTATTTCATCGATTTTCTGTCATTTCTTCTTATAAAATCGTCGATTCTCGACAGGTTTTTGATATATTGTCTTTTCTTAAACATGTTATATGTTTGTCACGTTAGATTAATTGATAGTGAAGAGATTGAAGCATGTATATATTAATAGGGCATCTACATTATTATACATTTAAATACGTAATTTTTACTTCCGTTGGGTGGTTTTATATTTCAAAATTTAATGTTTGTATGCAGTGTGTTTTTAATAACATGCCAATACTGAAGGGGGTGATTCTTGGGCTGATTTTAAGAAAAAAAATCATATAAACCTATGTTTTTACTGTCATTTCCATACCACTTTAAATATTTTTATGAAATTTGGTGTTCACCGTTAAAGCATTAAAGAGCATTTCTTGGCGTAAAAACATTTTTTTTTATTTCCAATAGTTTTGTAGTTCCAAAAATTATTTTTGGAAGCACCGTTCAATTTAGAACAAATTTGATTTCTTGACTTTTTTTGGTACGACTTATCGTTTCGCATTAAAAAAAATACATTAGTCGCTGTGCTAAAATTAAAAAATTACATATTTTAGGTTTAGGGCATATGATCATATAAAGTTTTTTTCTTAAAATGGGTCCAAGAAACACACCCTTCAGTATTGGCATTTTATTAAAAAAACAAACGGTACTCATACTTTGAAATTAATATCTAATACTCTTCAGATATTGCTATGTTTCCTAATAACTGCCGTTGTTGAAAAAATAAATTAAAAGTATATACATATCTTTGTTTGGCAATAAGCAGTTACGGTTTTGTCAATTTAATAAAACAATCATTAAATTTTGAATGTAAAATTCACTTTCATGATGTATAAATTTTGCTTTTCTGGAATTGATAAAGCTAAATAAATATTATTTAGTCGAATTGTAGCTAAACTAAAGCAACATTTTAATTTAGTGCGAATACTTAATCCAGAAACGCAATTCTTATCCGGCATGTAATTGTCATAGAATATTTATTACTTTATGGTTTTCCTTATAAATACGACTTATTCTAGTTTCTTGCACCGAATTACTTAAATCGAACGTTCAGTTTGTTATAAACGCTCACTAAATTGTAAGAACTAGGATATGTCTCAGCAAGAAATTATATACTTATAACCGAGTCCATAGTGTAGTCGCAAAAATTCGAAAATATTAGCGCCCAAAACGAGGACATATTTTTAGAAAATGGAATAAAATCATTTACCGAATATTAAGCTAATATTTGTGAATATATAAGTATTTTTGCAATACTGTTATTACAATTTTAATTCTTCGAAATAGTATATTTTGAAGAAACGTTTTTTTAGAGTTGAAATTGTAGTAAAATGTACAGACGAGGTTATTCACAGATTGGGCATTAAAAAGCGAATAAATTTATGTTTGGACTTATTTACTTGGAGTGTCGATGAACATTAAATTTTATTGAGTGATAAAGAGCGGATATAATTGATAGAAATTGAGTGAATTAATGGGAATTAAATACACCTGTTTTAAAGAAACGAAAGCAAGGTGATGTGGTAAATTTAAATAAAACTACTGAAATACTTAAAAAACGAATATATTTAATATAACATTACAAACGATTTTGTTCGCTATTTTATTACCAATTAATTGGGTAGCTAAAAATATGCAATTTTATTATATATGCAATACCATTTCTAATCCATTGTGATATTTTTTATTTTGGATTATTTTTTACTCTAATTTTGATTATATTTTTTGTGAATAAACGATTTCGTTAGAGAAGCTCTCGTTTTATTTTTTCTAATAACACTAGTTTAAAGGTTTTGTGCAAAGAACTAGCATAATAGAAGTGATGTAAGGTAGACTGTGGCAAATCGGTTGTAAAATTTGAATAGTTCAAATTAAATTCTAAAATGTGGCTTTTTTTTCTCTTATTAGAAATGCTGATACCACATTAAATTCACAACTTCCTAAACTAAAGAATCGAGGTATTAAAAAGTTTTTTTGAAAAAGGAAGAACGATTTTACATATTTTTTAAAATGTTGACAATATGTTACATTTACCCCATGGTACGAGGTAAATGTAAAAAAAGGTTCTAAAGAGGCAATACAATTATATAGAAAAACATATGGGGCAATTACATATTGGGGTAAATACATATTGGGTTCCTCTAAAATTTGATATGCTGTTTATTTATTTATTGTAAAAAATAACAGAGCTACAAAATAATGAAGAAAAAATAAGAAACAAACCCTGTCTAATGCATAAAAGAGCTATAAAAATAATAAAAAACATTAACATAATAGGTAAAAATATTACATTTACCCCATTTTTACATTTGCCCCAGTCTACCTTACTCGTATTTTTGGTTAATGAACAAAACTTTGTAGAAATAAAAAATGTAGCACGTTATATAACCGAAATATTCTAATAAAATCATTTGTTTTACTGTAATTTAATATCTATACAATGCATGAAAAAAAATACAAATTAGAAATGCTAAGTATAAAATTTTTGTTTTTTATATGAGTGGGTCGTTTTCGCATATTAATGTTCAACAATTTTCTCCTTGCACACCATTTAGAACACTTCCGAACCATTTAGAACTCTCCAGAAACATTTAGAACTATCTAAAATCTAAAACAATTTAGAATGCTCCATCAGAAACATTTAGAATGCTCCGGAATCGTTGAGAATTGTCTAGAACCATTTAGAACACTCCAGAATCATTTAGAACTATTTAGAACGCTACAGAATAATTTAGAACTGTCTAGAATCATTTAGAACGCTCAAGGACTATTCAGAATTGTCTACAACAATCTAGACCGATCTAGAATCATTTAAAACTGTCTCGAACTAAAGATTTTGACTAATTTTTGAAATACAAGATTTTTTCGTAAGTGCCTACAGAAAATGCATGTGGTATGGAAACAATCGTTGCACAAAAACCTGCAATTATTAATGATTTTATTCCTCTTTTTTATCCTCTACAATGAACAAAAATTGAAAGGAAATTATTTAAAATTGAGTTTGTATAAATTACATTAGGTATCCACATCGTTAAATGATTACCTAGCTATAAAAATACCTGAAGAATTTCTGGAAATACCCTCTGTTTATCTTTTTAGAAGTTGAATGGATTAATCTGAAACCAAAAAATAAATGCAATATTAATTAAAAATCTACCTACATGCACCAAAATTACTACTGCTAATTGGGTAGTTAATTCCTTAATTGGTCCATACCTAAAATTCCCCGAAAATAAACGCAAAAGTTACGTAAACTGAATTATTCAAAAGGAATTTTCATTTCCACCTGTTGAAGTAACGCAATTAGCGAAATTCGCAGAATCAAGCGATGGCGTTCGGCGGATACCGGCAAACCGGAGAAGCGGAAAAGCGGAAGTCGCGCATTAATGGGCCAGTAATAAAGCAATCTGCAGACGGCCGTCTGCACTCTGCAGTCGCTTTATTAAATTATCGAATCCAGAAAAAAATATCTGCCATTAAACGAGTAAGCGCTGCGTTTCCTCGTTCGATTTTTATTGGAAGCAATCTAAAAATTCGATCATCTAACTATAGTCGCACGGGATTTTATTCCCTCCTAAAAATCCGCCGCGCCAGCACCTCCGCCTCCAAATGGAATATGTATGTAAATATATACAACCGAATTGAAAAAACTTTCCTTTCAAGAGCATACCCACATCCTCGAAGAAAGTTACGTACAGAATTTCGCGCTCCGTTTAATCGGATTCGCGAAAGTTGGAGAGCGGAGAGCGGCGCGGCACACAATATAACTCACATGCCGAAAGTTTATGGAACTCGTACTCCGAAAAGTATCGGCAGGGCAGCCGCTTCCGACCCCCCGTTGCCCCGTTTCACCGTTCTTGTTGCGTTGGGGTGGCTTTAATAGCGAGACTCTTGAGCTCTCCCCCATCACAGGAACGCCGCACACACACGTACTTACTCACAGGTTCAAGGAAAAGTCTATAAGTTTCCTGACTTCCACGTTATATTTGATTAATGCGTAAATTTATACTGTAAATAAGTAAGATATTGCATGTGGATAGAGTATTAAACCTAAATATAATTTTAGTGTTTAGTTTGAGCTTCTCTTCACTCTTTTTTCGTTCCTATTTTGAGCATTATCATCAATTTATCAATCTGCTAGAAGAAGTTCATTTGTATTCAATTAACCTCTCTGGACGTTCATTTGGAATGACGGTAGTGCGGTAATTAGGATTGAAATACAAAACAGACTTTTGTCTCAATTAATTAAAGGCGGGCTGTCAGCGCTCCTCCCGAAGACGATTAATATCAATCTCGCGACATCTCGAGGATGTTCAATGTCGAAGGGAAAGCAGACGTATTCCGGGGATTAGTCCCAGAAATCGGGAACGAAATTACAAGTAATTAATTAAAATATAAAAGAAATATTCAGGGTAGTAATAAGAAAATTTAATAACCAATGTTAGGAAGCATCTACTTAACGGTCCTATTAATGGTTAAAGCAAAACTAATAGAAATTTTAAACGAATTCCGTTATCTACGCAAGCGAGTATACAATATAAGCAGTTAGAAAAGAAAATCCCCGAGCCGAACGAAACGACCCAATCCCCTTTCCTCATCGGCATCCGAATAAAACTCAAAAACAGAAAATAACTTTCCCCGAAAGCTCCCCTCGGGGACCTCGCGCCAGAGATTCGAGAGACGAAAAAAGAAATTGGAGGATTTTCAATTTTCCGGCAAACATGTTGTGGAATATGAGTTGTTGTGCACGCGGAGATGCCCCGACCTAACAGAGCCACTTCTATTAACATCAAAGCGGAAATGGTAATGTGTGCTCGTATAAGAAAAGAGGGCAAGGGCGCGTCGGGACGGGGGCGGCGGGCGCGCCGGGCGGCGAGGGAGCGCGCGATGGGGCAGACCGAATAATATAGGCACACGGATGGTGGCGGATGCGAAGATGTTTCGTTCAACGGCAATAAGTCTCTGTTCTCTAGAGGAAAAACTAAAGATGGGTTTATAGTACAGGAAAATTTTTTCAACACCGCTTTATTATTATCTACATATCATCTACGTATCTATCTATTATCTACGTATCATCTATGATAATAAAAGAATTATCTATCGTATAACCTACTCTAGTCCTACTAACTTTAACTGGTTAAACTTATAGGTTTATTCTTTATTCTGTAGGTTTCGGCAATTGAAACATTAATTAAACGTGTGTTTAAAAAAAGTATACAATACTTCTAAATTTTAGTAGATAAATATATGCATATTTCCGGTGGTGGCGGAAGCCGGAAAACGCTATTCCTGCGGCACTGAGATAAAACGCCGGAACAACCGACGTGCGTAATCCCTAACCCAGCGCTCGGCTCAAATTGCTCTCCTCGTTCCGGGGAAACTGGGAAAAAGATTATTTTTTTATATGCATGACTTCGACGATGCATTGTGTGTTTGTTTCCACCATCTTGGCGGGAGAGTGAGAGATGTGCCGTTCCATCGATCGCCACCCTCCGTCGACGGTCGCTATTCGCCTGCCCGCCCGCGACCTGAGCCACATTTGGGGTGAGGGGGCGCGAGCGAGATGTGTATACACACACATATTTGCCACCCGTTGGCGAAAAAACGGCGCCCGTGCGATCCATCCCTTAAGAGAATCGCCGGAATTCCGCTAAAGGATGAACTACCTTAAAAGAGATTTTGTCTAATTGCTTCACGGTTGAATTTTTTGGTTCTTTTTATACACTTTTATGCACTAAAAAGAAGTGTTGAATGATCATTAAAAATGTTGTAAATAAGTATTGAATTATCTGCAAATAATTCTTGTGCTAATATACCTACTTGGTTAAATATACAACTCAAATTGAAAGTAGATGATTTAGTGGAGAGATAGTGGATAGTGAATAGGTATAAGCCTAGGAGCAAAATAAACGGGTCAACTGATAATTTCTCTTTATATTTTTATCATTAATAACCTCAAGAGATTTAAACATTACTTATGAATGAAAGATAAAAGTTTCTTACTCATAAAAAAGGTCAATCAAAGCACTGCATGTTTAGTGATATTATAGTGTGTTATTTATATCATTTAATACAATTATACATTTAGTCCTAAAGTTGATTCCTTTTAATGAAATTTACTATTTGAAAAGCAGATGATTTAGTGGAGAGAGTAAATATATGCCTAGGTGCAAAATCAACGGGTCAACTGATAATTTCTCTTTATATTTTTATCATTTAATAACCTCAAGAGATTCAACCTTATTACTTATGAATGGATGATAAAAGTGCATTATTCATAAAAAAAGGACAACCAAATCTCTTTGCATGTTTAGAGATATTGGTGTGTTATTTATTTCATTTAATACAATTATAAATTTAGTCCTAAATTTATAATTTAGGACAAAAAAAAATCAAAGTTAATAAAAATAAATATAGACATTAGTAATAATGAAATTTAGTATTTCAAAATACTTTAATAAACTTAACTAACACAACGATTTTCACAACAATCAAACGAAAATAAATAATCCTTTACATATGTACATCTCGATTACTTACACCTTTGTAGTATTTACAGCAGCGGGCGATTTATCACGGTTTGCCGAGCATAGGTATACGCTTAATACCCCATTCGCGAGTTATACATTTTCTATTTTCCGCGGAAAAAGGGAAAAAAAGTGTATACAAAACCCCGGCGAGCGGAGGAACGGGTGAACGGCGCGGGGAGCGGGCCGAATGCATGAGAAATTATTCCCGATTTAGAAAGCACAATGCGAGAGAGGGTGGCTTAAGATGAACGAAAAACGCGAGGGTCGCGGGGACGGGAGACATTCGCTCCTTCGAAGCGCACACACAAATCACCAGAGAAAATATATTTTGATAAAATGAGAAATGTTGCCGCCGCCTGTACACTCCATATAGCAAACATCACAAAATGCCGCATGATTCGGATTTTCAATAAATATTCTACTTACTTACGCTCTTACATTCGCATTAACACGAAAAATGTTTTTGTATTTCTGGAATATTTTTACAAGATTATTGAATTTTGAATAGCGAGAATTATTGAATTAAATGTATAGAGAAAGAGTAAATTTATTTAGTTCATATCAATAAATTACATTTTGCCTTAAATCAATAGTAAATAATGACTCAATTAAATCGCAATTTATAGCAATTACTTCTACGAGTATACAATCAATAAAATATTTCTATTATTTTTCATCTACTCATAAATCATAAACTTGCAGAAAACCTCAAGTTTTTGTAATACTTTTACTAGCATTAATCATAAAATATTCAATCGGTAGCTGTTCATTTGTATTTTTCAACTAAATCAATTTACTATTCGACTAGACAACCGAGTTTACAAATATCTGCTCTTGAAATGGTAATGCGACATTCTTACCTGATACAAAAAGGCAATAATGCATTTTCTACCCTCTAACAATAAGTAAAAGTGGATGGGTACTCGAGAGGGTGAAATATTATAATCGTATCTTTGATTTATAGTTATATTATGTTAACGAAGTCGAAACTCTCTGTTTTAGACTGCGGATATTATTCATTCCTAATATTTATATTTCTTATTCCCTTTTCGCCGTAATATATTCGCAATGCACTTAGAACAATATTCTGGATTGCATTTGTAATTTTTCTTGAAATAATCTGAATTATTTATTTTTATATTGATTCAAAATACAAAGAAATTATGTAGGTATGAGGTTTTTATTAATATTTCAACAATAATAAATTATAGTTATGTAAATTATATTCTAAACTAAAGCAAACTATGTGAAATTTAGTGGTTGCAAAAACAACATAGGTTACAGAATCTTTAACTAAACTTTATGATCCCGAAAACTACACAAAATAATATTCGTTTATTTCTAATAATCCATTAAGTGTTGAAGAAGATATAAAAGCTACATGTTTTTTAAAAAGTGATTTTAATCGTTTTATAGGAAACTTCCGAACGAGCAAAATATACATATTTTAGTATTGGATATCAGGTCGTTTATTATTTCAAAAATAGGTTTTGTATTACAAATTACAATTACGAGTAAAAATAATTTTAAATTACACACCTTTGTGGTCTCTATAAAAATTAACTAATATTTTTCGTATTATATCAGTCTCTTCTATTATTTAGATTTCCCTTTATTCATCTACGCCATATTTCAGTTAAATAGATCGCTATTACTACAAAATTAAAGTTGTAAAATCCATTAAAATTTCATCATCGGCAAGCAACTAAACATTCGACGTTTTCAATTTACGATTCCAACGCATCGTTATGTTGTATAACAAATTGATATATTGCGATGATTCCATCGCAACAAACTTAAGTGTTCACTTTGTAAAATCAAGAATATAATGACGAAGGGGAAGGCACCCTCTTGGCTGCGTCTTGACGCACTCCAAACCATTATTTAACTGAAATCAACAGTAAATTATCTGTTTAAGCGAAAGTTATCGAAACACGCAAAAACGCGTTCATTCAAGCAACAACGGATTGGAAAAGACAATCGACTTCTTAAAATACTCTACCCAATTTTCAATAATAAATTGGTGAATAATGGAATTATTAGACAAAGTATATTTATCCATTAAGCGTCCATGTCTAGAAAAATAATGGCAGATCGGCACATGTGACGCCCCATACACACGCTTCCTGGCGTCGACATTATCGAAGCGTCGTCGGAGCGTCCCGGGGACCGAGGGCGGCGGGGGTTGGAAGGAAAAAGGGCGGCGGAGATGGATGTGCGAGCCTTGCGACGGAAAATGGCAAAGAAAGCCGTCGAGGGAACGCCGAACACCAGATAGAAAAGAAGATGAATTGATTGAAATGTCTTCTTGGTGATTAAATTTTTCGTTCGTTCGTATAAAGAGCTCCGGGAATGTGTGTCGGGTTTGGAACCCGGAGAAAAAAAAAACCAAATAAAACCAGAAAAAATATCATCGGATTCATCCAAACGAAGTTAACATAATTCCGTCTGAATATTCTCATTAACGTGCTATTCCTACTAACTCGGGAAACTTCTGCGGAACAAGCCGAGCCTGCGAGAAACTTTTTCCGGCAAAAAAATAAGACGGATTGATGGAAACGTCTTCCCGATTAAATTTGTTTTTCACTATACATGTCTCATTTCGCGGGCCCTTTCAATCTAGCAAGATTTCTGCAGGAATTTCACGGCCCAATGCGCTGTTTTGTATTCTACTAAGCAAACCAACTTTTGCGAACGAAACGATTGATTTTCCGGATTTCTTCCACTATTTATTGGTTTTCATGTACAAATTATAATCTAACGTACAAAAGTAAATAATTGCACTTTTCGAGTTTAATGTGCACCAAAAACTGCGCTTCTCACGGGTAGACTATATTACCTGAGGAAGATGATAAATTTGCATAAGAAATATTCGTTGTGCTCGTCAATTTATTCACATATTCACGTTGTGTGTGAAATATGCAACGGATTAATATTTTATTAGCTATTATCAATTAGCTATTAATGTCTTACTTATTTTAGTTAAAGGAATTATAAACTAACAATAAGTTTGGAATACTTTCATAAAAAGCAGACTTTAATTATAAAATACATAATACTTCAAATAAAGCATGAATAAGTTTATTACGTTTTTCGGGTATGTACTGAAATATTATATCATTTGTAAATTATTTATGCTATCAAAAATACTAATAAAATCCCAAAAGTTGATGTAATATAATCAAATCAAATATTAGAAATACAAATTCGAGTTTCGTTGGAATAGATCTGTGGATAGATGAATTTGATATGTCGATTTTATAAAGTTATACAGGAGAGCTTTTTAGTTTGGATTACTGTTAAAATACTGAAATTGGTCCAATTTTCTTCAATAAGTAGTATTTTTACTGTTAAATTCTACCATTGTAGATCTGTATAAAAAATGGACATATCAAGTTATGGCATTTATCCATATAAAACATAGTCTTCTAAAAGTTCAAAAAAAGTTCTACATTTAGTACAGGAAGCGTTCTAAATGCTTCTGGACTTTTCTAGTTTACAAGCAATACTTGTTAAAAAATATACATGCCTTAATATTTAACATATTTTTTGAAAAGCTAAATTAAAAAAATATATACATAAACTTACTTGAAGATTTTGAAGAAGAGAACTAGTTATCAACACGAACAACAAATCCCAACTAACCTCCGATGTGTATACCGGCAACAAAAAACAAATATATGCACATCCCGGGCCCATTCTTTCGGAAAATCTTGTCAGTCACACCTAGACCCGTCCGCATATAAATAAATTCATATTTATTAATAGGAATCTAAGAGAGAAAGAGATGTGTACCGGCAAGCCGGGTAGCCGTGCGTATTTTGCATATTATTAAGGCGAAGAGGGTCTCTTCCCTGGGAAAGTGTTACTAAACAAATTTTACTTATTAATATGCAGATGTATGCAAGGACGAATTAAAAGTTTGCGCGATTCGGAGGTACGAAATCTGTACAGGCCCGGAATTCGTATTTTTTACTTTCACATATCACTTTAATACAATTTTCTTTATTACATCTGAGAACATTTGAAAGCAAATCTCATTAAGAACGTTCTTAGTTGATAGAAAATATGATTTCCAATGTGTGCGTTAGATAGAGATTCTTAAACCATGATTATTATCAACTTTAGCTGCATTTTACTGAATGAATCATATTTAAAAGGGACAGATGAATTTATTAACTACCTAGGTACTATGTTTGCAAAAATAGACTGCAAGAATATTTCTCTCTTTTAATATTTGGGCAATTTTTTTTTGAATCACACACAATAAAGCCTTCTAGTTTAGCATATTCCTTATCAGTTTATTAGTGGCGAAGATTCGCACCTAAACGTATATAATGAAAACCGGGGTAATATTTCAAGATTCGTAATACCTGAAATGAGTATTTTCTTTATTAAATTTTCAATTTATTCCCTCGAAACGTTATACCGTAAACTAAAAATTCAGCGAGTTGCTTCGTATAATTTAAGCGAGCCGCTCCAAAGGAACACAAAGCTTTTTCCGTCTATATAGAGGTTTATATTACATACCTACACTTACTTATTCGTACTGAACGCGAATTTACGGCCATTAAACCACTGGTAATTTAACTCGATAATATTTTTAAATACAAGCCCAAATTATTAGGCGAGTAATTTAATAATAAACTTATTTTTTTAATAAACGACGGTTAGAAAAAAAATACGCATACCCAACGAAAGATAATAGGAAGGGCACACCATATGCAAATTCGTTACGGGGATCGCATAGGTGGCGATGAAATGAAAAGGAAACAACGGAACGTATTGTCGAAATATTTTTCGCAGCTACCTGCGATATATGCAAATCGAATTAACCTTGGCTTATGTATTACGTTTAGTCGGGTATAATTACCGGCGTCCTGTTTTCGGTAGCGTTTGTTCTTTACTGCTGAAGGGGTTGGGTTGAGCCCGGACCCAATGGGTAGGATCCTGAGGCGTTAAAATGGTCCGGACTGATATCAAAAAGGTTTATTTTATCATTATCTCAATACATCCTTTCACAGTTGTTTTATAGGTGAATTTTTAGATAGGTCATTGAACAATTTTATCTAAAAATTACTTGTAGAAGTCAATGCATAATTATTGATTTAAAAAGTTCCTTTAAATGATACCTAGATACTTATTTAAAAAATACTTTTCATTTCTTTTCAATTTATTTTCAAAATCAATAAGACAAGTATAGAAAAATCCTAATTTTACCCTAATACTTATTAGTTGTTATGAGTATTATCAATAAATTAAACTAAAAACATAATTCCCATAAAAAATAAAGGGTCACAGATTCATTAAATAATGATGATATGGATAATGAAGTGGAAAATAAGAATGTTGAACCAAAAAAATATTTTGAATATCATTCAAACTTAGGAGTTCCCAAAAAGGTGTGAACCTAAGGAATATTTTCTGTTATTATATGCTTGACATATCAATAGAATCAAGTTTAATCAAACAATTTATTTCTAGAAACTTACCCACTGTTTCAAACTAGTTAAATTTGATATACAGCGTTCTATTGATTCTCATTTGAATTCGTAGTGTAAGGACGCCTTTATGAATAACAATCATTCGACTAGGAAGGGATGAATAGTGGTAGAATCGTCCTGAAAAGCGCCATCTGTAAAAAAGGGGCATAATAATAACCAAATCCAGGATAACGAAGTTGAGCACTAAGGATACGCACAGATGGCGCTTTAAAAGGAATTTAAAAACCGAAGCCAAAGCTAAATTTAATGAAGTGCATAGCTTTATGATAATCATGATTAATAATTCCAATAATCCTAATGTAATTACGAGGGTAACTTTTCATGTAGATATGTATTACTAGTATGCAGTATGAAAGCTAAATAAAATATGTGAAAAAATATGATTGAACAATATCTTTGTTAGTAGGTACAAAATACACCAAATTGCAATAAATATATGTGCTTTAAAATTCACTATTTTGTAAAAAAAAATTCACAGCAAATTAAAAAAATTAGTTCGAATCGCCTTGTAATCAGAGCCATATTTCATCATTTGGACTTAGCATAATAAATTGCGCGCACCGTCGTTAAAAAACCAGCTGGAATTAGCTCACACGATTAAACAAGCGAAGGTAAGTAGTCGCAACAGCATCTGGAATTAACTCCGTCAGGACACGCATTTTACCCACGCATGTGAAAAAAAAAAGAGAATGAAACAATCCGCGACCTATATCACCGCCTTCTTTTATTCGATTAACAAAAGTGTCATGCCCGTGAACGAAAAATGAGTTACTGTTCGCATTTCCGGTCTAAGGACAATTCCTGATGAACCCGTCAAGGAAAAGAAAAGGGTTTCTTTTAATAAGGGCGGTCGTGTGAGCGCGCATAAATTAAAAAAAGCGAATATGCAAATCGGGTTTAATGTCTTGCCGGTCGACCCGTACACATGTGGATATGTAGATTAGGAACAGAGGAAGAGGAAAATGCCAGTAGAGGATCAATCTAAGCAGTTTACATGTTTAAAAGTTGTTTTACACAGTTACAAAATTACAGTGCGGTACTTAAGACCTTAAATAATTACACCATAATTTTAATGTAAGTAGTATCACAAGTTTGCATGATAAAATAAATAATTAACTAGCATACATGTATTTTGCACTGCAATTAAAACATATTTTCTACCCGCGTAAGTACAACCTTTATTTATTGTGCGACTCATTGTTTACATTATGAATTTATTTTAATTTAGTTAGACACAAGCAGCAGCGTTATTCATTAAATATATCATATCAGTTATAATCAGTAGCGTAATAACCGTACATCAAGACAATAATTTTCTCTAGCTGTAAGAAGACCCCGCCAAATAGGTATACGATCATCTTTGGGAACTGGTTTCTATCATAGACGTTTCACAGTAACATCCTGCTTTTTAATACAATAGATAAAATCTGCATACGCAGATATCTCTGGGTATCAATTACACTAGGAAGTTTAATGAAAAAAATCTACATACGAGGTACATGCTGATGGGAAACACGACAAGGAGCGTACCTGCCTAACTCGAGCTTTGTTCTTTTTTTGCTACACCCCTTTTTCGTTGAGCTGAAACAACTATTCTTCTAAAATTGATATGCAAAGCGTTTTAATTATATTCCCCGGGCTTTTGTTGCATCTCAAAAATAAATTAGTATAACCAGCTGTAAAGAAATTCGATTTTTTTAAGGGAGGAATATATTTTTTTTGTTTAAGGGCCGTTTCTTATTAGAATATTTACCGTTATATATGGGAACAGTATGGGAGGAGTTTCAACAATAACAATGACTTTGTAATTAAAGTAATAATAACCTCATAAAGTTTTTAATTCTGATACCTGCTGTTTAGCGAAATAACCACTCGGGGAGTTTTATGCGAATGCAATTATTTTTTTAATCAAATAAAAGAATTTTTCTAGAGAAGTTCGTTAAGCATTAAAATTTTTTTATGGGCACCGGTATTAATTTCGAGCGTTGGCATATTCAAATCGTCCAAATGGTGAAACACAATCCTAGGGGAAGATATAAATCAGACTACTTCATAGACAAATAAAGCTTTGTCACAGAAAAAAACATCAAATTTTTTTTGGTAAGCCCCAACAAAAAGATTATGCATCGGGAACAAACACTATTTATTCAAGACGAGAAAAAAACATCCATTTTTTTCCATTTCCCAGCGAGAGGGTTTCACCTACTGTCTTCTGGTTAAATGTATGCATGTCCTTGCATATAATTAAAAAAAACCATTATAGCCCTATCGTCATAAGGTTCGTATTGGGATATTTACAAACATAGGCGTAGTTATCAAATTTAGGTAGCGCATATTCACCTATAGAAAGAGGTGGAGAAGTAGAAAATGATAAAAATGGAATAGAAAGTAGAAAGAATGTTTCCTATGAACATTATTAAAAACTCACAATAAATTGTGTAATTCGTTTGTAAATAAATTTTGAAATGTGTTCAAACATTCCAGTTTTTTAACTAGGAAATTTTGTTATTAAAAATGTTGAACTCACCAATCTTACATCTTCTATCAGTTAGGATCATTTTTTAATAATATCAATGAAATAATTGACACAATAAGAAAAAACTAATTATACAAAATCCCAGCAAAATAAAGTTCAAAATACCACCGCAGATTTAATAAAATCTAGAAAATTGGTTAAAGATAAAATTCTATAAGGTAATCAATAGCACTTTTACACGGATAAAAGGTGTCAAAAATTGCGGAAACCTTACCCCGGTAAGTACCACAACAACAAGGGCCCCGACAGCATAATAGATCCTATTAATCTTCAACAAAAAAAAACATATCAGGTAGTTTATTCTACTGTCAATACAAATGGAATTGATCTATCGGAAGAGCCTATTGTATGGCTCACTCAACCTGTCGCAACGGGTCGATATCGAATCTATGAATATGTTTAACCGATTTTCAATGGGACTAAGATCTGTTGATAATTTATCATTCATCAAACCGAATGAAATTGTTGACAATGATGAAATATTAATTACATGATATTGATGGTTGTTTAGAATTCAACAGTTAAAAATGAATCTATCATGAATAGAACTACGATTTTTGTTTCATAAAAAAATTAATCAATCAATCAAATATCTATGCCAAAAACAAAGTACCGAGTAGGATAGAGTAAAGGAAGGATACATGATCCTTCGGAGAGGATATGTGAAACGAAAATAAGTTGCATATGCAAATCGCCATTCACCTACTAGCCCAGTGCCCTTGAGAAACACCGGTCCAAGAAAAAAACCGAATTAGCATAACAAGCTTCCTGCGCTCATTTAGGGCGACGAAGCTCATTGTAAGTGCCCTTACTCCACGGCACTGGGAACCACCACATGTAGGTAAGAACAAAACGACGAAAAAAAGAACTTAACAAAAACAAGGTGATGTTTGAAGCGGAGGCCTCTAGCCTCTGAGGTCCAACACGACAGTCTCATTCGCGACATCAGGCACGTTATGGTTACCGAGGTTGTGGTTACTGGTTATACAGGAGTGAAGCGTTATGCAGACGGGCCACTGACCAATGGTGAAGTGCTTGCGGGCCGAGATGAAAGTTCGGTTGTTAAAAACGTTCAATTGTGGAGTTTTATGTGCGTTAAAAGTGCGCTTAGTTGACAATTAACGCAGGTGAGGAGCGATAGTACTTCTACACTTAATCTTTGTAATTTATATGGAAAATTTAATTAGTTTTAATTACAATGATACATCCCATGGCGACAATAGTCCTAAGAGCTCTAATTAAATTAACGCCTGGTATGGTTGCTTTCTTCGGCTATAATTACTCGGATATTTTCTTAATGAGAAATTATTATGTCATCGGTCTAATTTTCTTCGAAAGGAAGTTCGGTGTAATGAGGTCAATTGCTTCGGAAAGATTACGATTATAATGTAATAATGGATTTCTTCTTAAACGACATTAAATTAGTGGTATTATATACAAAAGGTTTCTTTTAAATGCTTACTAAAAGAGCATGTAATCGGAGTATCCGAACTCTGCCACAAAATGCAGGTAGTCATTATGGGTTGTTCGAACTCTGCCAGGTTTTAAAATTTTAGGGATTAAGTACTAAACCCGTAGGGGTCTAATTGTTTAATCCGATTTAACAATTTCATAATATATTTTCAACGTATATTTGTCACGAAAAATACATGTACATTTTAATAAAATATATACGTTTAAATGTACACATAAAAATAAAATAAAATTACATCTGAGGAAGATTTTTACATGTCACCGTTTTCACAAATATAAAGCGGGAAATAGTATTTTTCTTATATTTTTACAAGAATATTATCACAAGAATTAGTTGTCCTCTTAAAAAAGACTGCATTGTTTGCCCAAATATGTGGTGGAAATATCGAATTTTGTTTTTATACGTTTTATTGACATAATTGCGAAATTATATAACTCTCATCGTTTGGAAGCAAAAAATGTAGTTCGTTATTAAAAAATTCAACAACTTCCTCAGGTCTAAGATACATCATTCCAAAATGTACTTTTAAGTAGTCACCAATTACTCAATCTTTCTGTATGTACTCTTGTACCCAATGAAACTCCAGTGAAATGCCCAAAATTTGCGAAAACGGGTTTCTTATACGGCGATAGGAAATCTCGAATAGATGAGTCAGTGTGTGACCGGCGAATGCGGCTTAGGCGAGTAAGCGCGCGTGGCAAGGGGAGGTTGGGAGGACAGTGTCAAGCCGGCGTTGGCGTGGCGAACTACAATTCGGCGAACGGCGAATATCGGCGACCTATTAATGGCGATTATTGGTGTTGTGATAATAAAGTGTTTTTGAGAAAACCCCGGCGTTTCACCAGAATCTTTCGAAACCAAGCTTGACAGAGATGAAATTTACAACCAAAAATAATTTGATCTCTACCAAAACATTCATATATAGCGTTATGAATGCTTAGTTCAAAATCCACTACGACTTCTTTGGGTTGAAATTTTAAGTTTTATTTAGGTAATATTATAATAAACCCTAATGACCCTAATAGGATTAAACTTAATGGTCGTGGCAGAGTTCGAACCATTCAGTAATCCCCAAATTGATACAATTCAGGTAACATTTTATTTTGTGGCAGAGTTCGGATATGCCCCATGTAATAGTATAAGGACACAAATAATAATCAACATTTGAAATTATACTATAGATATAAAAAGTGTCTGAAAATGATGAAAACAATATTCAAAAAGCGATTCTACTTCAAAAATAAGGTAAACATTTCTGGAAATAATTTCCATTTAAAGAAAGTCCTCAAGGAAATAGTTCTGAAAATATTTCCTAAAATGTTTTAGATAATAACTTGAAAATTAATCAATATACACGTTATCAATATTATTATTTTTTTACAGACACCCTGTATCATGTTCCAGGACATAATAGTTTCCTCAGGTCATTTAAAAACTGTCTCTCAAACTTTTCATTATTCATTGATCAAATTTGATTACTAAGTACTCAAGATGTCGTGTGGTCGATTTCATAAAAAAATGATTACCTACCAATTGAACAGATTGATCAATCACTGTCAAACTTTTATTAAACTTTTGATAGCGATACTGATGAACTATCAAGCCTTAATTAACAATCAAAAGTAGATCTTATATCTACCTATATGATTTAATAAATTTAGAGAAAGAATGAACTCCTTTCACAAAGTTACACCAAGAAGATTCAGTTTTTGTATTAGAATTAGAAAAAAGCATATAAAACAAGCGGGTTTTGAAGAGGAACCGTCAATAATTCGGCGCAACGATCATTTTAAATTACATGTTTTTTTGCTATCCCGGCTTTAATTTTTTTGTCTTTTGATATTAATTCGGCCTTATGGTTAGTCGTCGACCGGTTAGACAGCTGGACAGTATAGTAGAGTTGACACCCACCTCACGGACGTTTTCGCCTGGCCAAGGGTTATTTCCGTCCTGGGCGTGCGTATCGATGGAGTTGTTGATGATATTTTAATTATACGTATCTTTGACCATCGCCGAAATAGGTTCCTGATGCTTGGCCTACGAAATTGACCGATCAACGGTACGATAGCGGCCTAATTTATAATGTGTTTAGCGGCGAATTTTCATCGTCGGTTTTTCCAATCTCCTGCCGGCACAGCGGCATGATTAGCCAAATAATATTTTCGTGCGTTCGGCGGCGGCAGGGCAACCCCCGCTTTTCCTTTGCCACTCGCCCTCCGCCGCCCCTAAAGCGAATATTGGAATGATGCTTATACCTTGGAAATCTCGTTTGGAACGGGGGAAAATTATCAACGCATGTTGCCGAGTTTTTTCATTTTTCCATGTTCACCAGAATTTGCAATACCTAATAGTTTTTTTAATTATCATTTACAATTAATGTAGTCAAAGGAGAATCAAAGAATACTAGAAATGAAGAAGAATATCTTTATGTAGTTCTAGTCCAGTATGTAAATCTTTTGAATCTTATTTTAAGAATTTTAATACAAAACCAACAAAATTCGGTATTTATTAGCCTTATTATGAATAAAATTAATGCCATATAGTTCCACTCTGAAGTTGCTATTACCAATATAAAATTATCGGGTATCTATTTTTCCCCATTTGATACAGCACAACTCTCTCTACTTAAAGTCGAATGGGTATATTTTTCTTTAAACAGCCGTCGAATTTAATAATAATCTATTATACGCCTCTTTGTTTCATATGGAAACGTTTCCCGAAAAATTTTCGGATCTAACAAATTATCGAAGAAGGATAATAACGGCGAAAAGTACCGTAATTACCCATCGGTATATCTAATTTTAAACCGCTACAACAACCTTTATTGTCGATTTATTAATTAATATCTATATCTGACGAGGGTCTCGTGCAATTCGGTGCACGCGATTTTCGGACGCGTGGTCGAATTTTCTCAGCGTAATTTTCGTTAACTACAATATATGTTAGATTTCATTAAAAATGTTGTTTTACGACAGAAAAACGTGCTAACTAATTTTAAATCGAGAGAAACAATGATTATACAAAGTATGTTAATTCTAGATAATAGTCGAGTTAGGCGTTCGTTTTGGTCAGGATGCATTCTAATGCAGTTAAAATAACACCATCAAACCTATAAAATTTTATGACCGTTTCATAGGAAAACGGCACTTCAATTACGCTCTCGCCGTTCGCCGACGATTTTACAACTGATAATTGCCAATTATATTAGCGAAAACGGCCAATAAAATGACAACGAAATCGCGAATAAGTCACAAAATTCCACTGTTGCGTAGGCCGTCGAATTAATAGTGGAAGTAAATAAGAGTGTAATAGTCCTTAGGGCAGCGCTGCGACGAGACCCCGAGAAGGAAACCCGCTAAGAGAATTATTAAAGTTATAAATTATGATAGTGAGTTGTTGCAAATTGAATTGAAAATTAAAATAACCGACGTTTTAAATTTACTTCTCAAAGGTCTTTTATAAGTCCATAAATTATTCTTCTTTCGTTTAAAGGTTAACAATTTTGCGTAGGTATGTAGAATTTTGTATTACGAAATGCTTAATGATTGAATCGGTTTGCAATACAAAAGCCGATATTTTCGAAGCGGGGATACAAGAAAAAGTACGTCACTTTGGAATTTTTTCTGCGGATAATTCGCGATTCCTCCGGCTCGTAAATTATAATTTGCTCCGCAAACTCCGAACCGAACAATGAACACTTTTCTTTCGGAGTTTTGACGTATAATTTGCTCTCACGTTAAAAATATAATTACCTGTTGTGAAATATCATTGGATGAATCCGAGCGATAGAAATATATCTCAATAGCTTGGTGAAATTTCGTCATTTTAAGAAAATTAAAATCAACCTACTATATTTTATCTTAATACTCTTTGCTTCTTGCACGTTTTAAGCCTATCCTAGAAACGCATATTCCTTCAATTTTTAACTTTTTTATGTGCATTTTAGATGTTATTTACGAGCCAATTTAATCAAAAGCATCAGTGTTATTAAAACGAATAATTTTCTCGTGCCGATAAATCAGTGTCGGTTAATTTCAATGCGATATCTCCGCATTTCCGTTGATTTGGCCGCGCTATGACGATCGTCCTCGAGTTTTATATAAGGGAAAACACAACAAAGAAGAAAATGAAAATGGAACCGACTAGCTTCGGGTCTCGAGGCGGCCGTATCCCTAATATGGTCTTTGGAAATCGCGAATATGGGGAGAAGCGACTACACACAAATTAAAAATTTATGAAGATAAGACGAGCCAGTCATATCGTTTTGATGTAATGGAAAATAATGAAATTGCCAATGGTGGAAGAAAGCTTTGAGGATACGTCAGATGTAAAAATTGGTGCTTGTCAAGTTAAATAAATCAGGCAGTTGTCTTTTGTTGCGAAAATTAGACCGCCGGTTGCCGCCCATTTTTTTTTTTGATTTACAGGAATGTGCTAATGAGCATTCCGATGAATTCCCTTTGAAATATTCGTAATGAAAGATTCAAGGGCCTCTTCAATTAATAAAATAGAAATTTAATTTTATAACTCAATAACTGTATAGTAGATGTTTCTAGACATTCTATAAAATGTTAGGCAAGTATTCAATTCTTTTAGATGGAAGTAAATTTCATAATATTTAAGTACAAAAAATATTAGAAAATGAACTAGGAACCGATGGTTTTTTAGTTTTTCAGTAGGAGATTTTACTGTGTTTAATATGGGTTCGTAAAATATACAAAACATTGCCCCTAATTAATAGAAACAAAACATAAAAAATGCCATGAAAATTCCTAATATATGGTGTTCTAGACGAAATTGTAAATAATCACAAATACATCAGATTCTAATAAGATATTTTCTACCATGATTATTAGTTTATAGCAGAGAAGATTAAGGTATAATCTACTCATTTAACTGTAATTTTGTTAACTAAAGTATCCAATAAGTTGTGCATATTTTCAATTAATTATTGTAATAATTTCAATGACTCCTGTAAGAAATCACCCTGTATAAAAACCGTCAAACGAAGGAAAGACGCACTGAATCACCGCCGCTCTTGTCATAGGTTTGCATGCATCGCCGGCGTAAAAAGCGGCCATTTTTCCTCTATTAATTATTTACAAACCCGCGGTTTTTTCGTAATAGCGCATGCTCGCCTCCACCCCTAGCCCGTTGCTGTGACAACCCCGCGAAACAAGTCCAATTCGGGGGGGTTGAAAAAACGCCAACCCCGAATACATGACCTAGGGTCGCCGCTTCGAAAACACATGTGTTTCCTTGATAAACTTATTTCTTTTAAAAAATGGTCGACGTTGTGGATTATGGGGGAAAACAATTAAACGGAAGGAGCGCCGCGACGCCGGCACGTGCTTGTTTCGGGGGGTGTATTCTTCTTCTTTTTTAAATATCATCCTATAATTTTACTGTAGAATACTCGTATGGTTACAACAACCAATTCTTATTCGAATTTTTGAATTTTTACATTTACCTTCCTCATTACTTCTAATTTTTTCTTAAAAATCTTATAAGCAAAACGTCTGTAATTATTCTAAAGCTATTTCCTTACCTTTATTAATCTTATTTATTTCAAATTAATCATGTATTCATTAACATATTTGACCTGTTATTAAATGTTTTTTATGGAGCATTAATTAACTGGAGATACTAAATACGTTAATTTAACAATATTTCTTGTGAATTGTTTTTACACCTGCTTCGGTATGTTTACTAGTTGTTACATAACGCCATACTAACATATCAGGGTAGTACTCATCAGAAAATTTAATGAAATAATAAATTTGTTAATTTTGCATTAATCAGTACCCCTATTTTTTTTTTTAAATAAACAGTAAATCAGTAAATTACATTAACGAATTAGTTCCTTCGGTGCATCATTAACAGGTTTAAAAATAACCCAGATTTTAGTCTTCTTTAAACCTTCGAATGAATAACCGCGTAATTCCGAAAAAAATGAAGCCTTCTACTTTCTTGAAAGGACCGTTTTGTGTTGGTGACAGAATGAAAAATAATCGCCGTTTCCACGAGAAAGCCGCAGTGGCGTCTAATGAATTTATACTGAATTTTTTTCGTTGGACATTTAGTAGTGACGCCAGTGAGTACTCTAATTGGCCCAAACAATAATTAATTGATAAAATACGAAACCACAATAGGAAGATAATGATAGCGCATTTATATATTTATGAGTCGAGCCAATTATTTTGACGACAACGACAATACCGAGAAAGCTGGGGGTTCTAATTTGTATATTACCGTACATAAAGTGAAGTTGGGGGAGCTGACATTTTTTAAAATCAACGTGGAATCCTAAGAGACTTCGCTTGGAAAATTAATTAATTATTTAGCAGTAATTTTAGTGTTTTACAATTCAAATTTATTGAAGAAAAGCGAGCACAATAATCGCCTCATGCGTTCATGTTAATGTTAATTCGAATCTAACACACTTCCTCGTCTACACCATAATTCCCATAAAGAAATTAAAGACTCGTTGCGATAATTAATCAAATTTATTACCGACTTCCTACGTCGAAACAAAAAAAATTAACCAGAAATTAAATTGGTACTCGAAGACATCTACATATAAACGCGGCGTATAATCTAGATCTATCTCCTCGGGGTATTCACTTAAAGGCGATGCAAGCAAGAAACATTCTTCATCAATCACCTCCGCCTTTATAATTAAAATATCGTTAAAAAATATCCCTCCAGCTCACTTTCGGCTTCCTAATTGACCGACAACAAAAAATTACAACGAATTTAAAACGCAAGTACGAACTACTTTCGTTACGAGTTCATTTCATCGAGACTTTTTTTTCATTTCGCAAATGTAAAATAGGTATTACGAAGTTGAAAGTGCAAACAGTTTCTTTTTGGTCGTTTTTTAGAAACGCTTCTCCCGATGAGAAGCGTAAATTTATCGCCCTTCCGAATAGGTATACACACGACTACGAAAAATTTAATATATCCTCAGAAATGTCTAAGCAAGTAAATTCCAGCAACCAATTTTCCACGATAAATATAAGTATGAGTTATTGCGGTATACACAAATAGGTTTTAATTTTAATAAAACTGTCTTGCCGCATGTAATACCCCGACGTATATAAGGGATCTTTGGCCAGCGACGTAGGTAGCGTAAGGAATAAAGGGATTGAAAAAGACCTCAAATAATTGAACAAATAATGAGGTATAAGGTAGACTGGGGCAAATGTAAAAATGGGGTAAATGTAAGATTTTTACCTATTTTGTAAATTTTTTTATTGTTTTTTATAGTTCTTTTGTGCATTAGACAGGGTTTGTTTCTTATTTTTTCTTTATTATTATGTAGCTGTTATTTTTTGAAATAAATAAATAAACAGCATATCAAATTTTAGAGGAACCAAATATGTATTTATAATTGCCCCATATGTTTTTCTATGTAATTGTATTGCCCCTTTAGAATCGTTTGTTACAATTACCCCATGGTACGGGGTAAATGTAACATATTGTCAACATTTAAAAAAAATATGTTATAAAATCGTTTTCTACCTTTTTCAAAAAAAACTTTTTAATAGCTTGATTCTGTAGTTTAGGAAGTTGTGAATTTAATGTGGTATAAGCATTTCTAATACGAGAAGAAATAAAGCCATATTTTAGGATTTAAATTGAACTGTTCAAATTTGATAACCGATTTGTCCCAGTCTACCTTGCAGTAAAAGTGAACCACTCACATTAAAAATAGTATTCTAACTAAATATGCCCTGTATAGTATAAAAAGCAAAATATAGGATGTCAAATTTAATATTTCAATCGTAAATTTGTTTGTAAGAAATTCAAAAAGTTACTCCTATTTTTTTATTTATGTGGCAAATAATTAAACCTAATCAACTTTCTAAATAATTTTAAAAACAGTGTATCCTTCTGTAAAACCGTGCAGGCGCGTCCATGTGTTCACCTATACCGCATTGTTATGAGGCGAAGCATGGATATTTGGAGAAATGGCGGCAGCTATTTTTATATTTTGACTCCCCTGTTTTTGTTCGGCTTGATCCCTAATTCGGGCTTCCACCCCTGCCCCGATGGGGTGGGCCACCCACTTATTGCTATTCCATCTATGACTGTAGGCGTCTTACATCGGGGATGATCGATAGCGTCGTTGCCAAAGTTAAACAGATATAGATTCCCTTTTGTATTATTTTTTTTATAATGGAGAAACGAAATTATTGCCAGTAATTGGTTTCGAGGATCGCCAACTGAAGTATACACGAACGTTCCGTTTTATTGTCATTTGTAATGTAAATCGTTGAATGCGAAAAAATATCAAATAAATTATCTATTAGGAAAGATCGGCAAACCGGTTGGAGTTCGTTATTTTCCATAAAATAATTGCTCTCGAGGAGAGCATAACAATGCGACTAACAATAAAATTGTCGGACGTAAGGATGTCCTCATTATCCTCCAGAAACGAGGACATCAAAGTAAGAAATAACAATTTCTTAAATTTCCCAATTAGACCAAGCTTGTCGAAAAGTGCTCCATCCCGCGCAATCCTCTTCCAATGTCAATTACGGAATAAGCAATCATTTCTCTATAATATATAAAATTCGAACGGATATTCTTAAAAAAGTTTAAATGAGTTCGAGGGTAAAAAGACATGTTTTTCCATGCAGGTGGGATTTCCGAACCGCTGCTCCTGCTACAATCCTTGATTTTTAATTGGACTCGGAAAGCTTTTCGAAATGGAAGGGAAATAAAAGGGAGATAGAGATTTATTCAATTTGGATCGCATTGCGACGTACGTGGATTGAGCAGGATGTTTGCATTCCTGCTAATTGACTATGCTTTGTTTACTGCATCTATTCAATTTTTGTTTTTGTTCGAAAGAGACGAAGAGGTAAATTAAATTATTTTAATTTTTCATTCTTCCACAATCTATATAGTATGTATATTTTAGTCCTGCAACCTCACCGATAACATTTTTAATTTCTATAAACAAATTTAAATAGGCACCCATTTACTTTACTGCAATTAAATTGAAATTGTATAATTAAACGCATTTAAGCGATATCCCTCCATAACAGGCCGGTTAAATATACATAATCGCCCGTTTAACAACGGCATTACCAATTACATTAAAAACAAACGTTTTCGGAAGGAGGACCCGCCTAAAAAACAAACTGTCCAACCCTATCATCAGGTAATCACTAATAATAGGTCACTTTATTAAAATTAAATAACAAACTTCCTAAATTACACCGGCAATTTGATTAACTGTCGACTACGATGCGACGGTTTAGGTACGCATTATTTCATTAAGACATAAAAAATGAAAAAAATATGAGTACAAATAGACAATGGAAGAAACAGAGGGGGATTCTATTAAATTTAACTGATTTTTGTTACAATATACATACTTGTATTTATTTGTTAGATATTAACAATTTTGTGATTTATATTGACAATTTACACTTGGTAATTTTGTTATTATTTTATGCGAATATTAGTAATGGGACCTTTTTAAATAACAACTTGAAAATTTTGCATTGTCTCACGTTCACATGTCTTTTGATTACCATGCAAAATTACCAATACTATAAGTACATAAACCTAATATATTTTGAATACCTACATATTTAAACAAATTTTAAGAATCCAATCCTGTCTTTTTGGGCACGATCATTACCTACCTATAGCCAAAAAAACAGGACACTTATTTATAAGAACAAAGTATTAATAAAATAAAGTAAATCATCTGTTTCCTGATGATGTCCTGGCGAGTGGGCTTACGTAGCAGGTGGTTCGGATCGTTAGACACTACTTATATGGTCAATGTAACCAACGGCCAGTCTATATGCTACATTGGTAAATAATAACAATAATTAATTAATAATTGAGTGGCGTCTTAAACGCGGGCGGTTTTACGATATGGTCGACAAATTATGGCTAAATTAATCGATTCCATTTGCATAAATATATTTCCATAACTAGATACCTGCCCAATTTAAATTCTCAACAATTACTGTTTAATTATTAATTAAAAAATGTAAAATATATCTAGATGAATATATCATAAAACTGTTAAATATTAATAAAACCATTGACTTCCAAATATTAGTTATGTAGGTAGGTAAAAAAATGTATTAAAATATAAGATAATTAAAAACATAAAAAACCTTGGCTATTAAAAATAATAAATTTAAACTGTATAGAATTTACACTGTAATATTTATTTAAACTGTAATAGAATTTTCGTAAAATTTCACGTGCATGGTCGACTTTAGCGCGACTTGTTGATGCCTTTCATAGGGGCTGCAACCGAAACTACCCTCCGAGGGTGAAGATCCCAACCCCAGAAACTGTAGCTGTCAAACGTACTCCCCTCATTCTGTTACGTAGTTCGGGTTCTCATTAATAGGTGGCGCAAAGTCGAAATTTAAAAGAGGGATTGTTTGAATTCGTACAGGGTGGTCTTTTCTATTCCGTTTCTATTACCGAATAAGAATTTCTGTTTATATATATATATATATATATATATATATATATATATATATATATATATATATATTAAGATATTGACATTAATGTTTGGCTATGCTTTATCAATTTGAAATATATCTTGAAATAGTGTTGTAATCCCTATACGTTCGCAAATTACGAAATTAAAATTTAAAATTAAACAAATTAATAATTAGACTACGTACTTATCTTTATCTAATAGTACTAAAGTATCTAATTAAATAATATAATTTTTATTAAATTTGATTTAAAAAATAAAGCAAATCAATTTTGGATTTTCATCACCTGTACGACTGCTCGGATCATTCACGAAAACTCTTCTACCTGGCTTGACCTAAATCGATCCGATTGAATTCGAACCTTTATTGTACAGTTCGGAGTTTGGTTGAAGCCCTCAATTTGTAATAATAGATCGACTTGAAAGTTAACAGCTCCATAATTCGCAATATTAGCCCCTTTTTTAACTTTCACTAACAGGTAGTTACGAAAATAGGATGACTTGCACTGAATCGAACGAAAGAAAAGAGCCTGCACCTCTGCTATTAGCAGGTACTAAAAATACTTACTAATGATTGTAATAATTTTATTATAATTCACTGTATTTTACATTCGGATATACTTGAGTAATTCCTTTGAAGTTGCTTAATCGACATAATATTCGAACGCTAGGTAGGTGTCAATTACTAGAAGATTCAATTCTAGGCGAGTCGAAACATTCTCAATCCTTTGGGTTATTAGATAAATCTTCATTGAAACGCACACGATTTAATGCAATTAAGATAAAAACGCACTATAAAATTTCGAATTTATCTCTTTCGAAAAAGGTTAATCGTTTCTCGTTAACACACTTAAATATTTCGATCGATTTTTTTTTCAAATTTAATTAATTGGAATTGCTGATTGATTTATATGGAATAAATATTAATGATAATGTAGTGTTTATTGACTTATATTAAATTTTTTACATGTAATTAAGTAGTGTATTATTTTTACAGAATTACGTATACCGCACATAGATAAAAATGAATGTTTCTTGCGTAATATAATTCAGCTTTTTGACGCAATTACAACGAACAAATTGGAGCTAAAGGAGACATTTGTGGTACCATTTTTATTTGTCATTCTAAACACTTGGCTTCGGTATTTTTCGTCCAAATAGTCTTGTATGTATTCATTATAATCCTTGTCCTCTACATGGGGCAATATACCGTTCACAGCTATCAGGGAATCTTCAATTCAAGAAATAATTAAAACAAATTCACTTAATGAATATCCGTTAACTTACCATCAAACTCCTTTTCAGACGAGTAAGAATACGATTCCGTCTCGACGTTAAATAAATAATTTTTAAAACTAGCTGCTTCTAAATCTCTAATGTACTCGTCGCGTGGCGATTCGCTGTGAAAATAGGTTGACACCATATTGTCCTGTTTGTATTTGCACCATTTGGGATGCTCGGCTAATCGTACAAAAATATCATCGACTGGCGATCTTTCGAAAAACGAAAGAAACATCATCCCGTTCGGTTTTAACATTTTATGCACATTTTCGAATGCTTTCCTACGTACAAAAAACATCATAAGTTTTTTAGTGAGCTTTAAATGAGAGCTTCAAAAGTTCCTTACCTTGGATTCTTCACGCGGTGTAAAGTGAAAAACGAAAAGATATGATCGAACCTCTCCCGAAATTCGTTTGGAATATTTTCCGTTACGTCCATCTGCATTATGCTCGATCTCGGGATAACGCAGGATTCTCTAGCGTCCTCCAGCATGTCCTGGGAAATGTCTGTAGCAATGAATTCCTTATAATCGTGGGGTAGCATAGGAACCAAACTTCGGGAGGAATTAAAACCATTAGCGAAACCAATCTCCAAAATAGACGCGTTCGGTTTCCATTTTATGAAATGTTTGTATTTCTCCAGGTGAGCCAGCGCCGTTACCAATGAAAAATTGCTGCTTATTGACCAAAGTTTCGGATTTACCATACCAGACGTAGACATTTTGAAAGGAATTTAAGCGAATGTACGTTGTAATCAAAATGCAAGTTCACTAAATTTACATAACATTAAATACTCAGCATTTTTAATAACATAATTATTAATGTTTAACAACAATTTAGATTAGATTAATGAACAAGTTTTGAATCGAACAAGCATTGAGAAATAAATATTATATACAGTGTGAATAAACAGTTTTCATTCATTTTTGAAGTTACTAAAATTAAGATTTGTATTTAAATTTGTCGAAGTGTTTATATGTACAAATCATGATTAATTGGCCGTTATATAGGCTTTATTTCCTATTCAAAAGACTACATGTTTCCTACTATTAATGTAATCAGCCAATTTGTCTATTAATTACATTGATCAATCGCGAGGCCTATTCAAATTAATAACGGTTTTTAAATCACTGGAAAAGATCGTTTAGCTTCCGGGAACATCCTATCGTTTTAGGGCCAGAGGTCGTATTCGCATATCTGATAATTATTATTGTAGCTTGTAACTGCGATAACTCGTGTCTTCATTTTTTTTCATATAGGTACCACTAACGGTGGACCGCTGTTTCATATTAACGAGTAGTATACGTTGTAACCAGAGGAAATATAGACGTGAATACAAAAAATAATAAACTTATTAGTTTTTTTATTAAATTATTTAGTGTTATTTTCATTAATAACGTTTAAATGATATACTATACGCAAATAGAATACAGATCGTGCATTTGGAAGGTAAACAATTTGTTTTTCCTAAAATTTAAATCAATATATACTGATTATTTATATGTAAATATTAGGTATAACGTAAAAGTGCTAGATTTGTTTCATATAATTTATTATTCAAAAGAGCAATACAATTTCTAAGGTACGCCGTGTAAACAATAAGGTGATGAAATAAGGGTTAAAAACTATTTAAATGAAATAAAAATGTCAGTTATTTTTATTAGGAAAAATTTATTTTTTTACATTAAACAATAAAATCGTTACGATATCGAAATGTGCGAGGTTCCGGTGAATCGATGAATGGTTTGTTGCATTGAAATAATTTTGCATATTCGTGATTTACATTAGATGTCGGTCCTCAAGGGGTTGGAAAATACCTCAGCATTGTCACGACATTATTTACCCTTTGTCCGAAAAAGGTCGCAAATAGAACCCCGGAACGTCTCTAACAATCGAACAAATTGTTCAATAAACCTCATTTGAATATAGGTACGGAAAAGTAACGGCTGTCGAACTATGTGGCCCACATGCAAATACCCTAAACAGGACCCGTGACATATTCTGAATTATATTCAAATAAGGTCCCCTGATATAATTTATCATTTTTCATAATCCGTTTTGTTACCTGTTCTCGGGTTCTCACACAACCCTTTTTTTACTCCTTTTCTTCGTATGCAGATGTCGTCTGAGATACCTGCTGACTTCTTTTGCATATGGTCTAGTTCCTTGCAAGTGTCTGATGGCTTTTGTGCGCCCAGGTAGACACGGGACCCTCTAGGAGATAAAAAAATCAATGGGTTCGAAAGTGAAGGTATAAAAAGGTTGAAGGACGGAATGATTAGACACTTCTTCCGGCTTTTACATGTTCGCCCATAAAAGGGTCTCCAGCTCGATTAGATTTTTATGAAAATTAACCACCTTTCGTTTTCTTTCCTTGAATTTTATTTTTGAACACCCGATATATTCGGTACGTCGGCATTTCTCTAATACTTGCGTAATTAGGACTAGTTAGTAATTAAAACTTTTTACTATATGTATGTAGATAAAATTTCACACGAGTTGGGCGAATTATAAACAATTGTCGTTTTATCTATAATTATAAGAGTTTATGAAGTACAATTTGCAATTAATGTTTTCAATTTTCATGTAGCCATAATGTTATATTATTATTATTTTTATCGATTGCATATTCTCTATTATGTAACCACATAGAAAACACTCACGCTCACACTCTAGGGAATGGCTATTTTTTTATCATCGTGGCGTAATACCATATACCTACTGCAAGATTTCGCAACTGCAATCTACAGAAAAATTGTTTATTAATTCGACAGTGTTAATTTAATATTATTTATACTATACAATACATTAATTATGATACGTAGAAATATGAATTAGGGTATAGTTTGTATATTCTTCATTAAAAATAACATCTCTACAAGTAAATTATTATAGTATGTACTTCAATATTTATATGATTTTCTGATTTTTTATCACATAGTGTATGCAATTGATTGTACTATACAGCGTCTGCATATTTCGCCATTCTAGAAGAGACATATTGGAAATAAAATCGATGATACCGTGCATACAAACATATAGGGGTGGGTAGCCATCACCCGATTTCTACTTCCCCAAAAAAGCTCGCCCCATTCGCATTCCACCCCCGCGTAACAAGCCGAGGATTATTCCGCGAAAATTGAAAAAATCCTGCGACTCGAATTACTCCTAATTACCGCCAAATCTCCACGCCAAATGAAACAATTACTCCGGATCGGCGTTGCCGCTTTTCCATCGCGCGACCGGCTGATTCTTGACGAGATTTTTCGAATTAACAAGTCGCTGGATTAATTAGAAAAAAATACGATCGTGATTCCAATCTGCAACTTAATTGATTGGGTTTTGTTAATTAAATTTAGTGCCGAGTCATGAATGAATTTGAATGTTAATTGCGTTATTAATTTCGGTTTTAATTAAATTTTGCGTACTGTATGAGTTTATAGTCTTATAACGTAAGCTAATCAATTTAATTTAGAAAAAGCCGTTATATAGGTAGGTGTCTACTTATCTTTTGTATTTTATGATGATATTGCTGAATATTTCTAAAATTGTATAATAGGTTCCATCTAATTAAATTAAGTAATCTGTATTAAGAAATCATAATTACAGTGAATAATCATGTTTTTTTGAATTATTTTGATCATTTTGAATTACGAAACATTTGTGATAATTTGTGCGCAAAAAGCAGGAAAATTGCATAATACCCGAAATAAGATATTGAGTAAGAGAAAAAAATGTCTACGAAGAGAATATTTCGAAGAGTTTTTCCAGCACACGGCAACGCTTGGATATTACCTACGGAATACGTCGTTTGACGGCCATTTTGAACATGCGCGTCCCGACGCCACATACGCAACAGTGTAGTTCCTCGCGAATTTCGAGGAATTTCAATCGTTTTCTTTTTCTCCGGCGCTTTCCTCGGACGGGGAGAGAAAGAGATGGGGCTCTTTCAACTTGACTTGATTAGATTTCACGCGTGTGTATAAGTTGGGCTCAAGAACGGGAGTTTTGAAGTTTCATTCGCTATTTTCCCGTCTTCCCGATCGCCTTGAGAGCTCCCAACCGATGGCGATGCATCCTTTGTAATCGAAAAATATTTTGTTATTATCTAAGTTGCATTTTTTTATTTTTGTATTATCCTTCCTCATCCCTGTAGCGAATATGTGATGTGTTCGTGATTTCCTACCTGCAACAAAAAATGATACATATTAAGGTAAGAATTGAATGGACGTTGCGTGACTAGAATTTTTAAAACAAACTAAAAGTAATTTGTTTATAGAGTTTGCGTGTATAAATTGATAATGATTTTCAAACAAATTTGATTTACTAATTTTAGTTGCACGTACATATCTCTGCAAAATGGGATAACCTTACACTTGAATAATTTTTTAAGTTGACTTTAACACCTTATACTAATAACAAAAATAAAGGAAATTGATTATTATTTTAGAAAAGTTCATTAACAAGATTATTTATGACTAGTTCAAGAATGTTTTTAATAACCTTTGATTTTAAAACATTCTTGTGCGGTAACATAGTAAAAAGTTGAAAAAATTATCGTTATATTCCATTTAAAAATGTTAATTACAACATTAGCTACCTAATAATTTTTCCAAAAATAAAAATTGATATTCATTGTTGCATAAAATATTTACAAAATAAATGACAATGTGGACATTTTTGTAGCAATTCAAATCGTAAATCAGATAAAGTAAGTTTAAGGAATTGCTCATGAAACGTTGCAGTTTTAACGTTCCCGAAATTGCATAATGCATGATGCAGGTCAAAGTTTCCAGTCAAGTATTCCTCACATTACACACGGAAAGGCGGGTTGAATTTCCCGTTTGATAGTTTGATCGATACCATTTGTAATGATAAATACATGCTCTTATAATCCTTCAAATCTTTATTGCTTCATATGTACTTTAATATTTACATAAATCACCCATAAATTATATTTTTAAATATCCAATATTCTTTATTAGAGTATTAACAAAAGTATGCAAAAAATGTAGTAATTGTTAAATAAATAAGTTGAATGAAAGTGAGGGTGAAACGCGGCACCCGACGCTTCTTAACAATTCCCGGATCGCTCAAACTCCCAGCCATCCGGCTGGAAACTCGGAAAGTATAAGCGTTTAATTGATGGTTAAGTACAACTTAATTCGCGTTGGGTTAGGTCGCGCGATTCTCTCTCTCCGTGTCGGTGCTCCGGCGGGGGCAGACTCTGCGATTCTCGCTAATCACCCGCCCGGCGGCCTTAACGACCAACGGGGGCGGGCCGGGAGAGCAGCCGCCGGCGCCCGATGCCGCCCGTTCATAAAGGAAGCTTCTTCGCGCTTTCATTCACTCATTTCACTCTCTCCACTGTTTTCACTCTTAATCAGTGTGTCGCCTCCGCGTTCACGGCCGATGTTGCTCCAGAAAACTCATCTCGAAAATTTTAATGCTTTTCTTTTATAAAGTATACGATCGAATCAATAAATTGAAATTTTTGACTGAAAGTTAATGTACTATTAATATTACAATATTTATTCTTTAAATTGTAAAACGTTAAACAAAAAGTTTATTAAAAAAATGTAATACAAAAATCTCGAGAGAAATCATATGTGAATGTTTGTAAAGTAATGTAATTACACTTTAGTTTGTGAACGAAATATGAATAGGTACTCTTAATTGACAGGTACATATCCAAATGTAATAATACCGTCCTTCAATTGATTAAAAAAGTTTAATACAAGTTAACTAAAAGTTTATTATATGAATGATAAAATCTCCAATTTAAAGAATATTTGAAATACTTTGTGGCTCGCTACGAATTTAAAAAAAATACCGTATCCTATCGTTATTAAATTCTCGCTTAAGGAACCCTAATGAAATTCCATTTTTTTAGTATCCTCAATTATCCGAGGCAGCTTTACAAACCGGACTGACCGTCTCTTACCTTAATGTACGAATAAAAAAATAAAACAAACAGTATGTTATGTTTACCCGACAGGTGGTAGAGCACTACACAAATTCCAAAAAAAAAAAACAACCAGAAACACCGAAACGTAAAACGCGAATAATTTTACCTAAAAAAGCTCTTCTATCTTCAGTAAAAATCACCAACTGACTATCACTCTTAAATTTCGAAATTAAAAAGATAACCGCATCCATCTGGGGAGTGGCTCGCGATATTAGGTGGGGGTACGTTTTCATCGAAATTACCCCTTTAGCTTTCGTCCCGAAATTAGATAGCCCAAGTAGGCCTACGCTCGCATCTGCATAGAGGAATAAATTATAGAAGATATATATGCATCATAATAGGCGAAGGGATGTCGTACGTAAAAAATGATTTACATCAACCCTTTTCTTATGCAGGAAGAAATATTGCGCATAAACCACGGTCTAGTGGAAAAAAATGTGTTACGTCAGTTACAATAGGAATTTTTGCGTGCATATATATGTGCCTTAGAGATTTGCGTCGAGGTACAGGAGGGAACGACCCGATATTGAAAACAGGGATGATAACAATGCCGGTCTCTCTTTTTTTTCGGTTCGGATGGGCTTAGTTTGCTTGTACTCGCTGAATGGAATACATAAAAAATTGCACGAGTGAGGAATTCAAGTGTATTGAACAAACAAACATGATATCGGGTATTTGATGCGGAAAAATTGATGCTTCAACCCTTTAACGTGTTATTATTGATTTAATCAAGGATTTTATTCGAATCGTTGTTTACTCTCTTCCGTTGAAAGGGATGGTTCATTAACGTTAAATCAATCTTTGTATAAGTATAAAAATATAAAAAAATATTCATTTATTTTTATAATTTAAATTAAAAGTACCTACTACAATTTGAAAAGTTTTAAAAAAGCAATATAAAATATTCAATTATCCAAAAATGATGTTTTTTTGATAAGAAACCAATAAAAATAATTATATTTTATCAGAAGAATAAGAATAGGGTATTGATTAAAATGTCACATCGGATATGTAATGTTTGTTTTCCACACCTTTTATTATCCAACATATTCTGACTCCATTGAACCGAAACGGCAACATCGCAACTATATATATCGAAAACAAGGTTTCCCTTTGACTTTTCGATCAATAAGCAATATCTTTCATACAGGGTTTTCAGTCCTGGTAGACATTCCGCCAAAGATTAGACACACATGAATAATAGATTACTATGTTTTTCTATCTTATCTCCTAGCAATTTTCCGAATTTTCCTTTCGCTCTATACACGAACATGATTTGCACCTTTTGTGGAGTTTTCTTTAATATTAAACCTCATGAAATTCGAGATAGAGATGGAGGTTGTTTTCCGAACGAACTTCCTTTGCAACCGAAGTTTATCAAAAGCATTGAAATTCAGTTTCATTTTTCAAAAAAAAGGTGTTAAATAAAGTTACTCCAAAATTTAATAGAAATTTAATATTTTTAATTTATTGAAATCTTAATACATTCCTTCAATTTTATTTTCCTTTTATTTTTTTTCATTGTAGCAAAAATTGATAACAAGCATTATGAAATTATTAGCATTATTGGATTATTAAAGGCCGAAATGCTAAAAGCAGATGAACAATGAAAGCAAGTGAATATAAAGAAGTTAGACTTTAAAGCTGAACATTTTCGAAACTTTAGAAGCAATAATTTTGAAAACACTCCATGCCTAATCCCGAAGAAGATAACGTAAACGTAATCGAAACTGTCATCGAATTACCGAACAATTTCACGGAGTAAGGGTTGGAACGACCTAATTAGAAAATTACCGGACGATTTGTTATCACATATCGAGATCTCGAAGTAACCGGTCCGTTTTTTCGAAGTCGCCGCACTCGCACCCGCCTCTAAACCGACATGGAAATTGCTGAAGGCAGCATGTGTGTGTATTCATATGTGACAGTCGTACGGTAGGGGTTCGGGGGCTCGGGGGGGACGAGGGGACGAGTTCGAGAATGCGAGCAGCTAGGCCAGGTTGCCATAGCGACCCGTTTTCCAACGGGGCGGGGGCGTCACTGCTGATCATCCGCAACAACCCCTGCATCAATACAACGCATACACGACAAATGAATGATTGCCCATTTTTTTTTTTGTTTGCTCCATAGACTCGACTATCAAATTCGTCGGAGCCTCAAGGCGTCGTTTGTTTTCTTTTCCTGTCGTCGATTATAAATTATTCGTCTAGTCTGGTCGATCGGGTTTGCCGTATTGGATGTGTAATTGAGCAAATTTTGCGCCAATATGTAAGCGCGCTCGTTTGATCACTCGATTAACTAATAAAGATGCTAATCTAATTAAAGTGAGCACTACAATAACTATTGGTCTTTAAAACTAATAGAGATTTGATAAATGAGTCTATTGAGGGTTGTTGGTCACGCAACATACGCATTTACCTTTTCGAATTACGGACATATAAAAATTGCTATACTTTCATGCTTATAACTAAACCATTTTACAAAAATACTATAAGAAAAATATACCATTAAGAAAAGATCTCTATACAAGCATACGATTTTTTCGACCAGTTCTCCCGCCATATCTGTACCCCTTTTATCGTTTCAATGAAAAAAAGGGGTTATTTTTACCTAGGCACTCTCGTGCCTGACGGTGTACCCAAACTAGTACAGTCGACTTTTTCGAAACGTCAAAGAGCTATTTTGCATAGAGGTAAGCTCTTAGCATAATATTAAAAAAAGGACTTTGCAAATCCCGGGCTCATTAACATCACAATCGGGAAGAAGAGAGGAGACGATTTGTATGTGTGCCAACGGTTTTTCGTTTCGGCGTTTTCATTTCTCTCATAATGACTGATTAAATCGACAGATAGGTCGTGAGAGCGATGGAAACGTTTTGAAATTCGAATCCTTTTAGATTTTGCGCGAGTTTTTCTCGTTACAATTATACCATTATCTGCAATAATGGCATTAATAAAATTGTTGTGTAATTAAATTAAATGCAGGAAATCGTAAAATGAAAGCGTATAAACGATACGACCCCTCCCTATAGGCAATTCCATGACTCAATATCAAATGTGATATTTGACTCGGTAAGGAAAACGAATTCCATAATTTTTTCGTCACGATTCCACCATTTGCATACATTTATAACCAGCTGATAGTCACTCCCTGACAACAAATTCTCTCTTTGACTATAATTATATGCTAATGCTTCGATTATAGATATACAAGGTTGTCATTACTCGGAGCTAAATAAGATTATTAAGTGTAAAAACTGTCTATCAATTCCTATATTTATGACAAATCGATTAATATCAATGTGTACTGAATATTAAATTTTGATGAAATATTTGTTAAAATTGTTTGGAGTCTATTACCTATATTCTATTAATAATTTTAAATTTCCAATATAATTTACATGTGATATTATTCATCAACATGTGAGATTCCATATTATTAAAAAATATAGATTGGTGTTTGAGTTAATTTGAACCTGATTGCACGTCACCGTTAAAATTTATTGCTGATAGAATCCATCATCTTTCTGATCATTATACACCTCACACTAATCGTTTCAATCGCTTGAAATCTACGTTCTCAATTAGAATCTACCTGCTACTGGTTTTGTGAACGATGTTCGCGATTTAATCAGATATGTCTTAAATAATTTGACTCCCACGTTGGGCGGAAACTTGTTTAGTTCTTCGTTTTTACAGATGATATCTTGCAATATTAAATTCTAAAAAAATAGCAGGTATAATAATACATATAACTATAAAAAATATTAAAGAATAGAAACTCTTCCATTTCAACCAACAATTGCAAGATACATCGATGGTTTTACGGCATTCCTGTGTTATATAGGCAATAAAGGCCTCTCTTATAAGCCCATAAATCATGGTAATACGTTGAAGCTTTTCTATTTTGGATCCGCTTTATTCACATACGCGTTGAATTTGAATATCAACCGAGAGGACGTTATTTTTCCGTTTATGTCTTCATATCCTTTAGCTGCATCTAGTTATTGTCCTTGGCGTATTACGTTTTAGTGCTCTTCGCATTCTTGCGCCCGCTTTATGGAACACTCTATGGTAATTCCGGTAACCGCTTCTGCGAAATGGTCTCCACCTTGTCATATTTGCCGGTCGCGGGGCTCCCACTTCGTCCCGTTTGCGACCTCCAGCTGAAGCGAGTTCATTTCTCTAAGATTACTCTACGCTGGAGGAAATGGCACGAAAAACGACCAGAATGTTCCTAACGAACTTCACTTGATCAAATTAGCTAATTTATTGCAAATAAATTTATTATAGAAGTGTATGAAGGTTTGTCATTATGTGTGGTACAATTAAAATCCATTAATTGCATAGGAAAATATTTTATTACTCTGATTTCAATATAGGAAAAAGTTAAAAATCTCCATTCCTAAATACCGAGGTTATTTATTGTTGACTGTTATTAATAATTATTGTTGACTGTACTTATATATTTATTATTTATTGGATCAATAAAATTTTATGCACTCTTAAATATTAACATGTGAGTGTAATTGTTTAAATTATCATAAAATATATTCTTGCGTTAATAATAAACCTTTGGAATTTTTATAGCTTCTAATGCAGACTATTTTTCCAACAGTTTTGATAATTGATATCGATAAATTAAATATCCAGTTTTTAATTATCTGATTGATTAGGTCGCTGTAATAATTCAATACAAGATAATGATAAATACAATGTAAAAAATCGATAATTTAATTATAAATAAATGGAAATGGTAATGGAAAGGGTATTTTTGAAAACCGATAAATCATGTAGGCATTCATAAATAATGAAATCGGTGTTTGAATCACGTATAACCGTAAATTAATTTCATATTACTATTAGTAATGTATAATAGACTCTTTTATCGTCACTGAAAATGTGAAACGAATTAATTAGATAGTAAATTTCCGTGAAAAAGAGCTCATTAGCGTGTGAAGAAAAAAACGTTAACGGTGCATCTGAAGGAGTAGCAACTTTTACTGCCGATGCAGATGCTATTGACAGCTCTATCCGAACACTCAACGATGCTAATATCTTCTAATAGCCTTCCCATAAAAACCAACAGCAGGAAATTCGAAAAGTTAACCGAGCGGAAGATGGGTTTTTCCTAGCGCAATTTTCCTTGTAATACACGATGTGTTGTGCGGCTTTCGCCGGCGTTTCACCGCGAAAATCATAAAGAAATAATGTTATGTAATCGAAGGGCATTATTCAAGTCGTATTTAGGATCTGTTTTTGGCAACGCTTTAACCGCGCATTTGTCTTTCGGGAAATTCGCGGAAAATTAGTTGTTCGCCGAATGAGAAACGCGAACGTTGTTATTTTTTGCTTCGGGAATAATGCGAGAATATGATTTAAATGGTGATTTTGCTTATATGATGTTTTTTGAATACTTAAATTTTGTTATTAACTACCAATTTAATTTATTAAGAGTATTTAAAAAAAGTACAAATTTATGTTCAATAAAGCTATAATTTAAATTCGATTCATCCTCTATCGCAGTAATTCTGAAAAGTCGAGCAAACTCATGAACCAAACGTGCCCTCATAAGCGAGTTCATTACTTAAGGAGCGCGATGAGACCTCGCGACCGCCTCCGGGCGCCTCCGGGAGTCTCGAATCCCCGACCTGCTCTAACAACATATTAGTTTAATGTGTTAGGACTTTAAATGATCCACATCCGCACAGCCAGTAGCCGGATTTTCCGCTTTAAATTCGTTTTATTAAGAGGGTGAATTTTGCTTAAAAAAAAGGAGAGAAAGTTGACTCGACTCGGAAAATTTCATCGCGAGTTATGATTTCGGATTTAGTTGTTTGTGTTCGGTTTTCGCGCTGTTATATGGTAATGTTTGACGTACGGATTTGCTTCGGATAATTTTGATCATGCTCATGGTATCAAATAAGTATTTTTTCATATAATAATTTATAAACTCGTTACATTAAAAGAAACAATGAGAATATTTTTACATTTCCCTCATGTATTTTTAATGTATTGTAAAATTCTTTTTAAATCGGGTTTTTTCTACTGTACAGGCATTTCCTGAAAATCTGCAGATTAATCTTTCCGCTCGATAACCGCATTGTGTAGCGGATTTTTGACTTTGTGGTCGTAACTACGGTATGTAATCGCTTACAGCAGGTTTTTTTACTTTCCTGCACGCTTCCCTATTTTCGTCCATCCCGCTCGTGTGACCACGTTTTCATCGTGTGACTTTGCGGAATTTAATTTCAGATGAAATCGGCTTGTAAATTCATGTTCAGTGGTTCACGACGACTGCGAGGAATTATTGCTAAATTGCCTTCTGCATGCCGGATATAAAACTACTAGATTTAAAAAAAATATTCTCCTATATCGAACGTAATATAAATTCGAATGAAATTATAGAATCAAAATAGGTCGTAGAAAATTAATAAAATCAAAAAGAGAACGAAAATTGCATATAACGTGTATTAAAGCTCTCGGCATGGCATTTTAGTAGAGAGTCGACGTATATAACAAGTACGTGGAAGTCTAATGAACCAAATGCCGCTTAATCTTCTCCCGTTTCTGGGATCCAGAGAAGGCCCTCGGAATACAAATCTACTTTCGCATGTAAAACACGCCGTCATACAAAGGAGAACTCCCAACTTCTATTTAGCTCACCTCTACACGCTCCACGACTTTAGCTTATTTATTAGGTCTTTACCTCTTGCGTTCCGTTTTGTGTCACGCATTGTTTTATCACTAAAATTCGTTTAGAATGTGTGGTTTTCGAATTTTCAATTCGGCAATTTTTCTATTTGAATATATCGATTTGTCTGGAATATGAAAAACGCCGGGCGTATATCCGTTCGGAATGGATAAGAATGTGAAATTTAATCGTATGCTCGCGAAGCTCCCGCGATTGTTTTATTTAATTGATTTTCGCGTTTCGACGTTCTAGGAATGAATACCAAGCAGAAAACTCATTCTTATATGAACTCAGATATTGGAAACGTTTGAAGTAAAATTCGCGGGTTAACACGGTAGACGTTTCCTAAAAAACTCGATTTTTCCACACCGATGACTTCCCATGCAGCTTCCCTTTGATCCGAAACACATTTATGTAACGAAAGGCCTAGCGTGATATCCCTCTAGCCCTTGTCGTATACTGGAAGGAGCCGCTATGCAGCATCGATGGCGTATATATTCGTTATTTTTCTTCCTTTATCCAGATATTCGCATTCTTGTCTTGGGGGACCTCCATCCTTCATATATTGTGAGATGTACGGCAGAAGGATCTATTCCCCAGACGGCAGGAGTGCCAACCAAACAGGAAGAGATGCCTCTTCGAGCGGGGAACCTACTGAAATATTGCCAACTCAAAGATGTATTCACTTTATTGAAATAGTCCTGGGTATTACAAATCACGTCTATACCTGCCTATATCATGTACAAATATACATTTAAATTGATTTCGAAAGGATTCAATATTATCATTGAAATTAATATCCTTTTTAAAAGGTAGATTTATATACAAAAAACATAAAATTGTATATCGATATTTTCCTCCCACTGAAATTCCGCTTGTATATTTCGTGCATCTTTAAGTAAAAATTCAAAATTCTTCTCGAGTAAAAAAGAATGGTGGTGTGTGGGATACGCCGTCGGATCAAAAGAATCTACATACATATATCCATCGTTCCGGAGTCTATCAACGACTAGCGTTGCCAACCTAACGAAATTGTAGTTGTATAGCGACGCAAAATTTCGTTGAAAATGCAAACACATCCTCTTACTCTATATGCATGTAGGTAAAACATGAATATTTTATGCAAGCACCCGCTCCATCGAAAGACATTTTGCTACTATATAAATATACTCCTTCAAAAATTGACTCGAGACGGTAAATTACTTTTGTTAGCTCGATATGTGGAATCCTGTAGGTTTTGGCATTGTAAAAGAACAGGAAGATTCAGCTCGTAAAATTGATTGAGCGTACAACATCAATTAATGGAATTGCGTGCACGGATTGTGTGTTCCAAATGAAATATTAATTCAATTAAACGTTTGAACTTGCAGCAGGTGCGAGTCAGCCTAACAAATAGAGGAGATACATTTTACGAATTAAAGTTATACTTCTCCGACCAATTATTAAAGATTTATAAAAGCAAAACCAATTAAAGTGATGTTATTACAACTAGATTGTATGTGGAGATTAAATTTATATATCGAGTTGTCACCTCCCGAGTCTTATCTGCACCACAAGTCGACGATTTTATTGGTCAATTAAATTGTCTGTTTTACTGTTAGTGAACAAGTCTGCTCAATAATCAGATAAATCCGAGGGTATTATTTTATTGGAAGTAGAAATTGAAATTCAAAGGCTAACAGTATTCTTAAGGAATTTGATAACGTAGTTTCTTTTTTACCTTTACTTAGATGATGATTATCATTTACATTGCGACCACCTTAGTAGTAAAGTAGATAAATAAATGTAGGTATCAAACAGTCATAAAAATCGTAAAATTGTCAAATATGTATATTACCACAATACTCTTATAGTAGAATCGGGTTGGTAACTTTAAAGTTTTGACTACGGAAGTTTCGAACTTATCGTAAACAACTCTTAGTCGAACGGAGCTTGTTCATAACTTTTATTGCCGCTCCTAAATAATATTCGTATCATTTCGCATTATCCCCGCATCAGCCCCGGGCGTACGTTCCTACAATTCCTTCTTTTTACTTATTTTTTTCTTGTTTTTCACATTTGCCGCTATCTGTCTACCTACTTATTGCCCAGGGGTTGAAACACACACGTGGCGAATGCGTATTTTCTCATAGTCACACAAATATTCTTACACAGACTACCTCTAATATAGTTGTATTATTTTTCCATTTTCTATTCCACATACTATACCCAGTATTTTTATGGATTTAATACCTAATGATTAATTCAATCGAAAATGACTTACAATTTAGGGGTCAGTCATTTTTCTGACGACCCAACCGTTCGTTTCCATCCACCGAAGCGAATTTCCAATCGATGATTGGCTATTCACCCCCATGCATGCATCGCCCCCACGCAACTATTCGTAAACACAAATTGTATATTGTGCCCTCCCGGTAGTCAGTCAATACATTTTAGGGAACCTTCAACGTACGAATATGAATAGGAAGAGTTTCTTAAAGAAGTTAGAAAAGTCAATGAACTTTCTATATATTCGAGCACGGCATTTCTATTTTATACCTACCTTCGCTTTTGAGTAGATAAAAAAGATAGTAGAATATACGGGAAAATAGTATTTTTTATACTTTATAAAGGATTTTAAAAGCCTTACGTTGAATTTTAAATACTTATTTTATTTCCTCGCTAACTATAATTAACTTTTAACCGATTCGAAGCTCTCGGGTTTTAAATGAGTCGATATATCTTCTTTGTCGACGACGCTAAGAAATCGCTTTAGCATATTATAATCGACTGTAAATCCGAAAATGATTTCATTACTGAAATGAATAATGAACAAAGCTTCAACTTAATTAGAACCACTTGTTGCTCGCTCAGTGCGGAGAGGATTCCGCGAATTATGCTAATGTTCCAGCGAGTCTCGCCGGATCCGGCCCGTTTTCGTGCCCGTTTTAAAAAATCAGACGTTTTCCAGGTACCTATCTCAATATAAAAGTACGATGGTTAGAAATAGTAATGACTTTAAATTATGGAAAATTAGTGCATGTAGAAATAAAATTAACAATTCAAGTTTGTAATTAATCTGTAATAGGTAACCTGAAGTTCAATTAATCTTTCAAAGCATTCCTTTAGATACCTATACTAGTTACTGATGATAACATTTTAATTAATTTGCATAATATTCTTTGCAATTAGCGCCAGCCCAATTAAACCTCGAGCAAATACATTCCCCAAGGTATATAAATCAATGAGGAATTCCAAAAATAAAGTAACTGTATCTATACGGAAATATTCGGAAAATTCGCCTTTACGTTCGTTTAATTAAATTCGCGATTACTCCAACTGAAACAAGCCAATACAATTAAACAACCATGCAATGTAGTTGAACGAAGATTGCTTCATAATTTATCCACTTGCAACAATTATAATCGTCGCGAATTTCTCGTTAGCACTTCGCTGGAAAAAAATGATAAACGACAATGTTCGAGGTTAATTTTTGTAAGACGGTTCGCTCTGATGGATGAAGGTTTTCAAACATCCAACTCCCAGACACGAACGGGATGCTCGTTGATTTATTATCCCTGCAGCATCGTAGATTACACCGGAATGTGATCCCGGATGATCGGCGCGAGGACGCCAGATGACACTGAGCCCTCGTGTCACACGCAGGAACGAAAACAATCAAATGGAACAAGAAGAAGAAGAAGAAGAAGAGAGGCGTATGTAGGATTTTTTCTCACATAAAATTATTATTTTACTCATATCAAGTGTGTGTTAATTATGCGTGTAAATATAGAGTGACCCAGTCGTTTAAAGTTTCAGAATAGGTCTTGATGAATAATTCTTGATTGGTATTCAATGTTTGCTTCTCATACTTAAGTTGGTTTGTATGAATAAAATGCAGAGAATATTTCGGTGAAAAAGCTCAAATAAAAAACCCAACTTTAGTGCTTTGATGAATGCTAATAACTGGTGAGGCATAGATGTGTTTTTTTGCGAGAAAATCGAAACGAGCGGAAAGGCTGCGACGAAATTGAGTATCATTTTGAAGGCGATCCGGTACATTATTTCGAAATATGGGTTATCCAGGCAAAAGAAAATAGGAATATTAGAGTCGGAATGGGAGTTCGAAACGAAAAGCTCCTCTTCCTCTTTGCTATCACGGCGACGGGATGAGATCGCGGTTGCCACGGCAACGGGTTTCAGATGTTGCTTATCTAACGCGTTACCGCAAGAAACATTCGTTTCCGACATGTCACATATATATAAGTACCACGAGGCACACACGTATCGTAGATAAGATTTTCGTCGGTGTGCCGGGATGAAGAAAAGAGGAGAATGGCTGGCACGGCTGTCGGCTCGTCTGGGGAATTTTCTATATATTCTAAAGCTCGAGTGTCGGGTATTTCGCCCGTGTCATGAATATACTCGACGCGTACATTTGTACGTCTTTTAAATGAAACTTATGAGGTAGTCGAGCATAACTTAGCAGCTTCAGAAATTCTAAATAGAATCATACGGGCGCGAAATAATAAGGGTATTTTGCCCTCTTGTTTGCAACTTGCGAGATCATTTTTATTAGGTATTTTATTTATTCCCACATCACCTCAACTAGTTAATTTTAATTCGATTTCTAAAATAATCGATTATTTATTCGCACCCTTAGAGCAATTTATCAAATTTGTACGCCCATTTTGCATTCGAATTTCCATACAAGATAAAAGATATGACCCGAATATCATCCCGGGCTTCTTATAAGTACTCGAAAAAAAAGTATCAATTTCGGCGGTTCATTTCTCATAAATTTCACCCTCCAGTAACGTACGTCATTTATAATGCGAAAACTTTGAACAATGATAGACAGAACTATTTATCTGAATAGAATACCTTATTATTCTCTACATGATAAACTTCTTCTGCTCTTCTCGCGCAAAAAGTTTGCTCGCAAAATGCGTATCAACTTCCCTGATAAATTATCGTCTCCAGCATGTGGAGAGGATGATAGATACGCGAATGGGCGAGGAAAAATGGAAAATATAACAATCGTTTCCAATCGGGTCAGGAACAGAGAGCGGCAGTAAACAGGCTTTGTTCCTGGATGCTTCGCGAAAGGAAATAAATTGGCTTGTTTTATTTTTATTGCTTCCAAAATTTCTTTCATTAGATATTTACTATTATTAGATATTCTATATTTGATGAATAATAGGTAGTATTAATACCTACATAGGTGTTGTAATTTGTTATATACTAAGTAAAATAAAATGTGATTTCAGTATTTCGCATTACAATTGAATTACAGAAATAAAATTCCCTATCGAGAAAGAGCAGGACCGACTATTGCACGTGTGTAAATTTGAAGAGAAGGATAACAAGAGCTGGAAGACATTTCACATTCACTCCAAGCATCCAGCTTCTGATATTTACTATTCAATATTCGAAACCTAATTTTTTCTCTCTTGCCAAGTCCCGGCTTTGGAATATAAAACCCAGCGTGTATATATGAGATATATGGGCGTCGTAAGTTTGGCATCAGTCAAGAGTTGTGCTGTCGAATCTTGATACAATCGTCCAAGCAAACATTCGATGGCAACACGTTCGAGTCGATGCGAAACGTTGTTTTGTCAAACTGCACGACACACATGCTACTGACGTTTCTTCGTTTTATATTCTCTGTATCTACATATCCCATTTGTATTATAACCAATCCTGGGAGCAGAACGGCTCCATCTCTTTTTAGTTATAGATTTTACAAGTTTTCCTTTTCCTTTTTGCGCTGGATAAAATTTTCTCGAATATACATATATGTTAGATATTTTTCTTTCCCTAATGTAGGTAGGGTGTACACGGATGCACCTATACCTCCGTTTCAATCTAAAAATGCATTACAATGGCTCAATAAATATCGCAACTGACGAATAATTATGAGAAGTCGTAAATTAATTTCGTCCATTAACGATCGGACACAAAACTGAATCTTCACTATTGTCTTTATTAATAGTATATACTTCAATGTTTTCTAACGATAAATCGCCGATTTTATTGCATCGTAAATTATAACACTTAACGATTATTATTTTCTAACAATAACACCATATATAGGGGATTTGGGACGAATAATGACCAGTTTCATTTCGAATACCGCGGACGATTTTCAACATAATAGCCGTATTAATTTCGAAAAAACCTTCTGTTCCTCAATCGTCTTCTTCGGCTTGTTGCCGCTTTAGTCGTCGACATCTTCAAAGTTAATCGGCTAAATTACAGGATTTCATTACGTCGACCGCACATTCTCCGGAGACCGCCGTACACGAAAGCTTAGAAAAAAAAATAACCGACAAACCGGACCGATAAAAATATCTTCTTTCTGCTTTACTTCCGTTTTTAACAGCGACTATTCGTCGAAGATACGCCGTAATTAGCCGTTTTATGGGCTCATCGGCAATTATCGCTCTTTGTTGACGAGCCATCAAAGTGCTCAGGTAAATAACCGGAAATGCACTCGCGTAGGGTAAGAAATAAATCAAAATATACGGATACAAATACCGGGCGAAATGGTATGATTATGCGGTTGAGCCTCCCCTGTATATAATGCGAAATCACTCGGGTTTTTATTTGCCGTACAATTCGCGCTAACAAAAGAACTGACAGTGTAACGAATTGCATTAGAAGTTTAGCGTGAGGCATCGCCTTCACCACCTGATGTCAATCCTACTTCTGTCGTTTACTAACTATTGTTAAGTTGATACTAATGGATTGTGTATTTTGATGATATTTAGCGAATGGAAGGGTCGTTTCGATTAAGCATTAAACGACTTTAGGGACACCCTGTATAGGTGTAGCATAATCTCGTGTGCACTTCCAATTCCCAATAAAACAAATTCGTTACATCAGGAATTCCGTGTAAGAATCCGGGTCGGGATAATTCGCTCTTTCCCTAAAATGAAAGAGATAGTGGTAAAGCTCCAGCCGGCGAATCAAGTCTCTAAAGCCCGTTAGTTCATTTAGTCAGTCACGTCTTGTTACTTACAGTCGCTTCACCATCAGATCACATATCGCGTAGCTTCCAATGATTCCGATGTCGTTACCGACTGATATCTTTCTTCTTCTCTTCCATTCGGAGATTTATTTGACATGGGGAAAATTAATTTTGGTTCGGCGCTCGAAGGATTTTTGCTATTTTCGTTTTCGTGAGTAAGGTGTATTTTTTTTATCGAATAAGACGTTCGAAACGAAACAGGTCACATTTAATTTGAAAATTTCCGATTTTCGGTTTATTCCTCAATACCTACCTCAATTTATTTATCGAAAAATAGGTTTACTCGCGATTATATAGCATATAGGAGAACATATCGCGATGTTACAAATTAGCAATTATTTTCAATTTAATAGCACATTAAATTTCATCTTCTTACGGTTTGAATAAAAGTAAGAAAAAAACAGATTACAATATCAACCAGTACCTTATTAAGGCCAAAGCAATAACAACGTTATATCAAAGAGAAAAAAAGGACAATAAAAAATGCACGCAAAAGTTTCGTCTACAAAATAGAAAACAGTTCATTTGCCTAACAACATACACGAGCAGCTCGACGACATGCAAGTATGTTGTAACGAAATTTAAATCCACCATTAGCAGAAAAAGCAAGTAGCTGTACGGAAAATGAGAAGAGGAAGGAGAAAAACAGAATCGAAATGACGACGCCAATAATAAAACCTTTGTCGAAGCGCATTGTTATTTTCCATTCGGGGACTACTCTTTATGTCGCTCGCGAGATTTCCATCATTTTTACGTATAGGTAAATACAAGAAGCTCGGCGGGGTGGATTTGTTTTTAGCAGAATTGAATTTTAAGAAATGTACCAGTGAAAATGTATTCATTTTTTGACCAATAAACACAGAAATAAATCAAAGTCATGATTTAAATAAACACTCAATGGCAACTCAATGCAATTAAAACAACACTAAAGTACTTATTTTTTTTAATATTTGCATAGGTACAGTTACAACAATCCTGGAAGTAAGCATAATAAAACTTTTTTATGCTTATGCCAGTTAGTGTAGAATTGCGATAAATTAATTGCGACGATGCACCTACCTTATAAATTTATATAACGTGTAAATGAAATAAAAATCTTTTTTTTTTTTAAATGCATCCATCAAAAACTTTAACGAGCTAAACGAACTAACGAACAATCTGGAAACCTCTAATGCCCTTCCACAAAAACGAATCCAAATCATTTGGCTTGCGGATATTATTAAGTGGTAATACTATTTCCTTTCGATTTCCGTCTGGTGTGCAACTTATTTCCAGCCGTAGATTTTTCACTACAAATCCTAAATTTTCCGTAATAACGTCAAGATGAGTATCCACTGAGAAAGCGTTATGCAAATATCTGAACTGGGATGATGCCACGCCGCCGAGGGGCTTTTCCAGCATACAAAATTCAATTTTATGAAATCATTTGTGGTGAGATATTAAATATTCAGGGGTAAGGAATTTGAGGAATTCGCCCGAGTAGGTAATTAGTTATACGTACAATTTTTTGCGTTATCTGAGGAAAATAATTAGCTAAATTTTTGTTATTTTATTGTTCTACTGCGTAACTCGCTACGTATAGTAAAATAAATTTTAAAATGTGAATAATTCCAGTAATAAATCTTTCAAACATCGAATGGGCGGATAGAGGAATTCGATAACTCCGAACTATCGCAATTCGAATTTAATAACTCCTCTAATGCCGATCTCGGCAAAACCGCATAAAACTTGTAATAATATTTTTCGATACGTATAGCCTCGTAAATTGCGAATGAAACCAATATCGTTGTTGATAATCTGGCGGGACCGCTGGTTCGGGATCTCGAAAATATCCGCGGAATTTTCTCTTCGACATTTCCACCCGTATACGTAATATACATACGCGAGTTTAACAAGCGAAAACATTTTCTGGTAAACGTGTACGTGCATGTGTATTGATTTGAGATACTTTGGAATATGTGATTGGGCGACTATGCTGCCGTATATACGAAAATGTATGTCTCAAAACCTATTGTACGAGCATCCACAAGGCTTCCAACCATTGGCGTACTTAATAATAATTTCATAGTATAAAAATGTCTGTAAATTCGTACATTCAAAGATATGTAATAAAAATGATTCTTCTTGTTTAATATATTCTAATTATATTTTTCATATCATAAAAAATAGTCTACATATATCGAAGTAAGTTACTATAATTTAAAATAAATAAAAAACACTGATTTATTTCTCAACGCACCCTCGTAAAATTCAAGAATGGGCTGCCGCTGATTTCTAAGAGTCGCTCTTCAACTTTATATTAGCTAACGACGGTATAAGAAAGCCGGAAATAAAAATAGAACGTGAATAAGTTCGAAGGGAACATAGAATGCGAAAGCACATATTCAATCGTGGAAAATTTAATCTTGACAAAATTTATTTCTTGTTATCGTTTGTCGATCGTTTTTTACGAAAAAAACGTCTGGACAAAAATGCAAACCCCCATCCCTTCCCGGTCGTTCGATCGGGTTCGCATCTGATACCGATTTTCCATACATCCAAGAGATAATTGATTATACTTATAATACACTCAAATTAGTAGGTACCTACTTGCGTACATGCATGCATATCATCTATCTAAGTGGTTGTTTTCTTTTAAGAACCCTTTCTTCGAACGCATAGAAAAGGTTCCCGAGCTCTGAGGATATAAAAAGACAAAACTCTGGTCAAAAAAAAAAACGTTACCTGTACAAAGAACGCCGGTAGACAAACCAAAAAACCCGACCCATATGGTAAGTTACACAAAGAGAACTCATTACCTTAGGGACAAAAAAAAATAAAGAAAGGACGATCCATAGAGGAGGGTATAAAACACAAGACTAGTTAATAAAAAATAGGGGATAATATGTATAATATCTATATGCAGATGGCCCACAAATCAAGCATTGTCTGTCTAGCAAAGGAAAAGGGTTAACGGGGAAGCCATACCTGCCCACTGGTGCATAATAAAACCCCATTATGGATTTGCTGAGAATATGCATATTTTTTGACATGTGCGACTTTCAAAAACGCGTTTTATAGATGGTTATCGGCGATTTTATGCGAATTAATGGAGCTTGTGATGTTATTTAAAACATTCCATTTATATTGTTATCCATTCTATATGGCTCTTAAATCAAAAAGCACCCTTCGAGGACGTCTATTCAAGTCGATTCCCAATAAATCACTTGTTTCTTTTGTGGCGTGCGAATTTTAACATGTTCGTAGCATGTCGAGTTTTTTTATTACGCACATTTTATTAACAATACCTAATATTTACCTATTTATTGTGTGCGAATCTTAATTTTTTTTATTCATTTATCTCAATAAAACGGTTTCTATGCCGTATATAATTTGCACGAATATACCCTTATGGGTTTATCCAATATGTAAATTTTACATTGAACTTACTCAAATTAGTATTTACTGCATACTTATATTTTTAATTAATTTTAGAAAAGTTAGTAATGAAAGCGTCGATTGTTTGAGAGAAAAGTGATAATCCACTTTTAATATTAGGTGATATACTACACATACATAGACTTTCTTATCTAATCTTCGATGCAGCGGGTAAAAATTGTAATAAATTTTATTCAAGTAGTAATAATTCAAAGGGGATGAAATACGTCTGGCGAGGAGATGCGATGACAGAAGAGCGGGATATATCATTTATCGGGATTCTTTAGAAAAGTGATATTATATAAGTTCTCGTGTGTAGCAGAGCAGCCGAACGAGGCCATCTTCGTTTTCCACGTGTCATTTCCCGACTTTTCCGAGGAAGCATGTTCCATTGATTGAACGCGAGCGTCTTATACGCCGACCGAAAATTGAAAACGCGAAATAGAATGTTGCGCTCTCCTAACTCGCACAAAAGGACTAGGAGATGAATCTGAGTTTTCAGCTTGCTCAGCTGAATCAATCTCTATACATTATAGGTGTGACCAAAAATGTCATTTCTTTAAAAATATAATTAATTTCATACTTTATTTTCTCTCTACTTTTACACCCAAATTCAAGTCAAAGTTATCTAATAAATTTAAATTATTTATTAAGTAATAAACAAGAGGTATAAATAAATAATGTGATTTTCTTTTTCAGGATACCTAAGGATCTATTACATACGTTTCTTCACAAATCAGGTGAGTCGTAAATATTTTTCTCTTGAAATTGAAATTACACCTATAATGCATTTCGTTTGGCTTCCGATGCTCTAAGGAAACTGGGTTACTGTGTCAACATACCTATGGGAAATAACACTTTTACTACCTTCATGAAAGTGAACTCGACAAAAAATAAACCAGCTATTGTAGGAAGGGTTAAATCTTTAAATAAAGGGTTACATCCTCACTACCGCACTACAGGTATAAAACAGATGTTCAACATTAACTCCTAACCGTGTACGTTCATGTAGATATGTGCTGGGTGTATTCTTAATTAATTTTCTCGGACAATTACCTGGCGTCTATACGCAAAAGGAAACTTCGTTATGAACAGTTTGTTGCACAATGAGTCCATTGTGCCGGGAAGGTAGAAAAACGGACAAGCGGACCGAAATGTTTTTCCTCTTCCATTTCAGCCGCTAACCATATTACATATTCCTGTTTGTTGAAGGATTACATTGTTTGTAGAAGTGTCTACGGCTAGTACACGGATGTCCGGCTCAAAGCTCTGCGCTTCCCTTATGTTAACAACTTCGCCAAACAGGGCCGCATTCAAGGGGTTGAATTCAAGTTAATATCGATAACAATTCTTTTTATAATAAGAATTTGTATGCATATAAACCAAACAATATATCTAAATTGAGCGACAATGTATGAGTAGATTGATTGATTGAAAGAATAATTTATGATTTTATGGAGTAGGAAGGCTAATAATTTTTATTATATACGAGTACGGTGCTGTCAGGCCCGAAACACGCATCGGGAACGATGTTAACGTTTAAAGATAAAAGGGCCGATAAATAGAATTTTAGTGGTTTCATAACAGGTATTATACACGCACAAATTAAGACTATACGCAGGTAGGATGCTAATTTATAATTTTCGTGGTGTCAGGCATAATCGAAAACACGCCACAAAGTTGTGATAAAAAAGAATAAATAAAAAAAGAAGAAAAGCTATACTTGCAGAGGAATTTGTGGTTAATAGGATAGGGGTAATTTTTAGGTTGTAATTACGACATACGGGTTAGCGTATGTTAATAAGGCAATAAGCGCTCGTATACAGTGGCTCCGACATTAAAAGTTTAGTATTTTTTGCGGTAAGAAAAAACGTAATGTTCGATAATGCTGCTGTGTTACACATTTTACGAACCCATAATTGTACGAAATCACTGGCTATAAATTAAAATTGAAGAATTCAAAAAAGAATATTTTGAAATACCATATGCAGGTTAAGTTTCAGAAGCGATGATTATCAATGTAATCAGTTTTTTCCAGAAATTATTTAACAAAAAACGATTATGAATTTTTAAAAATTGCATACATAATAAATCTCAAAAAAAGGTTGAATGATATATGAAGAAATTTTTGAATCTAAAAAAATAACTGAATGCATATTGTCGCTTCGTTGTTTCATACTAAACAACGCAAACATCTACCTACAACTGATTGCAATTTATAAATACAAACAAAATAAAAAAAAAATATTTACCCCAAATAAGCTCGAACACAAAAAGTGCAGGACACAAATTCAAGCGGTGCAAAAAAACTGAACAGACAACCGACCAAAAAAAATTTGATCGAGAATGATCCCAACCCATTTACCACCCCAACCCTTTTCGGAACTGTGTCAATGCATTCGAAATAACCGGGAGGAAATAATGGCCGCCCATACGTACCGCCTAAACAATTGTTTTATGCCCTTCCACGACCTAGGACAACGCATACAGGGCCGGCCCGGAGTCCTTTGTTCACCGGATCAGCGCCCAATGAATATAGGGGATAGGGTGTTCACCGGACGTCTATGGGCCTGTTGGCATAGCAACCGCGCCCCTTTTTTCACAAACCATATATCCATGCATGCAGTCGGGATGCGTGCATGTACGAGGGCACTTCGATAAGAACCCTTTAATTTATTCCGAAACGCCACCAACGATCCGAGAAAGTAAGAGTAGGTTAACGAAGATGACGTGACGGTAAACAGCGTGAGTTGCAACACCTGCTTGGTCCAGTCAGGACGTGGATGTCAGGAGGCGGATGCAGATGCACCGAACAGAGCATAATTTATGCACGACGACGACGGCAAGAACGTCATTCAATCAGTTTGATTGCGGGTTTAAACTATCGCTGTCAATGAAGCGTGTGTCTTACTCTTTTTTTTATTTTTTTTTTTCGAGATTTTTATAAAAAAAACAAAATTTTTATTGACCAATAAAAATTGGTGAAGTACAGTGAGTTGGATGCTATATTTTTTATATAAGTAATTCACAAATTACATAGTAAAAAAAATAAGGAAGTTATTACCAAACCTCTTATTATGCAATTTGGAAATATAGGATTCCATTTTATTGGAGGGAGCAGAAAACCATTATAAATCAATTTTACCTCGTCCTGGATTTTTTTACCCCAAAATTCAATTCAATAGACCAATCCCGATAAAACAACGAATCCAACCCAATCATTAGTTAATAATAGTCGAAAAAAAATATACCTTTATCCTATTATTTAATTAACTCGCATTACTTATTTCAAGCACGATGATAAATAAAAAATTATGGTCACGCAATATTTACGGCTAATTTTTCTCAATTGTGATTGATTTTTTTTATAATTATCATATAAATATCTAAAACGGAAGATCACGTATTACGGGGCGATAGTTAAAGGTTAATTTTTTATGCCGTAGGTGGATTATGATGGAATAAACATCTGTTTTTTTCCTAGAATGATTTTATGAATTAATTATGGACAATCGAAGCCGATGGATTTTTTCCAGGAAAAATGCCGGCGTTTTAAAATTCAAGAACGATATCACGAATCGTACGTTTCGTCGCTAGTTCGTTAAACTTACAGAAGTTTATTTCCTAGCTTACGTAGGTACATATAAAGTAGGTGTAATAACTAAATTAAATAAAACATGGTGTGTGAAGTGAAGTGCACATTTGTGCTTATTAGCCGGTACAGTTTTTTAAAAGTTCCTACGCCACTTTAAAAAATGGTAAATTCTGTGGTGAAATCTTTATAGGGTATATAAACATTTCGATAGATGATAGGAGCATTTCACCGATGGTAGCCGAATCGATTTAATAAATTCAACTATTTTACGGCAATCTAATCTATTTTATGTGGGAAAACGTCGAATTTATTACGGTTTATCATCGTTTTCGACTCGTATATCGGTTCGCACACACACAACGCATACACACACGCCCGGAGCCGAACCGGCTTATAAAACCCGAAATGCATATCTGTACAACACGGCGTCATATTTTTCAGATAGATCCTTAAGCACAGGAATGGACTGGCCCTTTATGTTATAATTAAATTTTAATTTTCACTTCAAATATCAAGTTTCAGTAATTTCAATTTTATTAAATCCCTACTTTCAAGTTTAAGAAATAGAAAAAGTTGAACTATTTTGAAATATTCCTATTAGGTACATCAATAACACTTACCTACAAAATTTCCAAAATTTTCCAATAGACTTACTGTGGCTATTTGTTTTTAATTGGTTGTATATTAGCATCAAATATAGTAAAACAATGTATTATAACAAAATTACAAAAAAAAAATTTCTAGTACACTACTGTGTCCAACAAGGCATCATATTTTCAAATAGATCGGTGGATCCAAGGTGGCTTTTATCGCTTGCTACCAGGTTCCCGAATTATAAAATGATTTATACGGTGAATAGACGGTACAGAATATATGGGTATATTCCGATCTTATATGCGAACATATAAAATGGTGATTTATCTGGAAGGTTTTTTCCCATTTCGGGATTGGCATGCAAAATATATTTTTTGGTGGCGAAAGTTCCCTCGAAAATTAGAAATCTAAAATATATGGAAGGGAAATATAGTCACATATGCGTTGTTTTGGTGGGACACATTAAACCATATCATCCACCAAAAATGATCCAGTTTAAATTTTGGTGGATGCATCCATGCAACCGCTTATACCTACCCCATAGTAGAAAATCTAATAAAATTTATTTCGAAAGTAAAACCCGTCCCAACAAATTCCAGAAGTAATTCGGTTTTATGGCCCACTGTAGATAAATAAAAGCCGCCTAAATGCGATCGTAACTCCAGTTTAACATCCTTTTAATTACCAATTTCCTTGCCCCCGGTTAGTGTTAAGACAAGTGTAACTGCGGCATTTTTTTTCACTTATTACTTCCCTCGAGCGGAAACCTTCCGAAATTAATTTAATTAGGAGAGCTGCGTTCGTGAGCCGCGCATAATTATTGTACGACATAAAATTAGCTTTAATTTAATATTTCGATTATGCCAAGTCCGTATAATCAGTGTCCTCGGGGTTAGGGTGGTCAATGAATTTCGGTGCAGCTGCGGTCACTGCCGCACATTGTGTTAATTGATACGTCGACGCAATACCAGCACGAGAACTATTAAATAAAGAAAAATTTAATATGTATATGGATAATAAATTGCGATGATATATTATTATACCAATATTCGAATGTATTACTTCACACCGGCTGTGCACGAGTCAATAGTAGCCGTTGTATGTATAATAAGTGGAGTTGTGGCAGAGTACACTTTATCCACGATTAGCAAATAAGTTTGCACTCGCACACAAATTACTTATTGCCCAATTTTCGAGGATAATTAACCCAACATTCCATCAAAATGCGATGTCGTTGTTTCACGAGCAAACAACAGCTGAACGTAAATATACAAGGCGCTCGTCGAATGTTGGGTTTATTAAGCAATCAACAGTTGCAACTACACTCCAGTGCGAAACATTGGTAATTATTTAGCTTATTTAGTATTTTACTAATGAACGAATTTTCTGTTATTTTTAATCATTCATACATTTTTTTATTATATACCGACATGTTTTGCATATGTTTCCAGTAAATAAAGGTAAATATAAAATAGTGCGTACTTGCCTTATGCAGTACCTTCTACAAAAGTTTTTTGTTACTCGTTTTTCGCATTTAATTAAAATTTATTAACTCCTAGAGGCGATTAATTGACCATCAATAGCATTTAAATTCCGATATAATCTGAAGTGTTTTCACTGGCGGTAAATAATTATAATAATAATTGTAAAGATATCTTCTAATAGTGAATTAAAAGCTGATTTCTCTTTTTTTATCTGAAAACCGTGAGAATTATTTTTTCGGTTCAAAGCGACTTCTTAAGCTGTTTCAGTCGTTTGGTTTTCGAATTAATCTGATAATGATGGGAATTTATGCAAATATGCAGCCAATAAAAAGATGTTAGCTAATTTACGTGTAGATTAGGTATGTACATATGTATCATTTTTGATCGAAATTTGTATACTTCATAAATTAAAAACATTCTGTCAAATTAATTAAAAAATTTGAAATTTATTACAAGTATAATTAAAAATTAGTTGCAATATTTATAGATATACTTAAAGTAATTTTACGGTTGATAATATAATTGCGTATAAAAAAAGAAACCTGGAAACTTGTACGTGAGGATATAATTTTTTGAGAAATTATTACCCGGGAGATTTACGGTATTGTTTAGATTTTTATAACGACAATTACTCATACACCTGCAACACTATAAGGAAATACTACTTACAATGAAAATAAACCAGAAAAAATGTATTTTATGATTAATGAAATGTGCCTACATGCGTTTATAGACGTTTTCACTTAGGTACTAATTAATAATTTATTAACTAATAAACAAAATTTTATGCAGTAAGCTATTTATCGGTGTTTATATAGCTAGGAACTAACCGGCTTTTAAAAGAATATATGTTCATTAGACAATTTTCTGTGGGTTTATAAATATTTAAATAAATTTAACATTGTATCAGTACGACTATCTTTTAAAAGAAATTTTAACTTAATCCTCCAATCGAGCGACCGGCCCTGCGGGCTTTAAGTACAGAGGAAATTGTTTCGTTTTATGGTTAACACCATGAAATGTCAATGCACCACTCAAAACATGTCCATCCCATAAAATCGTCGACTAAATAATTGTTATTCTTTGTAGGCATGCCTCATTCTTCCTGTACAAGTACGTTCTAACGGTGAAATTTTAGTTCTTGAATTACAATCGACGTACAAACGGATTGTCTATCGAATATCGATGATACGAAAGTTATACTTGTTTGATTTTTTTCTAATACACTACCAAATACATTTATAACGTAAAAAAATAACTGTACCTATAAGCTCTAATGTTATAGATAATATTGATTGATTATATAAGGATAAGAAATATAATTCAGTTGAAAAACCATTATGATAAGGATTTAGGGTTAATAAAAAATAGAAAGCAATCATATGGTTACATGTATGTTTAAATATATTTCAATTGCACTTAGTGAAGGTTGCGTAATAGCCCCCAAAAAAAACCTATTTTGATAAATTAGACCGTTAAAAATGATAAAATTCAATATTGAAGCAACCCCAAATTACAATAATCCATCATTTTAAATGCAACTCCTTCCCTATTCTCGGTCAAAGCCAAATTTCAACAGTGAGAACATGTGATGACCACCTATGGATATGACACCATTTACCACCTGACTTAACTCTTTACAGCCCGGCGTTTCGAGGACGACGATAAAAAACTAATTATTTCGTCCCTATCGTTGAACAAAAGGGTTAAGACAGAAAATCATTTATTTAATTTCTTTTATTGCTTTTGATCTTTCGGATATGAGTTTTTTTTTAATTTTGTAACAAATGGATTTATGACATATGTACGATTCGTTGTGGTATTAACGTTTTGAACCCAAAGGATTCCAACAGCTGGAGTAGGTATTTTACATTTTGGTAGTTTCGAAAATTGAAATTAATTAAAGGATTAATTCTATTCGACGGGTTAGAAAAAGCTACATTTAAATATAAAATAAAATATTTAGCGGTAGCCGGTACGTCGCTTTTTAATTTAGATAAGATTAGTAAATTACGAATTCGTTCTGATTAGACATGTATTCGACATGGTACTTTGAATAGACAGTAATTAAAATATTAGTAGGTAATTTTATTCGAGTGTATTTATCATTTTGATTTAAAGATAACAAGTTTAATTGAACTAAAAATAGATATGATAAGAGTTCTTAATATTATTTTAAATTATTTTGTTATTTAAGATAATATTCAAAAGTTTGAATTTTAACTTGTTTGTTAAGAAGAAAACTTAATAGTATTTTAAGGACATCTTCCTATACACTTTTTGAATTGTTAAAGGTTTTCATTGAATATAACACACGCCTGTCTATATTTGTATAAGATAATATATTTCTAATAAAATTTTTGTTGTTTCAGATAGACCACCCTGTACAGCGAAGGGACGCTTTAGGGATGCGGTAGTTTCGAGCGTCTAGTGCGCGAGGGCGCCACCGACCGGCGGTGTCGACGTCAGCAAACTCCCGAACCCGAACATCCCCGTCCTGTAACGCATCCCGGCCGCCGCGGCGCCCTTAGTTTGGGCTATCGGCCGCTAGGTGGCGACGCCGGCGTTCTACCACCTTGCACACGCGGAAAACCACCCCACTTTTTCCCGTACCCTCCCCTCTGCGAAGGGAACGCAAGGCGTGGTCCTAAAATAATTGTAATTTTTTCCTCGCAGAAGGATCTCCTGCAACGAGGCGGAGTTTTAAAAATATGGTGGCGGTCGGGTTTTAGGGGGGCGGGGTTCCGGGCGGAAGTCGTCGTCGCCGCGCTGACGCCGTACGTCGTTCCGTAGTTTCTCTCCGACTACCGCGAAATTAACACCAACTTTGAGGCTATACGCACTTCGAGCGGAATATTAGCTGGCAGGAAAAACGCATTTTATTGGACAAGTGCAATGGTGTGCAGGTGTCGGGCGAGTCGAGAGGAACAGGTAAACGCATGCGGTTGCCGCTTTAGCGGTCGCTATACATATATATATTTTTTTCCATGTCGGATGGTTCTTTTTTATGATGTACAACTATTTGTCGTAATGCGTACGCGTTTGGTATCGCCTCCGGCGGTTGTTGATACAACCATGGGTGTGCCATTTGCCATTGGTGATTGGTGATTGTGATTGCGAACGCATAGGTAGCTATAGGGTTACTCGTGCATATTTTGCTGGGTGTGTTTTTACACAATCTTTCAATATCTTTGCGGATAATAGATTTATTAGATAATATTTATTACGTTTGTGATATTTGATAGAGATAACATACCATATAGACATCATCCGCAAAGCATATACATATTAAAATACACAACAGAAAATTAAAAACTAAACAAGATCTTAATCTTCAACTACATACGAAAATTATTCACTATTAAAGTATCTAATACCAATATAAATTATTATCTAAATCTTCAATTTTTTTCATTAAAGACAACTTAACCTAATAAATCCTTACTACAAATTGAAGCTTATTTTGTGAAAGTTTTGAATCTTCATTCAAGTGTTATTTAAAAAATATCTCATAACTCATAATCTTCCTAAGGCCGGTCCAAATGATTTTACTAGACAAATTTTACTACTTTATACAAATTCCAACCGCCTCATTCCGTAGGTTATAATTTAAGTAAGTTACTGTATATAGAGTTATTGTTTGCCGTATTTATCTACCCACATTAATGCCATATTCTTACATTTTATTGTAGCTTCTTAAAACGCTTATTCGTTTATTTCAGCAGTAATTTCTTCATTTCGGTTACAATAATTGCAAAACGCAGCTGTTTGAATAAATTAGCGTTAAATTATTTCTATACAATTTTTATTACATTCCACCGGTATATACCGGTTGTCAATTTTATTTGAAACCCTCAGAAGTTGCATATTTTGAATTGAATAACACCTTCTTTAATCAGCTAATGTAAATATGTTCATTGTTAAATATAATTCTTCTTTAAACTAGCTATACACTGAGCCTAATTAATGTCTTGTAACCCACACATTATGATGTAAAATTACAACTTCAACTTCAATTATTATAAGTAGTACTAGCAACTACTTCAAAACTTAAGTGCATTATTTCCTTTACAGCATAATTGATAAACTGTAAACACTCTTGTATCTGCGTGTATAGTTAAACTAAACCATGGAGATTTAATTTTTAAGAGACACAAGTCGTTAGCGATTTTCATTAAAAGGATGCTATTACAAACAACGTTTTGTAACATAAAATTTGTCTTTTAAAATTACCCGTAAATCTTTAATCGATTTAGTTTTCCTTCAGCTATCTATAACTAGTGCTCAATCATTCTGTACCTAATGGTTATCTGTCATATCCAGTTCCATTAATCATTTGAATGTCTGTACCATTACCAAATAAAAAACTATGCATGTATAGAGAAGTATACAAGAAAAGTTATCGGCTATAATTAGGGAAGAGTTGATAGTTATCTATATCGAAATTTGTTCAGAAATTAGAAATACGTATAGAGCGGGCAGAGATGTCTATTTTTAACTTGGTTGGCCTCTCGATTTGGTGCGCTTTATAGAAGCGTTTATTTATTATTAAATTTTTACAACAAAATGTTCAGTTTTTGTACTGTCATGCATGAGTTAAACCTCCTTGTAAGAGTCATGCTGGTAACATAGCGAGTGGAATAAATAGGATGTACGTAAAAAAATTAAAATTAAACGATATATTTATTTAAACTGACAATTGGCGTACCATTAAAACGTATGATAGCGCAAACATCATGGAAATTTTCGTGTTATTACGAACGATTAATCGAGTTGAGCAACCCGTAATAAACAAATTACTCTTCAACTACTCCATAATCAAAAATTCGTAATAACAGTATCTGATGGTATTTTTTTCGGTAGGTTCGATTGCGGTTTCTTTTTCATCTAACGTTGAATTTTTTTCTTTCCAGTCGAATGCAATTGCTGGAGGACGCAAGACGCCGTTTTTTCGCCCCCACCATCTTTCCGTAACGTGAACCGTAACACGCAAGCTCTGGTTGCATGGAAAGTGGAGGGAACGAAGATTTCTCGTGTCAAACCCGCTATTTCTACACCCAGTGCATTTCCAGTGTACATATGGTGTGATGACCAGCGAATTCCTGCTGGGAGCGCACAACCAAACTGAAACTGGACTCTTACCAATCAATTAACCAGCCAATTTTAATTGAACATTCGTTGCAAAATCGAGGAGATAAGTCGAAATTGACGAAAAAAATTGTGGTACAATTATTTCGATATAAATACTTATGTGTAGTGAAGTGAACTTGACTTGTGATACGATAGACTATCTGCTGTTTTTGAAATATTGCTGACATTAGGCTGGTCCTGTTTATTTTGGTAAGTATTTTTAATTAGTTGGAAGCGAATTTAGATAATCAGTTTATTTTGTTTTCGTGTGGAATGATATGCAAAGTTTTGTCGTAAAGTTATTTTCCACGAAAAGTGACCTATCCAATAAAAATTGACGTTGATTACTGATTTCGTTTGCGTGTTTGTACCAAAAATATAATACTATTCTTGATACAAGTACGCTAACAAATTATTTATTAACCAGATAGGTGGGCAATTAATGGAAATACCAAAGTATTGGATTTAAAAAATATGCTACAAATTATTAAATTTTTGAGATTCTTCAGCAATTTACACTGTCAGCGTATCCTGTAAATTATCAAATATAATTTAAATTTAAGTCGTTTTATGTGTTCTGTTGAGTTAATAATTAAACCTATAAAATACAACTAACGATCCTGAAACGTTCAAGCCGTCATTAAGCGAAGAATTTTATAAGCAACAGCTGAAAATGTTGATGTAGATACCTGTTTTCAGTTGACATGAAATACCTATACCTTACTTTTATTGAATTTCAAATCTCACTGAAACTAATTTCTTAGTTTGCTTTTTTTTTAATTAAATACATAAAGTCGACTTTTTACGTTTTACCGTTTCTTGACTAGTAACATCAAACAGTTCTCATCACTGTTCTCATTCAGTAATTTCAACTTCTTTATTTATACATCTACGTGCGTGCTGTATTATTAAATAGCAACAACCCATTAATACGACTATCCGCAGCAAAAAGTCAAAGAAAATACCACGCTGTCGGTTATTATTTTACTTTAATCCCGCTAATTTTTTTTCGTAATTCATGCACCGATTTGTTGCATTCACGCAATTTCATATGCATGTGATTTTTTGCCAATTAAAAATTTACAGTCGACGTACAGTAAGTATACACATACGCTCGTCTTTTATAAATAATATATGTATTTGTTAGAAATTATAATTTATTTTAAATTTAACCTTCATTGGATAAATCGTATGTAGGTAATCAAATTTAAAAAAATTACAGAATTGAGCACTAAAAACAATTAAACACTAAATCAATAAATTTACCAAGAATCTACGATAAATAAATAACGTACGCATATATCTATAATGTAAAAAAATCCGCTGACAAATTATATTACTTATAGCTATAGAATCGCAATTATACAAGGACACTTTTTACCTTTATCTTGCATCTCTTGCATATACCACGAAGTCCGGGAACAGATGCTCATCGGAAAATAAAAAAATATCCGATACCGGCTCTGCATGAGTGGCGAGTACGCCGGCATTTAAATTAAATCTTAATTGTTTCTGGGTAGGTAATTTGAGAGACCAATCAACTTCGGAGACCCTATCTCGTTTTCAGGATCTGTCGAGAAACTATAACATAAATTTTCAGATGGGAAGAAGAATGCAGTTTGATGGGAATATTCTCGTCCTCTCGCGTTATCTCCGCCAGATATGCCAGCGTTTTGAGATAGCGCAAAAATAGCTAAACAGCTGCAAATCAGTTAAATGCCAGAGAACCTGTTAAACCTTGTAATAAATAACTAAACCCAGTTGAAGGGACTCAACAAACACTTATACCCGTACTGATTGTATGCAGTTAAAAGTACAGTAAATTTTAGTAAAGAATCCAACAGGGTAGATCGATACAGGTAATATTTCCTCTTCGAACAAATACAAATACAAATAAACATTCGTTAAATGTACAGTACAAGCGGCACGATTTAGCCATATCTACATTGATATACTTATAGTACTCATATGAGAGTACAAGTCTGTTGCGACACTTTAGCGCACGATTTTTGTTGCTGCGCTGCTGCGATTGTATTCGGGCATGTAGCAAACGGCATGAACGTTGCCTCTTCGTGCTCTTCGATCACTTCGATATCAGTTTTCTTGTGAAACAACGATGTACAAATGCACAACGAATTAGATTATTTACGGCATGCTTATATAGAATTTTATTGTTAACAGTATTTATAATAGGAGAATGGAATAATTCGCTTAATAAAACCTAACGTGGGTATTATACTTATCGTATTCGTATAAATATTTGCAAACTTACTGATATGCGCTTTAGAGCTGCAATAAATCGTGCACTTTCACTGTTTTGGGTTGTTCGCTAAATAATATCTAATAAATTCGACCTAGTTTTTTAAGGTGCAAATCATCCCCTTTAATAACACACAACCAGGGTTACTTTTGTTTAATTTTTTTTACGGCATCCATCGTTAGAAAACGGATCCCTATTTTCGCATGATGTGCAATATGCAAAACAGGGGGTTCGTAAACCGACTAAAGAGGTACAAAAAAACAACCTTTATCTAGATGTAGCGCAACGCCAATGTTCGTATAAATTGCATACGTTTTTTTTCTAACCCTTTCCACATCTGCATACTGTTTCGTGGCAGATACGGATAACTGATGGTTTATCGCTAGGACTATAAATTTTGGTGTCATCCTTTGAAGTCGGAATGTGACGAGGATAGTTGTCTTGCATAAATTAGATATTCCGAAATTTGCAGGAATAAAAGCTTCCATTTTACCTATTAAACGTTATAATTTATACTCCCTTTTATAAATGTCATTTAGAAATGTTTTATATCATCCATTATATCTACACTTGTAAAACACAGTATAAAATTTGTTATCTATTAATTAATTTTATCAAAAAACCTACCTAATTATAGAAAATTTACATTCGAACCTTGAATTTGTAGCAAGAAATATAGGTTGTTTCATTAAACTTTGCCTTACAATTTCGCAATTATAAATTTAAATTCGAAATTGATAGAAAAGTAATTAATCAATATAGTAATAGATATTTAACGAAACAAATAGCTATAGAAAAAATGCTTATTAATTGTCGTGTGTCCGGTATAACACGGTAGAGCAAAACATTCACCTAACCAAAGTAGATCTACCTATTGTCCTTCCACCGTTAAAAATCGGATATTAATATTTCTAAAGCAGTTTAATTATTTTTCTGCAAAAAATAATATATTTGTTTTCAAAAATAATTAAGTCTTAGTAAATAAAGTTCTCACTCCAAAAAAAATTCAATAAGAGGATAAAAATAACTTGTTATGTACAATATACATAGGTACATTAAGTTAATGTTAGTGAGTGTTTAATAATGAAAATGCAATTAAATTATAATTTGTCATTTTAGCGAATATACATATAAATTTTAATCAATTTAAATAGCACTGCCGTGATGCTCGACATATTATTAAAACTATAAAGTAACCACCTCTTTGGACGGTAGGTAGTAATTTAACAAGATCGTCTTTTTTCTTATTAATTTTATTAAAAAAAGTACTTTTACATCGACAATGCGGGACCGGAGAGAACGGGTTATGTTGATTTATTAGTTTTGTTAATATTTTTCAGAAGCGCTACTTCAAGGCTTTTAATGATGTTACTAATGACGAACAGTAGTTCGTACTTGTACGATATAAAAGGGAAGAAGCGAAATGCTTTCTCAAAGTTTATAATTAGAAAATGATGCATATGAAAATCAGGTATATGACATACGAAAAAAACGACATTTACTCGTTCTGTAATAAATCATCCTAAAAACCATGAACGTAGAAAATTAACTTCACAAGCTACAGAGTGAGGTAGGCAAAAATCTCGCGATTGCGTACGTTTCGATCGCTAGGAAAAAAATATTCAAAACACCTGGAGAGGTAATGCGAGTTCATGAATTGCAAATCGAACCCTTTATTCCAATCCCTAAGGCAACGATGTAAACCAAATGTAAAGTTAATACCTTTCTTGGCGTACCTTTTATGAAAGGCTTCGTACCCTTTCATCCCGATAATGAAATGCAAAAAGAAACGCTTCTCTCGTGTACGATGATTACACGATCCGCGGCCGTTTTAATGCGAGTTTAATTTTAACGAAAAAGAAGAGAAAAATTGGTAAATAATTCCAGAAGGCGTAATTATCGGTGTCAAGTGGCGTACGACAACGGATTTAAGAGAAATAACCGCATTACGCTGAATAAACTATCCGCCTTAAGCAAGCGTACTTACAACTGTTGATTACACTAATAACTTGCACAACTTTTTAACGACCAGTTTGACCAATCGTGTTTACTTGAAATAGTGAAATTAAAATTAATTAGCTTGTATCATGACATACGCCGACAATATCCTTGTCTATAGGTTATTCGATGCATTAACGAATATTTTTTATCGACATTTTTGCCGGTTTCTATTTACACAAACTATTAATTTCCAACGTTTAATTAGATATTGAATAGATAAATCACAAAATATCGCTATTGGGACGGTTTATCAATGGCACTCGTGCAACATGCATTCGCCGGAGATTTATGTTCTGTTGAAATTATTGGTAATTTCGAATCCGTTCGTTATCATCGGTAATTACACACCCTAACATGATCCATTCAACTAATCTTAACCTAGAATTATCTCACCTATATTGATGACTTCCATATTAAAATTGTGGAATAGACATATTATTGTTATAAATAGGATTGTTAGTGCTGCCGAGAGGCTTTTTGCTGCTTTTAGCCATTGTAGAACGTTAGTCCGTAAAATAAATTGTCGGTATTTTCAAGTTGTAGTAAATAGTAAAAAATAAAATTTTTTAAAAACGTATTTTCCGTGAGTGAAAAGTTAATTGGCGCAGTCAGTAGGATACTCAGAATTGATTCGAATCGATCGTGTCAATTTTCGTGTTAACGATTGACTGAGTATTGTGAAAATAAAAAATTAAAATAACTGTTGGCGAACTGTCCAGTAATTTGTGCGGTGTGGTTCCAAAATCGAATCCAATCAATCCATCGAGGATCTGCTCAATTCCTGTACATCAACCATCGGAGTTTGGAATAAAAATCGTCCAAATTCGCAAGGCAACGTTCCTGGTGACGACAAACATAGCTAATCCAGTTCTACTAAGCCTTATAATATGCTAAGAATTTGTTCCATTTTACTGTAAGTACAATTTTATGACAGAAATAAGCGATATTGAAGATATTTTGAGAATTTAAGTATTTCAACTGACTCAAACTAGGTCCTGTGAAACCGTTAATAAATAAAAATAAAATGGCTCAATTAAACCAGAATATTTGAATTGCGTTCCGGAATTTGATGGAAACCCCAATGATTTAACAAGATTTTTAGGTGTTAGCGAATCGTTGCTAACAAAATTCTATAATAGAGCTGACCCGACAGATTTTCAAAATATTTATTTATTAATTCAATAATTTCTAAAATAAAAGGAAATGCAAAAGTAGTTATAGATATTCAGAATTGTCAGATTGGGAAAGTTTAAAAGCAGCTTTAACTAATCATTTTTCCGATCAAAGAGATGAAGCATGTTTGAATAGGGATCTCGTAATGTTAAAACAATATTCAAATGAAGATCCACAAAATTTTTATGATCGTTGTTTGCAAATTTTAAAATTTACTCGTTAGTTACGTAAACATACATGAAGCTACAGAAGCGGCTAAATTATTGAAAAAGAATTATACCAAACTTTAACTTTAAAAACTTTTCTAGCTGGTTTAAGAGAACCACTCGGTACAACTATTCGTTGTATGAAACCGAATTCTCTTAGTCAGGCAATGCAATTTGTTTTACAAGAAAATAATGTACACTATCTTCAAAATCAAGATAAAAAACCAAATCAAAATTTTAAATTTAACCAAAATTTTCAAATGAGACCGAAACAAAATCCATATAATTATAATAACAATTTCTTTCCTCGTCAAAATAATTTCCAATTTCAACAAAGACCATATTTTGAACAAAACCCAAATTTTCAACAAGAACCACAATTTCAACAAAACCAAAATTTTCAACAAAAACCATATTTTGAACAAAACCCAAATTTTCAACAAAGACATTTCCAAAATTTCCCTATGAACGGTCAAACATCAAATCAAATGAATCCAAATGCTAATTTCAATCAAAATAGAAATATAAATGTTTTCAAACCTAACCCAAATGCCAGATTTCCTAAACCTACTCCTATGAGTATTTCTACAAGAAACACAATGCAACCAAATAAATCTCAAAATTACTTTCAACCTTCCGGTCCACGAAACTTTATTTCAGAAGAAATATTTAACATAGAAACTTCTCAAAATGAACCTTATGAAAATAATTGTTATTCTGAAGAAAATTATGAATTTTCGCAAGACATTGAAAATGTTCAATCAGTAACGAAACATCCTCAAAATAAATCAAAAGAAACTGTAAATTTTCGAATACAAGCCTCGGAACACTAGAACAAATTGAATTCAGACAACCGACAGAAAATCAAGTATCAAATTCAATAACGAAACATTTAAAAGATGTCCCAGAAAAAGCTTTACAAAATTTTGAAATAAATTTAGATAATGATTTCGAAGAATTAAACCTTATTGAATTGTTCAGCCTACCAGAATCAACAATTGAGGGTAATGTTAAAATTTCGAAAAATAAAAAGAATAAAAATAAAAATAAAAATTTGGCCAGTAATAAAAATAAGTTATATGAACTAAAAATTGAAAAGAGTTTTAACGAACATAAATTAACAAAGTTAAGGAAACCAAAATTAATTCGTGAAAATACTAAGAATAAAAATTCTACAATAAAATTTGATAAAAATAAAATAATTAGTAACAAAGTTAATTTAGAAAAAACTAAACAAGTAAGTTATCCCCCTTTTGGACAAAATAATAGACAAATTTCGGACAAGGAAAATAAACTAGGTAAAACTATTAAACCAGGAAAAACAATTTGGAAACGAAAACGTTATAAAATACAAAATTACAATGACCGAAATTGGAAGAAAAGAAAGAAAAAGGAATTTTGCGTATACCCCCTAATCTAATTCAAATAATTTCTAACTTAAAATAACATAATTCATTCAGTGACAAAATTAAAACCAATAGACATTATAGACAGACATATTACTAGTAATGACACATTTGATTTAATTATTGACAGATTATTAGTTAATGACTATGTTAATAACCCTATGGTTATGAATCTTTCTCTATGAAACCCTATGGATCTTTCTCTATGAAAGAGAACGAAAATTCTATATCAAAAAATAAATTCTGACCTAATTGAAAATAAAATTAGACTTTTACAAAAAATTAACAAAGATCGAGAAAATCCTGAAATATTTAAACCAGATCAAAAAGTTTACGTTAAAAATATACAAAAATCCAAAAATTCAAATAAATTTGAAAAACCCGTCCCTGTTACAAGTGTTAATGAAAATCGTAAAACTATCACAACAGATAAACACGGAAAAGTGCATATGGACAATTTAAAACGACCACTGAGACGAATGTATTCATTTGACAATTGACCATTGTTTTTCAGACTACCCAGCATCCTTGGACTACAGGAAATGATAACGTTAAAAACACTTCAAGACAATCCAGGTCTTTTACCATTGAATTTAGGTCTTGCAAAGACAACAAAATATCATCACACAATAATCTATTATTTTGATTTGGAATGCATAATTGACGAATTTGAAAAATTAAAATTAAAATCCTCCAGTGTCGTAGATATTATCAACACAAATGAAATTTATGCCGAAGATATATCTAATTATATTAAAATTTTAAAATTCTCAGAAAACAAAATAGAAACCAAATTATCAGAACTTCTCCCTAAACCAGATAGATTTAAAAGAGGCCTTATTAATGGTCTTGGATCAATATTTAAAGCAATAAGTGGAAATTTAGATGCTTCAGATGGAGAAAGATATGAGAAACTTATTCAACAACTACAAAACAACCAAAATAAACTTTCCAAATCAATAAGGAATCAGAATTCTATAGCAAACGATTTAATTGATAAATTCAACAGCACTATTAGACAAATTTACCATAACGAAATCTTGTTAAATAACAGATTAAAATCTATAGAAAAAATTGTTAACGACACAGCTAATAGTAACAATAGCATTTATATAAAAGACATAATTAATCAAATCACAAATATGTATGAATTATTACTATCGATATTACAAGATGTAGAAAATTCGATAACTTTTGCAAAATTAGAGACTATACACCCCAGTATTATAAAAACTGAAGATTTGTTCAAAATCCTTCAAAATTTAAATATAGATAAAAATCAATTACCTATTGAATTAAAAAGAGACAAAATGTTATTGTTCGAAAAGCTTATTAAAATTTCATGTTATATTCTGGATAGTAAAATTACATATATCCTACATGTACCTATAATGAACCCACTCGAATTTAGTCTATTTCACCTCTACCCTATTCCTGTAAAGAGGGAGAGTCAGTTTAAAGTAATAATTCCTGAAAACAAATTTATGATAAAAAATAAATTGTACTATGCATACATGGACAAACCATGCATTAAATTGGCTTCACATCCATACATTTGCGGAAGAGTCAACCTACGAGAAATTGATGACCAACCCCCTTGCGAAATTCAAATGTTAGAGTTCAAACCAACAACCAACTGTCAACAATTACCGCTGAAAATAACAAGGCCAATATTTACAAAACTGGATGAATCCAACCAGTGGATAATACTCTTACCTTTCAAAACAACATTAAAACTAAGCTGTCAAACCCAAGAAGAAATAATTTATATAAACGGCACATATTTAACAGAAATCCCAGAGAATTGTAAATTATCAACAAGTAGTGAAACAATTACAAACGATATGTCAACAACTATTAAGGGACAACCAATACTTTTCCCAAATAGTATAATCACTCAAAAGACAGCAACAATAAATTCAGAAAATAAAGAAACCACCCTAAGAAAAATCAACTTAGATGAATTGGATACTTTGCGACAGAGAGTATTATCAAATAACCCGGAATTGACCACAGAGATGATTTCCAAGTCCCCCAGTTTTTGGACAATTTTACTTTATTGCCTATTGGTAATTATTTTGGGATACTTCATCACTAGAAATATAAGAAGACGACTGTCCAGACGAAAAACCAATCCAGATGCCATAGATCTTCAAGAAGTTCATCTTCCTTAGCTGTCGCCCTCGGAAGCTGAATCTCCCAGGGGAGGAATTATCTCACCTATATTGATGACTTCCATATTAAAATTGTGGAATAGACATATTATTGTTATAAATAGGATTGTTAGTGCTGCCGAGAGGCTTTTTGCTGCTTTTAGCCATTGTAGAACGTTAGTCCGTAAAATAAATTGTCGGTATTTTCAAGTTGTAGTAAATAGTAAAAAATAAAATTTTTTAAAAACGTATTTTCCGTGAGTGAAAAGTTAATTCTAGATAGAAACTAATGAAACGATTAGTCTGTGTGATATAATCACGCCATTTTTTCGAATAAATAAATTTATAGCATTAGACCATTAATCGAGAATTTCATAAAACTTTTGATCGTCAATTAAGCTTTCATTTGTCAGATGTTTTATGAAAAATGCATTAAAATAATAGCTTAATATTTTTGTTCCATTCGTTGAGTAGGTATATTTTTATTAATAATTCAAAACAATTTTTATTCCTGGTGTAAAGGCACCATTACAACTGTGATTTATAAATGCCACGCTAGATTCTAATGGCAATCTGTGAAAAAGAAATAATCGCAGTTGCAACAGGAATAAATAAAACGGATAAATTGTATTAATAAAACATCCATTTACTGCATTGAATTCGCATTGATGTGCAATTCTGCATTGCTAATAAGCCGCGATATCCGCGAGATGCAGTAAAAAATCGTTTTTATTATCATCTGCTTGAAATCTCATTGATTCCATAATGAGTGTTAACGACATTTCCCTGTTAAAATTGTAGCATCAAACGTGAAACAGCTCTCGTGTGCCTTCCATTATTATTACCTAATTGGCTCAATACTATACCTAACTGTACCCATTGTGACTGATTTCTTTCTTGCGTAAAAAAGAGGTCGTAACCAAACCGCAATTTTATTTTGAAAATTAAATGAGAATAGTAAAAGTGGCTAATCTCGTTGATTCTCACAAAAGGGACCTTTCGAAGGCCTTTTTTTCGTTCTTCATTCATCCGGAAAGTACCTGCAGATATCTTCTTTGTTCGATTTGTAGTAGTGACGGTTCGATTTGTGGATAGATAATCATTATTGGCTTTTTTGCACTGTTTGTCTTTTGATATAATAGTGGAAATGTAATTTTAGATATTTTTTTAGTTGGTAGAGTTCAAAATAAACCGGTCTGTCGACGAGATTTCCTCCTTTCATCGGCTAGACACTAGACTGAATCCGAGCAGGTAGAAAAGGGTGCACAACTAAATGAGGATATGTATGTCAACGCGTCTTTTTTCGAATCTGTCTAGCGAAAGATAAAACAGACATCACTAATGGAATTATAATACTATACCTACTTACAACAAATTGAATAGAATTTAATAAGAATAATTGAGATGAGACAATCCAGCAATTATTAGCAAATTCGTGAGGCAAGCCACAAGAATTTACAGAGGTATAATTACAATTAATAATCCTACTAACATGTTATGAAGCATCAATTTTAATAAAATTTAAATTCGAATTTCGTACGAAATGAGCTTTCCACTCAAAAAATTATGCAAATCAAATGGGATTTTTATTAAAATTTCAGTAGTCGATTTTATAATTGTTATATTTAAATTTCACTTACTCGCGATTTAAATTATAGGTTTTTTGTATGAATCGTAAACCAGTTCATTATAAACATTAATAATTGAATACAGTATCATACCTCAATATACAGTGAGCTCAGCGTTCCGGGAATCAGAAACTGTACTCAGGTGCTTTTAATTTCCGACTTCAGCAATTTTTGTATACACAGTAATTGAAAATTCAGCTTAATTTTCAGCCCGAGGCGTAGATTAACGGGGCAATATAAAAATCCGAAGAGAGCTGAATTCGATGAGAAAAAAATATCTGGGTTAATTTAAGTGTTTTATAACGACTGTATTAATTCAAACGTACACTTAATCGCCTCTTGAAAAACAAAATTCGAAACGCCTCATCGAAATCTGGCGTCTTTCATTTATCCGATTTTCTAGTTGAAAGACATTTCGGACAGCTTCGAGTGGACGCTTTCGTGATAATTGCCGAACATACTACATTCATCGTTTAATATAATTATTACAGTAACGCTATTAAATAGTTTAATAAGGTCATTTTGATGACTGTTATAATTTGAAATTATACAGGGTGTTGCAGAATAAAACGTGCAAGTTCTTCGTGACTATATCTCATATCATAATTGGCGTCTGTAGAACTTATTCGTTTGAGCAAGTTTCAGAATTATAATTAAGACTTAAACAACTCAATTGCATATTGCATCTCGAAAATTAGCGGATATGGATAGTTAGTAAATAATAATTTTCACAAATTTAGTAGGCTTTATATTGATTATTGTTCTTTTTGTTGCAGTGAAGTCGTATCAATCGCACGTCTACTCAGAAGATGCTTCCGTTTATTTTGCTTCCATGTAAGTAAACTCTTCAAATTAAATTTAATTTATTAATACAGTCTGTCTCTATTTTAATTAACTAATAATATCATTAAAGAAATTAACATTTAATCGTCTCATCGAAATCGAAACAATATTTAGATTAGATTGCATTAAATCGATATGCATCAAAACATTATGTCGTTTCATAATCAATTCCAAAATGTTTATTAAAAATTTCTAGCCATTGTTATCCAATTATGAAACGGAGGTCTGATCTGTTATAGGCAGATACTATCTCTTTACTCGACATTCAATCATTTGTTGCATGCAACGGTTTTTTTTCAAAATGGAAACGTCCTTAAGCTAACAATTTATACACCTTCGTAATTCATTTTTCATGATTATTAGATACTATCGCCTTAGGCCATTCAATATCATAATTCTATTTCGTATGATGGCGCACATCAAAGAACTTTCTTCTTTATAACTTATGAAATACATATAGAGTATTGCAACTTTATTATTTATTTAAAAAAACTCATCCTGTAAGTATTAAAATCTTGCCAGTCACGTTGTAAATTACCTAAAATATCCTACCTCAACAAATTTTACATTGAAATAAAATTCACCCCTTTCCCACAGCTTTCTCACCGAATACGAATGTACTTACACCGGTCTTTTCCGTTAATATATTTATCATAAAAACTAAATATATTATCTTAAATCCATTATTCTAAACCGATACACCGATGAAAAATGAATAAATCATTCGGTGTAGACAAATGCTTAAAGAGGCTGAAGATCTTCCTTTAAAACCCCATACCCTTTTGCGTATATGCATATGTGTTTGCATACATTTGCTGCGAAAGGGTTGGTGCAGTTCGTGTGAGAACACAGGTAAGAACAGGTAATGGCTTTGTTGCACAAAAGAAGTAAATCAACCTGATCCTCACGAGTCTATTCTGCGTTTAGATATTTTTGACTCTCCTTTGTCGAGCGACTGATGTGCACACAAGCTCTTTCTTTGTGATACAATTTATATTTAGGTGGTGGAGCAGTGGAGAACTTTATTTTTTTGTTCCGATCCGATAATATTTAAAAATAGTACGAACCTCAAGGTTTTTCGGTGGAGATAAATTTGTAAAACAAGGCGTGTTTGATGCCATGCAACAAACTGTAAAACCGTTAAAAAAATTTCGAATACAATTTAAGTTGACTTCTCGTACTCCCATTCGAGATTTTATCGAGTTTATGCTGAGCTGGTTAACTTCCTCTTTTCTAATCTGCGCGTTTGATCTGTAATATTTGGACATGCGGCCAACAAATATACTGACAAATTACCTCGTTATCAATTAAATACACGCGGACGAGGGAAAATATAAGCCAACTAAATTATTTTAATTTCAGTCATTTATATTCTAAAAATGCTACTTTTATGTACGCACCTTGAAAACTCGTACCTTCTATGTATTAATTTAATATATTGCCTAGTTTGCTGCATGCAATTAAATACAAAAACAATTAAGAAATTTGAAACTTTTAGTAATAGAGGTATTAAAAAGTGAGCAATACATTAAAGTTCTCTTGAAAGTACTTGGGAAATAAATTTGCCAATTAATCTCTACAATTGGCGGAAAAACTAGAATTAATCAACAAAAAGTAAACTAATTAAGATTAATATCCTTATCGTAGACCCACTAACTGCTCAGTATCACCGCAACTATTTGATACAGGTGAACATTTTTTCCAACTCGCATAATCACCATAGTGCATTAAGTCATTTATTAGGAAGGAGATATTGGGTTGACTTTTACATGTAAATTAACATTTTGATTAGTTTTATATTAATGAAATCCTTGAATGGTTTAATTAGAATATAACAATTTCGTTGCGTTTAAAAACTTACACGGTATCGTCCGTGTTAAGTAAGGAAACTCGTAAATGTTGCATATCGAACGGATTATCATAAAATAGCAATTAATTTGCATGCTAGTTGAAACAAAGATTTTTTTATTAATGGGTTTGTTTTTTTTCATGCGGTTAAAAGTTGATGGGTAGTTCTTTATACAATTTGTCTGTCCATATGATGGCATAGATTGTTATTATAGAGACACATTATGTAATTTTTTGAATTTAATGAGCATTCAAATGTGTACAGGCTCTATACATACATATGTTTATCACATATTCAATACTCATTTGTTATAGTAAGAAATATTTTACCGACAATATATTTTGTTTCTAATTATTTTTTAACAATTTTCTTAAAAACTAGTACGATTATTTAAAAAATAACTGAATATAGAAGCTTTTATTCAAAAACCCTTTTACATGTACATGAAAACCCGCTATAAATTTAATCGACCATACAAAATGCAACAATGTCAACTCGCCAATTAATTACAGGAACACGTCTTAATTTAAATGTAATAAGTTCCGCTCCCTTTAAAACTCAACTGTAGAAATGACCCTTAATTCGACCATCAAATTTCCTAAATTAATTTGACCACATGTCGTCGTACGATTCTCAAACGTTGACATATAATTTTCTTTGAATTAACTAAAATTCGCCGTCGACTGTAGAGGTAAACAAAAAAAATAGGCGCTCTCACAAAGAACACATACCATAAAGTAAAGTGTTGTCTACTTTCTTGCGCGTTTCTCATCAATGGGACCTTTTGATGGATGGGAAAACGTTATGTGTTTGTTCACACTAGTCATAATTCGAAGGAGAGACAATGGGTGCTTAGTTTAAATGGTTGATGATAAAACGAGCAAGTATGCATTATACGTAATAGAGGAACAAATCCAGCATTTATACAACTCTCGAATAGAGCTGTTTAAAGATAATAATAAAATGTAGGATATTTTAGCACGTTTAATTAACGTGGTACATCATTCCTTTAGTATTGTTAAATGCTTAGTTAGGTATACTACTACATATTATGTAGAATAGGTAGAAACAAAAAATTAAACACAAAATTGTATTACGTTGTTTCGACTTTTTTTCTTTTAAAGCCAACATAAAGATTTACGAAGCGTGTTTTTAAAACGAATTCTTTTATGAAATATACGCCGGATATGCCGTATAAAATATGTATAACTGCTTCATATACATTCTCGAATTCACCCACACGTACATAAACTATTTTCGTTGAATCCGTTGAATGGAAACAAATACAACCCCCGACAAAAACCAGAAAATACAGTGTTTCATTGGCTGCGAATAAGTTGAACATTCAACCCTATATTACACATTTGTAGGAAGCTCATTGTATATTACCCTTAACAGTATCGATTAGGCCAATGCCCCCCTCGTTGAAGAATTTTAGATCATTATGGACAAGTGATTTGGGCGGGTTGGGAAATATACAACATACTACTATTTTCAAGGTTTGCATGAAACATTTTACTTTTTTCTCCCAATGTAATGGTGGGTGAAATAACCGTAATAAAAATGAATAAATTAAAGCCGTTCGTGCATTAGATATCTTTGCACTTGATATTATACATCAAATCGATGTTTCTTGGAATTTACCAAATTTTCCATTTTTGATGCTATTTCTCAAGTTTCAGGGAGCGTTTTATAATGGTATGTATTGTAAATCGAGGTACCTATATCTTTTAATTAAATTTTACTATCTTAATAATATTCATATTCGTTTTTCTTTGATACTTACACGAATTCTTAATTTCAATTTTTATATAGAAGTTATTATACGGTTTTAGGCTTTGTTAATTTTTTTATGCTTTTTTTACGATCGCTATAAAATTAATTTATGTACCAGTGATTAATTAGTCATGAAATCTCCCTGGAAGGTGGTTGCATTTTTATATATTTGACGTTTTTATTGCGGGAATTAAAGTAGATTCGATCTTTGAACGGGTCACGAATATTCCTATTCTATTCTGCGCGGAGGTTTTTATTTTGCAAATGAGCGCAGGAGAAGAATAAATTTATATTGTTACTCAGGTTGGTAGACAAATTTACGATGGGAATTCACAGGGTGTGAAGTAAAAACGTCTGAGTAATTAGGATTAATTATAAAAAAATTGTGGCACTATAGGTAGTATTATAATATAATCCGTTTCGTTGTGTATAGCTGAGTTGTGTTTCAGGTAACAGAAAATTTGCCCTAAAAAATGAAAGTAAAGAATTTTGACCTTATGTCGATGTACCCTAAAGACGCTCAGTTCCGTTTTCGTTCCACAGGTAAAAAAATTCTTCGACTTGATCGTCGCATTCTTGAAGGAAAGGGTAATATATCGTGCACCTGGTCTCATCTGGTTTTAGTAGGTCAACATATTTCGACCGCCTTTTTATTCTTTTTTTTTTTCGTTTTTTGTTTGAAAAAAAAACACCGCCTATTTTGTTTTCTAACGCCAGGTGCCCACGATTATAATCATCGAGCATTTTTAATGAAAATTTTTGGCAGCGAACGAAAACGCCTTAAACGCATTATAATTGGCCGCTAATTCATTCTAATGGTGTATTATTTAGATCAAAAGGTGAAAAAATATAGGCCTTTAGATAGGCGTTTTGAATGGGTTAATTAACTTTATTATTAGGTACGCACTTACACTTTTATTTCCAGTCAGTTTAAAATACACCCGAGTATACCTAATCCTTTCATTGCAATCGATAATATTGGGAAATAAGTCACTATTTATAATACTACGTAACAATGTTGAGTTTGTAAATTGCATTCAAACGTACGAAAATCTATTTTAGAATCATGATGAACGATAATAGGTCAATTATTTAACAGTTGTTTTTCATCATAATACTATGTCGCAACGTATTTTTTATCAACCAAAATAATTTTACCTACGCACTGCTTAAAATTCAACAAAAATTACACACATTTCATTGTCAACGACCTCAGATAACATCTTTTTCGCTCCGTATGTACCATTTTCGTATGCGTTGATCTCTTTACTACGCGAACAACACAGGATCCTGCAAATTTACGGGCTATTATGTTTATTAGCTGGAACGAGCGCATTGTAAATGACTGCTGTATAAAGACAAAGAACAGTTGGTGTGGTAAATTAAATAAAAAAGTCAAATAAAAAGAATCTAAACTTCTGATATTTCATATTGCATCGCTCTCGCCGTCGGAGCGTTTTGCGCCTGATATCCTTTTAATCACTTAATCGAGATAATTTACAACAGGATTTACGTTAAGAGAAACGCCGATGTTATCGCAAAAATTGCGCGACGCGGCAATTACACTCGCAAGAGAAAAAATCATTGTGCTGATTATATTAAAATGAATAAGCTCGTTAAGTTGTTGCGTGAATTGTTAACTTTTTCACACAAATTTATTTCCTTTTGATATTCAAATTATTCGTAATGCAGTATTTATGAGTTCGGATATTTTTTGTTACACACTTAATGCATAAAGGTTCATTAGTAATACGCGCAATGAAAAAAAAAATAAGTGACCGCTATTAAAAAGTCAATTAACGTATTTCCTTACCGCGCTAACTATATCTATCTACCAATCGTCCGGCGCGCCTTTTTTATTAAAAACTTCAACGCTATAAAATATCGCTTTATGCGCTATCGAATTAAGTATACGGTACGCGCGCATTCTTATTTCCACTTAAAGAATTACCATTACGGTCAAACAATTCCGGACTTATGTGTGTCGCGACACGTCCAAGGAAGAATGAAAAGCTTCCAGACGCCCCGCTAATGAATTTTCTCCTCTAATGCATACAAACGACGTCTATTAAAAAAACATATTCCACATAGCTCAGCGTGCCAACAGGCGTATTTACGACCTCGGTTATAATGTGACTGCAACGCTACAATGACAATTCGTTATTTATCGATCGATCGTAAAAAATATCAGTCACATTCTGATGTACCTATACGCACGTATCAATTCGTATGCTTCGAGAAAGTAAATGTACGATGATTTCGACGGGATGATAAGAATTTTGTATTGTTTAATGATACCAAAATGCCTGAATGCATGTTTTAAGACAAGTAAGAGAACTGCAAAAAGCGGAACCACCACAATTTTAAAGAAACCATATCCTAAGAGAAAAAATTAAAATAAAGCTATATAAGGGCCAATGAGACTGATCCGATATTTTTTCATATATCTAATTTTTTAGATAGAATCCAGATTCGAACAGAACTCAAAGAATTATAGGGTTTACAAAAACCAAAGTCGGAATTTTAGCAATTTAGATTTTCGATATGCATAATTGATAGTTTTATAATATTTGTCCCAATTTGTCTACTATATTTCCTTTTTAGGTTAGTGAATCATGCGGGAACAAACATTAGCCTCACTACAGGAAAATAATTGCGCCGGCCAATTTATCATATAGGCATGATATAAATTTCAAAATCGACTTCTAGGAATGCGTACGGACTGCTTATGGTATTTCTAATCGTTCGGGCGGCTCTTTAACGCGAGCTATGTAATGAGTAAATAAGATAAATAGTACGACAAGCACGGTAAATTAAAATGGCACGCATATCATAGTCAATGAGGTGTAGAGTCGGTACTTAATTCGCGCCCCTTAAAAATCAGCTTGAGATATGGCCCTCCGGGGGGGCCAGAGAATATGATGGCTTCAAATGGTATAGAAGGCACACCCTAGATTAGATCTCTCACTATAATATCTTTGATGTTTTTCATCTCAATTCGCGAAAGTGTAAAAACCGTATCTTTCCATACTTGCAATATAACATGCTATATCGACATTTCGAAGCGAATTTTCAACGTTGCGACGAATATCCAGTCACGAGACGACGAGGACGTGATTGCATCCAGTGTTACAAGTCATGGATGTTGAGATAAAACCTCTTCGGGGCCCTAATTGGTACCATTAAACTATTAAAACCAATTTGCGAGGGTAACAAAATCGTAGCTTCATCGGTACTCGCTGCTTGATTTATTTTTCGCCACAGGGCCGTATTCGTTTCGGAAGGTGGTTGCTTTTATAATATGCAAAATTTATTCATACAATGTATTCGTATAACAAAAAAAATTTGGAAAGTATAGGTAATTATGTTTTGTTATCTTATGCCAAAATTCAACATATTTTTCTGGGGTGCCATGATCGGTAGAAGATATCAACACCATGTATAAGTTTGTTTCATCGTTAATAATTATGCTACTTGTCCTATATGAAATTAGCAGATGTATCCATCATTAATAGGAGGCATTAAATTGTTAACAACTTCGAATTTATAGTAGAATCTAATGCTAATACATCCATTCAAAACTACGAAGAGCGTATAATAACAATTCGAATTATTGCTAGGAAAATACTTAAAATAACTGCCTGCTAGGTCTGTTAGTTATTAAGATAGCGATAATTTGTAAATAGTTGAAGAGTTTCGTTATTGCGATTCGTATTCAAGAATGTAATGAACTCGAGTCTACTTAAACATTCCGAGAAACTATTCCTAGAAATTCAAGATAGGCATGTTAGTCTAAATAAACACGATTATCCAATTTTCTAAATTTCTAAATTCCTTTTGTGATAAGTATGTGCTTACCGTACGTATATGCAACTTAACTAGTTTTCTTACTTAACATAAATTCTTGAGAGGAGCCCGACAGTGAAATCTCACAGCAATAATAAATATACTACCTACGAACAAAACGGACCAACATTGTTTATTTTATGCCATTGGAAATCAATTGATTTCAACTAATAAGTGTTATAAAAACAATCATTAGATATAAAAATTAGTACAAGCCATGAAATGTTATTTAATGTAAAATACACTAGCGAAATTTGAGTTGGTTGAGTGACTATTTTCTGTAAGTTTTCAACTTTACGAATTGAAATTAAATGTGAAACCCGCTCGTTGTGAAATTATCGTCCTTTAAAATACATCAATGGTTTGAACAAAAAAAATCCAGCAGAGAGAAAGGCAAACCTTAACTAGTAAAAGGTTAATTGTAAGTGACAGAAAATCAATGTCAGTAATATAACAATGTTAAAAATAAAAATGTCGGAATAATGTGACTGGTATTTTAAATTGATACTTTATTATTATGTACCGGCTTGTTGTATGTGTGTGGGTTATACTTTTTTAACATTTCATTTCTATTGTATCTTGTACTGTATTTTAGACGTTTTATTTACCTTGTATTGATTTTTTTCTTTTGTTGCAGGACACAGATAAAAGGCCAAATCAATAGAATTTTGTGTAAGTATCTATCAACCATATTATTAAGCAAATGAACTTTTCGTAATCGATTTTAATGACTATTGCCCAAAAACCTCTCTCTCAATTACAGCTTAAATAGGGTTTAAAAACATATCGTTTAGTTTCGTGAAAACTCAATAAACGAAAAAAAAGGGGTTCTAATTTTATGATAATTACCTACTATTAAGGGTCTTATAATTGGTATATAGAGTCAATTGCTTCTCACCCCGTTAACGGACGGCATTCGAACCATCTAATTAACGAGGACTTAACGTATTCTCGCCGCAAATATTTACAAATTGGTTGAACTGAAATTTGTGAACAGACCGATAAGATCTCATACATTTTTAATCGCCACCTTAATCGATTTCGGAGAATTTTAATCGACATTGCAATTTAATTGAACTACAAATCTCCCTTCTTTTTTTTTAACCAAAACCGATCTTGAGACACGTATTGCCCCAATTTAATTTTCAATTAGCTGCCATCAAACCGGCAGCTAATTTGGCCGATAATACCTCGTTCCGCGACCTGAGGGGTTGAAATCGAATACGAGAGGGGTGAAAATTGCAATCAAAATGGTCGACAAAAAAACAGTGTTGCAATGCAAGTCGCGGGAGGGATGATGCGTGCTTGCGTGGGGTCCAAGGTTACCTAATTGTCGATCTATCCCCTTCGATACGGCTTAGTGGATATTCGCGATGACGTCACCTATCCATCATGGCTCCCAGATTGCATATGTACAGGATGTGTCATACGCATTACTCGGTTTTCTATCGCCATAACTTTAACTTTAATAATTTCTTACGCCATAAGCAAGATATTTGATACCATTTAAAAAGGCCAAACAAACTTGTTTATAGATAATAGTCATCTTTGCTTAAGAGAACAATATTATATGAAACATATTCAAATCTTTAAATTTATTTTGGCGAAGTTTTTTTTTGGATTATATAATACCCGTTCCGAATAGGGAGCTGCGCCCACCTCTAGCGCAGTTATCTGACACAACACAACGCGACGTTTCGAACAAACAATCCGTCCGGTCTCCCTGTGAAGGCAAAAACACAATTTACCAGGGATTACTACTTACTCTTCGGGGGGGACTCGCTCCACGAGTTAAGCTTTCGTTATTCGGCGGGGTGTTATCGGGGGGAAGAGAAAAAGGGATGAAAATGGAATGAAATTAGTGAACACACCACAGTGATATGTTAATGCTGTGGAGACTAAACATTACTTTAGACTTTCAGGCAATACGTGGATTTGCGGTTACAGGTCAAATTGATGACGCGCTTCACATAGGGGGGCTACATTTACTCATTGTACTTATTGTGGTATACAAATTTAGTGTACTTTTATAGAAGTAAAACATTTATTTTTTTAATGCAAGTTATTCCGGGTAAAAGCGTTTATTATATTGGAATAAAATTACGCGATCGTTTCGCGGCGATACCGATATCTGCGCTATTAAAAGGCGTTTTCAAGCGAAGGTCAGAAAGAGTTAATTTCTATTTTTTTCTGTTTTTAACAGTTCAACATGGGTGTCGATAAGTGTACGATATTCCAAAATTAAATGAGACTTTGAGCGTTTGATTTCGCTCGAGTCACACAGGAAGTGCAGTTTTCGATGAGATGGAGATGATTATTATTTGAGATGTTGGAAATTTATAGATTGAATAATTTATCGATCGACAAACGGAAATTATTTTAATTTCAGTCAATCTCCATATTTGACATTTAAAATTTTCGCTACGTTGCGGTTAGGGATATTAATTTATTTCCTTCCATTATCTATTTTTAGATTACGCAAATTTTTCCACAACGTTTACTAATTATGTTGAATTTTAAAACAAAAATCAAAATATTGATATTCACAGAATTATTAATGTATAGAATTTCTACCAATTTGAATAAATTGCACTATTCCTGTCTATCCGTTTTATTTTATTACCTATAGAATAGCGATATTTCTAAATTTATATTTGATTTTTTAATTGTACATTAAAAATACACACACTAAATTATAATCCCTGTTGTAATCTAATAGCATCCTGCTGGTTTTACTGCAACTTTATCAATATTACAATTCGCAGAATATAATGTGTAAATTATAAATTCCTCAGTAATCGTAATTCTTATAATTAATGAAGATAAAACTGCCAACCTAGCACATTCGATTATTTCAGCGTTTTATTCGTACACACGTAATATACAGAGGGTATTAATTTTATGACTACATTTATAACCAACATAAGATTGCGGGATAATGAAATTAAGTAATGTTGATAACGGTTAAGAACTCACTCTGTATAAACGGTATAGTTTAGAGGCAACACCCATTTATGCAGTTTGTTTAATTATGAGATTTGATTGGAGCAATAATTTTTGTCGTTATCGTTTAAATCTCGTTACGTAGCCGCAATTCACTATAGCGATTAAGAAGTTGAAAGGATCATTGACGGAAGCGAACCTTGAGAAAATCGTTGGAGCTTTTTTTTCGTCATTTTATTTGCTCCTAATGAGCGCTTACATTGCACTTTTCATCGGACTGTCATTAATTGTGCGAATGTATAATAATTGCGGTGAAAAAAAATGTTGAATTAATAGATCGTTAATTTTCTTTTATGGGCATACTACAATAATTAAACCAAAAATTTTTACACTTTTCTCTTGTTAAACAAATATACATTAGTATATTTATTTAATATGTATTAACGGATTGTTAGTATCTGTATTCGTTGGAAAAAATCTGTCTTTACACAACGCAAAACTCAATAATATTAACAAATACACTCCTATGGTCCCACCTTATTTATTGCAACATGAGTAATAATTCTTAGAATGGACAACGGCCCATATGGTCCTTCTATATTTATGGGAAACATTTATTATTTGATATGTATACGTCACTATAAGGAGCTAGAAAGGTTCGTTAGATATAGATTGTTATATACCTATAAATCTTAACTATAAACAGCTAAGACAAATTGTTCACATTTCACTATGACTTAAAATAACACGAAAAATACCCCATTAAAGTCTATCAAAGAGTAGTTACTTTCCTACCAATTCATTGCGGTATCACTGTCCCACCTCTATTAACGAGCACATATTTATCGTTCCTTAGCGCACATGGTTTATGGTTTCTCATAGATACACATACATGTGTGCGAGTGCGAGTATAACGTACCATATGTTTGTTTAAGCTTTTAGTGTTAAAACTTTCGAGAATTTCAGTCAGGTTTTGTCTGAGTTATATGTTATTATAACATGACCGCTGGAGGAATTTCGAGTGTGTTCGGGTTTTTAATAAAAGAACGATAATTTCGTTGTGACGTTGTTTCTTCTCATACATTTAGGTAATTGCTATTTTTGCTATAAACTTATACAATTTTACCTATTTATGTTTTATAAAAATAAGTAATATTTTGCGTTGAAAAACAGGAATAGGTAATAATCTACTTGGCATGATCTAAAAAAAAAATAATCGTAAAAAAAGATTCTACTTATCAATTACTTAAAACATAAACTTATCATCGAGCATATCATAAAAATCAATTTAATTAGTTAACGATACATACATTTTTTGAGAATTTTACGAGCCTTAATAATTATTTACTGATCTAATTTAGTTATAATCAACAGTAAGGAGTATCTACAACATTATTTAAATCAGTCCTGTTTATCCATCATTATTTCTGAGTAACGTAAATTAGAACTAGTTTGCACGAAGTTGGTACGTTATCTGCTATTTTAAAATGACGCCGAATCAGTTATAACACTATAAAATGTGTTTTCAATCAACATAAATATCCCAAGATGTGCAATTTACATAGTAAGTAACATCGGTCAATTACGGGAGCTTCGGGCGAAAATGCTGAAAGTAAATAGATTCGAGTATACGTATGTATCTTCGTAAACATCAACGTTTGATTAACCACATAAACTGCATTATTAAAAAAAATTAATCCGATGCAAAACGTTCATTACGAAATGAGATCTAGAAACGTTCCGACAGTTTAAATATAAATTAGAAAATTATGTTTTATTTTATCTCGATTAACTATATTTGATGTTAAACAATATACTGTATGTTCGGAGCGCTGCTCAATGCTTAGTAAGAGAAAATCAAGTACTGATTTAAACTAGATATTTCTTTCGCAATTTTCAATCGCAAAGGGACCGCACGCACGGTATATGCTATTGCATAAAGGATATATGTATAGCAGTTGGAATTTCTTGTAAAGATTTTTAATTCGATTATCTAGATAAATTTTCTTAATTAAATTGTAATATACCGCAATAAAATACATTGAGATCTAACTGAAATAAATTATGCTGTGATTGCTTTTTCTAATCTCTCGGGATCGGTGTCTGTGCGTTACTCTTTAGAAAAAGGTAGGATATTAGACAAGGCTGATCGTAAAATATCTATAAAATTGTGATTTACGATTCGATCGTTAGGCCGTTACAACATAAATTATGCGCTCAATAAGTTTTGGTTTGTAAGAAAATATAAAAATTAAAAATTTTCGACGTGGGTTTACTAGAAAAGGCATACTATTTTTAATATTAATTGATATTGGTTTAGAAAAAAATTGAATGACCTATCATAAAAATTGACTCTGCGGGGTATCGGAAGAAGTGTAATTAATTATTAAATTAAAGCGCAGTTAAATTTGATTACCTTACTATATCAATGATGACTCACAATGGAGCTTCATTAGAATATGCATGTTCAATTACCTTCATTGTCATCGATGTTTTATTTTACCCGATATCCATTTGACACTCTTCGCTTAAACAATGCACATGACTAAGCTTACAAGTAAATAAATATTTCAAAATTACCGTAATTACCGCAAAAACCGATAAGATAACGATAATAACAATGACATTATTTGTCATTTTGTTTCAATTCTTCACAACTCTCTTGTGAATCATTTTCGTGTCATAAATAAATAATTTGAAAAAAGTTTAATTGTAAGTATTATAAATTTCTACTTAATAAGGATTTAGTACACAATAATAGCTTGCTTTGATTTCTTTATAGTTACTTATTCAACAATTTTAATACCAAAGCTTATAATAAACGCCCTTAATAGTTTCCGAACTTGTTTATCTTACTTGTAAAGTTTACAGTAATTTGATTTTTTATGAATAATAGTTAACTGTTCGGTTTAACGTTGTACGTAAGATATTTACTATCCGTATAAACGAAGTCGTTAAGGTTTTATTGCAAAATTTAGATTACATTGTATGGTTTAAGTACGTTTAATATTCGCATTTGCCAGTTTAATTAATATTAGTTATAATTACGATCTAATAGACCGTCGAATGCCTATACGGGTTGTAAATTTTTAATTGCAGCAGATAAATTATCGACGATTTACTACCTCCGAGTAAATTTTGCGCAAACATGGAATTAATAAATTGTATGTATATTAATTTAAAACTGATTTGTTAAAGACTTTTATACTAATTTGCTCCTGCGCCAAAGCTTGTAAAATGTCTCGAATTAATTGTTGTTGTACTTCTTTCTGTTGCAATTATTTAATTGCATAATGACCTGAAAACGACGGCTGAAAAACATGAAATGTTCTTTTAAACTGATCAGAGGCCCAAATTCAATTAGTAACATATCCAAATTTAGCTTCGAAGGATTCGACGGACTGCTTCAAACGGAAACTATAATTATTTCTGTTCGACAATTATTTAACATTTGGGTCTAATTAAAAGTGCGATTTAACGTTCGTTTAAACTAATTTCATTAATTAGCGAATCGCTATAACAATTAAGTTTGCTTTCCAAACCGTTTTATATCCTTATTTTTTATTTATGAAATCGATATTCAATGATATGATTATTCAGTTCTTTCGGTATTTTCTTTCACCAAAATCGTTTAAAACTTTAATGAGTTTCTCACTGTAATTGCTTATTATACCTACCAAAGATAAAAGTTTATATACCTATTTTCTTTTTTTTAATAACTAAAAAAACTATAAATACGAGGTACGGTAAATACTAATTATACTTCGAGTTGTAAAAGTTTTACTTGAACGTTTAATCATAGTTAACAGACTCTCTAGTGTGAATTACACCTAATAAAAGATTCTTAGGCAAACGAAAAACATTTTAAAGTCGATAAATCGCATCGATAATTTATCAAAAAGTCCTCATTTTTCGCTACCTACGAGTCTACGAGTCAATGCCATATCCGACACGATGTTGGCGGCGTTTAGAGAGGGCTTTTGTGTGCAACAGGCACGATTTCTTTCGGCATCAAAATGCCGTTCACGTGTCCCTAACCATTTAAGAAACGAATCTTCTTCTTTCTTTGGAAGCAGCAGTCGTTCAATGGGAATATTAATGTCGAAAATATTAGAATAAAAATGGTTTGTTATGTACGTGGTATGTGGTATTTAATTTGTACATTTTTATAAACATAATGCTACACTTTATTCATACTAATAGCAGTATTACGGGACATTTCTGTACGTTTTTTTAGATCATCGAACTTTTCAACGCGAATCCACAAAACTCAAGACAATATCAACAAGTGAAATTAATGTGTTAAGTACAGAGAGTGTATTAATAGTACGCGAAGGATATTTATACTCGGAAAATTCGCTGAGTCAGTAAACTTGTTGCTGAGCCTGCATAAGATTGTAATTAAAAAATAGCATTTCAATTAGTGCCTATTAAGCATATAATTATAATTAATGGTTGATGATTAGACTGAAAGATATAAAATCTTAATAACAGACTCTGTGTATGTACTATAGTTTCCAGAAGTAGATAGGTATTAATTAGTATTTCCTTAAAACAATTCTAATGCTGCGGTTGGCATACGAATAATATTATTTTTATAATAAATTATATTGTTTACCATACCTATTATATCTATAATTTGAGGCCTACATAAGAAATCATTGTCGAAAGCAAACAAAACTGACTCGAAAACTCCCAACAAATTTTAAGCATTGTATGGAAATAATTTGCGACAATTTTCGACAAATTTACGCTTCTAAAAAAATCTTACATTTCTTACGAGCACTGTATTATAATTTTCGAATAAATAATTAAAGCTTTCCGGATATAATATATTCAATTTCCATGGATCAAATCAAAGCAAATTACTGCTAGGTTCGATAACTATTTTCTGCAATTTGCGCTCACAACTTGATATTAATGCATCTAGTCGTAATAAATTCCCTATTCATTTACCAGAGGATGAACGCAATCCTTTGAAATTATTATACACGCGTACAAATACACCGGTAAGTAATTTAGATTAACAAATTTAGATTAATCGTCCATTAATTAAATGAATTGTTGATTTTACTCTCACTTTCTTTATTTAACATGCAGTTATTTATTTTTTGTTACACAAATACTGTTCATTACACCTAAGGTGGAAACGACTCGATAATTTGTCACTATTTTTCGAACGTATCGTGACGCGACGAACCTTGAATGAGTTTCGCTTCGAGATTAATGAATAAGTAAGTATATCGAAATGACAGAATTGATCGATGCAGTTTTACACCTACATTAACCTAATGATCGTTGCGTTATTATTGTTAGATCATTTCGTCTTTCATAATACTTCCACGGTAATCGAAAGCCATTGTTTCTGGAGCTCCTACATAAGAGAGAAAAAAACCGCTCGCCCATCAGGAGAGTATTTTGAATAAATTATAGTAATTACTAATGGTAATTATTCTGCTTACTCGATTCTATCGGACTTTGTTGTAACGCCTTAAGACATTGTTGTTCAGTTGTTAATCTGCTGCCAATGTCAGATGGAATTAAGTGAATCGAGATTAGTCGATTTTATACCGAATTGTTGTAACATAAACAAAACTGCAAATTTATTAAATTATTATCGCAGAAGTAATCGACGTTTCCGTTTAATTATCAGTACCTATAAAGTCATTCACTGCCAGCTTGATTGACATATTCAATATCCAATTAAATTGAACAGTGTATTTGTCGAAAATAAATTTATTAAACGTACTTTATATGCATTTTGATACACCTGTAATTTTTTTCCCACGACGCGGCGCCGCTATCCTTTATACACCAGTCCTATTATCCTAACGAGATGAAATACTTGAGATTTTATTTGCCACATATTTCCATATAGAGGAAGAACAGCTTTCCATTAAATTGGCCATCGAAGTACCTTCGGCCCAATTCGAACGCCAACAGTTCCACATTACAATAAAATAAATTGAAACAAGTCAAATAAGCGATGATGAAAAAATTAACGCCTTCAACGGCATCGTATAGACACTTTATTGATTAGTTTAAAAACGCATGATAATTTTAATTAGTTTCTAAATTGGTTTATTGGACGTTTTCAGATGATCTATCTACATTCTATCTACATCTGAAACGCCCAAGCAGAAGCAGAAAGAGCCGATGAATTTTCTGGGTAGACCACTAGCGAGGTATAGAGTTCCTACGTGATTGTTATATTGTAGGAACTTCATACCGTGCTCTTGGATGTACCGTTTTAACGTCGGACGTGTCGGCAAAACGAAGATAAGCCCGTTTTGACAGTCAGCCGAAGAAGCAGGAAGATAATTTTCAATAATCCGTTTTATTTATTGCCAAGCCGATGTTTTAAATTAAATTGAATAATTTGAATAAAATGTTTATTAAAAAATCCTGGCACACCTGTAACTTGTCTAAGCATATACTACACGTGTAATAAATTGTTGTTAATAATAGTTAAACTGATAAAGAAGACACTTCTAAGAAACTGGAATGTATGTATGTAGGTTTAAGAGTTCGTTGGTTTTTTTTACTGTTTTATTAACCGAAAGCACCGAAATGTGCAATAATTACCTAATTTATTGGATAATTCTATGCTATAAAAATACGTTGTAAATTGCTCGTTATTTTTATAAGTGCAAGAAAAATCGTTCCTTGCATAAGTCGTTTGTTCCATTAATCACTTTAACCTTTTCGAATTCAAACGACTGAAAATTGAATCATTTTACTTGTTGCATATAGTTGCACCGTTCAAATATGAATTTAATGGTTTTCTCGACGAGGCCTTATTGATTCGGCATCGGTTAGATAGCGATTTGTTTTTAAAGTTTACGTTGCTTGTAGTACATTGATTTAATAAAAGTTTATTAAAGACACGATGCAATTTTAATTTAACAAGTCTATGGATCAGAGACTTGAGTAATTCTGAACCCTTACCATTGTGCATTTAGCATATTCAGTCGTGAATCACTATTGATATTATTAACTTGTCGTCCATAAACTAAGAGACAATAGAATTCGATGGACAATTAACCTTAAATTAAACGTAGGATTTAATATAAATTCGATTGCAATAATTTAATTGCGACCGCAAGTGAGGATATAAACTTGAAGCTTAAAGTGGGCAATATTGCAGTCGAAATCAACATGTTTATTGCACGTTGTGCGGTATTAGTGAACAAGTTTTAATAAGTTATTGTTATTGGACGCTTTGCAGGAAATTAAATTGGATGGATTTTTTATGCTAACGCCCGTTTTCTGTAAATAACAGTAGTTGTTTACGACTGCACGAAAGCGTTTAGAACGTTAATGCCACTCCACTTTGCATCCTGAAAATACCCTTAGGTTTAGAAAAGACATGTTCATTTCTTCTCCGGTCTGCGATCTGTTTTGGTTTTCCATATATTTGTACGTTGCGATTTTAAATTCTGATAGTTGGAAGTGTGAATTGCTCCTCATGAATAAATATTGCCTATTTCGAACGGAAAATATACAATAAGTGTCTTTTAAATTTCACACCTACCTACTAGTAGGATAACAATAACTGGTTGGATTTCAATTATTGCAAGTGAATGATAAATACTTAGTAGCAAATAAACGGTGCCTTGTGTCGATAAAGCTATTTAAATACAAGTGGGATGGCGTAAACGCAAGAGTGTTTCATGTGGAATAGCTAAACTTACAAATAAAGACATTTAAATATTTACAATACACTCTTATTATTATTAAAACGATTTTTCTATTATATCATCTGCGGGAAATTACTGCTTGCGCAGGTTATGCATGCATTACGTTCGAACCGCTGCGTTATAAACCGATTGAAGAAAGATGAAAACAAGCTTTTACATGAGCTAAGCATATATCTGTTTCTCTCGCTGTGAGCAAGCCGTAAGTGATCTCACATAAGGTATAATGTGACACGTAAACTGTGGGCTGATCGGGCAAAGATTAATCTGATGAATTAATCGGAATAATAAAAATTATTGTAAATTAATTTAAATGCATTCATCTAATTCATACATTGAAAGATTTGAATTATTCATGATATGCAATTTCATAATTATTGTTCTGCTTTCAATACACTACTGCAAAAAATAAATTGTATATCTAATAAAAATGCATTTTTAATGTTATCTGCTAAATATTTGTACCTACTGTTTACATATTCATGAGTTTGAATGAGTATTTACTTAAAGGAAACTTTTTCTGTGTTCGTTCGGCGGTATTTTCCTGCTTGAACTTTTTTGCCATTAAATACACCAACTTAATTAAGAGCTATCGCCATTATACATATCCTTAATATCAGTATCCCGGTGTAACAGAGAGTTAACAACTCTTATCTTCTTTTAATGATTTAATTACCGGACAATATCCTGGTGTAATAAATTGCCTTGCAAGATCTCCACAACAATGCCTGATATCCTAAATGAATCTCTTCGGAACTGGGGTGCTTATTATTTAATTATACAAAATTGAGTTTAGGAGAAAAATGCTCGAAACATGCAAGATTTTTAAATGATGATTAATTTTAGCAGGAATGTATCTTGGTTAAATTATTTAGGTGTATAAATGAACTGATATTTTAAAGTCCTTTAATTTTGTGGTTGATATTTCCGTAATTAAATGGTTCATATACATGATTTATAATAGCATCTATATTGTAGGTACATTTAATAGGCTCTAATTAATTTCGTAAAATTATTTATCAACGTTCTTTCCACTACGTAACTTCAATATACAAACACAATTTCTTTTCTATAATACATGTATACTGCATTTGTATGTTAATTTTTTATTTAATTATATCGAATTACAAACGCTTATTATTACAGAACTGTATAATTACTTGCAGATATAGGCGGGGCATGATATGCATTTACACATATATGGGCATTACTTATTCGTGCCTACCTACGAATTATATATGGGAATATTCAATATGGCTTCCGAGATCTTTACGGGTCAATTCAAAACTGTAATTGTTAAAATTCTTCGCCGCAATGTACATACTCGTATAATGAATGTAATTTATCGTACCACCATGGCAGTTATCAGACCACAATCGAGAAGCTTTCGAATCCTGGTAGCTTATAGGCGCAAAGCGGAGTGTCCTAATAACCCTCTATTGGGTATAGCAAGGACCATCATTCAATTATCGTAACCGAACGAAATAATCTCGAAAAGATCGCATCAATTAAACTTACAATGTCACAATATTGAGTCGCATATATGAAACTGTTGACTAAGTGAAGGGTTTCGGCATACACTTTACACAATCTTTCCGTAACCACTTCGAATGTAGGCATCTATTCCAAACTAAACCATCAACGTCTTGAGCAATAAATAGCGAGAGGATTTATTAGTTGCATCTGGAAACTGCGTTTAGCGAAAACCATAACTGTTGTAATAGGCTTGTTGTTGAAATTTTAACCTAATTGTTCATTTATGTCTGTTTATTTACCGTGTTCCATAAATATTATTGTTTTCCTTTCAATGCATTTACCTATACATTGTTTTACTACCACATGTTTTGTACTTCCAATATTCTTTCTAAAGCCAGTTTGCTTTGAAATGCAAATGAACTGATAGATATTTTTAATGGTATCTTCTAATAATAAATAACAAATGTACTCGTTCACCGGTATGTACGAAGTATTTCCTTACACTAATAACAGAAATTTCGACAATAACATACAAACAATAATAAAAATTGTACAAATGATAATAATAATGTCGACAACGTTTTCAGAAGGGTACTTAAAGCCCGGACCCCTAGCCGTTAAAAGCGAAACAGTTTAAAAAAGACCACTTATGTTAGCTATAAAAAATTGAAAATAATAAAGAAAACACGAAAGCACCTACTGTAGACAAAGAAATTGTTGAAGGAAGTAGGAATAACGTAGAGCTCATAAACGCTTTTAGCTACCAGTGTCGTAACTCGTTGTCTTACACTAAAACTTCCTAACAATGTAAAGAGAAAATAGATAAACCATAAAATCATGCATATGTTCTTAAACAAGTGTTATACATATTACACAAAAATCTTTTTCATCAGAACTTGCTTATTTATTAAAGCTTAATTATTAATTATTAAATCTTAATTATTAAATCTTAATTATTAATTATTAATTATTAAATCTTAATTATTAATTATTAATTATTAAATCTTAATTATTAATTATTAATTATTAAATCTTAATTATTAAAGATATTTAAAGTTACATTATTACTGGAAGTAGACTTTTTATAGGCAACAATTTTCGGCTACCCCATTTTTTTTTCTATTTGACTCAATACATGTACCGGTGGTTAATATGGTAATAAATTTCGCTATTGTTCATCGAATTAGCTAAAATATTCAAATGAACAGATGTATGTGCCTATACTTCTCACGCTTGTCTATACAGAAATATCTCTTCCAAAGATCTCCTCTTTGATCAAAAATCAAAAAAAAATTATATAGAACAGTTGTTAATGTTCGACTTAAAATTAATAAATTTAAATGCGACGAGCACAATTGTAGTTACGTGGGGTGGAGTGAGTTTTTTTCTACGCGCTTTCTATTGGTTTTTTTAATAACGGGGACGTTAAGTCGACAAAAAATTAGACAAAAAAACAAGCGTTAAAAAAAATCTTGTGAAGGGTGGCTGGCTATTGTTTTACACCGTTCATTGTTTAAATACGATAGCGGGGGGAAGTTTTTGTGATATTCTTCAAGCTTATTCATTAAAATTAAATGCATAACCAAATACGAGTAGAAACCGCTTTTGTGCATGCAGCTGGATCCGCGTGCACTTCGCGAAAGGGTGTCAAATGTGGTCAAGATCCAACGCTATAACCCTTCAACAAATTTACAAACAACTCGCATAAATAACATACCTCATTAAACAAATGGTTGGCGAATTTCCGCATTATTAGAGTTTATAAATTTGTCTTGGAGCTACAAAAATCCAGCTAATAAATAATCGAAATGGAACCTATTGAATCGTGCACGGCGTACGAAATAAACATTCGCGCCACATTACTAATTACATTTCGCTTGATTTGAAATTATATACAGATTTATGTAAATTTATTGTAAATCGCTTGAGCGAACACTATAAATCGCTCTTGCAGCAATTTAATTTAAAGATTAAGAAATTTGTTTCCAGTATTTATTATCCCACGTAAAAAACCGAACAATCGCTTCAATGTTTAAAATGCCCTTTGTTCTATCGCAACAACCAGTAGCTACCAAACACATCAACGGGCTTTTAAAATATCTATTTTATATTATTTATTCATGAAGTGCGTTTTTACAGCCAAGGTGATTTCGCGCAGCCTTGCCCAGCCTTGCGAATTATTCCAATCAATATCTTTAGACATGTTAACAATTTTTTAAGAAAATCGTTTACAATAATTAAGCAACTTGTTATATATTATATGTATATAACGTTGATACACATTTATCTTGAATGATTTGTTGTCTGTGGTTGTGTGGCTTAGTTATTTACGCGTGGGCAACTTCATCTACCTGATAACAATGTAGGTATCGAACGCATTTCAACCAATTTTTATTGCACGAAAGTAAATGAAATGCTAGCTGAAGATTAGCACTGAAATTAATATAAAGCCAAAAGAAAATACTGATTAACTTGCATATGCAGGAAACAAAAAATATTTACCAACAAATTGCACATGTTCACACAAGTACAGATGGTATAATAATTAAAGAGTAATTTTTTAAACGTATGCATCATAAAAAATCATTTCTACCGTTATTTTCACACCTAACTAAAAGGTTGTTTCAATTTGAACATATGCAATAAATTTATGTATCTGTATGTGCAACTTTCACGATTCGATACTGACTGATATTAAATTTAGTTGACTGGCTAGCCTTTCCTCATAGATAATTATTAATTTATTATTAATAAAAACGTCGGCGCCGATAACACTTTTAAACCTGTCATTTTATGGAAGTGTTTATCCTAGCGGAGTAATTGTTAGAGCGCGATGTAGAAAACGACATATTCAATTTAACCATTTATTTACCTTTTTTGGACTAATAAATTATATCACAAATATATTATCAAGAGAAACAGGTCGAAAATTTTTATCGATTTCTCTGCATAGGTGCGTTTATAATATATTTTTGCGTTGTTATTTAAAAATGTTGCTATTTATTTGTAAGTAGAAATCTACCTGATTTTATTAGTATGTATATTTATTTATACAGTAGTATATTTCATTAGTATTTATTACTAAACATTCATTAAAGTAGAGAGCCTCCTATATTTTTCGGATTCGCTGATGCTAAGAAACTCTCAATTTCTCAGAGAGCGCAAGAACGCAAGCGTCTTCCGAGTGATAAAGCAATAAACCTACAGCTTTTCTGATTGCGTATGTGAATATCCACCTGCAACCACGTTTTAGATGCCCAATAGGGTGGAGTTTGGTTTGATATACGAAATTTCGACGAATAAGAATTGAACCTTCTAAGGAAAGTCTCGCGGAAAGTTGTAGCGCAATCAAACGAATTCTACATTCTTAATAAGTATTATACATATGCATGCATTGAGTCTAGAAATGTATTGCATTCTCAGAGCAATAAATATGAGGTAAACTGTTTATTGTTCCTTGCTATGGGTACTTACAATAAAATAATTTTCTATGCAGCGTACAAGTAGGCAGTACGACTCAAACAAGGCAACGATACTCGAGCTTTATACAACAGACCATAAATCATTTTCTACGTATGTATAACATAAATTATTTTAGGTACTATTATTATTAAGAACAATTCGATTTAATCGAATAGTACAGGTAATATCTTAATTTTAAGGAACTTCTTTAAAGGATTATCTTCAGGATTCAGGTAGGTAATTAGAAAAACTGGTTAGAATTATGGATTAGGTGAAGTAAAAATTAAGAGAGAAATTAGGAAGAGGGAAAATAAAAGGGAATTTCACTTACAAGCATTTGTGTAATTAAAGTAAGTGCGGGCGCGTCTTTCATAGTTACACTAGTATATTTGAGTTTGAAATTTAAAGTCGGTAAAATCCTATTACCAACTGAAAACTCTTTAAAAGTTTAAAACTCTTAAAGTCGGTTTACTGAACTATAATTTGTCGTACAAAGTTTCACTATCCGCGTACATACACATAGAACTATTTTATTTTCTCTCTAATAGAATGAATGTGTTGGTTGCATACCATGTGTTTGCCGGGAACAGATGGGTTATTGTTTATTTTTTCAAGAGCAGAGCTCCATGCAGTTCATAATTTTTAACGTTAATTTCAAATACAAGAGCTGGATTAAAAGCTAAGGCATTCGGTATTTAAAAAAATGAAATGTGCTCATGCGAAAGAGAATGTATGAATAGGAACTGCATTAATGTCAGAAATTGAAGAGTTTGGTCATTTAGTAAAAACGCAAGTATAGAAATTGATGTTAATGAGAAAATGTTTGTTAAAGCTCGACATATTAAAAGGAGTAGGAGTAGAGAAATATCTATAAAAGAGTAGATAAACGAAAAGTTTGTCAAGTTAAAAAATCCTTGGAATATGCAATATCAACGCATTTTTGACCTACCGAGCGTCGAAATAACAATATTTAAAAACGATCAGATCCATTGAAATTCATTCGATTTTCACTTTCGACAGCAGGTGACGTCTCCCAGTATGAAATTAAAGGCAAGGCTTATTATACACCATCGCGTCCAGGTTATGATTACTGTGTGACTGACACCTACTTTTGTTGGCCAGAAAAGGATGGCTTATTGTTAAAAGGTACGTAACGTGTAATTTCCGAAGAGGCTTAGAATATACGTACAATGTATACGGGGGAAAGTTAGAAGCGAGGTCGGCGTATATGCTATGTGGGACGTTGTTCACCAATGCATGCCTTCACCTTCCTTCGAGGATGCGACACCACCTTAAAATATTTTCGTCTCATTACGAGCGCGTATCGTGCGGAATGCGCCGTTAATTATACACCATTGTATCCCTATTTCTATAAAAAAATATTTAGTCGTAGAAAAAACAATGTGCTTTACTCTTTATAGAGTCAACTGTTCGCACTCCCATTCGCACGTATTTCTAATCGAATTATCTGCACAAAATTATAAAACTGCAACTGGTAACCCTGAAACTCGATGACTAATTACCATCTGAATAACATTAATTATAAAACAACGAAATGATAAAAACAGCCGCAATAATAAAAACATATATTCAGGCATCCCATCCGTCCAATCGAATCGACGAGTCGCGGATGATATCATTGTACTCCTACTTCCAGAACGTGGCTGGCATTCGTTTCATAAAACAGTGACTCATCTCAATTATTTTATTTCACTTTGTTTCCGAGATACAATGAAAAATAACTAAATAAGAAAAGTGCACGAAATCGTGCCCGTGCATCGAACTATCCTATCCCGCTTTCAAAGGTTTATTAATCGCTCCATACAACGTACAGGCGAATTGTTAATTTTAATTTACATTAAAATTTAAAATTATGTAGGTAGGTAGATGGACAGGTGATTAAAAAGAATAATTTGCCTTAAAATTAAACTTAGTGATTTATTAGAGTAACTTATTAAAAATTGTCCAATTACCTTCCGCAATTCAACATCGAATTAATTCGATTAATTAAGATTTATTTTTGTTTAGTACTTTCTTAATTGACATAAAAACCAATCAACTAGAAATATATTTACAAGTATGTTTCAATTAAATACAAGTTGTCCAATTAACTTCAGTTTAGTCTAGTTTTATATTTAACATTTTTTATTTCTAAAAATAGGGTTTATTATGGAATATATTCGATATTTTATAGAAAATAAACATTAAACTATTCACATTGTAACGTGAATAAATAATATCGAAAGGGTTGACCAAAGTATAGAAAAATTTTAGTTACCTAGATATGCAAATCAAGCGATTGCCATGAGAAAATAACCAAATCTTTTCCACTCACTTTAAGCGCTCCTTTGAAACTACACATGTCGCGATAGAAATTTATTATAATTTGAATATCGTGAATTAGAGCAACATGTGAGGGGTACCTACTTTTTTATTTTACAGCTGCAATCTTTCAAATAAATCGTGGTAAAACTTTCTAGAACTAAAAATATTGGCATAGTCGTTACTATGTATTGTAGATACCTGCATACAGGTCAGAAGCCTATAAGAATAATTAAAATAAAGTCGTAAATTAAATACTAAATACATACTCAAATTTGTAAAGTGCTCATATAAAAATTAGTACTTGAGCACTAAATAAAGAAAGTACCTACATTTTTTATTTATTGTAATGACTTAATAAAATTAAACAATACGTTATTATAGAAACGAGTCGTTTTCATAGCAAATCGTCAACAATATTATGATGTTAATCGCATATGCACGATTTCGAATACCTATGCAACGTTAAGTGGCTATAAACTTTAATAAATTAGCTTTCGAATTTAATATATTCGTTGTTCATCTCTATTATAAATCTACAATTAATAATGCAGAAAACGATAGTATCGCGAAATTTTATGTCTAAATTGTACTCAAATATTTTCCCGGAGAATATGTTAAAATATTAACTTACTTTGTGTTAATTGAATGGGAAACTGGGAAAGTTCAAAACATTTTAATTTTTCATGCTACTTTCTACTTCGCCCAAAGAGAAATTTGATACTTTTTAATAACTCTACAAAACCTACCAGTATATTTACAAACAAACCTCCCACATGCCTAATTGCTCGGCACTAATTAACACAAAAGCCGTTTTAATTATTCAATTAACAACCCTTATGGGCGTCTGTTCCTTTTTAGACTACAATGTATATTCCAATTTTATATATTCAAGAAGCAAAAAAAAACCAACACGAATTTAAATATGTATCTGTAGAATTCACCTGGACGCCTACACTAAAAGAAATGAATTTAACAGATGGTCGGGTAATATTTGAACACCTTGTACACTCGGCACTCCTAGCTAATTATCACCTTCAATAATAGAAATACTGGTTCCTCTTCGCATCGCATACGATATTATACAGAGTCGATACGTTTTAATTAGGTAATTTCTAATCAATTATTTTTATTCAAACGAAACAAAAGTAACAGGAATTAAGCCATTTTCAGGCACGTAGCGATTGAGCGATTACTCAGCATAACGCCGAGAGCGCAATAGTTTATTAACAATTTTCATTGTCTGCATTAAGATCTGAAAGCGACATTTTTTATTCCGTTTTCCTTCGAGTTATTTCGAGATATCCATCGCGATTGAACAACCATCGTCGATCGGCTGCATTTTGTAATTCAATCGAATCAATTCATTGATAAACCAGAATGCTCGTTAATGTTGAAATTTACAACGTTCTTATGCGAATTAAACTGAATTTCGCGTAGCATCCCCTTCGGGTACGACATCAGCATTTTGCATAAATCATTCTGTTGTGCAAGCTATTTCATTCATGTTACGTTTTATACGTATTTACCTTGTCATTTGAATATACTGCATGGATATCTCATTTCTTATCATAGAGAATAAAATCGTCTTATGTATATTTTACATGGTGAATCACGTGAATCAAACAATCTTTATATTGTAGAATCATCACAATTTGAAATATCTCGCTCTTTATAAGACTTATAATTAATAATGCTCTTCCTAATATAAATTTAATGAAACCGATCGACTACATGAATTTCTCAAGAATTTTAATGAAATATAAATTTGAAGATGATTTATATACCACGTATATGATTTCATCTGACGTTGATTATAATAGGTATAAATAAAGCCATTTGATATTTTTATTCGTGTCGATATATTAAACATTTCCTTTAATAATTGCTAATAAAATGCCTGTATTGAAATGACAATTTTCAGACATAAATCAAAGTAACCGAATTAAGCCATCACAGCCGATTTGATTTATACACATCGTCAGGAACATTCTTCAGTGACAGAACAAATAATTATGATTATTATAAGATATAAATTTCGCATAAATATTGTTTGTTCCTATTTTTGAAATTCTCCTACCATGATATATGATTTATTACAACTTTTTTTAACGTACCATAACTAACTGGATATATTATCGTAGGCCTCATAAACTCCCCCTCAGGTATGCAATTAATATTAGACGGTGAATTTCTGAAACCCGCAATATTAGTTCTAGTTCCACGTCCATTGGTATGGAAATAAACGCAGTTAGCATAAAAAACTTAAAGAAGGTAAAATTTTTTGTCGATGCAACTGACAAAAGACACCCCTAACTGCGACCCTCGGACGCGAAGAAAAGGTTCATTTGAATATTAAGCACTGCTCGTATGCAAAACGACTCGGCAGTCATTCATACTAGAAATTGTGTTCGATTTAACCCTTTAGGAATTTTTTTCCATGCCAACTAGTAGAGTGCCTTTTGTGCCGTTCCGTGGGAAGACAAATACAATTTATTTACCTGCGAGGAACGGTGAAAATTTTAAATGAAAATATACGCACACGGACGGACAATTTGTTGTAAAACATGAATTATTTAGCTAACTCGAAGATGACGGCGATACGTAAATAAGTAACTGACAATTTCCTTTAACCGATGTTAATTAATTAGAAGCGAAAAATTTTTCAGTAGTTTTATCGACACGGCGTTATCACAACAAAATGATTTATACGTTTGGAATACACGTATAAAATTCCAAAACGGACGAGCTCCTCGAAGTTACCGTGTTATTACGGACGACCGGAGAAGAAAACTGCTTACATCATTCGATATAAAGGCGATAAATAAGACGCACGCAACATTTGAAATGTGATACTCGCTACACCCATTACCGGCAATATGAAATACAAGCTAGACATCAAACCACTTTCGCAGCATCTAATAGGCAGTATTATTGCAGGAATAAAAATTTCCCCCTCAGTCAATGAAATGTGCATTAAAAATTGCACGCTGAAAATTAAACATATCAGTGAAACGAGTTTCGACTGCGCCAATTAATATTCTATTACTGCCGGTCTATTGTCCTTCAACTAATTAGATTACCGAATAAATCCAATGAACCAAACGAATCAATCAAATATTATAGTTCGGACATGGAGGCTCGTAAATTTTCGCATTTCATTTCACCAGTAATTAACTTCTTAGCGTTTTCGTTTAATAAACATATTAAACCTTCCAACCGGTAGTTAATTGCGTAATATCCTGACAGCGAAATAAAATTGTAATTAACAGTTGTTTCCAGTTTTTAATTTATCTTAAGAACGACCGGTACATCTTCGTTTTTAGTCATTACCAACTGACGTTAATTTCTTTCTAATAGATGAAGCATTTTCACCAACAGCGCATCATATCGGCAAATCTATGTATACGTATACAGCTTGTCTTGAAACGTTAAAACATCGTTTTCAACTTCATGCGTTTATTTAGCCACTTAAAAGACATCCTGTATACTCCATACTTTAAAGTTTAGTAGTACTTTCATAGCTTTAATTAGAATTAGTATCGAAACGAATTTTATCTAAGTAACAGCACTTATCAGATTCAATTGCTCTGGTAATAAACCCGCAAGTCACCCATTTATCAATACATAAAAGTCGATATCACTAAAAGCTCTTAACAGGTGCAACGCATTTGTTTTTGAAGCGTATACCCACATGGTTGCACAGAACAACACAAGAGTCATCTACGGCATACGCGTGGGCGTCGAGTGGGCTGGAGATGAAAGACGATGGTCAGAGGTCAAATGGTATCATACTTGGTGTAATATCGAGTTCTACGGAAAAATTTAGTTTGGATTGTTGTTAATCAACGGTACACAACGATTTTTTTATTTTCGAGAAACGGGTAATTAGCGTTACGGGGTTAAGTAATCGGTCAAGTTTCTCGCGGTGGATTTTTCAATTTATTGCTTACATTCTTCGGTATTCCACCCAAACGATGCATTACTCCAACCTCTAGGTAAATTACTGTTAACCAACGGTACAATTTTTTAGTTATTTGAAATGTGAGTTACTTTAATGAAATGTGGGATAGGTAAATAGTAGACTTCTAATTGTGGTATCCATTAAATAAGTAAATAAGGTAATTTCGATGGAATGAAGATCCAATAAAGCGTAGAACATAAGCAATTATATTTGCATGCATGCTGAAATATTTTCCAACTCAACCGAACTGACCGTAAAATATGATATAAAAACAAAAATCCAAACTCATTCATTCAAACTCAAGAGAATCCGTAACAGTGACGAAGTTAATAAAAGTTAGATAAAGTCAATAAAAAGTTCGAAGATAATCAAAAAAAAGTTTGAAGCAATTTTCTATAAAACTATAGAGAAAATTTCCTTACTACAATAATTTTCATATTGTATATAACTGCTCATAATTAAATAAAATGTTCATGTAAAGCCGGGATTTTGCTTCTGTACAGCCGCTGATGCGTTTCGTTTTCCTTTTTTATTTTCATTCTCCCTCTCGCTTAAAAAACCGATAAGAACGCTTCGAATCCGCGAGAAAGGGTTGAAAATCCGCACATAACTATAGAAGGGATGCTAAAAGGGGTGAAATTAATTGGAGAAAGGGTTTAAGAAACGCGGCGGCAACGTTGAAAGTATTTACAAAAGACTCCGACAGTTTGAAGATCGATTGCAGGATTTTGCGCGATTTTCGTCGCGCCATCTATTTAAGGGATGAAGAATCAGCCAGCGTAAACCCTAACATTTTCTGTAAGGGGTGGTTTTAGAATCTGCGGGGCATTGTAGATGGCTAATAACCAGAGGTAGTTTTTTCAGGTTTATTGAAATATTACCAAAAATTTTATAAATAAAGTAAAAAGTAAAGTTTTTATATAAGTAAAAACATCACTGTTACAACAAATAAATTTAAATATATCGTGAAAAGATTTATCTACCTAATACTTTTATTTATGGCAAAATTGAAAGAATTTTATTGATTTTCAATTTTGTCCTCGTTAAAAATCATGTCTCTTATAAAGCAAATAATAAATAAAATTGGATAAGATTGTTGCATGTCAGTGTCACCGGAGGGCTGGAGATAACTCCCGATTACATATGTAGACAAAAATATTCTTGCTACATAAACAACACTCTCACATGCCCGAGGGAAGACGATTCTTCGAATTACCTATTCATATATTCCTATTTAATCCTGGTTCGAATTATTTATTTATAGTAGAAAAATAATAAAATTTTACAACTGCTCATTCGTCTAACGATAATAATCTGGAAAACGTAATGTAGTTTTGAGTAAGAGATTAATAAAATTACGAGGCTTAATTAATTCGAAATTACTGATATTGTTGGAATTAGAAAAGTCGAAAAGTCGGCCCCCGAACGCGCCCGATGATTCATGTTTCAACTCGAAAATATATTGTTCCAAATTGATACTAATAGGTTAATAAATTAGAACGAAAAATTAATTATCAACTTTTATGATGAGCTTATTTAAAATTTAAATTAAAAACACTTTCTTTAACGGGAACTTCGTCGACAGTTCATGAATAATTATACCAAATTGGGGTTCGCCTAATACTCGATTAGTTTATGTGTGCTTTTTTATATTTTTATCATTATTTCTGTCATGTTACCAAATATTACAGATAAATTAATACATATAAACCATTAGCATTAAGCATCAAGAACATTTTTCTTTTCCGTGATTTTTCTTTCACGCTAATCTTCCCGCGGTTGGATGTTGAATTATAAATTTTCACACAAACGGCTGGAATTTCCGCGTTGTAATCATTTCGAGAAATTAATTCTCTCGGAGATCCGTCGAGACATCCTCATTATCGTCACTAACAACCACCTGTAGCTAAATATCTAAATAATACTGACTTATTTTCGATCGTGACCCGGCCGACAATCGAAAAAAATGGAAACTAATCGAATGGGAACGTGCACACCAGTGACGGAGGAATTTTCCTTAAAGATCAAACCTTTCCTCGGTTATTATCCAAACTATCACATAAATATTATTGCAATTCTTTGGAAAGTTTTTGATGCCTCTGTAATTCATGTTACGAAACTATCTATTTTGTTTCAAAATTTTTGTAAACTATTCATTGAATTATTTTGACGCTATTTATTCCGATTTCGTATCTAGCATCAAATCAGAGAAACAAAGGTTAATGCAAATTAAATCTATGATAAAAGTCCAGTATACCATTGTTGCTTGGCGTTCTTCCGTGTTGATTAATCGTCGGGTAAACTTGCCACATTTCGAAAACAAAAAAAAACTTACGAACGCTAATTAAAATTATAATAAATAACTTCCGACTTCTGAAAGACACGGCAAACCTGCACCCCTATGGTGAACCAGCACCGATGCAAGCAGTGGACCGTGTAGACCCTTCTACAAAAACATTAGTCTCGATGATACGATGAAGATTTTCTGGTGTGTCCAACTGTTAAATTTAAAAAATTAATTGAAAATCGTGGAAAAATAAAATCTGGGATTATGTCGTGAAATAGACAGATCTAATTGATAAATGAGAAGTCCCATGAATATGGAGATCCAGAAAATACTGGATGAAAATTCAATGGACTTTCTGAAGTACGAAGAAAGAAATGTCAACTCAGAGAAATTGACCTATTGACAAACAATATTGTCAATTTAATGGATAAAACAAATTTTTCGTAAATTGATAGATAATTTTCTGAAATTAATTCACGATTACGCCTCTGCCATTTGAACAGGATACAAAGCGCTGTCAAAGCATCTTAATGCATAATTTAAAACTGTAAATTTATGTGTACCACTATTAACCACACCTAAAATAATACACCTCACAGGAATGCTCGCACGTTTACGACGTATGGAATAGTACAAATTACTTAACACTTCTTATGACCATAAAAAGACGCAAACTGTACCTAGTACAGGCGATAAAGGTAATAGGGGTAAGAAAGATTATTTAGAATCTAAATAATTTAACACAGATATATTACTGAATAATACCTACACAGTATAGTGGTATGTTTTGTTGAAACGGCGTATTAACATCGTTAAATTAGTTAATTACCTTCTATTCGTTGTAATTCATCAAACTTATTAAAAGTGTCAGATGTGTACGTATACTAAAGCTACTAAATTAAATGATCTTGACGTCACTTGTAATTACCACTTTAATTAATTATGACAATTTCCGGTAATATTTAAATGCAACGTTATTCCTAATATTCATCAATTTACTACATAAATGAAGAGAGCCTATCATCAAAAGCGATTCCATTTACATATGTATACCGACTGTTCATGAAATATAACTATTCTTTTAGACATGTAGCTTGGTATGTTCTCTAAATAAATAAGAATAGATTACCAAGTACAATGGTATAACTAAATAATCTAAATATATGTATTACTAACAAAAAATCATTTACACCAAAGATTTCCATTTCGAAGGAATTCTTCCGAACGGATACAGCGGGTATTTATCGTTAACAATTCCAAGAAATTCATTGAAATACCACGAAGTGATGTGTAATTGACCCCCGGAGTGATAACTGGACAATAATCATGCAATTCGAACATTAAGAATAGGTAACAAGCCACAAGAGTAATTGTACAGTATAGTTTAGCCGTGTTTTTCGAAATCGAATGTAACAGAAAATTACTCGACAAGAATATCATTTCGTTTATATCAATGTCCGATGCTTATACAAGACAAGGTCGTATCGCAAAAGAGAGACTAGGGTTCGAAAATTACAAAATATATTCAAAATTACCTAAACCTACCTATTATTTTCTCGTTTTAACAGCGCAGTTCAAAACTATTTTAAATAACTCCCTGATAGTGCGGTGAAAATACATCATTTTTCAATTCGTGGCTCTTCAATGCAGCAATTTTGCGAAATTTCCTGCAAAAAATCGCGAAGAAAATTCACTTCGGTTACGACCTTGTCGTTTCGAGAGCACGGTTGCAGTAATATCATTAAAGCAAATACCAGGTTGTGCAAAGGTTAATAGGCAGTTCAATACTAAGTCCAAGTTTTTTTTATACCCTTGAGCACCTTGTGTCATTGGAGATCGATAACAATCGACCCGAATCGATTTTGCGGCGGTATTTCATTTATCCAGTAATGAGATAAGCTGCGAAATGATCTGATGGGTAGGTAGGTACTTTGATGAAATTATATCTAAGGTAACTACTTGGAATATCTATGTAAATACATATTTATTGATAAATCATGTTGTGCTTTCTGAGAAATGTTCTCACAAATTTCTTGGAAACAAAAAAATTTAAGTTCGAAGCAGAGGGGTAAAGGGATTTAGAATTGTTTTAAATAAAGCCCAATAAATTTATTATCTTACTATTTTATCTTCACATACCGAAGTCGTATCTTTGTATCTTGCAGTAGGTATACTTTTATCAACTGAACAAATTTCGATTACTTTTGGAGAAATCAGATAGGTACGTTTAAGCTTAATCCATGCTGTACAGTTATTTTCCAAGTAATCTCTTATCGTAATTACACGTTAAAAAATTACAGACTTTTTTATCTCTACAAATATCACCATCAATTTATAGCGAATTTAGTTGAAAATCGAGAACTAATAACACACCCAGCGAGGATCTTCAATACCATTCATTTCAAAGTATTGCTATGTTTACGAAATTGATTTTTAATTTAATCGTGTACTCAAATCACTATCCGAAATGTTTATAATTGTTTATCGCCCATTTGGAATAAAAAATGTTGTAAAACTAGTAGCGTGGGTTCCAAAGATGTTTATGTAACTGCGAGAGTATTTTCAAACCGTAAACTTACCGTATATCGAATGACTTTTCCGAACCGGACAGTAGTTATGATAATACGGCGATTTATATACTTTTAGCCGCTCAATTAGCATAAAGAATCTCTGCATGATATTAAAGTTTTTAAATTTCAGGATTCGTATAAACTTCTATACTACAGTTACTCTCCACATATCAACCCCCGATTCTCCTGTAATATAGAGAAATTATGCGACACATTTTACGAACAAAGTTAAATAATATGGATTAACTTTATTAGTCGCATCAATTCCACAGTGACCCGATCTCTAGGGAATATTTTGATATGAGATACGTCGACATGCGAGGCGATATTAAACAAAAAAATATAGTAGAATATTCTTAGTGAATATGAACAGAGGGACACAAAGTATTTCCCTGATGATTTAGTTTTCCACCACACCTACGTAACGTGACTCACGGTAATTCGGGAACACCTTCGTTTATCATATTAACATGCTATGCGAGTGCGTTTTTAATAATCAGATGATACTTTAGTTGGCATTGCTCGCATACTAATTAGGGTGGTTCGCCGAAAATTATTCAATAAAATTCTTCATATCTGCTAGACAGAACATTTTATTCTATTGCGATGATTCTATACAATTTAGTATGAAGTTGTTGTACCGTTTAATTGGATATTTTAATCTCCAAGCTGTAATAAAATTGGAAATTTAAAATAATCCCTTAGGTATACAGGATTCTATATAATTTTAAAGCAATACCCGGCACCGAACATATATGTTTATAAATTACATTGTCATGCAGATAATAAAGTCTTCATTTTTATTAGTTTGTCCCATAAATTCGGCTACCCTTTTCGGCTCGGAGCACTATTTGCCCTCGTATACCTTTTATCGTCTCCCTTTTGCTTCCTAACAACTAAGATTAATTTCACAAGTCACATAAATCTCTGCAAATGCATAATATACATATTAACTGGGATTTTGGGAGAGTATCAGCGGTTAGTGGAGTATGTAAGGGTTCTTCTAAGGTATTGTTCCCTCAAGAGGTGTTGTGACGTAGTCGAAGGGCTGGCTGCATTGTCGCGGGATTACAGAGCCGATCGCCTATTGATCTATTGATAGGTATTAATCACCGTACGATCCGTACCAAAATAAAAACGGGGACCGGACGGCGGGGGGTAAGTGGTTTGCGGTTTGCTCTAATATATTTTAATCTTGTTTATCCGCTTATTACCTCATCTAAACTCTAAGTTATCTGTATATTAAGTTTCTATCATTACATGCAGAATAATTTTTATCTACACGATAGTTTCTAATTGACATCGTGAATATTTTTATAACCTTTTTAAAGATTAACTAATAGAGTATTTGTAGACACAAATGACCATTTTCCAAATTAAGTGCGCTTTCAACCGGGATCCAGCAACCCTCCCGATAACGATCGGAATACCTTTAATTAAAATATTTCATAAAGCTAATAAAATTAAAAACAAGATGTAATTATAGATTAGCCCGTGTTAGTAAATTGTCTTTGCCACTCCGTTTCGTCAAGTTCGGAACCAAACCGAGCTGAAAATGTCCCATTATCTACTAGTTAAAATGTTAAAAATTGTTAAAATATAATCTAGCCGATCTCTAAGGGAGCGACAGAAAAAAACAACGGTCGCCGCTTTTTGAGCGAGCGAGCGCCGGACAGCTGAAGGAGAAAGAGTCCAGCAGGTGTACCAACTGACCGATATTTGAGACACATGTGACAATTTATAGTTGGAGTATCTCGAATTATCGTTTTCCCATTGTTCTTGCACTCGAAGCGATAAGATATGGTAATTTGGTTAATGTTAATCCATTAAGGAAGGTAAGCTTTATGCCTGGAAGCCTTCGTCATATCCCAAATTTTTAATGTGAATAAAATGATTGCTCCCGAAACGGATGATATCGTTAACATGATAGGAAGCTTGTAGTCTTTCAGATTGGTAAGAAATTAATGTTTCGTGAAATGAAATATACCTAATCGTACGTTTTTTAAGTGATTTTTTTAAATGTAGTTTTTGACGCTTATTTATTTTTTCCACAAAATTTGCATAACAAACGCACGAAATCGCTTTAGTATTCAAGTTTGTATTGATATCATCTTAATTTATTACCATAGAAAGTATTTGGTACAAAATAAACTAAAAAAATTGAACAATGCTTATTGGGTAAAATTATATTTTATTCATGCAGTCGAGTTTTTAATTGTTTCTTACTTACTTAGCAATACATGTACTGTTCAATAAGATCCAGAATTTATAAATATCTAAAGAGAACACATACTGTTATTCTGCAAAAACTAATTAAATTATTCTGAAATCGATTCATGAATTATCTTTATTTGGGCTACCATGTAGAACAGAACGGCCCTGTAAAGAAATAATAATTCTTAGCTGACTTGTATAGGTAACTAGTAGACGATCGGAATTAATAAATATATGAAAATGATAAAAAAGCAACGCGCATAAATATATCCGTTTTGTAAACACATTGTGGAATAAGAATGAATATTCATAGTATTCACAGCGACCACCTTTCACGTACAATGCAGATGGCATGTCCACTTGTCACATAATCGTATGAATATAATATGCCAGTATTATTAATAGTCCAGTACAGTTTCATGACGAGAATAGGAATTCGGAATTTGCATACTGCAGGCGGTCGATATAATGCGTTTTAACGCTTACTGTTTTGCTCGATAAGTGGCAACGGAAGTGTTTCGTGTAAAGGACGAAGTTTTTCATCCATAAATCCTCGGGTACGCATTTCGAAAAACCGCCACTATCTGATTGCTGCAGATATCAAACTGCGTGTATGCATCTTGTAATGCCCGTAATCTGACAACTCCAATGGCTATAATAAATATTTCGAGATAAACCGCAATTAACAACGTCGAGTTTACTCTATTTCTACCAAATGAATGTATCCAGTAATTGCCACACAAAAAGTTCACATTCCCTGTTTCTATTAGATATTTTTCACCGACACTAACTAGGGAAAAGATAGGTGATGTTGACATTGAAGAGTGTGATCCTTAATCCTGTAATTGAATTTTTATCAACCACCGTGTCCCCAAGCTCGTTATATTATTTGGTTTCGCCGGGTCATTTGTATCGATTACAATGCCTCGAGGCTCTTCTTTGTTTTTTTATCAAAAAGCGACACCGTGTAATATCAGGAAACACTGTTTTTTGGGCATATTTTAAGATTGTGTTACACATTCGTATCGAGTGACAAATTGGGCTTTCGCTTCAACGAGTAAACACATGTCGGTTAAATATTATCATAATTAATTTTTCTGTATAGGGTTTAGTCGAGAATTATAATAAAGTTTTAGTGAACAGATAAGTTTTACCAATTTTCACATAATTACGGGGTTTTATCAACATTTATTTTGGTCGTAAAATGTAGGAAGAGCGTAAATCAATTTAGTGAGCCAGATACACGGGTTGTTTCAAAGATTTTTTTAGTGTTCTCGCTAGAACACCACCACCTCGTTGGTAAAAAAGTAAATAAAGTAGGTACAACCGTATGAAAGTAGGAAAAATACAAATATGTATGATTTATATTTTATTTAAACTCAAAAATGCTTTATCTAGGTAGTTTATAGAATTTTTTTAAAGCTTCCAGTTTCATAAAAATGTCCTCTTCGTATCTTTGATGTCCTTGTTTTGTGTGTGTTCGTTTATGTATGAGAAACAAAAAATCCGTTTATTCTTACAAAGTTAGAGAAAATAATAGTTTACTGCAAGTAATTAAGCAAATTGTTGAGCTTTAGAAACTTCACCGCACGCTTTGGTTGCAGTGAAATCGACGTGGGTACGCGCAAAAATTAGAGAGAATTTACGTGAACTAAATTAACGACATAGGAATTCCCTGAGAATGTACAAATATATTTCAATTTGCTAATGGTACCTCACATTACACACGCAAAATATTCAGCCAAATTCAGACAATCTAGCTTAGAGTATTTATCTGAAAATGTTCCTCACTAATTTCGGACGTTATGTATAAGGAAAAGCACTCTATTTTTTATCGACTTTCATATTCGGATGTCATTGTTCTCACATTCATCCGGCGGTTTTTACGATGATTGTTTGTCTTGCACTCGTCAAGGAACGTCGACTTCTCCCTTATTTTTGTCCTCCGATTATTTCTAATTCGGATATTCATCCGTTCGAAAGTATAAGCAGAAAGAGATGTGGGTATGCTTTATGTACAACTGACAAGTCACTTTTATGAAAATTAAAATCCGCAACGAGGAGGGACTTATGATATCGAACGGAATCTCGTTTTAATCCGATTACTTCAATAAATTAGCAAGCAAATATTTTCGATATAAAACAATAAGAGTGAAATATGCGGAATTCTAATCAAGTAGAACTAATTATTATGAAATCGTGTAGATATTTAATTGCTGCACATTGTTGCAAGGAATGTCTTCTGCATTCCATACCTACTCATTTTCTATTGTGAAACTAACGTCACATTAGTCATTCTACATGGTTTGTGAATTTTCTCATAGTTTCGGAATTCCTGTTCCATTTAAAATAAAAGAAAACACCGAGTAGTGTGGAAAGTTTAAACGTGTATTATACGAAACTGTAATAGTAATAACAGCTTTTTTAACTTTCTCAGGTATCCGATTACATTAAAAAACACTAAGTGCAACAATTCCAATTATTCCAACATGTAAAGGCAAATCAACCATTAAAACTTTGTCCTCAATTTAAATATCTAATAATTCTCTACCTTCCTTCTATTTTAATTCTAGTAGTTGTTTTAGAATCATACTCTTACTTATCAGCATTGTAATGTCTAGGACATTAGCGTAGTTAAAAAAATAATTCTGAACGAAAAAAGTAATAAAATTAGCGTCCCCTTAGGATATGAACATTAAACATTTTTTAAGCGAATGATTAATAACAAATTTATTCATAAACAAACTATAAATCTTCTTGATTAAATTAAAGAAGTTGTCTAATAAACTTTAGTGATATCTGCCGAACTGGAAAGATGCTAAATTAATAATACAGGAATAAATTCGTTGAAAAAAAGTAAATTATACGACGCAAGCGAAATGGTTTTTTTGTTTCCAGGCACTCGCCGAATTCTGGATAAGAGATAGCTATCCCGCTATGTCGAAAGTGGCGTATTGAGTTACATCCCGAGTATAATTATAATCTTGCTAAAGGCATTAAAAAAGGTATTTTCGTGCCTACAGACTAGCACTTGAGCACGTTTATGCGTAAGAGGCGTATTGTGTTACTGAATCAAATGGTATTCATGGCCTCGTAAGGCTACACTTTATTTGCATATTTTCTTTTTTCCCTTCGATGCGGTAGTTTCCTACACCGAAAATGTGTACATTGAATAATCGTTCGTTTAAATTATTCGGTTACCAAAAATGATGTAGTTTGGGATGCTCAAAAGTTACACGAAGTTTTGAAAAATGGCACTTTAAGGGCTACAGGGTAGAAAGAACTTTAGGATTATTTTTATAGTCGAAGATATAGTAAATAATGTCGTAAATAGTAAATAAAAAAGGAAAAATATCTACAGAAACTACAGATTTATAAAAAGAATTTGAGTAAATAATAAATGCCAATTTAGAGAGAATTCTCTATTAAAGAATATTATTATTTTAGGCGAAGAAATTGTAAATTTAAATTATCTATTGTAAATAGTAAACAAAATAAGTAATTCACTTCTTAAAAAATAAGAATAAAGGGAAAATTACAGTAATATTTTCAGAAATATTTATAATAAATTTTGAATAACAATAATGAGATGTTCAAAATTATATGTACCTATACCTAAATTTAATATAAAAAATGGTTCATATTACAATTGTTTATTATCATAAATACCAATTTAGGGAGAATTCTCTATAAAAGAATTTTAATAATATTCTTAAGTTTCAATCTTGTTATTCCGTCAAACAATAAAAAAATTTCATATCTCTGAGTTTTTCATTTCGTACGCCCTTTCCTTGTTTTGATATACGAAAAAAATCAACATAAGAGGAAATTTCTCCCAAGTCACTCCCAAATGGCATTTCGCCGGAAAGACTCCCCACCCACGGCGAAATTTTCGGTCCGCGTCTGAGGCAATCGCACGGCTCAAGCATAAGAAAAAACCTAATCTAAAATTTTCCGTCGTCTTTTCGGTTTTCTTTCGCTTATAATACGTCTCTCCCATCTGTCAAGCTGTCCGCCTCCCTGGAAAACCCTTCACATATCCACATACGATACGCCGAAGTGGCGGTGGCGGGGTGGGTTCGAAAGCGCCCGCCTCCGCATCTTTAGGGCTCTAGTCGCTGCCTCGCTCGACTTCTCTATCCGGGCCTTCTCACATTCGATATATCTATTCGATTGAAATCAATACAAAAATGGCGAGTTTCTTATATTGCCTCGCCGGTCGGCTCCGGGATAAAGAGACGGGGACGCAGCGTCGGCATTCGAGAAATCCGGATAAGGAGTTTTCCATGTATCAATTCTAATTGGTCCCGACTTCCTCGACGACCGTACAGTCCTGAATAGGATAAACTTGTTTTATTGTAGATAATAATTCGTAGTTTAACGATTTTCCGATTTTTGCACAATGTGTAAATAACACAATAAAACAAAGGAAATATCGACCAATGACGCACCCTTCATATCCAGTTTGCATTCGGGGCATCTAAATAATAATAAAAAAAAACAACAGAAAAAAATCATGCAGAGTAAATTGAAATCCATCAAAGAAACCCTACGGACCTTCAACATTCACGAGAGCACGCTATTGTTATATTTGATGCTGCCTTCATTTTCATATTTCTCCTCGTCGCGCATCTAATATTTTTCTCTCCCTTCTATTATCATTTCCCTCGCGTATATTATCGATCTGAAGTGACATCTTTTATAACACATTCGCTTCTCCGTATTAAAATAAATAACGCAGAAAAAAGTCCCGGATTTCGAGGGAAAAGAGTCGAGTTAATGAGCGTTTTATGGCGGATTAGCGTGGAGGAGAAGCGAAACGTATTGTTTTTTGCAAAAAAAGAGAAAATCCCGTTATACTACATAACTTCGCATTTTTACAGAAAACATTTCCAATATTTATGAGTTTAATATCGTTAACACTGGATACTCGAAATTAACGATCGCTTTAAAATTCCTAACCGGCGCAATTTCACCCCTAACTACAACCGCCTTACTTACTTACCTACCCCTAACCCAGTAGGAAATTTTACGACTCGAAAATTAATAAGAACAGGAATTAGTGCAGGCATCCCCTTTATTCGGCAGGGCGTAAGAAGGTCAAGATGTTCGCTTTAACGATTGGATTGCATTTTTAATCTGAATAAATTTATTACAGAGCAAATGCGTTCTACAAGTATTCTAAAATATTTTACTGTACCTATCTACTGGCTATTTATTAGGAACAATAATATGGATAATCATACTCGTATAAAAGATAAATCAGGATAGTCTAAAAACACATCGCTACATTCATATTCTTAGGTGCTATTTATTGGTGCTACGTTACCTATTTATTTCTTTTATTATATCTCTTTATATCTCTTTATTACTTTTAAATTTATTTATTTTTATATTAAATCCTAAAAGTCTTATTTAAAGCATATTTATATGGAGGCACATTTTTAATAACTAAATCTTGATTAGTTTTATAATTTTACGTTGAAAAAATATTTTCACAAATTTTACTTTCTGATTAAAAAAGAAAAGTGAGCACAAAGACCGACCGAAGAAGTTAAATATAAAATCAATAGTTGAAAAGTTGGGAACAAGGGTATAAAGTTGGAGGTTTCCCATTAATGAATGGTCAGGAAGGAGAGAGGAAATCTTGACCTAGCCCAATTCCCGTCTAATTTCGCTCTTGCCAAGTACTTTCCCTTGACTTTCGTTTGCTCGTCGGCGTTCATTATTTTCCCCCGTGACCCAGTGCGTCTCTTTAATCATCATTTGGAACGCAAGCGCCCCGTCTTCAATTAGCGACGCCCGTCTCGGCGCCTAATTATCCAACGGGAGTAGCGTCCTCGGCGACTCCCGCTTGTTCTTCCTGCAACGTTCAGGTTCAAGGACGCCTCTCACTGACCTAATAATTACCTATCGACCAAACCATCGTTTTACCTTTTCCTACTAAAAATAGACCTGATTATTTTTTAATAGTGTAGTTAGTATAGATTCAGTGCAAAAATATTCGCGTTCTCTTATATCGTTTTTGATTTTTAGTTCATCCGTTTCTAGTCAATTTAATGTCCTGCAAGCAATCTTGTCCTTGTCCTGCTGGATTAAGAGTATAATCATTTTTTAAGATGCCTTGAAAGTATCAATTTTGATTAACTACTTTCTCTCCAAATTGGTTGGTAAATTAATATAGGATTAAACTACCTACATAGTATCTGATTTCGAAATTATTTCAAAATTTACTAAAAACTTCATTATAAAGGCAATAAAACGTTCGAATTTGGAAATGACTCCGTTTAATCCCTAATTACCCTCGACTGGACAACCATTAATAATTAAAAACCTATTTAACCTTAATAGCCGTTGTTTTATCTGATGTTTTCATACTAAATTCGTCGTAAAAAATATTTAAAAAATCCAGATTACGACCGTTTCCAAGTGATTATATGACAGCTGAAATGAGTGGGTATTACAATTGAATTAAGTGGTTATAATAGGTTTTCAGTGTATCAAATTAGAGCTCAAATTCCGGATTATTTACACCTGGTTGATTTTTATTCGACGACCGGCTGAAATTTCTGTGAAATCTAAATTAATCCATTTTTTTTATTATATTTGCAAATATACTTTAATAAAAGTATTTCGTACAATGTTGATTTTGAATGTAACGCCGTGCATATTTTATACATAATCGACTAATCTATTTCTAATAGCAATGCGATGGAAATTCGATTAAAAGTTGAACGCCCTATTGTGCAACCCCTTTCGTTCCGCCCCTGCGTCCATCCGGTTGCCAAGCCAGCAGGCAGCAGGAGCAAGCAATCTTGAGATGCTATGATAAATGGTAGCGATGCGAGGTGATTTCTTTGTGCGGACGTGAGGTGAAAACGTAATATGCAACTCTAACCGATCGATGTGGGTGGGCCGCGGGGGGCTCCGAAAGTGGGGCAGGATGGGGATCCGGTGCCCAGCGTGTTCCGGCTCCACCCGGATGAAAAATAGCGTCGCCGTCGTCGTATTCGTAGTCGTAACCGTCGGCCTGGATGTAGGAAAAAGTACAAAAGTACACACGCTTTTCTTCTCTCCCTTTCGCGAACGCTTTTCCCCCCCTTTCCGACGCCGGTCATGTGGAGAATGGGACACGCACGCGCCTTCCCTTTCGTCAATACTCTTCACATTCGAACACCTACTTACGACTTACTGGATTGGATGAAGGCCCCTGACGCGGGATTACAAGAATGTAGAATTTTTTTTCCTCCTTTTTCGCGTTTCTTCCACCTATGCTCCGGGGGGGTGGACGAACCGACGGAACGATAATGAGATTTTGATCGCTTCTTGAATTAGATGCAAAATTCCTCGATATACCCACACTCCCGTTTTTATATTCCCGATAATGGAAATACATTTAGACTCTGATGTTGTTTGATGTCGAATATCAAAAAAGAGGTTTTTTTATTTCGTTTGTTTTTTTATTCGGTTCTTTTAAAATATTCTAATAAATTATGGAGAATTCAAAATTAACACCTTTGAAAGAAATTTCGCTTCAATGAGTAATACATATTTTTTACTCGCCTATACGAATCCTTCTATTGAAATTAACAAACTTACTACAACAAAAAATATGTACAAACGATTTTAAACGTCAATTCCATATTCTAACTACCAAACAGCATTTTTTATTAATTGCATGGGTTCTTCCAGTACGAACTAATTAATAACTTTACTTCGACGTTTTCTTCTGGTCGTTATTTTTTTTACTCTATAAAAAATTCCAACGACTATCAAAAGCATATGCCGCAGGAGGCGAGAAGGGCCTAGAAAGCAATAAAGGAGGACGTCGTTCGCTTATGGTCTGGAGAACATTTTGCAGACGCCAGCCAGGCGAACTAACTTATTCCAACTTTTATGATATATGTATATTTCGTTGTAACTGCTTACAAATCGCGGGGCTTCTTTTACGATATTTCAATGCATCTCAACTCCGAATCGACAGAGGAATTCAATTTTTGGAAGACAAACTCTAGCCAGAAATATAAATTTTAGAAGTAGCACAATATAACAGTAAAAAAAATGGAAGGAAATCATGAGAGACATGATCTTTTTTTTACATAAATCTTGATAAAGTATATGTCAACCTCAAAGAACATTCCTCCAACTTCCAGTCGACTAATCAAAAACACCGTCCGATTCTAACGAAATTTTTCGAGACGCTTTAGCTGCAGCCGCGGCGCAAATAGAAGACGAAAATTTAAGTCGAACAAAGGGGCTCGTAATCCACAATCCGTACGCTTTTATTTTAATAATTTGCAAGTTCTCCAAATAGTCAACGGCTTTAGTACTCGGTGTATCAAAGTTGTTCGCCCGCTGCAGTTCTCTCAAAGTGTTCGGTCTTTTCTTTATCTCTCAATGAGGCCCTCACTTACCTACTTCCCGAATTGCTGCATTATAAACTTGATACTTTTTATACTTGGTTGAATATCGTTAATGGACTCGTTATATATAAAGTCTTTCGTTGGGACTTCATTTCAGGACCGTATTTTTATACATTTTTTTATTTCAAGTTGCGATTCAAATATATTAGTTACGTGAGCAATAATTGCAGACTGTGAAATAAGTATTAATATATCAAATATAATAAGGGTTCCTATAAAAAATTTACGATGCACAATCAACAGTTGTGTGTTTTTATTTTATTAGTTCAACCCTGACGTGGAGTATTCTTCACAAATTATGAGCTCAGATAGAGGAATATGCGCACGGAAATAAAATATTACTGGGGTTGTAAATTCACATTTTTACGCTGAGCTGCATTTACTAACGCCTCTGCAATTTATTTTGATATATCGAATTTTTTAATCGTTTTCCCCATAATTGGACTATTAAATTTAAAGCCTAGTACCTATACTATTATAAATACCTATTTCTTGTATTCTATCTTCTTGAAACATCCAGTCTATTCTAACTACCACCGAATCCACATAAATTTAAAATACACGAAAAACTCTTTTCCTCCATTCAACAAAACACTTCAATTTTTTTATACGTATAAGTAAAGTGAACTTGTAGGAAAAAAATACCCATGTATCGGTGTCGCCGGGCACACAGACTTACGAAATAATTACCTTCTTTTCATCTTCCGCCGGAGCTCCTACCCTTACAAGTGTTTGCGCTCGTCGGGCCCACCCTTGTTATAAATTTCGAAGTAAGAAAATATGAAATTGTGAATTCTGGAACGGCGAGGGCTAAGGGCTTTCGCATCCCTTGAGCCCTTCTTTGGCGTACGTGCCTCTTGACGTCTATTGTTCGGAAGCGTGTAGCAGAGTATGCCGGATCTTTGCCCTTAGCGCCGATATAATGATGGATTTAACCTTAAAAAGTAGTATAGTCGATCCCTTCCTACATGCGAGAGCGGAACCTAAAAGAAGGAAGACGGAGACATTGAAAAGACAAGTAATTAAAGAATGCTAATGGGGAATGTCGCCGGGATCCTTCTACGTGTATAGAGGTCCTTTTGGATGTCGTTCGTGTGGAGGACGGCGAGTAGCCTTATACCTTTGATGACAAAGGATATCGAGAAAAATGTATTGCTTTAAGGACGAATTAATTAAAAATAAACTTTGGGTCCTTTTTACGAACAGGAATTTTTTTCTCGTTCGCGATTGCATTAGACGAATTAATCAAGCAGATAATCGAAAATTAAAATCAGTAATGCCTTCGACAAAATTACGAGTATAGGTATCTTGATGAAGTGAGCACATTCCATACTGTACCTGTATAATAAAGAACGCACTCCATAACCGCGTAGTCGACATTATGGAGTATAAAAATATACAAGAAATGCAAAGTTCTCGAGTATTCAAGATGGATGTCGAGGATACATGCCAAAATGAGGCACTAGAGAAATAAGCGCAAAAATTTATGCGATATGAGCGGTTCTTGCCAGAAACAAGAGATAAGAGCACTGAACGAGAAATTGTGGAAGATTTTTTATTATGGCACAGAGGCACTACACTCGACAGTTAAGCACCGAAACAAATTCTACATTTTGGCAAGAGCGCTCTTGTAATATATTTTATAGGAAATTTATTACAAGAGCTTGATATTTACACATCCGTACTGTATATGCGTCTTAGAGCTGTATCTCTTCTTAAAACTCCCGTTCGGAAAATCAATCTAAAACTTGTCCGGAACTTTTTAACCGCCGTATGCAAAGGATCAAAATTGTTATGTAAATGCCTTCTTGTATGTAAATGCAGAAACTTAAATGAAAGTTAAGTTCGAAATTATATTCGTTCTTGTGACATGGGAAACGCAGCTCACAATGGATTTATGGAGAATTATACAAGATTTGCATACATCATTGTGAAGTTTGTCTTACAATATGTACAAAGAGTGATCGAAAGGGTATAAGGATTGATATAATAGATTTATAGGACGCGTAGAGAGACCTAGTTACGTACGGATCGTTAGATTAACATTGCTTTCACATGATTAATATTACCAAGAAATACATATGAAAAGTGTATCTGTGACAATTATGCTAATTTCGCGTTGGGGTTTTAATTTGAATACGCTTCTCATGCCTTAGATATGCGAAAATAAGGACGGGTCGGTCCAGGTACAAATTGCATAACTTGGTCCTTTAACAATTTTAACATTTTTTACCATCTTGGTGCATTGGTTGAGAAAAATCATACTGGTTAAAATAAATATAAAGAAGAAATATAAAGGTGAAACCTTTAATTAGGGATAGGCTCAATTAACGGGATGTAAAATGTAAATCAATTATTTAGTTCCATGCATATTGAAGGTTTTTGAGGGAAAATTGAAGGTATATTTCCAATTTTGAGAACCCTTATGTATTAATTTATTGGTTTCAACAAATCAAATGCCGTTTCAATGCCAATATATATGTAAAAGCTTATCAGAATTCACCCCGCGCAAATAAATTTTTAAAGCAAAAAATTCCGAACCAATGGAAACCGAACGCAGTGCGTCCTCTCCCGTTCGCCGCTTTTTTATAGTTATCGCCGGATTTTTCCCACTTCCGGAAAGTTTTCCCTCACATGCGAGTCAGGTAATTTATTATGCTCGAAGGCGAACCCCCCGCGATTGGAGAGACGGCGAAATATCCAAGATGGCTTCTGGTTCGAAATAAAATTTCTTCACATTTCGTTCCCCATACGCACACATGTGGAACGCGCATACGCGCCATCAAACCAAAGAACGGAAACGAATAAAGTTTAAGAAAACTCCACCCCCTCACATACGACTTCTTGTGACGTCAAACTTCCTTGGATAGACGGATTTCTTTCCTTTTCGCCGGTCGGGCACGAATAGAGGGGCATTTAGAGAACACCTACAGGAATAATCGACTTGAAATCAAACCAATAGTAGTCTACCTCATATATCTAAGGTCTAAGGAAACAACTTATACAAGAATCGCTTTATTTTAAAGAAATATAAATAATATAAAAGTGTTTTGAAATTGTTGAATTATAAGATGTAAATGTGTGAGTATATACACCTTCAGTTTAGATGAAATCAAAATACTTTGGTGGTATTATATTTTTATAATTAATCCCTTCTTATAACTTAAAAGTTGAATACCTTGTTATGCCATTTTTATTATAATTAACCAATTTACCATTTACTTTACATATTTATTCCCTCTTTTTTAGGATAAAGCTGCGGAACTGTGGAAGAGTTATTAAGATTCACCCCGTATTTTAAATGAAATAAATTCATAGTGCAGCCTTTCCCTTTAATGTCATTTTGATTTTATCGCTTCGATTTATTTTTCAAGCTTCGTTCATTCGCAGAATTCAAATTCGGACCTTAAAACTGCGATTCGATTTTATAAAAATTCGCGCACAGTTCGGAATTAACGCTCGATCAGGTTCAATCGAAAAATCTAATAATTTCATTTCGAATCCAAGAAATATATTTTATATATAAATTCGACGGGGACTTTAAAAATTTTTATTTCCTCTCGGCAAATTGATTTTCTCGATGATTCGCCCGAATGTAGCCAGTTTATGGAAAACGCCGGGCGCGGCGGAAAGATAAGAGGAATCTTTCGAAGTTAATGTTGTAATACTTGATGCGTAATTTACACAGATATACATTTGTATGTTTTTGAACATCGAATAACTGGCATTACAAGTGCGAGAAATGATATTTACGCCTTTTATTACGAAATAACACCCCTTAGATTAAAATAAATGAACGAACCAGGTGATGCAAAGTAATAGAGAGGAGTAATTACATACTTAGTTACAAAATATGTATCTTTCATAATGAAACATTGATTATTTAAAAATATTGTCTGTTCACAAGAGAAAACTTGAACAAGTTATGAACTCAGCTGGGGAAGTCAGCTGAACAAATCAGTTTGAAATATGTACTTAGTTTGAAGAATTCAGTTTATTGAACTCAATTTAAAGAACTCGGTTTGAAGAACTCTGTTTGAAGAACTCTGTTTGAAGAACTCTGTTTGAAGAACTCTGCAGTTTGAAGAAATCCAGTTTGATGAACTCAGTTTGAAGAAATCCAGTTTGATGAACTCAGTTTGAAGCAAAGACTAAGCTTTTGTAATTATATTTTTTAATTTCTGACTACCTTTCTTTAAAGTTTTCACTTTAAGTTAACACTTTGTATACAGTGCATGTAATTTATCTATTCATTTTACTCAAGAGTTCTTTACCATAAGAAACCCCATAAAATACTACAATTAGGTTCGTATAACGTATTGAAAAATAAATTACTCCCTTTGATTCGATACGAGATTAAAACGGAAGGTATATTCAAAAAAACCACCCTCTAGCGTTTCGCAGATACATCTATTTAATCGCTGTCGATTGTTTCGCGTTTCATTCCATAAAACAATCAACATCTTTTATTCGCCCGTCTACCCCGTCTGCACGAGTCCTCGACGTGCACACAAACCTACGTGTTCCCGTACAATAGAAAACTCCACAAAAGCTTAAAGATTGATCGGGGTTGAAGTCTCACACCCTTTCCCGGTGTGTATGTGTATGAGTGCCGGGTTTCCACGGCAACGTGGGTTTGTGGCCATTTGGACCTCTTTTTTTTGTATCCCCGACATCGGCATTCATCTTCGACAATTGAATGACTACTCGAGTAGATAATGATATTTGCATCCCGAAGATCGTTCTTTAACGGGCGGTTTGGGGGCGCGGGAAAAGGGGGGATTTCATCCCGTATCCCGTAGAATACAGATCGATCGTTAAACTCGATTTGGATAATTAGTTTTTGACGTGATGTGAAGTAATTTGATAAGCAAAATTCCTAATTTCAACGCGAATTATTTTTCAGCATATTAAATTTATCTTCGAATCTAAGACATCACTATTACACATTGTTTCCGAGCTCGTAATAAAAAGTAATGAAACTCGAAATGGAATTGCCATTAATACAACACTTAAGTACGTAGTTGGATCTAAAAAGGGTAGTAATTTCTTTAAGACGCCCCCTTTTCGCAGGCGTTCTCATATAAGATTTCATCTCGTTAATTCAAAAGCAATTTCAGAATTCCCCGAGTGATATTTCCACTTCTTTTAATAGCCTCATTATAAAAAAAGGGGTTGATTCTGTTTACCTGACGAGGGTGAGTAATAGGCGCACAACGCCCGACGAACGTGTGACGAAGAAAACGAACCGAAGAAGAAGTAGAAACCTCCGAACTCATGTGAAGTAAATGAAGTTGGCTTCGAGAGTTCGTAACCAAGGCAACTCCGTTCCCTGCAGGTTAAAACCTTATTGGATATGCTCATCGCTTTATTTTATTTTTCGACTTTTCCAACATTTACATTTTTCATCTAGAGCTTCCATTTTCCAATGCGGACCTTTCTTGGATATTGTATTAGATGGATACTACATGTATAACTCGATTCGTCAAGATCTCATAGTGCAGGTAAATTCGTTACAAAATTGCAACTCTTCTTGATTCACAATACTAAAATTATTCAGATGATTTATACTAAGAAATCTCCTGGTTCAATAATGGTCCTACCTATCAAATATAAGGATGTGGAAGTGCTCTAGGAATAAATATTAAAACACTTCTTCTAAATTGTATCAAATTATTATAACAAATCAAATTATAGGAGAATCTACACAAACTGGGTTTCAATACTCTCGTCCAAGAATAGAAATGTAATTACGATAGTCGCTAAAGAAATTCTTTGGCGGATTTCAATCTGCCGGCCGGAGCCCTGAAATATTTATTGTAAATCGTCCTTTCTACATCGACTTTTCCATCTCTCGTATACACGGAAAATAGAAGAAAATGCAATAAAATCCGTTCGCTCGGTGACAAAGGTATGCGAGTCTCTCTCGGAAAAAGGGGGGACGGCTGGGGGTTCGGAGGCGTCGAAAATGAGCGTGCCGCCCTCTCCGCCGCTCTAATCACACTATATATTCCGCTTGGAAATCAATCACGGCTAGCTGGGATCCTGGAGCCAGGCTTTTCAGAAAACTCGGAGAAAGAATATGTGCATTGGTGTTGGAGTAATTTGATTGGAAAATGTAGTCTCGGGAAAGGAAATGGAATTTCGGAATTCTTCTTTTATAGTCGAATGGATTTTTAACATTTTACTTAGAAAGCTCCGATGGCAGAATACGTGAATGGTAACAGAAGAAATCTTTAGCGATTCGGTTACTTTATCCAACGAATAAACTGCAATTTAATTATCAATTATAAAATGCTTCATTTCAATTTTGAGGAACACCTTTTTGAAATGTTTCAAGGTGCGATTATCCAAGTCGTTTTATATTTATGAAGCTATAAGTAACCCCACTGCTCAAAAAAACTTTTAAAAGAATGCAATTTTGGAAACACTTTTGTAGGTACACCACTGGTAGAGGAATAGAATACTTCAACATACTGTAGGAAAGATATTAAGTTGAAATTGAAGTATTAGCAAAAATTAAGGATTCATGCCCTTTGTGACCGTAAGAATATCGAGCGAATGTTGAGTAGGTACTCAACTAACCGATGACATAAAGGGCACTAATCACCGCGACCTGCCATTAAATTTTGGAGATGTGTTCTCCGAGAACGATTAGCAATCTTTGTTCTTCGAGTGTCTCGGGTGAATCGAAAAAAGTCTTGTTCATCGGATTTTCAAGTGCGGCTTTTTTGTCGCCACTGTAAAATTCGAGAGCAGCGCATTCTTCGCAAAATCGGGGATTTTTTTTGCATATCAGGGCCGGATTTTCGAGGACAATTTAAACTTTCTTAATTTTCCGAACTGCTTTCCACGATTTCATAAATTCCTTATTATTTTCCAAGTATCAATATTTCTCCGTTTTACCTATTTCCCATCTCGTTCCGAACCGAATCTCAATGTCTATTTAATATTACATTTGTCTTCGGAAAAATGTAGATCTTCCAACGGATTGGAATTTCCCTTTTTACGTCCGACACAGAAATGAGTTTCCCTTTATTACATTTTAAAATTAAAGATCGAGGATGCTGCCCCAGAATTGTTTTGCGTCGGGAGCTCACGCGCCACGACGCCTGCGTCCTTCCCGAAAATTACACCCGGTCTAAAATAATTGAGAGCGGCGTTGACGCTTTTCTGATAATCTACCAAAAACCCTTTTTATTCAAATTTTCGTTAATTTATTGTGTTTAATTACTTTATAAAATACGGTGTTAATTTTATCTATTAAATTTATCTCGATTGTTATTCTGAATAAAATTTTAGATTGAAATAAACTGTGAATAAAAAAAAGCGAAATTGTTATGGCGTAATAAAAAGCAATTATACTTTATAATTAAAAAATAAAATAAAACGGATATGCTGATAGGAGTTAAAATTAAAATTTCGTATCCACCATTTTGAACTAATTCAACTTACGCCTGTTGGTTACACCACACAAGACGTACCAATTAAAAATCGTCTTCCGGAGCCGTTTTAATTTTAATGGCAAACAAATTATTCAAAACATGAAGGTCTATCCATTTAACGTTTCGGGAAACTTAAAGCATTAGAAAATTACGGGAAACGTGCGAACTTATCCGACAATTTGGCAACGCCAAAGGAACACGTAGCTCAATTATATTTAATTGGTAAATGGAACTCGGTTAGCCGGTCGGTCGTCGGAAAGTTGGACGAGATCAGGGTTGTACAACTCCGCTAATGAAAGTTAAGAGAAAGTTCGGTGTTCGAGAGGTTAATGACATCTTTCTCATTTGTCTTCCATTACGGAAGCTGCCTGGGGAGTTTTCGCAGTTTAATGGCGAAGCGTCTCGAACTCAGACGATTAAGAAGGGTGCAATTTAAAACTCCTAAGACCAGGTTTTAGTATTTTTTTTTTCATTCATTCAAGTTATATTTTAATAAGTCTCCGGTTGTTTGTGCACATAATCTTCACGTCGGTTTTCGAACGAATTTCCCGCTCGTTTGAAATATCGGTAAATCTCATATAGCTGACGTCCACATTTCCCGGTTGTTGCGTTCTTATTAAAATCAATCTCCGCAAGAAAATTCTGACGCAGAGGGTCGGAGCCTGCTCTTGGGAGGTATATGGGATATTCGGAGCTCCTTTTCCCTCCTCCCATCTTACTAAATCGAGACAACTCCACTCCAGCGACGTTGTCAGGATTTTCTTGCGCCCACAACCTATACCTAAGGCTAATTTTCCTTATATATTTTGCAGCTATATTTACCTCATTTCATAATCAAATTAATAGTTTTTTTAGTATAGCCTTAAGAAGAATTAAATTAAAGTATCTAAATAATTAATGAAAGGATAGAAAAGTAATAGGTAAGTAACTCAAAACTTGAAACAAAATAAACTGGAATTATTACTTTAAATGTATGTAGGTATGTGGTTCCACCTATTTTATTGTAATTACCTTATATTAAATTAATTTTTTACGACTGCAATTATGGCTTTTAATAACGATAAATTAAAACACCGATAGCTCAAAAAGGCAGTAAGATGTGTATCTGCATGCACCGCAATTATATGAGGCCGTTGTAGCGAGCTTATGCAGTACCTATAAGTACTTACGTCGGTCAATGTTAATATTTTAATTTGTTGCTTTTTTCACAATAAATAAATTTTTGCCCCGCGGGGGTGTCCCGACGGGTCATCTGCTCATAAATGTGCACGTTCCGTGCCTTTAATATCGATAGTGACGCCACCTGTCTTATTACAAAGTCAACACGTCATTCGGGGATCTCCACCTGCTCCCCTTATCGCCTACTACTCTTTAAATTAGGTATACCATAATGACGAAAATTTATGGACACTTATTACGCAAGTAGGTAATGGAGAAAATATTTTGGATGTTAATAAATTCCGCTTCTGACCAATTAGTGTCACGAAATGTTGTTGAAAAAGTTGAATTATATTATTTTTTGTGTAAATAACTGCGGTATTAATGTTCTTTGTCGAGCGCAAGTAATGAAGTCTATTGTGGCAACATGACTCGAAATGATACACGTTTCCTATTACCTAGATGTGCGGAAATGCTTTTTTTATCTAAACAACTCCAAATAGACAAATAGCTTTAGATAATAAATTTGTTTGCCATCAAAAACTCATTAAATATGCCTGTAATAAATTAGTTTCAACCGTTAGATTTTAACAAAAAAGCCCCCTTGAATTAAAGTTGTAAATACTCTGTAATAGTTATCTTTTATAATAATAAATAAATCTCCAGGTATTATTTAACGTATTCTTATATTAGTAAATATCACATGTCTCACATTTAGAATTACAATTTTGATAAAAATTATATGAAAAAGAATAAAATTGTAGCCGCTAATCGATGAGGAGCTCCTTTTATTCTAAACTTTTAATTAAAATTTTCGTCGGTTTGCGTTTTTTTTCTCCTGCCGCTCAACCTTCCCTGGATTTTATATTTACATTAGAGCTGTATTGTGAGATTGAGTTTTGAAACAAAGCGAATTTTAATATTCGCTTTCTATGCATAAAGAATCCTTCATATCGAATACCTGTGCTCCCGAAGCTTTCATGGGAAAATGAAAAATCTTTATTTAACTGTAAAGCATCTCCGCAATATTTCACGGAAGCTTTTTCAATTCGGTCGCTAAACGATAAATTAATAAATTTTGATTACCTATTTCGTTTGATAATAATTATAATTACAAGAAAATGTATTCATTTAATAGATTAAATCTTTATGGTTCATTCGAAGTTAATTATAAAATAAGAATTAAAATAAAAATCATCCCTTTTTGTAAAATTTCGCGCTTAAAGTGACATCTACCAGTTAATATCGGTACTAATAAATTTTGATTTGACAAGCTAGAAAACTTGCTAATAAACTTAAAAGAATGATAGATGGCGCATTTTTTAACTTTTTACGTTTTTTGATAGTGGTTTTTATATCGTTTGTATAAAAAATACTAAAAATTTTGGGAGATTTTTAATTTGTCAAAAAAATAGGGGTTTATTTTAGTTAAATTTTCCATTTTTACGCTCCACAAAATTAAATATAATCGAAGTGAATTACCTTATTTACATCATATGGATGATTTCATATATAGACCGTGTGGCCTAATGGATAAGGCGTCGGACTTCGGATCCGAAGATTGCAGGTTCGAGTCCTGTCACGGTCGCAAATACCTTTTTTATTTTTTAAAACGTTTTGTATTTAATTTAGAATTTATTATTTATTTGATCATTTTTTTTTGCCTATTTTGATATTTTATCAATTTTGAAAACACCATGTTTATATGCAATGGGTAAAATATAGGCAACACACATTGCATGTAAATGATAGAAAATTGCCTATATCATTAGTAGACTCGATTTACCATAATCGAATAGAATCGAAATAGAATTCGATTTTCTATTCTTATATCTCGATTTCGGAACATCAAATATCCATCTAACCTAACTTTTTTGACAATTCATTGTCAGTATTTTTAAATTTTGTTGTGTTATTTAAATTTTGAAATGGTCACTTAAATGTATACAAAGTAACTTTAATGGTAAGTATTAAATACTTTTTGCTGCCTTTTTAACTAATAAATACTATGCTAACACAACTATTTAATGTATTGCCTCACAAATTTCTATTTTAAGTACTACTTATTTATTGTTTTTTTCCAATAATCGAACTTAATTAGCTGCGTTTATAATAGAGTTATTTATTTATGCCCATAAATAAATATTTGTATAAAATTAAAATATAGTCAATATTTATTTATGAATCCATTAATATATTAATAACTTATTCAAGTATTGTTATTTACAATTCTGAAATTTTTCATATGCAGACAAACTAATATTATACATTTTTATTTAGTAAAAATGTTTCAATGAAATAAATAATATGGAAAGTGATTGCATGAAATCAAAAATATTTAATAGATAATTTATAATGCATGATTGGTATTTTGTAATTTTGTATTTTGATGATATTGATAAATAATATTATCCATATTAACAAAAATCTAGTATAGAAATAAACACAATGGAATATTAGTAAAATATATCTGAAAGAGAAATTGACTGGCCTAAATTTCGATAAAAAAGTAAGGGTAGATATCTATAGACTTTTTGGCCTTGACACATTACGAGATGTTAGTATTTATTTTACTGTTCTATGCGGGCAATACGAAATCGATAAAGAATGTTGTTCAAAAGGTGGACGGAAAGAACGTTTATATTCCTAATATAATTGATAGAATAAAAAATTGATAGCAAAACATCGACGAAGCATTGTGTGCTTTTACAACGCAGGTAATCAATTTCCCTCGTACTGAAAGTGATTTTAAATTCATTAGCTTCATTAGAACTTACATACATTCAATTTGTGGCACTCTCCTCTTTCTATAGATTTTTCCACGACGATATAAATTAGTCCTTACATTAACAGATTGCGTTTTCTAGGCGTGCCACTTCGGCGTTTTATGAACCTAAAATTCGCGTTAGAAAATTTTGTTGAAATCCACTTCAGATAAATTCGGTAAATAAAATTCGGAAACTGTTGGCAATATGGTAAATGGAAATGTTTTCAGACGAGATAAAATTCATGAATTATTTAAGCGACCGCAACGGACGAAAAGGAAAATAAAATAGCGAAGTTAACAGTTTTCATGTTACAATAGAATAAATGCAACGCAACTTTCGGAAAATTCGAATTATTCATTCGTCTAGTTTGACTTTTAAATATTATTTGAAATGTTAAAAATATTAGAAGCTGGTGCAAAATAGGCGATGGAATGATAATGTAGAATCTGATTCTTATCTCACTCTTTCGTTTTAATTAACAACGTGACTTAATTCTCTAGGAAATAAAAGCAAAAATTCCGAAATGAGTCAACAGGTCTCATCTACGGTTAACGCCTTATAACGTATATTAAACGAGCTCCAGGAATAAAATTATAGTCGTAAAAAGGCCATATATCAAATTTTTGACAACCACAAACCGTAAACCGCGCTATTCGAGTAATTATCCTTTGTTCCTCGTATTTCCAGGCGAGATAATCCTTTGAATGTCGACGAGCTAAACCAGCTAAACAAATCAATTAAAATCCCTAGCGATACTTCAGCTTAATACCGAACAGAAAAAAAATCACGAGTTGCCTTTTCAAGGGCGATAACTATCGGCGTCGAACGAAAAAAGAATTATCGATCACTAATTTTAATTAACGTTGAAACGCTGTGGGCAGTTATTCTGTTAATAAAATAAATATATATTTACAAAAAAATTACATAATGGATTTTCACGCATACTATGTAAATTCTGAAATTGTTGAATGCAAAGGGCTGGTTACACCAGACATACTACATTACGAATTAATACGGTTTTGAGTAATACATTATTTACTTACAACTTCAAGTTTGTTCCTTTTTCACGTGCCGCGCCCGTTTTCCCGGAGCTAGGGAGAACCGTACGCAAACGTAGACTAAATAATTTAAAAGCCCTAGTTAACTATGCAAATTGATGTGTGAACTGTTGCGTATTCGAAAACAATGTAGGTAAGTTGTGGATTTTTGGTTTGATTTATGAAGATGTTATATATATACAGTTGATGGATGAAGTTGACAAGAGGAAAAAGAACCTTATTTTTAATTTTAAGAAGAAAAGTGGTTTTTTATAAAAAGTCCTGCTTGTCGAGGAAATAAGTTTGCCTTATTAAAGTCTGCATTCTGATGTAGAGGTTGTCGCTGAAGTAAAGAAAGTTAAAAGTGTATATAAAAGTTTCAATAATTAAATGTCCTAAATTGTTGTACTGGTTATACAAAGTTTCTGAATTATATAAATAAATGAGATACTATTATTTCCTCATTCCAAGTTTAAGAAGTAATTTTTCTTTTACAGAATATCTATAATATCTTCAGTTAAGTGGCTTTAATATCCTCAACTTGTCCAATTACTGCATTATTATTGGTCACTTATTAGTTATGCTTATAATAAAGTTAGAAATAAAGCGACCTTCATGGAAAAAATCATGATCGTAGAGTCATAAACTGAAAGTTTTTGGCGTTCATTTCCATATTATTAACCCTGCTATAGTTTCCTGGTCTCCCACTGCCACAGTTTTTCGACTGACAAGCCGTTTTCGCTCGGCGCCAGCGTCGTCGGTCTGCTATCACCGTCGTTCGATTACCCTCTCGCATCTATGTCATCCACCCCCTCGAAAAGACCCTTGTAGTTTCCCGACATTGTTCATTTCATCGATATGAATAGTTTCGCGTGGCTGTTTGTCTAGTGTCGAAACGGCAATAGGAATAACTTCGCGATCGATACGCGATGGCCAGGTAGTGGAAAACCGCCGAGGTGTCGACTATACGTGCATTCGTTTTTCCTCAGTCTGTCACGTATTTTTCGCGATTTCCAAAATGGCGACCATGTAGTTGCAGGAAGTTCGGGAAACTGTTTGTTAGGGTAGGTTTTTATTGTTCCTAGTCGATTATAAGGTAATTGGCATTGATTTTTGTATATTGTATGTGGAATTAACCTTGACTTTTATAGAAATAGGTAATATTCCATTATAATTTGTTAAATTATGCGCACTTCGTTTTATTTTTGTTAATACTAATCGATCTTGTTACTACAATCTTTTGAATTTACAGGGAATGTTAAATATGATAAAGAAATAATGAATCAATCTGGTTGAGTATTAAATACAATAAAATAATAAACGCGATCTTCGTTATTATACCGATATTGTTAATTTCATTTGTACATCTATCTCAAATAAATCATATAAATAATATTTCCTGTAATTTCCATGAAGCGATGCATGAAATTTATTACACATATTCGTTCCAAATATAAATTAAATCTAAAAGTTCAATTCTACTAATAAACATAAATCATAAATTTGTTTTTGCAAGTATGGAATAATGAGTAATTTTCACATTATTATAACGCTGAAATTTTTTAAACGTCGGGCATTGTGAACAGTTATAAAAACAACCAAGTTTTTAATATAATATTCATTAACTCTGTTCAAAAAATTAATAATTAATCGTTCCAATATTTAATAATCTACTACGTACTACAAGTAATGATTTTATTCGAACTAATTTTATTGAAATTATAGGTATTATACCAATAAAATAATTTACCGATGTCATGTTTTAGGTACATCCGCTATCCTGCGTAGTGTATAGCTTGGCGTAATTTTATTTATTTTATTTCAGTTAACATCTAGTTAAGGAAAAGTAATGGAAAAAATGGCGGAATTGAAGCATTCATTGTACTTGTCTCAGCTAAAAGCTACGCTTAAAAGGAACCTGTTGTTGAAGAAAAGGGATAAACGGAAAACGATCGCGGTAATAATTTTTCTTTATTTACCTGTAATAGTGTGTATTCGTGTATCGATTAATTACGAGAAAATTTCATTGAAAGCAAACGAAAATAACATATCACGTTTGTATGTTCGAGTTTAATTTACCGGAGGGTATTTTAGTCTTCTGACTGACGTAGGCGTTATTTTTCTAATTCGATTTTTACCCTAACTTTTGTTTGTTCCGTAATTACATACGACTATTGCACGTCACGTAACCACGAACCCCACGAATAAGGAGAAAATTCTCGTTACATGTAAGCGTCAATTAAATTCTTATAAATTTTCATTTATTCATAAGCAGTGAATAATTTCAGGAATTTGGTTCTTAGAATAGGGTAAAGTTTGTTTGACGGTGCATATTTATTTAGTGTTATAGACCTGGATATGTTTAATTTTAGGAAGTTTTACTACCTCTCTATTCATTGGCAATACTCATTGTCATCAAAATAACAATGCCAAATCCAAATTTACCCGAAATGGATACTCCCAGGGGTGAAGAAGAACTGCTGCATAGTTTCGGAAAAGTAGAATCTCATACTGTAGCTGTCGTGCCGAATACTTCTGAAGTAGTAGTACGTATTTGTTCTCCTCATAAATTCATACTCTTGATTGCATTTTTGCGCAGTATTTTCTAGAACAAATCGACAATTTGTGGAGCATGGTAAGCGATAAAAATGCATCGAGGATAAATTGGATGTTGTACGCTACAGAGAAGGATTTAATGTCCGAATACTGGCACAGGCCTAATTCTGTTCCCATAGCCGTTTTGTTCGACAACGAGGACCCTCTAGATGGACCTCTACGGTAAAATTCTTCCACCTCAACTACATCATCTATACGGTATTTTTGTAGGTATGAAATTCGTACGAATCCCTCCATAATAGGGACGCCTCCCACGTCAATTCTCTACAGTTCCCCGTTAGCGTGCAGGGATACGAACAACAAATGGTACAGTTACGCCAGAGTGATCCCGGCGATGGAAGGCGGCGACAGTTGTCCCGTCAATCAGTATTACTTTTCGGGGTTTTTGGCGCTTCAAGCGCTCATTGATTACACCAGAATCAGGGTGAGTTGCCCGCGGTCCGTGCCGAATAAATTTTCTTACTTACAATCGGATTAATCCAGATCGATACGAACGCTGACCTCAAAGTGCCTAAATTACTATTGGAGATGCTTCCTAAACCTGCCCACACCGGCAATTGGATGTTCTTGATTCGGATTGTGATACCCATCTACATGGTGATGGCGCTGTCGCAATTTATCGCTTATTTGTTGATTCTTATAGTCGGTGAAAAGGAGAAGAAGATTAAAGAAGGCATGAAAATAATGGGTCTCAAAGATTCGGTATTTTGGTAGGAAATATTCGAGTACATTTCGAATGATCTAGTACTTACAATAACGTTTGTTTTTCAGGCTTTCTTGGTTTATTATTTACGGTATATTCGTACTTTTCCTATCGGTGGTGTGCGTCGTACTTTTATACAGCCTAAAGGTGTTTACCAACACGAATTTTTTACTGATCTTTATTTTGATCGTACTGTATTGCTTTTCTATAATAATGTTCGGATTCATGATAACGCCGTTCTTTGATAAATCAGGGGTAAGTTTGGCCCAAAAGTGCGAGTTTATTAATAAAACAAATCGTTTTTCAGACTGCTGGAATTCTTAGTAACTTCATAGTGATCATAATGAGCATGTTTTATTTCGTGCAAGTGTTCCTAAAGGATTCTAATCCACTAGTTTTATGGATTCTGTCATTAATAAGTCCATCCGGATTTGCGTTGGCTATTGATAATGTAAGTATTGCAAACAATACAACTCGAAAAACATATTTATATACGAATTTCAGGCTATAGTTATGGATTTATCCGGCGAAGGAGTAAATATTAGCAACATTTGGTCCGGGCCGGGTGTTCCATTCGGTGGAAGTGTTATAATGATGGCATTAGATATTGTCCTTTATGGATTATTAGCTTACTACTTAGACAGTATCTTACCCAGTATGTATATTCGAAATAATATGAATCTTTTGTTACCAATTAATTTTTTATTTCAGGTGAGTACGGAGTGAAACGATCTCCTTTGTTCTGTTTCAAGTTGTCCTTTTGGTGCTCCAAGAAGGTGGTTGAGAAAGTACGTTTTAAACTCAATGAAACGAACAATTTTAATTTTCTACATTTTCCAGATTCCTCTTGCGAACGGTGAGAGTTCCGAACATTCGCTAAACAACACCGATTACACGTTAGACGTCGAGCCTGTACCGAGAGAAATGCGCGGAAGGGAAGCCATCAAAATCGTCGATTTATACAAAACCTTCACGGTAAAGATAAATTCTATATTGGCATTATCCCACTATGTATTTCTATTCAGCTCATCAGTTCAATGGGCTATAGGCTATTGAAATAATATAATATACGTTTATGTTTCTGTTTCTGTTTCCAGCATTGTCAAAAACCCGAAGTTAAAGCCGTCAATGGAATCAATCTGACGATTTACGAAGGCCACATAACGGCTATACTAGGTCACAATGGTGCTGGAAAAACTACTTTGTTTAATATATTAACCGGCTTAACAGCTCCTACCAGTGGTACAGCATACATTTTCGGAAACGACGTTAGGTACTTTCCTAACTTACTTATAATTCTTTTAAATCACCAAAAAATGTTTGTGCAGAGATCCCGACGACATGGATCGCATAAGAAGAATGACCGGCGTCTGTCCGCAACACGACATCCTATTCGATAATCTATCGCCGAAGGAACATTTAGAATTCTTCGCTGCCGTTAAGGGTATACACCCGTCTCTCATCGAATTCGAGGTGATGAAAACCCTCAGAGACATCGATTTGACCGACAAGGCTAACTCGTCGAGCAAACATCTGAGCGGAGGTCAAAAGAGGAAGCTCTCCATCGGTATCGCCATCATAGGAGATCCTAAAGTAACACTCATTATCGATTAATTATTGCAGCATGTAAGAGTTTAATTTTAGATTATTATATTGGATGAGCCCACTGCTGGAGTTGATCCTTATTCGCGAAGGCACATGTGGTCTGTTCTGCAAAATAAACGCCACGGAAGGGTGATTTTACTCACCACGCATTTTATGGATGAAGCAGATATTTTAGGTAATATAACAGTTTGTTTATTAGGGAATATATTCAGGTTTGTGATTATTTTTAGCGGATAGAAAAGCGGTCGTTTCGAAGGGAAGCATACGATGCTGCGGTAGTTCGTTGTTCCTGAAGAACAAATTCGGCATCGGCTACCATTTGACCTTAGTATTGGAAGGGCACTCTAAGGAACATTCGATAACGAAACTCGTCACAACGCACGTGCCCAAAGCGGAGAAGGCCCGGAGGCACGGCAGAGAGTTGAGTTTTATATTACCCTATAACGCCGTCTCGAACTTCGCTTCGTTGTTTTCCGCCATTGAACAAGAAATTAACAACAAGAGCAGTAAATTAGGTAAATAAATCGTATTGTTTCCGTATTTATTGCTTTAAAAAACGCTTGGGTGATAGGTATTTCGAGTTATGGAGTATCGATGACGACGCTGGAAGAGGTGTTCCTTCACTTGGAGCGCGACGAAGAAGCCGAAGAAGATACCGTCGATAATCTATCGAAGAAAATCGTCAGAAATAGAGCTTTGAGTCGGAGTTTAAGTTTACAAAACAAGAGTACGAGTTACCAGTCGCTTCAAAACGAAAGCAACAACGCTCTAATACCGGACGCTAAAGGTAAGTACTGGTTACAGAATTATAGTTCTTTTTTGTTACAAAACAAATTTCAAAATTTTTATGTTCTTTATTATAGAATATGTTCCTCGTCGGAGGAAGAAAGGTAAAAAAATGCTAGTTAAACGCTTTGTTTAAAGTCGGTTTTTGATAGAAAAACGCAAACATTAGAAAACTACACTTATTTAGATTAATTTAATTTGTTTAAAGCATTTAGTATCGTAATATGCAGGTGTAATATTATTTTTAGGTGCCGGTGATTTCGGCGGAAGCGATTCCTCCGCGCCCATCAAAGGCATCGGCTTGGATTCCGTCGAATGTCGACCGAACTGGTTCCAATCGTTGCTCGCGCTGCTGCGACTGCGAATTCTCCGGCTGCGACGCGACATCAAGAAGCTCTACTTCATGATATTCCTGCCCCTGGGCCTGGCGATCCTGGGCTTGTTCATCAACAGCATGGAAACGGGCCAAATTAAAACCAAATCGCTGGCGTTGAACATGACCACTTATCCCAGATTGCCGATAGCCATCTACAACGGCTCCGACGAGAATTTGGACGATTTTCTCGTCGAATTGTTAAACCTCGGCGCATCGTCGCTGGACGAATACAACGGAAACTTCTCGTCGTTGTTAAAGATAGCGCCGCATATGCTGGCTATAAACGTCAACGATTTCCTTTATCCGGATTACAGCATCACCGTGCTGTACAACGATACCGAACAACACAGTCTACCCATTGCCGTGAATCTAATCAATAACGCTTTTTATAGGTTAGTAACGCGAGAATATGCTATTATTGAGAGTTGATTACTTGTTTTTTTGTAGACTGATGAGTAGCCCGGCGTCGTTGAAAAGCGGAGATTGGAACCCGATGGAGGTTCGAGCGCAGCCTTTTCAACAAACCTCCCGAGACTTTAGCGTCGGCATGGGAACGGCTACGTTCACAATGGGAATGATATTCGCGCTGATTCCCGTCACTCTAGCCACCGATATGGTCTACGATAGAGAGGTAATAAACCTTCATCTACTAGTTAAATGTTGCATCTCTACAAACTCCACTTTCCAGATCAAAGGAAAAAATCAACTGCGAGTCAACGGCCTGTCGTTTTCGTTATACTTCATCAGCTACTTCATCGTGTTGGCGGCGTTGATGGCGTTCATGTGCGCCGTGCTGTTATTGATCGTACTGTTATTCAAAACGCCGTCGTTATCCTCCTGGCCCGCCCTAACGACCATAGGTATATTGGTGCTGGTCTACTGCCCGTCGTCGATACTGTTCAGCACCTGCGTCAGCTACATCTTCGACAAAACCGAATCGGCCCAGTCGATCATGTCGAACGTCGCGACGCTAATCGGATGGGTGCCTTTCATCATGGTGATGATACTGGACGGCAGCGCGTCGTTCACCATCCACGTCGTCATGTCGTTGCTGAACACCATGTACTTGCCGTACGCCATCATCTACTTCGTCCAGCGGGTGGACTTGGCGTGCAAAAGTAACTTCGGCTGCACGGAATTGACGTTGTACAATTACATGACGACGGAAATCGTCGTGATGTTCGTCGGTTTGATCTTGCACATACCGGTTTGGTTTTTTATACTGTTGATCGTCGATGTTAAGAAGAACGGCGGGCGGGTGAAGGACGTCTTTAAGTTTAAAAAGGTAGGGAGATTTAGTGGAATGCAGGCGTTCGGTAAATATGAAGTTGCTTTTAGAATGAATGTGATGGTTTAATCGAAGATGCGAACGAAGCTAGCGATATAGGCGAAAACGAAGATCAAGACGTCAAGGCGGAGAGGCAGAAAGTGAAGAATTTGATGAGGAATCACATTATGAATCCTCCTGTTGTTATGGTCGAGGTAAGTTAGAATAAAATCCAATTAGAATTACCCTCTACTTACTCTTCTTCTTCTTCCTCTACTTATTAATAATGCGATATTGTAGAATTTGCATAAGGAATACACCAACAAAGATACGAGATGCACTTGTTGCATGTGCTGCAAATCCGAAGAAGAGGTCGAAACTAGTAAAATAGCTGTAAAATCGCTATCTTTAGCAGTGGATGCAGGCGAAGTGTTCGGTTTACTAGGACACAACGGTGCCGGTAAAACAACTACAATGAAAATTATCACAGCTGAAGAAGCCCCGACTAGAGGACGCGTAATTACCACTACATTCTACGTTATTTTATAATACAATGTATTTATTTTAGGTGCAAATAGCGGGCAACAGCATCACATCGAACATGAACTCGGCCTTCCAATTACTGGGCTACTGTCCCCAACACGACGCCTTGTGGAAGAACATAACGGTGCGCGAACACTTAGAGGTGTACGCCTCCATAAGGGGTGTGCCTTACAACGAAATATCCCGTTTAGTCAATTTGTATCTGTCGGGTTTGCAAATCAACGAGCACGCCGACAAGCAGACCGATCAATGTTCGGGCGGGACGCGCAGGAAGCTCAGCTTCGCCATGTCGATGGTGGGCAACCCGAAAATCGTGCTGCTGGACGAGCCGAGCACCGGGATGGATCCGAGAAGCAAGCGGTTCCTGTGGGACACGGTGCTGGCCAGTTTTCAGGGCTCGAAGGGCGCCATCCTGACGACGCATTCGATGGAGGAGGCGGACGCTCTGTGCTCTCGAGTGGGCATCATGGTTAAGGGGGAGTTGAGGTGTCTCGGTTCGACGCAGCACTTGAAGAACCTGTACGGTGCCGGGTACACTTTGGAAATGAAACTGGGCGGCGGGGATTTGACGCCCACCTCCGACGCCGGCGATCGGAACGACGAACTCAGGGAATTCATCTCGTCTTTGTTCCCTGACGCCGCTTTGCTGGAGAGCTTCGCCGATAGGCTGGTTTTTAGTGTACCCCAGCAAAGTGTCCCTTCCTTGGCCAATTGTTTCACGCAATTAGAAAAGGGTAAGATAATATAACTATGTTTATTAATTATTACACAATAATATTTATGATTTATTGATTTTATTCATCAAGAAAAATTAAATGAGGTGAGAGACATTGATTTTATTTTCTAATTTCAGCTAAAGTGGAATTGAACATCGAAGAGTACAGCTTCAGTCAAACGACACTCGAACAAGTGTTTTTAAAGTTCGCCCACGAAGACGAAAACGAGGAATAATCGAATCAAATGAGAAGATAGCAAAATGAACTTATTGTCTATTGAATTGTGATCCTAACTTCTACGATGTGTGTTCGAACGCGTTCGAAATAAAATATGGGACCTTTTTTTTCTTGATAGTTTGTTGTATATTGTTTTGCGTTGAATTTGGTTCGTTGGCTGGCGTTCCGTTGCTTTTATAGAAGCAGGGCGAATGTATTTATTTAATCTTATTTATATTTTTTATTCTAGTCAGAACGGTTTTTATTGCGTTCGCTCTGCCGTGTATATTAAATAATTTATCGAAATGAAATATGTTGAAACTGTTTTGTTACCGATGCGACGATTTAATTGCTGAGTATTTTTAAGGCCTAATCCCCGTATTCAAAAGTTTTTGTTTATAACCAAATGGTTTTGTAACCAACGATTATAGATTTCCGAATTTTAAACATGACAACGTTGCTTATTTGAATCTTATTCAAGATGAAAATGAGGTTAGTGTTTTGTCATTCTTCTTCTTCTTCTTCCAAATAAGGCATCGGCTATAATATAATAATTAATTGGTTCTAGACAGTTCTGAAGCGTTTCGAATGAGTCTGTAGAGTTCTCAATGATGATGGAGCATTCTAGATGATTATAGACCGTTCTGAATAATTCTAGAGCGTTCTTAATGAGTCGAGCTTTCTAAATTGTTATAGACAGTTCTAAATGGTTCCAGAGCATTTTTACTTCTAGATAGTCCTAGATGATTCTGGGGCGTTCTAAACAGCAGAATGACAAAACCTAATCTTATTTTCATGTTGTTTAAGATTCAAATAAGCAACGTTGCCATGTTTAAAATTAAGAAATATATAATCGTTGTTTACAAAACCATTTGATTATAAAAAAACTTCTGAATAAGGGGGTAACTCTTTGATGTTTTAGTGTGACTTATCATTTTAAACAAAAAAACAAATAGTGCCTCTATTGAAAATTGTACATTATTGCTTGCATTGTATACGTTCTTTTGCAGAAACTAGATACTCTTTACTGAAAATTCGTAATTAATTAAAACTTGTTGAAAACGATTCTTAATTTACACTCTGTAACAGAGCAACTTATAGATTTGGAAATAAATATTACAATCTTGAACTGTTTTGTATATACATTCGAGGACCTTTAATACAAAACGAAAAAAATATATATTTAATAAGTAATTTTATTGTTTAATGTATAATTTACATTTTTATTACTATTTAGATAATGTCTTAATTTGTTTATCTACTGTATTTTAATAATTTACATTTTCTAAAATGGTCATTTTCCTCTATTAATTTATTGTTTAATAAACACTGCTGTTTTGTCTTCATTCTTATATTTGCTTATAAATTTTATAATTTCTTTTATCAATACTAATAGTAACTTAGGCATTTTATTTTCGTGTAAAAACCAACGTTTTCTCAAGTGGAATTCAAAAGAACTATAACATATTCTTTGTCGTAATCAGTATTGATAAATAAATGAAACCGTAGAGAACATGTATTATGTATCAAGTTCTTCTGAATCCAATGAATAAATTATTCAACCAATCACAACATTCGTAACATTGTTATTTCCATAACTCATCTTTTATATATTTATTTTATATATTTTTAATACGACATATTCCAGAATTGGCACAAGTGTAATACTTGAATAATTGAATAATTTTGGCAAATGTGTTTCATCAATCTTACATATCTAATAATGAAATATTCGACAAAAAGTTTTGATCTCAACTAATACACCGGCTCGAATCAGCAGGAGTTTATTTTTATTCCTTTGAACTTTATTGCTAAACTTTAATCAAAACTTTCTCTCCATCAAACCATAATTATCGAACAAAAATATACATTTTTTCGGGAAGATTATCAACTATTAGCTATTTGATATTTCGTTCTTTATTTATATGAGCAAACAGGATTTTCTGCTTCGTATATCACAAAACGCCGAAGAAAAATATAATCATTGGGGTGCAAGTATCAAAATATAAATATACATTTTAAATTCTGCAAACTGCCGACAGTAGAGAAACGTTTAAGTATTTACCAATTAGTAATTTAAACTTGATCAGTAACAAAAAAATCAAAAGAAGGAATATAACCTACAGGAAGATTTTTGTATAACTCAGATATTCCACTTGAAAATATCATTTCTGATCTAGTTTTAATTTACTAAAAAATCATAAAGAATATCACCGGCTTATTTCACATCCTGATCATTGTTACGACTTACGTACCTAATAGTATTTACCATAAAAGTAAATTTACTGTACAAAACTATCTACGATTAAAAAAAACGCGTGGTATTTTGCATATCATGAATCAAGGAAAATTAACAGTCATTAATACGTACTTATCACAATGGAATAAAACTAAATATCAATCGTGGTCCACTGACGAGCCCTTGACGAACCGTTTCTTCAGGAACGGCCTTCCTGCCGTTTGATCCAAACTGGCGGATCGCTTTTCCCTCATTTGTGCTGCTAGCAGTTCTATTTCCCAATTCTTGCTCGAGTTCTCGTACTCGCCGTCCGTCTCCTCAGGTTCCGAGGTCTCTGCGTTCGAATCTGTATCTAAATCATCATTTTTTATCGAGTTTTTGGGGATATTAAGGAAACTAACCGGTGGTGGAATCGATGTCCAAAACTACGTTGTGTTGAGGAAGAGAAGAAGAAGAAGACCAAGCATGAATTGGACGGGGTAGTTCTTCTAATTCTTCTTGTTCGTCATGCGATGGATCCTCCCAAGAGTGCCTTTCCTTACTAATTACTGTATCTAAAGAATCCTAAAAAATAATCTGCATGCAATCGAGTCGTCGATTGTAGTTGCTAATGGTCTTACGCTAGGGGTGATTGAATCTTCGTTGGCTTGCTCCAACTCGGAGATATGTGCTTTGAGTTGTGTGATAAGTTCGTCTTTAGACCTCATTTCTTCTTCCAGCTTCTCGAATTTTAGCTGGTATTTGCCTTGGATGTCTTGAAGGTGAGCACTCATTACTTGCTTGATGGCCATTAGTATATCCGCGAAATACTGTTGTTCATCTTCTAAAGAACCTAGCAAACATTTAAAATGTATAAAAAAGGATAATAATTAATAAATTATTATAATAGTACCTTTATGAAGTTTGACTTGGTTATTTGCCTTATTGGGCACTATCTGATTATCAGCTTCAGTTTGGTTTTTTTCATCAGGTAAATCCAAACCATTATCTAGAGGTGTGTTATAAATAAAGGGAAATAAATTTTGCGTTTCTCCTGTTAGAGTGGCACTATTAGGAGGACTTTGCAAAGTGTCTCTGTTAAAAGTCACACTTTTTGATAACTTACTGTGTCTAGCAGCGTAACCTTCGATAGTGGGAGCCCTCATTAACCTGCAATCGAAAAGAAAACCACGTTACAGATTAAAATAGATGTGAAATATCGAGGAAATTTCATTAGCGTCCGGCCGGTCCAGTTTTACAAATAAATTAGGATATTTACCGCTTGAACTCAGTCGAATCGACCTTCTCGGGCATCGCGGACTCGTTAATTTCTTTCTCTTTCGTATCTTCAGAGAGTTTCTTCAAAATTGACTTTAAATTTCTCCTTTCGGGCGTTTCGTTGGATTCGTTAGAGGAATGCAGCGGACTGGGGACCAACGGGGTAGCCAGAAAATTTTTATCCGATCGTTTCTGCTCGTGCATACTGCAACCCTCCGAATGAGACCTGGTGAGAGTGTCACTGTCAATGCTTTGATTATCTGGGATGTCCAATGAAAAGCTCCTGGTCTTCATGACCAGTTCGAGTTCTTCGAGTTTTTGCCGCTCGTTGAGGATTTTTAGCTTTTTAACGAAAGGGAGAGGACCGTATTCGGGGGATAAGTCATCGATGGATCTGCAATAATAGTTTCCAGATACAACTATTGCTGAAATACTAACGGGTGACGCTAGTGCAAACGCAGCAGGATTTGAGCGGAAGATATTTCGTGCGGTAGTGGCCTAAAGATACATATAACTAAAGGGAGGGTGCCTGGAATAATTAGTTTTGAATGTTACCTACCTAGCCTTTAAGAAGAAATTAAAATAGCTTTGAAATTATTGGTCGAATGGATAGAAAAAGTCGGTGCTTTATAGCAGGAAAAAGGGTAGAATGTAGCAGGGTGTTTCTGGCTTGGTAGATTACATATAGGTACTAGTCCAAATAGATTAGGGGTTACATACAATACTGGTAACACAAGTGCATTGGTAAGGGATAATTCATTTTCAACGTTAGTAAAGTACACTATTTTTCCTACGACCACAAAATATTTACCATCTGGGCCTTCAAATATGATTTGTAAACAATTTTTTACTAAAAACCTGTGAGATTTCGAATGTTTTTTGGAGTTTGTGTTCCTAGGAAAAATTAATTATGGGGAAGCAATTACAACAGTTTCAAATCGATTAGCGTAAAAATATATTTATCTAGCAATTAAGTTCTTTCCTATCTTAATATTAGAAGTATCGAACCTGTAGCGACAACATTTTGTGACTGATTGGTTAAATTTGAGTTTTTTCAGAAACCTTGAAAAAATATTATAACATTTAAAAAACACATCGATTTTCCACGATCAAAGGGAACCGTTTTAAGGTAATTGAAATTAACACGTTCACTGCTACAATCCAGCAAAAATGTAGATACCATAAACTCCATAAATCAAAAAAATATAATTTGCAGCGTGTGAACATGTTAATTAGATTCAAATCAGTACATAAACCTCACCTGTAATGCTTCGTCCGTCTGGTCAGAAACAAATTAGGCTTGGGCTTGGGTTTCTCGGCAGGAACGGCCACCGTCGCCGTTTCAAATTCCTCGTCCTCCTTGCCTTTACCCTCATCCGGACTCCCGTCCTTCGACGGCGGCGCCGAACTGGATTCCACCTCCTTGGAGATGGCCGCCTTCTTCAGCTTCGACCAGGGCGGCTCGTTCTTGTCGGCGCCGTCGGTTTTTTCCGCGCAACTTTTACCGTTCGTCGCGTCGTCTTCGCTCGCGTTAACACTCACACTAACGCTGACACTTTGACCGGTCGCCGGCGCTTCGATCGATTGATTATTGTCTGTGGACGGTTGCGTTGGCACTAATTTCACTAATGTAGCGTCCGAAGGGACGGCGTCCGCTTCTTTCAGAAGGGTTTCTTTCACGCTCTGGTCTCTCTCTTTGGTTCCCGTCGCTAATTTTATTCTATCTCTAAAAATATAAAGAAAATTGTTTGTTCAGCAGTTCGAAATTTAGGCGAACAAATTATGAGTAACTTTTTTATTATTGCAATTATGATGTCTCTATCATTTTGCGTTGATTGGAATAATCTGAAGAAAAAATTGATATAACTAAATAGTGCTAAAATTGGAAATGAGTTCATTTAGTTCGACTACAAAGACCTTTGCGGCATCAACTTTGTCAACGTTAATACTACCAAATGAGAAATTATGCAACGTTTGATCAATCAGGATTTCTGAGGGAGCATCTTGGTCCATTCATTACCGGCATATGGCCGCACAAACTTATTGGAATACGTAACTCGGAAACAACGACGTTTTGAAGCATTCAATTTGCGGAGCGTATGTAAGCCAGTAATGGCATCATTTATATTCAAATTTTGTGCACGTCGCATGAACTGATATATCGGATATCTGATGTCCGCGAATTAGTTGCGCCCGAATAATCGCACGTCCGTCTCTATAGGCGCATTAACGTGCACGCCAGCAATAAAATGGTGCTCTAATTATCGGTGATCGAGCGATTGTTTTCGGACTTACCTCAACGAAATTTTGTTATTGAGGAGCTTCACCGGAGCGGCCGCTTTGGCACTGACTATCGACAAAGGACCTTTCGTAGGCCCGGATATTGATGATCTTCCAGTGACGGCGTTCAGTAAAGGCGTCATTTGTTGATTTTGCGATGGTGCTGAAAGATATTATAATCGAATGTTCATTAGAGAAAAATATAACGAAATTTACGTACTTTTTCCGAGGGTCATTCCGCTAAACAACTGCCCTGTGACGCTCTTGGGAGCTGGAAGGTTGGGTTTACCTCCGGCTTTCGCTTTGTCTTCCTTGGCTTTCAGCATGAGGATGCGCTGGAGAAGAGGCAACCCGGCGCCGATGGTTTCTTCGGGAGAAGGCTCTTCGTTGATGGGAGGCGGCGATCTCACCACGGAAGACGTAGGGGATAGAACTGGCGGAGAAGTGAAGCTCTTGGCTCTCTCTTCGTTATCTTGTTTTTCTTTGAGCAACCTGCAAACTCATCGTATCGAATCGATTCGATAAAACGTTGTAGTTGTTACTTTAATCTTTGTAGAAGTGGAAGACCAGCTCCGATGGGAGACGTAACTGGTTCAGAGGCACTCGTTTCCTTCCTCTCGCTCTCGTCTTGGCTGAGATCGTGCGATTTCACTCTCGACATTCTCTTCAACGTCGCCTTGGCGTGGTTCGGCGGATGCAGCGGTTGGAGTTCCAAAGACTCCTCCGATCGCCGATGTGTTTTCGATTTCTTTAGGACGTTTCTCAAGCCCTACAAAAAGCGTTCGCGCTCAAGCGTGTAACGTAACCGCAATTTCGATTAAACTCACTTTCGCTTCGCTTTTAATCTTATCGACTAAACCCTTCTCGCCGCCGTGAAAGTGGCCGTGATGGTGGTCTTTGTGCGGCGGTTGTCTAGCCGACGCCTTCACCTCCATCAATCGCTTCCTGCCCAATGCTTGCAGGATTTCTTGCGCTTCGGGATAGTCTTTCATGGCGTTGAGGACGTCCTCGCGCGATAGCGAAAAGAGTTCCGAGTAACCCACCGAACGCACGTCCGCAGTGCGCCTGAAATACAATTACTTTGTGTATAAAAAAATTTGCATACGAATTTTACCAGCCGATCGATAAGGGGTTTGATAAGAAAACGGGAAAGTTTTTCAATTCGGCTTACTTGTTTAGTCCGTCCAAATTCAATATGCCTATTTCGCCGAAGAAATCGCCGGCTTTCATGGTCGTCAGGACCTTGCCGTGCTCGCTGATTACCTCCAAGATACCGTCGGCTATGATGAACATCTCCCTAGCAACTTCGCCTTTCCTGCATATCGAATCGCCGGGCGTGAATATGTACGCTTTCATCTTCAACACCAAGTCCCTCAGAAATTCCGGTTGGCATTCTTGAAATATAGTTACCTTAAAATAGAGAAAACGATGAAAGAACTTTACCTTACGGCGATGTGAAATTTCGTTGCGGAAATTTTTGTTAGTTGGGTATTTACTTACTTTCTTTAGTACACTTAAATTGACATGTAAGGCAAGCTCAGTTTTTAATTTATCGGGAAGCAAACCGAGAGCTGTGTTGATATCACCGCCTCCTTGTATTCGACCTCTCGACCAAGAATAGTCGTACCACCTGAGAACTCTTCGTTTCATACCGCCGGGTACCTGAAAATTGTTACAATAAATTCAGGTGAATGTATTATAACCTACTGCTTGATTCCTACACCAACTGGCCCAACTCGTAAATTCATTAAATCCTTCACCATATTTTACGAAGTTTGTGTGCTGAGTAAAGATCGTTAAAAATGAATTATACGTCCATTGGTTAATGGTACCCACACGTGAGGTGCTCACTGTTTTAGAGCTCGAACAGAAAATTTATGGACAATTTTCTTTTTATTTTCGGGCCGTTTCGGGTCGTTTATCTAGTTAGTTTTTATTACTACTAATAGTAGCTTTTACAGTTAAAGTTATCTTGCACGTACAGAGAATTATTTCAGTTAAACTACCGAATAATATACTTAGTCGGCTTCCAAACCAAATTCGCCCTTTCGCTGACACCTCCGTTTTCAACAGACAATTTTACGCGGCGACTACTATGTAAATACGAAGTAATTTAGAGTTCAGGACCTCGTCTATCCCACGACATTCACCCACGTTAATTGCACGACGACTCTATTCGATGGGAGCTTAATAATAAAAGCTTCTGTTACTAATTGTGTTCGGCCGATGCACCGTAAACTGATTATCCGCCAGTTTTCAGCGGAAACCGCTACATTCTAATTAAATTATTCACCGCAGCTTTTTAAATGGGTCTGGATCCCGTAGGTTCGAATTAAATTTATACAAATTTGCAGCAAAACCGGGCTTACCTTGTGATGTCTCATGTAAGTCTTTGCGCCGTCTAAGAGCCGCTCGAATTCTAGTCTGTTAGCATTTCTGTTAGTTATCACATTGCCAACCTGACCTGAAAAACGTTAAACAAAGATAGTTAATTTTCCTATGAACACTGAAACAATTTTTGTAATGGATATTGAAGTGTTCAAAGCACCTACAATTTTTATGCGAGTTCATAAAATCCTTTCAGATATCTACAACGTATAAGAATGCTTGGATCGATAAAGCTCAGAAAACCTATCGAATGCTAAGAACAATAAATAGCTCAATAACAATGTCGGAGAACGATCGTAACGAAACAATGAACAGGATTCGCATCGTTTTGCTCGCTTTACGATAATACCAATGCACATCAGTTATACTCAAGATTATCCCATCTGTCTGCTATACAATGCACTATACGTTTGCTAGTGACGTACAGTTGATGTATTGCCAGTATATGTGTACAACCGAATGGGTTGTGTAATCTTTAACGCCTCGTTTAAGACATATTTATTACACTTTAGCAGAATTAATTTTAGTGGCTCAGAACACCGTCCGTACCACTAATCTCGAGAATGAGATTATTGGAGTATTTTGTGAAACTTACCTACAATTGTTGCGAAAATGAAGACTCCAATTAAGTAACTTACAATGGTAAATATGTATCTGTAAAATAAAAATTTGGATCATATGTTATAGTAAAATGTTGAAGTATTTTTGATGATTGCGCGGTTTTATTTTACGAAGAAGTTAATAGCAATATTTTACGATTCAATCTAACTACCGCCTTCAAAGTTGATTCTGTAAACATCATACGAACGTTATTTTTACGATCGATGGTAATATAATATTTACATAGCTTGTATTGCAGCGGAGCGTCTTCCTTTAAATTTCAATATTAAAATAATAGGAAATTTCATGCATTCTTGAATGGCATTCAAGTTATACCGTTTTAGAATGTAACAATTCGTTGTTTTCGAACAGGCACACACACAAATACGGATAATCATTTAGCCGAATGTAAAATGAACGCGAGATTGAACAAACAAAAATCGTCAAACAATGGCAGTGGCAGGCGCTGTTCGATAACAAGAATCGCCCAAACATTTTCTTTCTTTCGACAGAAAAAGAACTATGATCGAAACTGCGACAGCAACCCTCGATCCTGCCGCTGCCAGAGTGACGACACTCGAAGGGGGTTCAGAGTATTTGGGTCAGAAACGTAGGTGCGACATTGGACACACGTACCCGTTACTGGTGTTGAACTGCAGCAGTCGAGACTTGACCCCTCTGCGCGGCAAGGACCGAGGGCCGTCCACCGAGCCCGTTTTCCTACAGAAATTCACCATTTACAAAACATTTCGAATCAAACCAACTGTTCATTAGTCCCTGCCTATAATGCGAGAACACCTCGATAGCATATTAGCAAGGTGTAATAAATTACTTGTACAAGAGAATACGTATTTTACAATGTTCAACTACTGGATAATTACTTACTCGGCATTAGTTTCCGGCGTCGGTAGATCACCGATGGTCGTTAAAGTGAGCGTTGACCAATACAACGAACCTAAATATTTTCGCGTTAACGTGGCATAGTCTCCTGGTCGATAAGGATACACCCATTCGCCCTGCATATTAATAAAATTTGATTAATTATTTGCGTTTACACTAAGTCAATTCAATCGAAGTCTATCTTAACATAGAATAAGTACGAAATAGCAAAATATCTATAAGGCAAGTTTTCGTTTTCCATTTTCCCTCTCGACAATTCTACATAAGTAAAGATAGCAATTTTCAACTGAATAAACCTAGTAGATAACTATTAATTAATCTGCGTTGTTTAATTCTAAATCTAAACTTTAAGAATATTAATTAAAAGCAAGTCTAAGCAGACGTTCTTGAATCTTGCATTAACCTAATTTAATCCGCGCATAGATAGGTAATTTACTCATCGAGTTCGTATGTGCTAAAATATTCCAACAGGAAACTTATCAACAACTTGCAGTGAGTTTAAGGGATATTTAGTTTTCGTTGGCTGAAATATTTGCTTTTACGAATTCGAATCGATAGTTTGGAAACAATTTGACGAAACTCACCCGAAAACCTTCGGCTTCCGATAATAAAAAATAGAAACATCCGAACCAATGAGCAAGTATCAAAAGAATATGAATTAGATTTATCACTCTCCATAAATTCGGCCAAACAGTTCTTGATTCTACCATGTAATAATAATTAACGGCACGGTATACCTGGTGAAATAAAATTTAGGCATTAATAAGGTGTGATTAGGAATTGCATCGCGATCGAACCTTTAAAAATCTTGGACATCTGAGTAACGGATGCCATCCTAATCTAAATTGGAGGAGATCGAGTGGACATAAAGCTGCCAAGTCCAGCAAAAAGGCACGAGAGCGTAAGTAGTGACAGGATAATTTTTTCGAATCGTACACCATCAGTCCTTGTTCCAAATATCCGGTCCGAAGCTGTACGGCCAGGTCCAAAATGAACACCAAATCACTCATGGAATCACAGGTTAGCCAAAAACTCGAAATCATTTCCTGCAAACACAATAATTACATAATATGCTAGTACCTACAGAGGTACAGAAACTGTTAAAATCATTATTGTAACGAATAAATAATAATATGAAGGAATAACTCTGTAGGGAATATCAAGAACAAATACAAATAAGAATTATTGGTCAACAGAAATTTCCATATTCATGAAAAAATTGCGTATTTACACCCGTTACTAATCCGCTTTGCCAACGGTTCGTGTAGGTATTAATTAGTTTACATTGCAGTTTTTTTAGTCGGTATTTCCATGTTTTCACTGAAAGTACGTGATAAAAAATTCAAAAAAATATCGTCGGGGTTTTTTAATCGATACAGTATGATCCTGAATGTATTCTAGTGCACTTCAGAAACAGAATGATTTAATTAGTTTACCTTGGTAAACTAAAATTTGACTCACCTGCAGTTCAGGAAAACTTTCACGCACAATTAACGTCCACAGATTATACAAAACACACACTGTTAAAACTAGTAACCAATAAAAATAAAAGTTCGAATCGGGATTAATGACTGTCCTAGGTTGTTTACGTAGCCGCCGACGCCTTCGCGGAGCCGAGTGGTTGTCGCCTGCAACAAATCGACGTTAAAATACCTATCCTGCAGTTCCGCAACGCTCATCGTCTCAATTAAAAGTAACAAAATTTAATCAACATCAGGCACGTTTTTCAGTTATTAACTTGTATAGTAATAGAAGTATGTCGCAGTGCCCGAGGTATGAATTTTAATTAAAGATACCTGCAGTACCTCCTTCGCTTCCGGTGTCCTCCACAGTTTCCTGCGTCTCCGGTATCTGCCTCGTTGAAAACCGTTGTAAAAAAGAGTCCTCTCGCTTCAAGGGGGGTTTCTGGAAACGATATTTTTCTTTGACTTTTTTATTACACAGGAAGCGACCGGTGAACAAGTATTGAGATTAACGATGTTCGCAAACTTCTAATGATTAATGATCCATGATTTTAATAACGGTAAGATGTTCGAGAACGTACGTGTTGTCGACAGTAATAATAAGACCAATAAAAATCATGTTATAACATTGATTATGTCTATTGATTTCAATCCATTTCCTCTGGCCAATTTTTTTCTGATTCATTTGCGTCATTAATAAATCATTTAAAAAATATCGGCAACGTCTCGATGAAACAAGGTCTTCATAAGAAAGGAGAGAAAAAGCATAAATCCGGATGGAACAGTTTCGGGAAAAATCGTTCGGAGTTGCGATAAGTCTTTGCGAAAAATACCATCGAAGGAGAGGAAATGTTTATTGTCTATGTAGGTAGCCGAAAAGCGCAATAGTAAAAACTCGAATTCGACTAGCTAGTAGATATAAAACGGCTACAATGTTGTGTTTTTTTTTTCAATGGAAAACTTTCCTCCTTCGTTTTATGTAGATACTTTTTAAACGTAAGTTACGAATACGCCGCGAACAGAAAACATAATAAATACTTCCTGATTATACAAACTTACTATTTAGGGAGTTGCTTTATGGTGATCGATTTTCCGTATAACAGGCACTTTTATTTTAAAAATACTTTTGGTACCTCCAATCATTATACATGCGTTTAGTATTGTTTCGAATAAAAAAGGTCATAGTCAATACGCATTCGTATTCAAGAAGCACTTGTCACGAACAAAAAATAATCATAAAGGCAATAAACCAAAGACATAAACGTGAAATTTCATTTTACGAGGAAAACGGGAAATATCAAGACGTTCGCGGAATAAATGCGATATAAGATTTAATGAATTCTACTGTTCAGTTTGAGATAATTACATTTTAGTATTTTAATGTTATTTCTTATATTAATGTTAATTAGCAAATTCAGTAAACAGTAATAGTAACAAGACAAGAGATTTTGAAACAATTTCTTTAAAAGTGGATGAATCTGTGAATGCTGGGTCGTTAAGAGTTGCAAATTGTACGAATTGCCTATTGTAAATATGCTATATTCTTGGAATGGAGGTAATAAATTTGACGTACGCTTTCAGTAGTTACGCTCAACATAGTTAATATTTAATAAAATGAAAAAAGGAATATGAGTTAGGTGAAAATTCTGCGATGTTTTTGTGAATTTATTTTACCTTCGCTGATATCGCTGACGAAATTTGCACAGTAGTCCGTAATTTCATCCATCGCTGGTTCGATTTAGTCCTGTAAGGAAAAAGAAATATTAAATTAAAATTTTTGCCGAGGACTAAAGGAGTCGATACCAAAATGCAGAAGTTCACTGTACTTTAAACATCCATATCAGTATAATACTCAGTAACAGTTGATAATAGAGACAAAAAGAAAATAATAGTTACAGGTCAAGAATGCGTTCTATTACGACAAAACAGAGTCGAATATAAATGATAGAACAAAGTGTAGACTCTGTTGTTCCAAAACAGATAACGGTAAGTTGTATTTTGCATATATTCGACGGTTTTTACTATGTTATACTAAACTAATTTCTAATTTTTATAACCAATTGGTGCACACAACTTTGTTTATTTTAGTGCATTTTGTTTCAGTAACTATTTCATTTATTTCAAACATTTTTCTGGTAACAAATGGATAAATAGCGAATGTTTTGAATAGAAATTAATAAATGAAATAATCTGGTACAAAATTGCCTAAAATTTTAATGCCTTTTTACCAATATACAAAGTTGTTAAATTTACTGAACAAACAGGCAAAAATGTGACTAATCTGTATCGCTAGTCTAAATGTATGCTAAAATATCTACTCAATCACTCCATGCAAAATACAACCGCTATTTTCTACCCTAAACACTGTTTTCCAGTATTAGAAAAATCATACAGGGTCATTATTAATACCTAATTTAATGCCCTGTATATAAGGAAATGTAAAATGTATTATATAAAAGAATACTACCAATAATTGTTAGTTAAATACACAGGTTTAGAGTAGCCAACGAACAATTACAACATCGAATAGAGTTTACGAAATGAGTTTACTACGTATAGAGAACACTCGAAGATGAGACCATCAAAAAAGTACACGATAAACAACACCATAATTTATAGAAATCTTTACGAGAGAAGATCGTTATAATGACTCGTTAACAGTTAAAAAAATTACAAAAGTTAGTGCTTTATAGTTCAGAAACCTCTTGATCTTTCTCAGCGAATGGTAGTACGTCATGACGGCTCGTAAATTTTTCCAACTTTGCGTGGCGACCTTCGTCGATTCTCTTCGATCGTTCGCAGTCGATTGGTAATTTCTGAAAAGATTCTATAGCTAATTCTAATGGTTGATTAGTTAAAGCTAGTTTTATTTACAGCATTTGAATATTTACATACTCTCAGTCTTCTTTATGTCAATCTAAAATACAAAGTACCTACAAAAGCACGTACCTATGCGTAGATACAAGTACCAGTACTAGGAATTCGCCAGGAATATTTTATTTAGAAGTATCGATTGCTCATTTATTGCTCATAAGTAACTAATGAAGAATTTTTAATCTATATGTAATTTTGCTGTTAGTATTGAGAAACATTTTTCTGACACTTTAGTGTAATAAATAAGCAACAAAAATTGTTCCAATTAGTTTGTTTAAATAAATAATGCATGTTTAAATAAAAGGTTTTGAAACAATTTTCTTTCTATAAATACATACTATATTTATCACTTACAATAGTTAACAGGGATACAATTTTATCCAACTTCCCTAACGTGGAAATAGAATTTCTAATTTAATTATTGGCTTCACTAATCAAATTTAATAAGATGAATCCTTGAATAAATTCAGTACCTACGTGAATTTCATATTGTTTGGATGTAAATTGACTCTAAAAACATATTTTTGAAAGGAAATACTTATTGTCAACTTTTACCTATTCCTAATGTAAAAAAAGGTTGAAAGGTATAAGGGCGGGTGACACTTATGAGTAGACCAGCTGTCGATATTTTTTATAAGGTCTCGTAAAAAAGCACTCGCAAAAAAATTCACAATTCGCTAGAATTTTTTCCTGGTGAACGGCAATAAAAACGTTTCGTTATTTCTCTTACTTTTCTGCGTATGTGTTATACTTATCCTGAAACAAGTGTAAAAAATTCACTTTCCCTATGCGAGTAGATAACGTGGATATTTTTCATACCCTTAGGAATAAGGGGCGCTTTCTGGGCACCGAATTAAACTGTAAAAAGGTAACTTTGGGAGGTTGCAGGATAATAAATTGATAAACTTGGAGTTACGCAAAATTAACCTTCGATAAAATAAAGAATTCCGCAAAACTTCAGTACATTATTAATTTGGTAGGAGAGTATAAGGTATACGAAGTAATTTACAGCGAAACTGTTCTAAACTGTTGGTGCAAGAGCCATGTAGAAATAGAATTATTACAGTAATATCCTCTCAACTTCTAAAATCAATGAATTATCCATCTTGTAGCCGGTAAACAAAACCGTATTTTACGAACCGTATTACCGGCGATACGTTTTATTATTTTCATTATTTGTTCGCCACTTTTTAATCCAGATGATATCCTATCAATCTATTAAAAAAAAATTATAACTGCGTATTAATAAACGACATATCAAGTGAATTTTGAATCTAAAAACCTCACCTTTGGCTGGGACTCTTGCAATCCGATTCGTTCGCATTCGAACTGTCGTCCTCGTCGCGGCTGGTGTTCAACGATTTCGGCGACTGCAAGGGTGTATTCGCATCGTCCGAACTACCCTCGTCCACTCCGACACCGGCCACCATCAAATGTCCGCCCGTGCCGCCGCCGTCTCCTCCGCCATGCTGCCCGCCGGCCGCTCCGCCACCACCACCCACCGTCGCGCCTCCGACGCCGCTCGGAGGGTCAATCTGCAACAAAAAAACAAACAAATCGTTACTAAATATGAAGTTTGCTCAGTTCCTTATCAAGTTCCTGGTTCGAGCAAGATGACAAATAGCTACATAAAAAGATTATTTGCTCTCGAGGAAGACCATTAAGCCGGAAAATACATCGTGCGATGCGGCGCACAGAAGCTCTCCATTGTGTGGAGCCATCAATCATATATTGATGAAGTGCAGTTGTAACGGTAAGTCGATGAGTTTTCGTCGCGCCCGGTAAGAAACGCGCCGGAGATCGATTTTCAATTTGGCCGCGTTTTCGGGCCATTGAATTGCCGGTCGCCGATGCATCGGGAATTAAGACGGGCAATTCGTTTGATTGGTATTCGCGTTGCAATTCCGAATCGGTCGATTAGAGTAGCGAGAAAAATTATGCGAACTGCTGAATAATTTCGCCGAGGCGCAGCGAATGTGGACGATATCGCTGAATATCAGCCGGGGTTTTTATTCACTGCGAACGCACAAACGCCTTTATTGTTATAAGGCCGAAGTTTCCGCGAGTCGATAAAATCCCAATAAGATTAAATTATGCGATAAAGGATTCGGAGGTCCCTGGAGAAGCGGCGCGTGTTGAAATGACATAATTAAAGGAAAAGTGAACGGGCCCAAATAGTTTCTACTCGATTGTAACCGACTCGATTACGGATATTGCTTCGATTCCGGTGCGAATTAACTAAGAAGCTAACCCGAATTTAAAGTGGACGTTTCAAAAATCAAATAGACGATAAACAATACGAATGTACTTTTAGTGCCCGGTTGTGCATGCATGCAGACAACATTTAACCACGCAATCAATGTGTATATCTAAAACCGGCACATAAAGGGTTGCCTGCGGGGAAATATCCATTAGTGTCCTTTAGGAAACAACCAAACCCGACCGAAACTAATTAATCGTTTACTATAGTTTCAACTAGTAAGTGCATTTGATATGATGGAAATGCTATTAACAGTTTAAGAAAATTACGAATCATAATAATTGCGATTTTATAAGTATATAAACCGATTTGTTTCGGAATCCCCGATCGCATCAGAAAGTTTCTTCTTTCAATATACCAATTTAAAACGGTATCATCAATTCTTTCAATATTTACGAATCATCAGAAACGTCGAATTGCTCCTCGTCGCTTCATTTTTCCCTCTCGACGCGAACAAATCTTCAAACACAGCCTAACAAAACTTTTTCAGAGCCGTGTCGAACAATCTCCGAATGACCAAAAGAACGAAATTGCCCTCGATTTGAGCCATTGTTCCGTTGTTTGAAGAGTTCCGAATCGAACAGGGAACGGCCTCGAATCAACCGGAATTAAATTTCGCTCAGGATTCAGTGGAATACTTTAAAAAGCTCGAGAATGGATCCGGGGACCTACCAAAAATGTATGTAATTGAATAAATAAATGGCTGAATTAATTTTCGAAAAAGTTCGAACTCATCGTGATCTATCTCGAGTTTTGGGGTCATCATATTTTCCATTTCCGGAGCATAGGAATTACTTCTTGCTTTCCCTAATATTTTAATGTCACCTTGATAAGTGTTACTCCGGGCTAACAAGAAAGTTGAGTAGCATTTCAGGTCAAACTTTAAACTCTAACATGACCCATTTTCAATCAGGCTACCAAAACATATTATTATCAATCAGATTTCAGCATAATTTATATCCTTAATACACTCAATAGAAACACATAATTTTGATGCAAACATAAACAAGATTGAATGATCATTAAATTAGAACATACCCGAGTAAAAAATCATAATATTAACATTCTATACCCTTCAAGACCTATCTGTATTCAACACAGAAGATGAAGCATCAATGTAAAGTATGCATTTGTAATGAGGCGATAAACTGGAAATCGATGCAGAGCTAAATCCGACGAGCTGTCTCTATTTTCGGGAGTCAGCAGAGTGTTCCCTATTCGACTTCATTAACATTTCAAACGGGCTTACGGGTTCAAAGAGCGGGCCCGAATGATTTTTTCATTATTAATAAGAATCTACAGCCAATTAAGAAGAGTGTAGAAAAAAAGTGAAATTAAAGTGAAATAAAAACGCGATTTTGTTATTAATTGGAAGGATAGCACATCCGCTTAAACGCCAAACTTTTCACGTAAACAGAGGGATGCGAATTCCGCTTTGGCGTTTTTTGAAATATGATTGAATCAATTACAAAGGGATTACTGCTGTTTCGCGTGTCGAACATCAGCTACCTATTTTTCGAAAAAGCGGGTACATTCCAAAGTGGGGAAAGCTCCAGCACGTTTTTAGTTCGTCGAAGTTCAAAAGGAACGGTAATAGATTGCGTTAGAAGGAAATAAAAAAAAAGTTTTCGTCAGATCTGGCCTAATTGGTGTTTTATATGAGTGGGCGGAAAATTCGCCATTAGAATCAAGAAAGTTTCAATTTTAGTAAAGTCGCTTACAAAGAGTTTGGAAAAATATGTTTCCGAAAAAAAAATAAAGCACTTACCGCATTATATTTTTTTATTAACAACTTTTAATAAAAGCTATAATCGCTTTATTACTAGATAACGAATGAAAAAGAATCTTTTATTGCTTTCTAAAGGGCTGCTTTTTATTTTCACCATCGTTCTAGAACTACCTTAAATTATTGAGAGATTCGTATTGATCCGTATACGGATAGACAGAGAACTTCGAAATTAAAATTTTATTTCAACAAAGTTCTAATTTCGACTGCTTCCGCTTCGTTGCTATATAATTCGTTTTCCCCAAAAAACTAAAAGTATAGAAGTTCAGAGAACGAAGAAATTGTAAATAATTTCCGCTAAATCCGTACGCAGTTAAACCGGCTATTTTTTTAAACTGGAACACTCCCTTCTGCGATAAGAAAATAATGTGCACTTCCCGATAGGGGACAAAAGCACAAAAGCCGGGAAGATATTGACCTTTACACTCGATGGTTCATAATCGAGAGTTGTCGCTTATTTTCTATTATATGTTGCACAGAGGAGTCGTTACATCTAACGAGCCAATAAAATTTCCAGAGATTTTTTCGTGTAAGGATATAAATTGCCCGTTGAACCGACCCTAAAACGCCAAAAATGAGATTCAATGAGGATAAGGGCTAGCTAATACTCTAGGTATTTTCAAAATAGTGTCAAAAAAGCTTAGTTAATCAACTCAAGTAAATTTATATGAGAAAAAATATTTGATATGATAAAAGTTATGTGCATAAATTTAACTGACATTAATCCATTATAAGAATATGTAACTGCATTTTTTACACCGACTTTTACCTAATATGTATTTATGACAAAAGTAGCCAGTAATAAAACTCGAAAAATTTATGGCTCTAATAATGTAGGAAGTAGATGTACGGCGTGGGTGTATCACAAAACAGTGTAAATAGCATTTTAAGCCAGAATACACACTATACTACTTATTTAAGTAAAGCCGTGTTACCTTTCGTTATAATGAAAGTAATACATAGTAGCAAACTTGAATGAGATAATTCCAGTTTTAATAATGTCGACAAACTTGATCAATAGGGAACGAAAAATTGTAATTCCTACGCAGTTGTGTGAGATAATCCACAGCGTATCGATGTCAACAATGTATGATAGAAAGGATAATAGAGGAATAGGTAGGTAAATCTAATTGAATTATGGAATCATGAAGCGTTAATTATTGATTTTTATAAGATATGAAGAGAACACTTACAAATGCGTCAATTTGTAAGGATACATTCTAACTTTTATTCATTACTTTCAGTTTGTTAAACAAGGTACAATACAGGTGCTATCATAAGAAATTCCTAAAATAATTCCATTGTCATCCTCGCGATTTTCCTGTTCGATAAAAATCACCTTATCATCGAGAATATTTATTTATTCAAAAATATTCGGAATCCAATTCGCCTCTTTTCGGCAACGCGCAAGAAAAAGTCTAATTATGCACCCTTCAAACCTCTGTTTTCTATTTTCTCCGTTCCCGTTCTCTCGCTCACTTCCTTCGCGGCGACGTTTTTCTCCGATTTTTTCGCTCAGAGATGACATTGAAAAATTGAATTTTAAAATATATCCGATTCGCCATTAACGTCTTTTCTTTCCGGCCTCCAGAAATTCCAATTTAATTCATTAGATTAGGGTTTTTAAAGACTATAAACCGGATTATTATTGTTATGATACTAGATCATCCCCGATAGATTTTATAGTATGAATTCAATGCATAATTTCGAATTCAAAATCTTTATCGTCCAATTCCGGTAGGTACGGGCATACAGAATATGATTTGGTATTCGATCCAACAACAAATTGAATTTGACAAGGATGTGTATATTCGAGAGTATCAAAGAGCAAGGGTTCATAAACAGGACTGGAGCAGCAGGAATCAATTGCAAGATCATCAAAGAAATAAGGTCGGGTAGTAAGTTGATTAAGTAAATATCTATTAGGTAATCTATACATATAAACTATTCTAATATGAATGATTACATTTTTAAAACGAGCAAAGTTAATATCTAATTTAACAAGATAAACAGTAATAAATAGGCACAAAGTGTAGGTTAATTGATAATTACCATTTTCACATTTTGAAGAGAATCTAAAAAAATTGTTTTTAACCTCGTTAATGTAACAACATTATAAAGTACTGCTGAATATTGCAAACAAGAGTTTTACCGTTGATTGAATTTGTCATGATAATGAGTTTTAGTAGGGCTACCGTTTGAATTTTCACAATGGGTTGAATAAAGTCAAAAGAGCAAATATAATATGCAAATATCAGCTAATCTAATTTTTCAGCATGCATGCACTACCAATTTGAACAATCAATAATTTAACAAGCAAAATACCTTTAATCGAAATCCTAGTATGTTTGTTATCATCGATTTACAAAAATTGTCTTTCGTAGCAAAGCAGTTAGAACGCTTTGAAAACGTTAGTATTGCTTTAATATCGCGTAATTTTATTACCAATAGCCTCAAGTTACTACGTAATATAAGCAAATAAACTATTTTCAAATCTACTCAAAAGTTTCTATACGCGAAATAGCTTAAAATTCAATTAATAAACAATCGGATCCTGCATGTTCTGCGAAAATTTCCACCTCTGATCCGCGCATGTTGGAGCACTTCGACAGTTAGGGGTGTGTAAATCAAGTTTCCCACGTACGAATACTCCGGTATCCACCGGAATTTTATTTGTTTCGCAAAATCGATAGGCGAAAGCTGAAGATAGAATGTCACAATAGGAAAAATACAGCAATTTGTCTATATAAAACATATATCGGAGCCAAAAGTTTTAGATGATTTAAACATATCATGTGACAGTCTAGTGGTACATCAAACTGTATTAGCAGATAATTAACTAACAAAAAGGGAATTTTAAATTATTTTTGGTATAAAGTTAATTAAAACTTTTATAAACTCTAATTGGCTTAAATGTGAACATCCTCAATTTTTGTTCTCCTAATTCGTTAAAAATTAATTTACATTTTTAAAGGGCCTTAACAAAAAGAGATTTTCAGGTAGAAAGGTCCGCCTAAATTGAATTTCGAATTATTACAATAAATCTCCGGCTATGTAACACAAAAACCCCTCTATACAAAATGCCCCATGGATGTATTTCGTACATTTCGAATTCAATTCGACGGCATTTAAGATGGCTTCGGGTTATCATCGTCGACCCTCAAATAAGAGAAATCTCATCGTTCAGCACGCCACAGCGCCTGGAGATTATCTTTTTACTCTCCATATTCGTGATTTAAAGCTTTCGTGTCATTTTGTTGCGTTACGGGAAAAATGGAACAAAATGAATTATGAAATGTTTATTTTCCGATGTAATTTCCATTTGAAATTGTCTGTATCAATCGTTTTTTGATTGAACTCAATTACGTTTCGAGAATTTTTTTGAACGTTTCTCATCAACTTCAGGCAGATAAATTACAATGTATGAGGCGTTATGCAGTAATTGCCAAAGTTTCATTAATTTCCACTACCGATGCTGCGAGGTCGAGAAAAGTTGGGTAAGTAACGTAGATTGCACATTCACCTGGAATATTACATCAAATTATAATCTCTTGACTGCAACCTTAAGATATTCATGATGAAAATTACCTAAATGTTGAAGTCGATATACATGTAAATTTTAATTTTTATTAAGAAACGTTACTCCATTATCGTAGTATCTTTAAAATGACACATTAAATAGGTATCAGTTTCTTGTAAACACGTTGATCACTTCTTGTTTGTCTATCCCAACCCTCGACTCTATAATCTATGCGCATCCGGAGACCGTACGGATTATTTTTAATTAATTCCGAACGGGCTCGATTCGCTTTTAACGAGATTCTTTTCGAATCCTCTTTTATTTGACGTTCGAACACGTGCCATATCTATCTGGTTATTTGTCAAAGCGGAAAAGTGGGAAATTCGATTAGCTTAGGCTCGTCGAAGAACTGCTGGAGTAAGTGAATCATACTCGATTGTGTAGCGGAGAGCCATCGATGTTGCCATAAAATATCGTTATTGTTTGGCCGGTAGATTTGTTTCGTTTTCGGTGCGATTTTTTCGCAATCCCAGTGGAAAATTATTTGTTGATTTCGCGTTTACTTGTCTATAAGAAGCGCTAAAATAGCGTCGTTATTCTTTTCCGGTAATTTATAGTGTGTTGAAATGCTCGAAACTAATAAAATATAATGGTTTAGCACTTAATAATTTTGATTTTCTCCCTTCTTTTCTGAAAGTTTTGATGAGTTTTTATCCAAATTTTATTGACTATCTCCTCTAACGTTTACATCGCGATTTGACGTCAAGATTATTGATTTTCTTTTGTATATTGATATTCTGGCTATATTCGGTATCTTTTTCTTTCTCAACACACATCCTACTAGATACTTAATACTTGTTTCAAATATACTGACTTATGTGACTGGAGATTCTCGTGCAATACAATAAAAAGGATATCCATTGTAGTTTTCTGTATTGTATTCAACCCGCCTGATCTATTGATCTCCGTTATCCACAGTCTAGCCGAATAAATTATTACGGACTCTCTTTCGAAATTTTGATTAAATTGTTACTACTTGTTACTTACCCAAGAGAATAAAATTATATTCTTACCAGCAAAAAATCGAACATTTTTAACGTTAAATTAGGAAGTGGTTCACGTAGATTTTTTTTCATGGAGTGGCTTATGTAAGCTTATAAAAAAATTCAAGTCCTTTTTATATCGCTTTAAATTAGTTTCAAGTCTTGACTAATTTATGGGGACATAAAAAGGTCGCTATCTGTCTTCGGTGTTGCTTTTTTAAAACATAAAAGCGTTACCCAAATCGCCATTAATATTAGGGTGTTTTCTTGGGGAGGATTAAAAACGAAAAAAACATGAAATTAATTTTTCTATAGGATAATATTTTTGCTCGAATTTTCTTTGTAAACGAAATATTCGTTATGTAAGGATGAGGCGGTTTTGGAGGATTGTGAAATAGGCGAATTTCTGCGGATTTTCCACATTCACATCGATAGAAAAGCGCTTCAATTTTTTATCAATCTCCTGATGGAAATATTTCGTCATTCATGCGAGCTTACGTTATTTACAAAATCAATACAGAAATTGACTTCGTGCTCGATTAAAATTGCGTTTTTATCCCTACAGGTAATTTAAAAACTAATTAATTTAGCCACTCTACGGGTGATACCTATACTAAAACAACTATTGCAGCGAGTAACTAACTCGTTTCGAAAGCGTTCTATCTTACTTTTATCGTAACCACACACCCACTCATCTATTATTTTTACCAATAAACCACCGACTATTTTCCCATAAAAAGATCATTGAAAGGTAACCACACCGCGCGCCCCGTCAACGAAAACTCGAGGAAAACAATCCCGCAAAACTACCAAGAGCGAAAATAGGACCAGAACAGATTGCATGGAAGGACTAAAAGAGTTGTGAAGAGAGAGATGATCGCCGTCGAACCGAACAGGTACGATCGCAAAGCGAAACTGAAAACTGAAAGAGCGAGCGAAACCTGAATCGCGGAGCAGGATAACGCGAGTTGAAGGGCACTTAAAACGCTCAAACCGGCATATTGTTATTCAATTACCTACGGACGATAGAATTGTCTCCTAAAACGGACTCGCACTCTTCGTTAATTTTACATTTAAGCGGAATTGGGTAGGTGAGATTAGGACAATTTTTTAAGGGTCGATTCGAGCCTTTATCAATTTTATTAAATAAAATAGTGATTTGTAATATATTGGCAGGGTAGTGATTGGTTTATCAGGAAACGAAATAAAAAGAATATGTGCCATTTATACTTCATAAAGAAACAGTAATTTAATTTTTTATCTAAAGAACCACTTGCAAAATACCTAATTTCTTTTTCAGTTGTGCTTGCTGGTAAAAAAATCATTGTCTCCTTATTCCACGGCACTTTAATCAGGAAAAGTGTCATATAGACCAGATGATGAATGATTTTCAGGAAATAAAATAAAAAATATACCATTTGTGTTTCATACAATCACAGCAATGATTTAACAGTTCCTTTTCTTTGATCTTAACAACCACCTTACAAAATGTAGCTAAATGCATCTTTTGTTGTGCTGGTTAGTAAAAATCACTGGCCCCTTTTATTCCACGGCGCCGCAATCAGGAAAACTATCATGTAGTCCAGATGATAATGGATCTCCAGGAAATAAAATAAAAAATATACCATTGTACTTCATACACTCAGAGCAATGATTCAAGAGTTCCTTTTCTCTGATCTAAACAACCACCTTACAAAATACCTGAATTCATCTTATGTTGTGCTGGTTAGTAAAAATCACCGACTCTTTATTCCACGGCGCCGCAATCAGTTTTTCCTTTTGTCTTGTTCACCGATGTTTGCGCTTCCTTTTGACCCATTACGTCGATTACACTTCACCTGAGCGCTTCGGTCGGTTTTTTTCGAAACGTTTCAATAAAACGTTTATTGCGCCGTTTCGCAATCCGTTGGACGGTCATTCGGGAAACTTCAACAGCGCCGACGGACAATAGTAATTGCGCGAAAGGCGAAATTTACGGCGAGCGATATGAATTGTAATTCGAAAAAGTTTCGCCGCAATTTCGCCGGCGAATTAGCGAGATTGCTATCTTATGTGTCGGTGAAGCTGATCGAGTTTTTAATTAAATATTATTTTTGCCATCCCCGGAACTTCTTAAGAAGGATTGGATTCTCGATGATCTTGTTAACTTCTTTGGAAGCAATCTCGGAACTTGTAGAGTTTCTAAGAGTGTATGCGTGTAAATAGTAATTGGCCGGTCATAATCAGCTTGACCATAAAGTAACCGTTATTGTCTACTCAAATAACCGTTTCGTAAGTGATTATCGATTTATTAGTCATTATGCATTTGTAATTGATTGATTACAAACCATAATGATCGGACATTGCCTCTGTAATGTAGTTTTCTACCAACCTACACGTTTACAATGATATTAATTGCATGTAAATTAATTTCGCCATGTAACCTGGTAGGTATAGGTATGTACATGGTCGAATGAAAATTTTTGGCGTTGGAAATTCCTATAGATAATTAATCCTTTGCAAGACATCACAATAACATCACATTATCCATATTCTAAACTTATGGAATTCTAATTTTATTGTACGCTATAATCGAAACTTAGTGCCTAATTTCAAATTTAATTTACCATTACAGATGATCTACCGAACAGGTATAGTATGGGGTATTTAATTATAAACAGGGGAGATGCGATTTACGTACGAGATACAAACAGTGAATAAGTAAACAGAATATCTAGAATTCAGGCATTAGTGTTAATCGTGAAATACGTCAGGAAATATTCAACATCTCGCTTGAGAACTTCACGAAGCAACGAAACTGTAATAAAACGTTTAATAAAATAAAAATTCACCTTGATATTTTATTCGCCGACATGCATAATCCAGCTATCTTTTTATGGGACATTAGAAGTGAAAAGTTTTTATTTTAAGTATTTTACGAGTAGTATGCAAAAATTTTATTTAATGTTCCGGAAAAATTATAATAAAATATCAATTATACTCGTCAGTTTGCGTTAATTAACGCTGGAAATAAGTAATTGACGCGAATCCAGAAACGGAACGAGACGTTTCCGCGTCAACTTCGCCGCAAATTTCGCCTTTGCCATCAAAATGAAACGCAAACATTTGTTTTTGAAGTTGGTTAATTTCATCCGCAAACGAAATTTAATTGTAAGAATATATAGCGACACGAATTCCCAGTCTAATAATCGTAAAGATTTTAGTATTTACCTTTCGGAAATTTTTACAGAGAGTACATATTTGGTTTCATTTTTTCGCCAGCTGCTAGCTTGAGGTATCTATTAAAGAATTTGGATCGTTAATCTCCTTTTCGCATTAGGACAGGGAGCATGTGAATCAAAAGCCGGTGTAATCCTATTGGGTCTCGAGTAATTAATATTGTGGATATAGGAGAAGTTTTCCCAGATAAATACAAACGGAGAACTCCGAATTTCGAATATAACATGAAGAATAGCAGTGATTAATTGAAGATTAAAATGAAGGGATCCTGATAGCATTAAAATACTCACACGAAATTGATTTAATAATATTACACATAACTCAATTATAAAAGAAGAAAAAGAAATGGTTCCATGGACCTAAAAAACTAAATACAAAATATTCAATTAATTCCAACGCAAGCTGTATTAGGGATAGAATAAATTAAGATTTGAACTGGTAACTGATGTGTTTCCCGAACATCTTGTTTCCTGTTTGACTAATTGTAAGTCGATGCGAATAAGTTAACAAACTAAGAAAAAGGAGCTCATTACGGTGCTAAGTAGATTCATAAATCAAACGGGGAAAAACGCAGTGTCCAAACGGGATTGCTGGAAGGGAACGATTAATCTTCGGGGAATAATGGTAATATGCGATTCAAGCAGTTCAACCAACAGTCACAATCCGAAGATACTTTAACTGAGCATTGGCGTGGATAATTAAATTTTGCAAATATCGATGTTTTTTTTAACAGAAAAATTGCAATTATTGCAGCTGTAATAATTTACTCCAATTAACTAAAATATATTCATATGTATATAAATATTTGTTTAATTTCATTCAATATTTGTAAAAGCTGGGTATTTAATTTATCGGGAATTATCAGTTAAATTGTTGATTTACTAATGAACATTCAGTATTAATTTAATTAGGTATATTACAGAGAAAATACTCAAAAATTAGTTTTATTTAGGGATATCTTGGGTACCTACATCTTAATGTGTATCCTTTTTTGGATACGCCCCTGCAATAACTGAAGTTTGTGGATTTAGAGCAAAAAATTGAACCGGAGATTTGTAGTGATGTTGACCGAAAGAAGTTAAATGCTTAGAAACACCGCCAGGATTCTTGCATTTTTTATGGTTGTCTCGAAAGTTTACTTTGTGTCGAGTTCAAAGCACAAATTTTGGAAAATAAAACTTTACGAATAGAACTTTCCAATGACACAGCACAACTGAAATCGCACTTTTTTATACATTTTATAAAAATACAAACTACTTACAAACACACTGTACAGGATTACTAAAGAAAAACACATATTGTTTTACAAAAATTAAAATTCGCATATTTTCCTCTGCCCGAAAACTGCGAAAAAAACACCCACCTTTAATATGTATGAATGTATTGCCATCTCCATTACCGATAAGAACTCGAGAAGTTTCGAGCGTAACAAGATAGGAAATTCCCAAAGAAAAACGGAAAAAATTTGCATAAAGAGTAATCGCAACAGAACTGCAAAGTGGAAATTCAACTTTCTCGGGCTGATGTCGAGTGTGAAATTTAATCCCCGAAGAGCATTTATCTTACTCAACACATAATAAATGCGGAAAACTGGGTAGTAAGGTTCATTTATTCTACTGCCATAACGAGTATACTATAAACTATTGTGTAGTTAATTTCCATTTAGGATAATGTAGATAATGATATGAAATATAACACTATTAATAATATTTAATAGCCCTTTTTGTCCCCTCTTTAGAATGAAAGTTTAACAGGAATATTTTTTTTAAATTGAATTATTTCTGTTGTGATAACATAATGAGCAATCGACCTAATTCATGAAGTGTTGGGCTAATGTTACCTTTAATTTTCACAAGTTAATTAAATTGCATCGCTGTGATTTCATTAAATTTGCTACCATTTGTTTCTAGTGCAAAATTCCCATGTAACAAATGCAAATGTACATCTCTGACACGTTAATCTCGACTCTCGCAGGCAAACATACAATTTGATTATTGCCATTTTCTCATCTCTAACTGGCTCTTTTTGGATAAAACTTCGGTTTACCGAACGGGGAATATGAAACGTTGTTAGGTCGTAAATTTTAAAAATCTTATGTCTCGATACAACTGCGGATAAATCATACATAATGTATGAAGTCGGTTAAATTATGGAGATGTATTTCTCAAAACAAGTCGATATTGAACTATCTTGTATGTATGTATTCTAAAGACGTACCTCTACGTCTTCAAGTTTATTAGATAAAGATATTAGGAAAACGTTATGTATTTAATCTAAAGAAAGAAAGGGTGATAATTAGAATTATATGCCCTTATGACCTTTAGTGTTTTCAAATGACTCTCGACGGAAAATTTGCCTAAGCACGCCTATTTGAGTTTTATATTTGCGTCGATCAAAATTTCTGACAGTCAAAATACTTGATATTTAATCGAAAAAACGTCAATCATGAATTTCAAAATCACCAGTGAATTATAATCTCGCGAATATGTCCGACAAACAATTATTATACACGCGTTTGTGCAAACCATGCGGTCAATTCAAGAAGATTTTAGTGTGGGCGAATGGTGATCATCAATGTTATGTATTTAATATTAACACTGATAAATCGAAAAATTGGTCTGTGTTTCTGAAAGAGGTGTCAGAGACGATTCTACCGCATTTCGGAGCCATCATCAAATTGGTAGAATTGAAGACCAGAAAAGTGGTCAACACGTTCGAGGAGCTCGTGCCCAATAAGAAATACGTCGGTCTTGGTGCTAATTGTACTTGCATAAAAGAACCATTGTGTGGTTACAAAACGATCGAAGGTAATTTAATGGTTACGTAACAAATAAAACTGATAAATCAAACGGGAAAATTCGGTTTTAGATCTAAAAAAAATCGCTCAACGCAAGAGCAAAAAGCAGGTTCCCCCGAGAGGGGTGAAAGTGAACGAGAGTAAGAGATTTTTGAAGGAAACAAAAAAACTAAAAAACACCGTCATATATCTCATGGTGAACGGCAACAATGACATTACCCAAAAAGCCGTTTTCAAGCACAATGAAATCGAACAGTACGACGTAGTGTGCACGTACTTAGCGAATATTTTGCGAATCTCCCAGGGTATTCAGTACATTTACACAACCACGGGTACCCCTTTGAAAGATTCCAAGCAATTTAGGCACGGATCCCTATACGTTGCAGTACCATTCGGGGAAACTTTCATCAATATGAATTACATTGAATTGTTCAAAGAAAAGTACCCATTTTTAAACAGGAATAAGGTAAAACTAGATTTAAGACATAGCTGATTGATGAAATAGTAGTAAACATTTTGAATTTTATAAAACCAATTGATATACACTTCTAGACTCCTCTCAAGATTTCGTCGCGTTACAGTTACATAATTGTCAAGCGTAAAAAGTCTAAAGAAAAAGAAAAAGAATTTAAGAGTATCGGAACAACTTCACATAACACTGTTCAATTGCAGATACCAGGATTAACGACTGTAAGTGTTTTAGAGAAGTTTATATTGATCTTATAGTTTAAATTTTATTGCGCTTTAAAGCAAGCCCAGCAGATGCGGAAAGTGGTGAATGCCGAGAATGATGTATTCGTGAAAAAAGAAGAGGATGCTTCTTCGGCTCAAGTCACTACCGAAACTGTCGATTCTAATCTATTAAGCAATGCAAAGTTGTGTACATTCGAATCGGTAAGTTTAAACAATTTTATGGTAGCTTAAAAATCTATTCTAATACAATAAAAAAACTTTAATTTAAGCTTGCCCTGCAGAATAAATCTGATATGACTAACAATAAGGAAGTCAAAGATTCGACTTTGTATGGCAAAAACTGCCGCTCGGAATGCATTCACTTCGCTTTGCACCCTGCAAAGAAAATTCCCACTCGATTCAGTTACACTGCAGCTTGTAAAGTAATTAATCCAAACATCAAAGAAAAACGATTTTCTAACCTTAATTTTTCTTCAGACGTTCAGACAAAAATTTTTCGAATATGATAACCAACCGAATCTAATAGATCACAACAATAATGAAATAATCAAGGAAAACGCGGATATACAAGAACTGGAACTAAATAGTTCAGTATCTAATCAGGTAAGTGTTTCCATTATAATACAAACAAAATTAAAACCGATGACTTTTTCAGGTATCTTCAAGTACATTAAAAACGGAAAGCAACTCAAAATCATTGAAAATGTACCAATACATCCAATCTTTGACCAACAATGACACTGAGCAAACTCCAGAAATGGATGATTACTTCAATGCATTATTAGAAAAAGTTATAGCAATATCCGAACAAAAAGAAAACAAGGCTGAATTTGATTCTGCTCAAGAAATTGCTAACGAAACTGACAGTGTACCCAAACTGTCTGTAGAAATTAATCTACTTCCCAATGAGGGACAAAATGCGCTAAATAGAAAATCCCCTAATAAAATGAGCGTAACGATAACATTTCAACCATCAATGGAATCCGTTATCAAATCAAAGCCAGAAATAAATATGAATGGAGATACCATTTGCAACCAAAACTTAAATTCTAACAGAAACATTAAATTGCTGATAAATAATATAATAGAAGGTGTTAAAAAAGCGATTACCAACAATGATACAGATACAATCGATGGACGTGCAGAAGAAACATCACCACAAAATTCAGTTAAAGCACTACCGAATACCGATGAAAAACCTGTAATTCATACTTTAAAACCAGAGGAAATGAACAAAATTGTGGACATAGTTAAAAAATCAATAGTTAAAGAAGAAAATTCTACAATTAAATTCTACTTTGAATCGAACAATAAAGTAGACAAATCTTCTAATGAATCATGCAAAGAAAACCACCCAACGAAAAGTAAATACAATTACGAGGCGAATAACACTGAAATTTGTGAAAAAGGGTTGTCATTGCGCAGTAAAACTGCCATTGATTCGAGTAAAACCGAATTATCAGATGAAAAAAAATCCAAAAGGGAAATAGATAACGATGTGAAAATATTGTTAGAACCGTTAAAAATTTCCGAGACAAGCATCGACCATAGTCAATTTTCCACTACTGAAGCTAGTTTACCGGTAAAAGCTTCTACATCACAAACCGCCCAGGCCGACTTTAAATTAATAAACTTCTCTGTAATTATAGATGTAAGTAAACAATTGCACGGTCAAGAACCGAAGCATAATGAAGATGTTGGAGAGATAACTAAGAAAGTTTACCGAACCTCAATTACCAAAGATGTTAAACAAAGAACCGCATTTAAATTAAATAGAAAGAAGCCGATTAAAAATAGGGACAAAAAGAGTGAAAGCTCTATATCTAGTATAATAAGCGTAGTGGATTCGACGTCAGAAAGATCAGTAAGTGTATTATCCAGCCAGATAATTCTTAACGGTGTTGAACAAAGAATATCGTCGTCATCGTACACTCCAACTTATTGTCAACAAAGCTCAGCTTTATTACTTTCAAGTAACCAATCATTAAATTCGTATAAAATCAAACCAAGATTGCCAAAAGGAAATGTTGAACAAAGAACCGTTCCTGGTTTACAGTCCAACGAAATTGAAGATGTTGAACAAAAAATTCATAATATGGACTACATGCTACGGACTGTAGAGCAAGAATCGAGCAAACATTCATCAGACCATACTGACAGTGAGCAAACAATAAATAATAGTGAATCTAAAGAAGTTGAACAAAAATCTGAGGAATACTTATTAGATCGAGCTGATAGTAATCAAAATATAAATAAAAGACAATCTAGAGATGACGTTGAACAAGTTTACTCTAAATCTGAAACTGAAACAAATATTGCAGATGTAGAACAGGTAAACAATCAAATTATCCACTAATCTTTAGTATACCCTAACCTGTGAATTCATTCTTCAGCAATTACGACTGGATGATGTTGAACAGAGAACTCCATCTGCATCAGATAATGATACAAATACTGCAAAGAGAAGTACATTTTTAACCAAGACTTCTGAATCAAATTTGGATTTACCTAAGGAAAGGGCCAACTTAAATAATGTTACTAAAAATAAACGAGAAACCTTTGAAGATGTTGAACAAGAAACTTTGAAAGGTGTTCAACAAGAAACTTTGGAAGATGTTGAACAAGAAACTTTGGAAGATGTTGAACAAGAAACTTTGGAAGATGTTGAACAAGAAACTTTGGAAGATGTTGAACTAAAAATTAATATATCTAAATCACAATTAAACCAACTTGAATCCAGTCAAACTAGAGTTGAAAACGATGTTGAACAAGAAACTTTGGAAGATGTTGAACTAAAAATTAATATATCTAAATCACAATTAAACCAACTTAAATCCAGCCAAACTAGAGTTGAAAACGATGTTGAACAAGAACATTTGGAAGATGTTGAACTAAAAATTAATACATCTAAATCACAATTAAACCAACTTGAATCCAGCCAAACTAGAGTTGAAAACGATGTTGAACAAGAAACTTTGGAAGATGTTGAACTAAAAATTAGTACATCTAAATCACAATTAAACCAACTTGAATCCAGCCAAACTAGAGTTGAAAACGATGTTGAACAAGAACATTTGGAAGATGAACAACAATTTATTTTTTTTAAATCGAAATCGAACCTACCTGAAATTAAACAAACTACCATAGGAAAAGGTGTTGAACAAAAACCTTCGGAAGATGTTGAACTAGCAATTAATAATTCTGAAACCAAATCAAATGTACTTCAATTTAAACAACCTAACATAGAAAAAGATGTTAAACAGATTAATATTTTGGAAGATGTTGAACAGAAAACTTCATCTGCAACATTAATTAACATGTACACTACGAATAGAAGCGCATTCTTAGCAAATCCTTCTGAATTAAATTTTGTACCACGAATGAAAAATAGTGAAATCAATTGTAATTCATACTCTCAAAGTCTACCTGCATTTAAACAATCTACTAGAAAAAAAAATGTTGAACAGGAACCTATAGAAGATGTTGAAGATGAAATTTCATTTATATTAGAAAACGATATTAACATTAAACAAGAATCAAAATCTACCAATCAATTATACGAAAAATGCAGTTATAAAACGCTTTCACATGGATTTAAAGAGCGAACCAAACAAAGAGATGTTGAACAGGAATTAAACAAGAAATTGTCACAAAAAACAGGTAATGAAAATATGTGTGAACAGTTGGTAAAATTAAAATGCACAAATATTAATAAGATATATTCGGAAGATGTTGAACAATTAAGTTTTAACCAAACTGACGCAAATGCACAAGTTTTATTAGACCATTGTCCGCAAACTTGTAAGATAGATGTTCCACCGGAATCAACGATATCCCTCACGAATACCGAAATAATTCCCTTTGATAGTGAAACGAGCATTAACCAGGGTGCTGAAGAACAAGTGACGCGCAGCTTTACCGAACATACAGAAATATCTACACCGAGTAACATCCAAAGTTCTATTAAAAGCGGCACGAGTATACTAGATATGAGCTGTGAAAAAACAGTTTCATTAACTCATACACCTGCATTAACTAAAGCTTCAATAACTATTTCTTCGACCAAGCCATTATCACTAAAACTCAATCAGTCAGATAAACAAGCTAGTACAAGTTTTAATAATGGCACACACAATTATGAAATTGACGATTGCAATATGCATTCATTAGCTCGAACAACCAGTGTTTCTTTGGAAACCATTACCGGTGATGGATCATCGATTTGGAACGTGGAAAACTCGGAAAACTCGGAAAACTATGTAAATCTTAAAGATGAACAAATATTAAAATCAGATGTTACCTCTTCATCGTGTAGCACCAATTCGTTAAAAAGTAGTACGATTTTTTCTAATTTATCAATTGAAAAACATCAATCGAGTTTAGCCTCTGTGTCTAGTTTTCATGATGAGGAATATTCAACTAGTGAAGTGGAATCTACAATACCTAAAAGTAATAAGTCTACTAATCATACTAACAATGAATTTACTAAGGCACCTCATTATGCAAATTTAGAAATAAATCATTCATTGAACACACTAAACCTGTTATCACAGATTCCTGATTATCATAATAACGGGAGTGTTTCGTTGAATAATTTACGAAATCGTTGCGAATTTTCATCAAATCTCGATTTAGTATCCAATGAAAATTGCCGTATAACTAGAACAATATCTTTAAGAAACGTTGAACAAGAACCGTACACGAATCTTGGACACCAATTATTTACGGGAGATGTTGGACAAGAATCAATGAATACAACCTACTCATTAACAGGTTTTATTCAAAATGACATCATGGAAAAGGATTTTGAACAGGTTCTAGAAGCAAAAACAGACTGCTTGAATAATTTGCAAAATTCGTTTAGCAGTATAGAACAATTAATGGAAGATGTTGAACGAAAAACTCTATCATTGCCAAACATAAAGCATTCAATTCAACCTGCAACAGAGAATCAACAAGAATTATTGGAAGATGTTGAACAAAAAACGCTATCCTCTCGTAATTTAAAACAGTCAATTGAACCTACACCAAAAAATCAACAAGAATTATTGAAGGATGTCAAAAAAAAAACTCCGTCTGTAGCTAATACAATTAATTCGTTGGTAAAAAGTCAAAAAGAATTATTGGAAGATGTTGAACATAAACAAGAATACAAAAAATCTCCTATGAGTATATATCAACAAAACTTTACGGCAGCCAAAGAATTTGAAGCAAATATGACCGAAGCTTCATATCCTTTCATAATGCAATTATCTAAAAAGGAAGATGTTGAACAAAAATACAAATCACTTATTAATTTGAAACAACAAAATTTTAACAGTGCAAAGGAATATGGTGCAACTACGGCAGCATCATATCCGTGCATAAAGCAATTACCTAATGTAGATGTTGAACAGAAGACTTATTCTCTATCAAAAATTTCAAAAGAGGCTGCTACATATTCACTTTCGGATATTTATACACAGAAATTTAGTATGGAAGATGTTGAACAAGCAGTTAATTCTGTCAGTGTAGAACAATATTTTGAAGAATTGGAAAAACTGTCGACCAATAGTGCAATTTTGAATGAACGCATGCAGCAATTGCCTTTGGAAGATGTTGAACAGCAAACGAATTCTCTAACACGAGTAAAAGAAAAAAACCTGAAAAATTCAAGAGCGTCCAGTAACGAAAAATTAAATTGTACAACACCGTTACTTTTGGAAGATGTTGAACAAATAATTCAAAACACAGAAAAACATACTGCTATTGCCGAGATTAATTCATGTGTGGGACAAATTCCTACAGAAGATGTTGAACCTATTAAAAAAGTAGCAAAATTCTATTACAATCATGTGGAAGATATTGAACAAAAATATAAATCACTTATCTGTTTGCAACAACAAAATTTTAAGACTGCAAAGGAATATGGCGCAACTACGGTAGCATCATATCCGTGTTTACAGCAATTACCTAGTGTGGAAGATGTTGAACAAAAGTCTCATTCTCTATCAAGAATTTCAAAAGAAGCTGCTGAATATGCACTTTCGGATACTTATACACAGAAATTAACTATGGAAGATGTTGAACAAGCAGTTAATTCTGTCAGTGTAGAAAAATATTTTGAAGAATTGGAAAAATTGACAACCAATAGTGAAAATTTGAATCTACGTACGCAGCATTTATCTTTGGAAGGTGTTGAACAACAAACGAGCTCTACATCGCGAGTAAACGATAATAATCTGAAAAATACAGGAGCATTCAGTAAGGAAAAATTGAATTGTACACAACCGTTACTTTTGGAAGATGTTGAACAAGTAATTCAAAACGTAGAAAAAAACACAACCATTACTGATACTAAATCATGTGTGGGACAAGTTCCTACAGAAGATGGTGAACCTATAAAGAAAGTAGCAAAATTCTATTACAATTATTTGGAAGATGTTGAACATAAATCCAAATCACTGATCAATTTGCAACAACAAAATTTTAAGACTGCAAAGGAATATGGTGCAAGTACGGCATTATCATATCCGTGCATAAAGCAATTACCTAATGTTGAAAATGTTGAACAAAAGTCTCATTCTCAATCAAGAATTTCAAAAGAGGCTGATGCATTTGCTCATACAGATATTTATACGCATAAATTAACTGTGGAAGATGTTGAACAAGCAGTTAATTCTGTCAATGTAGAACAATATTTTGAAGAATTGGAAAAATTAACGACCAATAGTGAAATTTTGAATCTACGTACGCCGCAATTGCCTCTGGAATGTGTTATACAACAAACGAACTCTCTATTACAAGTAAACGACAAATTAAATTGTGCACAACCGTTACTTTTGGAAGATGTTGAACAAGTAATTCAAAACGCAGAAAAAAACACAACCATTACTGATATTAATTCATGTGTGGGACAAATTTCTACAGAAGATTTTAAACCTATAAAAAAAGTAGCCAAATTCTATTACAATCATGTGGAAGATATTCAACAAAAATATAAACCACTTATCTGTTTGCAACAACAAAATTTTAAGACTGCAAACGAATATGGCACAACTACGGCAGCATCAGATCCGTGCTTACAGCAATTACCTAGTGTGGAAGATGTTGAACAAAAATCTCATTCTCTATCAAAAATTTCAAAAGAAGCTGCTGCATATGCACTTTCGGATACTTATACGCAGAAATTAACTATGGAAGATGTTGAACAAGCAGTTAATTCTGTCAGTGTAGAAAAATATTTTGAAGAATTGGAAAAATTGACAACCAATAGTGAAATTTTGAATCTACATAAGCAGCAATTGTCTTTGGAAGGTGTAGAACAACAAACGAACTCTCTATCACGAGTAAAAGAAAATAATCTGAAAAATACAGGAGCATTCAGTAACGAAAAATTGAATTGTACACAACCGTTACTTTTGGAAGATGTTGAACAAGTAATTCAAAACGCAGAAAAAAACACAACCATTACTGATATTTATTCATGTGTGGGACAAATTCCTTCAGTAGATGGTGAACCTATAAAAAAAGTAGCAAAATTCTATTACAATTATTTGGAAGATGTCGAACATAAATACAAATCACTTATCAGTTTGCAACAACAAAATTTTAACACTGCAAAGGAATATGGTGCAACTACGGCAGCATCATATCCGTGTTTACAGCAATTACCTAGTGTGGAAGATATTGAACAAAAGTCTCATTATCAATCAAGAATTTCAAAAGAGGCTGCTGCATATGCCCATTCAGATATTTATACACAGAAATTAACTGTGGAAGATGTTGAACAAGCAGTTAATTCTATCAATGTGGAACAATGTTTTGAAAAATTGGAAAAATTGACAACCTGTAGTGAAATTTTAAATCTACGTACGCAGCAATTGCCTCTGGAAGATGTTATACAACAAACGAACTCTCTCACACAAATAAACGAAAAATTGAGTAACGAAAAATTGAATTGTGCACAACAAAATTTTAACACTGCAAAGGAATATGGTGCAACTCCGGCAGCATCATATCCGTGCATAAAGCAATTACCTAATCTAGATGTTGAACAGAAGACTCATTCTCTATCAAAAATTTCAAAAGAGGCTGCTACATATTCACTTTCGGATATTTATACACAGAAATTTAGTATGGAAGATGTTGAACAAGCAGTTAATTCTGTCAGTGTAGAACAATATTTTGAAGAATTGGAAAAACTGACGACCAATAGCGCAATTTTGAATGAACGCATGCAGCAATTGCCTTTGGAATATGTTGAACAGCAAACGAATTCTCTAACACGAGTAAAAGGAAAGAACCTAAAAAATTCAAAAGCGTTCAGTAAATTGAATTGTACACAACCCTTACTTTTGAAAGATGTTGAACAAGTAATTCAAAACGCTGAAAAACACACAGCTATTTCTGAGATTAATTCATGTGTGGGACAAATTGCAACAGAAGATGTTGAACCAATAAAAAATGTAGCAAAAATTAATTACAATTTGGAAGATGTTGAACATAAATACAAATGCAAATCTCTCTCGAGTATTCAAAATACCTCAAATAAACATATAGCAAATAATGTAACATCATATCAGTGCATACCGCAATTGTCTTATAAGGAAGATGTTGAAGAGGAATCACCGAGACCTTCTGCAATTATGCATAATGAAGACGAGAATCATCTATTAAATTTTGCGGTGCAAAATGTACCCAAGTCGACAAACAGTTTTCAATCTTCAACAATAGAAGAAAATAGCGATAGTGAAGCTACAAATTTACAATCGATTACAAAGGACGATTCTGAAACGATATTATCTGAGTTTCTGAAAAATCAATTACTAATAAAATTGAACGATGGAAGTATTTTTCCCAGCCAGCAAAATATTCAAAAACATCTAATCAATAACAACAACAACAACGTAGATGGAAATAATAATGTTGATCAATTAGAAAGCGCTAATTTATAAAATTATGAAAATTTGATAATCTATGTTATGTTGTCGAACGGCCAATCGGGCTTGTTAATTTCGTTATAAAGTATATTGGTGTAATAAACGAGTTAGTATAAAATAAAATTTATTTCTTTTTATATTTCACGATATTAGCTTGCAAGCAATTTCGGCGTCTCGACGCGGCGTAACCGACGTCGATGCCCCTAGCAGACGTCGAAATCAAAACATGAGCGTCTCGATTCTCTTAAAAAAATTACTCCGATATTTTCAAAGACAACGTAAAATATTCAGTGATGGTAAGAATGTCCGTAACACGTATCAGAAAGCATCCCCATGACATTTTTCCTCTACCAGGAAACCTTTAAGGGTTTTTAGGATCGATGAAATATTCTTTAGTAGCAGGTAAGTTATGTAACAGTATACTCCAGGCATCGTAAGGTCCAAATCGAAAAAATTCAAATTATATTGATAGGCGGAAAGTCGAGCGAAACGAATCCAGGAATCTTCCCCAATTTTAGACAGTTTCTTTACAGTTTTCCAAAGAGATATTTCGATCAAGACGAAACTCGTGCGCATCGATTGAACGGAATGTTTGTTGTGCCTGCGAGCTTGCACGAGCAGAGCTTTGTATTTTCATTGACCAGGAAATCGAATAGACGATTTAGGAAACTAGAAAATTCGAAAAGAAAGGATGAAAAGAACTATATCGTGCGTATTGCGGCGACCGGTAGCTTCGGGCGCCGTTGTGGTGTAACTTTCAGCTACCGTTACCCTGGAGACGCTTTCACTCTGATAACTCGGGCTTCCCCGTTGAGAAATACGTGTAAATTTTTTAAGAAAACGTAGGCATTTTTAAATTATTATCATGAAATAATGTATTTATTTATTTAGGTATTCAAAAATTGCCTCTAAAATGACTATAATAAGTAATGCATTTATAATGTCGTCAAATGTTCTTTTGTAATATTATATTTCTTCTTTATTTTCACTGTATTATTATTGTTAACCAGACTTAAAATCGTTGCATACCTGCATTATAATATTAATTTTACTAGTTAATCATTTTTAAGTGAAACACGGTAAATAAAAAGTTATATCCTCGATAAATTAAGCATTCCAATTTTTGCAGATACTTTTGAACTCATAAATTCATTCTCATTGCCGTTTTTCGGTCGAAACAAATTGGTTAAAACTGATTGTTGACTGCGATGAAAACTCGACATTTTTAAAGTACAATCGAGTCATTCGGGCGCGCTACGCTGGAAATTTCCACGTGTTTTGCGAAATTTCGAACGAACGTTTGATGTGCAAATTTCGTATTTTTGACAATACGTACGAAATTGTAGGTGCACCATTCTATTAGGCGCTATTAATCGAATCCAGCTGGAATCTCCGCACGTTTACAAACTTATTCGTGTATCTCTAATCTAGTAACGCCGCGCTGCATAGCTAAGCATTTGCGGTTTGCGGTGGCTTATAATTAGTCTAATTTAAAAGGCTGTTCTGGAACGCAACGAGTCGGGAACTAAGCCAAATGCGTTTTAGGATTTTTCTCGTTGTGCTGATTTACAACCACATAATTTAGATGATAAATCCGAAGAAAAACAACTTGATAAATGTAATAATTTAGTAGAAAGAAAATCTAATGGAGACGTAAAACATAAGTAAAAGATATAATACGATTTGTGCGAATAATAATATAACTGAGGCGCGATATAAATAATAATTGCAGTAACGGTACGCGTGCGTGAAGTAATCGGGTTCCCATTCGATGAATGTGTTTGCTACAGATATTAAAAACCACATGAGCATGCAAATCCCCAAAGGGAAGCGAATGATTTTGATTAGTTTGCACCTTTTCAGTGAAAGCGTAAGTAGAAAACCGAGTTCCAGGCAACCGCCGACGTATTGGTATATCGGTATCCAGTCGTTGGTAGGACATTGTTCCATGTAAACCACCCCGAAAACTATTTTCAATCCAGCCAATATTACGCTAATTACAATGCAGACTATTTTGAAATCGTTTGTTCCCGATTTCATGGGGTTCGGTTTCTTGGGTACATTGTGAGAAATTTTTCTCCAAGCTCTGTCCACTCGCTCACCCAGTCCCTCCTCACTATCGATCGTGCTCGATTTTTTGTAAGTATCTTCGTCTTCTGTTGTATCATCGTCAGTAGTAGTTATCATATTAATTAACTAAACGAATTAAAAAATTGAAAAATTATTGTCACCTAACCCAAATGATTGTCATAACTGCCCAAAATCTTCTTTTTCTATACGCAACATCAATATCTATTTATTTAGTAAAACGAAGCTCGAGGCAAACAAGATTCATCCTGTTGTAAATTGCAAAAAGTTTTTTCTATTTTCAAACAAACTCAACGTCGTTTTATTAATTCTAGGCATCAGCAGCACCTTCGTTTTCCGTCTTGTTTCCCAATGCCTTGGAGCGTCGGCACTAAAAGTAGGTCAAGAAGAAATCGGAGCTTCTCAAGATGGATGATCTCAGCGATGTGTAAAAGTAGGATGAACGGCAAGGTGCAGGAAATTGTGCCTGATATTTAACGCGAGATAGATAACCCCAATGTTTCGAATTTTACAACAAATCCACGCTTTACCAACCACTGGTAATTTTTCACGTCCACTAAGTGATATTTCTAATTATTCTACATTGAGTTTCAACTGTTAGGAAGCTCGTAAACGCAGTTTCCAACATTGAAATTCATTCATGTCCTCGAACTCGTACAAAACGTAACAACGCCCGCGAAAGTAAGGGAAAACATGATAGGCGTTTTCCGTAATTTACAATACAAAGGAATACTCCTCGACATAACGGTAATATTAAAACACATCAACATGGCTCATCATGCAAATTACCAGCGTCGGAACGTCTTTTGTACACAATCTTCGACGAATCCTGCCCGACATCGTCGGATTTACATCGATTTTACAACAATATTTGCCGGGAAAATTGACTGTTAAGTTTGGTATTCAAATTCGGGGTTCCATTCTCTATCGACTGACAACTCGACTATTTTGTATAGACGAGTGGTAACATCAAGATTCGGAATTTTTAATTTATTCAATTATGTATTGTATTCATCCGAAATTGTGCCAATACAACAAAATCTAATATTCATGAATTTTCTCTTAACTATATTTATGTACTTCATCGACCGATCGTGAATATCAAAATAAGCGTGGAATCCTAGCTTGGAAATAAATTCAACGCAGATTTAATGTCGGTCCATACGTTCCAGATTTAATTTGATTCGAACTGAACGGGTAACAATGGATATAGAAGGATTAGGGAAGTGGCTTTCGTCGAGAGAATGTTTTCGACGTTTTCAAATGGCGTCGGAAAATGTTTTCGCCCGAAAATGCATAATACATAAAAATTACGCACATCGATTTTAACCAGATAGGCTATCGACGCGGTGTAGATAAAATCGCACTTAAAGGAAATGTTCTTTTTATACCCGTCGCATTTCGTTCATGCGAATTGAAGGTCGGCGTCAATCCTTTTTTTCTCTTCTTCGATATATTCCCGGAGGGTCGTCGAAATACTCCGGCGACAGAGACGCGCTGTCATTCTGGAAAGTTTAGTGGATAAAAAACTCGTCGAGGAAGAGTGGGATTTGCGGTAACTTTCAAATAAGCATGCAAAACTTCCACACGTTCTATTAGCTCTACTTCGTATTGGAGCTTGCGAAGGTAAAATAAATACACATCAACGGTACGTAATTAATTCGGTTTTCTATCTCATCTCGTTCGCGGCGAGGAAGTGGTTCACATGCGGCCCGAAACCCCCGATAAATCCTCCGGGCCCCAATTTAGGCGCTTTTTAATTACGACGCTGGACCGGTCGGCGCGCTTTGAAGGTCCCTTCCTCCGATTTTTCGACAAACCTTCTTTGCCGTCCGGAATTTTTCGGAAAAAAAGTCTTTTTGCGAAACAAGATATTTGAATACCAAATTTTATTGATTCGCGCAACCTAGTTGTCCCTTTCTCTCGCTATTTGAATTGGGTCATCCCACCGCCAAGCTCTTCATTTAAAGATTGGCTAGCGAAACCTACTAGTCGGGAGGCTTCGCGGTTCATACGGAATAATCCCGGCATCCGTTTTTACTACAGGGTATTATTGCCGTTCGCTTTTTCGGAAAATTCTTCGCGCTACAATATTCAGGCGACGAATACGCCGATGGAGTATCATGCACAATAAAATTGATTCAAGGCGGCGAATTTTCCTGCGGGTTTCGGGATAAGTTTGCTCGCATCGAAGTGGATTTTCCGCGATATGGAAAACAGGCAGCGCCACTTTAGGTTGTTGTTTTTAGGCGACGGCGAAAAAAATGTCGAAGACCTTCTTAGCAGAAGTCTGGAGATGAGAACCGGCGATAATACGGCTAACGTCGGAGATAAATTTGATTCCGAAAGCGGTTGCTCCAAGGAACTCGTATCTTTGCCGAATTTTCGAAGTTCATTCTTTATCGGTGGTAAATTATATGATGTTTTTTTAAATTGTTTGAGAATTCTGGTAATGAATATTTTAGATAGCAAATGTCAGTTAAGGCTTTATACTGTAGCAGTGTTTTACGATAGAGTGAGGCTTCCACCATAATCTACTTACACCATATATTTAGTTTAAAATATGGTGTATTAGATTAGTGTATTACACCCAAAAATATTTGAAAAGACGATCTTATTTTTACACATACATTATGTATTATATTCCTTCTCATAGTTCCCTCATAAATCCCTCTGGACAGTTAAGCTAACTTTGATAAATTTATTGATAAGTCCCATGATTTAACAGGCATCTGTAAACGAGTTGACTGGCATTAGTTAGGGGCAAAACTAATAAACTCCCCTATTATCGCCATGTTCAATTACAAACAAAAGCAATACGAGATATAATTGCGACTAACGAAACAGTCGCAGACCTGTATATAGACACAGCAAACTACCTTCTGGCGAATATGTCCCCACCATACTATTACATTGTGATTATATTTACATTTCCTGCGGGAGAGATGAACGGTTTCGCTTATCCCCATTCAAATCTCATAAGAGAGTAACTGTTATTTAACACTTTCGGGCATGCAATTGCCATAACGTCCAGTGAGCTTTATAATTATTTCTATATTCAATTTAACTAATTGCTTACTTGAAGTTAACAAAAAAATCAATTGATTGGGAGAACCTATATTCTTAAATTTTCGGGGCAATAAGCATTATTTTCCGACTACAAAAACCGCAAATATCCTCATTTCTTACTCAATAAGTGCAACAATAATTCAATCACCTGATCTCAGCATATTGGAAACGGAATTCGAACGCAAAGCTCGACAAAGAGCTTTTGTCGCCCGCGTTCTAAATCACGGCTTTTCCGCCTTTTGTTATGGATATTCGAAAACCGGCAAGAAACTTTTAGCTGTACTGCAACTACGTAGCGCTGCAGCTAAATGGAAAAAACCGGAATGTTAGGTCTGCGATTTTCAGAAATTATGCCAGTAACTCCGCCTTTGATCTAATGCAAATTTGACGAAAAAGTTTCTCGCTTTACACACAGCCATGACACCAGACGGAGTATACAATGTCAAAAAAATAATACCCTTCGGAGTCGAAACGATTTCTGTTCTGACGCCGATGTCGGGGTAAACTAACCGTTCGCTAAAGCAAAACTAGCAAATAAAGTGCCAAATGCAAGCCCGTCACGTTCTGGCTCCGCCGATTTTATGACGAGCGAGAAACGCCATCCCAAGACGAAGGTTACACGTATCTGGAATATTCCAGTCTAGTCCGCCGCGAGTTCCAATATTCGTGGATTTATTCATTCGTTAATGAAATCCTTTGAAACAATTAGCACGGCCAATATCGGAAACGCCGAGCCGATTGTCCGATATAATTTCATTAATTCATCCTTTTTATCCCTTTGCCGAGCGTCATCTGTGCGTCGAAAAAAACCGAAAGGCCGTTAAAGCGAAATTAATTGGAAGCAATTTAGTGCGGGCAAATAATTAATTCTACAATACATATTTTAAAAAAGAACCAATTTGCATTTATCTTGGAAATTGGAAAGCTCCGACGGCGGAGCGGTAATTTCGTTTCGTTCGAAGAATTAAATCGGTTCGGTCGAAAAAACCGCCGGGTCCTAAAAGAAAAACTTCGCTTTTTCTTCCCTTATTTCGTTAGAAACTCAAATAATCTGTTTGAGCGGCATTAGGTTAAAAAATAAATTTACTCCCACCGGAATCACCCTATAAGCTCTCGAGTATATACGCTAAAAATATAACTTAGTTTCTTAAAAAAAAGGACCATTATTCATTATATCAATTCCGATGGAGCTTTTAGAAGTTCCCTGCTTCCTGGATATGAGAAATTGCTCTAGAGAAGTTTCGAAGAAGATAGAAAATTTATTAAATTGGAACGAAAAACGAAACTGTCATCCTTTAAATAAGAAAAAGCAACTATATGCCGTAGAAGATTTACATAGAGGATTCAAAAAGTTTATTCAAAATCTTACGCAATACATTCAAGCAAATTCATTATCATTAAATAAACTCATCCGCATTAAGAAAAGTTCAATCAATATAGTGCACGAAATGACAACATGAATTCCCAGTAAGTAAACTCAAAATCACACGAGCACGTCCGGTAAACGCGCCATTTGTATGTAACGTATTTACTGCGAGTGCTCTCGTGTGTTATCGGGCGCCCTAATTAATTAACATCCATTTTCATCGCGTATTGTTTGCCTTTTCGGTCGGATAAATCTGCTCGTTTGCCATAAACATTGTTCGATTTTAAATTCCCCCTTACGCGAAATGTTATTAACTTCCGATTAGACCTGAAATAACAATCTCGACGACCTTTCGACCGGCGCTATCTGAGCAAAGACGACTGTAATCCCCTGTAGCCCGGCTTTCTGTAGCCTCTTCAATAAAAGCGGACTTAAAGAAAATATCGGTCGACGAATATAAAGTTCGAGTTTCAAGAAACGCAACGAGGCATTCCGTACAGTTTTATTAAGGGAATTAATTCTTCTTCATTCTCTTCGAGTAGTCCGTTTAATGAGGGGATTTTTTTTCGGCAAGATTTTTAGTTGATTAACAGTATTTTACAACGAACAATTTTAAGTAACTTCTACTTACATTTTGTGTAGTAGAAGCAAAATTTTTCAGTTAATAACCGGTGGTTTAATTTAGGTAAATTATCTTGCAAACTCCATTCGTACTAACCTACTTCCTTGGAGTAGATAACAATGTAATCCCATGCAAAGTAAAATTCTCACGCTGTCTTTAAAACGCCCACGCCGCCGGGCCTCCATAAACCGCATTTTATCGAGTAAACTAAAGTGGAAAAAGCCAATTGCAGGGCGCGTTTCCCGTCTTCGGCGTATCATGGCAAGATCGTGGAAGGGCTTAGGGAGCGCTATCTCGCCCAAACTCAGTAATTACATCATCTGTCAGTATATACAGGGAACTGCCGCTCGCGTTGCGATGCGAATACTGATACGTCCAGGTCTACGAGAAACGGCTGAACCCAAAAAGGGAAAACGACTTATTATGCCCAGATTTATTCCTTATATCGCAATAATTGAAGGGATTGGTGGAGGTGTGGGTATAATAAGGCAATTTATATTTAAACTAAAATTGGACCGGTGTTGAGGATTAAAGATATACTAAAATATAAATTGGTATAAGAGCAGGAGCTGGAAGCTAAAATAAGAACTGGATTATATTAAAACAAATCTGCAACAAAACCGTCGGAAAATACTTGTGAAATGTACCAAAATCGCTAATCTTCGCTCTAAATTTCTCCCAAATGCCATTTTGCGGCGCGCTGGAACGCTACTTTGATTCCCACTCTTAAGTTGCCCTATCATTATACCTTCTCATGAAGGTAAATGATCTGATAGAATTGCTAGTCATTCAACCACATCCTGCGCTAAAACGGATCATAAAGCTACACCTTTTTATTTTACGAGTACGTACACTACGAAAAACTAACAGCGGACACGTAGGAACACTTTAACCACACTTTTAGCAAAATATCCTTCAACGATCATAGTTCTATTGACTTTTCTTGTCACCTCGGTCTCGCTTTCTAATGGATTTCGTCTGTCGAGTTTCGCCAGCGTTCGTATAGAAACGGTGTTTGTCAACTTTTTCGGGGGTTACTTTCAGGTGGTCGGCGATCCGAGAAGTTTCCGGATTTGTTTGCGTTTCGACGAGTGGCTGATTAAAAAATTACCGCCAGCCGACAGGCGAATTGGATGTTCAAACAAGAGGAAACAAGAGTGTAATTTTCACAACGAACAAAAATTCCAATATGTCAGCAATAACAAACGATAAAATTCATCTCGCTTTTACGAGACACAATTTATGAGGAAAGTGCGCTGGAAAAATAGAGTAAACGACGGAAGTTCAAATAACTCATTATTTATATAAGGGAGGGCATCTTAATTAAAACTTAGAAATTTATACTGCAACTTCTTCAACCGTTCGAGATAATTTTGTAACTTTCCACTGACGCTTTGTGGGTACACTGAGTGTAACGGAGCCAGCTCTTGTCGGCAAGAACTTCCAAAGCCTCTTAAAGGGCAAAACTTAAGTGTAATTGCCCTTGATCCTTTACCTAAATATTTACAAAAGAGGCGACTAATTATTGTCACAAGTCACAAGACAAAATCGTTTCTTGTACTATTAGCGATTTTTGCCTATTTTTATTTGCTATAATTAATATAAAAGTATATGCTATTAAATTACTTATTGTTTAGGGTAACGACAAAAATAAATGTTTTGAGTACAATTCTGTTGCTCAATAATTTATCTTTTATAGCACCGGCATGTTTCGTTTAAAACAGGAGAAAATCTCATTGATATTTCTAATAAACAGAATAATAAGCTGGCTGTGTGGTGGCAGACAAGCGATTTATCAATTAGGAATTTAGTCCGGAATATGCAAAATGTAAGCTTCTTTATACCTACCAAAGGCTTGTTCTTATAACCATCAAGGATTTGAAAAACGCTGTTAAGGCTTTGCAATATTTCTACAACGTATATTCAATTTTGCATTCCTCTTTACCTGGCTTCGTCCTTCATATTCCTTTACACCTAATTCCGTTTCATAATAATTTATACTCTCATACCATTTGAATTATTTACGTTGGATGTATAAAAGGTATATAAAAACTTCGTCATTTTTTTTAATTTCCTGCTTTTTCTTATAAAAACGAAATGAAATATAACGAGGCGAGTCCCGAGTTAGGGCGTCCGTGCTTCACTGAAAACTCGAAATATAAAAATATTTAAATTATCACGACTGTTTTTGATACAATATTCCTTATTTTAACATGTTAATATACTAACACCTAAAAAAGAAGTTTCTCACCCGAACAACGTGTTATTTACAAGCACTGATCCTGAAACGCCGTATAACGAAACTTCAACGATCACAACTTTTCCACCGTTCCACATAAATTACTCTCAGAACTCGGATTAGAGATTGAAGTTCATTGCCCATTGGAAATGACGGCCCAGCAGGCAGCAAGACGGAGACACATTTTTTCGTTGAAACTTCCTCCGATATATTGATTGATCTCATCGCCCCGCAAATCCAAGGTTACAGAAGGAGATACCATTCGGGAGCATGCATGAGCGTCACGGAGCAGTAAGTTTTATTAAATCGTTTTAGGGACCATTTTTATCAATATTGTTATTGGAAGAATTATGAAAGAAGTTTATGATAAATTGAAATTTGTAAATGCGATGTAAATAAAATAAAGTTAGTATAAAATTAATGTACTATAAAAATCGGTATCTACATATTGAATACAAGTTTTAACAAGATGCAGAAAGTTGGAAGTAACACACAGGAGTTAGTTGAAAAACTATATGCAGCATTTCCCTTCAATTACGAACGTCCCTGGTTAGAGTAGGATACTCTTCAATATATGCCTTCGAGACTGTGTGCCCGGTCTTTCCTTTCTCCTCGTGTCGTTTTCGTCCTCAATTGTGACCGAAATTGGGAAGGAAATTGAGAATTGACAGGGTTTCTACGGATAAATACGATCCGGATATTCGGATTATTCACTATCATACATTGGAAGTTTGAGATTTTGGACACGTCGCCGAATTGTAAATCACGTTATGTAACTTAATATCTTTCGGTATATGGTTTTTCTACCATTCCGATTTGGCGCAGAAATTGTCTCTAAATTATTTATTAACATAAAACACTTTTCTCTTATACCCTTCGTGCGGCTGTTTACGTAACCGGAACCCGACGGGAGTTATAATGCATTTCTTTTTCATTATCATACGAATAACAAATATTGCTGGAAACTTGGAAGTTCTTAACAATCAAAACGGTGGAGTTTACCAACAGCTCGCCTTGTTTGTTGGAAGCGATACGTCTTTATTCTCCTCCTTTATTGCCTTATTTCGTTTTGAATACAATACTGAAAATAGCAGTATTTTATTAGCTCCTATGAAAAATTTAATAACTCAAAAATTCATATTTTTTATTACAGTTGACACTGGCAACGTGTCAATATTTCAAGTCGTCCTGTACATGAGGATAAAAGTCCGTTTAAGGACATCTCGGTGGAGATAAAACAGATCTTCGAGGAAGATAGGACGCCGGAAGAACGCCCTGCAAACAATGATATCCGAGTCCTTAATCGATCTAGGAAACGACCCAAGGGAGTTTCAGGGACGAATTCAATCGGCACATATTTTAGGATGGAAAGACGGATCGTGTGCCGTATTTTGATAGAGCGAAATCACGTAGGTAGCTCGTATAGCATCCTCGATGAAATTACCTTCGCAAGTTGCGCGAAGAATCATCGAATCCTCTGAAACATAGACGAGATAAAAGCAGAGTTTTACTACTTTCAGTGGATACTAAGTGAACTATTTTTAGCGTCTGTTATATTCTTTAGGTTGACGCTAGAACTATAAACTGCTGTTAGGTTACAAACTCGACGAACTCGAATTACTTCCGACTTATGAAAATTCCCAGTTTCCACCAGTATTTCAATTTAAAAGTTGCAAAAATAGTTAATGGCCGAAACAGATGTGATATCCTTGCTTTGAAAAATTATGAAAAATTGTTGATTCGAAAATTACGCTCGAAACACCGTTCTTCCCGTTTTGTATTATTTTGTGTGCTAGTAAAAAAACAAAAAAGATGTTTCTGTGAAAAGTGATACGCTACTAAAAGCATTCGAATTCAGAAAGAATTTTCCCGTTGCGAAAACGAGCAGTAGAAAAATTAATTGTTCGTGTTTTTACTTCGTTATTATTCCCGGCTTCTGTTGCAGGAAAAATAAGCTAATGTAAATTGCGTGAAACGATGCAATTATACGCGACATCGAAAATTTCACTTAATTGCAACCCCATCCCCTTTTTATTTGATCTTTCATTTGTCCTATCAAGATGGCTCGTCTATTGTCCGAGATATAGTTAATAAATATAATAACATTGGAGGAGTTTCAACGTGTGACCTAAATAAACAACAGAATTAGGCTGGTCGTTTATTTAGGTTTAATGCCAAACCCTCGGTCAGAACAAAATGTAATTTTTAGGGGTGCCTCTGAAAAAATAAACCAACTTTTATGTAATGCTTGTAACCAAAATTTCCTCTGCTGTTTTCAAAGAGAAACGCACTTGAAAAATATTGGTTGTAGTAGTACAAGCTGTTATGTTGAAACAAATCACTGGAATTTTTGATAAAATCAATTTAAAAAAATAGTGGTTAATAAATTGGTTTTTGTTGAGGGGAGCTTTTATCTCACGTTCTACTTTTCTCCGACTACTTCTTTATTCTATTATATTTTACTTGCAAGGCTTATACCGACGAATTATGTGGTAAACACCATTTGCAATTTAATAATCTGTTGATGTTCAATAAAGCAACAGGTGCCTCCATTAATCAGGTGAAACTGTCGGTTATCGGAATCAATCGGATTCGCGAAACTTGAAGCATTAATTAAAATCGTAGAATTCCCAATCAGCTTTTCGGATTTAATCAAATCGAACCGCCGCATTTAAATAAAATTAAGCAGCAAACCCGACTATTTCGTATTTAAAACATATTCTCAGGATCGATGATCGGCGTTGCTCACAGACTCTTATTTAATGTCACTGGAAGTTTACAGATGGCGCGGACGCACTTCCTGAATTTTTAACTTTCAGGAATTATACGTTGGTTTCAAACTTTTCAAACGGGGACTTTTTTCGGAAATTCAGTTAAAAGTTCAGCAAGTGGTTAAAATTGATTTCATACACAGGATGAGCTGTACATAAGAATGTGACATTATTCCAATAATATTACTGAATTGTACCAATTGAACTTATAAATAAAAAGTAGCTATAATATATTAGTGCGTTAGTTTAAAACTGTTTTTTTTGGGCCGATAAGCGATGAACGACGTTCCGATAAATTGAACCGCCGAATAGTTCGTTTCGTTTTAGCATTAAGTTCATGTTTAACCGATAAATCAGTCGGGAGCGAGGGATTTCGCGGCATCAAGTAATTTAACAAAGTTCATCATTGGTCTCCGCACGTGCGGAAACCGCAGCTGATGCATCAAGAGGAAGCCCCGCATCGGCCAAGGAACAATTTAAACTCGACAAAAGACTTATTGTTGTTGAGACGTAGCGCGAATTTCTCTCGATTTGTTGCAGGTTCGTATTTTTTCGTTTCAATGCTCGCTTACCTCGCTGTAAATTTTGCGGGTTTTAATTCTTTTCTGTCTGCTACTGCTCGGCGAATTCGGCAAGAATTCGTCGAAAAAATAGCGGTTTCGTATGAAATTCTCCTTCCTTTCGGAGCGGCTGTAATATCCTCAACCAAATAAACTTGTCCTCGATGATAAGTGATAATAAAACTCCTCGACATCGCCGCGAGGAACGTTTTCGTTTTAAAAAGTTGAAACGAGGCGAGGCTGTTATCAAATACACGCTTTTTCTCTTTTTGTGCAAATATAAATTTCACCGGGCTCGGGCTTGTTACGCAACTTCTCGAGACACGCAAGATTTATTACACTTTTAATACCTCGGCTACCCTTCACAAACAACTCATTACTATCAAGTAATTTGAATCCTTCGAATTTTTAACTCGGAAATTCCCGTCGAAGATTTATTCGAGCGACTAAACGTTGGCAGGAAACGTCTTCATCTACCACTTTCCTTTATCGTTACTGTAACTATATTGGATGAAATATTATACCGCCCGGAGATATTGTCTCACGGGAGTAATGGAAGAATGCGAGCGATAAAGCTCGCGTAATTCGGTAACTGAAAAAACAGGACAAGAGCGAATAGTTAGAAGGAGTTTAAGGAAATATCTGCAAAAAATGAGCAAATAAATAAACCAGCCAGAGCGGAAGGTTAATAAATTAACACGGCGCGAAATAACCGCGTCGCGGCGCACGTTCCTGCAAACTGCACTCTTCACTTCCGGTCGACGTCATTTGACATTCCGGGTGCACTTCCGACTCCTGCACGCTTTGTTGCCGCACACACTCGACGGGATGACGTTCTCTCCTAATCCCTTTCGTCATTGTGTCATCGCGTCGAGTTGTACTCGTCGTCGGTACAATAAACCTTGTCTGCCCGTAACACCGTAATTGGTGTAAGGGCGAACGCCGCGTAAGAAAGCCGGGGCGAAGTTTAATTAGATGTTGGTGTCAGTGTGTTTGGCAGGAACGCGAGACAGGTATTTTATGCCCGCATAAAAATGTAAGGGTGCGTGAATTTCGAGTATCGATTTGAGAACACTCCTAATATACCAAGAGGTGTTTGTGGATTTGTAAGGAAGAAAATTAGTTTTCCAGTTGGAGTATTCTACTTATATTCTTATTCTCGGAGATGCCATGGGTGAATGTAGGTTATTTGCCTCTTCTTATTTTTATGTGTATTCCTGAAATTGTGCAAACAGGAATATCGGAAGATTGCCTTTCTGGCAACGGCATCCGGGTTTGCTCTGATAAATCATCCGTAACAAATAAACGTAAATTGGATGACGTGATTAACTTGTTTGTAAATAAGTTTATATTTGAAAAAAAACCTCTTAATATCGTCAACATGTTTATAAATAATAAACGTCGTTGTGTAAATTCCTTGGAATCCGTATCGACATCGTTATCACGCTTTTCCAGTGATGTATGCTTCAATTTATTAGACCGAAGCCAATAAATCCGTATCCTAAACATTTCCGCTTCACTTTCCGACAATAAATTCGCAAAACTGGCTTTACGCTCCCTTGGAAGCGACCGATCATTTATTCACCTGTCCACTTTGTTTATACATCGGTGATACCTCAAAGAAAAATTGCAGATGATTACTCAGTTATAATAGAAGAATTAATTTTGCCGGTTCTAAATTTTCTTGAATACTGCCTAATTAGTATTCGAGTGACAAGAAAACAAATAAAAAAAAGTCCTAAAAGAACCGACCCGTTTAGGATTTCTGGCTTCATTCAGAAGAATATCTCAGGAACTCCTCTTTCCGCAATTTACAATTTAAATTTTCCGACTCCACGCAATTAGGTGTACTGAAATCCTCATCAGTATTTAAGTCCCTTCGGTATGCTTTCAGACTAGACTTTATGAAGCATTCTAACTCGATTATATGCAGAGGCCATATATTTCGGATGTCAAGGAAATAATCTAAACTTTCCGGAATCAAATACTGTCCTTATTGAAATTTAATCTTCTATTTGTAGGTAATCATGTAATAAAAATTCATTTGATCCAATTAGGCCAGTAAAATTTCATTAAAATAAAACTCGATTATACTGGGGCAATGTAAATCTAGGAGAGGACGCTTACGCGAAAGAAATATTCCAGGGAAACATAAAGCCCAATTTTAAGTGTTAAAAAGCTTCATAAAACCAGGTCAATTGGAAACATTCAATTAAACCGCGAAAAGAAACACTCCTCGAATTTTAATATCCATTATCGAGTTGAATTTTCAACTACCCATTGAAATAATACCCCGAAGGCTATTCGGTTGCAGTCACTCATTAAAGCATCTGACAGTTTCTTTAGGAAGAACTACCGTCAGTTGACATTATGCAATTCTCGCAAAACTTCTCTCGAAATTTCCGACCCGAAACGCTAAAATGTTTGGAGTTTATAAGGGAGTAAAGGTAAATCAAATGGACTGCTGTAAAACTATAGACGAGGGCCCGGCTCCCTGAATCGGCAACTTTTCCTGGCGACCTCTCAAATAGGATGCGCTACGTTAACAGATAACGTGGGATTACTAAGTTTGGGTCACAAGATTTACTGCTAAGATCTAAAATACGGTTTACCAGTAGTTGGAAAAATAGAGAAACTGTTTGTACCTTATCAATACAAATGTAAGTAAAAAAAATCTGGATATAGAAATACTGAAACCTTGATTATAAATCCGACCAAATCAAGGTAAATGACGCCAAAAGAGACGCTACAACTGCAATAATTAAAAAAAACTAAACTGAAAGCCCGCAAAACAAACCTCAAAGCGCCGAATTTCTCCTCCCGCCCGCTCGACCCGCGTCGACGACCAAAAATGTTTTTCGAACCGATGTCGACGTAATTAAAATTCCTACGAAAATCCCCGTGGAATACAAATTCATCCATTCTTCCCGAGCAGCAAAATTAATACCGCATCACATCGTTCGGTAATCGACTGTGTAAAACAATACCTCTTGAAGAGGATTTGCCAGGCGACGATTTTCCAGGTTCTGGAACACTCCCGTTTGGTTTTTGGACAAAAAGCGATGCGGCAAGTTTTCAAGTAATGGAAAAGTGGATACCTATCGAAAATCAGGGATCAGAATTAACTAAAGAGCCATAAATATGTGTACATTCTTCACGTTTATAAATATATCATGTTTTTAATTCTTTTTAATAGCATCTTAAATATGTCATTGCTAAATTATTAATTATGAGCTTGACAGCTGTAAAGGGAAGCTTTGAAAAGCCCTCAATCCTGGTAGGTTTTTTCTCATTTTCGTGAATGATATATTGATAACCATTAGAAGCTCAATAACTCAATGGGAGTTTTCTTCCTGTGTTGACACACTAATTTGATCAATAAATGAAAGTTATAGATCAGCTTGTCAAGTTTTATTAAGAAAATGATCAATCTTATCGGGGCATCCTGCTCGCCGGAAAATACAAAAGAATGGAAACTAAGACGATAACAGTAACTAATTTATACGACTCTAATATATGCACAATAAATTATCTTCTCATAAATATATGTATTTAATTAAAACACGTATGCGATTTTTTCGTCCATTAATCAAACGAACAATGTACTTAGTAAAGCATAAAATATTACGCTCAGTAAAAGCGCCTTCAATTAGTGAATAGGTCAAGCTTGTAACCGAAGATAAAGCGCCGTTTTTACTTTACTCATCCACATTCTGGCAGTGGAGATTTATTCGTATTTATCCAGCAAAACCCACAAAAAAAACAATTTTTTCGGCAATCCTTGAATTTACGAGGGACAATTGGAATGTTCGCTCCGCATAGGCTGCGAAAGAGAAATCTACATGAAAGAGGAAGAAAGTTATTCTTTTCCCCGGGGGCACATTCGCTACCGCATCAAGGGATAATAAATGGTCGAAAAAAGGAAAGCTTCTTTCGATATAGACGTCTTATAATGTTCTTAGGATGGAATCGTTATAATTCCCGGAGAAGACTCTAAACTTTAGAGTCTAAAGTGCCAAAAATGGTGACACAATTCGCTTCACAACATAATTTTAAGTGGATTTGTAAAGTTAATTAACTCATTCATTCCAATTTATTTTTATGTGTTTTTTAGTGTAGGTACAAGTATTAACTTACATACATCAAAGAACATAAACTAACGAATGTTAAAAGGCTTTACCTCGACCAGATATTCGAGCTTCAAAGACAAAAGGACCGGGGAAGAGAGGAGCATTCAGAGAGTTATTGTTACTCGTTAGCATGTTTATCGCAATTTTAATTAAATTTAAAATTAGATTTGACAATATACAATGATGAGGATTCCCAAATCTTCGGAGGCAACCCGACTAAAATGCTTAATATTCCGTAAGAATTTTCAAAGATTCTTTAACGTCGCGAAACTTCTAAGAAAATAAAAGGGTTCAAAGAAGATTATTATTCTAAAACCGTGTGCTTATATTTTTACTTAGTCATTTAATTACAATAATATGGCAAATTCCTTTAGTTTAATACAATTTAGAATTTGTGTAATAACCGATTTTTATTTCAGTTTGTTGATTTAAATAGGTAGGTACTATACAAAAAATATCCCGAATTGTTTATTAGCGATTTCGAAGGATCATATTTTATCTTTTATGAACTTTTATAGTTCCTCCTCTAAGTGAAACTCTTTTGTTACATCGACTTTGACCTGTTTTCATACGGAGATCCGTCGTTGAGCGTTTTGAAATATGGGAATAATAAATCTTTTACGAAATAGGAAATCAACCACTGAGTCATTGTATTTTCCGCAAAGTTCGTACAATATTAATGTGACCGTTGTTTTCGGGGATGAATACGAAAGCAAGGGTTGTTAATAAGAGTCCAAAAATTGCCGATTTATAACATTTTCCTACGCATATGCTATATGTGTACAACCAGAAATAAGTGAATATGTAACAAAAATATAGCAATATCGTGAAATATTCCCCACTAGCATATCCATTATACTGCTCAACGTTCGAACCGATTCGAAGAGAGGCAGGCCACTCTGAAAATTGATATTTTATGCAATTTGGAATGTCGCCAATTCGGTTTCATGCCCTTGAAGCGTTTATGTTAAATTTTTTGAGCTTCACAATTCGCATGAAACAAAAATAAATCATCCTACCCCTAATAAATTGAATTACAACCAAACATAGACTGCTGGAATTGTCTCAATTAGGTATTAATAACAACGTTCCAATAAGACAGAAAATGTTGCTATACAAAAAAAAGAAGTTATAAGACCAGCGGGATAAAAATTTGGCAGAAGCGTGTTTCAGAAGACACTCTGATCGATTAATAACTGAATTTTTGGTAATCGAAGCGGTGGATGAAAATAATATAGGTTTGGCGATTAAAGGATTCATTGGACAAGAGAAAAACGATGAAATTACTTAAGTTTATGGTCCTGTAGGGGCTTTTTTTCGTTCAATTGAGCTTTCGCTTAGGGACTTTCGATCGAACGGATTTACTTTCGGCGGATTGAATGCGTTAATGAGAATTTTTGATTGAATTCTGGTTAAATTAATTGACGGGAAAACAATTATTCCACCTTCCTTCTCGCTCCTTTATACTATTTCTCTACATTCATGTACACTCTATAATTGAAACATTTTGGAACGTATCTACTGAAAAAGAGAAATTAATTTTCTAAATTGTATTTAATTAAAACTAAATCACGTTATGTGTCGACCTGTACGAGACTATAGCAAGTTACTAACGAGATTATATCGTACATGAACGATTCGCTAATAAGAAATCCGTCGCTAGAAAGAAACAAAACGACGGAAAATCGCAAAGAGAAAAGCTCACTCGACATCCTTTCAAAGTTGGTTTCGCTTTGAAAAAACATACTTAATCTCCTTATTGTGTACTAAAAATAACTGCAACCATCGGAGAAAGTTCTACTAACTAAATCGTTTCCGTTGTTATCGTACGACGTAATTCCAAATGAGCTTGACCTTTTTTGCTGGATTCCCTCAACCAGTCTTACAGCCTACTCTTTTAAATTTTTGTTCAATTTACTCCGGTTTAATTTGAATATTCGCGTAACAAAAACAATTCCGACTCACTCTTTCGGCCTTTCACAACCCAACAAATACATTTTCCAATGTTGCTTAACGGAAGGGAGTGATAGCTTTCAACTCTGTTGTTCATTATTCTATTTTCCGTACCTGGAAAGTCCCTCTATTTGCATATTAAAATGAAATTTAATTTTGATTGTATGTTAATTTTATTCATTCGTTTTGAAAAGCATTTTCCTATACTATAAGGTTTTATAATACCGCATTTCAAATGTTTATTATCTATTATCATTTTGTTATATTTCCAAAACAAACTAAATTCTTTAATCGCATTTTACAAATCCGTTACATTATAATTTGCTTCCGTGATGCGATAAATAATTAAAGTCGGATTTAACGAAATTTCCGCCGCTTCAACTCGCTCCCATTGTTCAAAAATCAAAAATCGATCTCTCCGAAATTGTTTCAGAATAAAGCGCGTAATCAGAACTTCAATTTAATACCTTTAATTAAATATTAAGTGAGAGAGCGCAGCGTTAATTGCCTTTGCACAGTTGATTTCTTTCTCAGTCAGGATTGGAAATCGTCTTGCTGGCGTTCTCGACGAAAGACGGCGCAGAGAAGAGGGAATTTCCTGGGAAATTCGGCGCCGGATGTATGCCGTTAAGTTTTCTATTGTAACATTCTCCGGGCCCGCTTAAAAAATTCGGCGAGTTTGCCTGATACTTTCACTTTGTTTTCTCCGTTTCCGATAAAAAAATATTCGTATATTATATGGATTCAATAGAGTTAATCCATAAATTCGATCAAATTATTTCTTGTTGAATTTTTATTCGTATAAGTAGGTTGAAGAAAATTCGGTGATGAAATCATAATAGTTGAAAAACTTTCATTGGTAAATACAATGTACAGACAATTATAACTGTTATAACCAAGTGCCTAAAAAAATGTACTTGGGAATTAATTACTGATTTCTTATTACTTACAAACGCATTTCTTCCACAGTAATAACTTAACAAGCAAGTAAAATAGTTGAATATTTTAATTAAAAAAATTATTGATGTTACTTTAAATTAATTAATTTAGTGTATAAGGCTTCCCATGGTCAGTGTATTTATAGAGTAAAAGTTGAAAGGATTTTACGACCTAATTCAAAAGCAAACTAACCATCCAACACCCCTAACTTTGTACAAAATTTTCGACCTCTAATAACTGACGTTAATATTTTTTTTCCAATTAATAATTTTCCTAAAGACATAATGGGGAATGAATTATATTTGTGTAAAATTACCTACGTAATTAAGAGAGTTTAATGAGCTGATATTAAAAGTTTCTGTCATAGCCGCTTTACGACCGAGTCCAATATTGCTCTCGTTAAAAGGGTTGAAAATTTCGAAATTGGATAGGTAATCTGTCGGCTATGAAAATTATGTTTTGTATATTACCTTCATCGATTATAATGTCGAATATTCAGCGTTGTTTTATAACGAGGTAGAATGGGCAGTTCGTTAAAGTGTAAATATAGCACATAACATTTTTATGACAGTGCAAAAAATATCGCGGTGATTATTTACTTCGATTTCCTTCGGTAAGCATGAATTTTTAAAAACCGGAATAATTCGTTTTATTCCGTTTCAACTATCTATTGATTTTGAATTATTAATTAAATTTTCAGTAATAACGAGAATGAATTCCCTAAATTTTTTAGCACGATTAATATTTATTTATATTCTTGAACTTATTATTTTTTCAAAATAATCGTCTGAAATTTCCAATTAATTAAAATACATCAATAAATTAATCGAATACTTAAATTTTATAATTAGAAAATATATGTATATTCAAGATAACTATCTATTGACGTTTTTTTATACAAAAATATAATACAGTATGTTGTATTGTAATTACTTCTTAATTTATAACTCTAAGAAAATTAATAGGTACCTACTTTATTGAAATTTGAAAACACCTTAAACATTTTTGGGCAAAAATTTATTCAAGCTATACTAATATAATCACACTGTATAATTGATTGCGTTTTATAACGAAGGTCAAAAGTGTATCATCCTCTGAGAAAAACATCAGTCGATGTGAAACGCGCGTATATGAACATGTTAAATCGAACGATCCTGCTGGTGTTAGCCGCGATTTCGCTGACCAGCCGAGCGAAGGATTGCAATCCGAACTATTTGCAACGTTCCATTTACTTCAACAGCGTCAAAGAAAATTTCAATTACTATCCGTGGCACACGTACCAAGCTCCCGAAGGGAAAGTGAAGTATTTCCAAGCCAGAGGTCCGCAACACATACCCCAAATATGCAAAGAAGCCATCGTTTACAACACCGTGCAAGAGGTAATTCTATACAAAATCGAATTGGAATACATCGAGCCGGGCTTCTTTCACAGCAGGTTCATCGAGCAGGTTTATATACAGTACAACAAATTAAAACGCATACCGATCGGCGTGTTCAACGGAACGCAAATAAGGAGCTTAGTTTTGGCCGATAACGAGATTGAGTTCATAGAGAACGGGGCTTTCTCCGACATGCCCCATTTGGAAGCCATCGCGTTAGATTACAACAAAATCAAAGCGTTCAACCCCGACTGGTTCGAGGGGGCGAAGGTGCTTTACGAAGTATCCTGCATTCACAACGAAATAACCGAATTACCATACGCTACGACCAGGTACATGACGGAGTCGCTGGATAAATTGGGCTACGAATATTTCGGGTCGATTTATTTCGATAACAATAAAATCAGACACGTGCACGAGGAGGCCTTTAGGAACTTAAAGAACTTCGGAACGATCAGTTTGAGCAACAACGAGATTTTGAACATACCGGAGAAGCTGTTCAGGGGATTCGAATTCCTGTTGACGCTGTACATGAACACCAATTCGTTCGTTTGCTTCAACAACAGAACGATCCAGAGTTTCACCGGCGTCAAAAAATTATTTTTGGGTAATAATAGCATGAACAAAGATTGCTTGGAGAGATTGAAGACGTATTTCGATTGGAAGAACGATTTGGTTTATTATTGATGTACAGTTTCAGTTTTCCTAAATAAACAACTTACAGTAAACATTTCGAAATTTACTGATAAATTTAATCTAGGCCTAGATATCTCGCAATAAAGGCACTTCCAAATTCAAGTATACACATAAACCTCCCTTTTCTGTTACATATTCAAATTATACTCTCAAAATAATTTTCCCAATTTACCTTCCGGCAGCAAAACCTATAACGAGATGCCATTTCACAACAACGGTCGTTATTTTGTTGTTTTAATGAATATAAATGAAATAACATCTATGTAGGGTCGTTAAAAGCTTTAATACGAGATTGCAGAAATTAATCGTTAACGGTTAAGAGCTAGAGAAAGAACGTCTCGAGGTGTTAAGAAATTTATTCAAATAGGTATTATTTTTTTACTGCATAAAATGAAGAATCGAATTAGAAATAATTGAAAATGTTTATAACCTACTTAACTTTTAATTTCTGTTGCACACCATTTTTATTTGTAATAGGATCTACAATTTTACAAGTGCAAGTTCGATTGATTATTTGCTTAGATAACGAAACGCATTAAAAAGCTTTCAACATTGTTTTGTCAGAACGAGTTTATAGCAAACAGTTTTTGATATGTTGTCGTTTGAGTACTGTCAACTAAATTTAACTAATCGATTACAATGGGAAATCTCGAATTACCGAACTGAAAAGATCAAACAGCAATTTAATTCAATTACAGTGCGACGGGAACAGCAAAGGCCGCAAGATGCGCAAATCTATAACATCACTTCGATTAAAAAGAGGGAACTTCTGATATTTTTATCGCTGCGCTTTCCAGAATCGCAACCTAAGCTTCCTATCGAAATTAGGTATCTATCCAACGTGCCAGTCTTACACCGCTTTTATTGATGTTTGAATCTAGCGATTCGAATAAAATTTTTAGAGCTTTGAGAAATTTGTTTCTTAAAAATTCAACAGAAAAACAACAGTCCTTTGATGTCTGCCTTGCGGTTTCTCTGGAACTACAAATCAAACAAATGTAATAATCCCTCAAAGAACGCGCAGTACACCGTCAAAATATAATTCACTACATAAAATATCGACAACGGTACAATAATTTGATATTTGCGTATTTTAACTACCGCAATATCGAATGCATCGGACAGATAACTAAAAGCGAGTTAATAGCAGGAAAATTCGAAATCAAAATAAACACATATTGCGTTAGAATTGAATAATATCGACGACGTGTTTAATTTAGGCTTAATTGCATAGAGTTTTGAACGCAATAAATTCACAAACAAATTGTTTGCTTTGCCAAAATGGTCGGCATTTTCCAGAAACTCACCTGGAATCCGGCGCAAGTCGGGGCACCCGAAGAACCCGCCGACGACGAGTGCGGATGCGACGCCGACGTCGATCCATAATACTGATTATACGATGTGTCTAAAATTTTTTTGTGCGCAGACGCGTGAGCCCTGTATGCCGACACACTGAGCTTCATGTTATTTTCATTTTTTTAATTTATTTAACACTAGTAACGGCACTATTGATTGGAACGCACTACCGCACTGTGTTCGTCTCGTCGAACTAATGAACAGTAAACGGAGTTATCTGGAACAAACCAACAAACATTCAGAACTTATTTTAACAATTATTCTTTTAGGATGAGTACTCTTTCACAGAAACATATTCATCCCTGTATATTCGTCAATATAAGGCGATCATTCATTATATTCATCAAGTAAGGGTAGGTATAATGGATTTTCTCGTGAATAGTGATTTGTTGTGCAATATGAAACTTAAAGTAACTACTGCACTAAATTTATTATGATTATCCTTCCCTGCTAGTCACTATATCTTCGTACATATTGGTACACTTTCACTGTTCATGAGAAAATCCTGAGGTTATAGATATACGTAGGTATACATACTCGTCAATGCATATTCATCAACAATGTATTGAGCCCTGACTCTATTCAACGTCTAAATACAGCCAATGCGTCCAATTACGTTTACGGTTTAATAAATACCCCATTTATAATTTGGAGATTCTGTAGGGCCAGCAAGAAAGGTGGCGACCTTGATCCTATATAGGCGTTAATGAGGTCGTTAACTAAACTTCTGGGAATATTCGCGAACGTTTTCCTTCCAAGGAGGTTTTCGATCATCTTAAGTGGTTGCCAAGGCGCTAATGTCCCAGGGAAACTTACGAGGAAGTTAAAAGTTTCGGTTGTAACTTAACTTATCTTGTTAGGCAAAAAGTGGCGGCGTTTCCTTAGATAAAATGGTAATACTGAAGTATGCGATGCTACAAATAAATTAGGGTCGTGAAGAGAATATTTCGATACAAAACACCCCTAAGATCCTTAATTAAAACATTGATTTACTTTTACTAGTTACTTATGTGTGGACGCGTAACTATACAATGACTTTACGACTTATTTCCTTTGGGTCTTGTTAAAGTTCGTAATTAGGACATGAGAAAGTTAATTTCCGAAAATTTCGGTTGAATTTCCTTCCAAGTTTCCTCTAATTGAAGGTCAGGTAGCTTTCCAACCTTTCGAACGTAAAGGAATCCCAAAAACCCCCTATTTAAAATAGTTAAATTGACGGAAGTGTATAGAATTTAAATTGCCCAAATTACGTCTTGCTTTTTCCAAAAAGTTTTCTTTTTATGCTGTTAATAAAATTGGCATAAAGCCCGTGATTAAAGAACGGAGTTAATTTTCAGAAAATTGAAATAACTTTCTCGACTGAAGGATATAGGTGTTTTTCTTTAGAGTTCGCTCGAGACCCTAAAAAATGTTCTAATTTAGCAAGTTTCGTGGTTTTTAATGAGCTTTATCTTCTTCATATCTCCTCTCAAATTAGGAAGACGAAAGTCTTATACGCTTTGCTCCGTTTCTTTGTAGAACAATACTGTATTGAGGTATAAAAAAGATGGAAGGAAATTTCTTTTATGCAAGAAAAATATTGTTAATTAGAGAAAACAAAGTTGTAAAAAAAGATTTATATGAATTAAATTTCGGTCGAATGAATTAATTATGACTGCTTTACAAAAATATCGATTTGCCAACTCCAGCACAATCAATAGATCATAGCAATTAATTTTTTAAACCTTTTATAGATTTTACTTCAGGTTTTACTAATAGTTTCACCTACTTTTCATGCCCCTTTTATTGATTCAATTCATAATTAGTGCAAGAAAATCTTTTATTTTTCAAAGCAGGCAATTATCATAACTCATAAAAAAACCACTTTAACACTCTAATAAACAATTTTAAACGATTAATTAATTAAGTTCGAATGAAAATGAATTATATCTAATTCCATTTTAAAGTTTAATTAAAGACTGTGGAAAAATATTTTCAGTTTGTTTTGTTTGGTTACTTCATTTTTACATTAGATATAAACTTTTGATTAAAACATTTAAGTTTCTAAACTTTAATGAAAATAAAATAGTTCTTTTCAAACAAAAAAATAACTTTTATAGAGTTAGAATCTATGTAAACTATATTTTCGTGCAAATATTGCAACTCTCAACAGTTTTAATGCAAACCACTAAATCAATTTAATTTACGGTTTGTCAGTAAAATCCCTATCTATTTTTAGGCCGACAACGTAATCCCTACTTAAAGCTCATAATTTATTAATTATAAACTAATGAGTGTATTATTTCCAGTTTTACGGCCTTATAAACTTTCTAAAAGGGTTTGGGATACCGTCAGTGAGTTACATACCCTATTCGTTTGCCTTATAATTTTAATTTTTAATAGACAATTATTTGAATGTAATTATTTAGGATTGTCTGTAGTTAATGATGGCGTGCCAAGGCAATTTCATTTTTCCAGAAAAAAATAGGCAAAGTCGGTGTTGTTGAGTTCCTTTAATAATTTATTAATTTAATTTTGTGTTTAATAAATTTGATAGAAGTAAAAAAGGAATCAAACGAATAGATGTAATTATTAGATATCTATAATGTATTGTATTAAAATGTTACATAATACTTTTCACTATAGGGTCCAAATTGCAGACATTTCTCATATAAACCCCATTGTTAAAACGTTATTGTTTGTTTTATACTCGTTTTTAACGGTTATATAATGGGATGTTCAGAGTCAAAAACAATCTAATAGCAAATCGATAATCCCTCGGTAAAAATCCTGTTTTCCAAATAATATAATAAAGCGAAAACTTTATTACGCCCAATTTTACAGCGGCCTCTTTTCGCAAATAATTCCCCAATAATTTCCATAAAGCTCTCACTTTTGAATTAAATAAAAAGTTGCGAAACTTTTAATAAGCCGGCTTTAGGTAATACATTTTTTTTCGATTAATCCAATTCAAACTCACCTACATGTCGAAAGCGATAATCCATTATAATTAAAACCGCGACAGTGGGAAAAAGTCGACTACGAATTACACGAAAGTCGGAAAAATCCAACGGTCACAGTCGTGGAGTTATCCAGAGATGTGGATATTCGACGCGATGCTGAACGCGCAGTATTTCCACTCTTACTGACTGGATACGGGGACGCATTCAGCTTAAATACCCAAAAAGATTTTCCCGGCTGTTTTGCGTTTATTCGCACAGATGGCATCAGCGCCTTTCGCATGCTGGAAAACTCCATGAAGGGATGTTCAGCGCCAAAAATGGGTACTACTCATTTCGGAAAATATTACATTTTTATCACATAAAACAATTCACATCGATCCTTAAGAGGATCATATAGAGGGTGGCTCGCATATGAACTGACACAGAAGAGAGGAATGTAGGGAAGCCTAAAATATGTTGTTTAACCCAACTTTAACTTAATACCTTTTGAATTATCGACGATTTTAAGTGACATTGATAGTGTAGGTACATGACTTTATATTTTAGCGTTTTTCATCAAAACGACAAAGAATTTTAAAAAACAAACAGATTAAAAAATGTTTTGATGAAATTATCTATGAAATGACCTAATAATTTTTTAAATCATCCATCAGGTACAAAAATTCTGTAACATTTTAAGGGAGCATCATTCCTGATGAACCCTTTAAAATACATCAATTCATCTCTCCTAACTATCGATTAATGCTCTTAGTACACTCATTACGTATACCAAATTTACTTGTTTTATGTTTGAGTATTACTAAGATATTAATTTTTTTATTTGTAATTCCACACGCCTATAACTTCTCAGGAATGTAACTTTGTACATATTGAGTTAAGTTGTTTTAAACAACATATTTTGGGCACCCCTACATGGCCCAGCTCTGTATCGGTTCTTATTCGGGACACCCTGTATAAAAATTCCTCAGGAGCGAAAATCCAATTTCCAAAATAATTTTTAACATTATACTCTTACCAATAACAAAAACTAAGTAAAGAAAATTACACTAAATGCTTTGTGATGATATAATAAAGAGAAAATGGTTTCATAAAGCATCATAAAATTTTTATTTCCAAATACATAAATTTTGTAACAAAATATAATATACATAAATTAAATTATTAACAAATATAACAGAAAGAATAAAATACATAAAAGTTTAAAACAAACCACACCAAATGAAATAAAATTAGAAAAAAATGTATATAAACGTGAACAAAGCGTACATGAAATTACCAGAGGAGTAGAAAAATAGTTTTTATAATTGATATTTCCATAAACTGCTTTCTATAAAAATGTTCTCAATGCAATACGGAATGTATACTATAAAAATTGTAAATGCGGAGATTAGTATTTAGAGATTAAAAAAATCATTTCCATTTCCCAGCCAACACTCAAACAAAATCGAATGTTGCAATAATGGAATTAAAAACGAATAATTTAACAGAGCAATAATGAACAATTGGCAAAAAACGCTATTTTTAAGTTAATTATGGCACCACTAAAACTTCATAAAACCGTTCGTTATCATACTTTACAAACATATACTCAAATAGTTAAACCTATATGATTCTGCCGCAAGTTCGTTACCAAATTTTATTAAAAAGTTCCATGAAAGAATCGTATATCATAAACGTAATAGCGACGTCTAGACACACTCTTCCCAACCTCGGCACAGTGCCCTTGTAGAAAGCAGCGGGCCCTTCATTTTTGAAAATTTGCACAGCGCAATCTAAAGTATTCTTGTATTTCGAAGCTTCCAAACCTTGCATTCTCGTCTTCACCACGTCGATCGGAGTGTTCCCGTACACAGAAGCAGCACCTGCAGAATCGATACGAATAAACGATACAGAATTAACTAATAGAATAAGTTATATACCCGCAATAGCACCGAAGGCTCCAACAACAAGTTTTGGAACTTTCTTATCTTTATCTCCCCCTTTATACATATCCTTCAGAGTTTCCATAACGAAAAACCTTATCGCCTGGTTGGAACCTTGTTTCAGGATGGTCGGTGTCACCCCTTTGTAAACTCCACTGAACCCTAAGGAACGCTCATTGTGATATCGTTACTAGATAACTGGCGTGTTCGTTACCTTGTTCTTTAAGGATTATTCCCACGCCATGGACGAATCCTTTGAATCTGGGATTGGCGGATCTTTGATCGTTAATGAACTTCACCTTTACCGTTTCCATGGGAGTTACGGCGAAAATGGCCTCGCACACACCGGCGCCCAGGCCGCATAATAGCCTTCCGGAAGCGCTGAGCGAACCGTCAGGACCTGCTACTCGACTTTTGAAGGATTCAAACGAGCCAAATCTACGGATTTTATGAGATTATTTGTGGTTTATGCAAAAATATATCAGACCTACCGAACAGCACTCTTCGGTATTGAACCGTACAACAACACACTAAGGCCTCTGTATAAACCGAAGAAACCGTGACCTTTTACTGTTTTCTTCACGCAATCTAATATGCCATTGTATTTCTTTCGGTCTCCCTTTTCGTCCAGCTGGAGCTGGGTTTTTACGTATTCAGTCGGAAATGTTATGCATATCTCAATTCCACCAGTAATACCGCCTAAAACAAAATTAAAAATAATATACAGCTGGATTAAAAAGCATGAAATAAAAGAATTAGTTGAGATATCTGATTTTTTTTACCTGCTACGATTCCTTTGAGTCCAATGTTTCCATCGGCCGGGGCAGCAGCTCCTGAATTTTGCAACCATGGCCTCTTAAATGGATATGTGAATTTCGGAGGAACTGAAGAACTCATTTTTTCCTTGAAATATTTGAACTAAAATGATATGAAACTACGGTTATTAAATAACTCGGTATTCATAATTTTTTATTATTCTAGGAATCGTTAACTGGATATTGAGGTAATGACTAGAAAGTATGTAAGTAACATGTTTTTTGTGAAAATATGTGTTTTTTCCAAATATATCACTATGTGCACGATTTAACCTTGTTATTAATATTATTTTTTTATAATTGAATTTCCTTACATGATTAAAATTGTAGGTTTACGATTATTAATTTAAATGGAATGCTGCATTATAACAAATTTTGATAAAAATTTCTAAGATGAGGAATCGCTATAATTAAAGTGTGTTAAGTAATTTACAGAAACAAAACTGAAGAATAGCTGTAGTGAGGTGGGAACTATACCTAAATTAAAAGTTTGTTGACCTATTTGAATACATTAACATATATCATTTACAATCGTGAATTATTTTTAAGAATACTCAATTGTTTAAAAAATGAAGATTCAATTATGGAGAGACACAAAATTTCAATTAAAAAATTGAGATAAAAATCTAAAATATAGCACTCTTAGAGAAGTGGAAAAATTACGCCAGAATTATAATTAAAAATCTCAAAGCAAAACAAAATTTTTGGCTCGCAAAAGTCCAAATTCTAATTCAAGAAATAAACATTTTTTTGTGTAATAAAAATAGAAAATTTTAACCAACCTTTCTTTCTACAGCGTGTTTCACAAACTGTATTTCTGAGTAAACTGAGTCTATTAATCAGTGGCCAAAGTAATGCACAGATTAGATTAGACAAGGTTACAAAGAAGTTAAACTTTTGAATGTGAAATCGTTTTGATCATTAATTTAAGGCATGTACACACAGAGTATACGTTTTAGATCGCACTAGCAAGTACACATCTTTAATAGATCTATTTAATTATAATTACGCATTTAACTGTAAAAAAATATGTGATTATTAACTAAAAAAAACTCTCTGAGTGTGCAATCTATTTTTGAGCTGGAACGGGTAAACTTAATACGTCTCTGTAATCAGTACAGTATTGTACAAAACAGTAGGATATGTTACGGGTAAAGTTAGATAAATGACTAAACCTAGGTTTACGCGGGTAAAATGCAAAATACCCAAGAAACATGGGTAAAGTAGGGTAGGTTTTTTGGGTTTCTTGGGTTCCTGTTATGCCACAAGAAAACCACCGCATTCGCATTTTACCCGCATAAACCTGGGTTTAGTCGTTTATCTAACTTACCAGTAACATACACACATATTTGGTTATATCAGTTATATTATTAATAATCAAGTATTATGTAAAACATCATGCATTGATTCTGTAATAACGATAAGCTTATATAGGCTAATGTTCAATAAAATTTTATAAAAATTCAAGGTTGGTATGTGAAGGTCTAAAATAATTTTTAATAAAATTTTCGAATATTAAATTTAATATACCTACTCCGTGAACAATTGAAATTTTATCATTATTTCAGTAATTATGATAGGCAAATAAACAAATGACTAGATACTTGAAACTTGTAATAATATCAATATTGCAATTATATAATATTTATCAAAATATTATGATCAACGAAATGAACTTAGATACAATATAAAAATAGTGTTAAGTAGAAAGTTTGCTGGATAACCTTGTTCATAGAAAATGGTTTCTGTAATCCATGACTAGCAAATGTTTAATGTAGTATTTAATTTGAACAAACTTGGAATTAAAAAATAACTATATAAACGGAAAAAAACCTTAGATTTCATCGTTTAATCTTCAATTTATACCAGAAGGCTTAATATTAAGATAAACATTCTTTCAATCCGAACCTAAAATCTAATTCTTATCTTATTAACACTTTATTTACCTTCGAGTCTAGTAGAAAATCGTTTTCTTCTCAAATTTAAGATATTATTTCTAAGCACTTAAAGAAACCATGCATTAATTTAAATACTCTTTTAATCTTAAAATAATTATTTAATGGAACTGAAAAACAAATGAAAATTTAAATAATGGTAGTAAACTTACGTCAAATTAATTATGTCACAACAACACATGACATTGTTGAGGTTAGGGACATACGGTGTTGCCATGTTTAGTCTAAGATAAAAATTTTATAAACATGTAATGTTGGTTGCCGATAATTCAGGTGAAACCATCAACACTTCTGTAGTTTATAATATAATCGAAAAAATGTAAAAAAAGTTTATTTATATATTGTTTCATACTTTAAAGTTCAAATTACATCAATACATTAATACTAAGTAATATTATTGAAACTTACAAGTAAAATTTTAGTGCAAAAAGTCTGCATACTTATACATTTTTCTAGAGTATAATTTTTGTTTTCTTGTATCATCTGTAATGCTTAATTACTATTTCAGACATCCTATCTAACAAAAGAAAAAGAATTAAATATTTTAAATAAAAATCAGAAAGCAAAATTGATATATCGTAAAAAAATAAGATACCTTTAGTAATGGTTAAATTTTGAAAATCAATTTTAAACGCAACAAAAAAAGGTCTACTTTTTCTACCAACCCGGCGTAGTGTTAGCCAATCTTCTAATTCTACGAGTATTCCTGTCTTGGTCGCGAATTTTCTTCTCCATTTCCGCGTCAGTCAAGGTTTCCAAAAACGGAGCCCACTGATCCGATTCACTGGGATTTCTGAATGGTACCTGCACCAAAACCAAATTTCAGTTACAACAAATAATTTATGCATTAATGTACTCGCCTCTACAGTCGGAAGAGGTGCTTCACTGAAAGCATAAGTCCTCTGGTGCCAAGAGAGCTGACCTCTAATAGAATAAGCAATCGCAGTGACAAATTCACCACCAAGACCCAATTCTGCGCAAAGTTTCAACGCAAATTCTTCGGGATTATTTTGCTTTTCGCTCATATCCCATTCGACCTACAAAGTAACAATTTGTACCAATCACATCAAGGGTTTTGTTTCGATTAAATGTGCTACGCCATAAACCTATTTTGCAAATATAAAATTTACAATACTGTACTTGATCGACTAAAGATGTATTTCCCACGTGAATGTTTAACTTAATAATGACTCTTTGATCGCAGGTTTCCTCTATAATACTAGGAGGTTCTGTGGGGAATGCATCGAGTTGCTGTCTAATCGCTTGAGCAATCGCTGGTACAAATGTTAAAGGATTTAAATCAAGATCGTCGCAGAGGACTTCAGCAAATTGTTCGGGTGTTATTAAACTCTCTAAAAACAAAAAAATGTTATTTTAAATAATTTAGAAACCAATTTTATCACCATTTTTATTCCAAGTAAATGTATCTCTGAGCTTCTGTCCTTCGATTTCCATGTCAAGTCTAATAGGAACTAGCAGTTCTTGTTGACAAGCATTTTCTATGTTTATTTGGGGATCGGTGTCATCAAAACATAGTGGAAATGTTCTCACCTGCATTAAGTCGACAATTTGTTATTTTAATTCATTAATAAATATACTTATGTACCTTTTTAGCAGCTACTCTGTTTCTATTAATAGATGTAGCTTGTGGAACGGCATCTAAGTGACTGGAATTGGGTAACGAAGGTACCCACTGCATGTTTTTCTTGGATTTTCCCTCTCTTGGCATAGGAGGTTCGGAAGTGTGTACAGATACAGCTTTATACCTGAAGAAAATATGTCTTACAAAATACTGTTCAAGCACAGTACGAAATAAATAATGTTTAAATAATAAATGAACATTTAACAAAATGAAACATCAATACAACCAGGCTGACGACTTTTTCTAAATTGCTGATCAAAAAAAGTTGTCTGAGAAAGATTTTTTTTAGAAGACAGAAATTTGTATTGTTTAACTAATTACTTTTCATCATTTCCTTCAATTATATCTTCAACTTCTTCTGCTCTAAGCAATGATACGCTACTGGCTAGAACATGCTGGCTCAAACCGAGTTCAATCAACCTTCGTCTTTCTTCATTGGTTATGGACCTCCTGAACATTCCAGGATATTTTTTGTACAGGGATCCTCTAAAGAGGCGAAGATAATTTCCCACCTGTAAATTTGAACATATCATCAAGTATATCCAGAAAATGCTAATAAAAATTACCTCAGATCCAACACAGTAGTACTCTCCATTTTCTTCCAACTGGAAACTGATCGGTTTATCTCCGTAAGTTCTCAACGTCATCGTTTTGTTGCTATTAGATATTTTATTTATACGATAATAAAATCTTTTGACTATTCCAAATATAAAACACAAATATACGCAAACAAATTAAAATGCCTGTTAAGTCAACTGACAAGTCAACTGTCAACGTCAATGTCAGTATTAAAAACGTCAATAATAAGGCCTGGTTTATGTTTTAGATCAAATGAATTGGCTGTTATGAATAAAATATTTACAATATTATAACTAATTAGGTATTATAATAATTTAAAATTCTTTAAATATTACTTAAACATTACTAATAAACATTATTATGGAAATTGGAATTTTAATAGATCAGTAGTAAATAAAAGGATTTGATACTGTATTTAGCCATATGTGTAAAACTGGCTTAAGGGTAGTTTTTATCGACTTTTGTTTTGGTTTGTAAATGGTGCTTTTTCTGTTAGTGGGGGATTTTATACATTTTTAATTAATTTGAGGTAAATAATACACGCGGATCCTCACAAGAATGAGCGTTTTACGAGAAAAAGTAGACAGCATAAACAACAAACGATTACCTCAATTAGAACCTAAAGTAATAACACCAGAGGATGTTCTGAAACTCGCGAAGATCACCGATACCTATTTGTGCGACCCCGACGCGAATATATTCGATATCGACTTTACGAGATTCAAATTAAGGGATTTAGAAAGCGGCGCTATTTTATTCGAAATCGCCAAACCGCTGCCCGATAACATCGAGGATAATGTCGATAAGAACACGGAGAACGAGGAAATCGTCGATCCCAATGCTGGTAGATTCGTGAGGTACCAATTTACCCCGCAGTTCTTGAAACTAGAAACCGTAGGGGCCACGTAAGTATTACCCGAACGTGATAAATTATCATTAATTTCGTCTTGATTTCGTTATGTAGGGTTGAATTCACGGTCGGTTGTAAACCTGTAAACAACTTTCGAATGATAGAGCGCCACTTTTTTAGAGATAAATTGTTGAAAACTTTCGATTTTGAGTTCGGTTTTTGCATACCGTACTCGAGGAATACATGCGAGCATATATACGAGTTTCCTTCATTACCTTCTGATCTAAGTAAGTACAATGATCATCGTTTGAAATTAATGCTGCAATTTGAATTTGTTTCAGTCGAAGAGATGATTAACAATCCATTCGATACCAGATCGGATTCGTTTTATTTCGTCGATAACTGTCTTATAATGCACAACAAAGCTGATTATGCTTACAACGGTGGTTTGTCCACATAACATTAAATTTCCTATACAGGGTTTCAGAACACAATAATTTTGATGTTTGAGAAGAATTTACACATTTGAGCAATTACAATAAAGCTCTGAAGCGTTTGGGTTTACACTATTTTCGAGCACAAACTCGGCTTTAAAGGCATATATTCACATCGTGTGCTTATTTCAGAAGTCTTTAGAATCTACAATAATTATATTAGAGAGCTTCAATTGATGGCTTAATCAATTGTTAATTAAATTTAGATATAAGCGAGTTTTATCAGGGTTCATGCTATTGGAAGTCGTTGAAATAATTTAATGCGCCCTGTTTTGATTGGTTTTAAGCTTTTAGTTTCTGTGATAAGTATTTTTAAACGTGCCTTTTCACTTTTTTTTTCATGTTTACAAATTGGATTGTATGTACTAGAAAAGGAAACGAATTTTATGGAAATTTTCTCTTCAGGTGTCTTTGTAATATTTTTGTATGTTATTTGCCTAAAAAACATACATTTTAATCCGTTTGGTACATATTTTTTTGTATAAAATGATTCATTATTATTAAAACTTAATACAATACCTGAAAATATAATTTACGTTTTTAAATGTATTTAAATAAAAATATGTGATACTACTTATAATCGTGACATTAAATTTTGTTCATTAATCAAAGTTATACCTTTAATAAACTTTAAAATCTGTGTGAAGTAAATTTGGGCGTCATTTTAAGTAAAATATGCAACAGTAATCAAACTAGAAAGTGGTTTTTGTGAAAAAAATATATGATAATGTTCATTAAATTATAATGTAGTTTACTGTATACAGGTAAAAGAATAATACAAAATAATTAAAGTGTTCAAATTGCATTTAAAGTAAAAACTTAGAGAATTTAGAGTAACTAAGAACTTGAAAGATTTTTGGGTTATTATCAAAAGTATTTAAACAAGCTTTGTCTTATTTGCTTCAATAAGCGTAAAAAGATTTTTTAATACTTTGGAATGAAGTTACAGGAGGTTCAAATTCAAGTGGAACATGTTTTGAAAAGCGCAGTACACACTGAATGCACCGATTTGTTTTGACTGTATTTTTTGTACATTTATTTATATAAAATAAAATTTAGAGATTGAAAGTTTTGTATTTATTGCAAATATATTTACAATCTGAGAAACTATTCATACAAACATTTATTACAAAAACGCAGGTTTATTACAACAAATTTTTACAAACTTAACTGCACAATAAAATAGCACAAGAAGGGAACAACCATGATTTAGGTTCATTAAATAATTTTCAACAAATCTTTACTGACTTATTACAATTTATACACATCCTAGGAATAAATATATATTGCGATATAATAACATGTACTGTGATTTACCCGTGGTAGAATTAATATCTGCAAAATAGTCTGTTCAATCTGGTATGGCTAAATCTAATTCAACATCAACTAAATTCATTTGTTGCAAAGAATTGATTAACATGTATCTGCTGAAGTACATATAGAGGATGCGATACCATTTCAATTGGGACTTGTGTTGCCTCATTGCTTTATGTATAATGTTTCTACCTTCAAAACTTTCCATGAACCTAAAATTTAATAACAATATTTAGAACGTCTCCAAAGAGATCAATAAAAAATTTAAATACTCGCCTATATTTGGAAAATATTATTGAAAATGGTATATCCAATAGAAACCAGTATTTTCTAATTATATTGGTTGTATCAAGAACATATACACTACAGTCTGCAATAAATTACATATTATATAATTAGTAATTAATGTATTAATAAAACTTACTTCTTGGTAAAAAATTATCCAAAATAAGATTAGCTACGGCATAATATATGCTGCAATGGTTGTTGTGGTATGAAACTCCATATCGATCAAAAGTAACGATGGTTGATATATCTAAACTTTCAACGTATTTTAACACTAACGTTGATACGACTTCCGTAGGCCATCGTACATCCATTGCATCAGGAAGTAAAGAGTGCGCGTGAATAAATATATTTTCAGGAGGAATCCCTAGTACATTGCACGCGTTCAGAAGTTCCCCTTTTCTTAACTCTCCCATACCGTAGTTTTTTCCTGAAAATTAGGTTAACTTATACCTTTACTTTACGATATTTGATTTGACAAACCTGTGGATAAGCATAATATAAAGACAGAACGTCTAGATTTCCTGGTAAAATGTAGAATTGTTGGGCCAAAAAACATGCATTCATCGTCAGGATGCGCAATTACAAACAACAATCGCCTCGACTGTAATGGCTCTCGGGTGAATTTCATGATACCCCAAACTTGAATGCACAAGTACAACGTGATACATATTACTATGTAAATTAAACAGCCTAAAATTAAATGCTCCACTGTGTCTCTAAGGTATTCCAACAAATTCGAAATGAAATTGGAGGATATTTGCGATATATCTTCCTTCAACAAAGTGAAATTTAAAACTACACTCGTTCCAAGCATGGAGTGCTGTGTTCATTTCAACAGAGATTTAAATTTATTAATAGAATATTCCGACATTCATTATAAATAGTTTCTTCCAAAATAAAGTATCAAATCAACATTCAGGTTTGACATTTGATAGGTTAGGAATTTTCTTCTTTTATTTTTAATTTATATCATTCGAACTACTTTGGCTGAATACACGTATAGAAAACGACAACATAGGGAAATTATACGTTATTGTAAAAAAAGAAGAACTGTCAAAAGTCGTCACATCCGCTTGCCGTTTTCAGCTTGCAGCCATTTTTCATTCGTTCGACGACGTTAGTATTGTGGGTATTGTGTTTGTGTATAACTGCCCATTTGATGTACGTTATTACTTGAAAAATGGGTTCTACAAAGGGTGATAGCGTAAACAGTAGTATCAAGAACAATTCAAAACCTTATGGAAATGTAATACTTACATTGAAAAATCAGTTACTGCCAGAAGAAAAGCTCTCTCCGACACCGTCCCAGCAAGATGGGCTTGGTTTGGAAACCGAAATAGATTTGCGTATTTACGGATGCGAATTAATTCAAACTGCCGGGATTTTATTGAGGCTGCCTCAGGTATGTTACTTTCATTGATTTTTTTATATAACTTGGTTCACAAACAGGTGTTAATTATATTGGCCGATCTCTTTTTAGGTAGCAATGGCCACTGGACAAGTCCTATTTCAACGATTTTACTATTCCAAAAGCCTCGTCAGGCATCCAGTCGAGCATACGGCTATGGCTTGTGTATGTTTAGCTTCCAAAATCGAGGAGGCACCCAGAAGGGTTAGAGACGTTATGAATGTCTTTACCCACATTCGACAAGTCAATTCAAATAGGTAAATTTCTTTTTTTTATTATTTAATTAGTTCTTATTAACGTACAATTGAAAACTACTAATTAGTTAATTCATCTTATTCATGTTTGCATCGAGAGATTGCTTAAAAATGCACATCATTTGGTTACGATTATACCTACATAAATATAAAATATACAATTTATTTTAAACAATAACAATTATACATTACGATAACAAAATTGCTATTTTTATATTTGTATGTATTTTCACACATATTAGTGTTTTCACCTTATTGTTAATGAAACCAAATGATATGTATTCTAGTTATTAAAATTTATTTCAGTTAACTTGAACTCCGCTGTTAATTTACATACGTTTTTTTTTGTTTGTGGTAAATCTAGGAAAAGTTTCTGTTAGGGTGCAAATTATGTACCATTTCTTTCAATTTCAGAGAGGAATATAATGTTTAATAATTTTTGAAAATCATTAAAAAAACACCAAAAAATTAAGGTAAATATTTTACTGAGAAAAAGTTCGATGTAAATGTATTCAAAATTTGAATGCTATTGGCACATTGATAATATAAGAATTACGTAAAGTTGATTTTAAACATTACACTTTTGTAGTCTACTTAAACGTAACTGTTTCAATCACCAAGATTAGATTTATGTAAAAATGATTTGTTTTTACATAATAAATAGAAGATAATTTAATTGGATTGTTGGATTTATATGTGGTATCTAATAGTAATGATGAAATGTTACTTTTTTTTAACTCTTAAAACTCGTTTTTTGGTTTTTCTTTGAATGTCGTATGAAAAACAATACTCAAGTATCATTGTTAATTTACAGAGGCTCCAAAAATATGGCTCTATAATGGGCCTCTGTGTATGAGAACTCTTCATGAAGCTGTGTGGAACCTTTTTGTACCACCAGACATGAAAAACTACTACAAATATTTACCGTCTTCCATCTGACGGTTTTTGGGGTGAGAGTATGTACAAATAACTTCAACATTTTTTGGATTCTTACGTTGTTTATTGTTAACGACCAGTGGAAAATTTTGATTGAGGACAATTGAGGAGAGTATTTTGTGTTGCAAGTTAAAGGTAACGTACTTATATATCATAATTACATCAATTTTGTAAAGAAAAACTTATACTTTTTAAAACAAATATTGAAATAGTATGTTGCTTACTGAAAATTATGTACTTTGTTGTTTACATTCATTTATAATTAGATTTTGAATCACTTGCTGGGATTATCCCATTATTCTGTTTTTTGTAATTTTTTAGATAACAAACTCAAACGATTTCAATTAATTGTGCAATTACTAATTATTGATAATTTTTAAAATATCTCTAAAGTTGTCTGGTAAAAATACGTTTAAACATTCCTATATTTTAATAATTTTCAGTACTGCAATATCATTATCTTTTATGTAATAACTGTTCTAATGTTAATTTATTTTAGCTAATATTTTATGATTTTGTCCAATGGATTGATTTGATTGTGTTTATTATCGGATATGTAAAGGTAGGTTGATTTTGAAACAAAAATTGAGCGAAAAATATTACCTTGAGGCCACTATTTGACAACTACTGTAAATATGTTGATTGACGTAAAATGTATAAAATCTGATTATAATTTAACAAATTAAAGCAGCTTTTTATAGAGATAAGTACGCAATATGGTCTATCGGTGAAACAAAGACTTCCTTTAGTCTCATATAAAGAGAAAGACAATAATATTGTGGAATATTCCAACTTTCTCACTCACCACTGTTATTTTAACAATTTGTCTTTGTTCAATTCATAGAATTGACCATATTGCACTTACTCATGTCTAGAATGGCAAAATTATATTTACCAAGATAATATTGATTATAATACTTTTAGATGAGTTATTTTATAGTCAGATATCTGTTTACATTCTTTTAAACATTTAAGGTAAACAATTCTATTTGAGAATTACAAATATAATTTTAAATTTCTTAGCTTAGCTACTTATCAGGAGAGTTAATCGAATTTTGATAAGCTGAACATAGTATGCTTTTTATAAATAGAGCTTTAAAATTTCATTCTTTCTTACGTCTTCCAATATGCATTGCTAACTTCAGGTAAGTGCTTATGTGCTTAAAAGTTATCTAATGTGCAACTGGTTTCAGATATAGCTTGCAATGTAATCTAATTTATAGTCTGCTATAATGGTTAATGCTAATTGTCCAAATGATTTTGTAATGATTTCTAATCTGCATTAGTGTTTGCTTTTAAGAGATGGCATTGTATTCTTTTCATTAAAAGCTTATTAATTCTGAAGAGAACCTTTATAATAAGGAAGTAGATATGAATTGAATCAAAATTTTTATTATTCCCTAGCATTAGTGGAAGGATTAAAATACCATTTACTTTATTCATTTTACCGGGAGTAATGTTTACTTAAAAACGGAGTTTATGGTTTCTGCTTAAACATTTGTTAGTCCGAAACCAACATATCCTTGGCGTAACAGGCGTGAGTTCTATTGTACAATTTGTTTGCCTAAAATTTGTGGACGAATGGAAAAATATCCGTGCTATAAGTTTAATTTACTTAACGAAGGGCTAATACTATTCATTTTCCTTAGTACATCCGATTTTTTTTTGTATAAAAAATACGCATTTAGCATTTAACTTTCTGGTAAAATGGTAAATATACACATAAGTGCAAAATTGCTTGCAATTTACAGGTTAATACATATTAATTTGCAATATAAGCTATGTGTGCAATAAAGACAACTTCCATTAGACACTTACAAAGAAAAAAGAAAGGCTGTTATTGCGGGATTACAACATTTTTTCACTTTGTTATTGTATTTTTTTTCAAGTCGTACAATACACCTAGGTGCATAAAAGTTTGCAATATGGTCATTTCTATTAGTTAAAAAAAAGAAAGATTTTTAAAATAACAATTACAGTGAGAAAGTTGCAATCTGACAATGACACCCTTTTTCGTTCCATTATAAATAAGTGTCTTATGGAAGTTGTCTTTGTTGCACCCATAGCCTATATTGCAAACTAAAATGAATCAATCTGTACATACTGCTTGTATGTACTCATGTGTATGGTCAATTCTATGAGTTGAACAAAGAAAGATGAATGAAATAACAGTGGTTAGAGTGAGAAAGTTGAATTCTCGCAATATCACTCTTTTTCTTTTATATGATAGTAATGGAAGTTGTCTTTGTTGCACCCATAGCCTATATAGCAAAACATTTTGTATCTATGTATGTCTAGCTGCAACAAAAGATGGATTTGGCGGCTCAGTCTTAAAATTGTTGAATAATTTCCATGGTAATTAATATGATGATAAAAATTATCATATATCATCAATATTTTGGTAAATTAAAAGTTAAATAACATGTTTCTAATTCTATTTGAGAAATTAGAATGATGGAATATCTTAAGTATTCCATTGTGGACTATCTGCTATTGTTATTTATGATTTCTATCATTTTGATAGCGCTGCAGGAATATTTATATACCATCAACATTTTCCAAAATTGATAGTATCAATTTACAGATAAATTTCGAGGAGATAATTAACATTACTATGAAAATTGTAACGCTACTATAAAAACTAATCGTTTATACGAATATTTTCACTTAATTTCTAGAAACTTTTATGGAAGACTCGACGTATTAGCAGTTTGAGGAGAGTAGAAGAGGGTGTACGATTTATGAAGTATTTGTACTTCATTAATAAAAATAAATGGTGAAAGTATTAATTACAATATAGATTTTAGATTTACTTTGGCATTCCAAGGACATTTTTACAATTATTATTCTCTTAAGAGACTAAAACTAACTCAACAAATTTCATTTTTTGGTCGTCCAAGATTTGAAAATTTTGTGATACTCAGTTTTCTTATGATATGCAATTTTTGTTGAAAAAAAAATACACAAAATCAACCTACTTAAATTAATGTATAAGAAAATAAATTAATGCACATGATACAGCTAAGCAAAAATTACATTGTAAAAAAAGTTAATCTAAATTTTGCTGGGCTGCTCGATATTCAATATCCCATAAATTTTTCTCGATATAATACATCGACGAGAAGAAGTAAGTACATTATTCAAAGTTTCCGTGCCACCATTCGTTTCCATCTATTCCTCGATCGAATCCAAAAAATGTTGAATTTCTCTATCCATATATACCAAAGTGGTTACAACATGTAATTTTTTATGTTTTCAAATCGTGCGAAACGTTCCTCGAAATTAACAGCAATCGGAGTTCAAGTCGCAAAGAATGTTGTTACCATAAAATATTTTAGTATCGCCGTTTTCTTTTACTCTGTGCAGGCCCATTCAGCCGGTCATAATAGATCACAACTACATTCACCTCAAGAGTTTGGTCATCAAAGCGGAGAGAAGGGTCCTCAAGGAGTTGGGTTTTTGCGTGCACATTAAACATCCTCACAAGGTAATTTAATTACTTCTAATCGATCACTTTGAATGGCTTTAAGATGTAGTTAACGATTTATTATTAATTGCATTTCTGTTTAGTTATAGATAATTAATTCGTTTTCAGATTATCGTGATGTATTTGCAAGTGTTGGGCTACCACAATCATCAGAAATTGATGCAATATTCGTGGAATTACATGAACGATTCACTGAGGACGGACGTTTTCGTGCGATACCAACCGGAAACCGTCGCGTGCGCTTGCATTTACTTAACGGCCAGAAAATTGAAGTTACCTTTGCCGAAGAATCCGTCGTGGTTTTCGATTTTCGGGGCGAGCGAAGAGGAAATTCGTGATATTAGTATTAGGATATTGAAATTGTACGCTAGACCTAAGGTAAGTCGCATTTCGTTCGTTAATAAGTCGAGCGATTTTGATGAGCGTTAATTGTTTTTAGCCAAATATCGAATTGTTGGAGCAAAAAGTGGACGAGTTGTGCGAAAAGTACAAGACCGCCAGGGCGAAGGCGAGAGGTTCGGGTAACAACACGCCGAACAATTCCAGTCCGAATCAGGAGAAAATAACGGGAGCTCACAACGCTTGGGGAGGCTTCATTAGGTACGTATCTTAATGTTTTGCAATCGATCGAACAAAACGAATATTTTTTTTTTATTTTTTAGTCGTTCGGGTAGCCATATTGTACCGTCCGTCAACGATAAACACTCGAGATCGAGGTCCAGATCGGCCACGCATTCGCCGGAGAATAAGCACAGGAAGCGATCGAAAAAACACCGTTCCAGGAGCAGATCTGCCAGCAGGAATCACAAGAAAGGTCACAAGAGGAAAAGTTATTCGAGGTCCAGAAGCGCCACTCCACCTTCGAAGCTAAAAAAGAGGTATTTTTATGTTTGTACTAGCGGTTAGATTTGGCACTATTTTCATTGAATTTTACCTGCTTTTTTATTCATAGAAATTTTTCCCCATCATTATCACACTTGTGGTTTCCAAAAGATATCGCCATTCTTATTGGAATACCCTGTGTATGTTCGATTATAATCGCTACATTTTATTTATTCTTTAGGGACAAACGTAGGTCGTCACGTTCGCCCAGTAACGATAGGGAATCGAAGAACGACAGGTACATCGACAGATATGATAAATACGAGAAAGATAGATACAGAGATGACGAAAGGGATAGATATGCGGAAAAGGATAAATACGACGAGAAGAAAGAAAGGAAAGATAGATACGAGAGGGAAGATAAGTACAAAGACGATAAATATAGAGAGGATAAATATTCTAGAGACGATAGAGATAAATACAAAAAATCCAAGCATAGAGACGACGAAAAATCCGAGAGTAGATCTAAGGATAGACGAAGGTGAATAATTCGGTTTTTAAACTTTGTATTTCTTTTTGTTTTTAGCGTAATTTGTAAATATTAGATTGTAAATAAAAGTTATTTTCTATACAGATTAAGTCAATTTTAGTTGTATCTTCAGAGTGATTGTTTACTGCACTTTAGGTGAACATTGTTATACTTTTATCCAATTTTTTGCAGAAAATACCTCTTTTCGAAGACTTACGTGATAGTACTAGTTATTACCAACTACATACACAAGTTCCATAAAAGTTTTATTTCATTAAAATTTTAAAAATGTTCTGTTTTAGGTGGATTTACCCTAAAGTTTCAGTAAAGAAATTAGTAAAAATTTGCTAAAGGCAAGAACATCTCTAATGAAAAACCAAATTCAAACAAAAATATTTTATTTTTTCACATATTGTCACATACATAAAAAATAAAATTATACAATACTCAGCAACAACAGTCGATAAAGTAGAAAAAGTCATTGACAATATAAATTAACTTCATTGAATATTAATTATCATTAAAGCATCATTCGTCAATGTTTTTCTACCGTTCAAAAAATAAATAAAATTTTATAACATTAGTAAATATAGTAGTCGTTCACATCATCAAGCGCGAACACAATCAATTGACGAATCTTATTCGAAATATAGACTTAACACGTAGGGTAGAAATGTGTATATAATCAATTTAATAAAATTAACACCAGTCTTCTCAGTTATGATTTTAAAAAGCTGATGAGAAATCGTCAACAATCAACTGAAACAAAACATTGAACAACTTTGAAACAAATTAACTGAACAACAAAACTGAAAAAAAAAATTAATCAAATCCTCAAAAAAAATACAGTCGATCATCGACGAAATGTAATTAAAAATCAAATAAAACTTTCTGTGAATTGAATAAGCAAATCGCCTCAAAACAGAAACGGGTTATGGAACAAGGTGTCACCTGCTCCCAGATTTCTCATGTTATTCAAATGGAATTTGCCGAATCGATTTTGGAAATTGCTTCTGGGATTCATTTCTCTAAAAGGCAATACTCCTCTAAATTGGGGAAATCCTAGAGAGAAAAAAATGTAACTAACAAACCAATTTTTAACACTATGCAACAGCGCAAATTTGATTATGAACTCTATTTCGCATAAAAAAATATTAATTTTTTTTGAAATGCTGAAAGAAACAGTACAATTAAATGAATACCTACATACTGATTACACAAACTTTTAGAATTTGATTGATATAAAAATAATTAAGTATGTAATTAAAGAAAAATTATTGGAAAATCACTTATGAACAACCCATTCAATTATTCTATTTTGATTGAGTGATACATTTTAATAATTAGTGCATTTATAGACATTAGTTCATAAATGTCTTTCTTACAGAAGAAAATTCAATTAAAAATTTTATGCAAATTGATTATCATTCAACAGTTATAGCTGTGCTACCATTACAGTAGAGATAGTAAAAAAATGGTTCGATTAGTACTCTGCCTGCTTTACTCTGTTTCCTTTATAGAAATAACATTTATTGATTGTGCAAACTATTGCAATTCCTTTCGAGTAAAGCAGACAGATCTAATAATATACCCTAAATAATAACAGTCCACTGATCACATAGAATTATTTAGGCGCAAAGTAAACAAAATCCCTATCGCTATTCCCTCATCTCTTACCCCTGTTGAACCCCATCGGATCCCACACGTCCAAATACTGCGCCTTCTGTCTACCATGATCTTCGGCGACTCTCACGTTCAAAGGTAACATGGCGTTCTTCAACATCGTGCCGTGCAAACTGGCTATCGCTGCTTGGGCCTCCTCGCCTTTCGAGAACCTAAAACCCCGATTAATTACCACCGAAATCGCCATCGTTTTCATATAATTTACCTCACAAAAGCAACTCCTCTCGGCATTCCCGTCACTTTGTCCTTTAACACGGTTCTTTGCACGATTTCACCGTAGCCTCGAAACAAGTTGTCCACCTCTTCCTCTGTGATGTCTTTCGGTAGATTCGTGATGTACAGGTTGGAATCTTTCATGTCGGTGCCTGGAGGTCGAGAGTACGAAACCTTCAGCCGTTTGTTTCTAAAAACACACCCAAATTACATTAGTATTGTCTTACAGGTAAAGTTAGATTAAAAACTAAACCTAGGTTTACACCAAGAAGCATGGGTAGAGTAGTTTTAGGTTTCTTGGGTTCCCGTTATGCCACAAGCAACCTACCCCCTTACCCGTATTTCGCTCTTTACTTGGGTAAACCTAGGTTTAGTTGCTTATACCAGTAACATTTGCATTAAAACTGTAAAAATGGTACCTAAAATTGTATCCATTCAAAGCTTCAATGGCTTTAGCAGCATCCTCGGGCATGGAGTACTTGACAAAACCAAACCCAAAACTGTAGCCAGTCTTATAATCTCTCATAATCTTAATGCTTTCGACCTTCCCGATGGGGTTAAATATCTGCGCGAGATCGTCTTCGGTGGCGAATTGGGGTATATAATTAATGATCAGTTTCGTTTTGTCTGTTTGAGATTGATTGCTATCGCCGGCCCCATTGTTTGTTTCCATGGCCCTGTCTTGTATATTGCTGGAGTTTGAGTTGTCTTGTTTGATCGTTGTCGCAAACTAGGTATTGGAAAAATTGTAACCGATGTATTATATGGGTTTCCCTAGATGTGCGTACTTACTGGCAAATTTCCTAATTGGGTGCTAAACATCCTGAAAGCAAAAAATATAATCAAAAACCCGCTAACGTCACATCATAAAGGCTATAAAGCCGATAGCGAGCCAGATTATTTCCAACAGGCTATATTCGCAAGGACAAACGGAATTTCTCATATATCGTTTAAATTCTAAATTTCGGTTAATCTAAAATTACCTGAAAAATGGCACATGTATTAAAATGAGGTTATCAACCGGTAATCCAAGGAATATAAATTATTTTAAAATACCCAAGCGAATTTGTATACCTTTAAAACGAATTTTCGGGACGTAAGTTTTGATATTGACGTAACTTCTGGCAAAATCAAAGCGACTAATTTGTAATTTGAACAAAAACGAAACGCAAAAATACCAAAACAATCTTGATTTTATAAATTATTAAAAATTCGGTCAGTCAAACTCTGTTCGAAATTTTAATCCCGAACTACTACACCTCGCAACTGTCACAAGAATATTCACAAATATTACTACTTTTTATGACGTTTTACATTTAGTTTTCTGAAATTACTCTCATTACTGGTATTATTAATATGAAATTATCTCGTTTTTATTATTAACTTTGGGGAAAATAACTAAATTCATTTGAACTATTCTTACTTGTCATTGAGCATCAGCAGTTGAAACCGCACCAAGATCCTATTAAGAACGAGACCAATATCAAAAAGATGATGAAAATGACATATCAACATAACCTCACTTATGCTACCCTAATGCAATATAAATAAAATTAAATATTTATAAAAGAAAACGTTTTTATAAATTAAATTAGTAATTGCCAACAAATTAATGAATCCCAACGATGTCGCTGATACGGCTTCCAGCGATGCCGACGACGAAAAACGCAGACAATTTAAAATCAAGGGTACGTTGACTAAAATGCACAATTACAATTCAACTTCATGTAATTTTTAGCTGCGTTATTCTTGTCTGGCATATCTGGAATATCGGCGTTAGCTGGTTTCGGATGCACCATAGCTATGGCTAGAAAACAGGATCCTAAGTACTTCAATATCGGAATGACTCCAACAAGGGAACTTTCAGAGAGCGGTGCCTCCTTAGGTCTACGTGCACTCGGTTGGGGTACCTTGTACGCATTTGTTGGATGTGGCGTTTTCTTTTATGGCATTTGGAAATTATCTGGGGCTACTAATGTATTCGAATATGAATACAGGGTGCCCTACTTAAGTTCGAACTCTTTTCAATTATAAAAATTGTTCCCATAATAAAGATCTTTTGTGGTCCACCCTGTATGGCTAAAATTGGCTTATTAGTAATAAATTTCATTGTAGATGAAGGAGTTCCGATGTGCAATGGGAAATATATTGCCTGTCATACCTAAAAAGAATCCACAAGGCAGAAGTGAATTTAGTGGGTTGAATGATCTTTTGGACTATTTACAACACCAAAAAGGCACCAAAGATAAATAAAACAATGTCAGACGAAATACAGGGTGTCCCCATAAGAAGGGGAGCTCTACATGTTGTGTCGATTCTTATGCAGGACACCCTGTACAAGCAATAGGGAAATACACTTCAGTAGCGTTAAGTGTGTTAAATATGTTATAATTTTTTAGGAATAAAGTTATTGTAAGTAATAAAGTTTGTAGTGTTTCAATTTTTGGAGTGATAGAGGATTAACAAAAACGAAGAAATATTTTTTTAATGTTTGCTATTCCAGTAAATTGAATTATTACATGTCACACATACAATTCATACATCAATTTGATTTGGAGGAAACAAAAACATTGCAACAATATTTTTTCCTAATTTCACAACGTTATACCTATATCTTACAAATTATTTAATTTTTTTCGTAATGCCTTGAAATTTCACAGATAATTTTACACTAAACCTAATTTTCATTTTACAATAATAGAACGACATAAATAATTGCACACACGTACGGCTTTAGGGAATTTAGACATTTTTTGTTTTGTGATGTAATTGTTCGAGGTGATGTGTTTTCCATTTAAATCGAGAAAATATTCGCGCACGTGCGTAAAGTATTTATCAATCGCTTTACAAAATTTATAAAAATAAATTGTAATTCTCTTATAGCCAGACTGTTCGAATTTTATTTTCATCCAAAAAATTCAACGAAAATTAAACATCTTCCATACGATCAATCTTTCATGCAGAAAAGTCACTGCGATGTTCTACAGTTTACAAAAAAAATTTATATAGGAACTTAAACAATAACTACAAAAAGCAATATAAGTTAAAAAAATCAAATGGCAGTCAATTTTAATTAAAAATGGCAATAAAAAGACTGTAAAGTATAACTCTTAAACCTAAAATGTGCTCTATACCGTTTGATCGACTAACAGGATATTAATTTAATCAAACATACGGTATAAAAACAAAAAAATTTCAAAAGCGATAGTCGCAGTCATTATTTAACCGCTCTTTGAAATTTCCTTTACATAAGTTAGTAAAAATATATTATATAAAAGTATTATAAAATATTTTTTAAACTTTTTTAAACATCAAATAAATTTTACTATAACGTATACAATAATGTGTGATAAACAATAAGTTACTTTCAAATAATATTAACACTGTAGATACATTCACAATAGTTTGTAATAATAAGCAAAAAGATTTGAGTGCGACTCTCCACGTTTCCTTCCTTAATCTAGAAAAAATGCATTTAGTTCCAATCGAAACGTACAGAGTCCAAACAATCAGAATTCCGGCAAAAATACGTACTGTTATCGTATAATATAGCACAAGCATTTTAACGTAACTATTGTAACTGAACATTTAAAAATAATACATTCAAAAAACTTGCTTATATGTTAATATAGAAGTTCACACATACGAGATTTGATTTCGAACAAAATTGAAAATGTTTACCCATCGCTGCCAAAGATTTCTCTTCCATATGGAAAATATATTAATATGCAAACAAATCACAGTAGGGATGAAATATAGGAACGTTTATTCATAAATTGAGTCTATTGATCCACATATAGTTTATTCATCTAATTAAAATAATTGAGCTTTTAAATAATGAACTTACATGAAGTTCATGTGAGCTTAAAGGTGATTAGAATAATGAAGATATTAGTAGAACATTTTTTTTCACAATACGCAATTTCTTTTACTAGTAAATTTGAAATAAAATAGGACTCGAACTTATACAGGGATTAAAATAGCCAACGCTAAGACAGTTCCGAGCGAGTGATTAACATTTTCAATTCCAAATACTTTTAAGATCGTTTAGTTTTTGCAATCGTTGACACTTCGTCGAGCGCTTAAAAACCTAAGATAAAAAACATGTATTATCAGTTAACTATTGAACTACATATTGTATAACAATTAAAACACTTATCTATATCATTCTAGTGCAATTATTATGGCAAAGAAAACGTGCTGTCGAATTGTCAACTTACTCATTGTAGATGCTATAATTTGATTTCAATTATTTGTTCATTTTTACAGGCCTTTTAACAAAACAAAAAATAAATTATAATTACAATAGCTCGTCTACAAGTCCGGCTGAATTTCAAAAAGTAGTGTACGGACCGCTTTAATGTTGAATTAATAATTTTATGAGGGTAATCAGTTCTAGTATTTATTATATTTTTGTTTGAAAAGTTTGTGTTGAAATTTCGCAATTAAATAGCAATTTTACTCCTCAATTTGTATTAATATAAAGGCGACCAAGCACTAGCAATTTTCACTTATACAATCCGTACATAGAAGAGCCAGTATAATTATTTTTTATAGGAATTTATAATTTACAAAGATTTTGTATTATTCAAATATTATTTAAATAAAACTTAGATAATTTTCTCACTCCTAAACGATTAAAAATTGATTCGAATATAGATAATCAAGGCCTGAGTTATTACAAAAATTTGACGTAAATGTTTGATCTTAAAAATATTTTATTGACTCGATGAACTTAATATTTAACATGACGTATACAAAAAACGTAACATAACTTAACAATTTTAACTAACATTCAATTGTAAACTACAATATTTAATATATGTGGTTTTACTGAACAATGTTGAATTTTTCTTTCTTTCGATTTTGAAATTCTGTATGGCCGAAATATTTGCGTCTCCCAAAAGTGACTTTAGACTGTATATTTAAAAAGTGTATAGTGTGTAATTTGGAAAACAAATATTTATAAAAACACCCGCCTAAAAGTTGTATATCATCGTTAATTTCGATAATTGAAAATCAATATAAAACAATCATTAATGCTCGATGATTTCGTTATTTTTTATTAAATAAAACGTGTAGAATTTTGATCGAGTAACATCCGATTAAATTTGCGTATAAGTGTAGATGTGATTATTTGTAAATTCTGAATATATTATTGTAAAAAAAATAAAATGTAACTTCGTTATAAGAGAGCATTCATCTTGTTCCTACCAGTAAAATTACATACAGACCAACCAGCGGAATGCTAACTCACAACTCCGCTACTAATAAACTCGAACTGAAGTATGGTATATCTGAATTTTTGTATAGCATAACAAATGTTTTCGTTATGCGTTTAGACTATTGCTTTTTAACTGAAATTTTAAACAACGCCGTTTTGTCGCATGTAACACGCAGAGATTTTTTAACAATGTTTTCTTTTACACATCTACAAGCGGGACTCCTCAGCGATAAATAGGAAATAATTAGAGCTAAACAAACACATTCATTTGCGTTTAAATTGCGACAATTCGAAATTTACTCTATCTATTAACATTTAATTATTTGTTACTATTGCATGCAAATTTTGATGTACCACCAATTACGTTTTTCTATTTTTATGTGCGTAAGAATTCGATGGTGTTGTGGGTAATATTTTATTTTGGTTTACACGAATAAAATACTTGAAGTAGCTAGTAGCGAAGGGGTGTGGGGTGCGATACGGCATTTTTTTGGGCCTCCTGTATTAATGTGACAAAACGGCGTCAAAAAACTCTAACAAAACCATTTAAACTGAATATGGTTAGAAATTGAAAAACTGTTGTGTGAAAAACTCACACTTGTATTATGGGCTATTGCAAATAAATGATTTTTTTGGTAATTTTACAATAAATATTTGTCCATTCGGGCATTTAGACTTTAATATTTATGTAAAATACACTAAAAGGCGGACGCTTGGGTCCGCCTAGGGTGACAAAAATGTTGAATTCAATAATTGTTTTTGAAAAGAAAACCGCACCGGGATAAGAATAATGCGCAAAGATTTTCAAAATCAATTCTTGATTTGGGCTATTGTAAAATTTTTAATGTGATAATTACCTAAGTAATTATAGTGGGCAAAATATTTTGAAGCACTTTGTGCAACCGGGCTATTTGAATATTTTTTAAACTGTATGTATTTTAACATTTGCGTCAAGTCTATGGAAATTGTATTTTTGTGGCCGCCTTGCGGCCACCTCACTATTCGGTAGATGTTGCATAAAAGGCGACAATTTTCCTCAAACTGTTTTGCTATGTAACCGTTTGAAAAAACTGCCCAAAAATGTACACCCAAACCGGACAATCATTCATATATTTTTGTCTTGCTTGAATTCCAAATTAATTTCGAGATCGGTAGGCGAATGATTATCCATTTTAATAATTTTGATGCGAAATTTTTATTTTAATTTAGGAAAACCAAAAGCGTTCACGGGGGTGTTGAGAAATGAACTTTTATGCACGAAATTTTACACAATCGTGTACAGTGTGTGTAAAATGTCTTGTAACTGTCACTTTTTGGGGAATATGGCAGCAATTATTGAATTGCTGCATAACTATTGTAATATTTTAGCAACTATTGACTATATGTGGCTATTGATAAGATGTGGAGGAAAATAATTGAATTAGCGTTATTTACACACAAAATATAATTTTTGAGAAAAATTAAGGTAATTTTTCCGATGTATTGGGAATGCTTATGTACAGAGGCTCTTATTTAAATAAATTATATACAAATTATAAAACCACATTTTGTTTGTTTTTGAAAAGTAAATTTGAAATTAAGTACGAATTGATTTGTTTTTTGAAAATGTACAAAATAAATTTTGCTCTTTCACATTCGCTCGTCCTCATTTACGCAACAGTTCTGATATTTCAGAATAAAAATCATAGTTTTTTTCTTTTTCAAAATAAAATTAAGTATTTGTACTTTTCAATAAAATAGATAGATATAAAATTAAAGCCGATTTTTTTCATTTTCTTAAAAATAAAAATTATAAGATTTATATTGTAAAATCACAGTATAAATTGCAAAAAAATATGTTATTGCTAGGTATGTTACATTAAACCGGCCAAATTACAAAAAAAAAATAAAAATCACAGCAAAATAAAGAATTAAAATAAGTAGTATAAATTTTTGAAAAGTTCATATTTTCAAATATCTTTTTTAGAAAACGTTACTTGCAAATTCTCTATATGTCATTCATACAATTTTTATTCTAAAAACAAATAGAGATATATTTATATATACATCCTATATTTAAGTAATTTCGAAATGGAGGAGCACGCGTGTTCCTCCATTTCTTCATAACACTTATAACTATACATTGTTTAATGATTTTTTTGTAGTTGGCACTTTTAAAGTGCATTAATAAATTTAATATTATGGCCTAGCCATCAATTATTATACTGAGCGCACTAAACGCAATTTATTAAAAAAAGTGACTATTTGGCACATTATTGAAAAATTTAAAGATCAAAACTCAGTACGAAACACCCACACTGATGCTTACCAATTAATTAGGAGAAATAATGGCACTCATTATTGTTTTTTTAATTGTAGATAAATATTGCTTTCTGTGCCTGTTAGTTATTAAGGAAACCAGAAATAATATTATTGTAGCATCAATGTGGTGCATTAAATAGTAAAAGTACTGTTTGTAAACTGAAATTTACTGTATTTTTTAATTAGATTAATTATCGCAAATTAAATTTAGGTATTGATTGTGACATGAATACGAATATATACGATAATTAAACTAATTAAAAAATGCAGTAAATATTAAAAATAAAGTATTAATGGAAAACAGTAATTTTTAATAATTTAATAATTACTCATAATAATTCGATTTTAGACTGTCAAATATGTTATAGATTTAAATCATCACGTTTTGTACGATTTACTCTGCCCATTCTATTTCTAATTTAAAATAAACTATAATTATAATTTTAATATAATTACATTTAAAATTATTGTAATTAATTAAAAAAATCGCCAAAGGTAATTTAATTTAATTACAATTTCTAGTGAAGTAAAAACAAATCAATGTGATCAGATCAGTCTTCAATTTTGGACATTTATTAACTAATAAAAAAGCAAAGATACGAGGAGTGTTCGATATTTAAAGTGATGTCACGCATAAACGGATACGTTTTTTTATATTTTTTTTATTGTTTTTTTTTATCGTTTTTCGCGCACTATTAGGCAGATATGAAAAAATGTCTTCCAAATACTTTAAACATCGGACACTCCTCGCTCGTAAGTTTTGTAAGTACAATATAAAAATTTAAACACTTGTTCAAGGACCCCAATTTTGGAATATTTTTTGATAATTTTGTGGGCAACATTGTATATTGAGGTCCTAATTTTTGCATTGTAAAACTTTTCTTTCAAAACCAACATTTTGTACTTACAATAAAGGTAGTGAAAAAGTTGATAATAAATAATTACACATCAATAAAATGGGCTTAGTAGAATCCTTTGAATTAAATATTATGATAATTACTGTTTTGCTTTTCTCTGATTTATTAAAAACTAAAAAACACAACAACTTTGTACTATTCCTTTCGATAAAAAAGACGGATGGTTATTTGATATGAAGCACCGTTTTTAATAAAAAAAAATGGAGAGAATCTCTACAAGTAACTAACTAACCGTGTTCAACTATCCGCCTTTTTTCCGGCTTTATTAAATAGGTATTTTTTTATATAAACGAAACGGAGGATATTCCTTACGTATTATGCGTTCAGTAGTAGCTAAAATTTCATGGTTGTTGATTCTGTTGTTGGCTGGTTAGTGGGAACCCCAACGTCCTCGGATCGCTACCATGCAACCTCAAAGCCTGCTCTAACCTTTGTTCCTGCAGCCTCAGAGCTTCCGTAATGTCAGGACTAAGTTGTTGCGAAGATTGTCCCTGATGACCCTGATAATTCCCTATTAACACGCACAATTAATACTGCACATAAAACGATTAATATGCAGAAATACCGTTATGGCGTAGCGGACTGTGGCTGCTCTCCTGCTGGTGCTGGCTAAGCTGCGGCAGCGCCTGGCTCATCGCCAGTCTCAGCGCCGTCTCGGCCTGCGATCGGATCAGCGCCTCGGCGTGCTGCATCCTCAACGCCTCCTGCTGCTGCTGCTGCGACTGCTGCGTCGAAGACATGTCCATCACCGACGATCGCATCACGTCCATGTTCCGGATGCTGTCCATCGAGGCTCGCATCGCGTTCATCGCGTTCATTGACAGCGACAGCGTGTCGTTCGTTATCGGCGGCGTCGATGGGTTGCTCGAATTATTCACTTGGTTCGCCTGGGAAGCCCAAACAACGGGGAAAATTTAGTCATTTTGGTGTTGATGGTTAGAATTGGATTATAAAGATGTAGAAGGGTTAAAACAACAAAAGATGAGACAGAAGAGGAAGAGGAATGAATCGAGATTGACCCGAGAAGGGTAAAAATAATAGAAGATGATTGAATCAAGATGGACCAGATCATAAAATAAACTTGGTGGAAAGGCAATTAGCATTGGATAAGCCAGATGTAGAAGGACTAAAACAACAGTATGTGATGCTAATAGAAGTGTACTGAATCGGGTTAACTTCAGATCAAAAATAAACTTGGTGCTGGAAAGGGAATTAGTATGGAACTATTGAACAAGTTCCTTTACCTGTGTCACTCCGAGTCTCATGGCAAGATTGGCAAGATTGGCGGCAGTTAAATTGGCAGCTGCGGATGAATCTGAACCCAAACCCGGCGGTACACCGCCTTGGTTTACCATATTCGCTAAAACGGCCATTCTGTTCGCCGTGTGTAGTTGGTCTTCGACGTTGTATTGTTGGTGAAGTCCGTTATTATCTAGACGAAACGAATGTTCGTTAGTGATGGGACAAAATACTCGAATGGGTGTATATTGAAAGTGTGTATTATTGTGAGAAATGCTCGACTCACTTCTTAAGATATCACCTAATTTAGTATTGCAGTTATTGTTGTTGTTGTTCAGTCCACCTTCGGAGCCGGCAGAAGACAAGCGTCCGTTTCCTGATGAACTGTCGCTGTGCGCGCTGGGTGAAGCACACATTGGGCTGCCGCTCGCTGCGAAAGAACGTCGCGTTTACGAATATCCCGGGGGTTAATCGATGGAAATAACTCACCTGGTCCCATTCCAGTTAAAGCTAAAAGTCCGCTGCCGGAGGCTGATGTCACGGCAGCCAACAGGCTTTCCCTTTCTCTTCTTTCAGCGGCTGCTCGGGATAGAACGTACTGTGCGGCGAACTGGTGCTTGGGATCCATTCGCATGTGTTCCATGTGGGAGAGCAATCCTACCAAACATATTCGTTAGTGATAGTCCAGTTATTTTTTTCGAAAAAACAATATCGTAACTTAGTGACATAAATGGTAAAAGCACATAGAAAAAAAAAACAAAAAGATTGGTCGTATACGTGATTGAAAGCCAATGTTAAGCAAACTGGGGGTAATATTCTCATCAGTTTCAGTCCACATATGTATGTAAACAAAAAGTATAAAAAAATTAAACGATAATTAATAGAGAGGAATTTTCAATATTCGTTCCGTACAACTTACTCATGTTCCAATTGTTCTTAACAAAAACAAAAACGCATATGTGGACTTACTGGTGAGAATATTATCGATATAAAGGAATAGAACGGATTTTGTTCGCAAGTTACTCGCGCCAAAGTTTCGTCAACAAGGCGTACATCATCAGTCTGGATGATGTAACAGTGAAAAGCTAAGATTCTATTCCTCCATTTTGAAACACAATATATCGAACATTTTTTGATTTTGGTACCTGATTCATGAGTAAAAACGGCTTGACATACAGAACACGGCCACATTCGTAAGGAACTCGACAATTGTGACGTTTCGGGGTGACAAGCTAAATGCTTTCTCAATGAGCCTTCGTTGACATAGTGCTTCCCACAAACGGGACACGGGTGATTGGCAGTTCTCCTTTTCGCTAAATAAGGATCGATGACGTCAACAGAAGAGAGAAAAAAGATATAAAGCGAAGCACCCCAGGAATCTTTGTAAAAGCATTATAACTTATTTCTAAATTACTATTAAAACTATAAATATATATCGACATAATTGGTAGGTATGTGAGTCAAATTAAAAACAGCACACAGGATAAATTCACTAATCGCCTTTTTGCACGATCGCCCTGTATTTTCATTCAAATAATTATGTCGACATGATGTTTCCATGTTTAGAAAAAAATCATGAAAACGTTGAAAACGAACAAACTCCTCTCTGAAAAAAAGGGGAACTTGCCGGTTTTAAATTCATAGAATGATGTAACAAGTAACTATGGTTAATAAGCAAATAAATAAACAGCATACAAAAAGGACAGGGACCCGCGAAGCTCCACGTTAAATAAACCCTACAACCATGGAAATCGAATATTTAATTTGAATTATCGAACGATCAATTGATAGCATTGCTGTATTATAAGTACGTGACTCGATTTTGTTGATCGTTACTTGAAGAGGTGCTCAGGGATTAAGCGAAATCCTTACCGTGATGCTTTTCCATTGTAGCTACATCCAGAAATGCTGCCAACTTATCGTAAATATTCGATTTTTTGTAGTTTCTTTTTTCATATATTGCGTTTTATTATCGTTTAACATTACTTTCAGCATCATTTTGTAAACAAAAAGTTAAATAATCGAATGTAAAAATGCACTAAACTACATAAATTTTGACGACATTCCTTAAAATTAAAATAATTAAAATATATAAAACATTGATTCGTTTTCACCATTACCAAAACAATCAAGTTAAAAAGTTATGTTAATTGTCTTGTCAAATTAAAGATAATTTTTATAATATTTAAAGTAAAATTTATTACGTATATCTATAAAAATGCAGCATAATTTTCAAAATTATCGAAACACTAGGTACTTACTTTTGTTGGATAGATACCGTACATAGGTAGATTCACTCAAAATATTTTGCCCTGATAAATTGAAAAATTGATGACGGTGAAAAGGAAAGTTTTCTTTAGTGCCAAAAATTCTAAGCGTAGGTATTGATAAAAAAACTAAAATTTTAAATGAGAAAAGGGATACATACTATTTTTCTTTTTTAATGTCCGTTATTTACGAGCATCTTAAACTTTTTTCTCGATGTTAGCAAGAAAGTTAATATAAAAGGTCAAAAGATATTTTTTTTGAAAAATATGAATTCAAGTTAATTCGTCGGCATAAATAATAAATCAATGTCTAAATCCACTTAAAAATGTAAAAGGGCTTTTTTGTACATGAAATCGATCAGAGTTGAAAGGATTTTTGTTCGCCCCTCTGTTCTATTTATTTTTTAATTGTATTCAAATTAAGGTTTTCTGCCTTCTTTTCATTTTTGATACGCCTTTCATCGCTTGATACTTTCTCGAATTTACAGATTTCCAAGTTTTTAAAACAAGACAACTAACAAAGTGTTCTCACAAGTATCTACTGGATGGAAAACTTCGCCTTGTTCTTTGATGTTGAAAGTATTTCGAATGATATTTATCAGTTTTCATTATTCCAGCAGCCCGAGCAAATTAAAAGTTAGGAAAGCAAATAAAATGAATACCAGAAGCCGACCAACTGCAAGTTATTATATTATTATAATGTACACGAAGAAAAAACGTGTACTATCTACACTGATCACAAAAAAAATCGGAACAAATCTGTTCCCTAACTTGCAATTGTTCCTAATAAAATCACCAACTACTAAAACAAAAAATCGCATGCCAATTTGAATAAACAAACATCCAACCACCGAAAACATTAGCAACTTACTTGCTACCCCCGAAGCGTTGGGATCCTTGTGCGTGTGCTTCATGTGCTCCATGAGCGCTTCGCCGCCGAGGAACATCTTATGGCAAAGAGGACACGACGTGGCGTTCGGTCCACCGATCAAAGCTGCATGCTGCTGCAAACGACCAATACACTGTTGGCAAAACTTCGCGTTAATGTAAAGTTGAATCAAACCAATGGAGTGAGTTCTTCTCAATTGATGATGATTTTTCGAGAGACAAATGTCGAATGATTGGTTTGATTTTAACTTTTCTATTTTCTCTGATGGATACTATTGTTGTGTTGTAGCATGTCGAATGATAAAATCAAACATTTGTCGGTTTTGGGGGGATGTGTGACGAGAAGAACGTGATTTAAATGGTACAAGTACAAGGACTTCGTGAAATTGTTAATTTGCTTACAGTACCTATACAGTGTGAGTTAACATGTAATTATTGGATTTATCGAGATTAATTTCATCCAACAATACCTTTAATCGAATTCAAAACGATATATAAAACCGGAAACATTAACATAAAAACCGATGGTTCGTCGAGACTAAAGAAAAGTACGCCAGCGCATCGGCCATTGTTTATTCTATCAACAAACTACATCTAGAAATCTTATCGTATTCAAACATTTTGCGTTTAGCAAAACGTAAATTGTAAAATCCATAGCATAAATAATTCATTTTTATTCATTTAACCCGGCCGCGAGTGCGACTCTGCACATGAAGAGAATCGAGATAGGTTAAGAAGGTTATAATAAATATCAAGTGAATGAACTTGCTATTTTTTTCCATTCGTTACTCCTCGAAACTCGAAAGTAGTCGCCTCTGTTCCAAGTGGTTAGACGACGAAGGGCGCAGCCGTGATTAAATATTTCTATACGAGCCAACGAGAGAGGTGTCGTAATTTTTTTTCGATTTGATGCAAAGCAATTAAATTTAAACTCGCCGGTAAATTATGCAAATTGGACGGAGTTATGCAAATAGAGATTTTTCAAGCAAAACATGACAATTCTAGTTTGCAAGCAAGTGTCATTTAACTCTAACTATTACTAGTATAAAGTAATCTTAACAGCAGTTATGAGCACTCTTTCTACTTCGCAGCTATTCTCCACTCGATTTATGCTTATTACTATCGAATTTATAATATTAATAAAGAACCCAATTAATTAGCTATAGAAATAAATATTAATCTGCAGATATACATTGGTAAATTGCATATAATCTTGTTGTATTCACCCTTTTTTCCTTTAACATGAGTCATACGATGTAGGTCAATTTTGAACCCTTCGAAGCTTCTGTCATCATCCATAATAAATGGGAGTTGTAAAATAAACTGAGTAGTGTGGCCATAGAGAATGTATCGATTATTTTTTTAATCAACTCTTTTTATTGGCTGATGAGGGGCCCGAAAAGTATGCGGGTAAATAATTGTCTAATATTGATCATTTCTTAATCGCTCATTTTGGAATTTTAGTCGTTTATTCGACGCCTTTTAGAGAGTTAAAATTACAACTATTTTTATATTTACTGTTTACTATAAAGTGCTTTGTAATTAAATCGGCGATTAAAAATTTAATTAACCATCAGTTTGTAAAAATTTTCGAATTGCAAATTAAAAAATTAACGACCTTTTAGAAGTAATCTAAGTCGTTTTTAATTCGAGATTTATGCATCGCATTGAAAATTATATTTTAGTAATTAACCTTTTACTCTTTTCGTCTTAGCGCGGGTCGAAAAAAAAAGTAGCGACTTGTTTTACCCTGCATCTTCTTCCAGACAACGTTTGTAATTACTGTATATTCTTTATCGCATTTTGACTTCATTTGCTCGATTTTTTGCCGGGGAATTTTTCCCTTCCGAATTAACGTAGCTCCTTCAGGATGCCAAGGTGGATGCGGGAGCGAGAGAAGCGATAATTAAATATTAAACAGAGAAAATATAAGATCATTTGCAGTTGTAGCGCCGTTTTTCCGTATAAAATTATTCGTCCAATCTTGGCTTAGTTATCTCGCGCAGAACGAAACCCGTTGGAAAAAAATTAACCAAAAAAACATAGGTAAAGGTAAGCCGTTTAAAAACGCAAGTTCGCCGGATAAATGAGTTTTTAATTGCGCAATTCGGGCGGTTTTCCGTTCGTGATCGAAGAAAATTTTTGTGTGACATACACACATCAAATTGCATGTAGTATCGACTTTTCCACTGCGATTAGGCGAATTTAGTATCTTCGAACACGACAAATTTTTGTTATAAGAAGCGCTTATTGGCTTATTTCTACTTTTTATTACGTTATACCGGGTGTGCCAACAATTTAGAAGACATAGGGTGATGCAGGTATCAACCAAATATTTATAAAGAGTATAAAGATAGTATTATTTTACAAAAAACCCAAATTAAATTTTCAATTGGCTATTTATAAGTTTCCATTAAAAAAAAAATCCAAAGTAAGGTCTAAATATCAATAAATATAAAAGATAAAATGAATAAATTAAAATCCAATTATATTCGCATTGTTATAATTATCACAGCAATCGTACTTGCGTTTCTAAAATCGAGTCCGTTATGTGCCTGAGTTTTCTACCGCCCGATCGCGATGCGAAAATAAAAAGATAATTATTTATAAGCGTCCGATGAAGTTTACGTTAACGTCCCACACACTTTTAAAATACCGTTCGAACCTTTCGGGCTAGTTAGCGAACGCATATACCTACTTAAAGAAACTGTTTTCCTTTTCCATCGGATTTATGCGAATCGCCTATAAGTTGTTTGGGAAAGTTGGAATCGATTGTTAGTTCGATTGCGTACTGAAAGGAGGGTTTAGAGTTTTTAGAGCCTTCTTCGTTATTAGGTTTTGTAGATGCAAGAGGTATATATAGGTACGAAGGTTGATTGATCCTGTATAAATAATTTATAATTAAATCAGCCGCCATTTTATAGCAAATATCTAACGCAAATCTCCCGTGTATAATTACATTTTATCGCAGTCGCATCTACGCGATCTCTAATTGCAGACAATGCGAATTTTCTCACCACACATACCGGCCGCAATTTCCTATACCTATGTACGGCGTGTAAAAAACAATCGCGAAAATCTATGCGCCTATTTGTTGTTGGCATTAACGACCCCACCCAAACGATCGCCTAGCGAACCGGAGTGCACTTTTTTATTCGTAATTTTTTTACGCACGCGATTTCCATCGCCGCCTACTTCCTGTTCGAAGAGGAATATGTATAAAAAAAGCGAAGGCGAATAGGGGGAGAATCTGAAAAAAATCGGGTACACCCTCTTTAACCGCTATGCGGTCACATGACGAACGTTTCCAGACGACGAACGGCTATTCCCCGAAAATTAATTACAACTCCAAGGTTCCGTTGATGCATGCGTACAGGGTGATTCGGAAACGAGATATAAGAAAATTTATTTCACCGTAAAATTTTTTATTATCTTGAAAATGTAGAAATATAATTACCGGGTGTCTCTAATTAATTATTGTGTTTCTTGAGAAATTTGCGATGAAATATTTACTTAAATCAAAATTGACAATAAAAATTAGCAATATACTATTCAAAATTTACCTACCGGTAAATATTCATTCTATCAAAACCTGTCACTAGTTCCATTGGTTCAAATAAAGAGATTTTTATAGCTAGGTAAATACTAAATGAACTGTACCGTTCGTAACTAATAAATTTTATGTTCAATTTACTAATTTTTGTACTATAACAAAGAAGGTATTCTAACTTTGAGATAAGCTTGGGACATCCAGTACAGTCGGTGACATCCGAAAAATTATGCAACATTATCTATGTCACGATTGGGGAGAGAACGGAACGGACGAGGATTCTCACTTCGCGATTTTTAATTTCAATTTTCCCATTCAAAAAGAAAACGAATATACTTCGGACGCGGCGGAGCAGTTGGCACGATATTATTTCTTTCTTTATTTGGCGGCGTGTGAGAAACGCACACCTGGGCGTATCTATAGAAAGAATAAGATTAAAAATTCTTGGAGTAGAAATTGTAAATCGTCGCTCTGAAAAAAGTTTTTTTCCGGTCGAGCAGGAGGATGAATTTCATTAATATTTTCGTGGATATCTGGTATTAAATTTCTTTAATTATAAGATATATTTCGAAGAAAATCAAACCTAAAAATAATTATAAATTACGTAGTTCAATAAAACACGTGTTATTTACCTAGAATTGGTAAATAATTTCCTGGTTTCCCCTAAGAGAGTTTTTTTATTTATTTTTCCTCTATACTTTTAGTCGATGTTCGTTTTGTGTAAAATTACTGTTTTCCGCAGTTAATACTGTTCTTTTCCGAGAAAACGATTGGGGCAAATTATATCTACCTAGGAATGAACAGGTAGCGTACAATTTTTTGTTTCAATTATTCATATAACCTGGAAAAATAGTATAGATCTCTTTTTTATTGTACCTACCGATTTAAAACGTTATTATTTTGTAATAGATAATTGCTCTAAATTAATAATCACAAAAATAATTGAACAGTTTGTTATTACCACGTTACTTATTTCTTTATTATTTTTCCTTCACATTACAAAATATACTTCTGAAAACAATTATGTATACAAGTAAAGTAATACTTATAATTAAAGCTATTTTTGTAAAGGTTGTAAAGGTATAGGTATACCTAGTAATAATATATTTTTTGTTTCTTCCTGTATTTACCGGTTAAAATTGTACAATGGCGAGGCAATGTATTTAAAACAGCCCGTTCTCAACCCCGAATATAAATTCACGAAGAAAAGTAACATTACCATTGTCTTTATGTATTATATAGGAACATATAAAAGAGTATAGTGCTTACCCTCATTATCGCGAAGCGGTAGCAACTTTAAAATATAATTTCTTCGGGGATATTATTAAAATCCGAACGCTGGAACAAGGGCTGTACGCAAGGAACAGAACTAACTACGAAAAGGGTTAGAGAAATGGAATGGGTCTCGGCATGCAACCGTTTTTTAATGTCTGGTATACACGCATGTTTTTAAGTTTTCCTTAATTACCGTATCTCTCATATTTATGTTACCGTTTCAATTGTTATTGTTTTGGGGAAATTCGGGCATTAGAAAATTGGATTTTCAGGAAAAGCAATTCTCTAATTCGAGAGGCAAAAAAAAACTCCTTCAATATTCCGCCTTTTAACCTTCCGATTTTTTTATTCTTTCTCCCAGAACAAACTTTTTACCACTTAGGATAATCGTTAATCGCGCGAATTCCTTTTTTGCGGCAGTCGCTAAGTATCCAAAAGGGGTAAAAAAGAAAAAGGGGCGAGAGAAAGTAATCGCCGAGGAGTGCGGTATCAGGTGCTACTTTAATCGAAAAATCTCGGTTTTAATCCGCAATTATTTCTTAAATATTCAAAAGGCACCTACTCGAATCGACGCCGAATCTTTTAATATAAAAAACCCAATATGCCCTACTCGATATTTCAATCGATAAAAAAATCCACGCATATCATTTACATAAATCTTATCAAATAATAGTAGATTACTAAATCTCTCGTTACAATTATAATTAATGTCTTGTGGATAAGCCTTGTTTTATATTATAAACCATTTAAAATTCTTATCAATAAGGATCATATTTATAACGACTTAATTTACCCAACAGTAATAGGTATTTCATTAGCGTATACACACGCTCATGTACTCTGTTAGTTTAACTCACGCATTAATAAAATAATTTGAGCCTTTCGAACAGAACCCCCATAAAATTGTCGACACATTTTCTTATCCTATCTGGGAATCTCATCTGGATTCTTTAATAAAATATCGGTTTTCGGCTAAGTAGGAATCTCCCTAGCAGAACGACGAACACGAACATTATATTCGTCTGAAGATGTTAATTTGTTTATCGAAACGTAAATTAAATATATAGGTACTGTAAGTAAACCAATTAAATTATACAATATGTGTAAATGAATGTGTTTAAAATATATACATATATAAATAACAGTGATTGGTAGTTAATTATAAGAAATAACGAAAATAATATAATCTGAAACAGAAAATCGAAAATAAAGTAGAAATAAATATAAAAAAAATCGTTCAATGCGTATTGTTTGAATAAAGATAACGATAATTATATAAATAAATAAATTACGTGGAAAACATTTGTAATATTCACCAAATATTTAATTACAAAAATACTATTTTTTCTTTAACATTCAACCCTACATTGAGGACCTTAATATCAATTTTTATAACCACGCCATATCTAAATAATAATTGTGATCGACAGGCCTTTAAACGTTTTCCACGCAACAATAAACTTAAAAAAATGTAACCAAAAAAATAACTTGTGTACGTACATGGCTTACTTTTGATGTATGCGTCCTAAGACTGGACTCGGTAGCGAATCCCTTTCCGCAGATGTTGCAGTGGAAGGGCCGGTTTTTCGCCCTCTCCACCTGAGCGTCGTGGTTCCTGAGATGCTGCTGCAGATTCGATAGCTGTATGAAGGCTCTGCCGCAGTCGGGGAGATGGCACTTGTACGGTCTCTCTCCTAAAACACAAAGAATAAGGGATTAACGAGGTAAAATTGGATATTAACGACCCCTAATAGCTCAGTAGGTTTGTTGATTTAATATCGATCGATCTAAACGATTTTTTTGATAAGGATATAAATTATTATTGGTTGGTAACATTGTACCGTTTGAAAGTTACATGTTTAATGAGAATCGCAGAAGGAGGTCCAACTGGAAGAATAAATTGGCAATTAAACGATAAATGAATAGGTTTTACAACGAATTTTTCAATTTTTGCGATAACTCACGGTGAGAAAGTGAACCAATAAAATAAAATAAACCCACTCAAGCGTCACTTTAAAAACTAATTATTTATAAGTTTGCGTATATCCAGAGTTAATACCGATAAACCGGTCGAACGAATAATTTTCTATACATCAACATGAATACAAAGTATAGGTAGGTATGTTGTAAAATGGTTTTCTAAGATTTCCGGGCAACGTTAATTTCAAAGGGGCTATTAAGTACAGAAAAGATAAGAACGTGCAAAAAAATCCTCGCGATAAAAACGAAAATTACGGGCGTTTAAATCTGTGGCCAATAAGGCCCCGTATATAATCATATCCTAAGAGGCTGGTGAGTTGGAAAACACCTGCTCAAGAATTATTGCGTAAAAATTATATTTCGAAGAGGAGCAGGAATGACTAATAGTCCAGGATTGGAGTCGAATCGAACAAGCTCTAAAAAAACGGCAAATAAGTACACAAAATTTTCCAAAAACTTCCTTAAAAGAAGAAAATATTTTTCCCTAAAATTCAATAGTAATTAAGCGCAGTTCACCACTAAATTGAATTGTTTAGGGTTTAGGGCGAATGGGTAAAGTGATAATGAGGAAATATCAAAATTTCCAATCCCTGATTCACCTCAAGTAACTCTTAAAATACCTAATCCTGGTAAATAGGCAGGCATTTAAGGCCTATTTTTATAAAAATTAATCTGCCAACACGCCCGAGATAATGCACTATCGTTTATTTAAAACTCTTCCGTTCACTAATGCAAGTATATAGCATAAGTAATAGCATTAAAGATTACTGGTAGACCATAAATCTTTGCAGAAGACGGTGCTGTAAGATTGGAAGAATTATTCGGGCGGGTAGGGCAGGTGGATAGCGACTTGAAACAATGTGTACGCGTACACGGGGGCCGAAAAACGATAGCATCCTTGTGGGTGGGTGATGTATGTACGTTACGAATTCAAGAAAAGGTGTACTTGAAGAAGAAATTATAATTATTCTTGTTTACCATATGCTGTTACAGTTAGAGCGGGAGTAAACGGATCATTAAATGGTGCAATTAGGGAAAAAAATCATAAAAAATATACCGAACCGAACCGGCTGTTTTGTGAAGAACGGTTTCGCGACGTTACCGCCTATGTAATGAGTTTCATGTATAAGTACACATTTTAGTTTATAATCGATTGATCCTGTAATTTCGCATGAATTATCTGGTACATCAGTTTTGAAAACTTTATTCGATTAGAGCAGTTACAGTTTTTTTTCAATAATAAATCATTTTTATTATAGTTTCGTCGAAAGAATATCAAAACAAAATCCGGACGAGTCGAGTGCTTAATGTCTCGCAGATAATCGCGGGCAATGAGCAGATATCGCGAGCAAAAACCGCCCCAGAACGAAAACGATTCATTCGCGTCGTAACTCAAAAAGGCAATAAACGCATCGTTAACAATATAAAATATATAAGAAAAGAAAAAAGCGACGTTAGTCAGGATACATAAAAACCCGCTCGACGACCGCTAAACTATTCGGATCAACCCTTTCGAAAAAGGAAATGTATAAATTTCTTTGCAGTTCAATTCATGTATATGTAAATCAACCACTAACAACGTGTTCTACAAATACGGAAATAAATTTTAGGGCCGACCAGTCGCAGTGGCGTCCAAACATTTCTTTCAACAATTTTATTAATCTCCAATTTTTTAAACCACTAGTTTAATAATTACAAAATTACTTGACCTAAAATTCACTGTCTGCGTTGAATGTTAAAGAATCCACTTAATTTTCCGTAGCAATTTCCTCTTCAATTTTCCACAATAAACTATAGAATAAAACAATATTTCTAAAGTTTCAAGATCCCCATGGTGTTAATCATTATCCGGGACACAGTGTATAAGACAAACTGCATCTTTGTTTTGAAATGTGCCATCATAAATGTAGGCCAGACGAAATATGGGTGACCTATTTCTAGTCAAAGATCACTTCGACGGGACGTAATAAAAAAATCACTTGTATCCGTTAAACACCAGGTAAGGGTTAAATGCTACCACTTAACAGATGGTTTTCGGTTTGCTGTCGCTGTCAGTACAAGAACGAAAACACCACGAAAATAGAGAAGAAGAAAAAAAAAGAGGAGAAAGTTAAACGAACGTTACACCGACTTCGATAATGACCATATGTGGGTGATGAGTTTCAATTGTTTTCTTATAAAACTTATTTAGACTTCGGGCCGATATATAATTAAGCTGTTATGAAAGAACTTGAGAGATAATCGAAGGAAGTTACCTTTTGTTCTCGATCGGGGTGCCTTAATTCAATAACGCATATGTCGGTGAGGTAATTTTTAATTAAATTAAAGCATTATGACATTAGAACTGTTCGGAGTCGCGATGTAACATTACAAAAATTCACCCTATCGCGATATTAAAAGAATAGGAATTCGAGCATTCCTGGATGGAATGGAAGAAAAATAAATTTTTCCGCCCGATTTAATCGAACCGATATAGAAAGAAAAGTTTTCCATTTAGGCCGTAATTCTTTCTCAACTGTGACATATTTTTAATAAAGGATCCAACTTGCATCCTTTTAGTTCAACTCTTGAGTAATTTTAATATCAAACTTTCTTCCCATTCTTTTTATTTCAACGTTTTTCCAGGGAAGTTGAGCGTCTGAAAAACGTCTAGACCCAAAAGCATAAAATTGTCCAGTAAATATCGGATTAACTGCACATTCAACCGATAATAACGCATTACTTATTTGGGCTTTTTTTTCATGATCACTTTTCACTTTAATCGTTAACAAGTAAATTGTTGGTTTTTCGGGCTGGCAACAGACCCGTCAATTAGCGGAAGGAAATCAACCGTCCCGAAAGGTGTTAAGTCCTTCACCCGAAGCCGGTTTACATATGCACGGGAAATAGAAGCAAGTGATACTACAATAAAATTTCATTACCCGAATTTGACACGCTACGCCTGCCGGTCCAATTTAATGCGCTTTTCGGACCGTTTGCGATCACTCTTGCACCTTAAATTGATGTATCAGACAACATAGTAATTGCTCCACCAACAACACTCTCTGTGATATGTAAAACTGAAGATGCTTTAGATGATTCCTAAACGATATTGCCTTTCTGCAATAACTTTACATGTATGTGCGTATTAATTTTACTCCTCTATTCTAATTCTTTTAATACTCATCTTGATAACCATGCAGCGTTATCAACCTCTAAAGCTGCAATTAATTACCTACTCAGTTTTGCTGTTAATTAAAAATAGACCTGGATAAATGGGGAGCTGTTTCACAAAAAAAATTGTTAACGATATAAATTCGTGAGCTGGTTAGGTTTTTTTTTTGGCGATGCGATGGATGACCCTTTGGGAGCAGATGTTCGATATTCACCTATTCGGATCGAATCAAGGGTTTTACTCCCGTTGACCGTGTGCATGTGCGCAACAAAAAAATTATTTACATAGAATACAATTCGATTCAATGACCTCATGGTTGGTAAGACACGAACTGAAAAATAAATAATTAACGTCGATGTCGGTTAAATGGGGTATTATAGACGTGGTTTTTTGTTTTTAGGATGTTGGTTCGTTAAATTAAGAGAAAGGCGTATTAATTGTTGATTTATAATACAGTAGTTGGGTTAGAAATTGTTATTTTTCTTATAAATTTTTACTCACTGGTTTTAAAGGGATAATGTGCTATTTTTACCGTCTGCATAGGGAAAAAAGTGTGTACTTAGTGCAGTAACAGACTCGAAAGAAAGAAAATAATCTGAAATTACCTCTAGGTATATTATAGGTTGGTATATAAAAAGCGGTTAGATTGTATTTGTTTACCTATAGCTTATCGACCGATAATAGCGGCTTTCAAATTCGATTTTTTAAATAAATTATCGTCCCATCGGTAGCTTATTTGTCAAACCATCCATTTTTTGAAGTGCATTTTTTATACAGTGTATCATACAGAATAGGGAGGAATTTCTAGGTAATCGATATTTACAAATGCAAGTAACTAATATTAAATTGATCATTTCAAGCTACGTTAGAAAATGCCATAAAAAATCCATCAATATTTATACAATTTTCTGCACGGAAAATTAGATTGGGATTTAAAGTAAATTTTTAATTCCTTTGAATAATACGATGGCTGGATAACATTTTGCTGCATCATATTTGCTTCCAGTTGTTAGTGCTCTTGTAGGATGCGAATGCATAGAACAATAATAAACCACATTATGCTGGAGCAACAAAATCAATCAAACCCACCAAAATTTTTGCAACAATTCTTCGATTTGAAACGGGGTGTAGCGACGACGCGAGTGCGAATATGCGAACGTGTGTGAGTGTGTAGATTTGTGTGTGCATGTGTGTGTGTGTGTGAGAGTGTGGGTATCCCGGATTGCCTGCGAATGCCGACCCGTCGACGAGGGGGTACGTAGAGCCGAAGGGCGAAGGGCCAGCACCCTGAACATGTGATATATTGGCGTAGGCGGGGTTTGGCCGCTGTACATAACAGCGGAATATAGTTTAGTGTAGGATTCCACACACATGTGCACTTTCGGATAGTTTCCACACCACGTTAGCTTATATACCTAACTAGATAGGGGAGGATTTCGACATCAAAGTTCAACGATGGGGGTGAAATGAAAACGCCAGATCGAGGAGGCAAATACAAAAATTTAAATCTAAAACAAAACTTAATTACAATTTCGCATATGTAAAATATACTTTCTCAATCATTTTATAAACTATAACTTTTCTATATAATGACCCAACATGAATCCGTATTAGAAAAATAAAAAAATTCAATTAAAAGAACCCATAACATTTAAACAACAAATTATATCAACACCCTAACAAACGCATATTGCTTGCACTAACAATAACCTATAATAGTACTAGTTATTGATGCAAAAATATGCAGGAAAATTTTTGGCAGCCGTGCCGACCTAGTGCAGGAAAAGCCCACAACAACGGCCTACTCCATCCCTACTGGAATTTTCCCAACGTGGCTCTGTTGCTGCATTTTGCACATGCACTCGATGCGCTTCACAAATGCGAGGTGAGCCGATTTCAAATATAGATTTTATTGGTGAAGGGGTAGATGGAAGCGGAGGAAAAAAGCATTTCTGTATTTTATCAATGCGTACGCGAATGCACGGGGTTGTTTGGGGGTGCAGCGATTTTGCAATGCGAAAAAATTGCATCAGTCGACCGACGCATAGGCATTTTAAAAAGGGGATGATAAAGCTGGTGCGTTGTGTAGGTACGCTCGTTTTTTAATTGCATTTGAACGGGTTGTTTTAAAATCGAGTTTATTTAATGGTAGAGATTTTACTTCATGTGCTCAAAAAATCTACTAGCTATTCGAGATAAATCTAGTAATAAATTCCTTCTAAAGATGCTTCTCCCAAACTGCAGGCCTCAACAAGGAACCCCCTCAATAACTTCATATCTTTATCCGCTCGATAAATTGCGTGTTGTAAAATTTAATAACAATTTTTACGGTGGTTTTATTTATCGCAAATAAACGAGTACCTGTGCAGTACGTGTATGTACGTTCAAAAAAATGCAGAGAAGTAATTTCATAGATAAATCTCGACTCTTTTATTTCTCTCGTAACTATGTGGCCGGTTACACGCAGCGGCGGAGGCACCGACGAGGAAAAAATGCACATCAGCAAAATAGGGAGATAAGATTTACGGTATGTATAATCAGACTAAATTTATCTGATAAAATGGATAATTATTTATTGATATCGATAGGATGAGAACGGGAAAGGATTTGTACCTTACTCAACGCATATGTTAATAGGAAGGAAATTTGATTAATTGCTTTAGACAGAAAATCATTTACGAGAAATTATAATGATACGCTATAAAGTGGGGAAAACTGAGTAACTAGAGAACAATATTTTTTTTTATTCAGATGTAATAGAGCTCCTTATCTCCACCAATGGTCTTTTCCAGTTTTTTTCCTTCTCGGTCCTCCTTGATTAATATTCCCTTGGTCGAGCGGCTCTTATAGAAAACGATGATAAATTAAAAAGTCGTAAAAATTTAAATACGCCCGTTATGTCCGATATGAAGTTGTTAAGCCGCCGGAATGGCAGGTCAAAAAAGCGAAAGAATTTTAAGTGTGAAAAAGCGCAAAAATTCGCTTCGAACCTATTTTAATATACATAGGAAGGCTCGACTTAATGAAAGCCATTATTTCTTTTTTGATTGGGCTCTATTAGGGCGCTAGCCGGAATTCTAACCACTTAGTTGTGACGGGATTTTTAATTTCGTACGAAAAATTCTCGGAGCTCGGAAATCGGGCTGAAACTTTGCGATCCTCCTGTATATATAGGCCTGTAAAGATCAATATCTAAGTCAAAGGGTTGACAAACTGGGGTATGCATTCGCTTAATTTTAATTCCAATTCTTTTCGAGTGCACTTTAGGGGCGATGAAAAAAGTGAAGGGTCCCTTTCGTTTGGTCTGTTTTTCTTTGAAGAGAATACTAAATAAATCATCCTCATAGCCGACGACCCTTCTCGAAAAAAATAATACAATCAAAATAATATAACATCGGACATTAAATGAAAAAGTTTGGACGTGCTTCAAAATCAACTTTGAAGAGTTATTAAATATAAGAATAAGAAACCACAATATTAGTTTATGAGCACACCTGCTTCGCAAGAACCACCCTCGGTGAACCAACTCTTTTATTTTTGTTACATGCATAGGAATTTATTTTATGAGCACGAGTGTACACAAGCTATCAAACTTTTAATCGATTAGCAAACTGAGTTTAAAATTTGAACGTTCCAATTTCCTCCTACCGAATCTAATATACGATACATCGATCACAATTTCGTCTGATTAATAAAATTATATTATGAAAAAAAAACGCGCTTGTCCATCCATCCACCGGCCCAACGAAGTACTGTCCATCGAGGCAATCGAAAACCGATCGCCCGACGTCCGGTCTTCCACGCAGTCCGGCTTGATTGAAAAAGAAAATATTTAATTTTCTCTTTTAATAAAACGATTAGAGGGCCCTGTTTATTCGAAATCAATTTGTAAAACGGGGCGCGTTTTTTGCCGCATTTTTTGCAGCTATCAGTCTCGACTTCCCTCTCGGATTAAAAGCGCCGATACATAAGCGTTCGGCGATTTTTCGCCGGTTAAATAGGTTAATCGACGTCGCCGATAAAACAGAAAAACAAGGTTTATCGAGTGATCATTTTTCACGGTTATACGCGAACAAGTCGGGAAATTGGCGTTTTACGACTTTTAATCGATGTGGGGAGACGCCGTATTTTTTTTTCGTGCACACCCAGTTAATTTGCATCGCTCAAAAATAATTAACTATTGTGGTTTAGGTTACATAATGGGTTTAAATCCGTTATATTTCACTCACTTTCGTAATTATTATCTTCGTATCAATTTTATTTTCTGCATTTCCAATGGAGCAAGAATTTGTTTTCATTCTTTAGCTAATTTTAGATATGCTGTAGGTATTAAAACTTTATCAGTGGGTGGCAGAACAAAAAATACTGGATGGAAGAATTTTATTGAAGTGAACAAACAAGGACCCTATTATTGTAAGGATAATTATAGAAATAATAATTATAGAAATAGAAGGTTATATTGAGAAAGATGGAATTGCAAGTGAAAAAAAATTAGTAGGTAGGTACAAATGCATGAAAATTGATATTAGAATAAGATTATTATCAGTCGTTGATGAGCAAAATATCCGATGTTAGCAGACAATCATACCGTAAAACATACAAATAACTATGAAATTGTATCAGTGGTTGGAATTAACGATCCGGTCCAAAATTGAAATTATAAAACACAGAGTTAGAGTTAAATTAGTGTGTGTGCGGCAATGCAGGCATCGTCAGCTAATAATCCTAATATAATAACATATGTAGTTTTGCGTCGAAGCCTCGATAGAAACCCACCTAACAAGCAATGATTTCTGATTTTGAATTCGAATTCGTATATACATGTGTACGGGAAAATTGGACCCCAGCGTCCCGTGATGGCGCTTCGATTTTATGCAATGCACGCGCCCAACGCGTTGTTTCGACTCGTTACGATTCGCATAGGCCCCGTGCATTTACATCCGAAAATGAACTGTACGATTGTAAATCGCGTTTTAGGTCCAGTATCGCATTCGATCAGAATGCCTATCCGGCCCGTATTTCGATTGCCCTTCGACAGTAACGTGGACCTTATTATTAAAGATAATTTATAGCCGAACAAAATTCAATATATTATTTACGAGTCCGTATTTGCATAAATTACGTGTAACGAGTGCACCGGTTGACATTTATTTAATTAGTAATAAATTTGATCGAAAAATTTTTATTTCATCGGTAACGCATTGTTATTTTGAAACTCATTATAATAATCACACCCCAAAATATTCATCAGAGGGAATATTATAAACTAATTTCAGCACACCTAATACGTAGGATTCTATGCATCATTATCTAAAACGTACCGATGCAATTTGAGAAACTGTAAATCCTATAGAAAAGTTTAAATTCACCAATCAAGCCATTTGAAGGACTAATTCTATTCAAAGCATATACATATTGACCCATAAACCGGAGTTTATATTAATTACTGACAATAAAATCTTCCTCGACCTTGTGGACGTATGAATCAGTATACATGAAGAGAAGACGGATTTTAACGATATTCTCGTAAAGGATTACTATAAAAACATTTTTTATGCATCATTCTTGTGTATCTGAAATTTATTCATAATTGGGACAAGGTCAGGTAATGCACTTTACTGCATTCACATTCGATGACTGGTAGGACTGGTCTGCTTCATATTATACACCGAACGGTATTGAACTAAATGAGACATGCATATTATTAATACAACCAATATTGCATGGTATATAGGTATTATTCGATGAAATTGCATGAATTTAAGAAGGGATTAGTAAAACTTGAGTTTTTTTATCTCTTTGCAACCTTCCATTTTTTATGGAAGGAAAGAAGGAAGAATCTGTAGTAAGGTTAAAAAATAATTCATGTTGAACGAAGGTTGTAAAATCTTAATAGTGTAAAATTACGCGCTTTATAAAATAAATCGGTAATTTCACGCCTTTGATAATTTTCTGTTTTTTTATTAGAATTTTCAACTTTTTTCAATTTTGTCAACTCCACTTTTAGATAATCGAATCTGGTAGTGTTTGAAATGGAGGAAAATTTTAAACTTTTCCACTGATGGATACATTTTGTTTAGATCATTAAGCTATTATTATTAAAATATTTTGTTTTTTGTGAGCAATAGTTTTTTTAACGTTAACTATCTGATTTAATCAATAAATTTAAATCGTGTACATGCTGATTCATTTTAGTGATCATCAACGCTTTTAAGTAAGAAACAAGCGATTACTACGTGAAAATTTATGTGAGCAGGAATTTTTATTACAACAATAAAATCCTAATTTATTTACGTAGAAAAATAATAATTGGTTACAATAAAACTTTTTTCACATATTATTCCACCTGTAATCGCTCGTTTCGCCATTTTAAAAAAACATTGATGGCTACAAAAACGAACCTCCTTGTACATCGTAAAATCATAAAAAAATTAATTTGTATTATAAAAAAATCATACCTCTCCTGGAATCACTTCTTATCAGCCCTAAGGGATAGAATTTAAAAATAGAGCAATTAGAACAGAGAGGTAAATTTTCTAATTTTCTTCTATTTCTTATAAGCATCTTTACTCAATCTTCCAGATTTCGAACAAGCATTGTGAACATTTTCTGTCAGAAGATTAGAAGCAAATATCTTTAGTTAAAGTAACTCACCCGTATGAAGTCTTGTGTGCTGCTGTACGTGACTCAGCTGCTTGAACCGCCTGTCACAGTAGGAACATTTGTATGGCTTTTCACCAGTGTGGACCCTGATGTGCTGCACCAACTGGTGATTACTGCTGAATGACTTGAGACATTGCTGACATTGGTGCGGCTTGACTTCGTTCCGTCCGGCAAGGTCTCTGGCATGCATCTGCATAGCAGACTTGTGCATGAAAATCTGCAAGAACAAATTGCCAATGGTCAGTCAAAGAGCGATTCAAACCGAGTGTTGTTAGTTAGGTGAATAGTGTAATGTATAATTAACGAATCCTTTAGAACTGGCGGCGGGTCGTTAATAACAGAAAACGAAAATTAAAGTAGCCGAAAACTGCAAGGAGACATTTTTAATGTCGCCGAATGATATATATCTGTAGTGGTTTTTAGATATTGCTTTTTTCATTTAGTGTGAAACAGAAGTATAATGTCTTTTTTATCTCTGGGGACGACGAGGAAAGGGTTGAAACATAAATCATCGTTTTAATTCTCGCAGAGTCGGTTCATTAAGCCCCAATTGAGAAAAAATGTCTTCGCCCGGCCACGGTGCAAAACAGGAAATGATATCGCTTACATATTATTATGCGATTATATACAGAGCGTTATATAAATACTTAAAACTTTCACTGTCATCATCTATGATATGCTGTCGAACTTTTTTGCCAGTTTCTAACTAAGTTCTTTATTAAAATCTTTTCGGATAATTTATTGCAATTGGAAACATTATGATATATCTACCAATAATTACACCTATCGGCTGAATGATATTAGATTAGAGTCGAGCCTTGAGGAACAAATGATCACCACCTGCTCAAGCATAGAAAGCGTCGAGCACAAATCATTTTTAATTGGGGTTTTTTTGTAATAATTTGCAACTAGTTTTCGATAATGTTTACTCACTGCAATTTTACGATAATAGAAAGTACTTACTAGTTGATTTAACACAATTTGAAATAGTTATAACAAGCAGAATATAGTTAATTGAAAATTGCAACATCTCGACTACACCCTACAAATTTTTTCCACAATTATTTAAAATGTGGCAAATTTTTACGCTTTTTTGCGAATCGATGGCATCAAATTCCGATTTAATTGTGCTTAGCTTACAGAAATGAAATTTTAATAATTAATTTTTTTCTAATATGCGCCCGGATACTCGCAGATCGGCACTTCAATAACTTGGAAAAAGTTTTTCGCCCGCTCGTCGCGCCTTTTTCGTCTTGGGGCTCTCGTTTTTAATCACGGCTTTCTAGCCTTCCACTCGTTACCTGGCGCTTTAATTCGTCATTATTAAAATAATGTTCCACTTTTAATATTTCATTACGGATTTCGGACCGGCGGTTTTTTCTCCTCTCTTCCACCCTTCCAGTCGAACTTCAATTAAATAAATTCGACTCAATTTTCTTCTTCGAATTCGAATAACCAGTTAATGCAACTTTGAGTAAAATTTCCCCTTATTGAATGCAAACATGAAATTTACCCAGAAGAGACCACATTCTTCGATTTTTTCAACGTACGGTTGGTTACTCGATGTAAACTAGTTTAATAGTTTAAGGAACAGAGCGGGTTTAAGGTGTAGTTATGGTTAAATAATTATAACCTGTAATTTAAATTAGCCGCTCAATAGTACCTATCTATTAATAATACGATAATAGGTGTTATCGTGTTATAACTAATAATAAAATCAATATTTATTGAGATTGTTAAATAGATAAATGGGAAGATTTGATAAAGTAATAGAATCACAAGGTAAGAGTTGTTTAGTTTTTTTTTTCCAAAAAATTATTGATATAGTGATAATGGGTAGATCCGTTCCTGGTCATGTAAACGGCATTTTCTGTTAGGGTTTTGATTAAAATTTACCTTCACAGAGAACCGAATCGAGCAGGAAGTATAGTAATTGAGTTCACAGCGCGTATAGGCAACGTGTAGGAGTACTACATTGATCAATATGCGTTTTCACTTTAATTGTCCCGGCCGTAAAAAAAGCCAAAAGGCAGATGTTCTTTGTTGAAATGCTATCATCATTTATTAAAGCTGCCTATTCGGACGTCGCGTCGTGATATGCATCCGTTATGCGGAAGATTTTTTTCCATCGAAACGCTAAATAATCTTATCGAGTGTATAAGTACCTGCTGATAATCGAATGGCATGTGCATTGCCGGGTACGGTGGAAACTGAAACATAGAAGGCTGCGCGTACACTGAAGATGTGCCTGTTCCATGGTCGAAACCTGGATAAGGTATCGGCAGATGGCAAGCTGTTGAAGCACCGTACATTGTTGACATTGATGAAGCTGGATTCGACCAAGTGGTTGTCGTGTTACTTGTAGTTCCGACAGGATTCGAAGAAGTACTTTCATTATACGTACTGTACATTTTATGCTAATCTGTTTGCCGCCAAAATTTCTGTTACACCATTGCCGGTAAATATTCTATAATACGCATCGAAAATTGTTTAGTAGATAATACTTATGCACGTACACTGCCGGTTTTCATAAACTAATAAAATTAAATGTTTTAATAACTTTATCATCGGCAGACATTTTGATCAGAACGAAAAATAATTCTCGTATCATCAATTGCGAAATCTGGGCACTTTTGTTGATTTTATAAAACTTTTTAATTGGTTAGTTGCTTAAAATAAACTATGATAAAAATATATTTAATTATCTTTATAACTACTTTATTAGGAAAAATGGATACTGTTACCAAGGATAAATAACGATAAGAGCACCAATCGAATTAGATTTAAGAGTTTATATTTTCGAATTTTTCCTCGAATCGTTAATTTTTTGTAACTACCGAAAACCAATATGTCTAATATAAAATAAAACAGAAGAATTCGATATCTAATTTTTCATTTTTATATTAATTTCAGTTAGGTACCTACATCAATGAATATCTCTTTATTTTGATTAACTATTTATTAGAAATTAGAAGAATTTGGTAATATGCAGAACAGATGAATAAAAATTATGAAAATCGATGAGCATTACGAAACAGCAACACCGTATTTGCGGAATAATTATATTAATTTCACGGATTACGAGTCACGTCAGTCGAGAAGGCATTTATGTTGTTTTAACTGGTGATTTTTTTTTCGTCGTAATTTTTATACGAAACGTAACTTGTCATCATTTTTCTGCATTATATTTATCAATGGGTTGCGTTTTGCATTTAAAATTTACATGTTTGGTTGCGGTTTTCCGATTCCAACAAAAGGAAAGAAAAATGTATTATTAGGCAGGATTATAATTAGCAAATTTCGTGTAATTTTATTTTCACATGTGAGCGATTTTGAATTTTTTTCTAAGCCAGTTTCCGTCCGAATCAGCAAAATAAATGACTTTTAATATAGTTAATAATTATTACTTCAAGGGGTGTAGGTAAAGCATTAAGTAATTAGGTACGTTCGAAAATTGTGTTACTTACGTTGTTATTGCTTGTTAAAAGTAAAAACTATGAAGATAAAAATTAGTTTCGCTAATTATCTCGTTAAAATTAAATAGGTATTTTTAACTACCTATACGGATAGATGTATTTCAACATTTTCTAATTCTTTCGCGCAATTATTAGAATCGTACCGAGAATGGTGTAACAACGATTTCCTGTGAGAGGTTGTTTATAAGAAAAAAGTAAAAAAGCTACCAGCGGCAATTAAGCACACCATATTTTAACTTTTAACTGACACACTTTTCGCGGCTTTTGAACGCGAGAGGCGAAAAAAATTCACATTCACTTTTATTTATAATATCGCCAGAATGGTACACTTTTCACCACATGTGCACGAAAACTCGAAAAAAAGACCATGAAGTGGCCCAAACAAACGTTGTCAAAGTACTAAACAACAATCAAATGAATTTCATATTTATAACAAATTAATATAGATTTGTCGAGTATATAAACAATTTTCTTGTTTTAGTTTATTCATATTTACGCAAAATTCGATCTTATTCTAATTGTCATTTAGTTGAAAATACTTTAGCTCGCTGGCAACTGACCGAATGAATATTGATAATGTATTGGCGGTTAAGACACTTCGATAATTATTTGTTCCATAGTAATTAGGTCAATTTAAATGAACAGATAACAAGTGCAAAATCTAATTTAATAAAATGCATTTCAATGCACCAAGAAACTATATGACGTAATTTTTCTACGTAATTTCAACTCAATTTTTGATCTCTGATCGCACATTTTTTTCGATGATTTTTTATAAATCAATTATTCTATTAATATTTATTTATTTGGGTTCCTTTAAGGAAATATTTTTTAAATTATTACACCTACCTACCTAATTTTACCGAATCATTAAACATTAAAGGTAAGCGATGCGACAGGCCCCTATTAACTTAAAAATCGTCAAAATCGTAAATATCTATATTTTCTATATCACGCCCAATCCACCAGACTATAGATTACTCTGTTTTTTTCGCATGAGCGATTGCTCTGTATAAACTAAAAACCCGCGAGTTGTTTTCAAAAACCATTCGAAAAATATCTTCACATGTAATATAAAACTTTGATTTGTTTTCGAGAGTACCGAAAAAACAATTTTAATCCAACAAACAGCGTTATCACGTGAACGGAAGAAGCATTGTGTAATTTTAACTATCGCTAATTGAAATACGTATAAAGTGCAAGTTTTACAATATGATTTTTGCCCCCGCAATTTCAGACATAATATAATTTTCCATATGGGATTATCGGATGGCGTCAGAACTATATGATAACGTCAATTTAGCCAATGAGAAGATTTTTCCCAATTGCCACTTCTCATTCCCAATATTAAATATATTGATGATTTATTTATTTATTTATTTAATTATGACGTGTAAGATAATTAACTATCTATACGTAAGTTGTATTAATCATTTAGTAATACCTAATGATTGAACTGCATTGGATGCAACTTTAATCAAATTTTCAAATTTTACTAGTAGGTACACGAGTTTCTCACAGCGAAATTGTATGCGCTCCAATCATCTAATTCTTATCTAATTACCGTTTTTTCTCTTCTCCTCTTCTCTTAGCAATGCCATTAAAATGCTTCAGCTTCTTTTTTCCGAGCAGCCTGCAATTTATATAGGCAATAACTAACACTGCGCTCCAACAACGATAATACATATGTGTATGTCTGTATCAATCCTTCTTTGTTTGTGATATAGTGAAGATTGTCGTTGAAAAGAGACATGCGGTCTCGCTAAAGTTCGATTTATGCGATGTCCAGTTCCTTAATATGACGATTTCTATTCTATACAATGAATTAAACTCATTCAATTAGTACATTCTTAATTTCTTGCGCTCGCTGGAATATTTATGTCTTCATTTCGGCGGGTTTTTTTATACGCCGGTTAAAGGCGAACGGGATTTTTATGGCATTTCCCCATTTTAGGTCGATGCTTATTGTGTTTTTTGTTTCGTCGTTTATAGAATTGGTTGTGTGAAACTTCAATTATTTTTCTTATGTATTTGTGTTCCACGTAGACGACATTTTGATAATATTTACAATGAAATATGTATTTTCCTAAAAAACCAATACTTTGATGTAAGGCTGTTTTCTTTGTCACTTACTTCTATTAGTACAACGCTTCGGAATTATATTTGAATTGCCTGTGTTATGAAAGACGCAAATGTCTGGTTTTTAATTAACGATAAATTGTTAATGTTAAATAATCGATGATAAAGTGCTAGAAATTTGTTTGTAGACAACGCTGCATTCATTTTAATTTGTCCACTTCAAAAAATATGTAGAATGGGTGCTAATAAAATTGCATAACTTTGTTTGAAACAACTTTGAAGAACTTTACTATTTTAGAACCTTAGAAAATAAATACTCTATCAATCAAATAACCGAAACCAAGGTATTTATTGTAGTTAGGAATCTAATATAATTTACTGTAAAAATGACTAATTACATCATTTTAAACAATGCAACAGGTAAATGGCAATTCAAAGATAAGAACTGTGTAGACAATAAAAACCACCTTGACGAATTAAACGAGATAAAAAAAATTAAATAAATAAAAATGCAACGTATGTTCTTGAAAAATCCAGACTTTAAAAATAAACATATTCAAGTATATGATGGCAACAAACTCACGCTGGCCTTGCTTATAAAAAAGCGCATATGTGCACAATAAAATCAATTTATAAAAGTGCACGATAATAAAATTATCATTCGTCAAGGAAATATGAATCAAATTTTGCAGTTACGGGCTTGTCGAATTCGCCATTATTCTTTTCGAATCACCTGCTTCAGGTCGAACGTTTTATTTATGCTCTTCAACCCACTCATTATGTATTTACTTTTCATTAATAAGATACTTTCACAAAACTAGAAACATTGTAAAAATTCTTCAATAGTTCTGCTGTTGCTTCTATCATATGATTGATTCTAAGAAAAAAATTTGTTAAGCTTTCAGCAGTGTAATTTTAGTATATTTTTTGGGTAACTTTTTAGTATTATTTACTAATAAAAATTTTACTAATTAGATGTACCTATAATTGAAAATGACGAAATTTGTTAATTTGGAAAGTCCAGTGCATATGTTACTATTTTTCAAAAATTTTGGTAACAAGTAAAAGATTAATAAATAGATTAAAGATACCTATCTATCACAAGAAGAATAATACTTTATTAAGCATGAATGCATCAAATGCAGATAACATGAGTAATGTATAAGTAAGGAATAATTCCGTTTTGTCAGATGACAATAATTTATTCCAACAAGTGCCCACCTACCCGTCAGAAAACAGAATTCAAATCTCCTGTAACGACAATCCCAAAGAGTACAATAAAAAAAGATTAATTCCTCTGCAATATATCAAGCCAGCGCATACACATCTTATAGAATAGAACGCCCTCTACATGGCAAGCAAAACAACTATGCCTTTTTTGTTATTTTTATTTATTTTAAACGACTTGCTTTTTCAAAGTATATTAACCTGCGTTCGACCAGCTCGGTACTCAGCAAGTCGAGTATTCCAAACGAACGCCAACCAATTGGCCGACTGCAAAACCATAACCTAACTCAACTTTGAAAATGTTGCTCGCCAGTTTTAAAAATAGCCTTTAATCTGGTATAGAAAGAAAAAAAAAATAAAAAGAATGCAGGCTATGTTCATTATAACAGAGAGATATTGTTTCAGTACGAACGCTTTTTACGTTGGCGATTGTTAATAAATGTTTTATTACTGTTAAGTTATTATAAGGTAACAGTTTCTAACGATCTTATTGATAATTGGCGTTTCATTACATATTGGTAGGATATTATTAATTATTCTCCTATGGAATTTTGTACTTAGAGTATCGCATTCAAGTCTAATAATTATTTAATCAATTCGCGCGTCTTGATGGTTATTTCTATTATGCAGTTTGTTTTTTCTACAACTTCATAATTATATGAGGTCGGAGATTTCAATTATCTTTTGGTGATGTTAATTAGCTTTTTTAGCACCTCCTTGGCAGTTACTTCAATTGCTATTTGTTTCTTCAATATTCGCGTGCAATGATGAATTTGAATAAACTGGAGAAACTGACGAAGATGCAATAAATTCCATCCTCCAATTAGTCATATTTAGGTTAGCCAATTCGCTTCCTTGACAAATACATTATCGGAATCGATCGTAAATTTTCTGCAGATAGGAGATTTCGAACCTCATCAATCTTTTAGATCCTGTTGTGTGTTCAAAGGCGTATCGATAGAACTTTATGTTTTATGGCAAATGTATATCAGCTTAATAGAATCGATATAAATGAGTTCGAAGGGTCTTTTTTCCCGCAGTTTTCGTTGTAACACCTACTACTACTAGGCGCACCTTCAACCAGCCGTCAGTGACCGATCGCAATCAAAAGTTAGATGGATTATCCAAAGCTGTAGATGAATATTATTTCACAATTTTGCGCTTTGAACCGATGTATAACGATCCAAAAATATTTGGATTCATTACACATCGCTCTGTCAAATTAGCACTCGCTTTACGGTAAATTGTTTGCGTTTACTTATTAATCTTCTGAGACGAATGCCAAAAAGATTAAACTGTATAATAAGTAAACTATTTTGCATTACGTGCAATTATAATTGTGTAGCTGAAAACGGGTTTTCAATTTGCGATTTTTTCTGTCGTTTTAATAGAGTCAGTTGTCTACTTCGCATCTTCCGAGGAGATTTAAAATATTAAAACAACTTAATGCATATGCCACGTATAATTAAAACTCAATAAAATTCATAATAACGTTCAGATTTTTAGGTGAGATTAGATGCGCGATCTTATAAAAGCGGCACACCCAGTATGTTATTAAATATAAAGATCAGAGGCGGACTTAAAAAGATTTAAAAGGTGCATATCAATACCAGACAATTAATTCAAATTATGAAAAATGAAAAAGAAATCTAAAATGCAACAGTTTGTCTTGGGGTTTTGATATTGTTAGAGTGAAAGTGTGGATTTTAAAATTTGTCGAAATGAAGATGAGTATGCGGAAATTTCAATTCGCCCCGTATTAGAATGATATAATTCAACGCTGCCCACACGCACCTTTACGAAACACTTATCGCAATGCATATGCATGAAAAATCGCTAACAAAAGAAAAACTTAATTTTTTTATTGCTCTCATAAATATTTAGATTACAATATTTCTTTGTGATCGTCGAAGGAACGTAGTAGGGGTAGGTCATGGAACTTTTATCAATGTTATTTTTATCTTGCGTTTATAATATGCTGAACGCAGTATTTACGCATTTTTTACGACTGCGGTTCTCAAACTCTTTCCAAGCCCGTTCTATTTTCTTTAACTCGATTAATTTTTGCAACCGATTTTTCATTGTCTAATAAATTGAAGTTCAAAGAACTTTAGCAGTAAAGCCAACTCTGCATATTCAACCGCGAGTACATACGATACAGCGTCATATCAATAGAATATTTTTAGGTCACCACCGAAGATAAAACGAAAACAAAAGTAATAAAGCGCGTGCAAATTAAAATTTTTTAATGGTCATTACACTCACCATGCGGCCGTGGAGGGAAGGGAAAAAGGAAAAAGCGAGACGGGCGGGTTTTCTATAAAGTTTATATAATCGCCATATTTAACAACGGCAGGTCAATCTTGATACGGCAAATCGCCTGGCAATTTTAATAGAAAAAGAAGAGGAAAAGAAACGACTACTAACATAACTCATTTCGATTGGGCGCGATTGTGAGCCGTACAACATCCGCGCTTTAGTACCACCATCGAGCTTCGCGTTCTCCTAATAAGAAAATATGAAAACGTTACCTGTATTTACCGAGATGGATGCGTGGACTTCCTTAATAATTCTTACGTTTTTAATATAGCGCAATTAAATTCTTTTTTACCGAATTCATTATAAATTAATATGCTGGTCAAATTGTTTCCTTAAAATCAAAAATCTAGATCAGCTCTCTCAGATTTACAGAAATACCTACCAAAGTTTTACGTCTCTTATTTTTAGCTAAACGACGTTGGTACTTAGGTAATGAAAATTTCATTTCGATTTTTAAATGTGATTCGAACTAAACGCAAAAAATTAATACATTCCGAGCAATGGAGAATACAATAGAAAAAATATTAGAATTTTTAACCTACGTGACATATGTTTAATAATTATTGCATTTATATGCAACTTTGCAAATTTAATCGATTAAATTTATAGACGTTTTACTATTAATCTTTTTTTGAATTTTATATAAGTATACCTAAATGTACAGGGTGTCCACTTTTCGATACTTTTGCCCGGTATCTCAGTTAATACTGAAGATAGAAGGATGCGGTTTTCACATTCCTGTCATACTTTTTTATGAAACAAACGATGCCACATTCAAAATTATCATAGCTAACTTAGATTTTCTTATACAGGGCAAAATTGAAAATACGCCCTATTCAGGCACTTTCTGTATCTCGCTTATTATTCATCCTATCGTTATAAAAAAACCGCTCTATATAGAGTTTTTTACGCTGATTTTAAATATCTTTTCGGATTTTTTGTAAAACTTTTAGTGTTTATGTTATAATATAAACATACCTTTTTTTTAATGGGAGACCCTATATATTAGTTGACCAATCGATTCCTTTTTTTATGGGCATTTCAAAAATGTATATATGTTAACATTTAAAATTTAACCCTAGCGAAATATTCGAAATTTTCGCCATTTTATACATTTATTATAAGTAGGCGGGTTATATTTGGCGTAAAATTTTATATTAAATGGTATAAATAGGTAGGCCGTGAGATAGGCTTTGATAATTTCTATCATTAAATATGTATTTCAAATAGAAAAACAATAAAAAAATCTTACTTAATACCTATATAAATTACAAATACTGTTGAAAATGATGACCATTGGCTTGAATACAATATTGACACAATTTTGAAATTCTTCGTAAAGCATTTAAAATTGAAAAGCTTCTTCTGTCGAATTACGAAGCTCTTCTACTGTCCTATGTCGATGTTTGTAAACTCTATTTTTTTAAAAAGCCCACAAAAAGAAATCAAGAATTGATAAATCTGGAGACCTCGGGGGCCACCTTACGGGACCAAAAGAAGCTTTTCAATATTTGCAAGATCATCCTATCATAATTTTAAATGCTTTACGAAGAATTTCAAAATTGTGTCAATATTGTATTCAAGCCAATGGCCATCATTTTCAACAGTATTTGTAATTTATATAGGTATTAAGTAAGATTTTTTATTGTTTTTTCTATTTGAAATATATATTTAATGATAGAAATTATCAAAGCCTATCTCACGGCCTACCTATTTATACCATTTAATATAAAATTTTACGCCAAATATAACCCGCCTACTTATAATAAATGTATAAAATGGCGAAAATTTCGAATATTTCGCTAGGGTTAAATTTTAAATGTTAACATATATACATTTTTGAAATGCCCATAAAAAAAGGAATCGATTGGTCAACTAATATATAGGGTGTCCCATTAAAAAAAAGGTATGTTTATATTATAACATAAACACTAAAAGTTTTACAAAAAATCCGAATAGATATTTAAAATCAGCGTAAAAAACTCTATATAGAGCGGTTTTTTTTATAACGATAGGATGAATAATAAGCGAGATACAGAAAGTGCCTGAATAGGGCGTATTTTCAATTTTGCCCTGTATAAGAAAATCTAAGTTAGCTATGATAATTTTGAATGTGGCATCGTTTGTTTCATAAAAAAGTATGACAGGAATGTGAAAACCGCATCCTTCTATCTTCAGTATTAACTGAGATACCGGGCAAAAGTATCGAAAAGTGGACACCCTGTACATGGTGGCTCAGAGTAGAATTCGATATTCAAACGAGCCTTGTGCAGCCGTTTGAAAATTTTTGCGGATTTTCGGTTTTCGGTCGAGGCAGCTTCTAAAGCAAAAGATTCATATGAAGTTACCCCCCAAAAACTTTTCAAACAGTTGCACAGTGCACGTTCGAAAACCGAATTTTACTCTGAGTCACCTTGTATTTTTTATTAAATCTACAAATATAAATCTTGCCTTAGATAAATCAAGGAATGCAAAAGTGCTACATATTTGAAGGACTCCGTAATTCTAATTTAATTTAAAACCCAGAAATAATTGTGATAAACGTCGATATTAACAGTAAAATTGTTTGAAAGATGGTAATGATTCGATATTTTCCCACAACATATCTTCAGAAGAAAACCAGCTTGTATGTAGATCGAGAGAGAAGTGTATGTGGAAGTTGTAAACCGGACAACTTCTTTTTTTTATATATTGCTCGTTTAATAAGGCCTTCCATTTATTGCCCGGCTTCTTCGTGTGTAATTAGTAAGATTCCGATTTTTATCATTATTATCATTTGCGGAATAGATAACAGTTTCTCTTCTACCTACTTCCAATTTAGCTTCTTCTATACCTACAGCCAATTTATTGCGAAACAAATAATATTTGGTTATATCATATAACAAAATCTCGATCACAACAGAAGGTTGCTTATAAACTCGATAAAAGGGGCAGATTAAGTTATACTTTACAGAAATAATGTATACAGGGTTCATGATGGGAAAAAAGTATTTAATTATAATAAAATAATAAGAAATTAATGTTTATAATTAATAAGAATAGTTAATCATAAAAAATTACCACATGGCTTTTTGAGCTTTTAGAAAATCTTAGAAATGATTGAATGGGAAAACCAGATTACAAATAATTCATAACATCCGTTTCCTGCATTACAAAAATTATTAAAATTATGTACACAGAATTTAACTTTTCTTAAAAATTATTAATATGAAACGGTTATCTGCCATGTTAACTTTGTCAAAGTAATTTATAATATTTAAATAAAAGTAGTAAAACATAGGAGATTTGAGATATTTGTTAAATATAAGTTTAATGTTTCTAGATTTTTGATTAGCTGATTTTCAAAAAATAAAAATAGTTGCGTCAGGCTTAGTAAATGCAGTTTTTTTATAGTTATCTATCTGATATACACAATTGGGTCGAAGAGATAAAAATAGTGGAAAATATACCGCGAAAATTATATACGAAAAAAAAACATACCTTACAAAAATACCTTAAAATATAACTGATAAAAATACACAATTTTTTTGTTGAAACTTAAACCACTCAAACTCAAAAATTTCCGGTGTAAAAAAAATAAATACACAAAATACTAACCGCTGTATCAGTCTCCATAATCATTTGTGAAACACTATATTAAAGTCTGCTTTCGAACTAAAACCGAAATTCTATATCAATTACATCGCGAGTTTTCTTTCCTGAATTTTCGAAAAGAAAAACATTTCGAATTTTTACACGTTTATCGTAAGTCAACACAACAGTCCATAGATGGCCTAGGTCGAATGAGGTTCAATTGTTCCGATTTGACAGTCAACCACCGTGGCCTACTTCGACCGGCGACGAAGAAGCCCCGCATCACCGAAAAAAGCGAATCTACCGACTCCTTTTAATATTTTTTTCGAATCTTCGCTCCGAATAAGTACGAAAGAAATTTTTTAAATCGACACGTAACAACAACAGTGCAGTTTAAAATTGCAGTGAAGCAATGAACGGCTAGAAGTGCATGCAGCAAGTCGGCCTTGCCTGGTGTGTACAAAACCCTGGATTAAAGGCGTTTTTTTCATAGAGGGGGAACTTCAAGGGTAAAATGCGAGATTGGTACAGAATATGATTATTTTATTTATTAATTTTGAAGGAAGAAATGTTAACCGCAACTATTTCCTCGTATAGGAGTTATATTGAATGCAAGTTCGTTTTTTTATGCGTGTTGCAACGCACTTCAATGCTAATTTATAAATAGAAACTGGTAAATAAATATCTTAGTATATTTGCCATTTTTATTTTACGCGATAAATTACTTTTTTAGTATAGGTAACTGTTAAATATTTTTGTACCTAAATATTTGATATTCTTCCTTGTAAAAGGTAATTAAAATTATCGACGTAACACTTTTTTTTTAATAAATAAAATAAAAAAACGTTCACGTTAACCAGAAATAAATAGCGGGTTATCAACTAAAATTAGAATGACATGATTATAATTGAAAATGTATGTAAAAAGCCATCAATAATGAAGCGAAACTTCAAATATTTACATTTCTGCCGCTCACGCAACGAAAAAGTTTTTGGGGAAATCGGGCGCGCACGAAAATCGCGAAAATACTTTTCGTTCTTCATTTTTGTAAAACAACAGAAATTAAAATATAAAGTCGGCAATCAAATGGGATTTATGGCCGTCCGCATGAAAGAAAAGTGTGTTTTCTAGTTTATAAATTTTAATGCCGAACGAGAAAAACCCGTCCGGTAACGGCAGAGCGGAAAAATGCCCCGAAAGGGCGTAGCGTGCTCTAGGACCATTATATACAAAAATTTTCAAATTATAACTTCGAAATATAATTTTATATTATCGCATGTCGATATTTTCCATATTTCGAAATGACTTATCTACTATTTCATAGACATGAAGAATCTAGCGTAAAATACTGTAAATATTTTCAATAAATTTTAGTTACACTATTATCAAAACCAATTTACTAAAAAAAAAACTAGACGAAAGTAAGTAAAATTTAAATGATTTTTGCATTATCAGTAAGACGTATTTAAAATAGAACAACTCTAACACCAAATACACTATAATTAACCACTATTTTTAGATATTTATTGATTTTCTCCTACATAATAAAATTAAATGTTAATTCATAAAACAAATCAATTTCTACTAGACTTTTAAGTTCATGAAGATTAATCAAAAATTAATAAATTTAAATCAATAGTTTTCATGCATAAAACTGAATAAATTCGAGCCCTCGTTAACGACTCGTTTCGCAATTTACGGCGGTTTTTTATTGCCTGGCATAATGAAGAGAAAGTAAATATGAAAATAGCGTTAAGAGTGTTATGTGTAATATATTTATCATAAAACGCATACATGTAGATAAGGAATTTTTCAAGGCTCCGTTTTACCTTTATGAATGAATGAATATCATTACCATTGTATGCAATTTTTTAAATTTGTAGTATTAAATGCCTTATATCGTGTATAGTATTATAAATTATTGACATCGCTGGAAGATATATTGTTAACCGTATTATAATAATAAATGCGCTATTTTTAATTGCATAAATTTATTTTGCTTGATTTTGTGGTCAGGAATCTTAATTTATTTTTCCTAGTTGATTTTAAATAAAAAACGCATCAATATAATCCAAGGAAAATTATAAAGTAATTAATGCGAAAATTCCAATTCGTTAATTTATTAAAAGAATAAAGAATGCAAATAATGTGTTTGTTTTCTTTAAATAAAGTCGATAACGTTAATTGAACCAAAATTTCATGTCTAACCAATGAGAAAATTTGCTTAATATTCTCCAATTTTCTATCTATTAGGTTTATTATTTAATTAATCACCATACATGCGCATCTTTCACGGTCGACCTCTTCTGCGCTTATAGGTATTCTGGTTCATTAATTCTTACTATTTTCTTAAATATCGATTAGGCGTAACGGATGTTCCGGGAACACCTTTTAAAACGACTTTTACATGTAAAAATTCGCTGAAAAATGCGGGTTTATAATCATCTGTTTATAGATTGCGTTCCATCAATTTGAAGTTTGTTTATCCGAACTTTTTACCGGCAAATTAACGAATTGTCGATACGTGGGCGGAATTCCAAAGGGAGATGAAAGTAAAAAACCCGGTGAAACTCCGCGGTCTCCCTCTAGCGCTCATCGAAGAGTTCGATTGGCATTCGGTCAAAGAGAGACGGACTCGAAGGGGCGACTAAAAAACGAAAAGAAAGAGCCGCAGAAAATGTTTTCTAATTGAATTACCTTAAGTGCTCTTTCTTTTATTTCCTTCGGACTCGCCACTTAAATACTTCTTTTGTTTTTAATCCGAGTTTTCTTTCTTTAAGTGGAGGATAAACGAAAGTTTTGAATATTTTATACCTCGAAATCGTTTATTAGGTTTACGTTTTTTTTAGAATTGCCGGGGTTTCAAACGACAATGGGAACAATAGACGAGGATTTTGATGCTATAAATTGGCTAGATGTTCAATTCATTGTACTTATTTTGATTGTTTTATGAAGTAGAAGTCGAGAAATTTCCTAACTGTGACCCGAGTAGAACCGAAATCGTTTTTTTAAACTATTACTAATACTCATCGTAAATAATTGAGAAAGGCATTTCGATAGAAGATAATTTATAATTACTAAACAAAAACTCCGTATCTAACTAACAAGAAGGCGAGTGGAGGAATGGCCGATGCGAAAATGATAAAATACTCGCAAGAATTGTCAGGATTAGAAATAAACATTGACGTACCCATAAAAATTTCCTTCAATTCTACCATTAAAATTTAAACTTCATTTTTGGTATAAAAAACTTGAATTGACATTATCAATAAAAGGTGTTGCCAAGTCGTTAATATTTAACGGAATTAGAAGAATTTACCAGGAACACGTTATTTAAAAAAATGCGGATTCAAAAAGAGTTCAAGGTGTTTTAAAAGTACGATATTTTTATCGCACTGAAATGACGCGTATATGTAGCACGAATTTATGATAACAAATTTTGTTGAATAATGAAGAAAAAATATAGTGCGTTCTAAAAATGTCGCTAAAACATTTCTTTTCAAATTTACAATGTTTCAGGTATATTTCTTAGGTATGTAAGTAACCACAAATTTAATTGCAATTTGTAACTAAGAGTTTTCTAGCAAGTTTTAGAATTATTAGATAATCTTTTATAAGGAAAACATATTCTTAGGATCCCAAATATAGATGTAATGGTTGGTTTCAGTTCAAATTTGAATCAAAATGCATGTAAATTTACAGCGAATTTCGATAGTTGTAATTCCCATATAAGATTCCTTGGAGCTGATGAGAGCTCAAATTATTGTTGGTAATAATAATATGGTATACTAAGTATAAATTGTGTTCTTGTGTTTTTAATGATTCTGATTTCATTAGATTAATTAGTACGCTTTCCTTGTATGGTAACGCTGGGGACGTCCATGCCGGTGCCCCGCACACACACATATTCAGGATTTTCGTTCGTTTTTTCTTTTCAGCCGTAGGTAGAAGAGACTGATTTTTAGTGTGTACGTACTGCGTGTAACCAACCGGTTTTTTTACTGCTGCTTTTCAGTTCAGACATTGACTTTAGCGACTCGGACTAGCAATTTTATATTGTGCAGGTCAGTAATGTTTTATTATTTTTATCAACCGCTCTACTATTCACGTTAAAAAAGTCTGCACCAGTTCGGAATTTCTTTATGCCGGCGAGGATGTTTATATTTGAAGTCATTGAGCTTCGCCGTGGGCCGCGTCAGGATGCACGTTCGTACATGCGCTTTTTTTTCGAGTTTCGCGCGCTCCACGCGAGGTTACGCTAGGTCGTGTATGTGTAAAATGATATTTTTAATGGATACGTTAATTAGCAGCGCAAATGAGTCACTCATTTCGGATCGAAACAACGCCAGCCTAGCAAGCAATACTTTCTCATTAAGAAAAATCCTAATTGGTCCTATCTAATAACCCCTTTATTTGCCACGCTAATATAAAATCCTTACAAGTTTTCTTAAGAGTATACAAAAATAAATCTCTTTAATCTTATACGAGTTGGACTAGCAAATAAGGAGCTAATTTTAAAGATGGCACACCCTGTATATAATCGTTAATAAATATTCACGAGGTTTTTAGACAATACGTAATCAATTAAAAGAGAACGATTAGAAAAAATTTCTCGTTAGGACAATCATCGTCCATGCTTTTTTTCGTGCCCTACGCGTTACCGAGCACAATTCAATAACTCTTAATACATGGAGCGGCGAATGGGGTGTTACCGATTGCTAGGGGTGAATATTAAGGGTGTCAATAAGTATCGGTTGGAAATACAGTTCGACGAGGGAAAAAATTCACCCTTCACACGTCGCGAGGAAAGATGAATTTTCGGCGAGTTGGCGAGTTCAAGACAGATGAAAAAAAAGTATATTGGTGTTGACGCGACGTCTGCGAAAATATCGCCATTTCGGGGGTTAATCGAGTGATAGGAGATATTTTGCTGAGAGTTGTATGAAATTTTGTGGTTCTTTCTGCACGAAAGATTCATTTTAGAACTGTTAACTAAACATACGGATGAAATAACTCGAGAAGAAAACGGGAATGGCGACAATAAACTTTTATTGAATCTGTTCAAAACTATAAATCCTCGAAGAACGTTGACCTTGCATATACAATTTTACACAATTACATTCGATAAAGCTGTAAAATATGTTAAATCTAAATAAATTTCGCGGTGGAATTAATAATATTTTTATTTGTAACTGGTAACGTTGATGTCGTGTTTCTAGGTGGTTTGAAGAGCAGCATTAATCCGACATTAAAGTTTGTTTTGGGTAAGGGAATTATTTAGAAAATTGCTAAGCTCGGTGTAAATTTAGGCTCGTAATCATTCGAAATTATTTGAAACCACTTGAAAATTACTGCAAAACACGAATATTATTAAAATTTTAAGGCATGTATACCTTTCGAATGGGTTTAGCAGTCGGATGTGCCGCTAAAAACAATTTATAAGATTAAAATCTTCTATATTCTAACCGTAAATTATAGTTAATGTTGCTAATTAATTATTTTTTATACAGAGTGAAGAGAATACTGCTACATATAAATGGAACACACTCATCAATTTCTTTAGGTTAACAAAATGATTGGGTATAAATGGCAAATTATTCTGAGACACTCTGTATATATAAATCACGTATATGTAATGCGAGTTGCGTGTTGTGGTTTCTAATATTGAAAGATTTGCGATTTTCCCATACGATTTAACGTTCATGCTCATACACAGTGATTCGTAAAAAGAATCGGATTTATGTCAAAATACTGTTCACGCACGTCAGTAAACGCGAAATGTAGGGTAAAAACGTATCGAAAGAGATCTAAAAAGATGCAATGGTGTGTTTTATCGTCGGTTGTGATACGCATGATTCTCTTGTACCATTTCGTACCATACCATCGTCTAAAACAAAATGCAGAACGCTCGATATAATGTACGTACGAAATTTTACGTAAGGGTTTCCAACTTTCAAACGACACGTCACATACCAAAAAGTTTTAACTATGTAGGTACACCATCACATTTTTTATTTTCATGTCATCATTTACACCGCGAAATTAGTCTAGGTATACTTAAAAAAATGTGGTTAAAATAAGATTTTAAATTTTAATATAATTTTGTGTCATACTCGTCATTCGAATTAACTATTTTTGAGAACAGGAACATGATCATACCGAATCAGGAACAGTTAAATGGTAAATAATTCAAAACAATTCATCGTCTAATTAAAAAAAATCGTTTGAATATGCACTATTTTAAATTTAATAATGTCATTGTGTCGAGCATTGTAATAAACACAACCATAACAAATAAAATAAAAATTTAATTGCTACTATTTTAGGTTCATTCACTTCTTTATAGAGGTCTCTCGACAAGAACTATTTACATTTAGACCGACAGAAGTTTAATTGAAATGTCAAAAAAATTAATTCTATTTTAACGTAGATTAAATTGCATCGATGTCGAAACAATAAAAAAAAATATGTCCCGTAAAAGCGATAACGCGCTGTTTCTTATACATGCAGACATTTATTGTGCTGTATTTTATTCGTACTTCGTGGGGGACATTATGTTATTTCACCGATATGTGTATGGTAGGCCTAAGTGGAAAATAATATTTACGATTCGACAATACAAAAATTTATTTTCGAATTAATTTTCCCTATAGTATTCCAGTAAAAAACTTGTCAACAGTGCATAATGAGAAATACTCAACTTTTCCATATTTTCTAGAGCACAGTATGAATGTGGTAAGACTTTTATTAAAGCGACTATTTAAACTTAACGAATTCGTTTTCAACCCCTTGGGGTTTTTTAATAGTATAGGTAACACAATTAAAAATCCCTAGAACAAAAAATACGCGTCCCGTCTGTTAAGTGACAATCAAAATCCCATTCTCATTGAAGGAAACTGGTTCTGAACGGTGACACAACGAAAACTATCATTTCGGAAAAAAGATTCACACGGAAGCATAACTAAAACAAAAAAAATGCGCTCTTAAAATATGCATATCATTTTTCGATCCCCTCTATTGCCGAGGAGTGTTGAAGGGTAGCGGAACCCCGTCGTCGGAGCGATTGTTTCAAGCAAAAAATTAACCCCAAATTATTTCCCTATGTAAATTTCGACAGGTAAAAACAGCTCTCTAAGAATGAAGTTCGGATCATACCTGTGTCGCGCTGTTGCGGAAGCTGTATCAGATTCTCACGAAAAAAATTATATGTTGTACTATTTTTTTCCTTCCAGGAGTTTTAGAAGTCTTTTAATTGTGTCTTACGGCAAACAAAAGGTGTTTGGGTAAGTAAATGTATGTGGGAAATTGTAGGGATGAGCTTTTGTTGTCTTAGATGAGTTTTTTTTAGAGACTGTTGGAGAATTTTATTCAATAACCTAAGTTTATTATAGTCTAGTCTGTTGCAAAGTAATTATACGTTTTGTTAATTAAAAACAAGGTGTATTCGTTTTATAAATTATTCATAAATAGGAAAAAAAATAATTAAGGACTCGCGATGGCGAACAAAAGGTAATACGTGGAATTAAGCGCAGGACATGTACACATTAGAGATAAGCGAGTCCTTATTACTTAATAAATGGCTTTACAGGAATTCATAAGAATTTTCATCCTCGGTTTTTGGGGTGTCTTTCCCGCCTAACTTCCGCTTCCGGTCGTATTTTACCCTTTCTGTTCGGATCAACACGTTACATCTCCCAACATAAATACACCAAGTATAGCCGAGACGCTGCCGCTAAGGAATAGCATACACTGCTCAAAAAAATTCATTTTTAAACCCTCTAAATTGATATTTAATAATTGCTTATAACATTTTCAATACTGAAATAACAGAACTACCTAAACATATTGCAGAATCAAAACTAATGTGTTATTAGTATTATTTCCTTTATAAATTATTTTACTTATAGGATTATTGCCTAAGTAATTGCTTTGTACAAAATTATAGTAGTGAGAAATCAGTAGAAAGTTTAATTGAATTATAATCAGATGTAATATTAGTATAATTGAGTAAACTAGGTATTAATTCAGAACCATTTTTGGAGCAGTTTACACGGGACGTGGAAAGATCGCAAAAATAAAAGAGAACGAAATAATATTCGCGGAATAAAATCCAATATTTTCGCACTTGAACGCTTTTTAATTTTGTTTCGGTTCAAATAAAGGGCGTAAAACAATTTTTTCAACCCGTTTTGTTTACTTTTCGCACGGTCGCGTCTCGTTTTAATCCAGATAAAAATGATTTTTAAAAAATCTCGACGGGAGAATGAAAAAACGTAACGAAATCGGCGTATTAATTTAATTTGGTTTAATAAAATTTGTAGCGGGTCGAGATGCCAAAAAACTCCCCTTATTCAGCGGCTAATAAAGGGGTGCAGTTTTTTCTATCTTTTCGGGGATTACAAGCACTTTCTGTATCATTGTTAATGCTTATATTATGAATATTGAATAGACTCCTAGTTTAATAAGTATTATACGTTACATGACTTTATAAAAATCGTATCGACGGGGAGCGCGGTTTTTTTTGTTTAATATGTGTATGTGTTATATGTGAAAAATACTTACCATTTTTTTAAGACATGTATTTTTTCCAATACCCCAAGTCATGTCGGTTAATTTTCATATAATAGTATAAATGCAACATTGACGTGCAAAATAAAAAAAGGACGTATTATATAAAGCGAGTCGATTTTAATTAACTCACCTTATACGACATGCAAAAAAACTAAATATAATTGGAAATGACATTCATGAGTTCGAACCAAATGGTCTTTTTCCTGATATTTTTTATTGACACACACGTAATAATCGAAGGAATTGACATCGGTGTATTTAATAATGAATTAATATGAGCTGATACGTTTTTAAAATGAATTGGGATAATTCGATAAAAATTTTTGCTTAATAATTTGTATAAATAAACCTTTGTAATTGCCTACTCAATTTTTTGTTATCTCATTAAGTAAGATAATTAATGAGCGATTTAAATATGTTTTAGATAAATAAAATGATGTGATATTTCGCAATAGTAGTTAAAAAATATAATATGATGACTTCGCTATTTTTATATAAATTGTTATAGGGACATTCGCTACATGCGGGACGATAAAAAAACCAAACAAAAATCAAACCTGCGCCACATTTCGAGTGAAATAACAGTGACAAACAAAATACAATCCATTCGACTCGAATATCGCGGAGCAGGTCGGAGGAAAACGCTACAGAAGCATGGAAGAATACGATACACGGTTGAAAAGAAGCCAACTCACACGCTGAAGCGTCGTCCAGCACTCTTCCAGCGTCCGTTCGGAGATTCCGGACGGCGTCCTCTGCAGTTGATTGAAATCCGGCAGCGTTAGTTGGGAAAGTAACTGTTTAGTATTCGATTAGTAACAATTCGATTTCGAAAAAAAATTGTGTCAAACATCCAGCATGCTCTGTTGTACTTAAAGGAAATCATAGAAAAAAGTTCACCTACTATAGGTTTATTTAGAAATCGAAATAGTGCAATTTGTTTTCGAGTGATTTATTAATATTTGTATACACAGACCTACAAAGTCTTATTTCGAGTTTTATAGAGGGGCGTGCAGGTAGCATCTTGATTTAATAGTAGGCCTGCGGCCTATTTACAAAAAAACACTTTTTGATCTTTTCATACTAATTAGATAGCATTATTTCTCCATAAACCATTAAAAACAGGCCTATTAATTGTATACCGATCGATTTAAGATTGATAATTTTACCTAAAGGTATTAACTTAATCAGGTAAAACTTGTTTAGGTACAGTTAATAGTCCTGCTAGCATGTATGTATAACTACTAATATAAAAAAAACTACAATATAAAAAAAATATGTAAAATTATTAAACCATAGTACACAGGAACCTTAGAGTATAGTTCAATCAAAAATTACCGTCCCATTTTTTTACGACCTGCTACATATCATCGAGCTTTGTTGGCTCGATCGTACGCGATTTTATTAAACTTCTTTTCGTTCGCTATCGGTGACTTATTGACGAGTCGATTATTTATCGCCGTTCCATGTGCGGTCAAACGGCCGTTTGAATTATTAATTCGAAATCACCGCCGTTCGATTCCGCCGCGGCACGACGAGCGCCACTCTCCCCTACCGGAGAGTTTTTTATCTCAGACGCGCTCCTCGATTTTCCTGCAGTCGGAAAGTCTGGAAAGTCGTCGGCGTTTTCAGTTCGAGGCGTCGTCGGTTAGATGGCGCGTCGCGTCGGCGAAACCGAAAATATCCAAGCGCGAAAAAGTTTTCCGAAAAATATTTCCAACAACGAACATTTTCATCAACAGGAATGCCTAATTAATCGCTTCTTGTCGATAATTATGAATCTAATTCAACAACTCATGCTTATAGATAGTTTATGTTCGACATTAATTAAAATTGATACTAGATAATTGATTTTCTAATAATAATTTGATCTTACAAACTTTGCTTAATTATAATTAGTCTTATTTGAATTGAGCGTGCGAAAGTGTTTTCAAAAAATTACACGGTTGGTAATAATTGAAATTATTCGGCTTGTTTCACTAAATGTTCGTTTTTACGCCTCCTTAGAAGTTAATTGAATATTTAATATCTATACCCACGTTTTTATTATATTACAGTAATGGCTTTAATATACTCTATACTCATCAATTTTCTTTAAAAAATTAACTTTAATTTGTATGAATTATAATGAGATAAATCCTCCTGAAGCCAGTTCTGGTGGACTTTTGTATAAGTTACCTTAACGATTTTTAGACGGATATAGAAAAAAATTTTCATTAGTTATTTTTCATGTAGATCATCGTGCGCAACACGAAGAAACGTTCCCATGAAAAATTTGCATTCTAGAGTTAATTAAGCGTCCATAAAATTATTAAAATGAATTATGAAAAAATCGAAGAGCAATTAAGACAATACCGTCTTCAACGCGCTCGTTACAGACATAAGTAACTTTTTATTCTATTAGAATTCCTGTTTTAAACTGGTTAAAAACGCTCCAAACGGAATAATACACACACTACACGGGTAATTGTTTCCTCAGTATAACAGATTGAAAACAAAGTAATTTCAACTAATATTTTTTTTCGTGTGGAGTTTATTTTTTTTTGACCGCATATGTTCGAGGCAGCATATGTTCCGTAAGGGCCCCATAGCGCAATTAACTGGATTTTTTTTCGGTTGTTTCTGAACCTCTTTACCTACAATTAATTTTTCGAATAACGATTATTTTCTTCGCGACAGCATCTCATTTCACCAAAGCGGGAGGAAGCACTTTATTCAGTTATGCGCAAGTTATCATTACGCTACATTTTCGTTCGCACATAATACAGGGGTTTATGTAAACAAACTATGCGGTTCCTGAGCGAATTTGAATTTTTTTTAAATAATTTGTAACATAAGTTGTCGTAAATATAGACACTTTAATAAACGCTCTCGGGAATTTATTTTTAAAATCGTTAGTTCCTGATGTACGAATAAATAAAAATAAATTTATAATAAAATAACGAAAATAATGCGAAAAAGTGCATCTAAACTACTTCGCTGCAACAGCACAAATCCATTAATGTAACTTTTAATAATATGTAGATATTAAAATAATAACGCAAATTTATTTAAACCAGATTAATTGTTGCACCAAAATAGTTCAATTTATTCATGCAGACACAGTCTAAAGAATCAAAAACCTACCTGTAGTTCATTCACGATCTTCTCCGTCATTAGTTTGTCGGGAGACGCCTGTCCGCTGCTGAATTGCTGATGCATGTTGACCATTTGCTGTTGCTGCTGAGCAACTTGCGCCAAGGCGTGCGCATGCGCTGCTTGGGCGTGCGAGTTAGGACTGCCCAGAAGAGGAGATTGTTGAGATTGCTGGCCCTGTTGCTGGTTGGGCCCGTTGGTCTGTTGCTGTTGTTGCTGGTTCAACTGCTGCTGGTTCATTTGCGCCTGTTGTTGTTGCTGCTGCTGCTGTTGCTGTTGTTGTTGTTGAGCGTTCTGTTGCTGCTGGACTTGCTGCACGTTGTGTTGCTGGTTTTGTTGAGCTTGCTGTTGTTGCTGTTGCTGCTGAGGTTGTTGTTGGGTCTGTTGTTGAACTTGTTGCGCGTGCGCTTGTTGATTGTTTGGTTGGGATGGTTGTTGGTTTTGCTGGTTTGCTTGTTGTAGAGCTAAAGCACCTGGAGTGATGACGTGGATTTGACTACTATTGCTTTGCTGGCTCGGTGAGTGAGCCGGTATCGAATTGGTTGATCCTGGTACAGGCGAATTTTGATTCGAATTAGATAGATTCTGTGGTAGATTTTGAGGTGGCCCTCGCGCCTGGTTCCAAAAATCGTTGTTCATCTTGAAGACTGGTCTATTATTTACCTCCGCCATTGGTATCTGAAGCGGTGTTAGCGGTGTCGCCCTGAGATCAAGGGCGGTGTTTTCTTGTATCTTGAATGAATTTTGTAGCCACTTTGCTACAAGATTCTCATGTTCGACTTTTAAATTGCTAAGTATGTTTTGTTCCTCCGTCGTGAAAATTTTGACAGGTTATTTGAGACTGTTGTTAAGAAACGCCGTTACGAGAACGGCTCACGCGTTATAGTCGTTGATTTTTGTACTGTTTGTACTTCTTGAAGTTACTAATCTCAGCGGTTAAATGATTCGACACCAACTGAGATGTGAAGCGGTTGTTATACAGTATGCAAAGCACGAAGGGTGAGTATCTTCTCTCTCTCGCGCTTCGTTCGCTTTTTTATTAACCAGCAGATGTTCTATGGTTGACCCTTCGTAGGTTAATATAATTGTAGATAGATCTGAAAACAATACAAATATAAGTGGAAGGAAAATTATATACTTACACCTAATAGTACGTGGATATACCGGGTGACTACATGGACATTTTTCATTATATAATTTCGGATTATTTCCGGAGGACAACTTTAAATTAAAAAGACTGTTGATGGGAATGTTCTCATCCGGCAACATCCGTTTAATTCAATGATATGTTTTTGGAAATTATTAATTAAATTAAAAGTATACGACACTCCACAGTTATTATTTCAAAAATCTCAAAATACCGAGAAAATAAGCCAACATTAAATACTACTGCCAACATTTAAAAAATCATGGCAATTATTTCCAGTCAGCGCCCGGTACAAAAAAGCAACAAATGCAACTGTTTAAAATGTTTGTAGTACAATAAAATTCAAAACCAGACGTTCAATTCATGTACAATTTGAAGTCAACCCAAGTCTAATAATAGCGTATTTTTCTTTATCACCAAATAAAATGGTTTGAAATTAAATAATATTCTCATTTTAATAAACACAATAATAACATTCAAAATATCGTTAATTTGATACGTATATTTTATTTTGGTTAACATTTTTTCGCTGGAATTTTAGATAATTTATATTCTAAATAAGTTGAAATGAATAATAATAAATTACGTTATAAAAAACATAGATAATAACGGAATCTTTACAGGCAAATAAACATGCAATCTTCTCATTAAAGACAATTTTAATTTAATACATGTATAATTCCTTTTAAATTTGGTACAATTACTCTTAAACGAATTACTTTTTATTAAGGTTTAATTCAACTTGCATACATTACTGTTTTATAAATACACATTTTAAAATTGTAATAAATTGTTAATTTTAGACCAAAAATATATTGTTAAAAATTGTATATTTTACATAATTAGTTTATTCGGATTTTAATGTTGGGTTAAAATTTTAACTTTAACTTTTTCATTAGGTAAGCTGTCTCTAAGTAGACGGTTGCAAGTAAATTGTTTCGTATTCACATCTGAATATAGTCGTAAAAATTTAAAATTTACAAACAGTAACTATTATTAAAAAATACTAAATTGTTATAGTGATAAGAGCAAGTAAAATATAGTTAATCGTAAAAATACTAAACCGTAAGAACATTTGTTTTACACTTTAAGTTGATATTATGAGTACCTGTATGTAACTTAAAATTTTGTAGGATAAATTGAAAATGAAACGATTATTTTCCAAAATATAATTACCTACTTTATTTACTAAAACTTTTACGTTATGTTAACATATTATTCTGTTGACAAAAAAAGTTACAACATTGCCAAGTAAAAATTTCCAAGGTTTTTCATATTAAAAAATATAATGCACATAAAAGTATTTAAAAAGTAGGAAATCTGATTAAACACATACTATTTGAAACAAATATGTACTCAATGTGATAAAATTATTGCGTTAAATTTTGTTTCAATATTTTTTATTGTTTATAAAATCATTAAACATTTGCGTTAAATTTATTGCAATACACACAAAACAGGTAGGTATTGTTTATAATAGAGTAGACGAATTGTCGAGACAAAATTTTCAAGGTTTGGAGGCAGTAAAATTCACAAGTAAAACAATTTTGATGTACTTCGTTAAAGAGAAAATTTCAAAAACCCATCAGCTATATATTATTTTATAATTATAAATTACTATTTAATTTGCTATTTGATGTTAGAAAATATATTCTGTAAGATCTGTGCGATGATCAACAAAATGCAATGAAAATAGTCATATTTATTTCAACGGAGAATACAAGTTATACAAGTAGCGGCAAGAATTTTGCAAATAAATAAGTAAAAATTGTACTCACATAATGTTAAAAAATATTGCACTTGCCCGAAAATCAAACACCTGAGCTCAAAGCTTTTCAACACATATGAACTTCGCGCCAAAAGTTTAAAAAAAGTTACAATAATTCGATCAAATCACTAGAAAACGTAGCGCAAATAATATAATAAATTTCCTGATATAACCGGTATGAATAATTTTATTTACCGAAATTATGTTTTATATTTTTTTAATTAAGAGTAAAAACCGGCACTTCGCGTTGAATATAAGAGCGTCGCGAGCGTCCTAGCTATAAGAAAGTCCGTAGATAACTAAGAAACGCGTCGCGTCTCCAAAAGACGTCCAGCGTCTAAAAGCGACGCCTTGTTACTAAGAATATAAGGGTAAAATCTCGCCAAGAGGGACAGACTTATACAAGTGCAATGGGAGCGAATAGGAACGAGGAAAAATAGTCGCGAAATAAGACAAAGACCTAAATATGCAAGTTTAATATTTCCAAGCGAGAAAGGAAACACTCGCAAGGGTTGAAAGCGAGAAGAGTTTACACAAGAAGAACATGATGAAGAGAGACCGCCGAACCTTAGAACTTCATCTTAACGCCACGCATGCGTTGGCTCGTAAGGAGTAGCGCTTTCTATCCCCACCAGGAGGGTTGAGAAAAAATACTCCTTGTCATTTTTTCGGCCGCCCCACCATCGGTAGGGGAGTACTGGCTAGTGTGCGAGGGTGTTTTTCTAGCGGGAGTCACTGGCACGTTGTCCACTCGAGCCAGTTTGGATTTTGAGGCGAGGGTGAGTTCCGTGCATTATGCACATGGGGTTTTTTACAAGCGTGCGTTGCGTTTCTACGGGGTGATTCACTTATTTCATTTATCGCGTTCTAGTGCACATCTCCACGTGGTGAACCACACTTTTTTTTCAGGCTTAAATGGAACGAGAATTTTATTTTTTTTATATCCGTTTCAATTAGTAATAAATTAAAATTTAACGAGCTGATCTGGGTAAGTTTGATTCAAATATAAAATATGTGTAAATTAATTGTAAAATTGTGCACTTTATTGTTTGTTTTATATTTGAGTCAAGTTTTATTGTTCGTTCCATTTAAACCTTCTATTAAATGAATTAACATAATTTATTATTAACTATAATGTATTATCGATTAATTATTATTATGAAAATAAATAGTACATTCTACTAGCATGTATACCTACTTTCTTCAATAATTACGAGAGTATAAGTAATTAATTAATCAATTTATCAATTAATAAATTTGAAATATGTTTCCACTTAAACCAATATTAATATCTAATAAACATCGGCAATAAAAGAATATAGTAAAAATAATTAATCACAAAACAATATAAGTAAAATAAGTTCAAAATTATTGTCCTCTTCGCATATTTTTCTTGGCACAGTTTCAAAGTGTAAAAGAACTAAAAATATAAAAAGTTCTATTGCCAATTTAAATTAAAAATGCATCTTTTGCAGCAGCTTTATTTTTAAATTTCAGGAGATGCCGAAAACAATTTCATTTACTAGAATCTAGTTTTAAAAACTTACCCTAAACACATAACGGACATCCCTAATACAACATACCACCCTTCGTTTAAAAATAAGCAACGCACGGTACACGAGACCCACTGTAAATAAACACCCCCTATACAATTTTTATGAATCACCTCGTTAACTTCCCCGCCATTATTTTTTCCGAATATTTTTTTCGGTTTCTTTCTCCCCACTATCGAGCCCCTACTACCTCGGTCGCCCCTACTTTCTTATCTCTTCCGTAAAAATGCGCCCACCCCCTGCTATTTCTATTGTTACATTCGCCCGCAGTCGACGAGAATTTTTATAAATCCCTCCCTAATAAGGAAAGTGACCTGCCTGCTTTTTTTTCGATCTCTTTCAATAGGGTGAGTGAATTTAAAGAACGTGCCCCTCATTTTTATATGCGGGGTGGCGACCTTTTCGGATTAAAGCTAATTGCGGGGCTGTTTTACTGCAAAAATTGTTAATTGTTTTTATATTATAAATCTATTTAGTTAATAGATAATAAGTTGTTCATATAATAATATATGAATTTTTTTAATTTCAGGGTAGATTTTATCTGATAACATTTATTTTTACAGCTTGGTATTCGTCAAATAACGCTCATGATGTCCATGTATGAAATAAATTAATCGATTCGAATAATTTCAAAGGTGTGGAGTGTGAATGTAGAATCTTAAAAAAGTGCAGATCAAAATCGTGACGGTACGGCGTTAAATGTTACGTAAAGTTGGGGGAGCAGGTGCCCCAACCAAATGTGCACACTTACCGGTTGAAAACTTATCTCATAAGGAATTGTAAAAATTCATTTACATAAATGTCTACTGATTATGCCAATTTTAGGCGTATGAATTATTGCATGCAGTTTTAATTAAGGCGTAAATTTGTTGGAATTAAACAGTAAGCGGGAGAAATTGTGAAGTGAATTTAAAATTTCGATAATTACTGGTTTTTCACCATTTAGATTCTTATCTAAAAAATATGTAAATTTATATGAACTTTATAAATTAGTCAATTTTATTTTTAATTACATTCAATTTTTTTTGTCAAAATGGGAGACATATTCTTCAAGAAGAGTGTTAATAAATTAGATTTCTAGTTGCATATATTGTAAACTTTTATTTTAAATATACACCAATTATTATTATTGTCATTGTTGCTACAGGTTTTTTTAATTAACACTATTAACAGTATTATGTTACAGGACCAAGTTATTGTTTGCAGATTAAGTAGCTCGAGTTATAAGAATTTGGTATCTATTAATTAAATTATTTTCTAAATAACCGAATTCCCTATACTATTTTCTACTCGAAGAATAATTTATTTAGGAGAGTCTACGAATATGGAATATGCCTCAAGGATTATTACGACTCAGTTTTTAACATTGCGCATATTTAATTATCTCCATCTAGTTGAGTTAACTAGAAATGTATGGTTGGTAATAATTTGAATAGGTGGTGTTACGATACGCTGACTTGTTACCCCAATTCTTTCAATTCGAAAACCGGTTACGTGTACCCTTATTTTAATTGAAACACCACTAATTCACTGTTTAAAAAATGCTGTTGAAGCCCTTATGTATACCACAATGGGAATGTTCTTGTTCAACAGGAAGTTGTCCATTAGCAAAAATTAATACAGTTTAGCAATGTGTGGTATCAAATCACTATCTGCTTTGTATATCTAAGTGTGCGGCTTCCAAAAAACGAAAGGCATAGTTAATTTATGTCTTACTTGGAGATAATATCACCCCTACGCAAAAACGTTTGTATAATTTTATAATAACAACGTTTGGAGCCCATTTTATGCACTAGTATGCAGATATCTTGGTTTTTTCTTCGATATTTTACGATGTTAGCGACTGATTTATATTTCTATTAATATTTAGCAGCAGGGAGGAACTGATAAGGTCGTCTAGTCATTTATTATATGATAATTTATTTCAAAGGATTTTTTTTGATAATTTGTATTTATTGGAATTTTTTGTTAGATGTGACAACATTGTGAAAATAAATTGAGATATTTTTTACAGCTGCCGTTTGTTTTATTTTTGCTTAATTATAATGCCCTTGCCAATTTTTTACTTTATATCTAATAGAAATTAATAAAAATCCTGAGCAAATAGTTAACATAAATTGCAAATAAATTGCACTCGACTTAAATTTTATTTTTTCAAGGACTATTTCAAAAATCATCAATTTTTCCATTTTTAATAAAACTTAGTTCAAACAAGATAAGCGATATACAAATTTACCTCAACGTATACATTTTTATCGTCTGTTATTATTTGCCTATCTGCTTTTAACCAATGAGCATTCGTTTTTTTTTTCATCAAATCAACAAACAAGGTCAAATAATCCGACATCAAAATTTAAATATAGAAAAATTAGCTCCGCCTTCAACTCCAGCAAACGAGATAATTGAGGAAGAAGTTCGAATTAATCCAATAAGGTAGCTGTTATTTTTTCGATTTAAATCGGAGCCTACAAATTCCAAAACTATTGATTCATTTTTATTCCTCGTTCGAAACGAGTGATTCGATGACTAGGAAACGTTGATTAAATAATAATTTATGGGTTAGATTTGATATTTTTTTGCCTGATCAGCTAAGTAATTGTAAACCAATTTATTTTTATATTAGAAAAACAAATTATAATTATTATTATGTTTAGCTATACATTTGAGTAACTCATTTATTTCATTTTGTGTTAGAATCGAAATCTAATAAATATTGCTCACAAATTTATTAAGTACCTGCCCGTTTTATTAATTTTTTATACCTAATTCTCTACATGTGTTACCTATCATAAATGTAATTGTCATACCAGATAAAAACAAAAAACAATTATTTATCTTACCTAAAATTATTTCACTGATGCTTTTCTGAACTATTCGATAAAATTTAAATGTTCGACAAGGGCATTCTTATCAGTAAAAAAAAGTCCTTTAAAGGTATAAAATGCATTTACCAATGTCGTAAATTAACCGAATCCTCACGACCTAAACATTCTTGATTGTTATTCTACCAACAGATAACTCCAAAAAGAAAAGCCATTAATCCACTACTTAAATGCGATTTTTTTTCTAAACGTGCACCGCGAAAAATCCTGCTCTATACTAATAGCTGGTAAGTACCGAAAACGATTTTTTATAGAACATTTTCGTTACTGTATACGAACTTGGAACTCTCTTATCACTGATAACCATATAGCGAGCAAAATAAAAATCATCCCCGTTTTATTTGATTACAGACAAGTGTTTTTTTGATAAGTCCTTTGAGACTGCGTGACCTTTATGTATATCGAATATTGCCAATTACTAGATTAATTTTCCGGTTAGCTATTATAGTTTTTTCATGTATGTATGTAGATCCCATGACAAATAAAATAAGTAGATATTTTTGATTATTGCATCATTCTTTATAAGTTTACTACACATTTTTATAATGATTACTATCAATAATAATCACAGGAAAAAAATGATAATAATAATGTACATACCTATATTTCGTTGAAAATCGTTGAAAATTGAAAGATTATTTTTTTGATAGAGCAGAGTATGGTATGTAAAAATTATAACGATTTCATTTTCATAAAACATTGATTTTTCTCTATGATCGTTGTCTAAAACAGTACAGATCTTGTAAAGGACAATCGATCTTATTCAGGTTAACCTTATTTCGTAAAGTTTAGAAAAATACAATACGAGAAGTCGATGCGACATATTATGTATTCCCAGGAAAACGAACTTGACATTGAATGTGGCTGATGCTCTGATTCAGTTCATCGTCTCCGTTTGTTTGTGTTGCTGTTAACGTTGCAAGCTGCAAATTTTAACGGCGCAGACACGATTTTGCTCGAAAAATCCACCATTTTTGGTCAATTAGTCCGAGCATATTTAGAATAGAATAAGAGTTTTATCAGTCGGAATGTGTGTAGGCATGAAATGGGAATGAGAACGGTGTTTCTCGGCACGAATTTGATTTACCTTTAACACTAATGTAAACATGACTGGGGAACTTATCTCTCTGCTAATAAAGTCGTAATGTCTCGGACCTTCAATGCACTGACCTAGTCGGTATATATACCAAACTAAGTGGTTGCTAGTTTGCAGATATATAATGACAGAGAGTTTCTGTTCAGGGAACTGAACTGGTATGAATTAACATTAATAAATATTATCGTATGTCTGCGTTTTTACTATTGCATCATTGCGGATAATGGACTGTTATTTACATCTTGTGTCAAGTGGAACAATGCAAAAAATTGACTCTATTAAAAGTTAATGTAGCAATTAGGTTTGCTACAAATAATCGACCAAATTCTGGAATAATTCCTGCATTAAGTAGAATAGTTGAATATTACCATTTATTTTTTTTCATTTTTATAGAAACTGGACGAGTTTGCGAGTCAGCTAAACAAGAAATGTTTAATATCCCTTTTGTCGTGGGAAATAAACTTTCTTTCCTCAATGCATATTAGGAGCAAACACCATATAAAACTCCGCTGTGCGTCTTAGCTTAATTAATTGGATTTTATAATTTATTCAAATTAAAATTGCAATTTTCTCCGATAGATATCTCTAATAAATAATCTCAAACCGAGCGTGATATAAAAATAGTTACATAACGTATGTGTAGTGTAAGAACCAAATAAAAATAAGAAAAATAACTGAAACTAGTTTGGCCAGTAGATGTTATCCTGCAAAATTCTGTATGAATCTAAAAGCTTTTATACGTATATGTTGATTTATTTAAATATACTCGTAAAGAAACAGTTATCACTAGATTTTAAATTGAAACGACCGTGTGACTGCTTTATGGACGGATTTTATTATGAAAAATTCGTTATTTATACCCGCTAATGCATTTTACACCTACATCTTTGGCAAAAATTAATCATATAAAGGGAACCTTTCACACAAAAAAGCTCCTTATTTTTTTATTTTAAGCAAAAGTTATGGGGACTGCGCAATAGAACATTTTCAATACAAAGGCCTCTACAGCGCAACTATTGACTAGTTCGTATACCGGTCAAATTGATGTTAATTTAAGTCGGACTAAGTAAATGCATTAAATTATTTTTACAAATTTGTTAAAAAATGGTGGAAGTTAATTTAGAATTTTCTTCAAAGTTTAATCATTTTTACTAATAATGTGCCTGCATTTTATATTAAACATTTTTTCAATGCTTACATTTTATTCTTTAATAATTAAATACGAGGGGACATCAATTATTACGTGTGAATTTGTTTTATTTTGGAATTACAAGACATCCTGATATATGTATAACGATAATTCAAATTTGTTATAGTTTACAATAATATTACAAACTTTCTCTTATTAATTTTAATAAAAATAGTTACACTAGATTGTCAACTACTTTAGCGATAAAAATAAATTTACCGTAAAATTATGAAGGAATCGACACGCGAAGTAACAATTAATTACGCACTCGTTTTATTTAGAAAGGAATAATTGAATAAAAATTATCGAACTTACATAGAAAGGAGTTTGGTCGGCTTCCATAGGAATTTGTTGAAAAAAAAAATAAATTCACTGGAATTTGAGTTCGCCAAAATAATGCAGTTTTAAATTATAACTACAAAAATATTCTAAAAATAATCCCGAACTAGTCTGCCAAGAGAAAATAATAAAAAATCGCGGTTATGCATCACAGATTATTTCTAAAAAAATTTTTTGGAATTTTTTGAAACGTCGTACTTATAATGATTTTAAAAGCAGTGATAAGCGTTAAGTAAATATTTGATAAAAAAATTAGATGGGAGGCGTCTATACATCACTATACGTAAAAATGGTTGGTTAATTTTTTTCGCTGTTGATATAAAAAACAAGATGGCTGTACAAATAGTCTATTTTTATCTGAAATCCTCGATATGCATTGCGGCTAAAACATCAGCTTAAAAACTCCCGGCTATTCTACTATTATATTATCAAAGATTTTATTTATGTTAATTAAACAGTGATTGATTACATTTTTCCCACATAATAATCTTCTCGTTAAGCCGATTCAATTTTTCTCCCTTTATTTCGTATACGGGTTAAAAATCAACATCGCTAGACTAGTCGGAGATTATTTAAATAAATCCATCACAAATCGCGGCGCGTTTTGAGATGCGGAAAAAAACACAGAACACAAACACACTTAACCTCACAAATTCGAGTATCATCCACTGAACTAACTCAAAGATCGTATAGGCGCACATTCAACGAATTCTCGTAAAATAAATTTTCCAATAGCGATGAGGTAATAAAAATTATTATTATGATCATTTTAAACCCATAGATATCTATGATTTCAGTTTCAAACAGTTGAATCTTAGTAGTATGTATAAGAAAGCTATGTACGAAGGCGGCTGGCCCGTGAGAGGGGGTAAGAGCGAAATTGCATAGGAGGCAATGCATTGGAAATGCAAGTGCTCGGGATAGAGATGCACAATAAGTGCATGAGTATATATAAAATAGTTCTTATGCAGTCTAGCTCGTATCTACTTTTTTTTCGAAGTGGGATCGCGCCGAGTACCAGGAGTAACTGAACTTTGTGAAATATTGTATTAATAAGACGAGAGGCTCGATGTTTCCACTTCCCGGTTTTTTTTATCCACCCGTTATAAACGCAATGCAAATTGTTACTATTTTTTATTGTATTGAATTAATATTTGATGCTCCCTCGTATAACGTATTTATCTTGTGTCTATTAATTTTGGTTAATTAAAAGAATATTTGATGCACCCTCGTATAACAACTTTTTCAGCATCTACACCAGAATTAGGTTGGAATATAGCAGGTAGGTATAGCAAGTTAATTAAAACATATAAGATAATTTTGTTTGCTTTAACTATTGTTTTTATGTAAGTAATTAAAGCCTTTAAACTGTACAATAAAAGGTAAATATTGATTTTCGTACGTGCATCGACTAGAATCGCATTTTTCCTGGCTAATTTGCTATTAAAGTCGTAAAAATAAAAATATATTTGTTGCAAATTATTTTTAATTGCGAAGAAGAAAATTGTTTTATTTTTATTGTTTTTTGATTTTTTTAATGATTCAATCGCAATGTTTCTTGGTCATTAAAAAGTGTTATTGAAGCGCTTTATTTAAGGAAAAACATAAATAAAATTTCTATAAAATTAGTGCTGTTTTATTATGTTAGTTACGTTATTTGTTGAATATAAAGTTGAGACTGTTGAGATAAATATACCTATGTTGTTTTCCATGCATTCTTAGAAATCTTCATTTAGAATTTATATTTTTGCACCTTTCCAGAAATTTTACAGCAGTACAAAAATTTAATGAAAATATCTCTTAATTTTGTAGGGAAGCACTATTAACCAACGAGCATTCCTTTCTTGATTTTTACAATCCACTGGTGTTGCATTTTGTTAAATTCTTAAAATCCCAGATATGGTTAAAATAATTTTTTCAAGTCGAGTATGAGAGTTTTTTAATTGCTCGCAAATGGCTCGCCAATGGCAGCGAATAATCGCATTCTTCTCAAGTCTTGGCGGCGTTTCGGCTTGAGCACTCTTAAGAATCCAAACATAATCATATGGTCGTTTCGTTTCCCACTATTTACTACATTTCTACTATGTTCCGCCCAGTGCCGTCATACCTACCTAGTTTTTTTATCACGCCTACATCCTGTACCGCCTATGTAAAAGTCTGGCCTATACATTTTTTTCTGTTCGGTTTGATTGAATATGATTTCTAAAAATCCCTCTGTTTGTGCAGCCATTTTAATCGATCAGAGCTCAGAACAAAGCGAAAACATGTTTAATCTATACCTATCAATCGATACATCAGAGATAATTTATCTTAACAGTTAATGCAAACAATTAAAATTTAATAAAAAAATAACATGTTTTTTTCGAGGGTATTGATTCGTCCAATCGGTTACGCTTCCCTTGAATTATGGTCATACATAATGGCCTCAAAAATGCATGAATATTGCAACGAAAAAGAAATTACTGAATTATTAATGAGTATTATTAAAGTGGCCAAAGTAGTTCGAGGCATGCGATGTGTTAAATTGTTACATAACTTTGAATTTGCTTCGTTCGTTTCGTTTGCGAACTTTGATTATCGAATTCACTGTGCGCGGAGTTTTTGGTATACATCTAATAGGTATGGAAAAGTAGGCGCATTTTTTGCATATCAAATAAATGAAATTAACATATGACTCTCATTCATATGGTATAATATAGTAAAATGCGGAATGGAAGATAATGAAGTAATTAACGTGTTTTTATAGCTACAAGTTTTTAACGTACTGGCAAGGCGCTATTATACCGCGTTTAAGTAAATGCTCGTAATTAATAGTTGTACTTAATTAGTAATGATTGTTTGTATTATTGCTTTGCTACCGGTTTCGAATTTCATCGATATTTTTATTGCTCCGAGCATAAATATACATTATGCCAAGTGTAATTGGATTAATTAATGGAATTTTCTTTTAATTATTACATCATTACTAACATAGGTACCTAATTCCCGTTTATTAAAAAGTTTTAAATTTAAATTTCTTGTTGGATATTAATATTTCGAATCCCCTAATGCTACGCTTATGTCAAGTTTTTCAAGTCAGATTGGATTTCATCTCAATTCTCATTCGACTGAGGAGTGATTAAATAAAAATGGGAGGACACTGCAGACAAAAATAAAATATTATTCCAGTTAGAAAAGACCGTGACGACCAATAAAATTTGTTTAGATAAAAACCCGAATTATTTTTAATGTCTAGGTCACGCTGGAAAAAATATGGCCGCTCGTTGCTCAATAAATGTTTTTATTTGCGTCGTACCGCAAATTTTGTTCGACATTTTTATCGCGGATTATCGCGGATTTTTAATTTTTGTTGCGAAAGTGTTTTTACAGATATTTTCGGAGTGCTTGTTTAGACGATCTTTATTTTCAACTTGTAATTGTTCGAAAAATACTAAAACATAATTATCTCAATTTATACCGTTAGAAAAATAATTAATTGAATAATTACAGAAACCTTTTCGATTCTCTTCTATAATAACGTAATTTTCTAACCTCATCCTCCAACCATTATCTCGTACCAGTAATTAGTGATAATTCTTACGCCGAACGTTCATTAGCAATAACAACTCAACACTTGAGATCGACCGTTAAAAATTTTTTTACAATGCTTAAAACAGAAAACGTTAACATCAATGATAAACGATCTTCCTCTTCTATTGAAATTCAATCGAATTGATTGATTGCATGCGTTACTAACAACTTGTTTCTCCGATGTTAGATTGTTAGAAGCGAGGACTTTGATTCGATTGTGCGATATAATAGGACAATCTAGCGATATGCAGTCGTTAACAATGTTTATGTAGATCGAATTTTTAATTAACATTAAATATTTTCTTAATTGCTGATACTTTATTTTATCAAGAATACTCTCATTTTATTATACAATGATGTATTCCTTAAATATAGTTAGATTTACTTATTAATTTATTTTTCTAATGATTAACTCTAAAATTTAAGCAAGTTTAAGGACGAGTAATCAGTTAAGAGTTATGTAGATATGCTAGATGTAATTTAATGTGCTTGAATTAAATTTTAATCAAAAAACAATATATCCTGGATATAAGAAATACTATATTAAATAGATGCAAAAATCCACCACATAACCGTTTTATCTGAACCAGTCGAAGACCAACGTATTCGAAGCTCGAAGTGCCATATCTGAGCCGTAAATCTAACGCAATAAAACGCCCGATGTTTTTTTCCTCCTTCTATTCGTACGCAAACCTTCATTAATTTAACGTCGAGCAAAAAGTAAATTCAAATACTTATTACAACACGGATTGCTATTTAATTCGTATATGCAGATTTAAATAAATTTAAAAGAAACTTTTACTTCTATGACCTAGTTTGCGGACCGCGCTCTTTCTCGCTCCGGACGGTAGAAAGAAAGAGAAAGATGCTTTCGTAAAAACGTTTAAAGCAAAATTTTGTTGTTGCATTCCAATATGACAGGTTGAGTGGTTGAAACAAAATCTTGATCAATACTGCGAATTTCCAGTTATTTATTTATCGAGGTGGGTACTTTTGATTATTCAAGAAAAAGATAATTATAAGATATATTTATGAAAATAATGTAGTTATTGTACGATTGTGAGGAAATGAGAGTGTAGCAAGAAGTTGCTATAATATGCGATAATTTAACTAATATAACAATTTGAGATAATAAATTTTGATAGTAAAAAGGTTTTTTTATATAACTATAAGGATTATACCTACTTAAAGCATACTATTAGAATATGGAGAGGAAAAAAATTAATTAAACCCGTACCTACATAAATCAACCGCGTGTATAAGAACATTAATGACTAAAATTAAAAGATAATAATTATTAAATTAATTACATCGGTATCCACAACTAAGGAAATTAATAAACAAACCCGCGAGAAGTTTCTAATCTACCTCACTATCGCCGATGCATCGGTTTTTTCCTTTTAATTTTTTTGCGGTCGTTTAATAATTTCTGCTAAGCGAATCGCCTTTACAGTAGTAAAAAACTTTGATTATATCACATTGTACAACGCGTAGTACCGTAGGCTTTGTACCACTTCCTGAAAATACGATCCGTAGTCGCAGAAGTAGTTTGACACCAAGTTGAAAGGTCTCGAGTTCAAATACCGTATGTTTCGTATTTCGTATTCCATTTTGTTTCGTTCCGCGAGTATACGACTGTGATTAATCGGGATTATCATTATTATAAATGCTTACTTATATTCGCGTTGCTCGTTATTTCCGACGATTATTTCATTATGACAGCCGTCAATCAGTGGCGTTTCTAGATTTCTGGATTTCGCGTGTTTTAGGGAATTTGCGAAAGAAGTGGCAACGTCGGATTATTTTTAATTATTGATAGTGATTATTCAATGCGTCATTGTTATTAAAAAATGGATTGAGTGATGATTTCGAAATAAAATCGTCCTCTTCTAAATTTTTATCTCGCTTAGCAACAGCGCTTTAACCCTTTTTAATCGAGGTTAAAAATATGTTCACAGTTTAATTCGATTAATAAGAAATTTAGCAATCTTTTCAGAAGCATAATCGAAGAAGGAGTAGAGCATCGCTGATGTACTTCTTTTGTGATATGTAACTCATAAATAGCAGGCGTCAATTTCTCGAACAGTGGAGGGTCAAGATTGCGGACTGAGACTGTGTGTGAGAAAACTTTCTTTTCCATTAAGTTTCGTTATTATTTTTTGATTAATAGATGGCCTTTCAGTAACGAGAAAAGTACCGTTGATTGTAGAGACTTGTGTGAAATTTCATTGATGTTAAATTCGCGGTTTTTGTTGCAACTAATCGATATTAACAAAGTCGTTAATGATTTGACTCTCTGAAGTTATTCATAAAAGCTGATAAAAAGGATGAACATTTTAACGGGAGTGGCCGAAACAGGAAGATATTAACGAATCTGAAAGCAAAAATGAAGCGATAAAACGGAAAA